>CM061547.1:279814470-281149470 GCA_030864215.1 Capsicum pubescens | reverse complement strand
ATAGTGACCTCAAGGGAACGGGATTCCTAAGCAACTAACATTTCAAAACTAGCACCAACACAAGTGATATCCACACTTGTTTACAAGGAATCCATATTGCAAGACTCCCTCTTTAGAGCTCTCAAAATATCATCAAATTTATGAGAAAATGACCTAATATGTTCTATTTATAGCCTAGGTTACAACTTAATACAAAATGACTAGAATGTCCTTAATGAGCCATGACTAATGGGTGGTCTTGGAGTGTGCATTTAGGGCGGCTTTTGAGTGTTGGGGACTTATCCTCTAAACTTCAAAGCTTGTTCCATTGGTCGGACATCCCACGAGCTCGAGTCGCAACGTTTTGGGTATACAATCACGATCGTGCTTGTATCATCCTTCTCTTCTTGAAGAGGATTCGACCTCGAATCCAAACCTTGCAAAACAATAGAGGAGACAAAAAAATACATATTCCTCATGACATGAGGGCTAATGTTAGCACAATCAACAAAAGTATCAAACCACGAGTGCACATTTCTACACATGTCGTGGGACTCTAGGGAGAATAGAATACCCTTCCAATCACCAAAAGAAATAACTTATCTATCCACCTAAGTGTGACAAGAAAAAAACAAAAGAGATAAAATGCAAACCTTTGAAACAAGTACTAGAGCTTGCTCTCGGGTTTTTCATCCCCAAAAGGTCAGAGTGGGATCAAGACCTCACCTTCTTCGGGCGAAGCATCATCATGAGGTATCCTTCTCATCAATTCGCAAGGTACATTAATTTCTCCTTCCTCTACCACCCTCACTGATTCATCATCATCTTCATCATCCTCTTGAGGGGTTCTCTCACTAACATTAATTTGGTCACTTTGTCCCCAACAAAGTAAGGATCACCCTCCACCAATACAATGTTTCTTCGATTTGGCCACTCACTAGCTTTGTGACCCCAACCTTGACATTTAAAAAAAATAATACCCTTAGGATTAGGAGTGGAAGAACTAGTACCTTCAAGCCGTGGGTCTTTTGGAGTGCTTTATCAAATGGTTTCTTATTTAAGGGTTTGTAGATCTTGTTCCACCTGAAGTTTTTCTTGTAAAGATTGTGCCTTTCAACTTCAATGACCGCTTCTACAAGGTCCTCAAGTCGGTCAAATTTGTGGACAACTAGTTGAGAAACAACTTCATAGCACAAGCCACCCTTGAACTGAGCTAGGCAATGATTCGGAGGTTCGACAATATCAAGATATAGGATCAAGTTTTAAAACTCATCATAATACTCCTCCAGACTTCTATCTCCTTGCCTCAAGTTGTAGAGCTTTGTTAGTTGCTCCTGTTTATACCTTTCAGTGACATATCTCTCCCTTATAAGAGCTCTCAATTCATCCTAATCTGGAAGGTCAAGATTGTCATTCCTTTCCCGTTGCACCGCTTTGTCTCCCACCAAGTAGATGCATAACCTTCAAATTGAGCAATGGCATGCGCGGTTTTATTTTGGGAAATTAACTCATTGATTTGGAAAATCTGCTTATATTGTAACTCCCAATCAAAATAGAGAAATGGATCACTAGTCCTTTTGAAAGAAGGAAGAGTGATCTTAATGGAATTTAGGCCTATGTCTCTACCCACGTTGCCTCCTTGGTCCACTAGACCTTCTTGAACATGAGGTCGGGTGTCCCAAGTTGCCCCTACCATAAGAAGCCGGTCTAACTCTTACCCTTCGGGCTCTATGTCCCCCGCCATAAGCTTCCCTTCTATTGCGCACAAATTTTGCAAAGAGAGTTGCTTCATTTAAACCCTTACCACCATAGGTACCCTCACTTTCCACATTATCAATTTGGATTGGTTGGTTTTGGTTTAGTGGTGCTCTCGGCATATCAAGGGGGTCTCGAATTTGGGGAGCTTCTTGAGGGACTTGACTTCAGTTTTTTGGATAAGTAGGGAATTGGTGGATGGGTTCATGGGTTGGTCTAGGTGGATTGAGCAATTGTTGAAGTATATCCAGGGTGGTAGCATGTCCATTAGCCGAAGCATGGTAATGCTTGGGACTTCAATAGTTGGAATCTAAACGAACTTCCAATGTATCCATTCTCCTTGAAAAAGAACCCTCCATCCCGTCCATCTTTCCCTCCATCCTCTCCATTCAACCACTAAGATCATGTTTCACGCTCATTATGGCCGCGAACAAAGCATCCATGGTTACCTCTCTCGAGGCCCTTGGACTACCCTTCACCCGAAGCCATCGTACCTAATAAGAAAGACTAAACAAAACACAAACAATAACAAGTTAAAGGTTAGCAAAAATACCCTCACTAACTCTTAAGCTCACACTTTTTCAAGTATCACTCAATTGGTTTCACAAGTGTTGGTACACCATTTTTACTCCAATGAAGTTACTTGGTCCCGCTTGCGGCTTAAGGTCGAAATGGATTTTTGTTTGCAACGACTCAACAAAAAAGTTTGTATGTACTTGAATCAAAAAGCTACAACGAGTTTCGAAAAGATGAAAGCACACAAAGAAATGTAGACACAAGTAACAGACCCAAAACTAATTTACAAGCTAGTAGGAATTTACTAGATTGTCAATTAGTGTTCGAACCAATAAACAAAACTAAGAAACAATAAATTAGAAACTAATAATCCAAGTTTGAACTCAAATTAATGTGTGAACAGTAAAGTGGGTGACGTGTCACCCCCTAATTGGCCAACTTTCAACAAATTTTAATTATTAATTTTGATGTTCTTGATTTTTTACAATTTGGAATGGATGAAATTAGTTTTGGAGGGAAAGTGTAAGTCCTAGAACCTTTTTCAATTTCAATATTCAAAAGATGTAACTTTGACTTGTACTATTCCCACAAAACAAGGCCCTTGAATTAGGGAAAGTGGTTGAAAAAGTTATGGTCAAGTAAAGAGTGATGTGATAAAGTCTTTCACCAAGAAGTCTTGCAACTTTATATTCTGCCTTTTTAGATCTATTAGGCACTTTATGTTGGTCAAGACAAGAGAGAGGTGAAGAACAACAAGATCACAACAACAATTTTCAAGGAAAATAACAACATCAACAACGTCCCACTCTAATTTTTTTTACAACAACATCACAACATACGACCCCTTTTCAAGTTCACAACAACATGGTCAACTTTTTTTTGTAAGCTCAAACTTTAGATATAGACAATTTTAGTGTTGGTGAGAAAGAAACCAACACTTGAAATACTCTAAACAAACAAAATGACCATAAAAGCACAACTCTCGGCCAAGAACAACTTCCAGAACACAATTTTTTTTCTAGAAAACCCAAGATTGATTTTGTTGGGACAAAATCAACCACAAGCTTTGATACCAAATGATACAAGATCGACAAAGGAGACACAAAACAAACACCAAAACAGTCCACAAGTTGGAAGAACCGAAGACCCCTTTGGTGATCACTCTCGGATTCACTACAACAATAACGAAAACACAATAACAACAAGATATTAAGGTGTTCAACACCTCTAAAATCAGCGAGCCAACAAACTAAATTAACAACACAAGCACAAGAATAAGAAGAACATAAAGTCTCAGTTTTGGGACACCAAATCTGAGAATGAACAACAACAATAATGAAATAGATAGACAGATAGGTAACTTAAAATACAAATGTACAAACACTATGAACCTAAGTGTATATTAAACACAAAGACCCAAGAATTCATACAATTAACACTAAGCTCTACAGTGACCTCAAGGGAACGGGATTCCCAAGAAACCAACGTTTCTAAACTAGCACCAATACAAGGGATACCCACACTTGTTTACAAGGAATCCACCTTGTAAGAATCTCTCTCTCTAGAGCTCTCAAAATATCATCAAATTTATGAGAAAATGACCTAACATGTTCTATTTATAACGTAGGTTACAACTTAATACAAAATGACTAGAATGTCCTTAATGAGCCATGGATAAGGGGTGGTCTTGGAGTGTGCATTTGGAGCGGATTTGGAGTGTTGGGGACTTATCCTCTACACTTCAAAGCTTGTTCCATTGGTCTGGCAGCCCACGAGCTCAAGTCTCAACGTTTTGGTCTACAATCACGATCGTGCTTGTATCAAATACCCAAGAGACTAACCTCACAAATATCACTCAAAAGAAGAGGTTCACTCAAAGTATTTTGCAACACAACTCTCTCATAAATACTCTCTACAAAGAAGAAAACAAACACAACTAAATCTTATCAAATGTTGATGTTCTTCTCAAAATGGTGTGTTCATCAAAGTGAAAGAACTCTCCTATATTTATAGAGATGAAAATGGGCTTGTTGATGTCATACATGATGTTAATGGAAGATGTAAATTTCAACATTTGCATGTGAATGAGAGAAATTTACAACATAATCTTTTTGTAGCAACTTTGTTTGATAAATCCAAAAATAATCTTCCAAAAAAGTCATTGGTAGCCACTTTGTTTGACTAATCCAAAAATAATCTTCTAATAATCTTTGGTAGCAACTTTCTTTGACAAAGCAAGTGTGAATCAAAGAATAAATAAAGGTCATATTACATTTATCTATGTCATCAACCTCCAGCATTGCTTTTAGCTATGGGAGGTTTGGCTTGATCCCTACCATGTCTATTAACCCACAAGAACTTACAATATTGGAGGAGGACATGGACCTAACCTCCAAAAAGATTGTACTATTCAATCTTTAGCAAAAAAGAAAGAGATTTTACTGTACACGTTTCCTTCCTATATCATGAATAGGTTGGAGGATGCTCCACCTTTTTGTGAGCTTAAATGTTTATCCATTATCATGAATAGGTTGGAGGATGGTTCACCTTCGATAGGATTCTGAGGATTGATAAATCAAGACTCTTACTTTGTAATGGCTTTCTCATAAATTTATTCAGATCGATGCTCAATAAGCAGAGATGGACATATTTAAAAAAGAAAAAAATGTTTCCTTCATATATATGACTGTGAGTGTTGACAATCAAATAAAGCAAAAAATGACAAGATTCTACCTCCAACTTTACGAGCACGTTTGAAGGCTCTACGCATGGCACGACCATGCAAAAGTAAAAATATGTTGATAGTTAATAAATTTTGGTCTACATATATAGTGTATTTTTCAGACGAAAGATATGTACCCTTGAATAGTTGTAGCATTGCCCCTGCGCGTGACCTCTTTCTAGACCTAATTGTCTGTTATTAATCATCCCCAACCCAAGGTGAAAAATTTTAATGTGTTGCATGTTAAGGTATGCAGTGTTTTTAAAGTTGCGGTTTGTCTGGAGCTTCATATGGCCAGAATTCAAACTTGATTGATGTTCGTGAAAAAAAAAAGTTGAACTTCAACATATAGGCAACCGGCGGACCGCCTGGGAAGTTTCACCCAAAATAGGCTTGGATCCCGAGCCCAGTCCCCAAACCGTGGGCTAACACCCATCAAAAATCGCAAAAAAACAGCGATTTCTATCATTTTGCCCGTGTTACTTGAAAAATGGCTTCACCGGCCTCGCCAAAACAATTATATCCACTTAATAGGCTGCCTAGGAATCGTCCGAGAAGTTTCTCCCAAAATCGAGCGCGCGGCCCAGGTCCACCCCCTCGAACCGTGGGCTAACACCTACCAAAAGTCGCAAAAAACCTGTGATTCCTGCCGTTTTGTCCATTTGACTTGGAAAATGGATCCACCGGCCTCGCCAAATCAACTAGATCCACTCAATTGGCTGCTGGGAGACCGCCCGAGAAGTTTCTTCCCTAATCGAGCCCGGGACTTAGGGCCACCCCTTGAACCGTGAAAGTCGCAAAAAACACGTGATTCCTACAGTTTCGCCTATTTAACTTGGAAAATGACTCCACATGCCCCGCCAAATGAACCAAATACACTTTGTAGGCCACCGGGGGACCACTCAATTGGGTTGAGGCTTGGGGTCACCCCTGAACCATGGGCTAACACCCACCGTATGTCGCAAAAAACTTTGGATTCCTACCTTTTCACCCATTTGACTCGAAAAATGGCTTCACTAACCCCGTCAAACCAACTAGATCCACTCAACAGGCCGATGGAGATTGCCCAAGAAGTTTCACTCAAAATTGGACCTAAGGACTGAGCCCACCCCTCGAATCGTGGGGTAGCACCACATCAAAAGTCACAAAAAAATCCGCAATTCCTGTCGTTTCACCCGTTTGACTTGAAAATTGACTCCACCGGTCCCGCCAAACTAACCATCTCCACTCAATAGGCCATCGGGGGATCAATCATAAAGTTTCACCCAATATTAGGCCCAGGCCTAGCACCAACCTTCATCCGTGGGCTAACACTCATCGAAAGTCGCAAAAAAACCACGATTCTTGTTATTTCGCCCGTTTGACTTGGAAAATGGCTCCACCGGCTCTGCTAAACCAATTAGATCCACTCAATAGGCCATCGAGGTATCGATCGAGAAGTTTTGACCAAAATTAGGCTCGGGGCTCGGCCCACCTCCCAAATCGTGCGGTAACACTCATCAGAAGTCGTAAAAAAACTGTGATTCCTGCAGTTTCACCTGTTTGAGTTAGAAAATGGCTCCATCAACCCCGCCAAATCAACTAAATCCATTTAATAGGCCGTCAGAGGACTGCCCGTAATGTTTTACCCAAAATTAGTCATGGGGCTGGGGTCCACCCCTCGAAACATAGGCTTATACCCATCTAAGGTCGCAAAAAATTCATGATTCTTGTTGTTTCGCCCATTTGACTTGGAAAATCACTCCACCTACCCTGTCAAACCAACCAGATCCACTCAATAGACCATTGGGGGATCGCCCGAGAAGTTTTGCCCAAAATACGAGCCCATCGCTCGAATGACTCCACTTTGGACATTTCCTGTTGTTTCCCCCATTTCCTGTTGCCCAAAATACCAACCATGATTCTTGTTGTTTCGCCCTGCATTTCCTGTTGTTTCCCCCATTTGACTTGAAAAATGACTTCACTGGCCCCGCCAAATCAATTAGATCCACTCAATAGACCGTCGGGGACTGCTCGAGAAATTTTGTCCAAAATCGAGTCTACCCTCGAACTGTGTGTTAACACCCACCGAAAGTCGCAAAAACCTGCTATTACCGCTGTTTCTCCCGTTTCACTTGGAAAAGGGTTCCACATGTCCTGCCAAACCAACCAGATCCACTTAATAAGCCGCCGAGGGACCGCTCAAAAAGTTTCGCCTAAAATGGAGCTCGGAGCCCAAGCCTACCCCCACCTGTGTTGCTTCTTCCCCCGGCTATAACCTGTGTTGAATTCTAAACCCACTTGTGTCCCACACCCCTGAACAACAAATCATGCAAATGCAACCCACATACATAAAATTAATTATTTTAGTGATGTCTTTCAATTTCGACTAACTCAAAATCTTTTCTAAAAAGTCTCAAATTTTAGATACGAGATCTTCTCGATACTTGGAGTCTTTTGATATATTATTCACTCAAAATAGTTCACGTTTACGACTCGTTGAATTTTAAAATCGATCTTTAAAACTTTAATGAAAAATTGATCAAGGATGAAGAAGGGAGAAAGACTGAAAGTAGCAAAGAAAAAAGAGAGAAGAAGAAAGAGAAGGAGGAGGAGAAAGGAAGAAAGGTCATTAATAGCTGAAGTAGAAAGAAAAGAAGAAGAAGCGGTACGACCAAATGATCATTTCAGGTAAATATTTTAATAAATTTAGTCTACTTTTCTAGTAAATCAAATGACATTTGGTGTAATTAGTTAAATGATGATTCCAAAAATGAATATTTGTACAATTCTCCAAATCCAAAGTGAATAATCACAAAGATATCACACAAGTAATTATCATTGGACAGAGAAGAAGTAATTGGACTAAAAGGCCATCACAAAGGGGTGATTTGTGTGAGATGAATTCAAACTTTTATAACTCAACCTAATATTTTCTCATTTGCCCCATTGCATGAATTACATAGATCATCTGAACCTCTAAGCGATATTAAGGCATGGCTAGCCACTCGTAAGGACCAAATCAAATAAATCAAATAAATAAAATATCTAATTCATCGATATTCAATATAAATAAAAAATTGGGTTAGGACTTGGGAGTTGGGACGAATAATATGAGGAGCACATAAGTTATAAGTAACATTGTGCTATCTACCTAACTTTTGTCTAATTTATTAAATGACTCCCTTCTACTTTCGTAGTATTGAAAATTGATTTAGTTACTGCAGTAAATTTTAATTAATAAATTGTTTAGAATCAAGATGAGTTTGAATTTTAAATTTTAGATTAGGTTGTTTTAGTTGTTGAGATATTTTTAGATTATTTTGAAATTCAAATTATACTGATTTCTGTTTTATGTTGGCTATTTAAAACCCCTCAATGCTTAATAAAATTATTGAAAGCTGTTGAAAGCTCATTGAAAGCTATTGAAAGTTATTCAATCCATTGATAGTCATTTTAACCCCTTTTCGCTGCCTCATCTTTTTTAAAAAAACCAACAGTGGTATCAAGAACTTCATTGGTCTTACGGGATCTGTGATTTCTTTCAAAGTGTTACCATATCTTTTTTAACCCGTCAGGAATACCTTTTTCAACCCGTGCTTATTTTTAAAGCTTAGGACTATTTTTAACCAAAAAGATGTCATGCAACAGTCTCTCATTGAATGCCCCAAAAATTTTCACTGGCGAAAACTACAGATTTGATTAGTGAAAATGAAATCATATCTTCAAGCCTATGATCCATGGAAAGTTGTAGCGGAAGATACACCATTACAGCTACTCCTTGAAAATCCTACCCTTGCTCAAATTAAATCTCATTCAGATCAAAAGCTCAAAAAATTCAAAGCCAAAATTGTATTTTAAAATTCAGTTGCGGATTTGATTTTTTCTAAAATCATTGCTTATGAGACAACAAATGAAGCTTGAAAAAAAAAAAGAATATCAAGGAAGTGATTGAGTTAGACAAATGCAAATTTTGAATCTGAAAAGGAATTTTGAATCTCTTAGGATGCAAGAGGATGAAACTCTTGCTAAGTATTCTGACAAGATTTCTTCGTTTGTCAGTAAAATCAGGTTGCTTGGCGAGGATTTCAATGATGACAGAATAGTAGAAAAAATTCTTGTAACAATTCCGGAGAGATTCGAATCTAAAATCTCATCTTCAGAAGAGTCTAAAGATCTCTCTACTATGTCTGTTGAAGAAATAATTAGTGCTCTTCAAGCACAAGAGCAAAAAAGAGCCTTCAGAAAAGACAATGTTACCGAGAGTGCCTTTTATGCACAAAACAAAAAAGGACAAGGTAATTATCCTCCTTACAGATACTGCAAAAAGAAAACACACTTGGAGAATTTTTGTTGATGGAGACCTGATGCGATTTGTGAAAATTGCAAACAAGTGGGTCATGTTACAAAAGTGTGCAAACTTAAAAACAATCCTCAAGTACAATTTGTGTAAGCAGAAATTTAGGAGGAGCGACTTTTTTAAATTGCAGTAACTAAATCAAAGGATGAGTGTTGAAAATTGATTTAGTTACTGCAATAAATTTTAGTTAATAAGTTGTTTAGAATTAAGATGAGTTTGAATTTTAAATTTTAGATTAAGTTGTTTTAGTTGTTGAGATATTTTAGATTATTTTGAAATTCAAATTATACTGATTTCTATTTTATGTTGGCTATTTAAATCCCCTCAATGCTTAATAAAATTATTGAAAGCTGTTGAAAGCTCATTGAAAGCTATTGAAAGTTATTCAATCCATTAAGAGTCATTTTAACCCATTTTCGCTGTCCTATCTTTTTTTTTTAAAAAAAACATAGTAGCATGTTTTAACTTTTATATTTTAAATTAAAAATAAAAAATTACATGTGGTAGCGAGTTCTAACTTTCCTCCTTATTCTCCTCTATTTTTTCCTTCGTCTTCTCCAGTTGTTTGCAAGAGATTTTGCTATGTATAATTTTTCTTTCTTTTCTTCGATGATATTCTTTAATTGTTAAATCCTTAATTTTGATGATTGATAAATTGCATGTTGGGACCTAGTTCCTGAAGAATGTGTGATGACAAAGCTATAACTACTTAGAACTTAGAGACCTGGTTGGGCCTACATGTCACTGTCGCAGTCAACCTCACAGCTGGACCAAAATACAAAAGTTGGTGGAAAGCTCTTGCAACCTTTTTGCCTCAACCAATAGGATTCGTCCTAGGTTCATATATATACTCATCTTTCATGACAAGAAAAAATCAAGTTTTTACATACTCACAATAAAATCTCTCTCTTGAAGCTCTTGAATCAAAGACCCATTCGCAACAGGAAACTGATAGCTCACAAAGTTGTACTTTTATTTTCTTATTGTATTTGAGTACTCTTTGTACTGTGGTTTTAAACATTGCCTACTGTTGTTATTGCGATTAGTAGGTGTTGGTGTTTTAGTTCCAAAAACTTCTTGTTATCATCTAGAGTTAGGTGATAGTGAAGATAGAATTAGCTTGTCAACTCAGTTAGAGTTAGTTGGGTGGTGTGCAGTAGAGTTGCCACAAGTTCTCTTTGTAATAGAGTTATTACTTGGAGAAGAAGGATTAGGAGGTTAATTCTTGATGTAATGGAGTTGTATTCAAATTGCTTGAATATTTGTGGAGCTTAGAAATTTCGGAGGTGGGTCATGATGTTTCTCTTTTGAGCAAAGAATTTTCACGTAAAATTATTGTGTCTTTTACCTTCTCTTTCACGTATGTTACTATTCAGTTTCTTGCTGTTTAAGTCTGTTTGGGTCCAGATCCCAAAATTGGAGGCCAACTCGCGTGAACTCTTCACCCATCAAAATTGAAAGATTCAAATGAAATGCCAACTATTTTATTTAGTACTCCCTCCGTTTCGGAATAAGTGAATTGTTGAGGTATTTATTGGTGTTTCAAAATAAGTGAATCATTGAATTTTTTTTCAAATTTACCCTTATGATTTGACAACCAATTAATTTTTTAAAGGTATTACAAGGTTAACTTTTTTTTTTTTGGGGTAAAAATGAAAAGTTGTGTTAAATTTATGTTTTTAATGTTTTTTTCTTAATTTATGTGTCAAAGTTTAATAATTTATTTATTATGAAACGGAAGGAAGGAGTAATAAAATGAAGAAGTCGAAGGAAGACCATGTCATTTAATATAGGCACATGAGTAAGTAATGTTAAAGAGCGCTTGCCTAACTTCCATTTAATTTATTAAGTGACGTGGCTTTCCTTCTACTTTTAGACGCAAATTCAGGATCTTAATTTTATAAATTTTGAATTATAAAGTAAATTTCAAATGTAAATAATTAAACTATAATAAGTACATATTTAATTAATTTTTTGATAAAAATATAGTATTTGAATTAAAATTACTGAATTTAACCAGTATCTAAACTTTTAACTCAGTCTCTCCTACCTTTTATCTCTCTACCTATATATAGATTAATATCAAATGGGAAACAATTAAGTCTAGTGACAATGGAAGTTTCAGCGGAGAATGTCATAGGGTTTTAATTAATAAACAGAAAAGGCTCAAAAATATTTCTAAACTATTTGAAATAGCTCAAAAATGTCATTCATTAGATTTTTGGCTCAAAAATATCCCTTCGTTAAATATTTGGCTAAAAAATACCCCTCCCTATAACGAAATTCAGAAAAGGATCAAAAATACCCCTGAACTATCTGAAATGGGTCAAAAATACCCCTCTGTTAAATATTTGACTTAAAAATATCCCTCCCCTTAACGAAATTAAATTATTTCGATTGAATTAAACCCCAACTTTAACTTTTTAACCCTAATACTTTAATTTTTTTACATAAAAGTATTTTTTTAATTTAAAAATAAGATAATGAAAAAAAGTATTTGAATTATAATATAAATTGGTTGAATTTGATTTGAAAAATAAACATACATTTATTCTAAAAAGGTAATTTCACTTTACGTCTTTTTAATCTTTAAAGAAATTAACGAAATATAAATTAACGAAATTAATGAAATATAAATTTTCACTTAAAGAAATTAACGAAACAAAAATTAAATGATGAACTTTATAAAAATTAACAAAATAATCGAAATAATTTAATTTCATTAAATATCCCTCTGTTAAATATTTGGCTCAAAAATACCCCCCCCCCCTTAACGAAATTAAATTATTTCAATTGAATTAAACCCTGACTTTAACTTTTTAATCCTAATATTTTAATTTTTTTAAATAAAAGTATTTTTTTAATTAAAAATATAATAAAGTGAAATAAAGTATTTGAATTATAATATAAATTGGTTGTATTTGATTTGGAAAATAAACATACATTTATTCTAAAAAGGTATTTTCACTTTACATCTTTTTAATCTTTAAAGAAATTAACGAAATATAATTTTTCACTTAAAGAAATTACCGAAATATAAATTAAATGATGAACTTTATATAAATTAACGAAATAATCTAAATAATTTAATTTCATGAAATACCCCTCTGTTAAATATTTGGCTCAAAAGTCCCCCTCCCCCCACCCCCTTAACGAAATTAAATTATTTTGATTGAATTAAACCCTAACTTTAACCTTTTAACCCTAATACTTTAATTTTTTTACATAAAAATATTTTTTTAATTTAAAAAAATAAGATAATGAAAAAAAGTATTTGAATTATAATATAAATTGGTTGAATTTGATGTGGAAAATAAACATACATTTATTCTAAAAAAGGTATTTTCACTTTACATCTTTTTAATCTTTAAAGAAATTAACGAAATATAAATTAACGAAATTAACGAGATATGAATTTTCACTTAAAGAAATTAACGGAATATAAATTAAATAATGAACTTTATATAAATTAATGAAATAATCAAAATAATTTAATTTCGTTAAGGGAGGGGTATTTTTGAGCCAAATATTTAACGGGGGGTATTTTTGAGCCAAAAGTCTAACGAAGGACATTTTTGAGCAATTTCGGATAGTTCAGGGGTACTTTTGAGCCTTTTCCGATTAATAAAGGTAGGTATGTAATAAAGAAAGTTTTGATGGGGAATGACATAGGGTTTTATAAAGAAAGTTTGAGATTTGTCCCTTAGATTGTGTTCGATACGAAGGAAAATATTTTCTTCTCATGTTTGATTTTTTTTTTAAGAAAAATAAGTCTTTTGACAATATGAAAAATGGCTTCTTTTAATGAAAAAAAAAAAAAAAAAAGTCACATCGTATTCTCCCACTCACCTCACACAAGCTATCCCACAATTCCAACCCGCCATATCTCTTGTTCATTATCGCTCCCACAATATTAAATTTTGAATTCGACCCTAAGAAAATGTCAAATGTTAAGATATATCAAATTTGGAATTCGACACTAAAAAAATGTCAAATATTAAATAAAATCAATGTACAAGTCTGTGAACTTTTGTACCAAAAACATAATAGTATGTACAATATTTATGATTCTTCTTTCTTTTCTTTTTCGTGATGGCTTTCATGCTACAGCTATCTGCCTAACTTCAATCAAGTATATCAAATGAGTTTAGGCAAAGTTAGAGTTTTAATTGATTTTAATTGGTAATAATTGAACTCTAAATTTAATATATGTACATATTAGATAAAATATTTAATATAAATATAATATTTAAGCAAAAATTATTAAATTTGATCAAACTCGTATCAAAATTTATTCCTTTTCTCCTGAGTTTTTCCTTTCAAAATAAAATAAAATATATGCTATATCACTCGGGTTGTGAGATCAAGAGGTGGGGGTTAGACTTGACCGCTATCACTAGTTGATTTCTTTCATAGGTTTATAAATTCAATTTAGTTTTATCGCCTTTATTACACTCTCCTTGGTCTTGTTAACGAAACAGTCGCCCTGAACAATTTCACCCAGCGAAACAATGTCCATATATAATATTTTATCTCTTCTTATTCACAATCCTCTAGAATTACAAAACCGTTTCAATAGAAAGAGATCAAACAGTTCCTACCAGAAGTTGTTTCATTTCTAGAGTTCGACTAGAAGTCTCTAATAAGGTCAGAGGGATTCAACATGTTCCACCACATTGTTGGTGAGATTAGGGGTGTCAACGATTTTTAAAGAAAGGACTCAACTATCTGAATTTATATTTCTTTTAATAAAATTGATGATTTATATATAAATTTATAACTATACGAATAATTAGGCTGATTTATTATTTTATAGAAATTAACCAAAAAATATCAAATCGTACTGGATAATACATATATAAAATAGATTTTATTTATTAGTTTAATATTAAAATTTTTCCTTTAGAAAAGGTGATGACGGAAGCTACTACAAGCTGCAACATAACAAACACTAAAAGTACTTATGCTAAAACTTATTATAATACTCCGATCAAAACTAAATTATTCCTAGAATTTCGACTTTTTAGTAGTAACTATTTAGCTATAAGGTATTCCAACGAGCTTGAAACAAGCTACAAGTTATTAGATATGTTTCCTCTCTCATAATTTTATTTCCTTTATTGGATAATTAATTTTAATAGACGCAATTCTTGAGTTTCATCTTAATTGATTTCTTTCTGCTCATGTGATTCAAATTAAATTTCTGGTCTTTGCTTAATATTGCTTTACACTATCGTAAAATAATGAAATGAATCTCTATTTTTGTTTTGTTTCATGTTTTCTTGATTCATCACCTTTTATAAATAGTTAAAATGTCCGAAGAGCTTTTGTCACTGTCACACACAAATATACATGATAGCATATTCTAACTTTCATATTTTTATTTTAAAAAAATAAAAAATTAACCGCGCGGTACTGAATACAAAAAATTGAGATGACGAGACGATTTCGAAAAGTATAGTTTTAATTTATATAAAATAAAATAACCAAAAATAGTCAGTTCTTTGGTATGATTTTTATAAAATAACTGCCAAAGCATTCATCCCGAGGTGAGACAACTAATTAATAAAATGACATAAATAGCACCCTATCTATCTTAGCATCTATATATGACTGCTTTCCTAGGTACAACTCCTGCCAAATTTTTCACATCCTTATATGGTCCAATTTGTCTTGTTTTATTTTACTCAACCTTCTATATAAAGTGTTAAAGTAGAAATGAAATTAACTCCATCACCATTTAAAGAAATGGATGTCCTTGAATATCCTCTTTCTTTCTTGATTATCATCATGTGTTTTACTTATTTTGCATGGTGGAGCCTTAGTAATAAATGGTGGAAATCAAGCTCAGTGCCAATAAATTGGCCTGTTGTTGGCATGTTGCCTGGGCTTATTCGAAATGCTCATCGTATCCATGAATTTACAACTGATATACTTGTAGAATACAAGGGTACTTTTATGTTCCATGGTCCTGTATTTGCCAACTTGAACATGTTAAATACTAGTGATCCTGCAAATATCCATCATATCCTTAGTAGAAATTTCTCAAATTATCAAAAGGGTCCTGAATTCCGTAAAATTTTTGATATTTTGGGGAATGGGATATTCAATGTTGATTATGAGCTATGGGAGATTCATAGGAAGATCACAATGTCCTTATTGGGACATGCCAAGTTTCAAAAATTGTTGGAGAGGAACATGTGGGAGGTGATTGATAACGCGCTACGACCAACTTTTGATGTGTTTGCTGAACAAGGCACTGTGTTTGATTTGCAAGACATTTTTCATAGATTTGGTTTTGATGTTATCAGCAAATTGTTACTCGACCATGATCCGAAAAGTTTGTCTCTTGATTTACCTCATGTGCCTTGTGAAAAGGCGTTCACCGATGCTTCAGATGCACTTCTGTACAGGCATATCTTGCCAGAAGGCTGTTGGAAATTGCTAAAATGGCTTCAAATTGGCACAGAAAAGAAGCTCAGTCGAGCATGGGAAGCTTTTGATGAGTACCTATATCCATGCATTTCACGTAAGCTAGAAAAGTTGATGAGCAAAACAAGGAAAGACGAGGACCTCGACGTGTTCACTTCCTATATTGAAGCATACAACCAATGGAAAGATGGAGATTTGGGTGCTTTGCAAACATTTCTAAGGGACACTTTCTTGAGTTTGATATTTGCTGGTAGAGACACCTCAAGTACAGCTCTCACTTGGTTTTTTTGGATGTTATCTAAAAATCCCTTAGTAGAGAAAAGGATTAGGGAAGAGATTCAACAACAATTGCACCTTAAAGAAGATGAAAATCTCAAGTTTTTCAAAGTAGAAGAAACAAGAAAACTAGTCTATCTACATGGTGCTTTGAGTGAAACCCTAAGGTTCTTTCCACCAGTTTCTATAGAGGAAAAAATTCCACTTGAATATGATATTCTTCCCAGCGGTCATCGTGTTAGTCCAAACACGAGAATTATCCTATCATTTTATACCATGGGTAGAATGGAGAGTATATGGGGGAAAGATTGTTTAGAATTCAAGCCAGAGAGATGGATTTCTCAACGAGGAGGGGTCAAACACGAGCCATCTTTCAAATTCCCAGTGTTTAATGCAGGTCCAAGGACTTGTATAGGGAAGGAAATGACGTTCATTCAGATGAAATTATTGGCAGCTACCATCATATACAATTACCAAATCCAAGTGGAAGATCAAATAATTTCTCCAAGTTCTTCTATTGTCATGCAAATGAAACATGGTCTGAAAGTTAGGCTTGTCAAAAGGGCTCCTCTTATGTCCAATTGAAAGTTTGAATGAAAGATTCCCTCCTTAGGAATAATTAAGCAAAGTGATCATTCAGTCATCTTCGTTACTTAAAATAGCTCAAGTATTGCCTTATTATTACTAGATATAGATATAGACATGTAGCATTATTTCCTCCTTGTTCTTCTTTGTTTTTTTCTCCATCATCTTCCCATGTTTGCAAAATAATTTGCTATATATGCATAAATTTACTTTAGATGTTATTCTTCCAACAAAACCTAATGAGTCAAATGATAGCTAGTAATACAATGAGCAAGCCAAATGGAAGTCCAAATTCCGTTGTTGAAGTGTTTCTGTCAATTTGTGTATATTTGGAGCTTGTTAATTCAAGCTCATCAATGGGGGAAGTTATAGAGAGAGAAAAAATGAAAGCCCAGATCTTTTGTATTATTGTGGCAGTTACACGAATGACAGCTGTCTACAGCTCACCATAACTAACTTCTAACCACTGCTAACTAACTTGTTTGAAACAAACCTCACACTAACTAATCTAATCACTGCACCATTAGTTTTAATACTTCCTCTCAAGCTGGAGGTATCAACAAATTGAGTACTCCAAGCTTGTCCAACAGATACACATGTTGATGTTTGCCAAGTCCTTTTGTTAGGATATCTGCCTGCTGCTCCTTAGTCCCAATGTGATGAGTTATAACTTTTCCTTCCTTTATTTTGTCTCTAACGAAATGGCAATCGATTTCAATATGCTTTGTTCGTTCATGAAATATGGGATTTGCAGTAATCTGCAAAGCAGCTTTACTGTCACTATACACATCAAATGGTTGCTGCACTTCAATTTCCAATTCTTCAAACAATCCCAATAACCACACGACTTCTGATGTTGTAGTTGCTAGACTTCTATAATTTGCTTCTGCAGAGCTCCTGGACAGTGTGTTATTTCTTTGACTTCCATGATATTAAGGATTTTCCAAGCTTAATTAAGAACCCTGTCACTGATCTCCTGGTGTTTGGGCATGCAGCCCAATCCACATCACAAAAACAGCTTAGAGAATTAGCTTCACTGCTCATTAGAATTCCTAAACCAGGTTCAAGCTTTAGATACTTCACTACTCTTAATGCTGCATCCCAATGCGACTTTTTTGGTGTTTGCATAAACTGACTAAGTGTTTCTACGACAAAGCTTATGTCAGGTCTGGTGATTGTCGGGTATAACAACTTTCCAATCAACTACTGGTAACTTGTTACATTTTGCAGTAATTCATCACCTGAATTTCCAGTATACTCATCATATTCCCTTGAGGTAAATTTTTGGTTCACATCTATTGGCGCTGCTACTGGTTTAGCAGCTCCAAGCCCCAACTCAGAGATCATTTCTAAGACATACTTCCTTTGGTTCAGGAGAATTCCTTTACTAGATCTCATAATTTCTATACCAAGAAAAAACTTCAATTCCCCTAAATCCTTGACCTTGAATCTATTATGTAATACTTGTTTTGTCTCTTGAACAAGACTATCATTGCTCCCTGTTATCAACAAATCATCCACATAAACCAAGATCACCACAATATAATCTTCTTTTCTTTTTGTAAACATTGAGTAATCATATTTGTTTTGACTGTATCCTGCATCAATCAGTGCTTCTGATAATTTCATGTTCCATTGCCTTGATGCCTGCTTCAAACCATACAAAGATTTCTTCAATCTACACACTTTGGACTCCCCTTGTTTACCGAAACCCTGAGGAATCGCCATGTAAACTTCTTCAACTAGATCGCCTTGTAAAAAAGCATTGTAGACATCCATTTGGTATAGATTCCAACCTCTTGATGCTGCTACTGCAATTATGGACCTTATTGTGACCATCTTGGTCACAGGAGAAAAGGTCTCATGGTAATCAAGTCCCTCCTTTTGACTATATCCTTTTGCTACCAATCTTGCTTTGTATCTATCAATCTCACCATTTGCTTTATACTTGATTTTATACACCCACTTTGAACCGATTGCATTCTTTCCTTTAGGAAGGTCAACTACTTCCCATGTTTCATTTTCTTCTAAAGCTTTTATTTCCTGCTTCATGGCTTCTATCCGCTGCTTATCCTTGGAGGCTGCCTGATAGTTTTGTGGCTCAACTGTGTTTAAAAAACTAGCCAATGCTTTTCTGCACTTTGCTGATAAGGCTTGATAAGATACATAGTTGGAAATGGGATAAATTGCATCCTTTCTCCCTCATGTGATTACATAGTCTTTATGCCACAAAGGTGGTTTGATGGATCTTGTAGATCTTCTTTGAAGCTGGTTCTCTATTCGTTCTTCTTGAGAAATAGCCTCAGTGGTTTCTTGATCAACAACAATTTCACCAACCTCTTCATGCATATCAGCTACCATTGGACCAACATCATTGTGATGTACTTCACCATTAGCATTATTGCCATTCTCTGCATTAGTAGCAGCAGCAACGTCTGCCTTATGCTCAATGTTGCCAATACCAGTAGTAGTTGTTGAGGAATCAGGAGTAGTTGTTGTTGCAGAATCAGGTACATAATCATCCAATACCACTTGATCAAGTGGTGTACTCCCCCTATCAGGTACCTGAGAGGAAGCAAAAGGGAAGAGATGTTCTTTGAAAACATCTCTGCTTACAAAGAACTGTTTAGTATCATAATCAAGCAACTTATGTCCCTTTTGAGGGAGTGAATAGCTGAGCATAACAACAGGTCTAGCTCTAGCACCGAACTTGTCTGATCTCACCAAAGTGGTAGCATAGCTCAAACAACCAAAGACTCGGAGATGTGCAAGAGATGGAACCTTGTGATAGAGCAATTCATAAGGTGTTTGTCCATCCAAAATAGCAGTAGGCAACCTGTTCAGTAAATAAACTGCACCTTTTATACATTCACCCCAATATCTATCGAGAATACTAGCTTGAAACTTCAAGGCTCTAGAAACATTGAGAATATGCCTATGCTTCCTCTCAACTATCCCATTTTGTTGAGGCGTATAAACGCAACTACTTTGATGAATAATTCCAAAAGAATAAAAAAGATCATGACACTGTCTACTGAAGAATTCAGCATCATTATCAGATCGAACAACCTTTAGAACAACATCAATTTGAGTCTTTATTTGAGATAGAAAAGACTTAAGAACAGTTACAACATCACTTTTCATCTGTAACAAGTACACCCAAGTGAACCTAGTGTTATCATCAACAATAGTAAGGAAAAAACTCTTCCTATCATGGGTAGGAGTTTTGTAAGAACCCCAAACATCAACATGTATCATTTCTAATGGTTTTGCACTTCATTAATGGTTTCTTTCCTTTGTAAGGTTGTCCTCGATTCACCTGCATGACAATGTGCTCCCCCTTCCTAATCGAAGGAAAAAGACAAGATCTCTGACTTTCATCTTCACTTATCAACGCATATGCTTGATTGAGTGAAGGTTCAATAGTTTTCAACAACAATTGTCTCCTTACCTGCTCGTACGATTCATTGAGGCCACTTAGAAATTGAAGCAAGCGTTGCCTTTGTAAATGTTCAATATAATCCTTAGATCGAGCACAATCACAGCTTGGTGAGGGAACTAAGGCATCATATTCAGCCCATAATTCTCTCAGTTTCGTGAAGTACACAGCCACAGAATCAGTTCCTTGTGAAATCATAGCAATTTCACGATGCAATTGAAAAATACGAATGCGATTTACTTTGTCAAAACGCTCCTTGAGATCTTCCCATACTGAATGTGCATATAAAGCATACACAATTCCACTAAGGAGATCTACAGAAACGGTGTTCATAATTCATGACAACACAATAGCATTACAAGTTTCCCAATCTTTACGCAAATCAGCACCAAATCGTTCCTTTTTGCAAATAACAGTCACGAATCCCAATTTTCTCTTAGCTTGCAATGCAATTGTCATCGATCGTCGCCACAAACCATAGTTCTCTGAACCCGTTAACTTCGTAGGAATTAACACCAAACTTGGTGTATCAGAAGGATGAACATACAGAGGATGCGAGTTAGTGATTTTTACAGCTGCAATTTGTGATCGTTCTTTTGCAGTGGCATCAGATTTTGATGTAGTAGCCATTAGAGAATTTCAGCAAAGACGCAAACCAGTCACGTATGCTTTGATGCCATGTCAATTTGTGTATATTTGGAGCTTGTCAATTCAAGCTCATCAATGGGGGAAGTTGTAGAGAGAGAAAAAATGAAAATCCAGATCTTTTGTATTATTGTGGCAGTTACATGAATGACAGCTGTCTACAGCTCACCATAACTAACTTTTAACCACTGCTAACTAACTTGTTTGAAACAAACCTCACACTAACTAATCTAATCACTGCACCATTAGTTTTAATAGTTTCAAAGCTTAAATTTAAAATTTGACATGTCGTAAACATGAACCGTATCGGGTGAATAATATAATGAAAAGCATCGAAAAGTCAAGAGGAGCTCATATCTAAAATTTGAGTAGTTTAGAAAAATATTTGATGTGATGGCCACTGAAATCTACCATTGAAGAGCTTCGAAGCTCAAATATTAAAATTGAACCTGTCGCAAACGTGAAACGTTTCAAGTGATTAATATGTCAAACGGCTCGAAATATACTCGTCTTCAAAATTTGAGATTGCTTAAAAGAGATTTGAGTTGGTCGGGATTGAAAAAAAAAAAGCAACTTGTTGAGGAAGATGTGCAATGTATAATTATTGTGTATAACAATGTATATAGATGTATATACATCTCTACTACATAGTTATACATCATATATACATGATTATACACTATTTATACTAATAGTTTAACCGCAGGTTCTTCGCACATGTAACGTTTGATTATTTAAAATTAAATAATTTTATCTATTGAGGAGATTTTTAATAAAATGTAAAAGTTTCAATCACTTTTCAAAAACCTTTCACACTTTAATATAATAATGTAAACATAAAAATATATACATATATATATACATATATATATTTTACCACCAGAAATTTCAAGTGGTTGGTGGATCATCACTTTTGCATTTGTCATACAATAACTCTTTCCCTTGTTGCCGCAGATTAAGAGAGACGCATCAATTTGAATCATATTTGTGTTACGATTTTTTTTTATATATATATTTAAAATCTTTTCTTATTTTAACTTCAAATATTTACATAATCATTGATTACATTCTTATTACGTACTTATAACTTTTAAAAACTGGTACTTCTTAAATTTTTCTTATTCTAATGATTTTATATTTATTTCTAGAATTTTTAAATCTCCTTAAAATCAAATTTAATTGATTTAGAATTCTTAAACTAATGGGAAAGCTATTAATTGCCATTAATTGTGATGCTTTCTAATAAGGAAAGGTTTTACCATAAATATATTTAATTAATTTTAAACTCTTAAAATAGGAAAAATAGTGAAATTCTGATGACTTTTAATAAGAAAAAGTGTTATCATAAATATATTTAATTAATTTTTAACTCTTAAATATTAAAAGAAAATAGTAAAAAGACGTTTTTGTCTAAAGCAAAGACTTTTAATGAAGGACAAAAAGTTCAAACAACATTTCTAAGGCTCTTCACACTTTTAATATATTATAGATTATAGATATAGATATAGATTATAGATCATAGATCATAGATCATAGATCATAGATATAGATATAGATTAAAGATTATAGATATAGAAATATTACATATACATGCGGCCATTTAGTTGGAAATTATTTTGGTAATAGTACATTCATTTAAAAGCTTTTTCCTTTTTGACCAAACAAAATAAATTCTAATCGTTTGGAGCTTAATTACAGAAAATCTCGATATTTTACATAATTACTGAAAATTTCAATTTTGGGTCTGACAAGATACATAATTAGCTCCCGATACATCCAATGAAGATACATCTTTTCCTTGTAAAGATACATAATTAGTTTCCGATACATTTTTTCGATTTTGGGTCTGTCGAGATACATAATACATCCAACGAAGATATATTTTTCCTGGTAAAGGTACATAATTAGCTTCCGATATATTTTTTCGATTTTGAGTTAGTCGAGATACATGATTAACTCCGCGATACATCCTACAAAGATACATAATTAGTTGAAATTTTTATAATTACTTTGTAAGAGTGAAAATTTGTGTAAATATGATAAGTTAAGTATATTTATGCTATTTTTCCTTTCTTTATTTGCTTGAAGTTTGTCTACTATTAAAAATATGGTGACTTTTATCCTTAAGTACTTTCTAATCTAGTCATCTAGTTTTGGAAAGACCCCCCACCCCCAAATTCCTACAATAATTTATAAAACAGTATCTTCTGTCAGTCAAATCATTTAACCTCATGCTAAAGTAAAAAAAAAACAAAAAAACTTTTGGTTCTACAAGAGCCACACCTTGAAATTTTTTGAAATATAAAATTATTATTTTGTTACCGAAAAATTCAAATGCTCACATATTAAACTTTAGTCAATTTTAACATATATTTCAGTAATGTATGGCTCAAACACAAACATACATGAAGAAACAAAGAAAGTGTCAAGTGAGTTTGTTATTATTTTGACAAATTAATGATATGAATTTGTTCTTTATACATGTAACTTATGTTTCATATTTGAGCTTATTTGGGGGTAGATATGAGTGTTGAATTGTAGAAATTCGAAGAACATAAAAGAGTTGCAAAATGAATTTAGAAACACATAACAATTTTGCTTGCAATTCAAATATGAATTTTCAACCTCAATCGCGTATGCCTAAATTATTTCCAAAAACGTTGTGAACTTATAAAAACATTATACAACAAACATTAGTTAAATGATGATTCCAAAAACTAATATTTCTATACTTTTCCTAACTCAAGGTGAATACTCGTAAAGAGGTCATACAAGTAGTTATTGGGCCGAGAAGAAGTAATTGGGCTAGAAGGCCTTCACAGAGGGGTGATTTGTGGGAATGGGTTTGCACAAGTAGCTATAGGATTTGAACTTTTGGCCCAGCCTAATATTTTTCAAAAAAATAATAATATAAACATACACTTAACTTATCATATTTACACAAATCTCCACTCTTACAAAGTAATTACAAAAATCTCAATTAATTATGCATCTTTATTGGATGTTGCGACATCTAATTATGTATCGCGACAGACCCAAAATAATAAAAAAATGTATCGGGCCAAACCTAATTATGTATCTTTATAAAGAAAAAATATATCTTTATTGAATGTATCAGAAGCTAATTATGTATCTTAACAGACCTAAAATTAATTTTTTTAATAATTATTTAAAATATTAAAATTTTCTATAATTAAGCTTTGCTCGCACTATTTTTCCACCTGCAATGACTCTGTAGAGACTAGAGTGCATGGAGGTCCCCATTTCATGAATTGATTTTATCATCTTGATCACTAACTATATTGAGGTGTTGCTAGCTACTCAAGAGTCCAATCAAATTAAATCAAGTGGAGGAAGGTCAATGGACGAATTGGATTGAATATTAGCAATTTAAAAATGAAATAAATAAAAACTAATAAAATATCATATCCATATATATTAAATACCAATAAAAGTTGGGTTACGGCAGATAGCATCACACTAGAATAAGTTACATCTATCTGCCTAATTAACTTAGCTCTAATTTATCAAATGACATGAACTGATCATGTGACAATTTTTTTTTGTATACAGTGTGTTCGGTGGCACTTTATTAAAGTGAGGAGTATTTGTGAGTCAAAAAATAAATGAAGGGTATTTTTGAGTCAAAAAATAAATGAAGGATATTTTTTATCCAAAAAATAAATAGAGGATATTTTTGCTTCATTTTGGATAGTTCAGGGTAGTTTTGGCTATTTTTCGTAAATGAGATACTGACGTGGATTGGACATGTGACAATTTTTTTCCACGTGGTGTGCTTGGTGGCACTCTATTAAGGTGAGGATATTTTTGAGCCAAAAAACAAATGGAGGGTATTTTTGTTCAATTTCAGATAGTTCAGGAGTAGTTTGGATCCTTTTCCGTTTATTTTTTGTCATTTTGTTAGCATTGTGTTCATTCTTAATAAGATATCTTCATTTTGATAATCTCTTAATTAAGTAAGTAAAGAGGTTCAAGACTAAATAGGTTAGCGAGTATCTTACTAGCACTGAATGGCTGCTTAGACATACATATGTTATACCTTTTTGACAACCTTAACCATCAGACCATTTTTCACTTGCATGATAATAGAAGTAGTGGGAGAAACATTTTCTGGTTCCAGTATTTGGATGTTGTAGTTGTGTATGATGGTGGCTGCCACTATTTTCATCTGAGTGAATGCCATTTCCTTCCCTAGACAAGTTCGTGGACCTGCGTTAAACGCTGAAAATTTGAAAGATGGCTCATGTTTGATCCTTCCTAGTTCAGATATCCATCTCTCTGGTTTGAATTCTAGACAATCTTTCCCCCACAGAGTCTCCATTCTCCCCATCGAGTAGAATGGTAGAATCATTCTTGTTTTTGGACTGACACGGTGACCGCTAGGGAGGATGTCATGATCAAGTGGGACTTTGTGCTCTAAAGAAACTGATGGAAAGAACCTAAGAGTTTCACACAAAGCACCATGTAGATAGATCAATTTTCTTGATTCTTCCTTGTTGAAAAACTTGAGGTTTTCATCCTCTTTTACATGCAATTGTTGTTGAATCTCTTCTCTTATCTTTTTCTCTACTAAGGGATTTTTAGCCAAGAGACAAAAAAACCAAGTGAGAGCTGCACTTGTAGTGTCCCTCCCAGCAAACATCAAATTCAAGAAAGTGTCCCTTAGAAATGTTTGCAAAGTACCCAAATCTCCATTGTTCCATTGATTGTACATTTTGATGTATGCATTTAAAAATGCAAATTCCTCGTCTTTGGTTGTACTATTATGCATCAACTCCTCTAGCTTCCGCGAAATGCAAGGATATATGAATTGATCAAACGCCTTGCATGCTTGAATGAGCTTCTTCTCTGAACCAACTCGAAGCCATTTTTGCAATTTCCAAATATGTTCTGGCACTATGTGTCTCAGTAGAAGTGCATCAAGAGCCACCCCAAATGCCTTTTCATATGACAAATAAGGCAAGTCAATTGACAAGCTTCTTGGATCATGATCAAGTAACAATTTAGTGATAGAGTCAAAAGTGAATCTCTGCAAAACATCCTGCAAATCCAATGTTTTGCCATGTTTTGCAAAAGCATCAAGAATTGGTCGAAGCCCTTTATCAATAATACCCCACGTAGTCCTCTCCAACAAACTTTGGAACTTTGCATGGCTCATTATGGACATTGTGGTCTTCCTATGAAGCTCCCATAATTCATCATCAACGTTGAAGATCCCATTTCCCAAAATTTCAAAAATCTTACGAAATTCAGGTCCTTTTGGATAGTTTGAGAAGTTTTTACTAAAAATATGATGGATATTTGCAGGATCACAAGTGAAAAACATGTCCACATTTGCAAAAATAGGACCTTTGAACTCATAAGTGCCACCATATTCTATAAGAACTTCAGTCATATATTCATGACCACGTTGAAAATTCATAATAACCGCTGGTAACTCTCTAAGGATTGGCCAATCTGTTGGTGCTGATGTTTTTGTCCTTCTATATAGGATGAACCATATAATATAAGTGAAAAAAACAATTATCATCAAGAGAAGAAAAGAATATTCAAGCAGGAAATCCATTGAGGGTTGGATTTTGTTTTTTCACTTTTGTAGTGTATGCTAATTCACTAGAACTTTGTGGAGTTTTATTTAAGTGTTGGTGAATTTTGTCCATAAGTTTAAGAGGTCCCCAATCTAAAGAACTTAGGACAACTACTTGAGGAGTTTGACGTTAATTGTACACACGTTTTTTATAATGGTTAGCAACTACATTAACAAATGACCATTTAAATATTTCATTTAACTATAAACAGCTTTCTTTCACGGATTTGTTGATTACTCAATAATTGGTCCAACTAACTTTTCAGGATAAGCATTGAGTGCTTATGATTGTTCACGATTTCTTTAGGGTAAAACGAATAGATATTTTTATGGGATAATACCCACGAAAATACCTGAACTTTGACCGGATTACCAGTTGAGCATACTGAACTTTGCGGAGGTCCTATTACCTCAGACTTTTTTTTTTCTGTATTTTAATGACATATATCTGCCACTTGGATAATTGCGTGTTAGACACGCGCATTGAGCGCGTGAAGGCGTTAAAAAAGGTTATAAACTCATTTTTTTTTGCCAAACAACCCCTAAATCTTCTAATTATTCAAAGTTTTATATTTTTTTATTTTTTTTTCATTCTCTCTTCCTCTTCTTTCTTACTCCTCTTCAACAATGGAATCTTCAACAATGGTTGCTCCATTGTTGAATTAAAATTGAACACAATTACATCACACACATACATACCCAAATGAGTCATCTTCAACACATCCAAATTCAATTTGATACTTTGAATAATTTTAAATTCAAATTCAATTTCATATTGAATTCAAATTTGAAAGCTTGGAAGCAAACGTATGTACTTGCTGTATGTAGACACCTAATTTTGTCCCTCCCGAAGTCTAATTTTATTCATTTTTAGTTCACCTTACCATGTGTCCAACCCCATGTAATTATATCCCACAAAAATATAAAAATAAACAAAAAAATACCTCTAACTAATTTATCTTATCCTAACAACCTACCCAATCAAAAGCTTCCACCTACCCTAACTACCCATGTGATTCCCCCCCCTCCTTTTTCTTGTCCACAAAGAAAGAATATATGGGGGACCCACCAAAATTCCCACATCATAACAAATCCATGCCCATTATAAAAGAAAAATTCTAAGAGGAAAAGGGGCTCATTATTTGATCATCATCTTCTCCACAATAACAACAATCACAAAATAATCTTCCTCACAAAAAAAAAAAAAAAAAAGCAACCGGTGAACAGTAACCGTGAACAGTACCTGGTGAACAGTACCCGATGAACAATATCCGATGAACAGTACCCGGTGAACAGTAACCGGCGTGAAAAGTGACGGTGAACGGGTCATTATTTGTCGAGTTGGATTGTTGGTGTTAAGGTTCGGCTCGAGGTTTCCGGGTGCGGACTCTCTTTATTCGAATAACATTGAGTTTGAAAGCTTCAAATTTAAGGTCCAATTCTTTCTTCTCTTTTATTTAATTCTTATGTGATTGTGATTGCGTGTGATTCGATACCGTGGTTTGTTTGTTGATGTGAACTGTTGGTGACATTTGGGTGTGTGATGTGCTAAGCATGATTGGTGAATTTTCGTTATTTTCGATTGGTGGATTGTGTATTGAAATGGGTTAATCACGTGGTTAAAAATGAATTAAGGTGGGGATTAAAAATGGAGGAAAATGAATATTGATTAATTTTGATGTATTGATAATGTTAAACATGATAGAATTGTGATATGTTGAACTTGGTAGGCAAACGTAGGCCGGTTAGGCAAATTTAGGAATAACGATTTATTGGAGTGTTTGAATATATGCGTGAATGATACTTTCTACTTTATTGCACGAAAAGTTTAAATTGTACTCATTTGGCCGGGGAATGCCCTGAAGGATTTGTATTGATTTATCCGGGGAATGCCCTGAAGTAGCATGTACGCAAAGGAGGCTCGTGATCAAGGCCCGGAACGTCGGGTGGAGTTTAGTTTAGGATTAGTTTAGAATAGAATAGATTTTATATTTCAGCACCTCTTTTATTTTGGATTGTATAATTTGGACTGAACATTATTTTTGTTTGTTTTGAATTTTGTGTGATTTATTTGTTTGCTTGTTTTGTGTGTTTATGTGGTTTGTACATTTGTAATGTCAAATTAGTCGATACGCTCCACCAAGCGACTGTGGTCGAACCACGGGATCGAGGGGTGCCTAACACCTTCCCCTCGGTCAACAGAATTCCTTAGCCAGAATCTCTGTTCGTAAACCGGTTTAAAGAGTCAAATGATTTCAAAAAGGATTTTCCAATGGTGACTTGGCACACCAGATTATGCCAAGTGGCGACTCTGATTTTGAATGTAAAAACAATCTTTTTTTGGAACCAATCTTCATTTTGTCAATTTAATAAAAAACCCTTTCAAACCTTAAAATACATATCTTAATTTTTGGAGTCAAAAAAGGGGTGTGACAGCTCTGGCGACTCTGCTGGGGAGTTTTCAGAATTCGAGCTTATTTTTGAGTCGTATCGGCTTTGTTTGGCATTACGAGTGTATAAGCATTGTTTGTGATTATTGTTTTGTTATTGTTTTCACTTTTGTTCATTTTCGTGCTCTTTGTTTATAGTATTTATCCTATGTGTTACCGCTTTATATCTGTCATCATGAGTCCATCCCCCCGGCCTTATTTCTGCAACAAGTCTCGGAGCGCACGTCGTGCGCACGAAATCTAGTTGAGTCACCTTTATTTTAGGGGGGGAGCCGTTGGATGTATGGAGTAGGTGAAAAGCAAAACAACCACTATCGACCATATGCTCCCCCGAACGGCCTTGTTAGTAAACCACAACGTAGGTCAGCCTTTAGTTCATTCTTATGTGCATCATATTGAGACCTAGCGGGGCCCACACGGTCCTTTGTAGGAGACTCACCTTTAAAGCATCCCTACGTGCTAAATGTTGCATCTTTGAGAGTAATGTGGTCATTTGACGGACCGATTTGGGGAAAACATGTGTTAGAAGTAAAGTGTGGAAAAAAAAAAGTGAGTCGAAAAGAATGAATCAAAAAGGAGTGTCGTAGTTTATTTTAGAGTTCTTTATGACTTTTGTTCTTCACGATCCAAAATTCAAAAAGATTTTTTTTTACGTTTTGCATTTATCTTCCCAAAGTACCGTAAGTTCAACAAAAAAAAATGAATGAAAAAAAAGAGGGTTTTGTTTGCCTTTTCTACTTATTTGACAAAAACAAAATACCAAAAAGATTTTTTTTATATATAATTGGTGGTGTCAGTCTTAGTTGAAAATCCAAAAAAAATTTCACTCATTTGTTTTTGGTTGTCTCTTAAGTTAGGGTCAATTTATTAGTGAATCACTAAGTGTCCAATCTGGACGAACTACGCACCCCTGATTCTCCTCTCTCGGGAGTGAGATACGTAGGCAACCTATTTTAGGTTCGGGGATCTTATTTAAAAAATTCAAAAAAGATTTTCTTCACTCTTCATTTAGAGTAGGTGTCTCATGTACATCTTTAAAAGAAAGCAAAAAAAAATATTTTCCTTTAATAGGTTCAAGTTTCATTTTCGTATGAAATTTAAAATCGAAAATCCAAAAATATTTTCTTCGGTAACCATAGATTTCATGTTGTACAGGAATTTGAAAAATTCAAAAAGATTTTCTTCACTCTTCACTTAGAGTAGGTGTTTCATAGACATCTCTAAAAGAAAACTACAAAAAGATTTTTCTTTAATAGTTTCAAGTTTCATTTTCCTATGAAATTCTAAATCGAAAACCCAAAAAGATTCTTCTTTGGTAATCATAGATTCCATTTTTGTATAGGGAGTTTAAACCTAAAAAATTCAAAAAGATTTTCGTCAATTCTTTTGATAATTTGTTATTTTCTTTTCTTTTTAAAGTTTCAAGAAAAAGAAAAAAAAAATAATTTAATTGGCCATTTTGGCAAAACATCACGAACTACGCACACCTGATTCTCCCCTTTCGGGGGTGAGATACGTAGGCGCCCTTCTAGGGTTCGGTGATTTTTCTTCAAGAAAAAAAAAAGAGGTTTTGAAGAAAAAAAAATGTTGAACTCTAACATATTTGTTACCTCTTGTTCAGTTAGTTTAAGGTGGTTGGTTTGTGGTTTCCTGGCTGGTCCTCCATATCACACCAAATCCAAGGAAGGGTTAGTTGTGTCCAACAAGGATATAGAGAGTGACATCATGGATGAAACAAAGAGTCGGGAAATTGAGAGTTTAAAGGAAGAAAATTTGAGACTGAGACAACAAATGATGGGAATGTACTGAGCTTGGGCCAGTGGTCTGCCTCCACCTCCGTTCCCCACTTTTGACCCTGCAAATACCTTGAGTCTTCCACCAAAATCACAAAGTCAGTTTCCTACTGTTGTTGATGCACCACAGCATGCCTCAGAATCCATTCCACGTCAAATGCACCTCAATACTTCCACCACTCTTTCTTTATCTTCTCAGTATAAGTCTACCACATTCACAGCACCACATACCGTCTGTGCTTTTGTTGCTCAACCTTCTACTAAAGCTTCCACTTTGTCTATCAATCCAACAATTGTGCTTTTCCAGTTCACTAGTGACTCCACGTTCAATACTGTTGATGATCATTGGTATACTCTTGAGCCTACAGTTAAGTTAAGTGAACCGCCAAAATTTCTTACTAAGAAGCCTAGCATGCCAAAAGAGCCAGAGAAAATGGTTGGGAAAGTGAAGAGTGTAGAAAATGATATGAAAAATTCCCCTGGACTTATGGGCTATGAAGATGTTTCATATAAAAACTGGGGCATGTCTTCAAGTGTTAACCTTCCTCCCAGCTTTGAGACATCAAAATTTGGGGAGCCTGATGGACAGAAGGATTCTGTGAAACATTCGGGACGACATTGCAATCAACTAAGGGAAACTGAAGGAAAGAAGAAGGAAACCGCACCTATTGTCATGACAGGGCCAAAGCAGAGTTTGAGAGGTTCAACCCACCAATATTGTCAGCCTCAATACCGAGCTTACATATCAGATCCACATAACCACTTGCAACAAGGTTTCTTTCTCCGAAATCTAAGAAATCCCATTCCACTTCCTCGATATCCTGTGAACAATGCACAATTGTATGCTCATCCATCTTCTTATCCACAATGGCATGCCCCTGTCACTCAACATCGTCCTCGACCCCCACAAATTTACCAAGGGACTTCTAAATCCAAATTTCATCCGAGGCCAGAGTTCGCAAAGAGGAGGAAGGAAAAAGATAATTTTACTCCTATTGAGGAATTCTATGCCAGTTTATTCCAGAGATTTGTACAGCAGGGCATGATCACTCCTCTCCTTGGGTATACTCCTGACCTGCATTCAAGAAGCTTTGATCCTAATGTGCGATGTGCATATCATTCTGATGTTCAGGGTCATAGTACTGAAGATTGTCGCACTTTGAAAAGAGAAATAGAAAAGATAATTCAAGATAAATTAATTGTGGTGCAAAACATTGGCCCTTCGACCATCCCACAGAATTCTTCACCAGCACGCGGTACTGCACAATCTGTGGGAGGCAATGAGTTAAGCATGGGGATCCAGAGCTTATTTGTTGAAGGAAATGTGTTTGACAGTGGTGGAAGCTCCAGTCATGTTGATATGCAAGCCAGTGGCTAAGATGTCAGCTGAGCAATGGAGAAGTCACCCCTCTCCTTACCATGAAGGGGTTTGCTAGTTTGTTTTGTTTTATTTTCTGTTCTCCAAATTATTTCAGGGTTGAAGTTCGGGATTTATCTTGTTTTGTCCCTTTGTCGTTTATGTTCAAACCCTTCTATCTTTCATTTTTATTAAATGGAGTGTCCCCTTTTTCTTTGTGTTTTAAATATGTTTTTTTTTTACATAGTATATTTTATGTTGACTCTTGTGATATGATATGCTAGTGAAATTTACAGCTAGATCTTAACATCCAGTTTAAGAATGAACATTGAATCAGAGGGTTAAAGTTAGAAAAAGAGAGCATCTGAGGAAATAGATAGAGTGCTGGGGCATTTGGTGATCAAGTGGAAACCTTCTTTGAAAATTAAGGCTATTATTTTGAAAATCGTGAGAATAACTTGATCATCAATTGAAAGACATGTCTTAATTAGGTCAAACAGTGTCTACGTGATCCTATCAAGAGGAACAGAAAGAAAATCAGCTTCACAAAATCATGAGTCATTCAATGTGAGGAATGTGCAACAAAAGTGGAGTTGTATGCCATATAAACGCAGAAGAAATAGTGATGCACAGACTCAGTCAAAGTTAATGTTGTAAAAGATGTCAAAAGATCTTCATCTTTCACTTTCATATTGCATAATATGTACTTGCATTTTCAAAGATTGATATGACGAAGGCATTTCATTCTGCCATCCAAACATCGTGTCATCCTTTGTATACCCCATTTGAGCTTTAGTCTTATTTTCTTTTATACACCTCTTTTGGAATCAATATAGTCAGCAAAGCTCGAAAGAACAATGTCGAGCAAAACAATAGTCAGAAAAGTTCAAAAAAAAAAAAAAGTGTAAAAAAAAAAGAAGAGAAAAAAGAGTGTGAAGAAAAATAGAGTCAGAAAAATTCTCAAAAGAAAAAGAAAAAAAAAAGAAACCAGAATCAAGCAAAATAAGCTGCCAGAACTACGCATGACCTGATTCTCCTCTCTCGAGGGTGAGATACGTAGGCTGCCCTACTTAGGGCTCGGTCCAACCAAATAAACAATTTAGAGTCACCCAGTCAAAAGAAACTGGGGCATGAGTTAATCCTCATTGTTTGAGTCGATTCCAAAAGTTGTAAGTCCTAACCCACTTTAAGTGTCGTTTGGTCCTCATGCCATCCTTTCTTTCCAACCCTATCCAAAATCCAAGTTACAACCAAAGAAAGACCTTCAAATCAATCTTTGAGGATGTTAAGGCTAAGTATGCAAGGGATATGATGATGCATTTGGGAACTACTTGTCTTCCTCAGCATAAGAAATCAAGAGAGAAATAGAATGAGAGAGTCTTATTGGTGAAAAACCTTACGGGCACCATAAGGCGATGGTAAGTTGAGAGAAATAAAAATGAGAGAGTCTTATTGGTGAAAATCCTCACGGGCACCATAAGGCGATAGTGAGCCGAGAGAAAATGAAAGAAGCTTGTTGGAGAAAACCCTTCAAGGCGCCACTAGCCGAATGGGGTCTTAAATGCAATTGATCTAAGAAAACAACTCAGTTTCAAGGTCATTAACTCAACAACAATGAGTAGAAAGTTTGGATGAATAGATCAAGCTGCTTAATCCAAAATGCATGGCATAATCATTAGTGTCGACTGTCATTTTTAGATGAATTTTTTGTTTCGTTGTTTTAAAAGGGGATATTCATTGTCTTTTCTTTCTTCTCTTTATTTTAATTTTATCTTTCTTAAGTCAGTTATCAAAACAAAAATTGTCATTTTTTTTGTTGTTTCTTGTCTTTGAGTCAAGTCCGTATCAAAACAAGTGAGAAAAGATTTCAAAACTGGCTACCAGCTTCTTTAATTGCACAAAGCAAGAAAAAAGCTAGCACATGAAAGAGACATGATTGTGAGCCCAAAAAAAAAGGCATGCAGGAAGTTTTGTCAACAGAGAAGTCGGGGAACTCATGGAAATACCAAGGTTCAAAGGGTTTATTTGAGAAACACGACAAAGCAGAAATACTGTGTTTGTTTCACAATCACTCTTAATAAGCTAAGTTTGAGTCAATGATACAGCAAGTCAATGACATATGCTAATGGTTGGAAGCAAAGCTAAATGTGACGGGGGCAGGAGCAATTGCCTCAAAAGCCAAAGCCACAAACTAGCCACCATGTTTTTTTTAAACTCACAAGTTTTCTTTGTATGTAATAGGAATACATGTTGCATTCAGATCAAGGATTTCAGAGCCTAAACATCAAAGGCCGTAATTTCTCACCTCAACAAATGCAAGAGGCAAGGTTGTTGCATAGGTTTGTAATTCAAGCAGCTATGGTAAGGAGAAACACTTCATTGTTTTGATAATTCAAAACAACATTGGTAAGGAAACACACTTCCTTGATTGGGTAATTCAAATTTTTCTTCTTAGGTAATTTATTTCCCCTTTGATTCCTATAAGACGTACCTTTTAGTTGAGTCATCCCCTTTTATTCCTATAAGACGTACCTTTTAGTCGAGTCATCCCTTTTGATTCCTATAAGACGTACCTTTTAGTCGAGTCATCCCCTTTGATTCCTATAAGACGTACCTTTTAGTCGAGTCATCCCCTTTGATTCCTATAAGACGTACCTATTAGTCGAGTCATCCCCTTGATTCCTATAAGACGTACCTTTTAGTCGAGTCATCCCCTTTGATTCCTATAAGATGTACCTTTTAGTCGAGTCATCCCCTTTGATTCCTATAAGACGTACCTTTTAGTCGAGTCATCCCCTTTGATTCCTATAAGACGTACCTTTTAGTCGAGTCATCCCCTTTGATTCCTATAAGACGTACCTTTTAGTCGAGTCATCCCCTTTATTCCTATAAGACGTACCTTTTAGTCGAGTCATCCCCTTGGATTCCTATAAGACGTACCTTTTAGTCGAGTCATCCCTTTGGATTCCTATAAGACGTACCTTTTAGTCGAGTCATCCCCTTTGATTCCTATAAGACGTACCTTTTAGTCGAGTCATCCCCTTTGATTCCTATAAGACGTACCTTTTAGTCGAGTCATCCCCTTTGATTCCTATAAGACGTACCTTTTAGTCGAGTCATCCCCTTTGATTCCTATAAGACGTACCTTTTAGTCGAGTCACCCCCTTTGATTCCTATAAGACGTACCTTTTAGTCGAGTCATCCCCTTGGATTCCTATAAGACGTACCTTTTAGTCGAGTCATCCCCTTTGATTCCTATAAGACGTACCTTTTAGTCGAGTCATCCCCTTTGATTCCTATAAGACGTACCTTTTAGTTGAGTCATCCCCCTTGATTCCTAAAAGACGTACCTTTTAGTTGAGTCATTCCAATTAACTCATAGAAATTGCATTTCTTTATTTGGGATAATTTTCTTTTCAGTTTTGATGTGATTTCAGGAGCATGCCCGAAGCACAGGGCGAATAAATGGAAAACCAAGCAACAAGGTGAAGAAATTGAAAGTTAAACAGATTGAAAAATAGCAAGTCAGGAGCCCGCCTGCAGAACAGGGTGCAGAAGTTGAAAGCTTGGCAACAAGTTAATGAAATAGCAAGTCAGGAACCCGCCTGGAGAACAGGGTGAAGAAATTGAAAGGCAAGCAACAGGTTGAAAGAAATTGCAAATCAAGAGCCCGCCTGAAGAATAGGGTGATAAAAGTCGGTTCAAGAGCCAACAAAAATTGTATAGATAGGATTTTTGTAATTTTATTTATGTTTTAACTTGTAATTTTCATTTTTTGATGTAATGACAGAGCCGCGGACCGAAATCTCGATGGAACCTCACTCGACTCTCCAACTCGGTATAGTCCACTTTTCTTCCAATCCTTTGAAATACCCGTGACTTGATTCTCTCATAATTTGGGTTGGAAGGATGTCTTAAGTCAAGACCCGGTTGTCCTTCTTCCTTCTGTTTCTTTCTTTGAATAATGATCGGGTCAAAATTTGGTCTCGTTGTCTACTTCTTTGTCTGAAAATACTTCGTGTTTACATTCAAAGGGGGCATGATGTAGACACCTAATTTTGTCCCTCCCGAAGTCTAATTTTATTCATTTTTAGTTCACCTTACCATGTGTCCAACCCCATGTAATTATATCCCATAAAAATATAAAAATAAACAAAAAAATACCTCTAACTAATTTATCTTATCCTAACAACCTACCCAATCAAAAGCTTCCACCTACCCTAACTACCCATGTGATTCCCCCCTCCTTTTTCTTGTCCACAAAGAAAGAATATATGGGGGATCCACCAAAATTCCCACATCATAACAAATCCATGCCCATTATAAAAGAAAAATTCTAAGAGGAAAAGGGGCTCATTATTTGATCATCATCTTCTCCACAATAACAACAATCACAAAATAATCTTCCTCACAAAAAAAAAAGAAAAAAGCAACCGGTGAACAGTAACCGTGAACAGTACCTGGTGAACAGTACCCGATGAACAGTACCGGTGAACAGTCGGTGAACGATAACCGGTGAACAGTAACCGCGTAAAAAGTGACGGTGAACGGGTCATTATTTGTCGAGTTGGATTATTTGTGTTAAGGTTCGGTTCGAGGTTTTCGGGTGCGGACTCTCTTTATTCGAATAACATTGAGTTTGAAAGCTTCAAATTTAAGGTCCAATTCTTTCTTCTCTTTTATTTAATTCTTATGTGATTGTGATTGCGTGTGATTCGATACCGTGGTTTATTTGTTGATGTGAACTGTTGGTGACATTTGGGTGTGTGATGTGCTAAGCATGATTGGTGAATTTTCGTTATTCTCGATTGGTGGATTGTGTATTGAAATGGGTTAATCACGTGGTTAAAAATGAATTAAGGTGGGGATTAAAAATGGAGGAAAATGAATATTGATTAATTTTGATGTATTGATAATGTTAAACATGATAGAATTGTGATATGTTGAACTTGGTAGGCAAACGTAGGCCGGTTAGGCAAATTTAGGAATAACGATTTATTGGAGTGTTTGAATATATGCGTGAATGGTACTTTCTACTTTATTGCACGAAAAGTTTAAATTGTACTCATTTGGCCGGGGAATGCCCCGAAGGATTTGTATTGATTTATCCGGGGAATGCCCTGAAGTAGCATGTACGCAAAGGAGGCTCGTGATCAAGGCCCGGAACGTCGGGTGGAGTTTAGTTTAGGATTAGTTTAGAATAGAATGGATTTTATATTTCAGCACCTCTTTTATTTTGGATTGTATAATTTGGACTGAACATTATTTTTGTTTGTTTTGAATTTTGTGTGATTTATTTGTTTGCTTGTTTTGTGTGTTTGTGTGGTTTGTACATTTGTAATGTCAAATTAGCCGATACTCTCCACCAAGCGACTGTGGTCGAACCACGGGATCGAGGGGTGCCTAACACCTTCCCCTCGGTCAACAAAATTCCTTAGCCGGAATCTCTGTTCGTAAACCGGTTTAAAGAGTCAAATGGTTTCGAAAAGGATTTTCCAATGGTGACTTGGCACACCAGATTATGCCAAGTGGCGACTCTGATTTTGAATGTAAAAACAATCTTTTTTCGGAACCAATCTTCATTTTGTCACTTTAATAAAAAAATCTTTCAAACCTTAAAATACATATCTTAATTTTTGGAGTCAAAAAAGGGGTGTGACACTGTATACTTTTAGCGGCTCATGAATGATTTTGCATTACTACGAGCACTAATTTATACCATTGAATGTTTCCATTTTTTTCTTCGATTTCGACATGACTTATGTGGGAGCTGGAATGATTTGTTCCCACATTGTGAACATAACGCAAAAGAGGTTGGTTCCCTTCAAGTTTACCACAGAGCAGCATGAAGAGTCTAACCCTGCAAATCAGTTTCTAGTTTCCTGTTTTTTCATTTTCAGTTTCCATTTTCAGTTTCCAAATTTGAAGATTCCATTAATGAAAGTTTTCAATTTGAATTTGAAATTTGAGTTGGAATGGACTGGAATCATTTGGAATTTGATTTGTAGGAGGAATTTGAGTTGTGGAATCTTTAATATGGTTATAATGGTGAAAAAATGTTGAAAAGTGATAAAATAGAGAAGAGACAGCGCGTGTACCACACTTTTCGGCGTCAAAACTGGGTATAACTTTGCAGGGGGCAATTAATTCCACTTTAAAAAAGTCCGGGGGGAATTAATTTCACTTTAAAAAGTATAGGTGTGTAATAGGACCCCCGCAAAGTTCAATATGCTCAACTGAAAATTTGGTTAAAGTTCAGATATTTTCATGGGTATTATCCATATTTTTATCTTCCAATTATCTACATGACAAACTGGACAAGCCAGTGTTCCTTTGGTACTCCAACCAGACAAAATACCATATGCAGAAAAATCATTAATTGTCCATAATAAAGAAGCACGTAATTAAAAATCAACTATTGTTGTATCTTTTACTTTCTCTTTTACGTGTGTTACTATTCAGTTTCTTGCTGTTTAACTCTATTTGGGTCCAAATCCCAAAATTGGAGGGCAACTTGCATGAACTCTTCCCCATCAAAACAGAAAGATTCAAATGAAATACCAACTATTTTATTATTTAGTAATAAAATGAACAAATCAAAGGAAGACCATGTCATTTAATATGGGCACTTTAATGTAATAGCGCGCTTGTCTAACTTCCATCTGAATTTACTAAATGACATGGCCTTCCTTCTACTTTTAAATAAGGGTGTTAAGTGGGCCGGATCGGATCAACCCAGATCTGGCCCATTAAATTTAGCCGGGTTGTGGGTCGGGCTCGGTCTGGGTTGTGGTTAAGTGAATCGGGTCGGGTTCGGATTCAACAGTAATTTTTTTAAAAATACCCTAACCCGGCCCATTTAACCCAACCCAGTCAAACCCACCTAAATCCGGTCAATCCCGGTTAAAAATTCGATCAAATCCGGTCAAAAATATTTTTTTTTTCAATATACACTATATATACCCACCTATATACATTTTAAATACGTTAAACAATATACATACACTATATATATAGTTTATACTACAATAGAATTTAAAAAATATATACACATATACACAATTACACATATATACGTAACATTCAATATATACGACTATACGTACTACTTTAAATAAAACATATACTATAATATATATATACTACGATATATATAATTATATATATAGTTATATACTAATTACTAATTTATAAAACATATACACATGTATACGTTAAATATATACGTCTATAGAAGATATATACACTACACATATATACGCACCATTCAATATATATGTACTACTTTAAATAAAACATATACTACAATATATATATATAGTTATATACTAATTTATAAAACATATTCACATGTATACATTAAATATATACGTCTATAGAAGATATATACACATATATACGCACCATTCAATATATATGTACTACTTTAAATAAAATATACTACAATATATATACATTACAATATATATATATAGTTATATACTAATTTATAAAACATATACACATGTATACGTTAAATATATACGTCTATAGAAGATATATACACATATATACGCACCATTCAATATATATGTACTACTTTAAATAAAACATATACTACAATATATATATATATATATATATACATATATATATATATATACATATATATATATATATATATATATATATATATATACACACACTACAATATATATATAGTTATATACTAATTTATAAAATATATACACATGTATACATTAAATATATACGTCTATAGAAGATATATGCACATATATACGCACCATTCAATACATATGTACTACTTTAAATAAAATATAGGCCAAACCCATCGATAGCCCCTCAAACTTGTCCCTAAAATTCACTTAGGCCCCTAAACTAAAGTCTGTACCTATTAAACCCCTACCCCCCCCCCCCCCCCCTCCCACCCCCAATTTGGTTCCAATTGGGCATATTTTACCCAATCAGCTAAAAATTCAAAGTGTGTGTTGCACACACACGCTGATGTGGCAAAAGGGGCTAATTGGAAGCTGCCACATGGCATTGTGGATCCGATAATTATTTAAAATTAATTATATAATTATTTAAAAAATAAAAATAAAAAAGTGATTATTAAAAATAAATTAATTTTTTTTTTAAAAAAAAATTATAAAAAAATTATAAAAATAAAAAAACTGATTGTTAAAAAAAGATAAAAAATTTCATTGAAGATCCAAATTATTAAAAAATAATTATAAAATTATTTCAATTTTTTATTTTTTTTTATAAAATTAAAAAAATAAATAAAAAAAATAGCATTGAGGATCCAAATTATTCAAAAATAATTATAAAATTATTTTAAAAATAAAAATAAAAATAAAAAATTTCATTGAGGATTCCAATTATTAAAAAATAATTATAAAATTATTAAAAAAATAAAAATAAAAAACTGATTAATAAAAAAAAACTGATTATTTAAAAGAAATCATAAAATTTTAAAAAAATAAAAATAAAAAATTTCATTGAGGATTACAATTATTAAAAAATAATTATAAAATTATTTTAAAAAATAAAAATAAAAAACTGATTATTAAAAATAGATTATAAAATTATTTAAAAAATAAAAATAAAAAACTGATTATTAAAAATATATTATAATTTTTTTTTAAAATGAAAATAAAAAATGGCATTGAGGATCCAAATTATTAAAAAATAATTACAAAATTATTTATAAAATAAAAATTAAAAAATTATTATTAAAAAGAAATTATAAAATCTTTTAGAACCCCCCACCTTCCCCAGCCCCGCCCCGCTCTTTAGCCCCCGGCTTCCCCAGCGTTAATCATCCCCCCCCCCTTCTTCCTCTTCTTCTCCATTAAAGTGAATCTTGCTTCTCCATGATCCTCAAAAATACACACACAAAATTTTTGTTTAAATCTACTTCAAGAATTTAAAAGGGGTCTATAAAAAAGTCATTTTTCATAAAATGGTGATATTAATGAAAAAAAAAGTGATCTTTCTTGTGGAGAAAAAAGAAAAGAAATGGTGATAAAAGTGATCTTTTTTGGAGAAAAAGTGATCTTTATTGAAATTTATTGTAATTTTTCAAGAAATGGTGATACTAATGGAGGATAAAAAGTGACTCTTGTTGAAATTTTTCAAGAAATGAAAATAATTATGGTGGATTAAAAAGAATTTGTTCATGTGAAGATGTGGGGTGGGGGGAGGGGGTGACGGCGAAGACCTCGGTAGGGTGAGGTTGAAACGATGAAGATGCGGGGTGGGGTGGAGACGCAGGGGTGGGGTGCTTTTTATAAAAATTAAGAAATTATAATAATTAAAAATTATATTAATAAAATAATTTAAATATAAATTTTTTAATTAATATTTTTGGGGCCCTCAGTGCCACTTGGCACATTTTTATTCGTAATTTAATTAGAAAAAAACACCTCACGCGCTTTTTGAAGTGCACTGCACGCGCAGTGCCATGTGGGCAAAAAATGCTCAATTGGAACCAAATTGGGGGGTTTAGGGGTTTAATAGGTACAAGTCTTAGTTTAGGGGCCTAAGTGAATTTTAGGGACAAGTTTGAGGGGCTATCGATGGGTTTGGCCTAAAATATACTACAATATATATATATATACATTACAATATATATATATATATATATATATATATATATATGTGTGTTATATACTAATTTATAAAACATATACACATGTATACATTAAATATATACGTCTATAGAATATATATACACATATATACGCACCATTCAATATATATGTACTAATTTAAATAAAACATAGACTACAATATATATATATATATATATATATATATACTACAATATATATATAATTTATAAAATATATACACATGTATACATTAAATATACACATCTATGGAAGATATATACATAAATATACAAAACATATGCTACTTAAAGTAATAAATAAATAATACATGATAGTAAATTAATAATATATTAAAAGTAAGTTTTTAATTTAAACTAGAAATTTAATTTAAATCATTAAACAAAAAAAATTACAAAGTAAGGACTAAGGAGTGAATGAATGTTGAATTTTATTGATTGCAAAATGATCCAAAATTTATAATTTACATGAATGAAAAATCTATAAATTATGCATCAATTTTTCAACTCATTCATGTTAATATTAACGGGAACTTGTATAGGATAGTCAAAGTCAATGGGGGCAAAAACATGCATTGGACTTGATTCTGCTGAGTTCTCCCGTGAAGATATAATTTCTTCAAGTTTCTGCTCGTTGTTCGGCTCCGTTTCCATTCCTTGATTTCTTGTTTCCGCTCTAATCCAATCTCTGAGGCAAACTAGAACATTCATTGCATTGCTTCCCAATGAGTGTCGGTTGTCTCCAAGTTGCTATCGTCCCTGACTAAAAGCGCTCTCTGATGCAACGGTTGACATTGGAGCATTCAAGATATCTCTAGCTAATCTTGAAAGCACAGGATATTGTGTTTCATTACTCCTCCACCAATCCAACGTGTTGATCCGTCGTCTGCGATCCTCTGGCGGCGACCGAAGATAATATTTAAGCTCTTCCCGATAATTTGATGTGTAAGCTCTCTCATCAACACTGTTCCAACAAGGTAAATCATAAAAAGAATCAGGAAAATCACTATGTACCGGCCTTTTAGAAGATGATGGCTCCTCGGGAGGATGAGGAGCGACAGTTGGAGTGATATTTGTAGGTACGACTTAATCAACTAAATCAGCATAGTGATTATATAATTTTTCTATGTATTCATTCGCATCACCCATAGCCGTCCACAAATCAGGTTGTACTTGTTGAGAAGCATTGTTAGTATTTATTTCTAAGTTAGCATAAATAAGAGTACTAAGTTGCACATAGTATTATATTTCATGCACGGATTTAGCATAGCACCAACTAAGTAAATAGGGGGAATCAGAAAAAAATATTTTTTAAATTTAGTAAACATGGCACCAACAACTTCTTTATAACCTTCTTTATTTTTACATTCTTTGAGCAAATCAGAAATATCGGCTACATATGCCAAAATATTACAAATAGTAGGATAATAAGCACCGAAAAATTCAACCGTAGCTATATAAATTTTTTCTAAAAACTTAACAAGATTATTAATTACAACCCAATCAGAATCATGTAGCATGCAATCAGCAGAATCAACAAATGAACCACAATGTTGGTTAAAAGCTAGTGTAATAGGAACTCTATATTTATAACAAGTTTTTATAAAATCATACGTAGAATTCCATCTAATATCAATTTCCTCAGGCATCAATATCGGTGCAAGTCCATTTTCTTGACATTTAACTTTAAATTCTCTACTTCTTTTTCTTCGATTATTTCCTTGAATAAAACCAACAACAAGACGAATTTTTTCAATATAAAGCTCAAAAAACTTAAGACCATCTTTTACAATTAAATTATATATATGACATGCACACTTAATATGAAAATTTCAGGTAACGACGGAGATAGCTTAAATTTTAACTTTGTTATAGCAGTCTTATTGTTAGAAGCATTATCAAAAACAATACATAAGATTTTATTTTCAATACCATAAAATTCTGCAACTTTAACAATCGAACAACAATAAAATCTCCAGTATGTTTACGATCTTCATCATATAAAAAAGTAAGAATACATTTTTGCATCACACAATTACTATCCATCCAGTGATAAGTAACGGTTAAATAATCATTTTTATTTACAGCACGACCAAGATCAGAAGTTAGGGACAATCTACATTGAATATTTTTTTAACAATGTTGATAAATAAAAACAATATTGTGAATGAAGTCTAAAAATATCAGACCGACAAGTACTTCTAGGAATACCATTAAACATAGGATTATAAATTGCTTAAATATAATGAGTAAAGGCATCAGAAGAAGGAAAACTAAAAGGCAAACAATCCACAACTATCATTTTAGCTATTTCTTTCCGGCCCCTCAATTTATTATACTTCTTCATTACCTGGCTGGTTGCTGGGTCCATTCTAGTTTGCGTTGGCCCACCAACATCCGCACCACCTCGTGCAATATTTAACTCTCTTTCGTGAGTATCACCTATATGTCTCATTAACGTATCCGTACCCCCTTGCTTGCCTTCACTTTTATGCTTATATATTTGTTGACAAATATTTCATTGCACCTCAGTATCTGATATACGTTCAAAAAATTTCCATGCAATACTAGTTGTTTTACGAGCTCTTGGGGCACGGGGAGGACGGGGAGGGAGATTAACCGATTCAGATCTAACGTTAGCATTTTCTACTGCGGGTATCTCACTAATATTTTCATCATCTTCGTCTAAATTAACCGCATCTACTTCATTTTCTTCTTCTATACCGTAATTTTCCTGAGCTTCTACATAATCCATATCGTGAGCACCCACACCTATTTCTTCCTCAAAAGGTGTATCAAGCGGTACCAGAGGAGAAGGCACACGGGTATATCTACTACTTGAAGTACCTCTACCGCTAGTAATTCGCTTTTTGCTACCACTACCACTTCCGGGACAAATTTTTTTAACACCTTTAGTGGCGAGGTTTCTTAATTTATCCATAATATAAATTAAACTAAAAAAATTCAAAACACAAATATAATAAAATAAAATATTCAACAATTAATACACTAATTAAAAATTAAACGTAAGAGATGGAACGATAATACCAAATTTTGGAAGTATCCGAAGGTTGCGACTTTAGAAACTTCCACTCGTACTTTGTAATCGCAAAATTAAAGTGAGCACTTTATGAATTTAATATAGAATATTTGAGAATTGAGAGATTTAAAATTTGTGTGAAAAATGATATGAGAGTGTAGGGTATTTATAGAAATTTTTTTGGGATTAAAAAAATATTTAAAATGATTTTTTTTTATTATTAAAAAGGCCAATTGAGCTGTTTTAAGGGCCCAAACGGTAATATAGCCGTTGGGCCCAACGATCAGATTTTGACCAAATCCAAATTAAAAAAGAAAAAAATATCCAGGCCGGTTAACCGGCGGATCCGGACTGGGTTAACCGGGCCCAAACCAAAAAATAACCCAGCCCGGGACCCGGTATCCTACAGCCTGTGGGCTGACCGGATTGGGTCATACCGGGCTGAGTTTGCTTAGTGGGTCGGGCTGGTCCGGGTCAGTCCGCCCCATTTGACAGACTTACGTTTAGATCTAAATTCAGGATCTTAATTTTATAAGTTTTGAATTTTAAAGTAAATTTCAAATGTAAATAATTAAATTATAAGTATATATTTAATAAATTTCTTAATACAAAATATATCATTTTAATAAAATTACCGAATTTAATCAATATTTGAACTTCTAATTCGGCCTCCACTACCCTCTAGCTCTCTAGGTATATATACATTAATATCAAAAGGAAAACACGTAAGTCTAGTGAGTTTCAGGGGAGGATGGCAAAGGGTATTAATTAATAAAGGTAGGTATGTAATAAAGAAAGTTTTGATGGGGGAAAGTATTCTCTTTTCATATTCTATATATTTTTTTTTAAAATAAAAAAGCCTTTTGACAATATGAAAAATGACGTTTTCTAATATTTTTTTTTTTTTAAAAAGGCATATTGTCTCCTCCCATTCTCACCCCATGCTATAACACCATCCAACCCATCATATCTCCCGCTCATCGGCCCACCATATCGAATTCTGAATTCGACTCTAAAAAATGTCAAATGTTAGATAAAATCAATGTACAAGTCTATAACTTTTGTACCAAGGAAATATGTTGTCTGCAGGAGGAAGGGCTATTCTTATCAAGAATATTCTTCAGTCCCAAACTCTTTATATTATGGCTGCCCTTTCCCTCCCCTAAAACCATTCTAGATCAAATGAAGATGTATTTTGCCAACTTCTTTTGGGGTGTCAAGGATGGAAAAAACAAATATCATTGGAGCTCTTGGGATAACATGTGTTTATCTTTAAATAAAGGAGGTTTGGGTTTTAAAAGATTGGAAGACATCAATAATGCTTTTTGCGCGAAGAGGTGGTGGAGGTATAGAAGTGATAATTCATTACTTTCAAAATTCCTTGATGCGAAGTATTGTCCCAGATCCAACCTCATATCTAAAGTCAAGAATCTCAAGAACTTATCCAATTGGAGAAGTTTGCTTTACGTTAGATCTGTCATGGAACAACATATCTACTGGAAGATTGGGGAAGTAAACATTATGTTCTAGTGGGATCAGTGGTTACCCAGTGGTCCTATTTATACCTAACATGTGCGATCGATCTCCTAAGCCAAAAAACACAAAGGTGAACGAATTCTGGGAGCATATAATTTGTGGAACTATGAAGCTCTTCAAGAAGTTATTCCTAGACATATCGTGGAGGAAATCAGAACAATGAATGCAAACTATGGAGGCAACAAAGATAAAGCAATCTGGAAGCTTAACTCTAGTGGCCAATTCACTTTACCATCTGCATTCCAAGAGCTTCAACAAAAGGGAGAAATTTTTAATAATTATGATTTTATCTGGAATAATTATGTTCCTTTTAAAATTTCTTTCATAATTTGGAGAATCTTTGACAGGAAGCTTCCAATTCGAAACTCACTAGCAAAATTTGGAAATAATATTAATGTTGATTGTGTTTGCTGCAGGGATTCTATTAGAGAGACATATAATCATCTATTTGCAGTAGGGGAGATGGCGAAATGGACTTGGGGATGGATCTCAAGGCCATTAAGAATTGATTCCATTAGCAACAACATCATCCATATTGTTGTTAAGTGGTGGAAAATCAAATCGAACAATGTTGTCCATGGTATGCTTACTAGAATCACTCCTAGTATAGTGTGTTGGGTGTTGTGGAAAACAAGATGCTTTAAAAAGTTTGGGAATAATCCTATTTCCAAAGCCAGAATCATTCACCTTATTTTATATCATACTAAGATTGTAATATCCAAAAAGTTCAGTAAAATGGAAGATCATTGAAACTGGTTTACCGTTTGCAATATTGCCATGTCATATAGATCTAGAATTTCTAGGCAGATAGTGAAATGAAATAGTTGTAGAGTTCAAATTATTCTCAACATTTATGGAATCTACAAAAGAAGATCAGGTAAGGCCGGGGCAGGAGGAATTGTTAGAAGAAAGAATGGTGACATGATAATAGCCTTTGCCAATCCTATCCAATTCTCAACTAACAATTTCAGTGAAGCTAAAACTGTGCTTGATGGTATTCAATGGTGTTGTGGGCAAGGGATGCATAATTTAAAAGTTGAATTGGTCTCCTTAATAATTATCCAAATGATTCAAGGTTCCTGCAACACTCACTAGAAATTTATTCATATTATTGATGAAATAAAAATTAAAGTCAGGGATAGAGGAATTGAGATTTCTCATTGTTATAGAGAAAGTAATACTGTTGCAAATATGCTTGCAAAGCATGCCACTACTCTCTCTCAGAATACAATATATCTTCAAGAAAATCTACTACCTAAGGAAGCAAGGGGAGTGCTGGAAATGGACAAGCTGAATCTGCCAGCTTTCAGAACTAAAGTGGCGAAACACTCCTCTTGAATTTTTCAACCACCTTGAATACAAATATAGTTATCGTCAGAAGGTTCTGTTCATTGCGCAAAGGAAGGACCAAAAATTTAATAGCTACTTTATGTTAGCAAGAAGTTTTTCGTGTAAGTCATACACTAGTTTAAAAAGTGACGGGTTCTTGATTCCATTACTATTTTACCACTTAAGAAGCTTACACATCTTTTTTGGTGTTTTCTCAGAGGTCAGGTCTTATACTTCCTCCTCTGTACTTTATAAAAGTATTGAAATAAATACTGTTCGGATTACAAAAAAAAATGTATTTATGGTTCTTTCTTTTTTTTCTTTTCGTGATAGCTTTCATGCTATAGCTATCTGCCTAACTTCAATCAAGTATATCAAATGAGTTTAGGTGAAGTCAAAATTTTAATTTTATAAGTTCTAAATTTTAAAATAATGATTTTAATTGGTAACAATTGAACTCTAAATTTAATAAATGTATATATTAGATGAATATCTTAATATAAACATAATATTTGACAAAAAAATATTAAATTTGACCGAATTCGTATCGGAGTTTCTACCTTCTCTCCTGAGTTTTTTTTTCTTTTTTTTTTCTTTTTTTTAAATAAAAAATAAAATATATGCTATATCACCTGGGTTGTGAGCTCAAGAGGTGGGGGTTAGACTTGACTGCTATCACTAGTTGATTTCTTTCATAGATTTATTGGTTCAATTTAGTTTTATTTCTATGATTACACACTCCTTGATTTTGTTATCCAAACAGTCACCCTGAACAATTTCACTCAGTGAAACGATGTTCATATATAATATTTTTTGTCTCTTCTTATTCAAAATCCTCTATAATTACAAAACAGTTTCAATAAAAAGGGATCAAACAGTTTCTATCAAAAGTTGTTTCATCTTTAGAGTTTGACTAGAAAGTCTCTAATGGGTCCAGAGGAATTCAACATGTTCCACCACATTGTTGGTGAGAGTAGGGGTGTCAATGATTTGTAAAGAACCGACTTAACTGACTGAACCGAACCGAATTTAAATTTCTTTTTATAAAATCGATGAGTTATATATAAATTTGTAACTATACGAAAAATTAGGCAAGTTTATTATTTTATAGAAATTAACCAAAAAAAAAAATCGTACTGAATATTACATATGTAAAATTTATTTTATTAATTTAAAACTAATAAATATTAAAAAATTTCTTTGGACCAAGGTGATGATGGAAGCTACTAAAAGTTGCAACATAACTAATAAAATTTATTTTATTAATTTAAAACTAATAAATATTAAAAAATTTCTTTGGACCAAGGTGATGATGGAAGCTACTAAAAGTTGCAACATAACTAACACTCGAAGTTCCAACCCAAAAACTTATTATACTACTCTGATTGAAACTAAATTATTCCTAAAATTTCGACTTTTTACTAGTAACTACTTAACTATAGGTATTCCAATGATCTTGGATAACAACCTACAAGTTATTAGATATGTTTCCTCTCTTATAATTTTACTAGTGTAAGTACCCGCGCGATGCGCGAATAGTATTAAAATAATATTTTAAATATTTTATTTTGTAGTGTTTGTTCGAGCATGTTAAATTCTATTATCTTTAAAAAAAAAAAATCAATCATGCTATTGTTTCTCAATAAAATATAAAAATAAAATAATTTTTTCTCTACCCTCACTCACCTCCCACCACCTCCACTCCCCACCCCTCATTTTTTTTGTGTGTAAATAACATAAATATCAACCTTTTAAAAGTAATTAGATACCATCCCATCTTTTTAATTAGTTTAGTCTCTCTCCATATTAATATACATTCGGGAAATGACATATACATTACAACTTATGTATATTCGAATCTGTTAGCTTTCTTAACAAAGAAAGTAACGGATATCCAACATTCATGGACGTAAATAACACAACTAATTAAATACGTGGATTACTGCATCCCTTAAATCATGTAATATCAACGGAATTTCAAAATTTGAAAATCACAAATACATAAAAACGCAATTCTGAAGCAAAAGCATAAATCAAAAATAATTTCAGCTCTTTTTTTTTGTTTTCTGAAGAGAGCATATTATTTTGAATTAATGAAGATAAATATTGCTATTCTTTTGAGATACTCGGGTAAATGGAGATCTCAAACAAAATATGTGGATTATAAAAGTGAAGGGATCGTTGTCGCTAAATCGATAAATTATTTGAGGTTGATTTCATCAATTGCTGATGAATTAAACATTGACGAAGCTCGAAAAAATATTGATGTACGTTATCTTGTCAACGACAATGATTCACCTTTTCATATCCGTAACGACAATAATGTACGATTGTATATCGAGTTGAAGAAAACTCAACCGTCATTCGTGATGTATCCGTTGTGTATTTCAACTACAGATAAATGTCAAGAAGATATATTGTTCCATACAGAAACAGGGGCTGTTGTTTTCCTGGAAGGTGTTGAATCTGATGCTATGGCTCTATCTGTTGTTGAGACACAAAATCAATATGCTTTGTATGTCCTAGAGGTTGAAATAGATAACTTGACATGTGATAGCAAGAGTATTGATATTAAGGTGAAACAAATGTATAAAGATAAAAAGACACTGATTTATGTGATGTCGAAATATACGATGACTAATGGATTCAATGTTAGAGCAAAACGATCAGGAAAAAATGATAAAATCGTATCTTTTTATACTGAGCAGTACGATATATCAATTCTTGAATGTTTTAAATTTTTTTTTATTACAATGTTATATATAGTTGCATGGACATCTGGAGTTTTTTTTGCTAAACAAAAATAAAAAAAAACTGCTTCAATGAGGTCTTTGAAAGAGCAGTTTTTAAGTATTTTGAAGCTATGTATATTTATGCAGTGTAATGTATTTGAATCAACAGATTTCTTCTTGTAGTTTTATTATGAAAAGTAAGTGCATATCTATAACACAACTGGTTAATGTATGTTGTTAAAATTATTTTGAGATGTCTAGTACATATACATATGTTTTGATTTGTATATATTTTAAATTGTTGATATGGGCAGCTGAGGTAATGGACAACAACTATGTATATGTAAAAATATACATAACTGGTAACATTTCTTTATATGTGTTATTGAATTCATAATGTACATACTTTGTTTTTAATGTTAATTAAGTGAATTATTAGAATGTATATAGATGTCTATGAGGAAAGTTTATGCATGACTTATTTTTGAATGATTTTTTTTATATTTCAGCTATGTCCTCCGATGTTACAATGAGGAATGTAAGTGGATGTTGGAAGCATCTATTTACAAAAAAACAGATGTTTTTATAATTCGGAGATTTAAGCCAGAACATACATGCGCTCTGAGGGATAGGGTATTGCAGAATATTTTGGCGACAACTTCTTTTGTATGTGAATTCACGGCTCCAAAATTAGTTAACCATAAGAGAAGGCACACACCCGGAGACATCATCGAAGAAATAAAAGTTGTATATGGTGTGGATATAAATTATATGAAGGCATGACGTGAAAAGGAGCGTGCCATAACGTTTCTTAGGGAGGGGCCTGTAGATGGTTATGGAAAGATGCCGAGATACATTTATATGTTAAAAAATATTTATCCTAATTCACACATTACAATGCACAAATCATGGGATAATCAGTTCATGTATCTGTTTATAGCGTTGCATCCCATGAGAAGGGGTTTTGAGTATTGCAGAACCGTTGTTGTTGTTGATGGTGCACATTTAAGTGGACCATATCAAGGCACTTTTGTCTCAACAAGTACTCTTGATGGTGTAGGTATGTGAAAAATCATTTTTTTTATTATCATATCACCAGTTATCTATATTTTAAAGAACATATCACCAGTTATGTATATGTTAACATATACATCCTATGAATATGTTAACATATTTAAAGATGTTGTTCATTTGTCTTTAAAAAAAACCTTGTTGTTCTTTTACTAATATACTTTATACGTAACTTAGGATGCATATTACTGCTTGCGTATGGGGTTGTGTATATTGAGGATGATAATTTATGGACATGATTTTTCAGTCAGTTCAAAGCTGCATTCGGTGAACGTGAAAACATGTGTGTTGTATCTGATAGGAATGAAAGAATTATCAAAGCTGTCAGAGTTGTATATCCAAATGTCCCACATCTTGCATGCATTTGGCATCTTTGAAAAAATATTTGTAGTTTCTTTCGTAAGAGCAAAGAAAGTATCAGCGATTTGTAGTATTCAATGGCTAAAGCTTATAGGAAAGGTGATTTTGATTATCTGATGGCAAAGATTGAAAAAGCTGATCCAAGAGTGAAAAAATATTTACAAGAAGCTGAATATGAAAAGTGGAGTAGATGTCATTCACCGGTAAACAGAGGTCACATGATGACCTCGAATATTCCTGAGTGTATTAATGGGTGTTTGGTAGAGACCCGGGGATTGCCAATATATGGATTCTTAGAAGATGTTCGAATGTTATTTGGTTTTTGGAATTGTAAGAACAGTGAAATAGCTTCTTATACAAGTACCACTTTTGATACGGAAATAATCACAGATATGGACTTATGGGAGTGCATGTTGGGTCCGAGACTTAGTGTGTGCAATTGAAGTTCAAAAGGGGACCTAAATACACTAAAAATCAGACAACATATTACACTTGATGGGCACCTAAGTCTTTAAGGGGCCTTTTGGTCCTTTTTGCCTTTTATTTATAATAGGATATAAATAGAACCATGTAAGATTTCTTTGATTAGTTTTTGATGATATTTGTGAGTCTTGAAAGACCAAAGAACACAAGTCCTCTCTCCTTGAGGCACCAAAACCGAAACTAGGATACAACAATAGGGTGAATTCTCTTTTATTGTTGCTTGCTTGGAAACGTTGATGCTAGAGAGGGACAATCTGATCTTGTGTCACGTAAGAGATAGGTTTATTGTTGTGTGTATTGTTAAGGATCCAAGAGTATCCATTCTTGGGTTCTTTAGATTATACCTTTATGTGATCTATCTATCTATCCCTTTACTTTATTGTAATCTTGTTTTGTTCTTTTTGTTTTAGTGTAAGCTGTGTGGGTATTCTTGTTGTTGTTGTTCAACTTATTGTTGTTTCTATCTTGTAATATTCTTGTTAGTTTGTTTTTCACTTAAAAATAGGTGTCAATACACCTCAATATAGTGTTGTTATTGTGCCATTCTTGTGTTGTTGTAGTTGCCGAGACTAGGTCTCAAAAGGGGCTCTTAGTTTTAGCCATTTTGTGGACTGTTTTGGGCTGATTTTGTATCTTCCATTGTTGTATCGTATCATTTGGTATCATAGCATGGATTGATATTGTTCCCACAAGATCAATCTTGGATTTGTTAGTGGAAAATAAAAAAAAGTGTTCAAAACTGAAAATTCCAAAAAGGAGCAAATCTGTCCATTTTGTGTCTTGGCCGAAAATGTATTCTTGTTGTGTCTTGGACGAGATTTTTCTTGTTTTCTTGTCTAGATTTTGTTGTATTTTATTTTGTTTAGTTGTTTTTAAGTGTTGATTTTCTTGTTCACTAGCACTTTGAGTTTAGATCCAAAACTTGAGCTTGAACTTGTTGAAAGTTGTTATTATGAACAAGGTATGGGCCTGCCTCATTGTTGTTGTTCTTGGCCGTGTGGACTTGTTGTTGTGGCTTTGGTTGGATGTTTTTGGTGTTTTTGTTGTTCTTGAAAGGTTGTTGTAGTGTTCTTGAAGCTCATCACAACCTTCTATTCGCAATAAATTTTTGTTACGTGCACCAAAAATTAACTGGAAGAAAAAAATAAATAAAAGAAAATAATAGTTTTATTAATATGAATCTTGTGAGTACAATTCCGTGACTTTATTGATTTTTCTCTCCTAAGCTTAGAAATGATTCGAGGGTCTTCAGTAGCGTGTTTCTCGAATCGTTGGATGATTTGGACTCCTAGAGATGTATTTCGATCGTCGGGAACGTTGGAAAGTGTTTGTCGCTTTGGAATAATCTTCAGGAAAAACTCTATTGATTGCTCCTTGCAAGAACTTGATAGTCAATGCTGATGTTGTCAATGCTTATCAAAATGTTCCTTTCAGAATCTCCCCTCTTTAGCATGTCATGTTACCCCTATTTATAGTTGTAGGGGGTAGGCCTGGTTGCTTGTGATTGGCCACAACATGTCACTTTGACACTTGACGACTTTTGACTGGTTCTTGAATTTGAATGAGATTTTCACATCATTTGTACATGTGGCGACGTCTCATTAGTCTTGGATTTGATTGGGACGCCACGTCACTTGATGAGCTTGGGCTTCAAAGTGTAATGGACCTTGGGCTTGAATTTAACAAAATGGACTAATTAATTTGTAGGGCCCAAATAAGTTAATCAACCCAAATGATCATGAATGAAACTCAAATTTTGTATGAATTTAACCCGTTGAATTTTGTATGTCTATAAATGCCCCTTACTTCGAGACTTGTCGACGTTGTAGGCTTGCCAAAACTTGGCGACGAGAGTCGAAGTACCTATGAATGTGTTTTCATTTTTTTTAAATGTATGTGTTTCTTGTCGGTGCCTTCTAGGTAGATCGCCACTTGTGAGTGATCTAAAATTTCCACCACATATTTTCACATAGCGAAAATTCTTCTCTTAGTTAAGCGTGAAATCAATGACTCCTAATATTTGTCCAAGTCATTACCCACTAGACAATATTGATGCCCCTCCATATGGATTTGAAATAGGACCATATTGAGTAAATCATTAACTTACTGCCCCTTGCATGTTAGTAAATATTCTTGCATTGAACTTTTGAACCAAGAAAATATTAACTTTCCTTTGGTCCTAAAAAAGAATCAATTTTTTTTTCAAAGAAATCTTTCAAACATGGTAATTTTCTTTTAGCTACTTAGAAACTTGAAATTCCTAGAGATCTTTCTTCCAATCTTGCTACAACCTCCCTAATATATGAAATTGAGATTCTCATCAAACTTCTATGTAAGATTTTCCCTTGTAGAGAAAAATTCATCAAAGCACTAGGTGGACACACAAACAAAAGTGTTCGACTGTGCTTGATTGTCGGACTGTGAAGCTGTGACCTTGCCCGATACAGTTGACTCCACAAACTGCTCCTCAGGTAACTGTAACTTTTATAGAAGCCTGTTGCCTCTTGCTCACTCAAATTTGCACGATTGCAATATGAAATACGTGACTGTAATCGTGAGCTACTCATTTTTTTCTTTTTTTTTACACTTAACTTCAGGTTCTCCTGTTTCCTATTTTTTTTCAACTTGTGTGTTCATAACGGTTAATCTCTATTCTCTTATTAATCCCCAGGAACGACGTAGGGTGCTTTTGGTCCCCAAAAATGACTTGTTTCAAGGACCGTGAAACTCCATACCCTTGCCTTGAGATCGCGGGAAGCAAATCAGATTCGCATGCCAAAGCCCTCACTTTGAAAGTTCATCCTCCGGTGATTTGCGCCTTTTCGCTTGTTAGAAAGCCGCTGGAAACTTCCCTCTATCTCACACAATGGTCAATGACGGAAACTAAGGACGTCATGGATAACTTTTCGAGTAAAATTGTGACTGAAAACTTTCTCCTTTTAAAATCTTCTACACATCAAAATGGTGTTGTTACGAGCTCTCCTGGTCGCAATGGGAGCCTTAGCAGTTTGCGTGTACCTCCCTCCGTCTTTGGGGAGGTTTGATATACATCCGGCTACTAGAGTGAATAGAAGACGTCCTTGCCCGTGATTAGGAGGCCTTGGAGCGCAACAAGCCTTATGATGCCGTCTTTGCTTCATTGTTCACGTATGACCATAACGAGAATGTGCTCCAGGCCTTCTATGAGAATTGGCGTCCATCCACTAACACAGTTTCTACTTTTATTGGAGAGTTGTCCATATCTTTATGGGACTTGAGAAACATCGGAGACCTTCATGTTCATGGGTCATTTTATGACAAAGTTATTACCTCGGATAAGGAGTTGACATATGTGGATGACAAAGGGAGGCCTTTTCTCCCTAGAAGCTGCTCACACTTATTTTCGGCATTCTACCGGCTTAAAAAAAATGTCATTGATGATGTCTCTTTTCTTGATTGGACTAATTTCTGGTTTCGAGGACCAAGAAAATATGTTGAGCCTTCACAAAAGATGTCAAAAAATTGGACGAAGCCAAGGATGAATCATGATCCGTTGGGAAATATTGACATGAATTTTTTACCACTAACCGAAGAAGAGAATGCCCCTTTTGTTGAGTTAGGCGTGGATGAATCACTCAGAGATGAAACTTATTTGGCGGCTTTCCTTGCATGTTGGCTCTATAAATTTGTACTCCCCAACAAGAAGACTGGTTGTATTCGTGCTAGAGTCGTTAAAGTTGCAAGCTTGATGGCTCATAGAGGAAAATTTTCTTTAGCGATCCCAGTTCTTGCAAGCATCTATCGCGGCCTTCGGGAGATCTCTAGTTCTTCAAACTTGGGGTCTTGCGATGCACTCTTCCCTATCCATTATGTTTATGGATGGAGAGGTGAGTATTTTGAAACTTATTACCATGTAAACTGTCTGCAACGAGGGGTGCAAATATGGCTAATTTCAGGAGAAAAATGGCAAAACAATTTAACCTTGTTGATGCTCGCTAGTTATTTCAACAAGTCAATGTAAAGAAGCTTCCTCATTTGGCCTTGCTACAAGGAAAAGAGGTACAAATTGATGATAGTGGCAAATTGTCCAATTCTTGGAGTGACTTCTTCACAGGCCTTCATTCAAATTTTGTCATTTTGAGGCATGATAATGATCTGATCGTGGAGCCTTACAGCCCTTATCGATTTAGTCGCCAATTTGAATTTTGTCAAGACGTTTCCGATATTCTGACAAAGCATCATTTTGATGGTTCGCTGCTAGCTTTGGTTTAACTTTGGGATTCTTGTGTTTGTCTCGGAAGTTTGTCAAAGCTTAACATACCAATACGTCTATTGGACAATGGGCTTTTTATGACACGAGCATATTTGGATTGGTGGCCAGCCCATCGGGAGACTGTGTTAAGACAAAATACCCACATTATTTTAAGAGGTCCAAAGAAAAATGATGGCCCTTCGTCAACCAAAGGAGACCAACTTTAGCTGGATGGTCAAGGCAAGCTTTCTTTCTCTTCAAAGTCCAAGGTGGTAACGGGTAATCCTGCTAAATTTGTCCAAGTCGCTCCTAAATCTAAAAATTCGAAGGGCAAGGATACACATATGGATAAAAGAGTAAAAACCCCTCATTGGCTCCCAAGACATTAGCCATCTCTACTTCCAAAGTGATCAATGTTGTCCACAAAAGAAAGAAATCTTCCAGCCCGTCGGATAAAGGCATTGAAAAGTCGCTAGACATTGTGCCATTTTGTAGTGACGCATCCAAACCACCTATTTCAATCAATGGAGTTGCTATTTCTAGTGCCGCCTCTAGTTCTAATGAAAGCAATGCTAGCCAAGAACCACACTGGAAGTGTTTGAAGAAAAAGCATAAGGACTTAAGCGATCAACATCGTGAGTTTGCTGATTTGGATTCCATAAGTATTGACACTGCTATCTTTGAAGATGGTGCTGCTGGTTCAACAATGCCCTTGGCTAATTTGGCACATCAGGTAATAATTACTTCTTTAATATCACAACTTGCCGCTCTACTCAATATTAACTTTTTTTTTAGTTGGGTCTTGTGGACATTTCCAGCAACATATTTGGTGAAGATTGTGTCACAAGTCTGAATCCTTCAAGTGTGTTGAAGAGTCCCAACCTTTCTCTTGATAATGCGATGACTCTAGCTACAAATAAGGATCCATCGACAAAGTTGCCCAAAAATGTTGAATCTTTTCAAAATGTCCCAACTACTGAGATGGTGGCTGAAGAAAATGATGATAGACCTTCAAATGTCCCCAAGTATTTGGTTCGGCCACTACAACAAATTGCCCCAAATTTTTAACCACAAAAGGCTATTTCCGCTTTCAAGCTGTCCTACGTTTCCGGATTCTGGCGTACCTTGTGTGAATGTATTACACAATTCTCTGCCGAATCCTCAGAAAACCTCAAAAAGTTAGAGAAAGGGGTTGCTCTAATTCTTAAAGGTATTTGGCAGGTCAACGTCATCAACCTCTCTTCTTTGGAGGCTCTACTTGCAGACTTTTTAAAGAAGTATGGAGATTATGATGTTGCAAAATTTTCTAGTTCCCAAAAGATAACTAGAGATGCTCATCAAGAGTTGCTTTCCGTTGCACAACAACGTCTTCATGCTGCAAATAAAGACAAAGTCAAGATAGACAAGCGTTTGGGAGAGCTTCAAAAAGTCCTTGAGATAGCTGAAAAGAGTTAGCAGCCTGGACGTCAAAGAAGAAGAAGACCATTTTGCTTATTGAAGAACATCAAAAGAAATTGTCCAAAAATCAAGAGTGTCACTAACATTGAAGGCGAGATTCATACCTTTGAGAAAATCAGCCCACTGTCGGAAACAAAAACCAAAGAACTTGTTAAGCTAAAGGAAATCGCTGAGACAAGTCGCCTTCAGATTCTTGGCCATAAGCTTTTCCCTTAATTTTTCTTTTTTTTTCTAAAGAATGCTCTCTTTTCCCTTTTTAGTTTTACTTTGGATCTTATCATGATGTATTGACAGTCTTTCTTGGAGCAATAAAAGTGACATTTCCCTTTTAATTTCTCTTACGCTATGTAATTTATTTTTTTAAATTTGGCTCGCCAACATGTTCTTTTATTCACCTTCCCGACCCATATGCTTTGACATTTGCGACATGAGATTATGAGTCGCTTGTGTCATTGGAATGAAAATTCTCAAAACTACAATGCGCATGAAAATCATGACCAAAAGAATTTTTTTTACACGTGCAAATCTTTTGAACTTCATGACAACCAATATTTCTTAGCTTTGAACGGCTATAGTAAAAAAAATTCATAACTCAAACTAGGAGCGTTGAAATCACGAAATTCTTATTTTGCTGGCAGGCTAACTCATGTAACTATAATAAATGTAAAAATCATGGCCAAAGGTTCTCCAGATTTGCCCAGGTACCCTTTCAGAATCAGTCTTTCAGTTCCATTTCGTTACTTTTTGTTTGTTTTGTGTAGCCTCACGAAAATTCTCATATCTTGACTTAGGAACATCAAACTCAAGAGCCTTTTTTTGCGTTGGAAACTAGACTCGTAGATCTATGTCTCACGTGAGAATCAAAATTAGATTGCACCCAAACCATCCCAGATATTGCTCCAAAACCACTCTTCTTATTTTGGTTCACTAGTCTTATCAGCTCGCAGCGTCACGATAAATTCCGTATCTTGACGTAGGAGTATCGAAATCAGGCGCCTTTTTTGCGTTGAAAACTAGAATCGTAGAGATACGTCTCACTTGAGAATCATAATTAGATTACACCCGAATCATCCCACATATTTTCCTAAAACTGATCTTCTAATCTTGGTTCGCTAGTCTTATCAGCTTTGCGTAGCGTCACGATAAATTCCGTATCTTGATGTAGGAGTATCGAAATCAGGTGTCATTTTTTGCATTGAAAACTAGACTCGGAGAGATATATCTCACATGAGAATCATAATCAGATTACACCAGAATCATCCCAGATATTATCCCAAAACTGATCTTCTAATCTTGGTTCGCTAGTCTTATCAGCTTTGCGCAGCGTCATGATAAATTTCGTATCTTGATGTAGGAGTATCGAAATCAGGCACTGTTTTTTGCATTGAAAATTAGACTCGTAGAGATATGTCTTAAGTGGGAATCATAATCATATTACACCCAAATCATCCCAGATATTGTGCCTAAACTGATCTTCTAATCTTGGTTTGCTAGCTTTATCAGCTTTGCGCAACATCATGATAAATTCTGTATCTCGATGTAGAAGTATTGGAATTGGGTGTAATTTTTTTGGTTGGAAAGTAGATTCTCAGATCTACAACATACTTAAAAACCACACTCAATTCTCTTACGTATTTACACAAATAAGTCATCAAAGTTAGCTTAGTTCGGAATTTGATGGCTTATTTTGCAACTTTGAGCGGCTATGATAGAAAATTCATAACTTGGTGTAGGATCTTTTGAATCATGAGCCGCTTTGTTTTTGTTGCGAAGAAGACTCTAAGATCCACCACATATGTAAAAATGATGGTGAACACCTGTACGGATTTATTATTGTCGAAATCCATTTTGCCTTGCTTGTCTCTTCACCTTTGCACGTCTGCAGTAAGCTTAGCGAAGAAATGTCTATACTCATATGGTATCTATGTCAATTCAAAGTATTATTTCCGTGCTCAAACGATGACACATGCTTTTCTTCCTTTTTTTAATTTTTTTTACTCATATGACTGAACTTAGAATAAAAATACGCTAAGCTGCCTACGTACCTCGGAAGGATCAAGTCATAATATAGTTCAACAATACCGAGTTAATTTTTATTTATTTTTTTAAAATATTTTATTTTTGGAGAGCCGTTCACAGTTTAGACTTATGCGGGCCAGGAGTGACATGCAGTTTAAGCTCATGCCTTAAGGAGCGTAGGCAACCTTCATGGAAAGTACTGCTTCAGGAACTTGCCGTTGATGGGCCAACTCCTACACCATCTTGATCGACAATCTAATAAGTTCCACTTGAATAAGCTTCTTTCACTAGATATGGTCCATCCCATTTTGATGTAAACTTGTCACCAATGCATTTGTTGAGGATTATGAGTCTTCGAACTGCATCATGGTCGCACCCTCTTGTTGAAAGTTCTAGCAAGTTGGGCTTGATAACACTCCAACCTTTGTTGCGCTTCTAATCTCTTCTCGTCCAATGTCTCCAACTCTGCTAGACAAAGTTGAGTGTTACATTCAGTTGTAAGCCCTTCTTGAATCACAATTCAAAATGATGGAATTTGTTTTTCTAATGGAAGGATTGCCTTTACTCCATACACCAATGAATACAGAGTTTCTTGTGTTGCAGTTCTGAAGGTTGTACGATATGCCCACAAAGCTTCACCGATCTTCTCATGCCAATCCCTTTTATTTTTTGCAACAACTTTCTTCAATAGGTTGCCAAGCGTTTAGTTAAAATCTTTGGCAAGACCATTGACAGGTGTATTGTACATTGAAGACTTGTGTTGCTTAAAATTGAACTTCTCACACAAAGTCTTCATGAGTTTATTGTTGAAGGACGTTTCATTATCCGTAACTGATACAAGTGAAATGGTCGCCTTAGCTTTCGATGATATCCTTCAAAGTCACTACATGAAGAATCAAGCTTTGGTCGTATGGAGGGAATGGGATCATGCTTGGAGGGGTCGTTATAAGCATGCCATTGGACAAACCCGAGTGTGGAAGATTTCTTGGACCCTTGAAGACTTGAGGACTCTTGGGGTGGACCACACTTTGTTGGTTCACAGTTTTGGCTCCCTTCATTAAGGGAATTTTGGTCACTTAGCCTTAAGGGAATTTTGAACAATTCATAGTATTTTCCAACACACCAAGGCACCCCTTGGTCATTAAGGGTGTCTTGGTCATTTTGCCATGTAATAAGCTACACTATATATAGTCTCTTTTTGATCTTTTCTTACTAGTTTTTGAATGATGAATATGTAAAAGACTTCTTCTCTCTTTGAGAGTGTAACATCCTTAGTGTAGGGCTTGGATAAGCCATTAGTGTAGGGCTTGGAAAAGCCTTTATTGATCTTTGCTTAGAAATGATGGTTGTAAGGTGAAGTTGATTCTCTTAGCGGTCACCGTAAGAACTTGGTACTTGTTAACTTATTTTGTAGAGGTTTTATAGTTTTGAAACACTCTTTAGTTGCTACCTAATGGGTTCTCTTTGTGTCAAGTTAGCTATCTTTTACTCTTTTTCAGTTTATGTTTGCTTCTCGTATCGTGTTGTTGCCTTGTTATTACGGGTAAAGGTTTGTGATTGTGGGTTGTTTGCGGACTATTTTAGTGTTGTAGATACCGTTTGGTATCATTTGGTATCAGAGAAATGATTGATTTTGTTCCAACAAAATCAATCTTGGGCTTGTAAGTTGGAAAATAAAATAAAAAGTGTTGAAAAACAAAAAATCTCAAAAAAAAGAAATTTGTCCCGTTTTTGTGTTTGAGCTAAAATTTGAGACTTAGATTTAGGAGATTTTAGTGTGGTTTGTTTGTTTCTAGTGTTAGGTTCTTGTACCCTAACACTAAGTGAGTCTAGATCTTGGATTTGAGCTTAATCCAGGTGGTTTTGAGTTGTTCATCATTGTTGAGTTTAAGGTTGAAGAAACTATTAAGGTGAAGCTCAAAATTGGAAGGGTTGTTGTTGATATTGTGGCTTGAAAAATGCATGGTTGTGTTATGGATTTTAACATGAGCAAAAGGAATCCAAAATCATTCAATTTGGAGTTCATTTGGTTTAGTTTCAATCTTTTGAGTGTTCTTGTTGTTCTTCATGTTCATCATTTATTGTTGAACAAGAACATTCAATAGGTGTGGTTTGATCTTAAAGAGTGGAGAAAAGAGTGTAGTCTTTTGTTAGTCGCGAAACTATCCCAAAGAACATACAAAAAAAGAAAGGGGACAATAGGACTTACAAAAAGACTCATTACCAAAAGAGAGTAAGGGCATATATCAAGACAAACAAAAGAGGAAAGGAGACAAAGACTTTCAAAAAGGTGTCTTGCTAAAAAGGTGCAAGGAAAGTCAAAGTCTTTTGAATTTTGAAAAAGGCTCTAAGTCTTGTGCTTTCCCTCCTTTAGCTGATTTTTCACTCTCCCAAATTAAAAATTTGACCAATCCAAATTGCAAACTGCCATGTCACCAAATTGCCACGTCATCTAAGTGCCACATCATCAACGTTCCAAAAAAACCTTGAAGCTCAAATTTCAGATTTTAAAGTTTCTTTTCTTTGTTTCATTAGTTTCATTTCTTGATTCTAGTACTAATTAGCAACTAGTAATCACCTACTAGATTGTGAATTAGTTTTTGAATTCATTTTTGTCGTGTCTTCGTTATTTGTGTGCTTTTCTCATTTTTAATTCGTCGTAACTTTTTGTTTCAAGTTCGTAAGTAAAATTTTCTGTCTTGTGTCTTGAGTCGATCAAGCAAGAATCTATTCCGGCTGCTAAGTAGAATTGATATCTTATTGACTACCGGAGTATAAGCAACTTTCAATATTCGCCGCTCCAATTGTGAGGATCACAAACGTGAGTGTCTACGAGTGTTGGTGAAGAGTTTTTACTACTAATCTTGTTTGTTTTCTTTTGTTTGTTGTTGTCTTTTTTTTTTGGTTAGTTACCATGGCTGCCCATAATTTCAAGGCCACGTGTGATCGCATCAATGACGATCTTAAAGATATGCAACGACACATTGAAATTATACGCCAATTATTACCTAAGCTTTTCCCTTAAAATCCAATTTCTCTTATCCAAACAACTTGCGATAAGAGCTTCCCAAAGGAAGTTGCTGCCCAAGTTCTTGAAGGACCTTCACACCAAGGTAAAGATAAACATACTAATGAACTTCAAGGTAAAATAGCTAACTCTTACACTTTTGTGCATGTGAATGATGATCGTGTGGCTAATAAGCCGTTGAGTGTGAGTAGTAGCTTACCTACATGTGAGTATATTAATTCTTTGCCATTTGTGGATGATGAACATATTGTGAGAGTGGATACGCTAGTTGATCCTATAGATGACCGAATTGACTCTTCTTGTAAGTTTGATTTGTGTCCACCTAGTGTTGAAGCTATTATGTCGAATGGAAGTACATCGTTGTGTGAAAATTGTGTTGACCAACTTGTGTGTAAAACTTGCCCACCACTTGAGGTTATATGTGATGTGATTAATGAATCTCAAATGTGTGAAGAATTTGAAAATGTTGGTCAACGAAATAGGAGTGAACCCGAGAGCTCTTCTTGGGGTAATCTTGTGCTTGAAACCTCCTTGAAACTCGATATTGATCTTGTAGAGAGTGAGGAACTTGCTTGTTCCAAATCTTCCCTTGGGTTGGATAATGTACTCTTTAGGTATAATGTCTTGTTTGAAGATGATATAAACACTCCTACGGAGCCTAGTAGTGAAGATAATGGTATAGCTTGCCTTAGAGGCTATAGCCTATATACTAACCCACTATGGTGTGACAACCTTCCTCCTAAAGATGGAAATCTCTTCTTGGAAGATGAGAGAACTCTTAAGGGCAAGGAATGTATGGTCTTGGAAACTACTCCTTCTTCTACTTTGTGTGACTTTATTATTGAGAGTACTCATGGTGATGGTTGGGAAAATAGTAGTGAGTACACACATGATGGAACCCTAGTAGAAGTTGATTTGAGTGATACCTTTATCTACTCTCTACTTGCTTTGGATTATATGTATGCTATTGTAGAGAGAGTGTCGTTTAGATTGGGTGGAGACCACAAGAAAGGGAAGTATTGTCTAGACCCGTGTCTATGGACACTCTTCCCATTTGACCCCGGTGCCAAATATAGAAATGGTAATGTTGGTGCACCCAACTTGTTTCTTGGTCTACATGACAAACAAAGTGTAGCTCTTGATGAATCCCATAACTAAATCCTTTGTATATCTTTCATTGAGTTTTTAATATTCCCTTAAAAGGATCCTTGGTTATACTCTAAATATGTGCCGCCTTGTTGTGAAGATGTTTATTATTGCGCTAATCCTAACCCTCATGCCATGAGGATGTTTTTTTTGTTTGTACTTTCTCTATTTTTCAAGGTACGGATTCGAGGTTGAATCCTTTTCAAGATGGGGGGATGATACAAGTGAAATGGTCGCCTTAGATTTTGATGATATCCTTCAAAGTCACTACGTGAAGAATCAAGATTTGGTCGTATGGAGGGAATGGGATCATTCTTAGAGGGGTCGTTATGAGCATGCCATTGGACAAACCCGAGTGTGGAGGATTTCTTGGACCCTTGAAGACTTGAGGACTCTTGGGGTGGACCACACTTTGTTGGTTCATGGTTTTGGCTCCCTTCATTAAGGGAATTTTGGTCACTTAGCCTTAAGGGAATTTTGAACAATTCATAGTGTTTTCCAACACACCAAGGCCACCCCTTGGTCATTAAGGGTGTCTTGGTCATTTTGCCATGTAATAAGCTACGCTATATATAGTCTCTTTTTGATCTTTTCTTACTAGTTTTTGAATGATGAATATGTAAAAGACTTCTTCTCTCTTTGAGAGTGTAACATCCTTAGTGTAGGGCTTGGATAAGCCATTAGTGTAGGGCTTGGAAAAGCCTTTATTGATCTTTGCTTAGAAATGATGGTTGTAAGGTGGAGTTGATTCCCTTAGCGGTCACTGTAAGAACTTGGTACTTGTTAACTTGTTTTGTAGAGATTTTAGAGTTTTGATACACTCTTTAGTTGCTACCTAATGGGTTCTTTTTGTGTCAAGTTAGTTATCTTTTACTCTTTTTAAGTTTATGTTTGCTTCTCGTATCGTGTTGTTGTCTTGTTGTTGCGGGTAAAGGTTTGTGATTGTGGGTTGTTTGCGGACTATTTTAGTGTTATAGATACCATTTGGTATCAGTAACTATGTATCTTGGTATGCCATACCTGAAAATTATGTTTGACTTGATAAAATCAACAACATTTTCCTTTTTCACTTCTTTTAATGGCACAACTTTAGCCCATTTTGAGAAATAGTTAGTATCAGCTAAGATGTACATTTTCCATTTTGACGACTTTGGAAGAGGTCCAACCATATCAAGTCCCCTGGAATTAAAAGGCCATGAGGCCACAGTTGGATGAAGAGGCTCTGGAGACTGATGGATATAAATAGCATGGAATTGACACCTTTTGGCATGCTCTAGACAATTCGCTACCATTATCGGCCAATAGTATCCCATCCTTTTGATGCGGAAATAAAACTTAGGCCCTGATTGGTGTGCCCCACACATGCCGGAGTGTGCTTCTTCCATTTTCCGTTGAGCTTCTTCTTTGTCAAGACACCGCAGGAATAATCCCTCGTAAGAATGACAAAATAATATTCCTTCATGAAAGATGAATCGTGGTGCCCTTCTATTAATGTCTGCTCTTTTTTGTGGATTCGCAGGTAGCCTTCCATGCTTGAGATACTCAATCATTGATTTTTGCCAATTTTCTTCTTCTACCGCTCAGACAGATGTATGATGGATTTCATCTATTTGAAGATTGAGACAACCATAAATAACCCTTCGATGACGTACTTGCACCTTTGTTAACTCATTCTCTCTGAGTGCTAGCGTTGTGGCTAAGTTAGCCAGAGCATCCTCTATGCAATTTTCTTCTCTTGGGACATGATTTAGGAATACCTGATCAAACTTTTTAAGCAAAAAGAATGGCATATTGGTGATATGGCAAAAAATTTTCCTTTTTCACCTCATAACTCCCCAAAAGTTGGTTTATGATCAACTTAGAATCACCATAGATATCCAATTGTGAAATCTTCATGTCTAATGTCATTTCAAGACCAACGATTAAAGCTTGGTACTCTGCAGCATTATTGGAATATATTTCACCTAAAACAAATGAGAATGGCAAGATTAATTTTTCTGGTGATATCAGCACAACGCCTTCTCCCGCACTATCTTGACGTGTAAATCCATCAAAGAGCATTGTCCAGGGTAGTAGTTCTTCAGTAAATAGTACATCTTCATTAGGAAACTCATCTGAAACCTCCCATTCTGCTGGCAAAGGGTGATCGGTGAGAAAATTGGCAAGTGCTTGGCCCTTCACAGTCTTTTGAGATGTGTATACGATCTCATATTGATTAAACAATATAGACCATCTTAGTAGACGCCCTTCACAGGATCGGCCCGAGAAATTAGCTTGATGGTGTATGATTCAAAATAATGCCTTAACTTATTTATCGCATAAAGCAAAGCTAAGCACATTTTCTCAATGGGCGTATAATTTATCTCAGCTCCTATCAAGGTTTGACTTAGATAGTACAACACTTTCTCCTTCTTATCTTCATTCTCCTGAGCAAGAAGTTCTCCAAGTGATCGCTCTTATGATGTAATGTAGAGTATGAATGACCTTCTAGGAGTTGGTGCCCCTAATACGGGTGGATTCAACAAGTATATTTTAATGCTTTCAAAAGAATTTTGACATGATTGGTCCCAGTGGAAAGGTGCATCTTTTTTCATTAGATGGTTGAAGGGTTGACACCTTCCAGCTAAGTTAGAGATGAACCTTCGAATGAATGCCAAATTTCCTTGTAGATTGCGGAGGTCTCTCAAGTTTTTTGGCTCAGGCTTTTTTTGAATAGCATCAATCTTTGTGGGATCAACTTTATTTCCTCGATGATGCACGATAAAGCCAAGAAACTTTCCCGAAGTAACCCCGGAAGGCACATTTGAGTGGGTTCATTTTAAAGTCGAATTTTCTTAACCTCTAAAAAACAATGTGAAGGTCTTCAAGATGGTCATCCCTGCACTTTGTCTTTACCACCAAGTCATCGACGTAACATTCCACCCTTTTATGTAACATGTCAACAAAAATATTTTGCATTTCACGTTGGTAGGTCGCTCCCGCATTCTTTAGACCAAAAGGCATAACTTTGTAACAGTATATCCCTTTTGGAGTTCGGAATGCAGTGCATTCTTTGTCCTTTGGAGATATTCTAATTTGATTATATCTAAAAGACCCATCCATAAATGTCATAGTTTCATGTCCAGTTGTCGCGTCAACCATGAGCTCTATGATCGGTATCGGGAAAACATCTTTTGGACATGCCTTATTCAAGTCTCAAAAATCAACACAGACACGTATTTGACCATTCTTCTTCTTGACAGGCACATTGTTTAAGATCCATGATTGATACTTCACTTCTCGGATAAATCTAGCTTCGATAAGCTTATTAATCTCTGCTTCAATTTGTGTTACCAACTCGGGATGAAACACTCGTTGTGACTGCTTTATAGGACGTGCCCCCTTTTTTATCCCCAAATGATCAATAGCTACCCTTGGACCAATGCCTGGTATTTCTTGGTACGACCAGGAAAAGACATCTTTGTACTCAACTAATAACTTAAAGTAGTCCCTTTCTTCTTGCGGTGTAAGAAACGCACTAATAAATATTGGGCGCGGGTCTTACAAAGTGCCAAGATTCAGTTCTTTGAGTTCATTTATGGTTGATTATACGCCATCCTCCAGTTGGGGTGGAGCCTCTTGAACATCGTCATCCACACTATCCGAGTATGGGCCTTCTTTCATTGTTATGTGGTAGGATGCTTGTACAAGGTTGGAATCTTTCGATTGACTTCCTTCGAATGTCGTGATGGATTCTTCTTACTCCTTCTTTATCTCTCCACAAAACTGGTTAGTGAATACAACAGTTCATCTTTTCACTTTTAACGAACCATCTGTGGTGATTGAAAACACAACCCTTCTCTTCATACGTGATGGGAAGATACTATTAATGTCTTTGTCATCGATTCCTTCAAGAAAACCTTGCTTTTCATTCTCCATCAACCCTTTTTACGCTAATGACTTTTCTGTGGTTCCCAGACGCTGAAAGGATGAACCACTCGAGGTGTAGGCCTCTTCTTTCATTTGTCTAGAGGCTCTACTTTTGCCCTTGCAACCTAATCTTTCAAATATAGAGACACGAGGTGTCAATCTTCCTATGCGTTCAAACATAGAAGTTTGCTGTGGAATTTTCTCATCCTTGGATTCCTTGTCTTTTTCTACTGAGGCATAATGTGATGAAGTTGTTTCCTTGCCCTTATTAGTTGAAATTCGTAGATGTTCCGGCAACTTGAATCCCAAGCCAAACTTAGGAGTGGCAACATAATGCCCTTGATTTCTCAACTTCATTTGTGCCTCTGTAAGACCATGTATCTTCTCACCAGTGACCTCATCTTTAAGCTCACCTAGTCTTGTCAGATTGGAGAAATCATAACCCGATTTTTCAAGAAGCGTAAAGGGTTTCTCGCCAAACTGACCTTTTATCTTATGAGCCAAAGTATTGCTTCCTGGAAGCTCAGGCGTGATAGATGGGACCTGTATAACTAGGACAGTCATAATCTCCTTCAAATCTTGGAATGCCTTATGGCTCGTTTCTCTCCTTGGAGGGTGGCTTTGTTGAGTACATACTTCCATCAAGGATTGTCCCTTCTTTTGATGGTCATGAGGAATGTAGCGAAAAATAAGATGTTCTTCATCCATCTTCGTATGCATGTCTCCTTCAGATGGTGAAATCTTAGTGGAGAACTTTTCACTTCTCTCCTTAGGCGTCTTGACAGCGGCCCGCTGAACCTTTACTTCTTTTGTAACAACATTAGTTGGGTTGGATAATATTGGTTTCTCCATACCCAATTCACAAGAATCCAAGTAGAATTTTGCATCTGCAAACTACGACTCTGTCTCAGTGAAAGGATTGACATCCGTATTAATTTTGACTACTTCACCATCCTTTACATACTTCATGCATTGATGCAAAGTAGACGACACCACTCCATTTTCATGCATCTAGGGGCGTCCGAGAAGCAAGTTGTATGATGTTTTGGCATCAATAACATGAATCAAAATTTTTGATTTCATGTTGCCAATGGATAATCCCATACGAATCTTTCCCAAGGCTCGTTGTCCTCCTTGATTGAAGCCTTGAATTGTTATGTTACTTTTGATTATCAATGGAGATTCCAAGCCTTTTGAGCACTGTTTTTAGCATGATATTGACTGCCGAACCATCATCGATCAATATGCGATTGAGATGTTGTTCTCGAATATCCCCTACCACAAACAAAGGTCTGTTATGTAGTTTAGACCCTAACAATAAATCCTCATCCATGAAGGAAATTACAGCACAACATGATGCGACTTCTCTATTAGCATGAAGCTCTTGTGCTATCGTTGGACAATGCCCTCTTTTGCTTTCATTTACTTCCCCTGTGCTGGAAATTACATGTGTGGCACCAATTTGACTAGTTTTAAGAATTTTTTCTGGAAAGAACTCATATAATGTAATAGGCCTTCGGTCCTTCCGTGACAATGCACCATCAATCTTCTTGCTAGTATTAAACTTAACACTTTTTGGTGGTCGTAGATGCTCTGCGTTATTCTTCATCACTCTTGTCTTAAGAAGTCGTATTCTCAGAACCGTCTGATGTCTTCTTTTCTTACGAGAAATCAAGGTCCAACCATCATCATCATCATTACCTTTAGCTTTGTTGTCTGTTCCTAATGATCCTTTAAGAGTCTTCCTTGGAAAATCCACTTCAACTAGATCGAAGATCCCAAACTGCAAGAAGATTGAGCTCGACATGGTTTGCAACATTGAATACTCCTTCTTCTCGGGAATAATACTAGCATGATTTGCCTCTACTATTTCATTCACGTCGATGATGATTTTTCCTTCACTTAATAGCATCATGGTTTTCTCCTTTAAGATAAAGCACTTTCCCGTTGGATGGTCAACAACGCAATGATACTTGCAGTACTTGGGATCATTGACCTTATTGATTTTCTCCGGCCTTTTCGATTCAGAAGATCAATCATTTTCTTAACTAGAAATTCATCCAGTATTATAGGTACATCTGAATTGGAAATGGATAAACCTTAGCTTCTAATTCTTTCAAGGTTGGACGATGTTTATCGTCTCTTGGATATTGTTTTGAGCCTTCATCTTCCTTCACCTTTTGCTTGGTTGCGACCTTCATAGAAGTTTCTTTCACTATCATAGCCTCTTTAGTCTTTGAGGTCATACCTTTCTTGAACTTTTTTTTCTCTTTCATCGGGTCAATAAAAGAGGATGACTTCCCATGACTTGCGATGCTTAACTCCATGTCGTGTTCCCGTGTAGCCAACTCTTCAAATGTTGGCGGTTTGATTCCTTGCAGTATATATAGGAGGCCCCAATGTATTTCTTGAATGCACATTTCTACCGCAGATATTTCAGAAAGACGGTCTTTGCAGTCCAAACTCAATGATCTCCATTGATTGATGTAATCCATTACAGGCTCATCCTTTCTTTTCTTAGTTCTCGTTAACTCTATCATGCTCACAGTTCATCTGATGCTGTAAAATCGATTGAGAAATTCCTTCTCAAGATGCTCCCAACTATCAATTGACTTATGCTCCAAGTCAATATATCAGTCAAATGTGTTCCCCTTCAATGAATGAACAAACTGTTTTACCAAAAGATTGCCATGTATTCCAGCGTTGCTACATGTTTCGACAAAGTGGGCAATGTGTTGCCTCGAATTTCCCTTTCCATTAAATTGTTGCAACTTTGGTGGTTGATAGCCCGTTGGCATGGGTAGACAATCAATTCGTCTTGTGTAAGGCTTGGAGTAATACAACGAACTCTGTGATGCTCCACCATATTGAGCCCCGGTGGTTTTTGTTATCATGCCTTGCAATTGTTGGACAGATAAATCTGCAACCGAAACAGATTGTTTCTTCTTCTGAAATTTAGAATTAACAGGTAATTCCTCAAATCTTTGTCCTGTAGAGTGAAATCGGGTGGATAAGTAGGGATGTGACTCGACTCTCCTGGTCCATAGGCCTCCAATTTGTTCATGAGTTGAGGGATATGAAGATTCTTATCATCAACCGACTTCTTTAGGGCTTCAATGGTTTGCTCAATCATTGCGAATTTCTCGTCCATGTCAGTTGAGTCAGCCATTAAGGCATTGACCTTCGTTGAAATTGGCGAATCCGTTGAATCTTCAGGTTCACCAAAGTTGGATCCAGTTAGATAAAGTTCACCAAAGAACATGGATGCAAGATTGCCCCTAGCAGTCGTCACATGAGAGTTATTATTTTTTGCCACCTCCAAAGAAGTGAAGTATTCAGATTCATTCAGGCCACTAGCCTTGAACTTTCGGCGAGTAATTGGTCCAACATGACTGAGGTCAGCAGATGAAGCAGTAGAACCCTTGCATGTAACATTGTTCATTTTTCTGAAGTCCATTGCAATAGTTAAAATTGTAGCTTTTGATTTGCAGGAGGAAGAGATGAAGAGCAGAATCTGTCCCACTGGGCATGCCAAAATTTTTTCTTAATAAATTTTTGTTACGTGCGCCAAAAATTAACTGGAAGCAAAAAATAAATAAAAGAAAATAATCATTTTATTAATATGAATCTTGTGAGTACAATTCCGTGACTCTCTTGATTCTTCTCTCCTAAACTTAGAAATAATTTGAGGGACTTCAATAGCATGTTTCTTGAATCATTGGATGATTTGGACTCCTAGAGACGTATTTTGATCATCGGGAACGTTGGAAAGTGTTTTGTCGCTTTGGAATAATCTTCAGGAAAAACTCCGTTGATTGCTCCTTGCAAGAACTTGATAGTTAATGCCGACGTTGTCAATGCTTATCAAAATGTTCCTTTCAGAATCCCCCCACTTTAGCTTGTCATGTTACCCCCTATTTATAGTTGTAGGGGGTAGGCTTATTGCTTGTGATTGTCCACAACATGTCACTTTGACACTTGGTGACTTTTGATTGGTTCTTGAATTTGAATGAGATTTTCACATCATTTGTACATGTGGAAGCGTCTCATTGGTCTTGGATTTGATTGGGATGCCATGTCACTTGATGAGCTTGGGCTTCAAAGTGTAATGGACCTTGGGCTTGAATTTAACAAAATGGACTAATTAATTTGTAGGGACCAAATTAGTTAATCAACTCAAATGATCATGAATTAAACTCAAATTTTATATGAATTTAACCCGTTGAATTTTGTATGTCTACACCTTCATCCCTTGTTAAAACCTAAAATACAGCACGAAGGAGACTTGGCCATTTATTGGTGGATTTGTTGTTGGTTGTTCTTAGAGACTGTTGTTGTTCTTGGTGAATGTTGTTATTGTTCTTGTGTTCTTCACCTCCTTCATAAATTATAAAACATAAAGTGAAGTGTTAGATCCTAAAAGTGAAGGAACAAGGTGTAAAACTTGTTGGTCTTGAAGACTTTACAACCACCAAAGACATATCAATCACTTCTCAACCACTTTCCATGAAACAAGGGCCCATGTTTTAAGGAGAAAAGTCAAGTCTTGCCTTTTGAATTTGAAAGAGGATTTCAAGACTTTTTTTTTCTCCTTAACCAATTCCCACCAATTCCAAATTACAATTGGACCAAGATTTGAATTGGAAAATAAAATTTGATAACCACCGCAACCAATATGTGGCTGCCACATCATGTTTTTACTATTCACCAACAATTTTTAAGCTCAAAATTTTGTTTTTCTAGTTTTAATTTGTTGTTCTTTAGTCTCGTTTGTTGATTCCATTACTAACTTACAAGCTAGCACTAGATTGTAAGTTAGTTTTGAAACCGTTCTTCGTGTTAACTTTCCTTTATGTGTCTTAATCCTTTGAGGCATTGTAACGTCCTTATGTTTTTTTTCTTACTCTTTGGAGTTGTTGTCAACGTTGGATTTACCTTTCAACACCTCTCGGAGTACAAGCAATCTTACAATACTTGTGAGATTGAGTGTAAGGGATCCGAGAGACACGAAATAAAAGAGAGAGTGAGGATGTTTTGTATAACTAACGTGTTTTCTATTTTGTAGGTAACTCCTTTGCCGTAATGGATACTATTTTGGCCCACCTTGATGCTATTGCCTGAGAAATAGCTAAGGCGAATACGGGTCTTGACAAATTGGGCTCGGATATGTCTACTATACTTGAGAGGTTGGATCGAGTGGAGAGTCAAAGGAATTCTCGTGATTCTACTTTCAAAGCTTTACCTCAAACAATCAATCCTCCAAGACCACCACCAAATGACATAAACATAAGCCAAACCATCAAATGTCCTCCAACCCGAGACCTACATAGGTCAATCCCTCGTCCATTCGATCAAGTCCAACAAAAAAGACTTGAAAGCCAAATCCCTCCCGTCCAAGCTCCATAACGAAGCTCCACTTAACCAAATAAATCCTCTCAATCGAAACTCCACTTCACCAAAGGTGATATGTCCATGTAGAGGAGAATGGTATAAATGAACATGATGGATATGGAGTCTACGACGATGCTTGTATGATGGTAGGAGACTTATTTTGGATGAGATTGAAGACAAGGCTCAAGATGGAGAGAAAGCCGAGATTCAAAATGAAGATGTTAGCCGAGACTTGTGTTAATGTACTCTTGGGTTCCTTATGATTTTGCGGGCTCTTTTTGTGCCATCTTATGATTTTTGCAGACTATTTTTGTGCCATCTCATGTTTTACGGGCTGTTTTGAGTGGTTTCTTTTAAAGTGGACGATAGAACGAGGTGAAGCCGTGAATTTGGGGGCAAATTCCTCTCAAGATGGAGAGGATGATGCGAGAATAATCACGAATATGGACTTATGAGAGTGCATGTTGGGTTCGAGACTTGGTGTGTGCAATTGAAGTACAAAAGGGGACCTAAATGCACTAAAAATCATCCAACATATTATACTTGATGGGCACCTAAGTCTTTACGGGGCCTTTTGGTCCTTTTTGCCTTTTATTTATAATAGGATATAAATAGAACCATGTAGGATTTCTTTGATTAGTTTTTGATGATATTTGTGAGTCTTTAAAGACCAAAGAACAAAAGTCCTCTCTCCTTGAGGCACCAAAATCAAAACTAGGATACAACAATTTGTTGTTGCTTGCTTGGAAACATTGATGCTAGAGAGGGGCAATCCGATCTTGTGTCACATAAGAGATAGGTTTATTGTTGTGTGTAGTGTTAAGGGTTCAAGAGTGTCCATTCTTGGGTTCTTAATATTATACCTTCATGTGGTCTATCTATCTATCCCTTTACTTTATTGTAATCTTGTTTTGTTCCTTTTGTTTTAGTGTAAGCCGTGTGGGTATTCTTGTTGTTGCTATTCAAATTATTGTTGTTTCCATCTTGTAATCTTCTTGTTAGTTTGTTGCTCGCTAAAAATAGGTGTCAATACACCTCAATATAGTATTGTTATTATGCCATTCTTGTGTTGTTGTGGTTGGCCGAGACTAGGTCTCAAAAAGGGCTCTTGATTTTAGCCATTTTGTGGACTATTTTGGGCTGATTTTGTATCTTCCATTGTTGTATCGTATCAACTTTGGGTCGTCGATTTGAAGAAATTCTAACACTCAATGGTGTGAAAGCTTTGAGAATGACGGTATGTATAAGTTTTTACTTATTGAGTTATGCATTTATATATAGTATTTCTTTGAATGAAAAGAAGTTTATTTAAATTTATTTTTCTAGAAAAAAATTAGTGGTTGAAATTTTGTTTTTTATTGTTCAGGTGATGACTTTTTCAACCTATATATTTTCGGTTTATGAATCTGGGAGAAGATACATCGTTGAGCTAGAAAGTGGCACATGCAACTGTGCGAGGTTTTAAATAGATCAAATACCTTGTGGTCACGCTATAGCTGTGTTAAAGTCTAATCATGTAAAAGATTTTGGACAATATTGTTCAGAACACTACAAGCCAAACACATTAGTGAAGACATATGAAGTTCCAATACCAGACAAGAAAGACTGGGATGTTTCTAGCAGTGTAGATGAGGAAGAAGTGTTGCCACCAATATACAAAAGACTTCATGAAGACCGAAGAAGGGGCGGAAGAAGAAATCAAGCGAAACACTTTCTTCAAGAACAAACCGTTGTGGAAGATGCGGCCATGAAGGGCATAATAGGCGTTCATGTAGTTTTTTCCCAAAGGAGAACTAATTTATTGAAAATTTTCTTTCTGTTCCTCTTGATAGGATCACGTAGACACTGTTTGACCTAATTAACACATGTCTTTCAATTGATGACCAAGTTATCCTTGCGATTCTAAAAAAGTCTCAATTTTCAAAGAAGGCTTCAAGTTGATCACCAAATTCCCCAACACTCTATTTATTTTCTCAGATGCTCTTTTTTCCTAAATTTAACTCTCTGATTCAATGCTTCATGATTAAGCTGGATTTTAAGATCTGACTGAAAATTTCGCAGGCATGTCATATCACTAGAATCAACATAAAGTGACTGTATAAAGAAAACAAACAAACAACACATATTTGAAACACAAAAGGAAATGGACACTTTATTTAGTTGAAATAAAAGATAAAAGGGTTTGAACATAAACGACAAAGGGACAAAATAAGATAGATCCCGAACTACAACCCTGAAATAATTTGAAAAATAGAAAAGAAAACAAAACAAACTACCGGACCTCTTCCTAGTAGGGAGAGGGGTGACTTTTCAATTGCTCAGCCTGACATATTAGCCACTGGTTTGCATATCAACATGACTGGAGCTTCCACCACTGTCAGACACATTTTCTTCAACAAATAAGCTCTGGATCTCCATGCTTAACTCATTGCCTCCCACATATTATGCAGTACCGCGTGCTGGTGAAGAACTCTGTGGGATGGTCGAAGGGCCAATGTTTTGCACCACAATCAATTTATCTTGAATTATCTTTTCTATTTCTCTTTTCAAAGTGCGACAATCTTCAGTACTATGACCCTGAACATCAGAATGATATGCACATCGCACATTAGGATCAAAGCTTCTTGAATGCGGGTCAGGAGTATACCCAAGGAGAGGAGTGATCATGCCCTTCTGCACCAATCTATGGAATAAACTGGCATAGGATTCCCCAATAGGAGTGAAATTATCTTTTTCCTTCCTCCTCTTTGCGAACTCTGGCCTCGAATGAAATTTGGATTTAGAGGTCCCTTGGTAAATTTGTGGGGGTTGAGGACGATGTTGAGGGATAGGTGCATGACATTGTGGATAAGAAGATGGATGAGAATACAATTGTGCATTATTCACAGGATATCGAGGAAGTGGAATGAAATTTCTTGGATTTCGGAGAAAGAAACCTTGTTGCAAGTGGTTATGTGGATCTGATATTTAAGCTTGGGATTGAGGCTGACAATATTGGTGGGTTGGACCTCTCAAACTCTGCTTTGTCCTTGTCATGACAATAGGTGCGTTTTCTTTCTTCTTTCCTTCAGTTTCCCTTGGTTGATTGCAATGTCGTCCCGAATGTTTCACAGAATATTTCTGTCCATCAGGCTCCTCAAATTTTGATGTCTCAAAGATTGGAGGAAGGTTAACACTTGAAGACATGCCCTAGTTTTTATATGAAACATCTTCATAGCCCATAAGTCCAGGGGAATTTTTCATATCATTTTCTACACTCTTCACTTTCCCAACCATTTTCTCTGGCTCTTTTGGCATGCTAGGCTTCTTAGTAAGAAATTCTGGCGGTTCACTTAACTTAACTGTAGGCTCAAGAGTATACCAATGATCATCAACAGTATTGAACGTAGAGTCACCAGTAGACTGGGGAAGCACAATCGTTGGATTGATAGACAAAGTGAAAGCCTTAGTAGAAGGTTGAGCAACAAAAGCACAGACGGTATGTGGTGCTGTGAATATGGTAGACTTGTACTGAGGAGATAAAGAAAGAGTGGTGGAAGTGTTGAGGTGCATTTGACGTGGAATGGATTCTGAGGCATGCTGTGGTGCATCAACAACAGTAGGAAACTGACTTTGCGATTTTGGTGGAAGACTCTAGGTATTTGCAGGGTCAAAAATGGGGAACAGAGGTGGAGGCAGCCCACTGGCCCAAGCTCGGTACATTCCCATCATTTGTTGTCTCAGTCTCAAATTCTCTTCCTTTAAACTCTCAATTTCCTGACTCTTTGTTTCATCCATGATGCCACTCTCTATATCCTTGTTGGACACAACTAACCCTTCCTTGGATTTGGTGTGATATGGAGGACCATCCAGGAAACCACAAACCAACCACCTTAAACTAACTGAACAAGAGGGAACAAATATGTTAGAGTTCAACATTTTTCAAAACCTCTTTTTTTTTTCTTGAAAAAAAATCACCGAACCCTAGAAGGGCGCCTATGTATCTCACCCCCGAAAGGGGAGAATCAGGTGTGCGTAGTTCGTGAAGTTTTGCCAAAATGGCCAATTAAACTCTTTTTTCTTTCTTGAAACAAAGTGTCAAAATAATTGACGAAAATCTTTTTGCATTTTTTTTAGGTTTAAATCTCTATACAAAATGAAACCTGTGATTACCAAAGAAAAATCTTTTTGGGTTTTCAATTTTTGAATTTCATGTGAAAATGAAACTTGAACCTATTAAAGGAAAATCTTTTTGTAGTTTTCTTTTAAAGACGTATATGAAACGCCTACTCTAAATGGAGAGTGAAGAAATATTTTTGAATTTTTCAAATAAGGTCCCCGAACCAACAATAGGTTGCCTACGTATCTCACATCCCGTAAGAGGAGAATCATGGGTGTGTAGTTCGTCCAGATTGGACAATTAATGATTAAATAACAGGCTAGACCCTGACTTAAGAGATACGACCAAAGACAGACGATGAACCATGTTAATAAAATCTTTTGAGTTTTTATTTTGATACTTCACAGAAAAATGACATCAACAACTATGAAAGAAAAATCTTTTTGGTATTTTCGTTATACAAAATGTAAAAAATTTCTAACATCTTTTTTTTTTCGTTGCATTTTTCTTTTATAAACACATCCTATGAATGAAAAATCTTTTTGAAGTTTTCGAATTGTGAATGCATGCTAAACGAGATAAAGCAAAATCTTTTTGATATTTTTTGAGAAAATGAGTGCGAAAGGTAAAAAAATCCTTCTGAATTTTGGAATTGTGAAAAAATAAAAACCATAAAAAAAAACTCTAAAAACTACGAAACTCTTTATTTTCTTTTTTTTTTCATTACCCACACACTTTACTTCTAACACATGTTTTTCCCAAATCAGTCCGTCAAATGACCACGTTATCCTCAAAGATGCAACATTTAACACGTAGGGATGCTTTAGAGGTGAGTCTCCTACAAAGGACCAAGTGGGCCCCGCTAGGTCTCAATATGATGCACATAAGCATGACCTAAAGGCTGACCTACGTTGGGGTTCACTAACAAGGCTGTTCGGGGGAGCATATGGTCGATAGTGTCTGCGACAACTTTCCACCTACTCCATAACACCGACGACTCCCCCCTAAAATAAGGGTGACTCAACTAGAGGTCGTGTACAACACGTGTACTATGGACTTATTGCAAAAAGAAGGCCGGGGGGTAGACAAATGATGCCAGATATAAAAGCGGTAACACATAGGATAAATACTGTACACAAAGAGCATGAAAACATTCCATAATGATAAAACAATAACACAAAACAACACACAAAAAATGTTTATACACCTATAGTGCCAAACAAAGCCGATACGACTCCAAAATAAGCTCGAATTCTGAACAGGTCCCCAGCAGAGTCGCCAGAGCTGTCACACCCCTTTTTTCACTCCCAAAGATTATGTTTTAAGGGTCGAAAGGATTTTAATTATTAAAGTGACAAAAGATAAAAATTTGTTTCGAAAAAGGATTATTTTTAACAATCAAAACTCAGAGTCGCCACTTGGCATAAATCGGGTATGCCAAGTCACCCATGGATATCCTTTTTCAAAATGGTTTTGACTCTTTAATACTGGTTTGCGAACAGAGATTCCAGCTAAGGAATTCTGTTGATCGAGGGAAAGGTGTTAGGCACCCCTCGATCCCGTGGTTTGACCACGGTCGCTTGGCAGAGCGTATCGGCTAAATTGACATTACAAATGCATAAACCACACAAAGCAGGCAAAAACAATCACTCAAGCAAACAAAACAAAATAATCCAAAATATAATGTCCAGTCCAATTATACAGTCCTGAAAAATAAAAAATGCGAAAATGTAAACCTATTCTATTCTAAACTAATCCTAAACTACTCCTATGCTTTACCCGACGCCCCGGGCCTTCCTCACGAACGTCTTCATCCAACATAATACGTCGGGGTATTTCCCGGTGAATAAACACAAATCCCTCGGGGCATTCCCCGGCCAAATAAATACAATAGATCTCAATGCATAAATCAAAACCACTCCACAAATATTTCATCATTCAACAATCACAGATCCTAAACTTTGCCTACCCGAGCCTACTATTTTCCTACCCAACTCGACCTATCATGGAACTATCACGATCGACGGCGTCCATAAATCAAAACAACAATAAATCAAAATTAATCCTAATTCACTTTAGCAATTTTTTTCAATTCGCGCCCCAAACAACAAATTTTATTTCTCAAACGAGAGACCATTTCACCTTACAAACCATAATCAAGTGACCAACCAAGAATCAAAACAAACATACATGCATCACCAACAGGGATCAAGTCAACACACGATATTCAATCCAACACATCAAATATAGTAAACAATGAAATAAAAGAGGAAAAGAATAGAATTGGACCTCAAAAGATTTCGATTGATTTAAGAAGAGAAATAAGAGCCGTCCCGGAGCCTTGAAGAATACCACAATCTCAACTATGATCCAACTCCAACCTGATAATCTTCAAAATCCAATTCGAATCCCCGAAACCACGACGAACAGTGAACCCAAAAAAATGAGAATCATAAGAAAACCAAGAAAACTACATGCCCGGAGTTCCGATGAACTCGAACAGTCGCGAATGTCAACGAGAAAGGCTGATTTCGGTGACTTCTAGTGTTTTTCGGCCGGGTTAGCCTAGAAACCACCGAAAAAAATGGAGAAATTTGGGATTTACGAGTTGGGTCATCCGTTTCAGCGTTACCCAAAATGGAACGGAGCTGACAAACTCCGACGATCTTAAAAGGAATAGAACTAGAAAAATCGGATCAAATTTTAAGCCGCGATGACACTTTTTCCGGCGGCGAATCGCCGGAACAGTCTACCACCACCAGTTCCCCCTCTCTCTCTCCTTATTTTTACTCTCTTTTTCTCCGATCTATCTCGATTTCTCTTTCTCCGGTCACCCCGATCTCTATCTCTCACGTCATTTTCCTGTCATCCCTCTCTCTGTTTATCTTCTCTGATTCACTCTCGTTCAACTTTTCTTTCCCTCCTTTACTATGTAGTGTGCGTGTATTGTTCTTGATGAATCAAAAATGAAACCCAAAAATGGAGCTTCTTCCTTGGAAAAAGGAAGAAGATGATACTCCTTTTGCTCCCCTTCTTCTTTTGATGATGATTCCCCCCTGTATATATTTCTTTTTTGTCCCACGAAAAGGAGGGGGTCACGTGGGGTAGGGGTATGGTAGGTAGGTAGAGGGTGGGGTGGTGATGTGGTTTATTTTGATTGGATAGGTTGTTAGGATAAAATAAAACAAGATGAAATTTGGTTAAGGAGTTTGTTATTTTTTATCATTTTATGGAGGGATAATTACATGGGTGAGGGTATACGGTAGGATAAGGTAAAAATGGGTAAAAAATATTATTGGGGAGGGACGAAATTAGGTGTCTACAACATAAACACATTATTCAGTTATGTAGATTAAACTATATGGATCACTATAGTTCCAACAAAAACGTCACCACAGATTTATATACCCAACATATACAAAATCCAAAAAATTATATATACCTTAGGAAGACGTGGACGTGCAGTATCATCTTTTTTGAATTTTCTTGATGATTTTCCAATTACTTTTTTCGACTTTTCAGCAACAACTTTTTTAATCTCTTTCATCTTGTTGGGGTCGTTACGATATTTAGATCTATTTTCATCAAAATTAGATTCCTCGTAGTCAAAAACTCCGGGAACGAACCCAACTATCGAATTTGTATCTAACTGAGTTAATCCTAAGCTCAAGGAAGGAGAATCCTCCATTAACAAAGTACTAAGATGTTAATTTCATACTTCAAATGGACAATTTTGAAACAAAAAAGGGACAATAATGATATAACAATAAAAATTTTTAAAGAAGAACCCCAAAAAAATACTTAATAAGAACATGCAACAATTTGTTCTTTCAAAAATCCCCAAAATTCGGTTAAGGAGAATCTTCCATTAACAAAGTACTAAGTTGTTAATTTCTCACTTCAAATGGACGATTTTGAAAATTTTGTTAAAGAAGAAACCCCAAAAAATACTTAATAAGAACATGCAACAATTTGTTCATTCAAAAATCCCCAAAATTCGATTAAGTAAATGATGAAGAAAAATTACTAACCTTAACACTTAAAAATCAGAATGATTAAGGGAGATTAAGATAGAATTGAATGCTGAAAGTTGGAGCCAAGTATAGTTGTATTCAAAATGGTAACCGGTGCTTGATTGAAGCCGTATTTTAAGGGGAAAACCCGGTGAAAGATATCCTTCTCCTTATGTATATTTGCTTTAAGAGAGAGAAACATAAAAAATGGGATTTTTAAATAAGATCAACCAAAAATGAAACCTACGACTATTAAGAAAAATCTTTTTGTAGTGTTCTTTTCGAGGCATATGTGAAACACCTACTCTAAATAAAGAGTAAAAAAATTATTTTTTTTGAATTTTTTAAATAAGATCCCCGAACCAACAATAGGCTGCCTACGTATCTCACTCCCGAGAGAGGAGAATCAGAGGTGCGTAGTTCATCCAGATTGGATAATTAATGATTAAATAACAGATTGCACCCTGACTTGAGACACGACCAAAGACACATGATGAACAACATAGCAAAATCTTTTTTTTTTTTGAGTTTTCAATTTGACACTTCACATAAAAAATAACATCAACAGCTACGAAAGATTTTTTTTTTGGTATTTTCATTATATGAAATGTACAAAACTTCTACCACCTTTTTTTTGAATTTTTATTTTATAAAAAACTCTTAAAAAAATCGTTTTGGAGTTTTCTAATTGTGAATGCTTGCTAAATGAAACAAAAGGAAAATCTTTTTGATATATTTTTTTTTTTTGAAAAGTGCGTGCAAAAAGTAAAAAAAAAATCTTTTTTTTTTAATTTTTGAATCATGGAAAACAAAAGTCATAAAGAACTCAAAAAACTACAAAACTCTCTTGTTTTTCTTTTCAACTCACTTTTCACTTTTTTTTTGTATTTTTTCTCAACATTTCTTGCCTATGCACTTTACTTCTAACACATGTTTTCCCCAATTCATTTCGTCAAATGACCACGTTACCCTCAAAGATGCAACATTTAGCACGTAGGGATGCTTTAGAGGTGAGTCTCCTACAAAGGGTCACGTGGGTCCCGCTAGGTCTCAATATGATGCAGATAAGCATGACCTAAAGGCTGACCTACATTGGGGTCCACTAACAAGGCTGTTCGGGGGAGCGTATGGTCGATAGTGGATTGCTTTAGTTGTCCACCTACTCCATACAACCCAACGGCTCCCCCTCCTAAAATAAGGGTGACTCAACTATAGATCATGTACACATGTGTACTATGGACTTGTTGCAGAAAGAAAGACTCGGATTATGCACATGATGCCAGATATAAAACGGTAACACATAAAGTAAAAACTGTAAACAAAGAGGACGTAGATACTCAACAATGGTAAACAATAACACAAAACAACACAAACAAAATGTCTATACACCTATAGTGTCAAACTAAGCCAATACAACTCCAAAATAAGCTCGAATTCTGAAAAATCCCCAGCAGAGTCGCCAGAGCTGTCACACCCCCCTTTCAACCAAAAAGATTTCATTTTAGTTCGAAAGGGTTTTTATTATTAAAGTGACAAAATGAAGATAATTTATTTCGAAAAGGACCTTTTACATTCAAAACTCAGAGTCGCCACTTGACATAATCTGGTGTGCCAAGTCACCATTGGAAAATCCTTTTCAAAACCATTTGACTCTTTAAATTGGTTTGCGAACAGAGATTCCGGCTAAGGAATTCTATTGACCGAGGGGAAGGTGTTAGGCACCCCTCGATCCCGTGGTTCAACCACGGTCGCTTGGTGGAGCGTATCGGCTAATTTTGACATTACGAATATACAAACCACACAAAACACATAAAACAATCAATCAAACAAACAAAACAAAAAAAAATGAATCAAAAGTACAGTGTCCAGTCCAATTTATACAGTCTAAAATAGAAAAATATAAAAAAAAATCCTATCTAACCTACACTAAAACTAACTACGCTCCCGTGCTTTACCCGACGCCTCGGGCCTTCCTCACGAATATCTTTCACCAACATAGTACGTCGGAGCATTCCCTGGTGAATAAATACATTGTGTCTCGGGGCATTCCCCGACTAAATAAATATATTTAAATTAAACACGATAAACTAGAAACCAAACATTCACACGCACAGTAAACATTCAAAACATTTAATAAACACATCACTCCTAAGTTTTGCCTACCCAAACCGACATTTGCCTATCTATTTCAACATATCATAATTTTATCACATTCCAACAATATTCATGCTCATTACGAATTAAACAAAACAACAATAAACCCAAGTTAATCTAAATTCAACTTTTTATCAATTTCTCAATTCCATCCCCAAACAACCAATTTCAATTCTCAAACGAGATACCATTTCACCAACCATAATCAAGCAAACCAACCACGAGTTAAAATAAATATGCATTCATCACCAACAAGGACCAAATAACACGCAATATTTAATCCAACACCAAATATACTAAACAATGAAATAAAAAGAGAAAGAGAGTAGAATTGGACCTCAATTTGAAGCTTTCAAACTCAATGTTATTCGAATAAAGAGAGTCCGTACCCGGAAACCTCGAGCCAAACTTTAAAACCAACAATCCAATTCAACAATGAAAAATAATGACCCGTTCACCGTCACTTTTCACCGATACTGTTCACGCTGTTACTGTTCACGCCATTACTGTTCACATCGTTATTGTTCACTCCATTACTGTTCACGGTATTACTTTTCACCGGCACTGTTTACGCCGGATTCCCATTGTTCAGACCCTTTTTGATACAAGTATGATCATGATCATGACACTTTTGAGTATTTTTAAAGACTAGTCACTAAAGGGCCCTTTTGTCATTTTATCTATTATTGTAATGTAGTATAAATAGAACATTGTAGGGTTTATTTCTTTAGTTGATCATTATTATTGAAGAATACTTCTCTTGAGAGAGAGTCCAATTGAAACTAGGGCATAACATAAGGGTGGATTCTCTTGTGTGTTGCATTTTGCTTGATACGTTGGTGCTTGGGTGGTGGACGCCTCTCTTGTGTCAATTGTAAGAGTTAGGTGTTTTTTGTGTGAAGTTTTAAAGGTCCAAGAGTGGAATATGCTCTTGGATTGTTAAGACTACATCAACACTTGTCTAACTACCTATCTTGTATCTTGTTTTAGTTTTGGCTTTTTGTGTTGTTAATGTAACCCGTTTGTTCTTGTTACTATTGTAATATTGTGGAGCTTCATCTTATGTTGCTAAATTTATTGTTGGCTGGCTGTTTTGGTGTATTAACACCTTGTATCCTCTTCTTTCTTGTTCTAGATAGTGAATCCGAGAGAGGTCCTCATTTGGTCCATGATTTATTGTGATTTGTGGACTGTTTTGGGTTATGATTTCATGTTCCTTTGTTTTTTCCGTATCATTTGGTATCAAAGAAAGGTTTGATTTTGTTCCAACAAAATCAATCTTGGGATTGTTATCTTGAAAAGAAAAAAAAAGTTACTGTTCACGTTTTTAGGGTCTTTCAAAAAACTTAATTTTTGTGTGTTTATAGTGTTAGATCTTGTTCCATAACACTATTAGAGTATAGAAATTGAAAATTCCAACATAAAAAAGAAGTGTCAAAATCAAAAATCCCCCAAAAATATACTAAACCCGTTTTTGACCCTAGATCAAATTTTGAGTTTTTGATTTTGCATTTTTCTTGTGTTTTTAGTGTTAGATTTGTGTTCTTTAACACTATAGGAGTATAGGGTTCGAATTTGAGCTAAATTGGAGGTTATTTGAGCCATCCACCAATGTTGAGCTTGAGTTTGAAGAAACTTGAAGGTGGGATCTCATTGTGGGAGGTTGTTTTGAAATAACGTGTGTTTTGTGTTGTAGGTTTTGCATTGTATTGTTGTGTGTGACGTTGCATACTGATTTGTTATCTTGATTGGACCGTATCTTGAAGGGTTATTTTCGATACCACCACAATGGAACCCGAGGCTTCAAATGCTCAAACAATGGATAATAATGCCATCAATCTCATTTTGGCTCGCCTTGAAATTATGTCCCGAGATGTGGCTAGGTTGAATGTGGGTCTTGAGAAATTAGATACAGATGTGGCATCAATGAGTGGGAGATTAGAATGTGTGGAAATCCAAAGGAGTCGACCTTCTACCCCTCAAAACATTTCCCCAACTAATACTCCCGAGACCTTGCACCAAATGCAATATACACCAATTGCCATAAATCAAACCAATCTTTACTCCCAAAGCCGAGAACAAGATAGACCAAGCCATCCTCCACTCCACCAAGTCCAACAAGAAGGGCTTGGAACCCAAATACCATCACTAAACCCGAACCCTTCCATCCAAACTCCACTTGACCAAAGACCTCACTATCCAAATCCAATCCCGCCACTACAAGCTCCATTTAACCCAAATAGACCCATCCATGTTGAGGGCTATGGTAGGGGAGGACAACATGATGGTTATGGGCCGTATGATGATGTTTACTTGAGGGAAGAAAGAATGAGGCATAGACATGGGGAGTTAGGCCGAGAGGTGAGAGATGACCACCCAAACCGAGATGTAGGTCTCAATTCCATCAAAGTGAGCCTTCCCATTTTCAAAGGTGAGAGTGATCCCGAAGCCTACCTTGTATGGGAGTCATCTTGTGACAAGATCTTCCAACTTAATGATCTCATCGAAGAAAAAAAAAGTTGTTATGCTATATCTCACTTCGAAGGGTATGCTAATACATGGTGGGAGTATGTTAAACGGTTTGGGAATGAGATGATTGGGGTACAACCTCTTCCTTGGTTTCGATTGAAGAACCTTATGCGACTAAGGTACTTGCCCGAGACTTATATGCATGAGCTCCTTGCTAAATTGTACAATTTGAGGCAAGGGAACAAGAGTGTCATGGATTTCTACGATGAATTTCAACAATTGATGTTGAAACTTGACCACCGAGGTGAACAAGTAAGTCATGACATTGTGCGCTTCAAGGTTGGGTTAAACAAGGACATCTCCACTCGCATGATGCTTCACAAATTCGACACCATAGATGGCATCTTCCATGCGACTTTAGAGGTTGAGAGGGAGCTCAAAGATAACTCATTCATGGCTACCCAACCCGAGGCCACCAAGGTTGTCCAAAAACATCCTCCAAGGTATAAAGATAAATTGAATTCTACTTCCAATCCCAAGGGATTTCAATGCTTCAAATGGCAAGGGCGGGGGCACAAGGCTAGTAAGTGCCCAAAATGGAGGAACGTGATCCTAAGGGAGGGAAAATTGTACTATCTTGGAGAAGAAGTAGTAATTGAATCGCCTAAGGTTGATGGCAAGCCTCAATATGGAGAGCAAAAAGAGGTTAAAATACAAGACGAGGAAGATGTAGAAGATGTGTGGCCGTGTGAAGGAGATTGTGAAATGCCTTTGTAAAAGAGGTGAGGTTATGAATTTGTGGGCAAATTCCTCTCAAGATTGAGAGGATGATACAAGTATGATCTTGATCATGACACTTTTGAGTATTTTTTAAGACTAGTCACTAAAGGGCCCTTTTGTCATTTTGTCTATTATTGTAATGTAGTATAAATAAGACATTGTAGGGTTTATTTCTTTAGTTGATCATTATTATTGAAGAATACTTCTCTTAGAGTGAGAGAGAGTCCAATTGAAACTAGGGAATAACATAAGGGTGGATTCTCTTGTATGTTGCATTTTGCTTGATACGTTGGTGCTTGGGTGGTGGACGTCTCTCTTGTGTCAATTGTAAGAGTTAGGTGTTTGTTGTGTGAAGTTTTAAAGGTCCAAGAGTGGAATATGCTCTTGGTTTGTTAAGACTACATCAACACTTGTCTAACTACCTATCTTGTATCTTGTTTTAGTTTCGGCTTCTTGTGTTGTTAATGTAACCCGTTTGTTCTTGTTGCTATTGTAATATTGTGGAGCTTCATCTTGTGTTGCTAAACTTATTGATGGCTGGCTGTTTTGGTGTATTAACACCTTGTATTCTCTTCTTTCTTGTTCTAGATAGTGAATCCGAGAGAGGTCCCCATTTGGTCCACGATTTGTTGTGATTTGTGGACTGTTTTGGGGTGTGATTTCGTGTTCCTTTGTTTGTTCTGTATCACTTTTTCTCTCTCTCGCGATTCTCTCTCTCGCGATTCTCTCTTTCTCTCCCTCGGTTTTTTTTGTTCTTGTCAGGAAGATGATTTGGTGATTGTTGTTATTGTGGAGAAGATGATAATGAAAGAATGAGTCTCTCCCTTTTCCCCTTTTAGAATTTTTCTTTTATATTTTTTATTTGGTTTTTCTTTTTCTTTATTTATTATCCTATGTGGAAACATATAATTGGTGGCTTGTGGGAATAAGTGTGTGGCATGTGGAAAGATGAGGGTGACGTGTGGAAAAATGAGTAGGGCGTGTGCCTTTTGCATGTATCCAATGAAAAATGGAAAGTGAGGTGTTGAGGTGGCATAGTGAGGTGGCAAAGATGCTATGTATTTAATTATTTTCAGTTCTATTTTTTTTTGGAGAAATTATCAATTAAACAAAAGTATGGTAAGGTGAATAAAATAAAAATTAAAATTAAAATTAAAATTAAAATAAAAATAAAAGAATGATTAAAATATTTTCGGGAAAGGACAAAATTACGTGTCTATAGCTCCCAATATATTTTTTCGATTTTTAGTCCGCCGAGATACATGATTAGCTCCGCGATATATCCAACAAAGATACATAATTAGTTGAAATTTTTGTAATTACTTTGTAAGGGTGAAAATTTATGTAAATATGATAACTTAAGTATATTTATGTTATTTTTCTTTTCTTTATTTGCTTGAAGTTTGTCTACTATTTAAAATATGATCACTTTTATCCTTAAGTACTTTCCAATCTAGTCATCAAGTTTTGGAAAGACTCCCACCCCTCAAATTTCTACAATAATTTATAGAAAATTATCTTCTGTCAGTCAAATCGTTTAACCTCATGTTAAAGTTATACAAAAAAGAAAAAAAAATGGTTCTAGAAGAGCCACACCTTGAAAATTTTTGAAATATAAAATTATTATTTTGTTGCCGAAAAATTTCAAACGGACACATATTAAACTTTAGTCAACTTTAACATATGTTTCAGTAATATACGACTCAAACATGAAGAAATAAAAGAGCGTCAAATGAGTTCGTTTGGAGTAGATATGAGTGTTGAATTGTAAAAATTTGAAGAACATAAAAGAGATAAGAGTGTTGAATTGTAAAAATTCGAAGAACATAAAAAAGTTGGAAAATGAATTCAGAAACACAAGCCTGAGATTTAAGACAACTTTGCATGCCCTTCAAATGTGAATTTTCAACTTCAATCGCGTATGCCTAAATTATTTCCAAAAACATAAAAACTTATAAAAACATTATACAACAAACATTAGTTAAATGATGATTCCAAAAACTAATATTTCTATACTTTTCCCAACTCAAGGTGAATACTCGTAAAGATGTCACACAAGTAGTTATTGGGCCGAGAAGAACTAACTGGCTAGAAGGCCTTCACAAGTAGCTATTTGATTCGAACTTTTGGCCCAGCGTAATATTTTCTTGAAAAAAAATATAAACATACACCTTAACTTGCCATATTTATACAAATGTCTATCCTTATAAAGTAATTATAAAAATCTCAATTAATTATGCATCTTTGTTGAATTTACGACAACTAATTATGTATCGCGACAGACCCAAAATCGAAAAAAATTATTTCGAAACCTAATTATGTATATTTATAAACAAAAATGTATCTTCGCTGGATATATCTGGAGCTAATTATATATCTCGATAGATTCAAAATTAGAATTTTTAATAATTATATAAAATATTAAAAAAATTTATAATTAAACTCCAAACTATCGAGATTTATGTTGATCAACACTATTTTCCCACTTGCAATGACTCTCTAGGAACTTGACTGCATGGAGGTCCCCATTTCATGAATTATTTATATCATCTTGACCACTAACTATGGCTAGCTACTCAAGAGTCCAATCAAATTAAATCAAGTGGAGGAGGTCTGGCAAATGGAAAAGTTGGATTAAATATTAGCAATTTAAAAATGAAATACTTAAGGGAATAAGTATGCTATTTCTGAATTTTGCCCTATTTAAAAAGCCCTTTTTTTATGGGCAAACAAAATAAATTCTGACCGTTTGGAGCTTAATCACAGAAAATCTCGATATTTTGCATAATTACTGAAAATCTCGATTTTGGATCTGACGAGATACATAATTAGCTCCTGATACATCCAAGGAAGATACATCTTTTCCTTGTAAAGATACATAATTAGCTCCCAAAATATTTTTTTCGATTTTTGGTCTGTTGAGATACATAATACATCCAACGATGATACATTTTTTTTCTTCTAAAGAAACATAACTAGCTCCCAATATTTTTTTTTGATTTTGAGTCTGTCGAGATACATAATTAACTCCGTGATATATCCAACGAAGATAAATAATTAGTTAAAAAAAAATTTAATTACTTTGTAAGAGTGAAAATTTGTATAAATATGATAAGCAGAAGTGTATATTTATGTTATTTTTTCTTTTTTTTATTTACTTGAAGTTTGTCTACTATTTAAAATATGATCGCTTTTATTCTTAAGTACTTTCTAATCTAGTCATCTAGTTTTGGAAAGACCCCGAACACTATCTTCTGCTAATCAACCTCACGTTAGAGTAAGAAAAAGAAATCTTTTGGTTCTAGAAGAGCTACACCCTAAAAACTTTTGAAAACTCTAAAAACTTTTGAAACATAAAATTATTATTTTGTTGCCAAAAAATTTCAAACGCACACATATTAAACTTTAGTCAACTCTAACATGTGTTTCAGCAATGTATGTCTCAAATATAAATATACATGAAGAAAACAAAAAGAGTCTCAAATGAGTTTGTTAGGTTTGTTGTTATTTTAACAAATTAATAAATTTGAGCTTATTTGGAGTAGATATGAGTGTTGAATTGTAGAAACTCGAAGAACATAAAAGAGTTGCAAAATGAATTTAGAAACACATGACAATTTTGCATGCACTTCAGATGTAAATTTTCAACCTCAGTCGTGTATGCCTAAATTATTTTCAAAAAATGTAAACTTATAAAAACATTATACAACAAACATTAGTTAAATGATGATTCCAAAAACTAATATTTCCACACTTCTCCCAACTCAAGGTGAATGCTCGTAAAGATGTCACACGAGTAGTTATTGGTGGGAGGGGGGGGGGGGGGGGAGAAGTAATTGGGCCAGAAGGCCTTCACAAAGAGGTGATTTGTGAGAATCAGTTTGCACAAGCAGCTATTGAATTTGAACTTTTGGCCCAACCTAATATTTTCCCACTTGCAATGACTCTCTAACAGGGTTGTGCATTGGTTGGTTTGGTTTAATTTTGTGTATTATCGATTCGATTTTTTAATTTTTAATTTATCAAAACTATAAACCGAAAATCAAATCAATAAGATATTTATTATCGATTTTCGATTTATCTATTTTGAACATTAGCAGTTCGATTTATCGGTTTAACCGATAAGAAAATGCTCCTTTTATTTTTTTCACCTTCTCTTCTTATTTTCATATGTTCATATATATATATACAACACCTTCATTTAAAAAAGCCTAACACAAAGTACAAGTAGAAGCAAATCAAATACATTATTACTAAAACAAACTTGTTTTCTTTATTGATTGAGTAGCGAACTTGACTGCAGTAGCAATCGATATCGATCTCTCAAAAAAGAAAATCAATATAGGTTTATAGTTTATATTAGTGGGCAGAACCCAACAAGCGAACAAGTTTATAAAGAAAAGAACAACAATAAAACAACAATTGTAAAATGCAAATAAGTAAATAAATAAATAGAGTGTGTATTTAAAATATAAAGCCACTATAAATCTATAATATAACTAGGGATAAAAATATAATTTTAATACAATCTTATTGAATTATCCGTTTAATCGTTAACTAAAACCTTAAAATAAAAAACCGCACCGATACCCCAATTAAAAAAAAAATTAAAACCACTAAAAAAACATTAACTTAATAATCCCATATTAGTAAACTAATAATGATTTTTTCGATTCGATTTATTGATTAATTCAATTTTTGCACATAATTAAAAAAATAATCTCTAGAGATTAGAGTGCATTGAGGTCCCCATTTCATGAAATGTTTATATCATCTTGACCACTACTATATTGAGATGTTGCTAGCTACTCAAGGTTCCAATCAAATTAAATCAAGTGGAGGGGAAGGGTTACTGAGATCCTTACCGATGACAAATGGACGAGTTGGATTGAATATTAGTAATTTAAAATGAAATAAACAAAAACTAATAAAATATCATATCCATATATACTGAATACCAATAAAAGTTGGGTTACGACAGCTAACATCACACTACAATAAGTCACATCTATCTGCCTAACTTAGCTCTAATTTATCAAATTACATGACCTCCCTTCCACCTTTATCAAATGACATGGACCGGGCATGTGATAATTTTTTTTGTGTGGTGTGTTTGGTGGCACTCTATTAAAGTGAGGAGCACTTGTGAGTAGGGTTGGACATAAAATATCGAAAATTAAATTATCGAATCGAATAAAAAAGTTTGATAAAAATTTTAATATTTCGGTATATATTCGGAATTGGGAGATATTAATACCGTTTGGTATTCGGTATTTATCGTATACCGAATTATTTAATATATATATATATATATATTAGCCATTATAAAGAAACTCTTGGACCTTGGTAATATATGCATAAAAAGCACAAAAAAGAATATTAAATAGGGTTATTATTAAATATACTTTTTGAAGTTTAAACATAGTTTTTAAACGTCCAACTTTAAAATGGTATTACCAAATATCGTACCGAACCGAATCTTAATTTACCGATTACAAAACCGATGTTTTAAAGTATGGTATGTGGTATCTACTCTCAAATATCGATTACCAAATTACTGAATCCAAACTTCAAAAATATCGAACCGAATACCGAATGTCCACCCCAATTTGTGAGCCAAAAAACAAATTGAGGGATATTTTTGAGCCAAAAACAAATGAAGGGTATTTTTGAGCTAAAAAATAAACGGAGGGTATTTTTGCTCCATTTTGAATAGTTCAGGGGTAGTTTGGTCATTTTTCGTAAATGAGATGCTGACGTGATTGACCATGTGACAATTTATTTTCACGTGGTGTGCTTGGTGACACTCTATTAAGGTGAGAGGTATTTTTGAGCCAAAAAATAAATGAGAGTATTTTTGATCCAATATCTCGATTTTGATAAGCTCTTAATTAAGTAAATAAAGAGGTTCAAGACTAAATAGGTTAGCGAGTATCTTACTAGCACTGAATGGCTGCTTAGTTGTGTCAAAGAAATTCAATTTGTACTTTATAAATTTAGCATGTTGGTGGCTCATCTCTACCAAAACTAGATGACTAAAATCAGGACATACAAGATTTTTAACCTAATTGATAAAAAAAGTCAGAAGTAAAGGTTCTTGTATCATGTTGAGAAACATGTAATTATACATTTGATGATTTGGGAAGAGAACATCTTTATTCGGATTTTCTAAAAGAGCTAAAGAATATGTGCTCCACATAAATAAGACATATATATACTAAGACATACATATGTTATACCTTTTTGACAACCTTAACCATCAGACCATTTTTCACTTGCATGATAATAGAAGTAGTGGGAGAAACATTTTCTGGTTCCAGTATTTGGATGTTGTAGTTGTGTATGATGGTGGCTGCCACTATTTTCATCTGAGTGAATGCCATTTCCTTCCCTAGACAAGTTCGTGGACCTGCGTTAAACGCTGGAAATTTGAAAGATGGCTCATGTTTGATCCTTCCTAGTTCAGATATCCATCTCTCTGGTTTGAATTCTAGACAATCTTTCCCCCACAGAGTCTCCATTCTCCCCATCGAGTAGAATGGTAGAATCATTCTTGTTTTTGGACTGACACGGTGACCGCTAGGGAGGATGTCATGATCAAGTGGGACTTTGTGCTCTAAAGAAACTGATGGAAAGAACCTAAGAGTTTCACACAAAGCACCATGTAGATAGATCAATTTTCTTGATTCTTCCTTGTTGAAAAACTTGAGGTTTTCATCCTCTTTTACATGCAATTGTTGTTGAATCTCTTCTCTTATCTTTTTCTCTACTAAGGGATTTTTAGCCAAGAGACAAAAAAACCAAGTGAGAGCTGCACTTGTAGTGTCCCTCCCAGCAAACATCAAATTCAAGAAAGTGTCCCTTAGAAATGTTTGCAAAGTACCCAAATCTCCATTGTTCCATTGATTGTACATTTTGATGTATGCATTTAAAAATGCAAATTCCTCGTCTTTGGTTGTACTATTATGCATCAACTCCTCTAGCTTCCGCGAAATGCAAGGATATATGAATTGATCAAACGCCTTGCATGCTTGAATGAGCTTCTTCTCTGAACCAACTCGAAGCCATTTTTGCAATTTCCAAATATGTTCTGGCACTATGTGTCTCAGTAGAAGTGCATCAAGAGCCACCCCAAATGCCTTTTCATATGACAAATAAGGCAAGTCAATTGACAAGCTTCTTGGATCATGATCAAGTAACAATTTAGTGATAGAGTCAAAAGTGAATCTCTGCAAAACATCCTGCAAATCCAATGTTTTGCCATGTTTTGCAAAAGCATCAAGAATTGGTCGAAGCCCTTTATCAATAATACCCCACGTAGTCCTCTCCAACAAACTTTGGAACTTTGCATGGCTCATTATGGACATTGTGGTCTTCCTATGAAGCTCCCATAATTCATCATCAACGTTGAAGATCCCATTTCCCAAAATTTCAAAAATCTTACGAAATTCAGGTCCTTTTGGATAGTTTGAGAAGTTTTTACTAAAAATATGATGGATATTTGCAGGATCACAAGTGAAAAACATGTCCACATTTGCAAAAATAGGACCTTTGAACTCATAAGTGCCACCATATTCTATAAGAACTTCAGTCATATATTCATGACCACGTTGAAAATTCATAATAACCGCTGGTAACTCTCTAAGGATTGGCCAATCTGTTGGTGCTGATGTTTTTGTCCTTCTATATAGGATGAACCATATAATATAAGTGAAAAAAACAATTATCATCAAGAGAAGAAAAGAATATTCAAGCAGGAAATCCATTGAGGGTTGTTTTTTTTTTTTTTTTTTTTTTTTTTTCACTTTTGTAGTTTATGCTAATTCGCTAGAACCTTGTGAAGTTTTATATAAGTGTTGGTGAATTTTGTCCATAAGATTAAGAGGTCCCCAATCTAAAGAACTTGGAACATACTTGAGGAGTTTGACATTTATTGTACACATTTTTGATAATGATTGGCAACTACATTAACAAATGACCATTTTAATAGACTACATATATAATTATTAAATACATCTGGGTTATTCTGTAATTAGTTATTCTTCAGTTCTCTATATATACAGCTGTAACCCCTTCAATATTAATGAGATCAATTATTATTAAATCTGTATCATGGTATCAAAGCTAGGGTTTCTTCTTCCGCCCAAACCCTAATCTCTCCTCTTTTCCGACGTGTGTGCGCCGCCGCCACCGTCTACACCACGCCGCACGGCCTCCCTCCTCCGCCGTAGGTCGGCGCCATGGACAAGGTTATTGATCCTCTGTCAAAATTACCGTCTGGAGTAAAATTACTGCTCAGGAATCTCCACAATCTCATCCCCGAAAAATTATCTGACAACAACTACCCGGGCTGGGCACTTAACGTCCGCACCGCCCTCGCAGCCAACTTGCTGCTCGGATGGATTGACGGTGCGGAGAAGCCGCAGCCCGAGACAGCCGAGAAGGACGGCGTCAAGCTCCCAAATCCCGACTACCTTCCGTGGATGATCGTAGACACTCAGATCCGAGCCTGTCTTCTCGCAGTTATTAGCCCCTCTGTGCACAAACACGCCCGGGGTTTTCTCACATCGGCTTCACTTTGGGACGCACTAGCCACAAGGTACAACTCTGTGTCCACGACTCATATTTTTCAGTTGCGTGACAAATTGCATACTCTTCGGAAGGGAACGAAGACGATGACTTAATACCTTGATGATGTGGCCTCTATTCTGTCTGACCTAGATGCTGTGAACGAGATTATTCCTGAACGAGACGTGGTGAATGCCGTGATACGTGGTCTTCCGGCTGGCTATTCCTCTCTCAAACAGCATATTCGCCTCTCGCCTGTCGAAATCACTCTGAATCAACTGTCTGGATGGCTTAATGCAGAAGAATTGAATCTAGACATGGAACACAAATTACTGCTCGGAGAAGCCAGTTCCACCCCTGGCGTCACGGCTCTTTACTCGGCTGGCAGCGGAGGCTCGGCCAGGGGTCGCGGTGACGATCGCCGTAACCAAGGGCGAGGCAGCGGCGGCGGTGACCGTCGAAACACCGGGCAGCAAGGCAGAGGCGGGCCTCCACCGAGGGACGGCTTCCAGTCAGGCCGCGGACAGGGACGAGGAAACCAGCGGATGCCCACACGAGATCTTCCGACGTGCCAAATTTGTGCTAAACGGGGCCATTCTGCGGCTAATTGCTGGTATCGTTATGATGACTCGCAGAATGTAAATAGCCAGTCCGGAGGATCAAGGGCGATGCATGCGTCCACAAACGCTCAATCTGGCGATTGGTATCTAGACACAGGTGCTAACACCCATGTGACGTCGGATTATTCACAACTTCAAGCTCCTCATCCGTATCATGGCTCAGAAACTATTACAGTAGGCAATGGTCAATCCCTTCCCATCACAAACACCGGCTCTGGGTATGTCTATACCCCAAATGGTAAATTTCATCTCTCAACCCTTCACCACGTCCCTTCCCTCACATCCAATCTTTTATCTGTTTATCGCTTTACTAAAGAAAATAACTGCACCCTCATTTTTAATGACACCAATTTCCAGATAGTGGACAATACCACGAACCGGGTGCGGTACACGGGCCGCTGTGAGCATAGGCTATACACTCTTCCATCCAGGTCTCCGTCTGTTGTGAGTCAAGCCATTCTCTCGTCAACCTGGCATCGCCGGCTTGGGCACCCATCATCCGCCATCACCAAATCCATTTTATCTTCCTTAGGTTTTAATTTTTCAGAAAAATTACATTGCGAGTCCTGTTCAGTGTCTAAATCTTGTCGTTTACCTTTTTCACTGTCTGAACACAAGGCCACTGCGCCATTTCAATTAATTCATTCTGATGTTTGGGGTCCAACCTCAGTTCCTTCTGTTCAAGGTTTTCGTTATTATATCTGTTTTGTTGATGATTACAGTAAATTCACTTGGCTTTATCCTCTGAAATTTAAATCCGAAGCTTATACTATTTTTGTAAACTTTGACCGAATGGTTCAAAATCAATTTAATGCCAAAATCAAAATTTTTCGAAGTGACAATGGCAAAGAATTTGTCAACAATGCATTTGGTGTTTTTCTTCAAAATCTAGGGGCTCTTCATCACACTTCATGTCCATATACCCCTGAACAAAATGGCGTTGCTGAGCGCAAACACCGTCACCTAATAGAAACAGTTGTTGCGCTCCTCCATGATTCCACCTTACCTGTTTCCTTTTGGGTTGATGCCCTTGCTACTGCCAACTACCTCATAAATCGCATGCCCACTCACACTCTCTCCAACTCCACTCCATATGCCCGTCTCTACAATCATCCACCCGACTATATCCATCTCCGCCCGTTTGGATGTCTAGTTTATCCCTGGTTGCGTCCGCACACTCAACATAAACTTCAACCTCGGTCCACCCCTTGTGTCTTTCTAGGCTATCATCCCACTATCAAAGGTTACAAATGTTTCGATCCTGTATCTCAGAAAACATATGTTTCCCGTCATGTTCGTTTTGTGGAGGAACAATTTCCTTACACAAGTCTTTCCTCTACTCCATACTCCCCCAATCCACTTGGCGTTGTGCCATTATTTCCGTCCTTTTCTCACGCTCATGCTCCGGCTCACTCGGCACCTAACCCGGTACCCCACTACACCACTACCCACCCGAAACCCCAAACCTCCCACCCGAACACCCAGCCGACTGCCACACAACCCACCACTTCCCTACATCATACTCCTAACACACATACAGCCACCCCATCCACCGCTGCACATCCCAGCTCCCACGGCAGCCCCACCCAACCCCCGCCCACACATCATACAACTCCACCACCCCTTCCTAATCACCCTCCACTCAACACTCATCCTATGACAACCCGAGCCAAGGCCGGTACCTTCAAACCCAAAGCCTACCACACTCAAATACCCTTTGATGCACATCCCACAACTGAGCCTACTACCTACAACCAAGCCTCCAAAAATAGTTTCTGGTGCCAAGCTATGGATGAGGAATTTCAGGCTCTGAATGAACAACGTACATGGGATTTGGTACCTCTGCCTAGTAACCGAAAGTCTATTGGGTGCAAATGGGTGTTTCGCATCAAACGAAATTCAGATGGATCTCTTTCTCGCTATAAAGCACGTCTAGTTGCAAAAAGGGTATCATCAGGAGTATGGTGTGGATTATAAGGAGACCTTCAGCCCTGTTGTTAAGCAACAGACTATTCGTCTGGTCTTGTCTCTTGCTCTTCACTATGATTGGCCGCTTCATCAGCTAGACGTCAGCAATGCCTTTCTTCATGGTCATCTTGAGGAAGAAATCTATATGGTTCAGCCACCGGGATATGTTAATCCCAACCGTCCTCACTATGTTTGCAAGCTTCGCAAATCACTGTATGGCCTGAAACAGGCCCCTCGTGCCTGGTACACACGTCTCTCTACTTTTCTGCAGGGTCTTGGTTTTCGCACCTACCATCATGACAACAGCCTCTTCACCCTTCACTGTTCTCGAGGGACAGTCATCATTCTTATCTATGTGGATGATATTGTTATTACAGGCAGCTCGTCATCACTCATCACTGAAATTACTGAAGCTATGCATCGTGACTTCAAACTTAAGGACCTCGGTCCTCTGGAGTTCTTTCTTGGCCTCGAACTCATCCGCAAATCGGGAACCATATTGATGCATCAGACAAAATATACCCTTGAACTTCTAAATCGGGCTGGAATGACAGACTGCAAACCCGCGGTCACTCCCATGGTAGTCCGCCAATCCCCAGGGCCGAATACTCCCTTTGCCGATCCTACACTATATCGGAGCCTCGTCGGTGGACTTCATTATCTTGCTGTTACTCGTCCGGACATCCAATATGCAGTCAATCGAGTCTCCCAATCAATGCATGCTCCCACAGAACAACACTTTCAGGCCTTGAAACGCATTCTGCGCTATCTTCAAGGTACTCTTCACTGTGGAATTTTATTTCAAAAGGGCTCGTTTGATATATCTGTTTTTTCTGATTCGGATTGGGCTAACGACAAAGATGATCGAAAGTCCACTACTGGATATATTGTTATGATGTGACCGAATCTGATTTCCTGGTGCACCAAGAAGCAAACGCGAGTGTCCCGTTCCTCCACAGAAGCAGAATATCGTGCCATGGCTGCGGGTGTTGCTGAAGCCATGTGGTTACGATACCTTACGGATGCACTTGGCATTCCCCCGACGAAACCACAGATTTATTGTGACAATCAGTCCACTATTTGTGTTACCAAAAATCCAGTCCTTCATGATCGTATGAAGCATGTTGGGTCTGACTGTCACTTTGTTCGCGATGAGGTACTTGCAGGAGCGATGGCCACGCACTATGTCCCATCTACTGACCAGCTTGCTGATATTCTCACCAAGCCTCTTCCGTTACAGCCTTTTCAGTCTCTCTGCTCCAAGCTGCCCCTCGTTACCGCTGATCAGCTTGCGGGGGGATAATAGACTACATATATAATTATTAAATACATCTGGGTTATTCTGTAATTAGTTATTCTTCAGTTCTCTATATATACAGCTGTAACCCCTTCAATATTAATGAGATCAATTATTATTAAATCTGTATCATGGTATAGAGAACTGAAGAATAACTAATTACAGAATAACCCAAATGTATTTAATAATTATATATGTAGTCTATTACATTTTAATATTTCATTTAACTATAAACTAGTTCAACCAGTTTTCTTTCACGGATTTGTTGATTACTCAAAAATTGGTCCAACTAACTTTTCAGGATAAGCATTTTGTGCTTATGATTGTTCACGATTTCTTTAGGATAAAACGAATAGATATTTTCATCTTCCAAGGGAGATATGAACACCCTTTCAAGTCGATGATTTATTAGAAACAATCTTTTCATACCATATATAGGTTGAGTTGGTTTGGGTATGTGATCAGGAGATGCACAAACGCCCTAGTGCGGAGGAACGAGAAATTGACTATAGATGGATCTAAGAGAGGTAGAGATAGATCGAAAAAATATTAGGAAGAGGTTTATTAGATTGGATATGCACGGTTGAAGCTTACCGAGGATAAAAACTTAGATAGGAAGATGTACTTGGCAAATGCAGATTAAGATAGAACTTAGAAGGTTAGGAGGTCGGAGTACGTTCATAGTGTTGTCATTATTAGTAGTCGTAGTGCTACGTTTGCATATTTTTTTTTTGGCTTGTAGTCTTTTGTTCTTGGACTCTTCTAGATATATGTTGTTTTGGGTGGATCGCTTGTAATATTATTTTGTGGTAGCATTGTTCTGTTACTATCTATCATTGTGTTTCTTTTTATTGCCTTTTGTACCTTTTATATCTTTTTTTGTATTGTATTTTGTCTTTAAGCCGAGGGTTTATAGGAAGCAATCTCTCTACCTCACCTCTGTGATAGTGGTACAGACTGCATACATTATACCCTCTCCAGACCTCACTGTGTGGGAATATAGTGACATGTTGTTATTGTTCTTTATACCGCGTAGTGGTAACAATTAGATTTGTGTATGTTCTACTCTTTGCAAATCTCACTTGTAAGACTATACTAGATATATTATCATTGTTGGTGAGATATATGAACCATATATAAACACATTGAATTTTTAGAAATGATCGTCTGGAAGGGGAAAATTCTTTCCTCTTTAACCCAAAAAAAATTGACTGAGCACTCTTCTTTGCATAGTAGCAACTGTTGGGTTCGAAATCGAGAGGCGTCATACGGAAGCTATTAGTTGCAAATTATTGAGATGATAAATCAGACGAAAAGAAAAACATACTAAAAACATGATGATTATATAGTTTGGCCAATTGGTCTACATATAAAAACCTAATATGAAAAAAAATATAAAACTATTAGAGAGAAAATCTCCCTCTAAACAAAACTCTTTAAACGACTACATTGTGGATACTATTATGTTATGGTATGAGAAAGGGTCTTATAGATGTCCAAAACCTTTCCTCCAAGAAAGAGGTTAGCCAAATATGGAAAATAATTATATTTTTTTCCCTTCAGGAAAAGTAAAAGTAATTATGGTAACTTTTATTTTCCTTCTAAGAAAAAATAAAACTTAAATATAGTAAGAAAATCAGGGCAAAACCCCTAACAAATCTCCCTTTTTTGGGGGAAATTTTCTTCACTTGATCCGTCTTCTCTTCATATCACGTGCATAAACTTCGTTCTTGATATAATCTTCATAACTGCTGCTTGTTATGGTTAAAAATAAGGTTTAAAATATCATGGATAAAAATTGGTTTAATAGTAATATTTTATTTTTATTTTTAAAGATGCAGCTACAGGAGTGTTGAAAATATGGTTGAAACTTGTTCTCCACATGTAGTTCGACAAAAATCTTCATTATCATCCAAATTGTTGCAGCTTGATTTTGAAACCGCTTTGAACCTGTTTAATCTCGTCTCACCACACCATTGAACAATTGAACCGTAAGCTCTGATACCACTTGTTGGGTTCGAAATCGAGAGGGCGTCATGCAGAAGCTATTAGTTGCAAACTATTGAGACGATAAATCAGATGAAAAGAAAAACATACTAAAAACATGATGATTATATAGTTTGGCCAATTGGCCTACATATAAAAGCCTAATATGAAAGAAAACATAAAACTATTAGAGAGAAAATCTCGTCCTAAATAAAACTCTTTAAACGACTACATTATGGATGCTACTATGTTATGGTATGAGAAGGTGTCTTCTATTTATAAGATGACCAAAACCTTTCCTCCAAGAAATAGGTTAGCCAAATATGAAAAAGAATTATATTTTTGCTTTCAGGAAAAATAAAAGTAATTATGGTAACTTTTATTTTCCTTCTAAAATAAAATAAAATTTAAATATAGTAAGAAAATCAGAAAAAAAACCCTAACAGCAAACCAAGATTAAAAGTAAATGAGTACCTAACAACCAATAACCATAAAATTATGAGTTCACCACTTGTCACTTGTCTAATCAGTGATTATCCAATACTAAATGATTTAAAAAAAAAAAAAAACTTTTCTCATGATCCAAAAGATATTGTTAGGGTCTTTAATGCCAAAACTACACAAAATACAAAAATAGTTATAGCCCATATATAATTGAAACCCTACATGAGTTGTCACATATAGTTCTCTCTCAATTATACAATTAAATCAGAAAATGGAGGCATTAATGCCAATTTTATTAGTCCTAACTATCCATAGAGTTTTCGTCTCGACCTCTTCGTAAAGGTACTTTTTTGATATGATATTTGATAGCAATTGGTGATATTAAATTGCCACGTGTTGAATGTAAAAATTAAGCCCTATATTTTAATTTTACTATTTTTCCCATTTAATTAATTCCAAATAAAAAAGGAAGAATTTTTCATTTTCCAATAAATAAGGTGAAAAGATATTTGACATTTTACAACACAACGATGAACTGATGAAGCCTCACTAGGGTCGGGATATAGAGTGGTCATGTCGGATTCATCTTAGCTCAGTACTTTTAACGTAGAGTATAACTCTAATATTTTATTGAATTTAATGTGAAGAATTTTAAAAATCAACCTCATATCATTTAAATTTTAAATTTACCTCTGCAGTCTAAATCTCACATGTGTCATGTTGACAAAGGTAGACGCTTGGGCCGTTGGATTCAATATGAAAGTTTCGGCTTGGATTTTTGGTTATCGAATTGAAGAATTTACAATCCAAATCTAATTCAAATAATCTCGAATTGGATTGGATTTTTTAAGTTTTGCTATATGGGTTTATCTGCTTGGATATTTTGGATTTCAATTTTGACATTTGAGCCTTTAAGCAATCACAATTTACCAAATAATTTGCTACTTGAAATGTAGAGTAAATGCACAATTTTCACTCTGAATTATAAACAAAATTGCTGAGACACATCCGAATTTAAAGGGGGTCCTATTACCCCTGGACTAATTAAAATCATATTTTTGGCAACCTCAATGCCTATGTGGCACATACGTGTGCCTACGTGGACCTTCAGTGTGTTGATTCATGCAGTGTGCCACGTAGACACTAAGGTTGCCAAAAATTCAATTTTAATTAGACCAGGGGTAATAGGACCCCCTTTAAGTTAGAATGTGTCTCAACAATTTTGTTTATAATTCAGAGTGGAAACAGTGCATTTCATGTAAAATGTATAATAATTTTCAATCATTAACAAGTCTTGATGCCATTTTGGTACACATAAAATGTATTAAGCTTTTTTTTTTTTTTTTGGTGAAATAGAAGTGCATTAAGTAAATGAAGATAGTTGGTTACAATTCAGAGCTAGTCTGGTACAAAAACATGAGAGGTATGATTAAAGTTTACACTACTAGGTACAAGGCGTGAGAGAGTTTTTTCCTTGTAATCTTACCAAAAAGTTAGTCCTATACTAGGTGGAGGAGTAGAAAAATATGCATCCTTTCGAACAATCCTTTGTTGGAGCCTAGCTTCGCCAAAGAGTCTCCAACTCTATTCTATTTCCTGTATGTGTGATGCACCAGAGAATTCCCCTTCTTCTCTAGTAAAGATCTTCATTCCAAAATAATTGAGTTATAAATTAAGTTCCCATTATTCAATATGTTGATCACCTGAAGAGAGTCTATGCAGATATTCAAAGGAATTAGATTATGGTTTATTGCCCAGTGAAGACCATGCTTGAGGGTGAGGAGTTCCATGAGGTTGTTTGTAGCATGGGTGAAGCCTCTGCTAAAACCCACAACTCAGTCCCCTCTACTATTCCTGATGACTCCCCCTATTCCTCCCCTGCCTGGGTTCCAAGGGTAGGACCCATTAGTGTTAAGCTTGTAAGGGTTGGCGGTGGGGGTTTGCCATTTGATGGAGATGATGACTCTAGGCTGCTGGATGGTGTAATTACCCATGTGGTGGTACTCCACAGCTTCAGCATGAGGAGTGCTAAAATTAGGGGTGGAGTTGTCATTTTTAAAGTTCTTGCTATTTCTGATTTTCCAGAGGTGCCAGAGACAAAAAGGGAGTAAGGTGTCCCAGGGGGTGTTTTGATCAAAATAATCCTTCCTCAGATTTTTCCAAGTGGATTGTCAATTAGTGGTTTCAAAAAGGGTGGGGTTTAGATACAAGAGACCTTTGTAATTGTAGATGAGTTGGTTCCAGAAGGATCTGGCAACCCTACACCCAAAAACGATATGGTGCTGGTCCTCCTGACTATTATCATAGCTATGACAGTTGGAAGTGATGTTTAGACCTCTTTTGGCAAGAGTGTGGTTGGTGGGGAGGCTATTCTGCTGCAAGAGCTAGATGAAGGTCTTGATTTTGTTGGGAACCCTAAGTTTCCAGATCCAACTATAGAATTTATGTTTGGTCCTGGGTTGATGATTAAGGTTGTTAATGTTGTCATAGACACACATAGAGGAAAAGGTGTCATCCCCAGTGATGTTCCAAACTGAGGTGTCATGCTTCAAGTTAGGGGACTGGTGGAAGGCACTAGTAATGTTGTGATCAATGCTAGGAGGAATGTTAAAAGAAAGGGAAGTAAAGTCCCATATCCCCTCCTTCCAGATGTCTTTGACTTTAATTGGAGAAGGAATAAGAGGTATAAACCCCTGAATAATGAAAAAGAGGGGGGGCATGCTTGGGATCCATCTATCTTTCCAAGCATTTACCCTTGAGCCATCCTTAATGTCCCAGAAGAGGGCATCTTTGCAGAGTTTCAGGCTGTTGGTGATAGCTCTCTAGGTTGTAGATCCTCCATTACTTTTTTTAGAGTTGTACTTGGATAGAAGGGTATTGGCCCAAAGGGAATTGGGGTTGGAGTACATTCTCCACCCCAAACCACAAAGAAGGGCATGATTTTTAGGGATGGATCTCTGTATCCTAAGTCCCGCATCTCTTTTAGGAAGAGTGATACTATCCCACTTTAGAAGGTGTATTTTCCTCTTGGCATCTGTGGTTCCCCAAATGAAATTTCTTTGGAATTTGTCAATAAGCTTATGAACCAAAGTGGGAAGCTCTATGTACTGCATCACATGGTTAGGAATGCTAGCCAAGGAGGATTTGTCTAGGGTCACCCTACCAGTCATATTAAGGAACTTAGTTTTCCAGCAAGTAAGCTTGTTGTTGAGGTTGTCAATGAGGAATTGGAAGTCCCCTTGTTCAGGCTTTTTAGGGAAGATGGGGAATCCTAGGTAATTACCAAAATTAGTGGCAGGTTGGATGTCAAGAGTGGAACTGAGGATCTCCTGATCTTCTATTGGGCTCTTGGGCAGTTAGCAGAAAAGATAATCTTAGACTTGGAAAGGTTAATTCTTTGGCCAGAGTAAGCACTGAACAACTGGAGGGTTCTATTAATTGTAAGACAGTTTTTGGAGTCAACTAGAGCAAAAAAGATGAGGTCATCAGCAAAGAAGAGATGGAAAATAGGGTGACCTCTTGTTGAGATAGAGAGAGAAGTTCAATTGAGGATATCAACCTCATGGTTGATTCTTTTAGATAGTATTTTCATGCAAAGAATAAAAAGGTAGGGGGACATGGGGTCACCTTGTCTGATGCCTCTAGAAGGGGTGAAGCTAGTAGTTTTCCCACCATTGACAAGAACAGAGATGGAAGAAGAAGAGATGCATGAGAGAATACGCTTGATGAGTTTAGGAGGAAAGTTAAAGAAAAAGAGGGTTTGTCTAATGAAAGACCACTTAAGTCTTTCAAAGGCTTTCTCAAGATCAATTTTGAGGATCATGTTAGCCTTTTTACCTTTCATCTTACAGAAGTGACTGATATACTCTTGGACACTGATGGAATTATCAGACGCCCTCCTATTAGCCATAAAGCTTGTCTATCCAGGGCCAATGATATTTGCCAAGAAAGGTTTTAGCCTGTTGGTTATAATCTTAGTAATGAGCTTATACTGAGTATTACAAAGACCAATAGGTTTGAAGTTTTTAAGGGTGGTGGAATTCCTACTTTTAAGGATGAGGCAAATATAGGTAGAGTTGACAAGGGGGTCCATGGAGTAGGAAGTGAAGGTTTCCTGGCAAAATCTATCAATGGGAGGACCCATTATGTCCCAAAACTTCTAGTAAATGAAGGGGTGAAGCCCATCTGGCCCAGGGGATTTATTGGGTTCAAAGGAGAAAAAACTTTCTTCACCTCTACCATGGAGGGAATATCTTGAAGGGATTCATGGTGGAGGGTGTCAATGTTGCCAGAGGTTGAGGGGTTGGTCTGAGTGGCATGGTAGCCTAGGGAGTGCTCAGAGGTGAAAAGGTTGGCATAGTAGGAGGACACCAGCTTCTCAATATCAGCATGGTTGTAAAGCCAGGTGCCCCCTTCATCCATGGGGGAGTTGATTCTATTTCTTCTCCTTCTATTGAGGGTGGAAGTATGAAAGAATCTAGAGTTGGAGTCCCCCTCCATAAGCCATGAGATTCTGGACTTGAGCTTCCAAAATTTAGTCTCATGGGTTAGAACCTGGTTGTATTCTCTTAGAAGGTTTTGCTCCAACCCCTGGAGAAAGGGGCTGGTAGGGTGATTTGGGGATCTTTGAATGCCAGCCAACCTTGCTATCAAGTGTTTTTTCTTGGCAAAGATATTGCCAAAGATGAGCTTATTCCAATCCCTAGCCTTATTCTCAAAAGTATTTGTGGCCTTAGTAATGCAAGTGCAGTCTAGGAAGGAGTCTTTTATAAGATTAGGAAAGTCCTGGTGACTGAGCCACATGGACTCCACCCTGAAGGGTTTCATCTGGTTGTTAGGGGGAGAACCCACATTAAGAAGGAGAGGGGAATGATCAGAATGGGTTCTAGGGAGATATGTGATGGTGGCCTCAGGGTAGAGATGTACCCACTCATCATTAGCAAGGCACCTATCAAGTCTTTCAAGAATGAGACATTGCCTATTTCTATATCTCATATTAGACCAAGTGTATTTGCTACCCCTGAAGCCTAAATCAATGAGATTACAGTGATTTAAGCAATTCATAAAAAGGTTAATCCTATTCATGTTAATTCTGGAGCCTCCAAACTTTTCAAAAGTCCTGAGGACTTCATTGAAGTCTCTCCCAACTAACCAGCTCTTGTCTTCAGGAAGGATAATGGTGTCAGAGAAAGAAGAGAGTTGGTCCCAGAGATCAAGTCTAGACTGGAAGTTTGTACTAGGATAGATAACACTAGGGAACCAGGAAGAGGGACGGGAGTGTACCTTGACTTTAGCATTGATAATTTGAGGGGAGATGGAAATAGAAGAGATGGAGATAGAGTCATCTTTCCACATGATGACAATACCTTCAGAGTTTCTATTAGCCTTAGACTGGATATAGTGATAGTAGCCTAGCTCCTCACAAAGGTCCTAATGCCCATTCATCTTAGTTTCCAGTAGTGCAAGGATGCATGGTTTATGCATGTTAACCATGGCCTTACAATGCTTTCTAAACTACGCATTCTTGGCCCCCCCGGGATTCCATACTATGCAGTTCTTTATCTTGGAGTGTAGGAGGTGGTGAGTTTCCTGTATTAAGCTTTACTTACTCGTGGATGTATTTTCTCCCTTTTTATCTAGATTAGTAGTCATATAAAATACAAGATACTTCCCCCGATTCAAATCACTTTATTTGTTTTCTTGCTAAAAATAGATAGCCCAAAATAGTTATTACTTTAAGAAATAAGATATAATTTGTTGTTTGTTTTCACCTTTATACCCATAGTCGTGCAAAAGAATGAAGTGTTAAATTGAGGGAAGTAATAAATAAGGATAATTTAGTTAAATTATCCTCTAATTAATGTTTTTCTTAAAGGATTCACAAAATAAAATCAATATATATATATATAAAAGAGAATGTTAGTCCATCCTATATGGCATGTCTTAGAAGCCTCTAATTCCATTTATCTTTTTTATGATTTTTTTGACATTAATTAAGTTTTTTCTCTATTTAAATATTTATGTATTTAAAGAAAATTCAAATGCCACTATATTTAACTCTATTAATTATATAATAATTTTAAGAATGAGGAAGAATTAGAGGAGTTAGTAATGTGGAAGGTCTCTTATAGTGGATATATAATACTCTATTGGAATGGGATAATGCATAATCTAAAAATTCTTCAATATTGCTACAATGTTCATTTCCACCTTCCTTTGCATATATAAAAGATAGAGTTATACAAACCAAGTTTAAGCCATAATATGTCCTTTTAGGTTAATATTTGCTTAAGCTTTGTGTTTCTGCTTACTATTTTTTGTTTGAATTTTCTCACTAGACCAAATGTGAAACATGTATTTTAAAGGTTACATGTTTTTTTTTGTTTTGTGTTTGATCTTTTTTTTGGGGGGTCCCTTCTGAATATTATATTTTTCTGCAAGTTTTTTCTACCTATGCAACACATGTTTTTTTAATCCTTTCTTGATTTACAAAGTTTAGTAGAAATGATTGACTTGTGAGGGAGTTTTTAGAATGTAAGAATCCGTTCGTACCGAGAGAAATAGTGAGTTGAGTTTATTACTTTGGATATGATTTTTGTACTAGAAGGTCCTCATTTTAATTAATTGTAAATTTCTTATTATGTCTTTGGATAGTCATTAAGGTTTCTATTTGGCTAGATCGACTTAATGTATGTTGAAATAAAGAAAAATCTGGCGTACAGATTGAAGAAAATTCTGAATGAAGGTTTATTATTTGACATCAAGAACTTTAAGGTTATTATTGAAAGCAATGGAACATATAAACCACTTAGAAGTAATAGAGCACTTTTCTTCTTTTTGTTTAGTTCTCTCTAATTTAAATTATGTGGTATATCACTAAAGCTCACATTTATTTAATTTTAATCCTCTTGATTTTTTATTTTATTTTCTTATCTAAAATTCAACTTTCATAATTAAACGCCTCAATTGAGTATGTTTTCTTAAAATATCAATCTCTCATCTGCTTAATCGCCCGTACAACCCATTAAACGCCTCAATTGAGTATCTTTTCTTAAAAAAACAATCAATTGAGATGTTTTCTTAAAGAAAAATTCATCTCATAACCTAACATTAAACTATGTCAACCAATTAAAAAGGTTGTGACAAAAAATTGAACCCATTCAAAAAGTAGAAGTTTGAATGATTAAGAAATATATATGAGTATATATACTTATTGTTGTTTATTTTAGAATTTTTAATTGATTATTTCTCCCAAAATAAGATATTTATTCTCCAAAAACAAGACTTTATAACATAAATTTACACTCGGTATCAAAGGAAAACATGAAATACTCTTCAATTGATTATTTTATTGCTAAAATAAAAATTTGTTCATATTTTGTTATATAATTTTTTTAGTTTTTTAAAATATACAATCTACTGATAATAATAAAGTTAGGAATAAAAGAAAAGATATAGCATTTTTCTTTGGTCAAAAAGTAAGTTTATCTTTATTCTCTTTTTGGGATTTTCTTTATTTTTTCTCATTTATATTCTAGATTAAAATAAATTAAAAATCACTCATCTATTTCTCTTAATTATATTAAATATTCAATGTTAAGAAACTAAAAAGTCATCAAATTTTTTTATTATCATAACCCCTAAAATAATTAATAGTCACATTCATGACATTATTTATTGTTTCATATTATAGTTTACAAATAAAAATATTGTAAGACATTGTATACATTAATCGCATTACCATTTGGCGTTATAATATTTTCGATGATTATTACATCCATGTTAAAATTTGACTTGAGGTATAAGGTGAAGGTTATTTAGTGGTGATCAACTTGTTATAGTGAATATCAACTCGAGTTATAAAGATTGAACATTGATTCATATATTTTTTAGTTTAATTTTTAATGATTAAAGTCGTAAGAGTGATGTTGCAATATTTATTTTTTTATATTCAAAATGTATATACTTGATAAAACTAAAAATATGTATATTTTTGTTTTTGGAAATTAAAAAAGATAGAATCAAATAGAAAAAATTGAATACAATTATAGAAAATTTAGGAAATAAAATATTCAGATTTGAAAAACTTGCATTACAAACTAATACTAAAATTCAGAATTTAATTTTAACGTATAAAAAATATATAGACAAACCAAGAAATTTGAATACACCCAAACACTAACACAGAATATCCATTATATAGATGTAGGCATGCGGTTAAGTATTGTTCTCCGAATCTCTTTTGTTATATATTGTTAATTGTTAGCCTTTAAATAGAGCATTGTAAGACTTTTTAGAAATGGTCGCATTATTTTTTTTAAGTTGTTATGTTTTTTATATTTATTAAGAAAAGATGACAATCGTATTTTCATAAGCTCTTGAACGATGTGGCGGACAAGGATATTATGTTAGGGGAGTTGGAGCACACCGAGAAATCTCGTGATTTCGGCTATTGTCGGTGTTTTAAGGTGGAGGAGATCTGTGAGGCAATTCGCAAGATGCGAAAGGGCAGGGCGACGGGGCCTAATGAGATTCCAGTGGATTTTTGGAAGTTTTCTAGCGGAGCAGGATTGAGGTGGCTAACACATTTGTTTAACAATATTTTCAAGACCGCTAAGATGCCCGAGGCGTGGAGATTGAGAACGATGATTCCTTTATATAAGAACAAAGGTGTCATTCAGAGTTCCAACAACTACCGTGGTATTAAATTATTGAGTCATGCGATGAAGATTTGGAAGAGGGTGGTGGAACAGAGGTTGAGGAAGATAATGCCTATTTCAGAGAATCAATTTGGTTTTATTCCTGGTCGCTTGATGACTGAGGCAATTCACCTAGTGTGGAGGTTGGTAGAACAATATAAAGAGAGGAAGAGGGACCTGCACATGGTGTTTATTGACTTAGAAAAGGCGTATGACAAGGTCCCTAGGGAGGTTCTTTGGAAATGCTTAGAGGCGAAAGGGATCCCAGTGGCGTATATCCGTTTGATTAAAGACATGTATGAGGGGGAAAAACTCGAGTAAGGACGGTGGGAGGGGACTCTGGACATTTTCTGGTCTTGACAGGGTTGCACCAGGGATCGACGCTTAGTAGATTTTTATTTTCCTTGGTGATGGATGTATTGATGCGGAATATACAAGGGGAGGTACCTTGGTGTATGCTTTATGCGGATGATGTAGTTTTGATTGATGAGTCTCGCCGAGGTGTTAATGATAAGCTGGAGGTTTGGAGACAGACTCTGGAATCTAAAGGATTCAGATTGAGTAGGACCAAGATGGAGTACTTAGAGTGCAAGTTTAGTGACTTGAGGCAGGAGGATGAGGTGGTAGCGAAGTTGGAGTCGCAGACGATTTGTAAAAGGGATAGTTTTGAGTATCTTGGGTCTATGATCCAGGGGAATAGATAGATTGATGAGGATGTCTCCCACCGTATTTGATACAAGTTCAAACTTACAACAAGGAATCAAGAGAACAACAAGAACAACATCACTAGAGAATCAAAGGCCTCACTCGGCTTCTCTAGGTTTTCAAGGCAACAACAATAATTTTCAACAAGATAGATAAATAACACAAGATTGCAATAACTATAGTGAATCGAAAGATCCCCACACGGCTTCACTATATCAAGATACAAACAACAAGATTACAAAATGATGGATAGTAATTTGACACAAAATATCCTAAAATCTAAGAAACCTAACATGAAGATTAGGACCCTAAGACTAAAAGATATTTACACCAAATTCTTACTTGAATCAAGAGGAACTCATGACCCTCAAGACCCCAAGTTTCTAGCCAAAGAACAACAAAAGTGTTACTACACTTTGTAGTCTAGTTTTGGGTTCACTCTCAAGAACAAGAGAGAGAAGTTCTCAAATATTACAAGACTTGTGTAGTGAAAACATGAGAAATAGAAGGAGAAATAGAAACATTAGCAGGGTTAGTATTAAAACAATGAGCCAAGAGGAGCATCGGAGTGTCCTCATCATAATCCACAAATAGTTCCTTCCTCCTAGCCATCATCACCATGCTCTTGTGCCCCTTAGAATTTAGGGATCCCTCGGCTTGCCCTACTTCCTCACTCACGGATTCCCCTCTTTTCCCTTCACTCTCGGCCTTCTTTCCCTTTTCCCTCAATTTCCATATCTTTTGGTGTAATCATTCACTTGGGAAGACAATAAGGGATGAAGAGAAACCTTTCGGCCATCCTTCTCAAGTGTATACCGATTGGACCTTCCATCATATTTGGTCAACCTATCATAATGCTAAGGCCTTCCTAACAACAAGTGACAAGCTTGCATTGGTATCACGTCACAAAGAACCTCATCATGGTAGTTGGCAACCTTAAAATGTATCACACATTGCCTTGTGACCTTTAACTCGCCGCATTCATTCAACCATTGAAACTTGTAAGGACTAGTGTGAGGTGCAGTCAACAATTTCAAGAAGTTCACCATTGCAACACTAACCACATTCGCACAACTTCCACTATCCATCACCATAATGCACACACTTTCCTTCACAAGACATTTAGTTTGGAATGAATTCTCCTGTTGGCTAGGATCATCTATCACCTTACTAATCATGGAACACCTCACTACAAAGTTTGGAACCACACACTCCCCTTCTTGCGGATAAGCATCCTCACAATCATCATCATCATCAAGTGGCTCCCTCTCGACTTTCTCTCCATCTTGAGGCTCGACCTCACTGTCATCACCCTCAATAACCACTTCTTCTCCAAGAAAATACAACCTACCTTCCCTTAGGATTACATTGCATCAGTTAGGGCATTCATTGGCTTTATGCCCCCAACATTGGCACTTGAAGCATTGAAACCCTTTAGGATTAGGATACTTGTGAATTTCTTGCCTCGGAGGGATTTTGTGGGCTGTTTTGGGCTCAGGAAGCCTAGTAGTGGTGGGTTGGTCCTTGTTTTTGGGCCAACCCGAAGAGGATTGAACCATATCTTTGTCCCTTGGCCAACCTGCGGTTGATTGTCTCTTTGCTTTGAATGACGACCTCTCTCTAAGTTCCATTTCAATCTCAAGAGTCGCTTGGAAAATACCTTCGACGGTATCAAACTTGTGAAGTGTCAAATGAGTGGAGATCTCTTTGTTCAACCCACACTTGAACCAAATGATGTCATGGCTAATGTGTTCTCCACGATGATCAAGCTTCAACATAAGTTGTTGAAACTCATCATAATATGCCATCACACTTCGATTCACTTGTCGTAAGTTTTACAATCTAGCAATCAACTCATGTCGATAACTCTCAGGAAGGTACCGTTGTCTCATTATATACCTCAACTGAAACCATGGTGGTGGTTGCCCATCAATCAACTCATTGCTAATTCGTTTGACGTATCCCCACCATGTGTTAGCATAGCCTTCAAAGTGAGCTATGGCGTAACAACTCTTCTTCTCCTCCGAGATATCATTCACTTGGAACACTTTATCGCACGCCGACTCCAAAGCAAGATACACCTCAGTGTCACTTTCACCCTTAAAGATAGGTAGACTCAATTTGATGGTATTGATGGCTACGTCACTCTCTTGGTGTTGGTTTCCCCTTTCTCCATACCCTTGATATCTCTTTGGATCCACACGTCCTCCTCTCATCTCCTCCTCCATCATGTAAGTATCATCAAAGGCTCCATACCATTCATAATCCTCTCTATCATATTCCTCAAAGTGGACGGGATGGTTTTGGACGTTTGGAACTTGATTTAGAGGAATTAGATTTTGTGGAGGTGGTGGTCTTCGGTTTAGTGGAGCTTGGAAGGGAGGGTTTGGATTTAGTGGAAGTATTGGACGTCCAAGTCCCTCTTGCGGAACTTGAGGATTTTGGGAATGGGTTGTTCTATTGGAGTCTCGGGTTAGGGGGTTATGGGTGGTTTGGCTTGTGGCATTTAGTGGAGATTGGGAAGGATTTGGTAATTGAGGCCATGTTTCGAGAGTAACGGTAGCAGAGGAATTTCTATCATGTCCACCTGATGAAACATGTCGAGAAGTAGAAAGACGAGAGTTCCTTTGACTCTCCACTTGTTCTAACCTCCCACTAATAGTCGTCACTTTCCCCTTTATGGCTCCCACCTCCGTACTCAACTTTTCAAGAGTTCGGGTAATAGCCTCAAGAGTAACCCTCATATTCTCCATACCATTAGAATCCACGATTTGAGATGTGGTTCCCTCCATTGTCAAGGTATCAACTATACAAATAACAAACAAGTTAGTTAAAAATCTCTCTCCTCACTCACACTCTTTCGGTTCACTCACACTCGAGCTCCACAAGTGTTGTAGATTGGTTAGTAACCCGTGAATCATTAAGGTATGAGTATGCTCTTGTACGGAATGGATTCCTTTTGGAAACTCAAAGAATTATCATCGGACTAGAGCCAAGAGTTACAACGTATTCAAACTACAAAACCACACAAACAAGCGTTGACACGAACGCTAAGCTTCAAAGGACTAATTAACAAGCTGGTAGGAATGTACTAGGTCGTAAATTAGTGTTCGAACCAACAAACGAAACTAAGAAACAATAAAATGAAACTAAGAAATCTAAAATTTGAACTCAAAATGTTGCATAAACAGTAATTTAGTGATGTGGCAGTCCACTATTGGCCTCGGTTTTGTCAAAATTTTACTCTCCAATTTCAAGTCTTGACCAATCTACAATTTGGAAATGGTGGAATTGGTTAATGGAGGGAAATTTGGTCTTGAAGCTTCTTTTTTTTCAAGTTCAAAACAAGACTTGACCCTTTTGGTACTTTCTCCTTGAAACAAGGTCCTTAAATCAAGGAAAGTAGGTGAAAAATGGTTGTCAAGTCTCTTGAGTGATGTGATCAAGTCTTTCATCAACAAATACTACAACTTGGTGTTTCACCTTTTGTGGATCTAATGTTCACTTTTTGTTTTAAAAAAGATGAAAAAGGTGAAGAACAACAATTACACAATAACAACACCAAGAACAACCAACAACAAGCAATAGCAAAAATAATCCACCACAACAACAATGTTCAACAATGGACAGCCAAGTTCAAGTTCTACATAACAACATCAATTTTTTTAGAGCTCAAATATAGATCGACTCAAAGTGTTAGTGTACAAGAGAGATAACACTAGAAACAGCACTTAAGGCAAGTAAAAATCTTGGCCAAGAAACAACAAGAATGCAATTTTCGGCCAAGATCACAACAACGGACAGATTTGACTGTTTCTAGAATTTTTCAGTTTTCATTTTTCTTTTTTTGTAGTTTTCAAGTCCCAAGCCCAAGATTGATCTTGTTAGAACAAAACCAAAGAAGGCTTTGATATTAAATGATACAAGTTCAAACTTACAACAAGGAATCAAGAGAACAACAAGAACAACATCACTAGAGAATCAAAGGCCCCACTCGGCTTCTCTAGGTTTTCAAGGCAACAACAATAATCTTCAACAAGATAGATAAATAACACAAGATTGCAATCACTATAGAGAATTGAAAGAGCCCCACACGGCTTCACTATATCAAGATACAAACAACAAGATTACAAAATGATGGATAGTAATTTGACACAAAATATCCTAAAATCTAAGAACCCTAACATGAAGATTAGGACCCTAAGACTAAAAGATATTTACACCAAATTCTTACTTGAATCAAGAGGAACTCATGACCCTCAAGACCCCAAGTTTCTAGCCAAAGAACAACAAAAGTGTTACTACACTTTGTTGTCTAGTTTTGGGTTCACTCTCAAGAACAAGAGAGAGAAGTTCTCAAATATTACAAGACTTGTGTAGTGAAATTATCAATAATGAACTAAGTCCAAGAAATATCCCTATTATTGTCTATTTATAGTACTCCACAAAATTAAAGAAAAATGACCATTCTAGCCTTTGTCTTGTGTGGCTTTGGAGTGTAATTAAAAAAAAGTGTTACTACACTTTTTGGAGTGTTATAATCTTACACTTCAAATCCCCTCTTCATACTTCAAAACATAAAATTCCTTTGATGAATTAATTACACACTCACACACGGCCTTTTGCATGAACAAGACTTGATGTTTTTGTAACTCCCGATCTTGACTACGTGTGAATGGTCTTGAGCTAGTTGTACTTGTATCATCCTCTCCATCTTGAAGGAAATTTGTCCTCAAATTTGGTGGATGTTCTCCTCAACCGTGGCAATAGGAGAGAGGTCACATATATTGAAGGTGTAGTGCACTTGATATTCCGGAGGAAGGTCAATTTTGTAGGCATTATCATTGATTCTTTCAAGTATTTCAAAGGGACCATCACCCCTCGGCATCAACTTGGTTTTCCTTTGTGAAGGAAAATGGTCTTTTCTAAGGTGCACCCAAACTCAATCACCCGGTTCAAGAATAAGGTTTCTTCTCCCCTTGTTTGCTCTCTTACCAATCTCTTGATTTTTCTTCTCAAGCTTTTACCTCACTTTCTCATGCAATTTCTTCAAGGCTTCAACCTTCTTGCTTCCATCTAAGCTAATTATAAGATCACTTGGCAAAGGAGTTAAATCCAAAGAGGTGAGGGGGTTGATGTCGTGTACATACTCAAAGGGAGTCATTCCTGTACTTGAGTGTATAACCCGATTGTATACAAATTCCACCAAAGGTAGGTGGTCCTCCCATGAAGTCATTTTGCCTTTAACCATTGATCGTAACATAAAACCCAAAGTCCTATTTACTACCTCGGTTTGGCCATCGGTTTGTGGGTGCCAAGATGTAGAGAATAGCAATCTAGTGCCAAACCTACCCCACATTGACTTCCAAAAGTGACTAAGGAACTTAGAGTCCCTATCACTTACAATGGTGCTCGGAACACCATGCAATTTGACAACATTTTCAACAAATAAAGACGCCACACTTGATGCATCTTCACTTTTTGAACAAGGAATGAAGTGTTCCATCTTAGAAAATTGATCAACCACTACAAAAATGCTATCCCTATCTCGTCTAGTCCTCAGTAATCCTAACACAAAATCCATAGATATATCAAGCCAAGGACGTAAAGGAGTGGGAAGCGGGGCATACAACCCGTGAGGGAGGAGCCGAGACTTAGCTCCCTTGCAATCTAAATATTAGCCGCAAATCCTATCTACATCCTTGTGCATTCTACGCCAATAGAATTGCCCCTCCAATATCTCGAGGGTCTTGTCAATCCCAAAATGACCCATTAGACCACCATCATGTGCTTCCCTCATAAATATCTCTCTTCAAGAGCTAGAAGGTACACACAATCGTCTACCTTTAAACAAGTAACCATCAAATTTGGCATAGGAATTTGAACCCCTATCCGAAACCTACTTGTCCCTACCCAATTCTTCACATTCCCTAAAGATAGGAGCAAAGTGAGGGTCCTCGGGATATAATGCTTTAGGCTCTCGAAAACCACTAACTTTGAAGACAAAGTGGACACAAGTACATGTTTTCTAGACAAGGCATCGGCAACCACATTGTCCTTACCCTTCTTGTATTGAATAACATAAGGAAAGGTTTTAAGAAATTCAATCCATTTGGCATGCCGCCGGTTAAGCTTGTCTTGTGCCCGTAGATTCTTCAAGGATTTATGATCCATTCGGATCACGAATTCTTTAGGCCACAAATAATGTTGCCAAGTGGCCAAGGCTCTAATCAAGGCATACAACTCTAAATCGTACGTAGAGTAGTTTAGAGTTTCTCCTTTGAGCTTTTCGCTAAAGTAGGCAATATGCTTTAATTCTTGCATTAAAACTGTGCCTATGCGAACTTTGCTAGCATCACATTTGACCTCAAAAGTCTTGTCAAAATTCAGCAATTGGAGCAAAGGGGCTGAGATGAGCATAGCTTTCAAGTCCTCGAAGGCCTTAGCTTGTTCATCTCCCCACTTGAAAGGCCGATCCTTTTTAATCACTTCAGTCAAGGGGGAGGCAATGGTGTTAAATCCTTTGACAAAACGTCTATAATAACTAGCCAACCCGTGGAAGCTTCTCACTTCTCCTACAGTTTTGGGAGTTGGCCAATTTTTAATAGCGTTAATCTTAGATTCATCCACTTCGACCCCTATTGAGCTCACCACAAACCCAAAAAATACAACCTCATGGACACCAAAAGAACACTTTTCTAGATTAGCATATAACTTCTCCTTTCGGAGCACATCAAACACACATTGCAAATGTTTAACATGCTCATCTAAGGACTTACTATACACCAACACATCATCAAAGTAAACAATAACAAACTTTCCAATAAATGGCTTCATCACATGATTCATTAGCCTCATGAAAGTACTTGGGGCATTTGTTAGGCCGAATGGCATAACCATCCATTCATAGAGACCGAATTTAATCATGAAGGTAGTTTTCCATTCATCATCTGATTGCATACGGATTTGGTGATAGCCACTCCTCAAATCAATTTTAAAAAACAAACATGAACCACTCAATTAATCAATCATATCATCTAGCCTAGGAATAGGGTGACGATATTTTACCATTATCTTGTTGATGGCTCGGCAATCAACGCACATACGTAAAGTCCCATCTTTCTTGAGAACTAGTAGAACCGGAACCGCACAAGGACTCATTCTCTCCTTGATGTACCCTTTGTAGAGAAGTTCCTCAACTTGGCATTGCAATTCCTTGGTATCCGTCAGATTGCTTCTATAAGCCTGTTTGTTGGGCAATTGTGAGCCCGGCACAAAATCAATTTGGTGCGCAATGCCGCAAAGTGGAGGTAATCCTTTCAGAAATTCCTTTGGGAAGACATCCTTATAATCCTATAAAACATGAGAAATAGAAGGAGAAATGGAAACATTAGTGGGGTTAGTATTAAAACAATGAGCCAAGAGGAGCATCGGAGTGTCCTCATCATAATCCACAAATAGTTACTTCCTCCTAGCCATCATCACCATGATCTCATACCCCTTAGAATTTAGGGACCCCTCGGCTTTCCCTACTTTCTCACTCTCGGATTCCCCTCTTTTCCCCTCACTCTCGGCCTTCTTTCCCTTTTCCCTCAATTCTCGCATCTTTTGGTGTAATTCTTTCACTTGGGAAGAGAATAAGGGATGAATAGAAACCTTTCAGCCATTCTTCTCAAGTGTATACCGATTGGACCTTCCATCATATTTGGTCGACCTATCATATTGCCAAGGCCTTCTTAACAATAAGTGACAAGCTTGTATTGGTATCATATCACAAAACACCTCGTCATGGTAGTTAACAACCTTAAAACGTATCACACATTACCTTGTGACATTTAACTCGCCGCATTCATTCAACCATTACAACTTGTAAGGACTAGTGTGAGGTGTCGTCAGTAATTTCAAGAAGTTCACCATTGCAACCCTAACCACATTCGCATAACTTCCACAATCCATCAACATAGTGCACATACTTCCCTTCACAAGACATTTAGTATGGAATAAATTCTCCCATTGGCTAGGATCATCTATCTCCTTACTAATCATGACACACCTCACTACAAAGTTTGGAACCACGCACTCCCCTTCTTGCGGATAAGCATCCTCACAATCATCATCATCATCATGTGGATCCCTCTCGGCTGTCTCTCTATCTTGAGGCTTGGCCTTACTCTCATCACCCTCAATACCCACTTCTTCTCAAAGAAAATACAACCTACCTTCCCTTAGGATTACATTGCGTCGGTTAGGGCATTCATTGGCTTTATGCCCCCAACCTTGGCACTTGAAGCATTGGAACCCTTTAGGATTAGGATACTTGTGAATTTCTTACCTCAGAGGGATTTTGTGGGCTGTTTTGGGCTCAGTAATCCTAGTAGTGGGGGGTTAGTCCTTGTTTTTGGGCCAACCCGAAGAGGATTGAACCATATTCTTGCCCCTTGGACAACCCGAGGTTGATTGCCCCTTTGCCTTGAACGATGACCTCTCTCTAAGTTCCATTTCAATCTCAAGAGTCGTTTGGAAAATACCTTCGACGGTATCAAACTTGTGAAGTGTCGAATGAGTGGAGATCTCTTTGTTCAACCCACACTTGAACCGAATGATGTCATGGCTAATGTGTTCTCCATGATGATAAAGCTTCAACATAAGTTATTGAAACTCATCATAATATGTCATCACACTTCAATTCCCTTGCCGTAAGTTGTACAATCTAGCAAGCAACTCATGTCGATAACTCTCGAGAAGGTACCGTTATCTCATTATATACCTCAACCGAAACCAAGGTGGTGGTTTCCCATCAATCAACTCATTGACAAACCGTTTGACGTATCCCCACCATGTGTTAGCATAGCCTTCAAAGTGAGCTATGGCGTAACAACTCTTCTTCTCCTCCGAGATATCATTCACTTGGAACACTTTATCGCACGCCGACTCCCAAGCAATATACACCTCAGGGTCACTTTCACCCTTAATGATAGGTAGGATCAATTTGATGGTATTGATGCCTATGTCTCTCTCTTGTTATTTGTTTCCCCTTTCTCCATACCCTCGATATTTCCTTGGATCCACACGTCCTCCTCTCATCTCCTCCTCCATCATGTAAGCATCATCAAAGGCTCCATACCATTCATAATCCTCTCTACCATATTCCTCAAAGTGGACGGGACGGTTTTGTACGTTTGGAACTTGATTTAGAGGAATTGGATTTTATGGAGGTGGTGGTCTTCGGTTTAGTGGAGCTTGAAAGGAAGGGTTTGGATTTAGTGGAAGTATTGGGGGTCCAAGTCCCTCTTGCGGAACTTGAGGATTTTAGGAATGGGTTGTTCTATTGGAGTCTCGGGTTAGGGGGTTATCGGTGGTTTAGCTTGCGGCATTTAGTGGAGATAGGGAAGGATTTGGTAATTGAGGCCATGTTTCGAGAGTAACGGTAGCAGAGGAATTTCTATCATGTCCACATGATGAAACATGTCGAGGAGTAGAAGGGCAAGAGTTCCTTTGACTCTCCACTTGTTCTAACCTCCTACTAATAGTGGTCACTTCCCCCTTTATGGCTCCCACCTCCGTACTCAACCTTTCAAGAGTTTGGGTCATAGCCTCAAGAGTAAACCTCATATTCTCCATTTCATTAGAATCCACAGTTTGAGACGTGGTTCCCTCCATTGTCAAGGTATCACCTACACAAACAACAAACAAGTTAGTTAAAAATCCCTCTCCTCACTCACACTCTTTCGGTTCACTCACACTCGAGCTCCACAAGTGTTGTAGATTGGCTAGTAACCCGTGAATCCTTAAGGTATGAGTATGCTCTTGTCCGAAATGGATTCCCTTTGGAAACTCAAAGAATTCTCATCGAACTAGAGCCAAGAGTTACAACGTATTCAAACTACAAAAGCACACAAACAAATGTTGACACGAACACTAAGCTTCAAAGGACTAATTAACAAGCTAGTAGGAATGTACTAGGTCGTCAATTAGTGTTCGAACCAACAAACGAAACTAAGAAACAATAAAATGAAACTAAGAAATCTAAAATTTAAACTCAAAATGTTGCGTAAACAGTAATTTAGTGATCTGGCAGTCCACTATTGGCCTCGGTTTTTTCAAAATTTTACTCTCCAATTTCAAGTCTTGACCAATCTACAATTTGAAATGGTGGAATTGGTTAATGGAGGAAAATTTGGTCTTGAAGCTTCTTTTTTTTTCAAGTTCAAAACAAGACTTGACCCTTTTGGTACTTTCTCCTTGAAACAAGGTCCTTAAATCAAGGAATGTAGGTGAAATGTGATTGTCAAGTCTTTTGAGTGATGTGATCAAGTCTTTCATCAACAAATACTACAACTTGGTGTTTCACCTTTTGTGGATCTAATGTTCACCTTTTGTTTTAAAAAAGATGAAAAGGGTGAAGAACAACAATAACACAATAACAAAACCAACAACAACCAACAACAACCAATAGACAAAATAGTCCACCACAACAGTAATGTTCAACAATGGACAACAAAGTTCAAGTTCTCCATACTAACATCAATTTTTTTAGAGCTCAAATCTAGATCGACTCAAAGTGTTAGTGTACAAGAGAGAAAACACTAGAAACAACACTTACGACATGTAAAAATCTTGGTCAATACACAACAAGAATATAATTTTCGGCCAAGAACACAACAACAGAGAGATTTGACTGTTTCTAGAATATTTTAGTTTCTAGTTTTTTTTTTGTAGTTTTCAAGTCCCAAGCCCAAGATTGATCTTGTTAGAACAAAATCAAAGATGGATTTGATACCAAATGATACAAGTTCAAACGTACCACAAGGAATCAAGAGAACAACAAGAACAACATCACTAGAGAATCAAAGGCCCCACTCAGCTTCTCTAGGTTTTCAAGGCAACAACAACAATTTTCAACAAGATAGATAAATAACACAAGATTGCAATAACTATAGTGAATCGAAAGAGCCCACATGGCTTCACTATATCAAGATACAAACAACAAGATTACAAAATGATGAATAGTAATTTGACACAAAATATCCTAAAATCTAAGAACCCTAACATGAAGATTAGGACCATAAGACTAAAAGATATTTACACCAAATTCTTACTTGAATCAAGAGGAACTCATGACCCTCAAGACCCCAAGTTTCTAGCCAAAGAACAACAAAAGTGTTACTACACTTTGTTGTCTAGTTTTGGGTTCACTCTCAAGAACAAGAGAGAGAAGTTCTCAAATAGTACAAGACTTGTGTAGTGAAAATATCAATAATGAACTAAGTCCAATAAATAGACCTATTATTGTCTATTTATAGTACTCCACATAATAAAAGGAAAATGACCATTCTAGTCGTTGTCTTGTGTGACTTTGGAGTGTAATTAAAAAAAAGTGTTACTACACTTTTTGGAGTGTAATAAACTTACACTTCAAAGCCCCTCTTCATACTTCAAAACATAAAATCCCTTACATGAATTAATTACGCACTCACACACGGCCATTTGCATGAACATGACTTGAAGTTTTTGTAACTCCCGAGCTTGGCTATGTGTGAATGGTCTTGAGCTAGTTGTACTTCTATCAGTATTGGGGAAGGGTGGTTGAAATGGAGGCTCGCCTCGAGAATTTTATGTGATAAGAAGCTGTCTCTCAAGCTTAAAGGTAAATTCTATAGAACTGCAGTCCGGCCAGCCATGCTATATGGGGCGGAGTGTTGGCCTGTTAAGAATTCTCATGTCCAAAAGTTGAAGGCTGCGGAAATGAGAATGTTGTGTTGGCCGTGTGGATTTACGAGGACTGACAGGGTTAGGAATGAAACTATTCGGGAGAAGGTGGGAGTAGCTTCGGTGGAGGATAAGTTGCGGGAAGTATGGTTGAGATGTTTGGGTCACGTGATGAGGAGGGGCACGGATGCCCCAGTTCGTAGGTGCGAGAGGCTGGCCTTGGAGGGTTTCAAGCGGGGTAGGGGTAGACCGAAGATGTACTGGAGAGGAGTCATTTGACGTGACATGGAGCATTTACAGCTTACTGAGGACATGACCCTTGATAGGAAGGTTTGGAGGAAAAGTATTAAGCTTGAGGGCTAAGGTGTGTGGTCAAGTGGTAGTCTATAGATAGGAGGGTTAAGAATAGCTTGGTGGGTAGTTCTAGTTTTGGGGGAGGGTGATCCTTGATTTGTTGACTATACTTCATTTTTGTGGATGTTGATTCTTTGTTACTTTATCATGTTGCTCTTCTTTTGGTCTACGGTCCTTTGTCTTGAGCCGGGGGTCTATCAGAAACAACCTCTCTACTCCTTCGGAGGTAGTGGTATGGACTGCATACATTTTACCCTCCTCAGACCCCATTGTGTGGGAATATACTGGGTTTGTTGTTGTTGTATGTTTTTTATATTTATTATATTCATGCTCAGCCAAAAAATTAGATGAAGACTATTAAATGGTGTTCGGTATTATGGGAGTGGATATATCGACAAAAACTCAAAAAATTGTTCATTAATTTCACATATTTTTTCTTCTATTTTTTTTATGATGGTTGAGGTTGTAAAAATGAGTCACATTATTTATTTTTTCATATGTTCTCCCTATGATTTCTCTTTATTTTGTTTTTATATGAGTTTTTGTTTGTCATAAGTTTATAGCTTCTTTTGGTTTAAAATTGTAACTTTTTGACTTTATTAAAAGTTTGGTAATTACTGGCCAAACGTTTACCTCTACAAAATAAATTATACATATGTTGGAAGTCTACTAAACAACAACAACAACAACAACAAACCCAGTGTATTCCCACATAGTGGGGTCTGAGGAGGATAAGATGTACGCAGTCCATACCACTACCTCCAAAAAAGTAGAAAAATTGTTTTCGATAGACCCCCGGCTCAAGACAAGGATAGAAGTCTACTAAACATTTCTTCAAATTAAATTATATAAATTCTATTTAATAATATTATTAATATTTTACTTTTTTTCATAATTGCGCGAAGCACGGATCATTTTACTAGTATGATAAGTAAAGTGGTTCGGGCGGAGTGTTAGAGATGACAATAGAATTATTTAGTGTTAATCAATGAAACTATATAATTAGAATGAGTGAATAGCTTAAACGGTCACTTAACTTTAAATTTTTATCTCAGAAAGTCATTTAATTTGTGTTTTTACTCAGAAAGTCATTCAACTTCAGATGTTCTACTCAGAAAGTCACTCAATTCATTCAATTATTTTTTAAACTAAATTTTGCTTATGTGAAAATTCTTTTAATAACAAAATTTTGGAATACAAAATATTCATTTAATCACACTTTTACCCTTTTCTTCACATCATGACTTTTATGCATTAATTGCATGTGTTATCTTATAAGTAGTATTTTTTGTTAAAGAATGTTGCTTATTCAGTGATGTTTGAATGAAAATTCATAGACTATCTTTTATCAATGAGAAAATGCACTATTTTCACCCTGAATTATAAACGAAATTGCTGAGACATATTTCAACTTAAATGGGGTTCTATTACCCCCCCCCCAACTAATTAAAACCGTATTTTTGGCAACCTAAAAGACAACGTGGCACACCGCGAGAATCACCATACTGAAGGTCCATGTAGGCAAACGCATATGTCATGTAGGCACTTAAGGCTGCCAAAAATATGATTTTAATTAGTTCAGAAGGTAATAGGACCCCCTTTAAGTTGGAGTGTGTCTCAGCAATTTCGTTTATAGTTTAGAGTGGAAACAATACATTTACTCTTTATCAACTGATGAATAAAGCTGCAAATACATGAGTCTATTTTGAGATACTGATTTTGTTGGCTTAGTCTAATGTGTTTGTCTGTCTTGTCAATTTTCTCACATCTTACTGTAATTAGATTAGACTTCACTATTTCTTCCCTAATTGTTCGGATTTAGTATGACCTGCTCAATTCATATTCAAATTCTACTCCATACTTTGGATTAAGGGTATGTATGAAATTAAAATGGTTGAGATACATGTTACATTGAGAGAACGAGAAGTAAAATATGAGAAAGAGGTGGTAAAGATAATTAGGGGAATGAAGGAAAGGGTAAAAAAATTATTAAATGATATTTGTATTTTTTAAAATTTTGTTATTAAAGAAAATTTCACATAAGTAAAATTTAGCTTAAAAAATAATTAAATGAGTTGAGTGACTTTCTAAGTAAAACATCTGAAGTTGAGTGACTTTCTGAGTAAAGTCCAAAGTTAAGTAACTTTTTGAGATAAAAATACAAAGTTGAGTGATCATTTAAGTTATTAACTCTAACTAGAATGACCCATTTGTCCCGCAAAAGAATGAAGTATTGAATTGAGGAGAGTAATAAATAAAAATAATTTAGTGAAATTATTTTTTAATTAATGTGTTTTTTTAAAGGATATACAAAATGAAACCTGACAAGTGGTTCAGACGGAGTATTACAGATGACAATAGAATTATTTAATGTTAATCAGTGAAACTATATAATGTCATTCAATAGCAGAGATGATATAATGAGTAGTAGAGCTGCAGAATACTAATGGGACATTTGAAAATTGGAAACATATGATATACGGTAGGTTGAATATAAGGTATGAAAATTGGACACATATGAATTATGATATAGGGTAGGTTGAATATAAGGTATTATATATGTTGCTCAGATTTCTTAAAAATATCAGTCAGTACATGTCAAATACTCTAAAAGCAGTATCTTTTTAAAGAATTTGATATATATGCAACATAAAAAATGATGAATTCGCGTAACTTAATAAGGTATAAAAATTATCCAAAATTTTGTTGTAAATCCAATATCCAATCCGAAATCTATAAATTCAAAATAAAATCTAAAGTAAATATTCCAAAAATATAAAATTCATTTTAAATTTAAGATTGGCCCAAACAATGCCCACTCCTACGTGTGAGTTACTTAAAAGGTACAAACTGTCTTGTACCTTGAAAATTAAATTGAAGTGAGATACTTCCAACATATGAGTTAAAAGGCATAAACTGTAAGCATATAAACTTGAACATTCTTTTATATATATATATATATATATATATATAATCCTAGTAATTATTTAGGAACGTAGAACTTAATGATTTTCACATACCATGCTTTAATAATTTAAAAGTCAGTCAAGAAACATACCAGAATTCTCCATAGCTTTCTTGACTGAGATCAGCGGAAGCACAAAAGCAGAATATTATTTCTCTCTCTTAACCTTACGTTTCAGAATAATGTTTGATGGATCCTATTCTTGTTTTGACAGAGAGAGGACCCCTTGTATAATAGGGAATAGTCAGTCATGTTCTCACGTTCCATCAACGTGATTAGTGGAAATAATAATTATCCACTAACAGTTAATAATTATCCTACTAGGAGTCAGTAATTATCCTACTAACAGATTAGTTAGTAGTTTAATCCTACGAGGTAACTTCCCCATACAGGTTTAGGATTTAACTTATTCAATAATTATTAAACCATCAAATAAATTAATTATGTGGGCCATAGAAAATTTACATTCTCCCACTTGGCACACACAATGTTAATTTAGTGGTTTAATATATACGTCAATCATGTGCACAATTAATGTTAAATCCAACATCATTTGTTATCGTTAAATAAATCAATTAAAATGAGTCATGGCGGTTGTACATCACTTTATTGACATAGTCCCTTCCATGTACTACAATGTTAGTCTATTACCTAACATAACCTTTCAAATACATAATGGATCCAACGATAATACTTAGAATACTTTATCTAAGTCAGAACCTGTCATCATTATTCACAATATTATGTATACAAGAGAAAACAGATAATAACAGAAACATATATATATTTGAGCTCAAAGTGTCAATTACATAAACATAATAAAATCTTTACATAAAATCATTCATTGCTATCAATAAGACCCATTCTTTCAACATGTTCAACAAATATTTTGGGCGGTAATCCTTTCGTCAAAGGATCAACAATCATAAGCTTAGTGCTAATATGTTCAATTGACACTTTATGTTTCTGGACTTCTTCTTTAACCGAAAAGTATTTCAATTTCATATGTTTAGCACCTTTGGAATACTTATCGTTCTTAGAGAAGAAAACTGCGGCAGTATTATCACAATAAATTTTCAGCGGCCTGGCTATATTGTCGACTAGTCCAAGTCCTGAAATAAAATTTCGCAGCCAATTAGCCTGGACTGTATCCTCAAAGCATTCCACAAACTCAGCTTCCATAGTGGATGCAGCTATAACAGACTGCTTCGCACTCTTCCATGATATTGCTCCTCCACCTAACAGAAACAAATATCCAAATATGGATTTTCTTGTATCCACACAACCAGCATAATCTGAATCTGAATATCCAACCACATCTAGATGATCAGATCTTCTATAAGTGAGCATATGATCTTTCGTTCCTTGTAAGTATCGCAACACTTTCTTTGCAGCCTTCCAGTGATCCATTCCAGGATTACTTTGATATCGACCCAGCATTCCAACAGCAAAATTAATGTCTGGTCTTGTACATGTTTGGGCATACATAAGACTCCCTGATGTTGGGCGTATTTACATGCCTAAACACCATAATTTACCCATATTTTAGGCTAAGTTTTGAGGATAAAATATATAATTCCTGCACTTTTAGTCCTTTTTCCTGTAAGTGAGCTAACCAACGTGATTAGTATGTTTTCAGGTATTAATGATGAAGATTTCAGCACTTTGTGGACCTTTCGGTAGCAAAGGGAAACTTCGCATAAGATGGAAGGCAGTTTTTGGAAGCTTGTGGACTAAATATGATGCATGGAGAATCTGTCCCGGGCAAAAACAGTATTTTTACATACTTAAGGGTGCAGCAGTAACCCAGTAGGACTAGGACAAGGATAAAAACCCTATTTCAGTAGGACTAGGACAAGGATGTTATAAAAACCCTATTTGCTGAATTTTTCAGCAAGCTTTTCATTCACTATCAATTATTCATTCGATATTTTAGGACTATTCACGTTACAATATTCTGTAAGTCTAACACAGAGAACTCGGCTCTCTTGAGAAGAACGGCTAGGGCAAAACGTTTGAGAGCTTTTGACGCCATATCACTTCCATCGCCAAGATTATTCTAGGTTGTGGTATGATGATTATATCTATTGTGATTTCCGTTGCACTCACGAGTAGCTAAACTTCTCTGTTAGGGTTATGGAAGCCTTATGATATACTATCTATTACTATGAGTTTGTGAATTCGTGATGTGTATGCTACTTGTATCATTACTCTCTTCGTTTTAATTAAATTCTTGTGGTTGCAAACATATAGAATACACCATTATAGCATTAACTTGTTCGAGAGAAAAGTTACATGTTTGGAAAAGAGAGTGTGACAAGGAAATAGGGCTACCAACCCCTGTTTACACGTTAGTGCCGTAACTGGATTAACCTCTTGGAGAGTTCGTACCATTAGTTACACGCTTTAAGCTCGAGAGAGTTAAAGTGAGATAATCCTTAATGGTCGAGAGACACTAGGATTTACCATTAGAATACGAATCTCTATAAGTGCATGCATGTCTGAATTCCGCATTACTCATAGTTAATAGATACGTAGAACTCATAAGGTGGACATAACCCTAACTTATACTTCTCATTGATTAAAACCTACTAAACAAAGCATTCCGTTTTTACTTTGCTATTTTTAATTCACGCCAAACCCAAAATTCCCCCTTTCCGTAGAATTTTCGACCAACAGTCTAATAATAGTTGCAACACTTAGTGACCGAGTATTCCCTGTGGGATTCGACACCCAACCCAGTTGGGTTCTATATTTGACAGCGACCGCTTACACTCTTACGAGAGCTGTAGTTTGGGCGTTATCAAATTTTGGCGCCGTTGCCGGGGAATACGGTTGTCAACTAAGTTGTGATAGTTACTAGACCCTTTGGTCAAAGATTCTCGATTTTAACTTTTAGTTGTTGTTTTTGTTTTATTCAGGATCTGTTGAGTGCATGCCAAATACTCATAGTTCTGGTCAACCATTATTACCCATAAATCCTGAACCTCAACTTATTGGCAGAATGGATGCACAGCGTGACATTGACAGAAGGGCGGCCCAACAGGATCAGGCTAGATTAGCTGCACTGGCAGCTGCTCAAGTACATCAACAGAATATTGATAACCCAGGGCGAGCAACAAATCCTGATGATGAGGACCTGGGTGATGATGAGTTACTGAATCCCAGACGTACTGATGTAGTGGCAACACCTATGCACAGGAGAGATCGTCAATCTAGAATGAGACCTGACCGTCGAGCTGTGCAGGCTCCTTTTGATGATAATGATGACGATCTTGATGGAGCTGGTGCCACAGGGGCTATTATTCCTCCGCCCTTGGCACCTGGAGCCAAGTTCAATATCACTAGCACCATGATTCAGCTATTGCAGCTCAAAGGTTTATTTGGTGGACTCGCAGGAGATGATCCGAATATGCATCTGATCAACTTTATTTCAACATGCAAGTCGTTTGACAATCCAGGAGTTGGGCAGAATGCAATTCGTCTGCGCTTATTTCCATTGTCTCTGTCTGGGGAGGTAACTCTATGGTTGAACGGGCTAACTCCTGATTCTATTACTAATTGGAGGCAACTGAAAGACGCTTTCCTAGAAAGATTCTTTCCGCCATCCAAGAGAGCCCAATTACAGGATGAGATCAGCAATTTTCGACAGCTTCCAACTGAAGCTCTCCACGAAACATGGGAGAGGTTCAAGAAGAAGCTTATGCGGTGCCCAAACCATCAGATGGCGAATATCCACTTGATAGAAATATTATATAGGGCTTTGAACTCGGTGACAAAGCCAGTGGTTGATAATGCTGCAGGTGGGTCATTCATGGACCTTACTTTTCTTGAGGCAAGTGATATGCTAGATCGTATAACAAAGCAGAGTAGAGCTTGGCATACCAGGGATTCTGAGGTAGCAAGCTCTACCGTATCTATTGGCTTGACTGCAGAGCAGAGGTGTAGACAAGAGGAACGTGACCAAGATATGGCTCACATGAAAACACAGATGGATCTTCTTACCAAGCACTTATTATCAGGGAAGACCGAAAAGGTTAAGGCCGTTGTATCACAGGGAAGAGATGAATCCGACTCTGAGGAAAAAGCGAACTACTTGAATAATCAGGGGGGTTTCAGAGGCAATGCCCAAGGAAACCAAGGTCGGAACTATTATGATAAATCTGGATACAAGGACCGCGATCAAGGTGGTTGGAAGAATAAGACTGACAGGAGTGGTTTGTATGTTCCTCCTGGAAACCGTGAGGCTGTGGCGTCTGGTTCTGGGAAGATGTCGATGGAAGATATGATGGCGAAGCTATTGAAGGGAGTAGAGGCAACTAATACGGGAGTGAATGAGGTGAAGAACGATTTGTCTTCAATAAATCAATTGGTTGACTCGCATTCTACTGCAATAAAGCAACTAGAGCAGCAATTGAGTCAACTTTCAGCGGCATTAAATCAAAGAAAATCTGGAACACTACCTAGCGACACAGTGCAAAATCCAAGGAATGATGGATCGTGTATGGCTATCACCACCCGAAGTGGTAAAGTATTGGAAAATCCATCCAAAGGCAAGCAGGTGGTTGATGATATAGAAGATAATGAGATCATTGCAGAACCAAAAGATGCTGAAGCAGCTGATGAGGTTTTTCGTGACGTCACCTCTCAACGTCCACAGCCTGAAAAGATCGCCGAACTGAAGCAAGATGAAAAGGAAGCGGTGGAGAAAACTATTCCCCTTCCACCACCACCTTTTCCTCAGAGATTGAAGAAGAAAGCTGATAATACCAGGTTCAATAAGTTTATGACTATGTTGAAGCAACTAACTATTAATGTTCCTTTGGTCGAGGCACTAGAACAAATGCCTGGGTACGCAAAATTTATGAAGGATCTTTTGACAAAGAAGCGGGAAACAAGTTATGAGTTGATGAATACTGTTCATCATTGCAGTGCAATCACTACCAGATCACTAGTTCAGAAGAAGGCTGACCCCGGTGCCTTCACTATTCCTTGCACTGTCGGATATTTGAATTTTGTCAAGGCATTATGCGATTTAGGAGCCAGCATCAATTTGATGCCGCTATCTATTTATAGAAAGTTGGGGTTGGGTGATCCTACTCCAACCAATATGAGGCTCGTGATGGCAGATAGGTCGGTAAAATAACCTGTTGGTATTTTATATGATGTATTGGTGAAGGTTTCTTCATTCATCTTTCCGGCAGACTTTGTTATTCTGGACTGTGAGGTGGACTCTGAAGTTCCCATAATCTTGGGGTGCCCTTTCCTTGCAACAGGGAGTGTGCTTATTGATTTAAGAGCGAATGAGCTTTTATTCCAGATGAATGACGAAGTAGTCCGCTTTGATGTATGCAAATCAATGAAGCAACCCAAAGATCTGAACGTGTTCTCGATAGCTGATGTTTATTTTGATGATGAGAAAGAATTATTCGTAGAGGAGCAGCTTATTGTTGACCCATTGGAGGCTGTGCTTATGAATATTGAGCGTGAGGATGCTGAAAATTATGAAGAAACTATTTGCGCTCTAACAGGAATAGGGTCGTATCCTTATGCTCCCAAGAAGCTGGACCTCGATCTCAAAAATCGGCCTACACCACCAGCTAAACCATCCATTGAAGAGCCACCAATGTTAGAATTGAAAGAGCTACCCAGTCATCTAAAGTACGTATTCTTGGGAAGTGGAAACACCCTCCCGGTTATTGTGGCAGCTGACTTAGGTGAGCAACAAGTTGCAGCTCTCATCGCTGTTCTAAGGAAATACATGAGAGCCATCGGTTGGACCATCGCTGATATTATTGGTATTCCGCCTGGGATATGTATGCACAAGATTCATCTTGAAAAAAATTGCATACCCACTATTGAGCATCAAAGACGTTTGAATCCACCTATGCAAGAGGTGGTGAAGAAAAAAATTATTAAGTGGTTAGATGCAGGGGTAGTGTATCCAATCTCTGACAGTAAATGGGTGAGTCCGGTACAGTGTGTGCCCAAGAAAGGGGGCATGACAGTAGTTGCAAATGAAAGGAATGAGCTAATTCCATTCAGACCTGTCACAGGGTGGAGAGTATGCATGGACTACCGGAAGCTGAATTCATGGACGCTTAAGGATCACTTCCCAATGCCATTCATGGACCAAATGCTTGATCGATTGGCAGGGAAAGGATGGTTTTTCTTCTTAGATGGTTATTCCGGCTATAATCGGATCGGTATTGCTCCCAAAGACCAAGAGAAGACAATGTTTACATGCCCATATGGTACGTTTGCCTTCAAACGTATGCCATTTGGGCTATGTAACGCACCCGCCACTTTTCAGCGTTGTATGATGTCTATTTTTCTGATATGATTGAAGACACCTTGGAGGTATTCATGGACGATTTTTCAGTTGTGGGTGAGTCGTTTGAATCGTGCTTGGCGAATCTAAGTATGGCGTTACAGAGATGTGTTGAATTCAACTTGGTGCTAAACTGGGAGAAGTTCCACTTTATGGTTAAAGAAGGTATTGTTCTTGGGCATAAAATTTCCAAAAGAGGAATTGAGGTGGATCGAGCTAAAATTGAAGTCATCGAGAAACTACCACCTTCAATCTCTATAAAGGGAGTTCGTAGTTTCCTCGAGCATGCAGGTTTTTATCGAAGGTTCATTAAAGATTTTTCCAAGATTGCTAGTCCGTTATGCAAGCTTTTGGAGAAGGATGCAAAGTTCGACTTCGGTGAAGATTGCTTGAAGGCATTCGAATGCCTCAAAGGGAAGCTAATTGAAGCTCCTATCATTGTAGCACCTGATTGGTCCCTACCATTTGAAGTTATGTGTGATGCAAACGGAGTAGCTTTGGGTGCTGTACTTGGCCAGAGAAGAGAAAAGTTATTTCATCCAATCTACTACGCGAGCAAGGTCTTGAACGGAGCCCAGAAGAACTATACTGTCACGGAACAAAAGCTTCTAGCAGTTGTTTATGCTTTTGAAAAGTTTCGTGCTTACCTGTTGGGGACTAAAGTGGTGGTTCATACCGATCATGCAGCCCTGAGATACCTAATGACGAAGAAGGATGCAAAGCCGAGGCTAATTCGATGGGTGTTATTGCTGCAAGAATTTGATTTCGAGGTAAAAGATAGAAGAGGTTGCGAAAACCAAGTGGCTGATCACCTATCTAGACTTGAGAATGAGCACACAACGCAGCCCGATCTTGAGATTAATGATGCATTCCCCGATGAAGAGATCCTAGCCACGATGGTGGAAGAGTTACCATGGTACGCAGACTTTGTAAACTATGTGGTAAGTAATGTGATACCTGCACATCTGTCTTTTCATCAAAAGAGGAAGTTCATGCATAATGTAAAACACTACTTCTGGGATGAGCCATATTTGTTTCGACGATGCGTGGATGGTGTTATCAGGCGATGCATATCTCATGTGGAAGTGCCGAGTATCTTGGAAGCAAGTCATGCTTCCCAAGTTGGGGGACACCATGCAGGTGGTCGAACAGCAAGGAAGGTATTGCAAAACGGCTATTATTGGCCTTTGATATTTAGAGATGCCTACGAATTTGTGAGAAGATGTGACCAATGTCAGAGACAAGGCACGATTTCGAAGCACCATGAGATGCCCATGTCAAAAATTCTTGAAGTAGAGCTGTTTGATGTATGGGGTATTGATTTCATGGGCCCATTCGTAAATTCATTTGGGATGAAATATATCCTAGTTGTTGTCGACTATGTATCCAAATGGGTCGAAGCAGTAGCGCTGGCCGATAATGAAGGAAAGTGTGTTGTAGCATTCTTGAAGAGAAATATCTTCTCTCGTTTTGGGGTACCACGTACCATCATAAGCGATGGAGGATCACACTTTTGCAACAAGCTGTTCAAATCCGTGTTGGTGAAATATGGGGTCAAGCAACATAAGGTAGCCACGCCTTATTACCCACAAACTAGTGGACAGGTAGAGGTTTCTAATCGAGAGATCAAGCATATCCTTGCTAAGACTGTAAACGCTAATAGGAAGGATTGGTATCGGAAGCTGGACGATGCACTATGGGCTTATAGGGCTGCATTCAAAATGCCAATTGGCTTGTCCCCGTACCAACTAGTTTATGGGAAGGCTTGTCACTTGCCCATTGAGCTCGAGCATAAAGCATTATGGGCGTTGAAGCGACTGAATTTGAATTGGGATGATGCCATGAATATGAGATTGGAGCAGCTGAATGAGATGGATGAATTCCGTCTACATGCGTATGAAAGATCAGACTTCTACAAGGAGCGGATGAAAAAGTATCATGATCAACGGATTGTTCAACGAAACTTTCAAAAGGGTGATATGGTACTTCTTTTCAATTCCAGACTGAAGATATTCCCAGGTAAGTTAAGGTCCAAATGGTCTGGTCCGTACAAAATTAGCCAAGTCTACTCGTCTGGAGTAGTTGAGCTAGAAGACAATAATGGTGTTGTCTTTAAGGTGAATGGCCAACGAGTAAAACCATATATCGGTCCTCTTGACTCGATAAAATGCATGGCCACCATCTATCTCGACAAAATCTAAGTACTCGAGGTAACTATGTCGTGCCGCGACAATAAATCAAGCGCTAGATGGGAGGCAACACATCGTTTTTCATTTTTTTTTTATTGTTTTACTAAGAGTTTGTTTTTGTTAAATAAAAAAAAATCCAAAAAGAAGAGTCGAGCCACGACCAAAACTAAGGCGCTTGGTGGGAGGCAACCCATCGTTCTAATCATTTTTGTTGTTTTTGAATAAGTGTAGGTGCAAGAGGTGTAAAGAAGTAGATTGGTTTCAAATTTTAATTTGAAAGTATTGCATGTTGAAGGTGGTAAGTTGGGAATGAAGAAGCAAAAGGCTATGAGTTAGGCATTGCCTATGAAAATCTAGGCAACGAACAAGGCAAGGCCTATGCTATGGCCTAAGCTCTCTGAATCTAGAATGCCATAGCATAGGCGCCGCCTATGCCTAACAATGCCATAGCATAGGCGCCGCCTATGCAAAAGCCTTTTGTCTCTGAATCTAGAATGCCATGGCATAGGCGCCGCCTATGCCTAACAATGACATAGCATAGGCGCCGCCTATGCTCAACTAGGCTTTGCAAAAGGCGCCGCCTATGCCAAGCATAGGCAAAGCATTAGGCGCCGCCTATGCTCACTTTTTGGTCTCCTAATCCGATTCCAAACGGGTCAAAACCTGACCCAAGCTTGTCCTATAAATAGAACCTTAGTCTTAGAACAAAAATGCATTACAAATTCAACCTAAGCGTCGCCTACCTCTCCAAAATCTCTCAAAAATTTTCCTTTTGCTCTTTTAACTTTGCAAGAACATCTTCCGAGGCCATCAACCAAGTAAGTACTTCTTTGCTCTTCTTTTATATTCCGTAAAGTACTACACTACTACGCCTATAATAAATTGTTAAATCTTGAAGTAGTGTTGGTGATTTGAATATGGTTGATTTGTTGTGATACAACTAAGTGAGTGAAAGAATACGTAAGGATGTTCTAGACTTGGTTCCAACCTGAATTTGATTTTGATACACTGTCATACTTTTGCGGAATCGACATGGTTAAGATAATTGCATAATCCTGTAACTCGAAAGCTTGTATGTTTGAATGACTTGTCCATCGAGATGAAAATCATGGTTAACTACAAACATGAGATGTTGTGATTATTTCTAAGCCATAAATTGATACGATATCTATGTAGTAGTTTTGTTCAAAGAGATGCATTAGTCCAAACATGAAAACATAGTTAAGAATACATGAAAAAGAATTGAAAAGGATAGTGAAGATGACAAGAAAAGTATGACTGCGCTGAATATATTGTTGGAACATAACACCTAAATGTAGGGCGATGAAGTCTGAATAATCGACAACTTTCACTTAATTAAGTTTGTTCCAACAAATTAAGTGTGGGGTAGTGCCACTACTGTTGGTTTGTCGATTGTATCTACCGAGATGAATCTAACATGACTATTATTTTAATCTCAGGTACAATGGCACCAAAAAGTCGACCCGGAAAAGAAAAAGCATATACCTCACAGAAAGGCCAGAAAAGGGGAAGAAAAGAGCAAGCTGAATCCTCCTCGCTGCAAATACCTCGACGCATATACGGGATAAAATGGGTCCTAGAGGAGGAAGAAAATGAGTGGTACAAGAACAATAAAGTAAAAAAATATGTTCATGTGGAGTTAATACAAAAGGAGAGCCTAGCAAAGAAAGAACCCCACATTTTGGCTAAGATAATGGTGTTACATCTTGATTTCATATTCCGAGATATGGGAGAGTGCAATATCGATCTAACGCGAGAATTCTATTCCAACTGGTCACCGAAAACTACAGGGAGTGAAGTAAAGATTAGGGGCCAAGTCCTGCAACTAAATGCGAAGTTCTTCAACTCTTTTCTGGGTCTTCCATCTGTGGATCCATCACCGCTCAAGGAGCTTTATCACAGACCTCCATACAGGGAAATCAGACACACACTATGCGGAACAAGATCAATGGCACGGTGGAGTCGTCACAAGGATACCGGTCGGCATAATACCTTCCCGTATGCCTCCTTGAATAGAGAAGCTCGGATATGGTTGCGGATAGTCAATTTTTGCCTGATTCCAGGGTCACAGTACACAAAGATCACACGTGATAGAGTGTGCTTGGTGTACGCTTTGATGACGAACATCCCCATCAACATTGGGGTGATTATTCGATCTTCAATGCGTAAGGACAGGCTGCACAAGAGGCCCCACTTCAGCTTTGGCAATCTGTTGACTGCGATATTGAGGAAGGAGGACATCGAAGAGGAACCTGCAGATCATAAGCTTCCACACAACCCGAAGAAGGTTGACCTCACAAAGGTTAAAGATGTTGAATCCATGCATGACGTCAACCTAACCACTGCAGAAAGACATGCTCGCGATGAAAGCTTCTTCCGCCATTTATATGGCATGACGAGGTTTACCATGATGAGCGGGGGTCGTGTTCCAACTTCTGCAGAGCTCCAACAATTGGATTATGACTACCCAATGAATGAGCATGCAAGGGCTATGTGTGGAGTAGGTGTATACTTTGAGGAACCTCTTGATGATGACGTGCCAACCGATGATGATCGCCGAATGCCCGACTCCGACGTGGGGGAGAACTCTGATGACGACGACTCTGATGATGATTCCGATACAGGGGGTATGACCCCAGACATAGAGGATGAGTCCGACTAATCGGGTTCTTCTTATTTATTTTCCACTAAGGGCAGCGTGTTCCGTCTAAGTGTGGGGTGCTGGTATTTGTATGCTATACTTCTTTATCTGCATTTGCATTTATTTATGTTTATTTATTTTAGTTGTATTTAGTTGTTAGTAGTTAAATTTTAGATTTTTTTTTTACACTTTGCATGCAATTGTTCTGATAGGCGGCATGGTATTATGACAAGAGTTTGTGCTAAAACCATTACTATTGAGACATTTAGGCTCCAAATGTGACTCACTGTTGTGTGGTTTAATTCCTTCATATGTTAGGTCAAGAGTCTATACTGCTCCTAATAAAGTTAACCATGTGCCTTGTGTGTGTGAGATTATAGTATATTCTGTGTTTGTGGCTGATGCTAGAACTTGCCTGTTGTGTATGTAAAGCGAAATAAAGAGTGCAAGTTTAGGAGATGATTTAGGCATTTCTTTGGCAACCTGTATTTGTTTACCTTCCTTTTACCTACCCATGGACATTATCTTAGTTAACCCCCTTTGAGCCTTTAGCCATTTTCTTTGACAGCCTCATATGTAAGTCTAATCTATTTTTTTTTCAAGACCATAATTTGATCCAAATTCCTAAGTGCTTTAAATTGTAAAATCATGTGACAAAATAAGAGGAAATTGGGTGAGAGTGATGCCTTAGAGTGTAATGGTACTTGAATTTGTTATGAAAAAAAAGTGGCTATCATAGAGGAGTGTTATAAAAAAAAAAGAAAAAAAAAAAGAAAAAGAAATAGAAAAACAAAAAGATAGTTGGGTTTATGATTAAATAAAAAGATAGTTATGTTTGAATAGAAAAATAAGTGAAAAGGGGTGGTAGATAAAAGAAAGGTAGCAGGGTTGATTAAAATAGAGTGTTAATGGCATAATGTGATGTATTAAAGCGCTTAGGAACATAGTCACTATTTCTGGCCAAAATAGTCCTACCCGTCCCTTAGCCTACATTACAACCTGTAAAAGACCTATTTGATCCTAAGCTTAGCATTCTGATATTAGTGGAGCATTACACTAAGGGAAAGCCTATGGTCACCAATTGCAACATATGAATTCTTTGTGTGAGAGAGAGAAAGGAGAGTCTTATACCCATGTTCCGAAAAATGCAAAACTTGTGAGTGATTATGGGTGATATATTATGTGAGACACACATGATTGATGATTGTTGGGTAGTTGTTGTATGATTCTTGGTGCCTTAACTTGTGGATACGAATTAACCATCATCACGAGTCTATGTTGGAGGTTGAATTGTTTCTAGTAGTGATCAGAAAACTACTCTTTGTTGATAATTGTCGTGCCTGTCTTGATGAATATTTTGTGTTACTGCAGTGATTTCTAGTTAGATGATTGCATGGACGTAATAAGTTGTTCGAGGACGAACAAAGATTTAAGTGTGGGGTGTTGATGTTGGGCGTATTTACACGCCTAAACACCATAATTTACCCATATTTTAGGCTAAGTTTTGAGGATAAAATATATAATTCCTGCACTTTTAGTCCTTTTTCCTGTAAGTGATCTAACCAACGTGATTAGCATGTTTTCAGGTATTAATGATGAAGATTTCAGCACTTTGTGGACCTTTCGGTAGAAAAGGGAAACTTCGCATAAGATGGAAGGAAGCTTTTGAAAGCTTGTGGACTAAATATGATGCATGGAGAATCTGTCCCGGACAAAAACAGTATTTTTACATACTTAAGGGTGCAGCAGTAACCCAGTAGGACTAGGACAAGGATAAAAACCCTATTTCAGTAGGACTAGGACAAGGATGTTATAAAAACCCTATTTGCTGAATTTTTCAGCAAGATTTTCATTCACTATCAATTATTCATTCGATATTTTAGGACTATTCACGTTACAATATTCTGTAAGTCTAACACAGAGAACTCGGCTCTCTTGAGAAGAACGGCTAGGGAAAAATGTTTGAGAGCTTTTGACGCCATATCACTTCCATCGCCAAGATTATTCTAGGTTGTGGTATGATGATTATATCTATTGTGATTTCCGTTGCACTCATGAGTAGCTAAACTTCTCTGTTAGGGTTATGGAAGCCTTATGATATACTATCTATTACTATGAGTTTGTGAATTCGTGATGTGTATGCTACTTGTATCATTACTCTCTTCGTTTTAATTAAATTCTTGTGGTTGCAAACATATAGAATACGCCATTATAGCATTAACTTGTTCGAGAGAAAAGTTACATGTTTGGAAAAGAGAGTGTGACAAGGAAATAGGGCTACCAACCCCTGTTTACACGTTAGTGCCGTAACTGGATAAACCTCTTGGAGAGTTCGTACCATTAGTTACACGCTTTAAGCTCGAGAGAGTTAAAGTGAGATAATCCTTGATGGTCGAGAGACACTAGGATTTACCATTAGAATACGAATCTCTATAAGTGCATGCATGTCTAAATTCCGCATTAGTCATAGTTAATAGATACGTAGAACTCATAAGGTGGACATAACCCTAACTTATACTTCTCATTGATTAAAACCTACTAAAAAAGCATTCTGTTTTTACTTTGCTATTCTTAATTCACGCCAAACCCAAAATCCCCCCTTTCCGTAGAATTTTTGACCAACAGTCTAATAATAGTTGCAACACTTAGTGACCGAGTATTCCCTGTGGGATTCGACACCCAACCCAGTTGGGTTCTATATTTGATAGCGACCGCTTACACTCTTACGAGAGCTGTAGTTTGGGCGTTATCACTCCCAACTATTGAAGCATAATGAATATCTTTCATTTGCTTTCATTCCAAGTTATTCTTTGGACATTGATTGAGACTAAACTTATCTCCTTTCTGAATTGGAACGGGACTTGATGAGCATTTTTCCATTCTAAATCTCTCTAATACTTTATTAATATAGATTTTCTGAGACAATCCCAACAATCATTGTGATCTATCTCGAAATATTTTTATTTCAATCACATAGGATGCCTCACCCATATCTTTCATTTCAAAGTTATTAGAGAGATATTTCTTGGTATCGTGTAACAAACCAAGATCATTAGTAGCAAGTAAGATTTCATCAACATACAAGACTAACATAATAAACTTACTCCCACTGACCTTTAGATATATACACCGATCAACAGTGTTTTCTTTAAATCCAAAGGTGACAATTGTTTCATTAAACTTAAGATACCATTGTCGGGAAGCTTGTTTAAGTCCATATATTGACTTCTTAAGTTTACACACCATGTGTTCCTTTTCTTTAATAGAAAACCCCTCAGATTGATTCATATAAACTTCTCCCTCTAAATTTCCATTCAGAAAGGCTGTTTTCACATCCATTTGATGTAGCTCTAAGTCATAATGAGCTACCAAGGACATTATAATTCTGAGTGAATCTTTTCTAGAGACAGGTGAAAACGTCTTTTTATAGTCAATGCTATCTTTTTCAGTGAAACCTTTGGCAACAATTCTGGCCTTGTGACGTTTGATGTTGCTAGTTGAGTCGCGTTTGGTCTTAAAGACCCATTTACACCCAACTCTTTTGCAACCTTCGGGTAATTCAACAAGGTCCGATTTTAACTCATCTTTCATAGAATTTATCCATTTATCAGAATTGTTGCTTTCAGTGGCTTGTGAAAATAAAACTGGATCATCATCAATTCCCAAGTTAGTTTCTGACTCATGTAGATATACCAAATGATCATCAGAAATAGCATATCTTCTTTGTCTTTGAGATCTTCTTGATGCTACATCTTGTGATTCATCTACCACAGGTTCATCAATTATGGCTTCATTAGTAGGAGCATTAATTTATTGTTCTTGTTGATTACTTTTTTGTGCAACAACTTCAAGAACAACAAATTTAAAAGAAGTACAGGATAGAGGAATTTTCACCCTAACTTCTTTAATTTCCACATTACGTGGTTCTTCACTCCCACTAACTTCGTCATTCTCAATGAATCTAGCGTTTTCAGTTTCAACTATTGTTGTGTTATGATTAGGACAGTAAAATCTATACCCCTTTGATTTTTCTAGATAACCAATGAAGAAACCACTGATTGTTCTTAAATCCAGTTTCTTTTCTTGTGGATTGTATACTCTAACTTCTGCCAGGAAACCCCAAACATGTAGGTGCCTCAAACTAGGTTTCCTACCAATCCACAGTTCAAAAGGTGTCTTTGGAACTTCTTTACTAGGAACCCTGTTTAGAAAGTAAACGGCAGTCCTTAAAGCATACATCCATAACGAAGGAGGTAAAGATGAATTACTTGACATACTCCTAACCATATCCATTAATGTATGATTATGCCTTTCTGCCACACCATTTTTTTGTCGTGTGTCAGGCATTGTGTATTGAGCACATATACCACGCTTTTCGAGAAATTTAGCAAATGAACCTGGGTGTTGTCCACTTTCATCATATCTTTCATAATATTCACCACCTCTATCAGACCTGATTATTTCCACCTTTCTATCTAATTGTCTTTCAACCTCAGTAATAAATACCTCTAAGGCATTAATCGCTTGAGATTTTTCATGCAACAAATGATATATCCATAACGTGAAAAGTCATCAATAAAAGTGATAAAATATTTTTCTTTATTGAAAGATGTGATATCAAAAGGACCACATATATCAGTGTGTATAATTTCAAGAAGTTGTGTACTTCTTGTGGCTCCTTTCTTTGTGTATTTTGTTTGTTTTCCTTTAATACAATCAACATAAATATTAAGGTCAATAAAATCTAAATCTGGAAGAATTTCATTCTTAATTAATCTTTCCAGCCTTTCTTTAGATATGTGACCTAAACGTTTATGCCATAAGTAAGCAGATTGTTCATTCACGAAACTTCGTTTGGTTCCAACATTATGATGCAGAGTTAAGAGTGTTTCGGCAAACAGATTATCAAGATTCAATTTGTATAAATTATCACAAAGAGTACCAGTACCAATGAGATAATAATTCTTAAACAAACTAAAACATCCATTACCAAAATTAAAGGAATATCCAGTCTTATCCAACTTAGACAATGAAACTAAATTTCTCGAAAGAGAATGAACATAATAAGTTTCAACTAAATCTAAGTGACACCTAGTATCGAGAATCAGATGATAAGTCCCGACAGCTTCGACTGAAGCCTTCACTCTATTTCCTATGTAAACAAATCTTTCAATCTTGTTTATGGTTTGGATTGTAGGGAATCCCTGCATAGTATTAGAAACATGAACAGTACAACCAGAGTCAATCCATCAAGTATTATAAGGAACTTCAGTTAAATTATATTCGAGACATGTAAAAGCACAAGACTTACCTTTCTTCTCAAACTATGCCTTACGTTTCAGGCAATCTTTCTGAAAGTGTCCAGATTTTCCACAGAAATGACACTTTCCATTCTTGTTTCCTTTCTTACGTACTTGAGATGAGGATTGATTAACATTAAGTTGCTTCTGTTGTCCCTTACCATGCTTCTTTCCTTTATTTTCAGATCCTTGATGATTTACATAATTAATGGAGTGGGTTCTTTGATTCTTTAGCCTCATTTTCTCTTGAACCAACATACCATGCAATTCATGTATGTTCCATTTGTCTTTCATGGTGTTGTAGTTCATTTGGAAAGGACCATACTCAGACGGTAATGAGTTGATGATGAACTGCACAAGGAAATTTTGTTTCACTTCCATTCCCAATGACTTAAGTCTTGCTGCTATGTTTGTCATTTTAATGACATGCTCAAGCATAGTACGTGAACCATCAAACTTCATAGTGGTCAAAGTACCCATTAGTGTCCCAGCAAGAGACTTATCAGCAGTTTGGGAAGACTCTTCCACAAGTTTCAAAAGTTCTTTTGCACTTTCAGTTTTGGGAATAGTAGTCTTAATGTTGCCCGCAATATTCATTCGCATGAACATTAGGCCTAATCTATTAGACCGATCCCAGTGCTTATAATAGGACTTTTCTTCATCACTGCTAGCTTCAGTAATAGCAGTTGGCTTTTCAGAGTAAAGTGCAACATCAAGATCTAAAATCCCAAGATGAAATTTGATCTGTTCGCACCAATCTGAAAAGTTAAGTCCATTAAAAGTCGTAACAGAGGCAGCGTGAGAATGAAGGGCAAGTGCTGCAAGTAAAACATACTCATTTATTAATACTTTGAGTTACGAGTTCAATCACATTATCAAATTCAGAAATAATTTACTTAAATGCATATTGATGTTCTCCTTTGGGCGAAACATCAAAATACAACTTTAAACATAGTGATGCTTAAAAATATATTTAACACAAATCGATAATATTTAATGCATCAATTAATAATACTTACTATCTTTGGATAAATAAATAAAATTAACGATACATCAAAATTATCTCTTTAATGTTTATTGGTTATACGAAAAAAACAATCAACCTTTGGATGATCCACAAATGTCTTATAACCAAAAACTTTAATTTACCCATAATTATTACATCATTTATAAGCATCAAGATTAATGGGCAATTAACTTAGATTAATTTTTTTTTTTTTGAAATTAATTTCATAAAGATTCGGCCACTTTGGTGATTAATGAATCTTACATATATAATTCCAAAAGATTCAAAATAATATCACAATTATTTCTTGTCTAATAAGTTTTAAAAAAACTATACTACTTTAATGGCTCAAAGTACTTCAAATAGTAAGATTTCATTATACCATAGAGAATTCAGGAACCAATTTCGATTATTTTTAGGAGACATGACATTCGAAAGGTTAATATTCGAATTGTCCAGTAAGGATTTTCATATATAATATGGCTACATAAAATTGTAGAGATAATATGTTGAATCGGAATTTTCCATTTGACCATTATAGACAAAATAGTTAAAAAGAAATAATAATAAAATTAATCAACTAATGATTATTTTCCTTTCTGTCTTTGGATTAAAACAGAACGTGAGACATGGTCATTAAAATTGTGTTGTTCACTGTCATGATCATAATGGGCATACAGTTGTCAAAGGCAAATACTAATTAACAACACATCCGTAATAATAATATCAAAGGCACTATTTACAGCCAGTGGAAAAAATAATATGACAATGCTTTGGATTGGTCAACTATAATTGTAAGTCATTTAGTTAATACTTACATTGACACATCATTATCAACTACGGTTGTAACACATCATACTGCCATCACATTACATACAGTTTATTTGGCACCATCATAATAAAATTTCATAATTTATTAACTAAATGGCCAAAAACAAATTATGCCATCATAATTTAGTCATCAAATCACAAAAATCTACTAATAACGGTAATTGTAAATCCCTAATTTATCACAAAATTTGGAGAAAACTTTTGCTTTTATGTATGAAAAAACATTAGTTCTTAAACCTGATTTTGATACCACATGTAAGCATATAATGGATTATATAAACTTGAACATTCTTTTATATATATATATATATATATATCCTAGCAATTATTTAGGAATGTAAAACTTAATGATTTTCACATACCATACTTTAATAATTTATAATCCAGTCAAGAAACATATCAGAATTCTCCATAACTTTCTTGACTGAGATTAGCGGAAGCACGAAAGCAGAATATTATTTCTCTCTCTTAACCTTACGTTTCAGAATAGTGTTTGATGGAGCTATTCTTCTTTTGGCAGAGAGAGGACCCCTTTTATAATAGGAAATAGTCAGTCATGTTCTCACGTTTCATCAACGTGATTAGTGGAAATAATAATTATCCACTAACAGTCAATAATTATCCTACTAGGAGTTAGTAATTATCCTACTAGGAGTCAGTAATATCCTACTAACAGATTAGTTAGTAGTTTAATCCTACGAGGTAACTTCTCCATACAGGTTTACGATTTAACTTATCAATAATTATTAAACCATCAAGTAAATTAATTATGTGGGCCATAGAAAATTTACATAGACTGTCTTGTATCAGTTGTACCATGAAAATTAAATTGAGGTGAAAGCTTCATATTTCATGTAAGTGAATGTTTACGAAAAAGTTATCGTAACACGCATTTGTATGTAATGACTTTTATTTTTTTAGTGTTAAAAAACTTTACTATTATCAACAGGTATAATAGTGGAATAAGAGCAAATAAATCACAAATTAAGACGGATGTTGATCACACTAAGGTTCGATTGAGGACTATGGAGGAAGAGATTATGAAGCATGGACTCAAATAAAATGGTGCTTTAAAAATATTATAAAATGTAATTATATGTAACTCTTGTTACTAACAAAGCTTATGGAAGATTCTTTAAATTATAGTAATATAATTGTTGAAATCTATTTTGAATTTTCTTTTAAGTGTTTATTATATTATAGAAATTCTTGTGGGTAATAATGCTTATGACAATCTTCCTCAATTTATAGTAATAAATATTCGTAGTTATGGCTAAACCTAAATATAATTATCAAAAATTGACTAATTTTCACTTTCCATTGCTAATTCCAATGAGCTATAAGGTATGCATTTTGTAGCAAAAAAGAATAAATTCTTAGCTGCGTCACAAAAATATTTGTGGCAAATACTCACGTGTATAGCTATGTATTTTTTATTTTGTAGCTAAATATAAGTATTGTTAATACGAGACTGAAATACAAAATAGCTACACATTTTAAATTGTCATAGAAAATAAATCAAGTCTTTTGCCACAACAGAAGACATCATGACTATAATATAAAAATTACTATAGATTTTATTTGTCGTAGTAAAAAAGTAAAATTATTTGTCACAAGTATATATTTCGTAGCAAGAATTTTTTTTATCATCACAGTTACAGTATAATTTTTTTTTGTAGCTGTGAGTTTTAGTAGTTAGCCGTGGATCATGTAAAGTCTGTAGGTAACTTTTAGCTACGCCACTTCTTGCTACGAATGATACGAAAAAAAATTTGATGGCTAAAGTATTTAGTCATGGATAGAATTTTTCGCATTTAGCTATGATCTACTCTGAAGCTATATATGCATTTTGTTATAGTAGCATTCGTTTCATCGTTGACTTCTGTGACACTGACTTATCCAGTAGAGATGAAAGTCGATCATAATGATTCAAAAATCTAGCGTGAACATTGTACCAACAATACAATGAAAGTCTCACATTTATACAGCTCACTAAGGCTGCAAAAGGTCTCTATTCCTTTTAAATTTATTTTTGGATAAAATGTAGATGCCTAACATGAGGATTAGACAAGATAAGACAAATTATTTTATAAATTAATTTGTAGCCTAGAGAGCTTTGAGAAAGTGTAGCTTTGTCATTCTCCTTTTACTCCTGATGTATATCGGGGGTTATGGACTAATTCCCTCGCAAAAGATCGAGTTAGTCAAGATGACCTATTTCAAAATCAGATGATCTTTGTCTTTTATTGGTCATCCTAATTATATATATCACTAGGAGTTCAGTCCAGAAATCTGAAAGTACAAATTTTGTTAGTAGTTTTTTTTGTGAATAAAAGGTTTATATTCTATAGATATAATTAGCTTGTAACAGTAATAGTTGTTATTACTGTAAGTGAAATAATTTATTTCAAAAGAATTTAATTAGTGTGTTTTAGAAGTTTTTTTTTTTTACTTGGAAAGAAAGGAAAAAAACAAAAAAGAAGAAAAGAAAAAATATGTGATATTTTGATTAATTTTTGTTGATAAAGTTGAGGTCCACCGCCTCTGCCTCTGCTGTCCACCACACAACAATGCTATAAATAACACTTCTTCCTTTTTGCAAAAATATCAACAAACAGCATATACTGCATACCCTATCTAAATTCTTTTCCTCCTTTTCCTTCGTTATAATTTAATTAACTATCACCTTATTATTATTTTCTGCTTTAATAGTAAAACTTGTTGGTATTTATATTAATTATTTTGTTGATTTCTGTATCCTCTAATTAATTAGAAAAGTGCTTCTTTAATCCTAGGAAAATATTTCACACTGTTGAAATAGTTTTTTAGGACAGTGCCTAACACAACTCAAGTATAATTAATATATTATTTAAAATAATACTGTTATAATTTTTTATACACTATTATGTTATTATACTGCTAATATTATTATTATATTATAATTTTCTTAACAATTGAATAATATTGTTATTATTACTTTTTCGTTGTTCCCCAACAATCTAAGAAACTATGACAGATAATTTTATTCCTGGTACTTCTACTACCAACGCAACTCCTAATACTTCTGTTCTTGTTGTTCTACCATATGCTAAGTCATTTCTTGATGTTTCAAATATTAAAATATTTAATAATAAAAATTTTAAAAGGTGGTAAGAACGAATTTTTTCACTACTTGATGTTCATGATGTTGCATATGCTTTGTCACAAACACAACCTGGTGCAGACGCTGATCGAAATTTTTTGAAATCATGGCAACACGTCAATAAGGTATGTCGCCATACTATTTTACAAACAATTTCTAATGAACTATTTGATGTGTATTGCAGTTGCAAATAAGCAAAAGTCATTTGGAAAGCTTTAATCAAGAAGTTTACGGTTGACGATGCAATCAAACAAAAGTTTATGGTTGGAAAATTTTACAACTGGCAAATGAGTGATGTGAAAGAAATAAAAATTCAAAAGCTGTTAGAAGATTTGAAGGCTGAGGACATCGCTTTACCAGAAAAATTTGCTATTGGAGTATTGATTGAAAAATTGTTCGAATCATGGAATGACTATAAAAATAACTTGAAACACAAGCTGACAAATTTTACTATTGAGAAAATAATAATTCATATTCTAATTGAAGATACCAACGAAAAGGAGTCATTCAAAGCTAAGCAGGCTGCGCTTAGAGAAAATTTAGTACAAGGTCAACACAGCAACAACAAAAGTTATAATAATAAGTCTCAAGGTTACAAGCCTAATAATCCCAATTTTATGAAAAAACTTGTTTTATTTGTGAAAAATCATGTCATTATGCCATTAAATGTAGGCACAAAATAAGAAATAACAAAGAAATGAGAAATCCTCCCAAAGTTAATTTAGTTGAAGGAGATGAAATAATTGCAGCTATTATTTCTCAAGTAAATATGGTGGCACATGTAAAAGAATGAGCGGTAGACTCTGGGGCTACTCGACACATTTGTGCAAATCGAGAAGCATTTTCCTCCTATACATCAATAGGAGATGACAGTGAAATGGTCTACCTTGGAGACTCAAGAACTGCTAAAGACTTGGGCAAGGGTAAAGTACTCTTGAAACTCACTTCGAAAATTTTTTTAGCCCTCATGAATGTGCTACATGTTTCTACAATGCGAGTAAACCTGATTTATGTGGCTTTGTTGAATAAAACTGGAATGAAAGTGTATGTTGAATCTAATAAGATTATTTTGACGAAAAATAATGTATTTGTGGGAAAAGGCTATTGTAACTATGGACTTTATGTACTTAATATTATCAATGATAACACATCAACTTCTGCTTATGATTGAGTCTCTTTCTTTATGGCATGCTAAATTAGGACATGTTAATATTAAATAGATAAAGAATTCGCAATCACTTGACTTAATATCTGGTTTGGATTCAAGTAATTTTGACAAATGTGAAATATGTGATGAAGCTAAAATTACTAAAAAGTCATGTTTTTCAGTTAATAGAGAAACTGAACTGTTATCTTTGATTCACACTGATTTTGGTGATTTAAAACAAACTATGACTAGAGGTGGTAAAAGATATTATGTGACTTTTATTGATGATTTTTCTAGATTTACTAAGTTGTATTTACTTAGAAATAAAGATGATGCATTCAATGCTTTTGTGTCTTATAAATTTAAAGTTGAAAATCAACTTAGTAGAAAAATCAATAGAATTAGATCTGATAGAGGTGGAGAATAAGTATCTTAGAATGCTTTTTATGAAAAAGAAGGTATTATTCATGAAGTTACTCTGCCTTATTCACCCGAGTCTAATGGGGTAGCTGAGATAAACAATAGAACATTGAAAGAAATGATGAACTCTATGTTAATTAGCTCTAATGCACCAGGTAATTTGTGGCATGAAGTTATTTTATCTATATGTCATTTACAAAATAGAATTTCTCAACAAAGAACTGACAAAATCCCTTATGAATTGTGAAAACGTTATAAGCCTAATTTGAAATATTTAAAAGTGTGGGGTTGTCTTGCTAAAGTTCTTCTTCCTAAACCTAAAAAGAGAAAAAATAAGTTCTAAAATTGTTGATGGCATGCTTATTGGATATGCTGAACATAGTGCTATATACGGATTTTTTTCTTAAAAAGTGATGTACTTGATAGTAATACTATAATTGAGACAAAGAATGTTGAATCCTTTGAACATATTTTTCACTATGTGATAAAATCTCTCATGCACCTGTTGAAAGAGAAAATGAATCTACCTCTAATATTGAGGAACTAAGAAGGAGTAAAAGGCCTAAAAAAGAATATTTTTCTTATGGAAATAATTTTCAAACTTTTCTTGTTGATAATGAACCATCAAATTATTTTGAAGTTATATCTTTTTTATGCTAAATTTTGAAAAGAGACAATAAAAATTAAACTTGATTTGATTATGAAAATTAATATATGAATTTTAACTGATTTACCTCCTGGTGCAAAGTCGATTGGTTGTAAATAAATTTTTAAAAATAAACTTAATTAGGATGGATCTTTAGATAAATATAAAGCTTGGTTAGTAGCTAAAGGGTTTTCTCAAAAGCAAAATATTGATTATTTTGATACATTTGTGCCAATAACAAGAATTTCTTCTTTTCGAATATTAATCACTTTTGCATCAATTCATAAGTTTTTTATCCATCAAATGGATGTAAAAACAACTTTCTTAAATGACGATTTAGAAGAAAAAAATTATATGGTTCAACCTGAAGGATGTGTAACTTTTTGGACAAGAAAATAATGTTTGTATATTAATTAAATCTCTTTATGACCTTAAACAAACTCCTAAACAGTGGCATGAGAAATTTGATTAAGTCTTAATAAAAAATAATTTTTCTTCTGTTGAGGTGGATAAATGTGTTTATACAAAACTGGTAGACAATGATTATGTGATAATCTATTTATATGTTGATGACATGCTTATATTTGGTACAAATTTAAATATTGTGAAAAGTACCAAATTATTTTTGTCTACTAACTTTGATTTGAAAGATACAGTTGAAGTGAATATGATATTGGGAATTAAAGTTATGAGTGAAGATGGTATAATATTGTCACAAGAGCATTATGTGGAAAGACTTCTTAAGAAGTTTGATTGTTGGGAGGCAACTCCTGTAGCCACTACTTATGATGCTAATTCTAAATTAAAAAAGACTAATGGTGTCATGCCTCAAATCCTATTGGGGCGGACTGGCACCCGTAACCGAGGAGGCCCGGGAGAACCAACTCATAACCTTATACTTCTCATGTATACCTTTATGACAACCCGAAATTCGGACAGCATCATGTCACATATAAAAGGAAATAATCACCTATATAAGCTCGAGCACACATATGTATGTATATACAATACTTGACCGTTGGAGCCATCACGTCTATTAAAAAAACACCACCTTGAATGTACATTAGGTCTACAAAGCCTCTATACAATACACAGAGTTTAACTAAGGTCGGGACACACCCCGCCATATAACTAACTTCTATACAATACCAAAAGTGACTGGATATAACACGGAAATCCCCGAAGCAAACTGGAGCTCACCAAAAGTAGCTGGATATCCTGGCTCCTACTTGTGCAGTGTATGAGCTGAGGTACCTGTGCCTGCAGTATAAAATGCAGGTCCCCCGTGGGGGACGTCAGTACAAAATATGTACTGAGTATGTAAAGTTGTAGATAATCACATATGATATAGGAGCTCAATAGAAATCAGAAACAAGTGAATAAATCGTAATAGGAGTGGACCACACTTACTAGAACTTGTGAATACCTGTACATTGTATTTATTCAATCACTTTACCTTCGTTCTTATCATCTTTGTAATCATTATTGTACTGTACTGTGACCATTAGGCTGCCTCCAGTACATATCAACTGGGATCGACCCATGATAGGCTTATGCCCCTGGGATACCACTCATAAACACATAAATAGGGATCGACTCATGATAGGATTATGCCCCTGGGATACCACCCGATAAGAGAGAAATTCCATCACTTAGTTCAATTAATCTTTGAGATTGTTATTTCGGTCGCCACCCCATTTTTGATACTTTGAAACAGTGATACATCAATAAGAGACATATAAATAGACCATCAATGCAATAAAAATGAAGTAAGAACTCATTGGCACATCAATAAAGTGTTTTGGAGTCATCAATGTCATAACAATGAAGTAGGAACTTATTGGTCTATCAATGAAATGTTTTGGAGTCATTAATAGCACATGGATCTTGTTTGAGTAACTGGATACCTTCTGACATTCATTAGTGCAATAAACATGGAAGATTTGGAAAACAAGTAAGTATTGGAATGTCTTGACATCTTGTAGGGTGGAAACAAGTTCATTGGTAACGTAGGACATCATACAAAACCATTATGGATCACATGTTATTGAATAACTTTGAAAACTTTCTTAATAGAACAATTGTTCACTTTCATTCCAAAGATATGGTATAGAGTATGCTTTACATACCTGACTCAACTTAATATGCAACTTGTCCAAACCTTCGAGTGATCTTATACGGGCCTATATAACGTGGACTCAACTTCCCTTTCTTGCCAAATCTCATTACCCCTTTCATTGGTGATACCTTCAAAAATACCCAATCACTTATAGAAAACACTAGCCCTCTCCTTCTACTATCCGCATATGACTTGTGTCGACTTTGGGCTGTTTTCAGTCGTTGCTGAATTACTTTAACCTTCTCTATGGCTTGATAAACAAGATTCGGTCTGAACAAAAGAGTTTCACCCACTTCGAACCATCCTATTGGTAATCTACACTTCTTTCCATATAAATCTTCATATGGTGCCATTTTGATACTTGAATGATAGTTATTATTGTAGGCAAACTCAATAAGAGGTAAATGATCATCCCAGTTTCCCTTAAAATCTATTACACAAGCTCGTAGCATATTTTCAAGTGTTTGGATGGTACGTTTTGCTTGTCCATCTGTTTGAGGGTGAAAAGTTGTACTCAACTTCACTTGTGTTCCCAAACACCTCTGAAAATACTTCCAAAAGTTTGTGGTAAATTGGGTTCCCTGATCTGATATAATAGAGATTGGCACTCCGTGTAATCGGACTATCTCTTTAATGTACAGCTTCGCATACTTGATAACACTCAATCTACAGCTCTCGTAGGAGTGTAAAACGGTCGTTAGCAAATATAGAACCCAATAGGGTTGGGTGTCGATCCCACAGGGAATAGCTTGGCCAACAAGTAAACAAAATTACTAAACTTTTGGTGCAAGTCTCGTAAAAAGGGGGGATTTGTAATGTGTCACCAAAATAATTAAATAAAAGCTGAAAATAGCAAAGTAAAAGAGAAAGATTGTTACGTAAGTTGTAAACAATGAGAATTGAGGCGTTGGGGTTATGCCCACCTTCTGAGGTATACGTCTCTATTGGCTATGAGTGTGTAGAATTCTGACATGCAACTGCTTATAGAGAATTGTATTCGATGGTAAATCCAGGCGTCTTTCGACCTATTCGAGGATTATTTCACTTTAACTCTTTCGAGCTTAAAGCGTGTCTAACGGTACGAATTCTCCAAGAGGTTAGTCCAGTTACGGCACTAGCTTTTTAGTAGGGAATTTTAGGGGGTGACCCTACTACCTTGACATTATCTCTTTTCCAGACAGATAACCTTTCTTTCGAACAAGTTAAATGTTATACTGGCATATTCTTGCGTTTGCAACCACAAAGAATGTAGACTAAGATGAAGAGAATAATGATATAAGCAGTATACGTGTCGCGAACTCACAAACTCACAGCAATAGATAGTATCTCATACGGCTTCCATAACCCCAACAGAGAAGTTTAGTTACCCATGAATGCGAAGGAGATCACGATTGACATTGTTGTTATACCACAAGATTGAGTAATTTCGTGTAGCTTAGGTGGTAGGCGTGAGGCGTGAATTCCTAGGCAAAGTAACGATTCTCTTGTTGTGGAATTTAAGAATAGAAGAGTAGAAGAAGAAAAATAGAATTAATGGAAAGATTAGAAGAGTTGTAGAATTGTTTGTAGTGGAAGATGAGAGGGATGGAAGGAAGTGTTGTGGTCAACCCGCTTCCTCCAAATCTCTAGCATGACATATCCTAATCCTACAAGATAAATAAAATATCTAACCAAATCCAACTAGGCTAATGTAATACTTAACCCAATTGTACTAGGTTAATGTAACATTATCATAATCCAAATAAACTAATGAAATACATAACCCAATTGTACTAGGTTAATGTATCATTGTCCAAATCCAACTAAGTTACTGCAAATCCCCAAAGTCTTCAAAAATATTGTTTTAGCCCGGGACAGATTTTCCATGCAGCAGTTTTGGTCCTTAGGCGTGTAAACTCCCTTCCTTTCCTTCGTGAGCTTTCTTTTGCGTCAAGTAAGCCATAAAATGCTGAATTCTGCATCATTTATACCTGAAACTTTACTAATCATGTTCGTTAGCTCATTTACAGGAAAAAGGACTAAAAGTGCATGAAATATATACTTTGTTCTCAAAACTAGGCTAAAATATGGGCAAAATATATTGATATAGGCGTGTAAATTCGCCTATCATCAACACCCCACACTTGAAGCTTTGTTCGTCCTCGAACGAAATACCATGTCCTTCTAAACATCAACTTAGGGTTTCACAGCAACAACACAAAACATTTGTCAAGACAAGCACAACAATTATCAACAAAGAGTAGCTTTTCGATTATAGGTAGAAACAATTTAACCTCTAGCATAGACTCGTGATGGTGATCAACTCGCATGCAAACGTTAAGGTACAAGGAATCATATATAACTACCCAAAACTCATCAACCATGTGTGTCTCACACTATAGTACCCATAATCACTCACAAGTATAGCATATTTTTCAAACATGGGTATCAAAATGTCCTTGCTCTCACTCTCACAAAGAATTCATATGTAGCAACTAATGACCATAGGCTTGCCCTTAATGTTATACTCTACTAAATGTCAGAATGCTAAGCTTAGGATCAAGTAGGTCTTTTGATGGTTGTAATGTAGGCTAAGGGACGGGTAGGACTATTTTGGCCAGGAATAGTGACTAAGTTCCTAAGCGCTTTAATACATCACTTTGTATCATTGACACTTTTTTTTTCAACCTTTCTTTCTTTTATTCTACCACCCTTGTTCTCCTCTTTTGTTTTTCAATTTTAAGCACAACTCGCTTTTCAGCTTTCTTTTCCTTTTTCTTTTCACAACATACTTCTTATGATAGCACTTTCTTTTTCATAACACATTCAAGCACCATTACAATTTATAGCATCATACTCACCCAATTTCCTCTTATGTTGTCACATGACTTTTTCACTTTAAAGCACTTAGGAATTTGGATCAAATTACGGTCTTGAAAAAAAATGGATTAGGCTTACATACAAGGTTGTCAAAGAAAATAGGCTAAAGGCTCAAAAGGGTTTAACTAGGATGATGTCCATGGGTAGGTAAAACTGAAGGTAAACAAATATAGGTTGCCAAAGAAATGCCTAAATCATATCCTAAACTTACACTCCTTATTTTCGCTTTGCATACATACAAGGCAAGTTCTAGCATCAGCCACACACATAGAATATACGATTATCTCACACACACAAGGCACATGGTCGACTTGCTTGGAAGTAATATAGACTCTCGACCCAACAAGTGAAGGAATTGAACCACACAATATCACATAATGAGTCACAACTAGAGCCTAAACGTCTCAATAGTCACAATTGTAGCACATACTCTTGTTATAATCTCATGCTGCCTATCAAAATAATTTCATGCGAAGCTAGAAAAAACAACAAAAACAAAAAAACTAAAACACGAAAAAAACAACAAAAAAACAACAAAATAAACAAACATAGATGCGATAGAGAAGTATAGCATACGATACCGCCACCCCACACTTAAACGGGACACTGCCCTCAGTGGAAAATAAATACGAGGAACCTGGTTAGTCGGACTCTTCCTCAATGTCGGGGGTCATACCCCCTTTGTCGGAATCATCATAAGAGTCGTCATCAGAGTTCTCCTCCTCGTCAGAGTCTGGCAAGCGTCGATCGTCATCAGTCGGCACATCATCATCTAGAGGTTCCTCAAAGTATACGCCCACTCCACACATCTCCCGTGTATGCATGTTCATGGGATAGTTGTGGTCCAACTGTTGGAGCTCTGCAGCAGTTGGAACACGTCCACCACTCATCATAGTAAATCGTGTCATGCCATAAAGATGACGGAAGAAACTCGCATCACGAGCATGTCTTTCCGCAGTAGTAAGGTTGACACCATGAGTTGTTTCAACATCTTTGACCTTAGTAAGGTCAACCTTCTTTGGGTTATGTGGGAGTTTGTGGTCAGCTGGTTCCTCTTCGATATCCTCCTTCCGCAAGATTGCTGTCAACAGATTTCCAAACGTGAAGTGGGACCTTTTGTGGAGTCTGGCCTTCCTCATGGTAGAGCGAATGATTGCCCCAAAGTTGATAGGGAAATTCGTCATCAAAGCATAGACCAAACACACTTTATCTCTTGATATCTTGGTGTATTGAGTCCCAGGAATAAGGCATGAGTTGACAATATGCATCCAGATTCTTGCTTCCCTATTCAGTGAAGCATAGGGGAAGGTGTTGTGTCATCCTGTGTCTTTATGTCTGCCCCACCTTGCCATCGATCTACTTCCACAAAGTGTGTGTCTAATTTCTCTATAAGGAGACCTGCTGTACAGCTCTTTGAATGGTGCTGGGTCGACCGAAGGTAAGCCAAGAAAAGAGTTGATCCAGTCCGCGTTGAGCTGTAACACTTGGCCCCAAATTTTGACTTCGTTTCCTGTTGTTTTCGGCGACCAGTTGGCGTAAAACTCTCTTGTCAAATCAATATTACATTCTCCCATATTGCGGAAGATGAAATCCAGCTTCAATGCCATGATTTTCGCCAACATACGCGGCTCCTTCTTCGCTAAGGTGTCCTTGTTGATCAGGTCGACGTGAACATATCTTCTTTCTTTGTTGTTCCTGTACCATTCTTTGGCTTCCTCCTCAAGAACCCATTTTATTTCAAACATTCTGCGGGGTAGTTGTGTTGAGGATGATTCTCCTTGGTCCTTTCTACCTCTCTTCTTGCCCTTTTGGGAAGTGGTAGCCTTCTCCTTGCCTTGCCTCGCTTTAGGTGCCATTGTACCTGAGACTAGAAATAGTGTTAATGGCAGCACAATCTCAGTCGATACAATCTATAAACAAGCAGTAGGGGTACCACCCCATACTTAGTTTTGTTGACACAAATCAGTGAAGTGAAAGTGGTCGATTACTCAGATTTCGTCGACATACGTTTTAGGATTATATTTCGACAAGAAAATCAGTAATGTATTACTACTTGCAGCCATTGCACTACTTTCATGTTAGATATAACAACACTACTACATAGGGGTTGTAACATGGTATGGATTTTTTTCAACAATCGCAACCTCCTAAGTCGGTAGGCAACTATAAGGCTTATCCCGATGAACGGGATAGTCTAGCATGTAAGTATCCAAGTAACAAGATCATAACATGATAGTCAATGTTCGTCACCATAGCAATTCCGCAAATCGTATAACAATTCTATTAAAATTAAATTCAAGTCGGAAACAAGTCAAGATTTTCCTACGTATATGTTTACTCACATGATTTTGTATCAACGATCAAAACACATGAACATCACCAATCAATCTTATACGATGTAGAAATTTATAATAGACATAGCAACGTAGTACTTACGAGAAATAAATGAAGAATAAGAGAGTACTTAGTTGCTTGAAGTTTTTGGAGATGGTTTTGTGAATTGGAAGAGAAAAAAGAAAAATTTTGGGATGGTTTGGAGAGGGAATGCAGCGCCTTTAGGTTAATTTCTAGTGTGGTTATGTTTCAAGACTAAGTCCTCTTTATATAGGAAGAGAATGGGTCGGGTTTTGACCCATTTACAATCGGTTTTGGAGACAAAAATGCTACATATGCGGCGCATAATGCTCGGCATAGTCATGGTATGTGCGGCGCATAGTCTATGGCATTTAGGGACATATGCGCCACATAGTCTATGGCATATGAGATCCTGAGACCTAATGCTATAGCATAGGTGGCGCATAGTCAAAAGCACACTTAGGAATGGGCGGCGCATAGTGTATAGCACACTAGATTCCGAGACCTTAGGCTATAGGATAGGTTGTGCATCGTTCGTGGCCTAGTTTTACCTAGGCCTAGCCTTCCTCGATGCCTAGTTTGGCATGAGCAATGCTCAATCCATAGCCTTATGCGTCACTATTCCTAACTTACCAACTTTACCATACAATACGTCCAAATCGTCAATTGAAATCAATCTCCTAGTTGAATACCTCTTGCACCTATTTTTGCTTAAAACCAAATGAAAACGATTAGTACGATGGGTTGCCTCCCACCAAGCGCCTTAGTTTTGGTCGTGGCACGACTCTTATTTTTGGATTTTCATTATCAAAAGCAAAACAAGTAAAAAAGAACGATAAAATGATAAAACGATGGGTTGCCTCCCATCTAGCGCTTTTTTTATTGTCGTGGCTCGACATAGTTACCTCGAGTACTTAGACTTCGTCGAGATAAGTGATGGCCATAGAATTCATCGAGTCAAGAGGACCGATATAAGGCTTAACACGTTGGCCATTCACCTTGAAGACAACACCATGGTTGTCTTCCAATTCGACTACTCCAGACTAGTAGACTTGGATAACTTTGTATGGACCAGACCACTTAGACTTTAACTTACCTGGGAAGAGCTTCAATCTGGAGTTGAAGAGAAGTACCATATCACCCCTTTGGAAGTTTCGTCGAATAATCCGCTGATCATGATACTTTTTCATCCGCTCCTTGTATAGGTCTGACCTTTCATATGCATGGAGACGGAATTCATCTAGTTCTTTCAGCTGCTCCAACCTCAGATTCTTCACATCATCCCAATTCAAATTTAATTGCTTCAATGCCCACAATGCCTTGTGTTCGAGCTCGATGGGTAGATGACAAGCCTTCCCATAGACTAGTTGATAAGGAGACATGCCAATGGGTGTCTTGAATGCAATCCTATACGACCATAGTGCCTCATCTAGCTTTCGAGACCAATCCTTCCTATTCGCATTAACCGTCTTTGCAAGGATTTGCTTGATCTCGCGATTGGAAACTTCTACTTATCCACTAGTTTGGGGATGATAAGGCGTAGCTACCTTATGTTGCTTGACACCATACTTGGCCAAAACTGATTTGAATAGCTTGTTGCAGAAGTGAGATCCTCCATCACTTATGATAGTACGTGGTACTCCAAAGCGAGAGAAGATATTCTTCTTTAAGAATGCTACAACACGCTTTCCTTCGTTGTCGGCCAATGCTACAGCTTCTACCCATTTCGAAACATAATCCACAGAAACCAAGATGTACTTCATTCCAAACGAATTCACGAATGGACCCATGAAATCAATACCCCACACATCAAAGAGTTCTACCTCAAGAATTTTGGTCATGGGAATTTCATGGTGTTTTGAAATCGCACCTTGACGCTGGCATTGGTCACACCTTCTAACATAGTCGTAGGCATCTCTGAATATCGAAGGCTAATAATAACCACTTTGCAATACTTTTCTGGCCATCCAATTGCCTGCGTGATGTCCTCCAACTTGCGAAGTGTGGCATGCTTCCAAGATAGTAGGCACCTCTTCATGGGATATACATCGTTGAATGATACCATCCGCACATCGTCGAAACAAATAAGGCTCATCCCAATAGTAGTGCTGTACGTCATGCATAAACTTCTTCCTTTGGTGGTAAGATAAATTGGCAGGTATCACATTACTCACCACGAAATTTGCAAAGTCGGCATACCATGGTAATTTCTCCATTGTTGTCACTAATATCTTTTCGTCCGGGAATGCATCATCAATCTGAATTTCAGGTTGCGCCACATGCTCATTCTCAAGTCGAGATAGGTGATCAGCCACTTGGTTCTCGCAACCTCGTCTATCTTTGACTTCGAAATCAAACTCTTGCAGCAGCAATACCCATCTAATCAACCTTGGTTTTGCATCCTTCTTTGTCATTAGATACCTAAGAGCTGCATGGTCTGTATGAACGATCACCTTAGTACCCAATAGATAGGCACGAAACTTCTCAAATGTATACACAACCGCTAGGAGCTCTTGTTCAGTAACAGTGTAGTTCCTTTGGGCTTCATTTAGGACCTTACTTGCATAGTAGATAGGATGAAATAATTTCTCCTTTCTCTGACCAAGAACAGCACCAACGGCTACACCACTAGCATCACACATGACTTCAAACGGGAGAGTCCAATCTGGTGCTACCATAATAGGGGCTTTAATGAGTTTTCCTTTAAGGCATTCGAATGCCTTTAAGCAATCGTCATTGAAGTCAAACTTTGCATCTTTCTCTAATAGTTTGCACAATGGACTCGCAATTTTGGAGAAGTCTTTGATGAACCTACGATAGAAACCAGCATGGCCAAGAAAACTACGAACTCCCTTCACCGAAATTAGAGGCGGTAGCTTCTCAATAACCTCAATTTTTGCTCGGTCAACCTCTATTCCTCTTTCAGAGATCTTGTGCCCAAGAACGATTCCTTCTTTTATCATGAAGTGGCACTTCTCCCAATTCAGCACAAGGTTGAACTCTACACATCTTTGTAATGCCATGCTCAAGTTTGCCAGGCATGCTTCAAAAGACTCACCAACAACTGAAAAGTCGTCCATAAATACCTCCAAAGTGTCTTCAACCATATCAGAGAAAATAGACATCATACAACATTGAAAGGTGGATGGTGCGTTACATAACCCGAATGGCATATGTTTGAATCCAAACGTACCATATGGGCATGTAAACGTTTTCTTCTCTTGGTCTTCGGGTGCAATACAAATCTGATTATAGCCTGAATAACCATCCAAGAAGCAAAACCATCCTTTCCCCGCTAATCGATCTAGCATTTGGTCCATAAATGGCATTGGGAAGTGATCCTTGAGTGTCCAAGAATTCAGCTTGTGGTAGTCCATGCATACTCTCCATCCAGTGACGGGTCTGAGTGGAATAAGTTCATTCTTTGCATTTGCGACCACCGTCATACCTCCTTTCTTGGGAACACATTATACAGGGCTTACCCATGTACTATTAGAAATAGGATACACAACTCCTGCGTCTAACCACTTGATGATCTCTTTCCTCACCACTTCTTGCATAGGTGGGTTTAGACGCCTTTGATGCTCAATGGTGGGTGTGCAATTTTCTTGAAACTGAATTTTATGTGTACAAATCCCAGGTGGAATACCAATAATATCTGTAATGGTCCATCCAATAGCTCTAATATACTTGCGTAGAATAGCAATAAGAGCTGCAACTTGTCGCTCACCCAAATCGGCTGCCATAATGACTGGAAGAGTGTTTCCGCTTCCTAAGAATGCGTACTTCAAATGACTTGGCAGCTCCTTCAATTCTAACGTGGGTGGCTCTTCAATAGATAGCTTAGCTGGTGGTGTAGGCCGATTCTTGAGATCAAGATCCAGCTTCTTGGGAGTATAGTGATATGTTCCTAATCCCGATAGAGCACAAATGGCTTCTTCAGAATTTTCAGCATCTTCACTCTCTCCATTCATGAGCACAACCTCCAAGGGATCATCAATAATTTTCTCTTCTTCAAGTAGTTCTTTCTCATCATCAAAGAAAACATCAGCCACCGAAAATACACTAAGATCTTTGGGTTGCTTCATTGATTTGCAAACATCAAAACGAACCACTTCGTCATTTATTCGGAATGAAAGTTCATTAGCTCTCAAATCAATGAGCACACTTCTTGTAGCAAGGAAAGGGCGCCCCAAGATTATGGGAACCTCAGAATCTTCTTCACAATCCAAGATGACAAAGTCTTCTGGAAAGATAAATGAAGAAACTTTTACCAAGACATCGCATAGAATACCAACAGGTCGTTTTACCGACCTATCTGCCATGACGAGCCTCATATTAGTTGGAGTAGGATCTCTTAACCCCAACTTATTGTAGATCGATAATGGCATCAAATTGATGCTGGCTCCTAAGTCACATAATGCTTTGGCAAAGTTCAAAGATCCGATGGTGCAAGGAATAGTGAAAGCTCCGGGGTCGACCTTCTTCTGAACTATCGATCGGGTAGCAATTGCACTACAATGATGCACATCGTCTTTCAGCTCATAACTTGCTGCCCTCTTCTTTGTCAAAAGATCCTTCATAAACTTCGCATACCCAGGCATTTGTTCAAGTGCCTCCACCAATGGAACATTAATGGTCAGCTGCTTTAACATAGTCATGAATTTGCTGAACTTAGTGTCATCCGCCACCTTCTTCAGTCTTTGGGGAAAAGGAGGTGGTGGGTATGGAAGTGTTCTCTCCACGGTTTTCTTCTTCTCTTGCTTCCTTTTTTCCATTTTTCAGGCTGCACGTCACTGGGCGTGACGTCCTTGACGTCAGGACTGGTTGTTGCGGCATCTTCTCCTTTTGCGTTATCATCCATGTCCGCAACTTCATCAACCACTTGCTTGCCTTTTGCTGAAGATTCCAGCACCTTACCACTTCTGGTAGTGATGGCCATGCATGACCCATCATTCCTTGGGTTTTGCACAGTATCGCTAGGTAAAGTGCCAGCCTTTCTTTGATTGAGTGCTGCTGAAAGTTGGCTCAATTGCTGCTATATTTGCTTGATTGAAGTGGAATGAGAATCAACTAGTTGTTTCATGGAGGACAAATCATTAATTACCTCAGTAACTCCCGCGCTCGTTGCTTCCACTCCTTTCAATAATTTAGCCATCATGTCTTCCATACTTCCAGAATTAGATGTGGTGGTATCACGTCTACCAGGGGGAACGTACAAACCACTCTTTTCATTGTTTTTCTTCCAACTACCTTGGTCTTTGCTTCCAGATTTATCATAATAGTTCCGACCTTGGTTTCCTTGGGTATTCGCACGGAAACCCCCCTGATTGTTCAAGTAGTTGGCCTCCTCTTTCGAATCAGATTTGTCTCTTCCTTTTAGCGCCATAACTTTCACTTTTTCGGTCTTCCCTGATAATAAATGTTTTGTCAGAAGATCCACTTGCGTTTTCATGTGTGCTAAATCTTGATCACGTTCTTCTTGTCTTCTTCTTTGGTCTGCAGTCATGCCTATAGATAAAATGGGGCTTGCTACCTCGGAATCCCTGGTATGCCAAGCTCTACTTTGTTTCGTCATGCGATCTAGCATATTGCTTGCTTGACCAAAGGTGAGGTCCATAAAAGATCCTCCAGCCGCATTATCCACCACTGGTTTAGTTATTGAATTCAGGGCTCTATATAATATCTCCATTAGGTGAACATTAGTCATATGATGGTTTGGGCACCTCGCTAGCTTTGTCTTGAACCTCTCCCATGTTTCATGAAGAGCTTCAGTGGGAAGCTGACGAAAGTTGCTGATTTCATCTCTCAATTGTGCTCTTTTGGATGGCGGAAAGAATCTTTCTAGGAAAGCGTCTCTCAATTGCCTCCAATTTGTAATAGAATCAGGAGTCAGCCCATTCAACCATAGTGTTGCCTCCCCAGACAGAGACAATGGAAATAGACGTAATCGAATTGCATTCTGACCAACACCAGGATTGTCAAAAGACTTGCATGTAGAAATAAAGTTGATGAGATGCATATTCGGATCATCGCCTGCTAGTACACCAAACAATCCCTTGAGTTGCAATAACTGAATCATGGTTCTTGTGATGTTGAAATTGGCTCCGGGCGCTAATGGTGGTGGAATTATAGATCCAGTGGCTCCGGCACCATCAAGATCATCATCATCATCGACGAAAGCTGGCTGCATAGGTTGGCGATCATGTCTATACCGAGCTTGTCGACCTCTTCTGTTGGCAGGTGTTGTGATTTCAGTATCATGCCTTGGGTTTAGTAATTCGTCATCACCTAAATCCTCATCGTCAGGATTTGTTGCTCGTGCAGGGTTATCAATGTTCTGCTGTTGAACCTGGGCTGCGGCAAGGGCAGCCAATCTTGCTTGTTCCTGTTGAGCAGCCATCCTTGCGATTTTAGCTTGTGCTTCCATTCTACCAATGCGTTGTGGTTCAGGATTGATTGGTAATAACGGTTGACCAGAACTTCGAGTATGGGGCATGCACTAAAATAAAAACCTGCAGTAGACAAAAACAAAAACTAAACGTAAAAGTACGAGAATCTTTGACCAAAGGGTCTAGTAATTATCACGAACTTGATTGACACTTGTATTCCCCGGCAACGGCGCCAATTTTTGATAACGCTCAATCTACAGCTCTCGTAGGAGTGTAAAATGGTCGTTAGCAAATATAGAACCCAACAGGGTTGGGTGTCGATCCCACAGGGAATAGCTTGGCCAACAAGTAAGCAAAATTACTAAACTTTTGGTGCAAGTCTCGTAAAAAGGGGGATTTGTAATGTGTCACCAAAATAATTAAATAAAAGCTGAAAATAACAAAGTAAAAGAGAAAGATTGTTACGTAAGTTGTAAACAATGAGAATTGAGGCGTTGGGGTTATGTCCACCTTCTGAGGTATACGTCTCTATTGGCTATGAGTGTGTAGAATTCTGACATGCAACTGCTTATAGAGAATTGTATTCGATGGTAAATCCAGGCGTCTTTCGACCTATTCGAGGATTATTTCACTTTAACTCTTTCGAGCTTAAAGCGTGTCTAACAGTACGAATTCTCCAAGAGGCTAGTCCAGTTACGACACTAGCTTTTTAGTAGGGAATTTTAGGGGGTGACCCTACTACCTTGACATTATCTCTTTTCCAGACAGATAACCTTTCTTTCGAACAAGTTAAATGTTATACTGGCGTATTCTTGCGTTTGCAACCACAAAGAATGTAGACTAAGATGAAGAGAATAATGATATAAGCAGTATACATGTTGCGAACTCACAAACTCACAGCAATAGATAGTATCTCATACGACTTCCATAACCCCAACAGAGAAGTTTAGTTACCCATGAATGCGAAGGAGATCACGATTGACATTGTTGTTATACCACAAGATTGAGTAATTTCGTGTAGCTTAGGTGGTAGGCGTGAGGCGTGAATTCCTAGGCAAAGTAACGATTCTCTTGTTGTGGAATTTAAGAATAGAAGAGTAGAAGAAGAAAAATAGAATTAATGGAAAGATTAGAAGAGTTGTAGAATTGTTTGTAGTGGAAGATGAGAGGGATGGAAGGAAGTGTTGTGGTCTCCCCGCTTCCTCCAAATCTCTAGCATGATAGGGTATTTATAATACCCATATCCTAATCCTACTAGATAAATAAAATATCTAACCAAATCCAACTAGGCTAATGTAATACTTAACCCAATTGTACTAGGTTAATGTAACATTATCATAATCCAAATAAACTAATGAAATACATAACCCAATTGTACTAGGTTAATGTATCATTGTCCAAATCCAACTAAGTTACTGCAAATCCCCAAAGTCTTCAGAAATGTTGTTTTAGCCCGGGACAGATTTTCCATGCAGCAGTTTTGGTCCTTAGGCGTGTAAACTCCCTTCCCTTCCTTCGTGAGCTTTCTTTTGCATCAAGTAAGCCATAAAATGCTGAATTCTGCATCATTTATACCTGAAACTTTACTAATCATGTTCGTTAGCTCATTTACAGGAAAAAGGACTAAAAGTGCATGAAATATATACTTTGTTCTCAAAACTAGGCTAAAATATGGGCAAAATATATTGATATAGGCGTGTAAATTCGCCTATCATCAATACTCTTCAACTATGTAAGTGGTCCTAACTGGTAGGAAATGTGAGGATTTGGTAAGCCTAGCAACAATCACCTATATAGAATCAAACTTCTGGGATGTACGAGGAAAACCAATAACGAAATCCATGGTGATCATGTCCCACTTCCATCTTGGAAAATCAATTCATTGCATATAACCTCCGGATTTTTGGTGCTCAACTTTAACTCTTTGACAATTTGGATATTCAGCTACAAATTCTGCAATGCTCTTCTTCATGTCATTCCACCAATACATATCTTTCAAATCTTGATACATTTTGGTTGATCCTGGATGAATGGAATATCTTGAACAATGTACCTCTGTCATAATCTTCTTTCTCATCCCGTCTACATCCGGCACACACAATCAGTTTTGGCACTGAAGTACTTCTTCTCGCGTAAGATCAAATGCCTTGGTCGCACCACTCTGAACGTTCTCCTTAAGCTATAATAAAATAGGATTTTCATATTGCTTCTCTTTCACTTCAGCTACTAATGAAGATTCCGCAACATTATGTACGATAAGCTCTTTATCTGGAGTTTCAAGAAGGTGAACTCCCAAACTAGCTAACTGGTGAAGATCTTTAATCATCCCTTGCCTTTCTATAGGCGCCATCATAGCCTTACGAATTAACGCATCAGCTACCACATTTGCTTTCCCTGGATGGTACAAGATATCAACATCGTAGTCCTTTAATAGTTCAAGCCATCTCCGCTGCCTTAAATTTAGATCCTTCTGATTAAAAATATATTGCAAGCTCTTATGGTCAGTATATATATCAACATGAACCCCATATAAGTAGTGGCGCCATATCTTTAAAGCAAAAATAACTGCTGCCAACTCAAGATCGTGTGTAGGATAATTTTTCTCATGTGGCCGCAATTGTCTAGAAGCATATGCTATTACCTTATCCTGCTGCATCAATACACATCCTAAACCAATTCTGGAAGCATCATAATACACTGTATACCCTTCGGTGCCTTCTGGAAGTACCAACACGGGTGTAGAAATCAACTTGTTCTTTAAATCTTGAAAACTCTTCTCACAGGCATCATTCCATTGGAATTTGGATGCTTTATGGGTTAGCTTGGTTAAGGGTGCTGAAATAGAAGAAAATCCTTCAACAAACCTTCTATAATAACTGGCCAACCCGAGAAAACTACGAATCTCCGTAGGCGTTGTGGGCCTTGTCCAGTTCTTCACAGCTTCTATCTTTTGAGCATCAAACTTTATCCCTTCACTAGATACAATATGACCAAAAAATGCCATTGACTTTAACCAAAACTCACATTTAGAGAACTTTGCATAAAGCTTACAATCACGAAGAGTCTGCAATGTCTGTCGTAAGTGATTGGCATGGTCCTCTTCTGATCTAGAATATACTAGAATATCATCTATAAAAACTATCACAAATACATCCAGGAATGTCTTAAACACCCTATTCATCAAATCCATAAAATCTGCGGGCGCATTTGTTAGCCCAAATGACATAACTAGAAACTCATAATGGCCATACCGTGTTCGGAAAGCTTTCTTGGGTATATCCTTCTCTTTGACCCTCACTTGGTGGTAACCTGACCTCAAATCAATCTTAGAAAAGCACTTGGCGCCCTGTAACTGATCAAATAAATCATCAATTCTTGGGAGAGGATATTTATTCTTAATAGTCACCTTATTCAATTGCCGATAATCAATACACATCCTCGGCGAGCCATCCTTTTTGCGCACAAATAACACTGGTGCTCCCCAGGCGGACATACTAGGCCTTATGATTCCCTTCTCTAGCAAATCTTTCAATTGCTATTTCAATTCTCGTAATTTTGCTGGGGCCATTCTATACGGAGGAATGGAGATTGGTTGGGTGCCTGGTATTACATCAAATACCAAATCTCTACTTCTCGTTTAGGAGGCAAACCTGGAAGATCTTCAGGAAATACATCAGAAAATTCATTTACCACCGGAACAGCGTGAAGAGTTGGTGGCTCCGCTTCTATATCCCTTACTCTAACTAAATGATATATGTATCCCTAGGAAATCATTCTTCTTGCCTTAAAATAAGAAATAAATCTACCTTTTGGCGCACCAATTTCACCTTTCCATTCAAGGACAGATTCATTTGGAAAATGGAAATATACCTTTTTCGTGTAGCAATCAATTGTGGCATAACAAGATGCCAACCAGTCCATACCCATTATAACATCAAAATCTACCATTTCTAACTCCACAAGATCAGCCATCGTATCACGACCACAAACAGTTACTATGTAGTTTCGGTAAACCCTTCTAGCTATAATAGATTCCCCAACCGGTATGGACACTTCAAATGGCTTAACTAACAGTTCGGGTATTCTTTTGAACTTTCCAGCAACCAATGAAGTAACATAAGATAATGTAGAACCGGGATTAATTAAGGCATATACATCGAATAAAAAGATAAACAACGTACCCGTAACCACATCTGGGGAAGCCTCTAAATTCTATCGATCCACTAGAGCATACGTACAATTTTGAGCCCCACTAGAACTCGTGGCTCCTCTATCACCTCTAACACGACCCATTGGTTGTGCACCCCTTCCTGAATAAGGCATCGATGATGATGATGCAATAAATGTCCCCATAGGTCGTGCCATACCCCCTATGCCCCTTCGTGGGCATTCTCTCATCATATGCTCCGACATACCGCACCAAAAGCAAACATTGGTCCCCAGCTGACATACGCCCAAATGATACCTTCCACATTTATTGCATGGCTCTCGAGGAGGTCTCGATTATCTCATATTCCCTTGCCCTTGGTACCCCACTGTCCGCAAACTCTGACTCTCACTTCTGTGCCCAAATTAATTTTCTCTGGACCCTTGGAACTGTGGTGGGGCACTAGCTGCAGAATAAGAAGATAATGTCCTAGGTGGTCTAGCAGAAAACTGTGGTCTGAACCCTCCTTGGGATGCCATGAACTGCCCTGTAGATCTGGCCCTCTTGGAATATCCTCTTTCTAATTCCTATGTTCTTCTCCTCTGCCTCTGATCTTCTATTTTCTATGCAAAAGCTTGCATCCTCTCTATGTGCATATCTTTGTTCAAAGCAACAATAGTACAATCTCTAACCAGATATGGATCCAGCCTATCCACATATTGATGAGCTCTGTCATCCATAGTAGCTACAACATTAGGAGCATATCTCGACAAGGAATTAAATCGAAGAATGTACTCCCTCACGCTCATAATCCCCTGATGAAGATTTAAAAACTAATCTGCATGGGCCTGACGAATCTCGAATGGAAGATAATGATCAATAAATGCCTCTTTGAACTCTTTCCAAGTAGCTGAGGGTGCATCAATACCCCTAGATCATTTCCAGTCCTCGTACCAATATATAGCCTCCCCTTTTGAATCTATACGCCGCTAACTCCACTGTCTCTCTACCCATTACATGCATAACATCTAAGGCCCTTTGAATTTGATCCATAAAGTCCTGTGGGTCCTCGTTAAGATCTGATCCAGTAAAAGTGGGAGGACCCATCTTAAGAAAATACTTTGTTCGAAGGCTAGCCGCCCTATTTGTACCACTAGGGGCCGTGATAGGAATGACTTGACCTTGAGCTTGCCCAGCAACTATACGAGTCAAAAGTTGCACTGCATTTCTAAGATCTTGATCAGCATCATTAATAGGTGGCTCTGGGGATATAGTTCTCCTCCCCCTTATTTCTTCCGGAGTGGAAGAATTTTCTGATGCATGCTTAGCTGGAGCCTCACTTTGATTAGCTGGTATAGTGGGTGACTTACTAGTCCCCTCTTTGGCAGCCACATCTACTTGCTTACCGGTATTCTTGCTTCTGGTAACCGACATCATTACTATAATAAGAGAAACAAACGGATTCAGTGGTCAACTATGGCTTCATATACAATATAGGCTCTATCGCACGATCTAAGACATGAAGAAAAGAGACAATTCCTAAATGTTCATAGCCTCCTGTTTATAGATACGGTGCACGACACACTGATAAATAAGACTCTACGTAGACACGTCTTTGTGGACTCACTAGGACGAACTTCTCTGATACCACTTTTGTCACGCCTCAAATCCTATTGGGGTGGACTAGCACCCGTAACCGAGGAGGCCCGGGAGAACCAACTAATAACCTTATACTTCCTATGCATACCTCTATGACAACCCAAAATTCGGACAGCATCATGTCGCATATAAAAGGAAATAATCACCTGTATAAGCTCGACCACACACATATATATACAATACTTGGCCGTTGGATGCATCACGTCTATTAACAAAACACCACCTTGACTGTACATTAGGTCTACAAAGCCTCTAGACAATACACAGAGTTTAACTAAGGTCGGGATATACCCCGCCATATAACTAACTTCTATACAATACCAAAAGTGACTGGATATGACACGGAAAGCCTCGAAGCAAACTGGAGCTCACCAAAAACAGCTGGATATCCTGGCTCCTACTTGTGCGGTGTATGAGCTGAGGTACCTGTGCCTGCAGCATGACATGCAGGTCCCCTGTGGGGGACGTCAGTACGAAATATGTACTGAGTATGTAAAGCTGTAGATAATCACATAAGATATAGGAGCTCAATAGAAATCAGAAACAAGTGAATAAATCGTAATAGGAGTGGACCACACTTACTAGAACTTGTGACAACCTGTACATTATATTTATTCAATCACTTTACCTTCATTCTTATCATTGTTGTAATCATTACTGTACTGTACTGTGACCATTAGGCTGCCTCCAGTACATATCAACTGGGATCGACCCATGATAGGCTTATGCCCTTGGGATACCACCCATAAACAAATAAATAGGGATCGACTCATGATAGGTTTATGCCCCTGGGGTACCACCCGATAAGAGAGAACTTCCATCACTTAGTTCAATTAATCTTTGAGATTGTTATTTCGGCCGTCACCGCATTTTTGATACTTTGAAACAGTGATACATCAATAAGAGACATATAAATAGACCATCAATGCAATAACAATGAAGTAAGAACTCATTGGCACATCAATGAAGTGTTTTGGAGTCATCAATGCCATAACAATGAAGTAGGAACTTATTGGTATATCAATGAAACGTTTTGGAGTCATTAATAGCACATGGATCTTGATTGAGTAACCGGATACCTTCTGACATTCATTAGTGCAATAAACATGTAAGATTTGGAAAACAAGTAAGTATTGGAATGTCTTGACATCTTGTAGGGTGGAAACAAGTTCATTGGTAACGTAGGACATCATACAAAACCATTATGGATCACATGTTATTGAATAACTTTGGAAACTTTCTTAATAGAACAATTGTTCACTTTCATGCCAAAGATATGGTATAGAGTATGCTTTACATACCTGACTGTCAACCTTTAATACTAGTTCCAAATGGACTTTCCGTCTTTTCGGATTACTTATCTACAATGAACATATATAGCAATCTAGTATTAGCAACCAAACGTCACAATTCAATTATTTGAATTCACCAAACTAGTGGTTAAGTAGTAAGACTTAATTACAGCATAAAGGGTGTCACCTTAACCCTCTTATACTCCAATTACATCCACATGCCATGCATATTCATACAACATCCTCCAATATCAAGTTTGGATTCATTTATCCTTCCAACCAATCCATTAAACCAAATTGAGCCATAGACATAAATAATCATCAATTCAATAGTATATCACCATATACACCTTCCATAACTCAATTACCATATCTACCTTCCACAATTCGATACAACCAAACCATGCAAAATAGTTCATGACCCTATTTCCATCACCTTTCAATAACATCCAATACATATAATCCTCTATCACACATATACATATGGAAAAGAACAAAGGCAAACAATATTCATACCTTAGAATTCACCTCTTGATTATGCAATCCTGTTTGCACAAATAATAGGTGTCGTTCGAAGGTCTCGAGATGACAAACGCAGTTATCGGATTACTTTGGAATTTCTACGACTGCATCAAAAGTAATTTAAAGGTCAAATTTGGCTAGGGTTTGTTCTTTCTCAACGATTGATGATGAAAATGAGTTTTTGAACTCATATACATGTATATATACACATATTCCCATCCATAATATAATAGGAAAAGACCAAAATGCCTTTAAAATTTAAATAATGTCAAATCTGTCCTTTGGTGGACTGTTTTGATAAGCTAAAGTAGATCGACCATAACTCTTTGCTTAGATATCGGATTTGGATGAAATTCATATCGTTGGAAGGATAATTCAAAGGGATTTCATTTCATATAAAGTAGGCCACCCATTTCGTCCTGTACAAGGAGTTATGGTCGTTTGAAGTTGACCCTAAAAATCTATTTTGATAGGCTGAAGTAAAACGAGTATAACTCCTTACTCAGACGTTGGATTTGGATGAAACCAATTGCATTGGAAAGAAGACTCAAAGATATTTCTTTTCATAGGTGACAGATCTCCCAGTTCATTATATTAAGGGAGTTATGATCGTTCGAAGTTGACCCAAAAATTCAGCTGGCCTCAGTAGTTTGTGTGCAGGAAATTTTCCTGCACATTTACTATTCTCAAATATCCCGGCCACCGTTTTATAGTTCGAACGTGGTCGATTATATCCGAAATCTATCCGTTTTTGGAAATCTTTATATCGTTGGAAAGCTTATTCAATAACCTTCGCATGAAACCATCGACTGGCAAATTCTAGTATAAATAAAATAAAAAATTAATTCCATATAAATAAGACCAATACACGTACTTGAATACGCCAATACACGTACTTGAATATGGGGTGTTACAAATGGTGACCCAGTTGTTCAGTCTAAGTATGCATAGATCATTGGGAGTCTAATGCATTTAATGAACTTTACTAGGCCAGATATAGCCTATGCTATGTGTAGACTGAGTAGATATACTCATAATCCCAATAATGAGCATTGGTATGCAATAATACGACTGATGAAATATTTGAGTAGAACCGTGAATTATGTTATCTCATATAGTGGATTTCCTTCAACTTTAGAAGGGTATTGTGATGCAAATTGAATCTCTGATTCAGATAAGACAAAATCCATTAGTGGTTATGTATTCACCCTTGGTGGTGGTGCAGTATCATGAAGATCAACAAAGCAGACGATCATTGCTAGCTCAATTATGGAATCAGAGTTTGTGGCTCTAGAGTTAGCTGGTACTAAGGCTGAATAACTAATAAATTTCTTAGCAAATATCTCTTTTAAAAAGGATGATTTGTTGCCTAATATCCTTTTAAAAAGGGATGATCTGGTGTCTTCTGTGTATAACACTGTGATTTTCAAGCCGCAATTGCTATTGCGAAGAATAAATCTTACAATTGTAAAAGTAGACATATGAAATTGAGGCATGATGTTATTAAGCAATTGTTGAGAGATGGGATAATTTTCATTAATTATGTGAAGTTAGAATTGAATTCGGCCGATTCACTGACTAAATTCGTGGGAAGAAAATTAATTCTTCAAACATAAAAAAAGATGGAGTTAAGGCCAATATGATTGTCAATAGAGATGGTAACTCAACTTATGTGATTGGAGATCCCATGAAGTAGGTTTCTATGGATAATAAAAAGTTGATATTGACTTTGCGCACTAACTAAGAGTGCTTGAACTGCTACTAAAATTGAGGGATGCGTTACAAATTCTTAATGAATTCATAGTCCTTATGTATGGTGTATTTAAAGCAGTGTACACTTGATGAATTCACCTATATGAGAAGTAGAATGAGGTCGTTCCTATGAGACTTTTGGCCTTAGTCTCTAGAGCTCTCATGAATAGCAGGCGCGCACATGGCCTATTGACGCAAAACCGTGTTGAACAACAAAATTACGGTTAAAATGTGATTGGTAAAGTCTCTGACTTACAACAAGAGTTATTCGGTTCATAGAAATATCATATTTCACCAATAATTGTGTAAGTTAAATTTTATTGATTTAAGTTTGGTTCATAGTCCAGAAGACACCAAACCTACTAATTTTAACCATGCAAATCCAACAAGTTAAAATATTTTTTAATAAATTCTTTTGAAATAATGTGGGGATTATAAGTGAAATAGTTTATTTCAAAAGAATTTAATTTGTGTGTTTTAGAAGTTTTTTTTACTTGGAGAGAAAGAAAAAAAAACAAAGAAGAAGAAAAGAAAAAACATGTGATATTTTGATTAATTTTTTTTTTTTGTTGATAATGCCCCTGCTGTCCACTGCCTCAACAATACTATAAATAGCACTTCTTACTTTTTGCAAAAATATCAACAAACAGCACATACTGCCTACCCTATCTAAATTCTTTTCCTTCTTTTCCTTAGTTATAATTTAATTAACTATCACCTTATTATTATTTTCTGCTTTAATATTAGAATTTGTTATTATTTGTATTAATAATTTTGTTAATTTCTGTATCTTTTAATTAATTAGGAAAGTGCTTGTTGAATCTTGAGAAAATATTTTACACTGCTGAAGTAGTTTCTTAGGACACTGCCTAACACGACTCATGTATAATTAATATATTACTTAAAATAATATCGTTATAATTTTTTATACACTGTTATGTTATCATATTGCTAATATTATTATTATATTATAATTTTATTAACAGTTGAATATTATTATTATTATTATTATTTTTTCATTGTTCCCCAACAATTACATGATCACTATATTATTGATTAATTACCATAATACTAAAATTGGCCAACTTATTACATGTACAAATAGGTAAGTACTGATTTACTCTAGATAACATTTTTGCTAGCAGTATAATGATATATATGAATTGTATAATATAAATGAATTATATATGCATTATATATTTCGATACAGTGTTCGGTGTATAAATATTTTTATATATCGTACTAATCAAAAAAATTAAAATATATATTATAGACCATAAAAATAAAATTACAATATTAAGAATTTTAATTTCGATATAATAATTCGGTATCTATGTACCATGCCAACTCCTATGTCTCATCAGGTGTGCTTTTGGAACTATAGGAAAATCCGTAATCACTACACCCTCTGCCCTTCGGGTGAGCACTGTATGTGCACCGGGTAAACCCTTCACTGTGCAATAGATCATCAGGTGTGCTTTAATACTTCTCGCTTCTAATTATATTTATATAGAATGGTGAGTTTCATGACGATCAAGGACATTATTGTAATTTCACAGCTAACGTAATGATATTTTAGATATCTTGTGCACCTATAGAAATATCTAGACAACTATGATTTCTCCCCCTCGCCCCTCCCCCTCCTCCCCCCTCTCTCTCTCTCTATATATAGACATCTAATTTTGTTCCTATCAAAAGTCAATTCATCCATTTTTTACCTCGCGTTATCATACCCACACCATACGATTATACCCCATAAAAATATAAAAAAATAACAAATTTCAATAAATCCCTAATGTTCTCTTATCCTAACCACCTTACCCAACATTCACACCCACACCCACACCCATACCCCCACGTGGTCCCCACCCCCTGAAAACCTCATGTTTTCACCCTTTTTCCTTAACAAAATTGGGGGACCCACTAATAAATGACCCACCGAATACACTTCAACATTGGCACTCCATATACTCCCGTTTAAAAAAAAAAATAACCTAGTTTTTTTTAATTCGTTTCAAAAAGAATTATTTTTTTATTTTTTTAATAATTTTTAAATTTTAATTTTTCACGTGACATGTTTAAGATCATAAGAATGAAGAACATATTGATATATTTGATATATTATTAATTTAAAACCATAAAATTTAAAAATCTTTTTTATTTTTTTTAGAATTCATATCAAATTAAATTAGATCATTCTTTTTTTAAACGAAGAGAGTAATATATACAATACACAGCAAAAAAAAAAGGGGGAAGATTGGACACATTCACACAAGTAAAAGGGTATCTCCAAATTTTTCTGATTCAGGCACTCAACCTTCCACAATATAGCAGCTACACATCAACACATTATCTCTCCATTTTTTTCCATCTCCACAGAATTCATTCACACACTAATACACAATGCACACACCCAGATTTCACGAAAACACTGCCTGCATATACACAGACTCCAATTCCCATCTAGTGACAGATAAAAAATGCACAAAATCCGTAGAAAAAAAAACACACAGAGAGAGAAAGTAGAGATCAGGAAAGGGAGAGATCAAGTGAGAAGAGAGAGAGAGAGAGAGAGAGAGAGAAACGACGAGGAAAACGTGAGAGAGAGATTGACGGCGAGATAGGCGTTTCCGGTGAATTTCTCATCGGAATCGCCATCGGAAAACACCTTTCGTGGCTGTTTCATCACTGTTACGGCTGATTTGTGTTCGGAAAATACCACCAGCTCCGTTTCGACCCGAATCCGACTCGAAACAGTCGAGTTTGATTTGTCTCAGTCTGATTCCGGCGACGTCTATCGAAAGACAGTAGAAATTGGCGTTTTGGGGTCCGTACTGACTTTGTTTCGGCTTGTTTAAATCCGCCCGGTTGATCTTTCTATATTCGAGTTGGCATTGTTCGTTGTCGAGGTTCAAATCAAGGTATTTCGAACGCAGACTCTATCGCATTTAATCGAAATAATATATCGATTTTGAAAGCGACATCGAGGTCCAAATATATCTTCTCTACCTTTAATTTTTATGTGAATGTGAATGATTTGTTGTTTGGTATGTTTGAATCTTGATTGTGTATTGGTTGATGTTGAATTTGAATGTGGAAACTTGCATTGGTAGTTGAAGAATTGATTAATTATTTTGTGAATGAATGCGGAAAGGAATTGGTCTTGATAAAAGTAAATTTGGATAAATTTTGATTCATTGATGATGTTGAACGTGATAGAATCATGATAGGTCGAGCCGGGTTGGCAAATAGTAGGTTCAGGTAGGCAAATTTAGAACTTGTGGAATATTGAAAATATTTGTTGAATGGTTTTATTTTATGAGTTTAGATCAATTGTACTCATTTGACCGGAAAATGTCCCGAAGAAAATTGTGTTTATTCACCGGGGAATGATCCGACACATTATGTTGGCGGAAGACTTACGTGATCAAGGCCCGAGGCATCGGGTAAAACACTGGAGCATAGGTCAGAATTAGTGTAGGTTAGAATAGGATTTATTTTGTCGCATTTTTTATATTTTGGATTGTATAATTGGATTGAACACTATACTTTGGATTTGTTTTGTTTCATGTGTTTGATTGATTATTTTATGTGTTTTATGTGCTTTATACATTCTTAGTGTCAAAATTAGCCGATACGCTTCACCAAGCGACTGTGGTCGAACCACGGGATCTAGGGGTGCCTAACACCTTCCCCTCGGTCAATAGAATTTCGTAGTCGAAATCTTTGTTCGCGGATCAGTTTTATAGAGTCAAAATCGTTTTGAAAAAGGATATCCACGGGTGACTTGGCACACCCGATTTATGTCAAGTGGCAACTCTGAGTTTTGAATATAATGAATCTTTTTCGAAATAATTTTCATTTTTATTACTTTAATAATAAAAATTCTTTCGGACTTAAATTCAATCTTTTCTGGTTAAAAAAAGGGTGTGACAATATATATAAAAGGTGAGTTCCATGACGACCAAGGGCATTATTGTAATTCACGACAAATATAATGACATTTTAGATATTTTGTGCACCTATAACTCTATAGAAACATCTAGACAACTATGATTTCTCACTCACTCTCTCTTTATATATATATATATATAAAAGACCCTGCGAAACTTCTGAGCTTAATTCAGTCCTTTAAGTTTGTCAAGAGTCCCACACTTGGAAAATTCTAACCAAGTTTCCAAACTTAGCCTATTTTGGTCTTCGAAAGTTGGCAATCTCATCTCGCCATCTTAATGTCCTTTAATGACCCGTATTTTCATTAATTCACGATTAGGAAGGTCAATAGGTGTTAACATGTTTAGATCATGTTCGGAGTCCCAAAACAGTGGACCAACGCGATCTTGGCGCGTTGCATCGTCAATCACGTTGGTCAACGTTTGGGCAGGCTGCCAGAGCCAAAACTTTTGAGGCACGACGCGATCATGGCGCGACGCGTCGAGTATAGCGTCACAACCATCAACGCGCCGCGTCGCTTGTAGCGTTTGTCACACCCCCTTTTTTACGTACTCCAAAATATTATGTTTTAGCGCGAATGGGTTTTATTATTTAAGTGACAAGAAATGAAAATTTGTTTTGGAAAATGATTATTTGTATTTTTTATTCAGAGTCGCCACTTGGCATAATCCGGTGTGCCAAGTCACCTTTGAAAAATCCTTTTCGAAACCATTTGACTCTTAAATCGGTTTGCGAACAAAGATTCCGACTAAGGAATTCTGTTGACCGAGGGAAGGTGTTAGGCACCCCTCGATCCCGTGGTTCGACCACGGTCGCTTGGTGGAGTGTATCGACTATTTTGGCATTATGAAATGTATAAACCACACAAAAGAGCACAAAATAATCAAACAATAAACAAAACAAAACAGTCCAAAAGCGTAAAAGTCCAGTCCAATTATATAGTCCGAAAAATAGAAAAAATACAAAAATATAAATCCTAGTCTAACCTAAATCTAGACTAAGCTCCAATGCCTTACCCGACGCCGCGGGCCTTCATCACGATTATTTTCCGCCAACATGATACGTCAGGGCATTCCCCGGTGAATAAATACAAATGATCTCGAAGCATTCCCCGGCTAAATAAATACATTTGAATTTAAACACGATAATCTAGAAAGAGACATTCACACGCACATTCCAACATCCCACGAAATACTTATTCCTAAATTTTGCCTACCCGGCCTACGTTTGCCTACCCGTTCGTCGACATACCGCATTCAACATCAACAATGTATCAAAAATATCAAAATATTTACTTTTATCAATTTTCGATTCCCGTCCCCAAATTTATTTCAAACAATACGATTAAACATGCTTCGATTTATCAATTCACTTTTCGAAGTTCGAAACCAACATCAACCAACACATAACACATATTCGAACATACCAAGCACGCAACAAATAAAATCATCCACACCCACAACATCACGAAAAATAAATTAAAGATTCGGTTAGAAGAAATGGACCTCGATGAAATTGATCCTTGTCGATAATAAAGAAATTCGAAGACCAAAATACTCGACCGGAGAACCTCACAACGAGCGAACCAAACTCGATATTGAATTCAACCGGACAGATCGAAAAACCACGACAAAACCTCACAATGAATAATCCGTAAACCCGAATAAAACTCAAAAAAACAACCAAAGATCTCAAATTCGAAACCCCAAACCATCAATTTCCAACTATCCTTGCACGAAGCAATAAGAAATACCAGATGAACCGAGATTGAATTTATAAAAAAAATCGAGAAGACCCGTACACGAAATCAGTGACGCCGGCGACTGTTTATTGGAGAGGGAGAGACGACGACGTTGTTGCCATCACCGGAGAGCGGTCGGAGAGAGAGAGAGAGAGAACGACGGAGAGACGACGACGCTGTTGTCTTCGTCGGAGCTGAGATCGAGAAAGGTCAGAAAAAGAGAGAGAAAAGGAGACGATGGAGAGACGACAGCGATGTTGCCGTCGTCGGAGCTGAGATCGAGAGAGGTCGGAGAGAGAGAGAGAGGGAGACGATGGAGAGACGACGACGATGTTGCCGTCGTCGGAGCTGAGATCGGAAAGAGAGTCGGGGAGAGAGAGAGAGAGAGAGAGGAGAGAGAGAGATTTTAGAGAGAGGAAAAAAAACTAAATATTTTTTTCTCCCTCAGATTTTTTGGTCCTCTTTTTTTTGGTTACTGGTTTCTTTTCTTTGTGAGAGTATGTGTGTATATATTGAGGTGAGGGTGGGGTAGTGGTGAGGTAGGTGGGGTTACGTGGGGTAGGGGGTAGGGTGTGAGGTATTTTTTTTGGTTGGATGGGATAAGGATTAGATGTTGTTTTTTTATTGGGTGGGTTGTTAGAATATTAGGATAAAACAAAATTAGTTAGGGGTTGTTATTTTTGTCATTTTGTGGAGGGATTATCACACGGGTGAGGGTACACGGTAGGATAGGGTAAACAATAGGTAAAAACGATATCGGGGAGGGACGAAATTAGGTGTCTACATCATGCCTCCTTTGAATGTAAACATGAAGTGTTTTCAGGCAAAGAAGTAGACAACAAGACCAAATTTTAACCCGACCATTATTCAAAGAAAGAAACAGAAGGAAGAAGGACAATCGGGTCTTGACTTAAGACATCCTTCCTACCCGAATCATGAGAGAATCAAGTCACGGGTATTTCAGAGGATTGGAAGAGGAGTGGACTATACCGAGTTGGAGAGTCGAGTGAGGTTCCATCGAGGTTCCGGTCCGCGGCTCTGTTATTACATCAAAAATGAAAATTACAAGTTAAAACATAAATGAAATTACAAAAATCCTATCTATACAACTTCTGTTGGATCTTGACTCAACTTTAATCACCCTATTCTTCAGGCGGGCCCCTGACTTGCAATATCTTTCAACTTGTTGCTTGGCTTTCAATTGCTTCGCTTTGTTGCTTGACTTTTCGTTTCTTCACCCTATTCTCCAGGCGGGCTCCTGCCTTGCTATTTCATCACCCTGTTCTTCAGGCGGGCTCCTGACTTGCTATTTCATCACCCTGTTCTTCAGGCGGGCTCCTGAAACCCAACATTAAAACTAGAACAAAAATTATCCCAAACAAAAAATTATAGAAAAATAGTATTTCACTTTTGAAAGCGTTGTCCCATTTTCCAGAAGGGTCTTGAGCAGAAAATAAAAATCCCATTTTTTAGGAAGGTCCTGAATTGAAAGCAAATTCCCATTTTTTAGGAGGGTCCTGAATTGAAAGTAAATTCCCATTTTCCAGGAGGGTCCTAAACATGAAGTAAAATCCCATTTTTCAGGAGGGTCCTGAACATAAAGTAAATTCCCATTTTTCAGGAGGGTCCTGAATTGAAAGTAAATTCCCATTTTCCAGGAGGGTCCTGAGCTGAAAGTAAAATCCCATTTTTTCAGGAGGGTCCTGAACATGAAGTAAAATCCCATTTTTCAGAAAGGTCCTAAGAAGAAAGTAAAATCTCATTTTTCAGGAGGGTCCTGAGAAGAAAGTAAAATCCCATTTTTCAGGAGGGTCCTGAACAGAAAGTAAATTCTCATTTTCCAGGAGGGTCCTGAACTGAAAGTAAAATCCCATTTTTCAGGAGGGTCCTGAATTGAAAGTAAATTCCCATTTTCCAGGAGGGTCCTGAATTGAAAGTAAATTCCCATTTTCCAGGAGGGTCCTGAACTGAAAGTAAAATCCCATTTTTCAGGAGGGTCCTGAATTGAAAGTAAATTCTCATTTTCCAGGAGGGTCCTGAACATGAAGTAAAATCCCATTTTTCAGGAGGGTCCCGAACATAAAGTAAAATCCCATTTTTCAGGAGGGTCCTGAACAAAAAGTAAAATCCCATTTTTCAGGAGGGTCCTGAACAGAAAGTAAAATCCCATTTTTCAGGAGGGTCCTGAATTGAAAGTAAATTCCCATTTTTCAGAAGAGTCCTAAACAGAAAGTAAAATCCCGTTTTTCAGGAGGGCCCTGAGCATAAAATAAAATCCTATTTTTCAGGAGGGTCTTGAAAGTAAATTCCCATTTTCCAGGAGGGTCCTGAACATGAAGTAAAATCCCATTTTTCAGGAGGGTCCTGAACATAAAGTAAATTCCCATTTTTCAGGAGGGTCCTGAATATAAAGTTAAATCCCATTTTCAGGAGGGTCCTGAACAGAAAGTAAAATCCCATTTTTCAGGAGGGTCCTGAACAGAAAGTAAAATCCCATTTTTCAGGAGGGTCCTGAATTGAAAGTAAATTTCCATTTTCCAGGAGGGTCCTCAACAGAAAGTAAAATCCCATTTTTCAGGAGGGTTCTGAGCATAAAATAAAATCCCATTTTTCAAGAGGGTCCTGAACATAAAGTAAATTCTCATTTTTCAGGAGGGTCCTGAATTGAAAGTAAATTTCCATTTTTCAGAAGCGTCCTGAACTAAAAGTAAAATCCCATTTTTCAGGAGGGTCCTGAATTGAAAGTAAATTCCCATTTTCTAGGAGGGTCCTGAACATGAAGTAAAATCTCATTTTTCAGGAGGGTCCTGAACATAAAGTAAATTTCCATTTTTCAGGAGGGTCTTGAATATAAAGTAAAATCCCATTTTTCAGGAGGGTCCTGAACAGAAAGTAAAATCCCATTTTTCAGGAGGGTCCTGAGCATAAAAAAAAATCTCATTTTTCAGGAGGGTCCTGAATTGAAGGTAAAGTCTCTCGGATGTGCATTTCCAATGGTAGATGAATTAAATGAAACGAATTTGCCCTGTTTCATCAAAGAAAATTTGTCAGTTAAAAACTTAGTGATGGCTTGCGGCACTTGGCTGTCCCGACACCTGCTCCAGTGTTCATTCCCTTCATTTTGTTTCAGATTATTGGCACTTGCCCCTGCTTTGTCGTTTCATTGACCCAAACTCGGATTATTAAGAGTGACTTTGAAATAAACACAACATCTCTGCTTTGCCATGCTTCATGAATAAACCCTTTAAACCTTGGTATTTTCATGAGTTCCCAGACTTGTCTATTGGCAAAACTTTCTGCACACCCCCTTATTTTTGGCTCACAATCATGTCTCTTTCATGCGTTGGCCTTTTTGTTTTGCTTTGTGCAATTGAAGAAGTTGGTAGCTAGTTTTGAAATCTTTTCTCGCTTGTTTTTTACATGAACTTGACTAAAAAACAAGAGAAAATGATAGGAACTTTTGTTTTATTTGGATAACTGACTCAAGAAAAGAAAAATAAAGATAAAGAGAAGAAAGAAAAAACAATGAATGTCCCCATTTGAAACAAAGAAATGAAAAATTTATCTTAAATGACAATCAACTCTAATGATTATGCCATGCGTTTTGGATTAAGCCGCCTGATCTTTTCATCCAAACTCTCACCAATTGTTGTTGAGTTAATGGCCTTGAAACTGAGTTGTTTCCTTAGGTCAATTGCATTTAAGATCTCGTTCGGCTAGTGGCGCCTTGGAGGTTTCTTGCCAACAAGCCTCTCTCATTTTTTCTCGGTTAACCATTGCCTTATGGTGTCTGTGAGGGTTTTTCACCATTGAGACTCTCTTATTTTCATCTCTCTCAACTCACAGTCGTCTTATGGTGCCCGTGAGGGTTTTCACCGATAAGACTCTCATTTTTATCTCTCTCAACTTACCATCGCCTTATGGTGCCCGTGAGGGTTTTCACCAATAAGACTCTCTCATTTATTTCTCTCATAATTTTTTATGCTGAGGAAGACGAGTAGTTCCCAAAATGTGTCATCGCCACCATTGCATGTTTAGCCTTAACATTCTCAAAGATTGATCTGAAGGTCTTTTCTTTGGTTGTAACTTGGCTTTTGGATAGGGTTAAAAAGAAAGGATGGCGTGAGGCCCAAACGACACTTGAAGTGGGTTAGGACTTACAACTTTTGGAATCGACTCAAACAATGAGGATTAACTCATGCCCCAGTTTCTTTTGACTGGGTGATTCTAAATTATTTATTTGGTTGGACCGAGCCCTTAGTAGGGCAGCCTACGTATTTCACCCCGAGAGAGGAGAATCAGGTCATGCGTAGTTCTGGCAGCTTGTTCTTTTGCTTTGATCTGATTTTTTTTCTTTTATTCGCTCTTTTCACTTTGCGATTCTTTTTTTTCTAACTCTATTTTTCTTGACACTCTTTTTTTTGGAAACATTTGTGTCTCTTTTTTGTAACTTTTTGACTTTATCTTTTTACTCGACACTATTCTTTGAACTTTGTTTACTCGATCTTGATTCCAAAAGAGGGGTATAAAAGAAAATAACATTGAGGCTCAAATGGGGTAAACAAAGGATGACACAATATTTGGATAGCAGAATGAAATGCCTTCATCATATCAATCCTTGAGAATGCAAGTACATAACATGCAATTGGAAGTGAGAGATGAAGATCATTTGCGACATCTTTTTAAGCAGATTGAGACTGTGCGTCACTACTTCTTCTGTAAACTCCACCTTTGTTGTACATTCCTCACATCAAATGACTTATGCTTTCGTGGAGCTGCTTATCTTCTTGTTTCTCTTGATATATGGATCACACATCTGCTATTTAACCTAATTGGGACTTGCCTTTCGATCAATGACCAAGGTGCTCTTGTGATTCTCAAAATAATTGCTTTAATTTTCAAAGAAGGCCTCATTTGATCACCAAATGCCCCAGCACTCTATCTATTTCCTCAGACGCTCTCTTTTCTGACTTTAACCCTCTGATTCAATGTTCATGCTTAAACTGGACTTTAAAATCTGGCTAAAAATTCCGCAAGCATGTCATATCACTAGAGTCAACATAAAATATACTATGTAAAGAAACAAACAAACAACACATATTTAAAACACAAAGAAAAAGGGGGCACTCCATTTAATAAAAATGAAAGATAAAAGGGTTTGAACATAAACGACAAAGGGACAAAACAAGATAGATCCCGAACTACAGCCCTGAAATAATTCGGAAAACAGCAAAGAAGATAAAACAAACTACCAGACCTCTTCCTAGTGGGAGAGGGGTGAATTCTCAATTGCACAGCTTGACATCTTAGCCACTAGTTTGCATATCAGCATGACTAGAGCTTTCCTCACTGTCAATGTTCTGTACCATGATTGATTTATCTTGAATCATCTTTTCAATTTCTCTTTTCAAAGCTCGACAATCTTCAATACTATGACCCTGAGCCTCAGAATGATACGCACATCGTGCGCTAGGATCAAAATTTCTTGAACGCCGATTAAGGGTGTGCCCAAGGAGAGGAGTGATCATTCCCTCCTGTACCAATCTCTGAAATAAACTGACATATGACTCTCCAATTGGTGTGAAGCTATCTCTCGACTTCTGCCTCATTTTATCGTTTGGCTTGGATCGAAAATCAGGCTTAGAAGGGTTTTGGTATGTTTGTGGAGTTAAAGGACGACTCTGAGGAGTTGGTGTGTTCCACTGTGGGTAAGATGGGGGTTGAACATATGGTTGTGCACAATATACTAGATATGAAGGTGGGGAAAAAGAGTATAATAGATTTTGGGAGTGATTATGTGGAGCTTGGGTATAAACTTGAGCTTGCGCCTGAGACCGACGATGACATGGTCTTCTTGACCTTTCCTGCTGTCCCACTACAATAGAAAATGCATCTTTCTCATTCTTCTTCCCTCCAGGTTCCCTTAATTGATTGAAATATTGTCCCAAAGGTTTCACGGATTCCTCATACCCATCTTGCTCTTCAAATTTCGACATCACAAAGATTGGAGAAAGATTAGCATTTGAAGGCATGCCCCAGTCTTTGTATGAAACATTTTCTTTACCCGCAGGTCCTAGAAAATTTTTCATAGCATTTTCTGTACTCTTCATTTTTCCAACCATTTTCTCCGACTCTTCTGGCACACTGGACTTCTTGTTCAGAAACTTTGGTGTTCCAGTTAACTTAAAAGCAGGCTCAAGAGTATAACAATGATCACTAAGAGTATTGAATATAGGTTCACTAGCAGCATGGGGACGCACAACTGTTGGACGAGACGGTGTGAAAGTCCCAGTAAAGGATTGAGAAATAAGATCACAGACAACATATGGTGTTGTGAATGTAGCAGGCTTATGCTGAGGAACTAGAGGCAAAGTAGTGGAAGTATTGAGATGCTTTTGGCTTAGAATGAATTCTGAGTCATGTTGCGGTGCATCAACAACAGTAGAAAACTGACTTTGAGATTTTGGTGGAAAACATGAGGTATTTGTAGGATCAATAAAGGGAAATAGAGGAGGAGGCAACCCACTGGCCCAAGCTCGATGCATTTCTGTCATTTGTTGTCTTAGCCTCCTGACCTCTTGTTTTAAATTCTCATTTTCCTGATTCTTTGTTTGATCCATGATGTCACTCTCTATATCTTTGTTGAACACAACTAACCCTTTGGATTTGGTGTGATGTGAAGGACCAGCCAGAATGCCACAAACCAACCACCTTAAACTGACTCAACATAAAACAACAAATGTGTTAGAGTTCAACACTTTTTCAAAACCTCTTTTTTTATTTTTAAATATCAACAAACCCAAGAAGGGCGCCTACGTATCTCACTCCCGAGAGAGGAGAATCAGGTGTGCGTAGTTCGTGAAATCTTGTCAAAATGGCTGATTAAACTCTTTTTCTTGAAACTTTAAAAAGAAAAGAAAAATTTGTCAAAAGAAATGACGAAAATATTTTTGAATTCTTCGGCTTTAACATCCCTATACAAAATGAATCCTCTGATTACCAAAGAAAATCTTTTTGGGTTTTCGATTTTGAATTTCATATGAAAACGAAACTTGAACCTATTAAAGAAAAAATCTTTTTTTTTCTGTTTTCTCTTAAAGATGTATATGAAACACCTATTCGAATAAAGAGTGAAGAAAATCTTTTTTTTTTTTTTGAAATAAGATCCCCGAACCCACAATAGGTTGCCTACGTATCTCACTCCCGAGAAAGGAGAATCAGGGGTGCGTAGTTCGTCCAGATTGGACACTTAACGATTAACTAATAAATTGACCCTAACTTAAGAGACAACCAAAACCAAACGAGTGAAAACTTTTTGGATTTTCAACTAGACATTTCAACTAAGACTGACACCACCAATTATAAAAAAAATCTTTTTGGTATTTTATTTTTGACAAATAAGTAGACAAGGCAAACAAAACCCTCATTTTTTTTTTCATTCATTTTTTTTTGTTGAACTTACGGTACTTTGAGAAGATAATTGCAAAACGTAAAAAAAATCTTTTTGAGTTTTGGATCATGAAGAACAAAAGCCATAAAGAACTCTAAAATAAACTACGACACTCCTTTTGATTCATTCTTTTCGACTCACTTTTTCCTTCTTCTTTTTTTCTTTTTTTTTCACACTTTACTTCTAACACATGTTTTCCCCAAATCGGTCCGTCAAATGACCACGTTACTCTTAAAGATGCAACATTTAACACGTAGGGATGCTTTAAAGGTGAGTCTCCTACAAAGGACCGTGTGGGCCTCGCTAGGTCTCAATATGATGCACATAAGAATGACCTAAAGGCTGACCTACGTTGTGGTTTACTAACAAGGCCGTTCGGGGGAGCATATGGTCGATAGTAGCTGCTTTGCTTTCCACCTACTCCATACATCCAACGGCTCCCCCCCTAAAATAAAGGTGACTCAACTAGAGTTCGTGCGCACGACGTGCGCTCCGAGACTTGTTGCAGAAAGAAGGCCGGGGGGATGGACTCATGATGACAGATATAAAGCGGTAACACATAGGATAAATACTATAAACAAAGAGCACGAAAACGCACAAAAGTGAAAACAATAACAAAACAATAATCACAAACAATGCTTATACACTCGTAATGCCAAACAAAGCCGATATGACTCAAAAATAAGATCGAATTCTGAAACGTCCCCAGTAGAGTCGCCAGAGCTGTCACACCTCATTTTTTACGTACTCCAAAATATTATGTTTTAGCGCAAAAGGGTTTTATTATTTAAGTGACAAGAAATGAAAAATTGTTTCGGAAAAGGATTATTTGCATTTTTTATTCAGAGTCGCCACTTGGCATAATCCGGTGTGCCAAGTCACCTTTGAAAAATCCTTTTCGAAACCATTTGACTCTTAAACCAGTTTGCGAACAAAGATTCCGACTAAGGAATTCTGTTGACCGAGGGGAAGGTGTTAGGCACCCCTCGATCCCGTGGTTCGACCACGGTCGCTTGGTAGAGTGTATCGACTATTTTGGCATTATGAAATGTATAAACCACACAAAAGAGCACAAAATAATCAAACAATAAACAAAACAAAACAGTCCAAAAACGTTAAAGTTCAGTCCAATTATACAGTCCGAAAAATAGAAAAAATAGAAAAATATAAATCCTAGTCTAAACTAAATCTAGACTAAGCTCCAATGCCTTACCCGACGCCGCGGGCCTTCATCACGATTATTTTCCACCAACATGATACGTCGGGGCATTCCCCTGTGAATAAATACAAATGATCTCAAAGCATTCCCCGGCTAAATAAATACATCTGAATTTAAACACGATAATCTAGAAAGAGACATTCACACGCACATTCTAACATCCCACGAAATACTTATTCCTAAATTTAGCCTACCCGGCCTACGTTTGCCTACCCGCTTGTCGACACACCGCATTCAACATCAACAATGTATCAAAAATATCAAAATATTTACTTTTATCAATTTTCGATTCCCGTCCCCAAATTTATTTCAAACAATACGATTAAACATGCTTCGATTTATCAATTCACTTTTCGAAGTCCGAAACCAACATCAACCAACACATAACACATATTCGAACATACGAAGCACGCAACGAATAAAATCATTCACACCCACAACATCACGAAAAATAAATTAAAGATTCGGTTAGAAGAAATGGACCTCGATGAAATTGATCCTTGTCGATAATAAAGAAATTCGAAGACCAAAATACTCGACCGGAGAACCTCACAACGAGCGAACCAAACTCGATATTGAATTCAACCGGACAGATCGGAAAACCACGACAAAACCTCACGATGAATAATCCGTAAACCCGAATAAAACTAAAAAAAAAACCCAAGATCTCAAATTCGAAACCCCAAACCATCAATTTCCAACTATCCTTGCACGAAGCAATAAGAAATACCAGATGAACTGAGACTGAATTTATAAAAAAAATTGAGAAGACCCGTACACGAAATCAGTGACGCCGGCGACTGTTTATTGGAGAGGGAGAGACGACGGCGCTATTGCCGTCGCCAGAGAGCGGTCGGAGAGAGAGAGAGAGAGAGAACGACGGAGAGACGACGACGCTGTTGCCGTCGTCGGAGATGAGATCGAGAGAGGTTAGAAATAGAGAGAGAGAGAGGGAGACGATGGAGAGACGACGACGATGTTGCTGTCGTCGGAGCTGAGATCGAGAGAGGTCGGAAAGAGAGAGTGAGAGGGAGACGACGGAGAGACGACGGCAATGTTGCCGTTGTCGGAGCTGAGATCGGAGAGAGAGTCGGGGAAAGAGAGAGAGAGAGATCGGAGAGAGAGAGAGTTTAGAGAGAGGAAAAAAAACTAAATATTTTTTTCTCCCTCAGATTTTTTGGTCCTCTTTTTTTTGGTTACTGTTTTCTTTTCTTTGTGAGAGTATGTGTGTATATATTGAGGTGAGGGTGGGGTAGTGGTGAGGTAGGTGGGGTTACGTGGGGTAGGGGTAATGTGTGAGGTGTTTCTTTTTGGTTGGATGAGATAAGGATTAGGTGTTGCTTTTTTATTAGGTGGGTTGTTAGAATATTAGGATAAAACAAAATTAGTTAGGGGTTGTTATTTTTGTCATTTTGTGGAGGGATTATCACACGGGTGAGGGTACACGGTAGGATAGGGTAAACAATAGGTAAAAACGATATCGGGGAGGGACGAAATTAGGTGTCTACAGCGTTGGCACCCAGGTTTTAGTCATTAAATGAACGCGTCCTCAAGGACATGTTCACTTTTTTCACTCATATTTCTCTCACAAAATTTCAAAAATAACTTTAATTTATTTTCATGGCCAAATAAAACTCCTACTCTAACTTCAAAAAATTATAATTTTCATGGCCAAAGAGGCCTTACAGATGACAATAGAATTATTTAATGTTAATCAGTGAAACTATATAATGTCATTCAATAGCAGAGATGATATAATGAGTAGAGATGCAGAATACTAATGGGACACTTGAAAATTGGAAACATATGATATACGGTAGGTTGAATATAAGGTATGAAAATTGGATACATATGATATAGGGTAGGTTGAATATAAGGTATTATATATGTTGCTCGGATTCTTTAAAAATGTCAACCGGTGCATGTTAAATACTGTAAAAGCAGTATCTTTTTAAAGAATTCGATATATATGCAGCATAAAAAATGATGAGTCCGCATAACTTAATAAGGTATAAAAATTATCTAAAATTTCATAGTAAATTCAATATCCAATCCGAAATCTATAAATTCAAAATAAAATCTAAAGTAAATATCCCAAAAATATAAAATATTTAAAATTGGCCCAAACAATGCCCACTCCTACATGTGAGTTACTTCAACATATGTTACTTAAAAGGCATAAACTGTCTTGTATCAGTTGTACCATGAAAATTAAATTGAGGTGAAAGCTTCATATTTCATGTAAGTGAATGTCTACGAAAAAACTATCGTAACACGCATTTATATGTAATGATTTTTATTTTTTTAGTGTTAAAATTTTTTACTATTATCAACAGGTATAGTAATGGAATAAGAGCAAATAAATTACAAATTAAGACGGATGTTGATCAAACTAAGGTTCGATTGAGGACCATGGAGGAAGAGATTATGAAGCATGGACTCAAACAAAATGGTGTTTTAAAAGAGTTATATAATGTAATTATATGTAACTTTTGTTACTAACAAAACTTATGGAAGATTCTTTAAATTATAGTAATATAATTATTGAAATCTATTTTGGATTTTTTTTTAAGTTTTCATTATATTATAGAAATTCTTGTGGGTAATAATGCTTATGACAATCTTCCTCAATTTATAATAATAAATATTCGTAGTTATCGCTAAACCTAAATATAATTATAAAAAATTAACTAATTGTCACTTTCCATTGCTAATTCCAATGAGCTATGAGGAATGTATTTTGTAGCAAAAAAACATAAATTCTTAGCTGCGTCACAAAAATATTTGTGACAAATATTCACGTGTATAGCTATGCACTTTTTATTTTGTAGCTAAATATAAGTATTGTTAATACGAGGCTGAAATACAAAATAGCCACACATTTTCAATTATCATAAAAAATAAATCAAGTCTTTTACCACAACAGAAGACATCGTGACTATAATATAAAAATTACTATAGATTTTATTTGTCGTGGTAAAAAAGTAAAATTATTTGCCACAAGTATATATTTCGTAGCAAGAATTTTTTTATCATCACAATTACAATATAAGTTTTTTGTAGCTGTAAGTTTTAGCAGTTAGCCGTGGACCATGTAAAGTCTGTAGCTAACTTTTAGTTACGCCACTTCTTGCTACGAATGCTACAAAAAAAAATTTATGGCTAAAGTGTTTAGCCATGCATAGAATTTTTCGCATTTAGCTATGATCTACTCTGAAGTTATATATGCATTTTGTTGTAGTAGCATTCGCTTCATCATTGACTTCTGTCTGACTTATTCAATAGAGACGAAAGTCGATGATAGTGATCCAGGAATCTAGTGTGAACATTGTACCAACAATACAATGAAAGTCTCACATTTGTATAGCTCGCTAAGGCTGCAAAAGGTCTCTAATTCTTTTTAATTTATTTTTGGATAAAATGTAGATGCTTAACATGCGGATTAGATATGATAAGACAAATTATTTAATAAATTAATTTGTAGCCTAGAGAGCTTTGAGAAAGTGTAGCTTTGTCATTCTCCTTTTACTCCTGATGTATATAGGGGGTTATGGACTAGTTCCCTCGTAAAAAATCGGGATAATCGGGATGATCTGTTTCAAAATTAGATGATCTTTGTCTTTTGTTGGTCATCATAATTATATATATCACTAGGAGTTCAGTCTTGAAATCTGGAAGTACAAATTTTGTTAGTAGTTTTTTTTGTGGATAAAAGATTTATATTCTATAGATATAATTAGCTTGTAACAGTCATAGTTGTCATTACTGTATAAAAAATAATTTATTTCAAAAAAAATTAATTAGTGTATTTTAGAAGTTTTTTTTTACTTGGAGAGAAAGGAATAAAACAAAGAAGAAGAAATGAAAAAACATGTGAAATTTTGATTAATTTTTTGTTGATAATGTTGCGGTCCACCACCTCTGCCTCTGCCTCTGCCTCTGCTGTCCACCACCTCAACAATGCTATAAATAACACTTCTTCCTTTTTACAAAAATATCAACAAACAACACAAACTGCCTGCCCTATCTAAATTATTTTTCTCCTTTTCCTTAGTTATAATTTAATTAACTATCACCTTATTATTATTTTCTACTTTAATATTAGAACTTATTGATATTTGTATTTATAATTTTGTTGATTTTTGTATCCTCTAATTAATTAGGAAAGTACTTGTTTAATTTTGGAAAAATATTTCACACTGCTGAAATAGTTTCTTAGGACAGTGCCTCGCACGACTCAAGTATAATTAATATATTAGTTAAAATAATATCGTTATAATTTTTTATACACTGTTATGTTATTGTACTGCTAATATTATTATTATATTATAATTTTGTTAACAATTGAATAATATTGTTATTATTTTTTCATTGTTCTCCAACAATCTAAGAAACTATGGCAGATATTTCTATTCCTGATACTTCTACTACCGACGTAACTCCTAATACTTCTATTCCGGTTGTTCTACCATATGCTAAGTCATTTCCTGATGTTACAAATATTGAAATATTTGCTAATAAAAATTTTAAAAGATGGCAAGAACGAATTTTTTCACTACTTGATGTTTATGGTGTTGCATATGCTTTGTCATAAATACAACCTGGTGCAGAAGGTGATAGCAAAATTTTGAAATCATGGCAATACGCCAATAAGGTATGTCGCCATATTATTTTACTAACAGTTTCTAATGAACTATTTGATGTATGTGTATTGTAGTTGCAAAGAAGCAAAAGTCATTTAGGAAGCTTTAATTAAGAAGTTTATGGCTGAAGATGCAAGCAAACAAAAGTTTGTGGTTGAGAAATTTTATAACTGGCAAATGAGTGATGTGAAAGAAATAAAAATTTAAATAAATGAATATCAAAAACTGTTAGAAGATTTGAAGGCTAAAAACATCGGTTTACCAAAAAAATTTGCTACTGGAGTATTGATTGAAAAATTACCCAAATCATGGAATGACTATAAAAATAACTTGCAACACAAGCAGATAAATAATTTTACTATTGAGGAAATAATAACTCATATTCTAATTGAAGATACCAACAAAAAGGAGTCATACAAAGCTAAGCAGGTTGCGCTCAAAGCAAATTTAGTATAAGGTCAACACATCAACAACAGAAGGTATCATAATAAGTCTCAAGGTTACAAGCCTAATAATTTCAATTTTAAGAAAAGAAAAGGCACTTATTTTATTTGTGAAAAATCAAGTCATTATGCCGCTCAATGTTGGCACAGAATAAGAAATAACAAAGAAATAAGAAATCCTCCCAAAGCTAATTTAGCTGAAGGAGATGAAATAATTACAGCTGTTATTTCTCAAGTAAATATGGTGGCACATGTAAAAGAATGAGCGGTAGAATCTGGGGCTACTCTACACATTTGTGCAAATCGAGAAGCATTTGATGTATAAGATGACAGTGAAATGGTCTATCTTGGAGACTCAAGAACTACTAAAGTCTTGGGCAAGGATAAAACACTCCTGAAACTCGCATCGAAATTTTTTTTAGCCCTCATGAATGTGCTACATATTTCTACAATGCGAGTAAACCTGATTCATGTGGCTTTACTGGATAAAGTTGGAATGAAAGTTTATGTTGAATCTAATACGATTATTTTAACAGAAAATAATGTATTTGTGAGAAAAAGCTATTGTAACCATGGACTTTATGTACTTAATATTATCAATAATAACGCATCAGCTTCTACTTATATGATTGAGTCTATTTCTTTATGGCATGCTAAATTAGGACATGTTAATATAAAATATATAAAGAATTTGCAATCACTTGGCTTAATATCTAGTTTGAATTCAAGTAGTTTCGACAAATGTGAAATATGTGTTGAAGCTAAAATTACTAAAAAGTCATGTTTTTCAGTTAATAGAGAAACTGAACTGTTATCTTTAATTCACACTGATTTTGGTGATTTAAAACAAACTATGACTAGAGGTGGTAAAAGATATTATGTGACTTGTATTGATGATTTCTCTAGATTTACTAAGCTGTATTTGCTTAGAAATAAAGATGATGCATTCAATGCTTTTGTGTCTTATAAATTTAAAGTTGAAAATCAACTTAATAGAAAAATCAAGAGAATTAAATCTGATAGAGGTGGAGAATATGTATCTTTGAATGTTTTTTGTGAAAAAGAAGGTATTATTCATGAAGTTACTCCGCCTTATTCACCTGAGTCTAATGATGTATCTTAGAGAAAGATAGGACATTGAAATAAATGATGAACTCTATGTTAATTAGCTCTAATGCACCTGATAATTTGTGACATGAAGCTATTTTATCTGCATGTCATTTACAAAATAAAATTTCTCATAAAAGAACTGGCAAAACCCCTTATGAATTGTGGAAAGATTATAAGACTAATTTGAAATATTTAAAAGTGTGGGGTTGTCTTACTAAAGTTCTTCTTCTTAAACCTAAAAAGAGGAAAAATAGGTTCTAAAACTGCTAATTGCATGCTTATTGGATATGCTGAACATAGTGCTGCATACAGATTTTTTGTCTTAAAAAGTAATGTGCTTGATAGTAATACTATAATTGAGACAAAGAATGTTGAATCCTTTGAACATATTTTTTCACTATGTGATAAAATCTCTCATGCACCTATTGAAAGAGAAAATGAATCTACCTCTAATATTGAGGAACTAAAAAGGAGTAAAAGGCTTAGAAAAGAATATTTTTCTTATGAAAATAATTTTTAAACTTTTCTTGTTGATAATGAACCATCAAATTATTTTGAAGCTATATCTTCTTCTGATGCTAAATTTTGAAAAGAGGCAATAAAAATTAAACTTGATTCAATTATGAAAAATAATACATGAATTTTAACTGATTTACCTCTTGGTGCAAAATCGATTTGGTTGTAAATGAATTAAAAAAAAAAAACTTAACTAGGATTGATCTTTAGAAAAATATAAATCTCTGTTAGTAGCTAAAAGATTTTCTCAAAAGAAAAATATTGATTATTTTGATACATTTGCACCAGTAACAAGAATTTCTTCTATTCGAATATTAATCGCTTTTGCATCAATTCATAAGCTTTTTATCCATTAAATGGATGTAAAAACAACTTTCTTAAATGGCGATTTAGAAGAAGAAATTTATATGGTTCAACCTGAAGGATGTGTAACTTTTTGGACAAGAAAATAAAATTTGTAAATTAATTAAATCTCTTTATGGCCTTAAACAAGCTCCTAAACAGTGGCATGAGAAATTTGATCAAGTTTTAATGAAAGATGACTTTTCTTCTGTTGATGTGGATAAATATGTTTATACAAAAGGGGTAGATAGTGATTATGTGATAATCTATTTATATGTTGATGACATGCTTATATTTGGTACAAATTTAAATATTGTGCAAAGTATCGAATTATTTTTATCTACTAGCTTTGATATGAAAGATCTGGTTGAATTGAATATGATACTGGGAATTAAAGTTATAAGGCGTGAAGACGGTATAATGTTGTCCCAAGAACATTATGTGGAAAGACTTCTTAAGAAGTTTGATTGTTGGGAGGTAACTCCTGTAGTCACTCCGTATGATGCTAATTCTAAATTAAAAAAGACTAATGATGACCCATTTGCTTAGTCTAAATATGCATAGATCATTGGGAGTCTAATGCATTTAATGAACTTTAGTAGGCCAGATATAACCTATGTTGTATGTAGTCTGAGTAGATATACTCATAATCCCAATAATGAGCATTGGTCTGCAATAATGCGACTGATGAAATATTTGAGAGAAATTGTGAATTATGTTATCTCATATAGTGGATTTTCTTCAACTTTAGAAGGGTGTTGTTATGCAAATTAGATCTCTGATTCAGATGAGACAAAATCCACAAATGGTTATGTATTCACTCTTGGTGGTGGTGTAGTATCATGAAGATCAGCTAAACAGATGATTATTGCTAGCTCAACTATGGAATCAAAGTTTGTGGCTCTAGAGTTAGCTGATACTAAGGCTGAATGACTAATAAATTTCTTAGCAAATATCCCTTTCAAAAAGGATGATCTGTTGACTAATATCCCTTTAAAAAAGGATGATCTGGTGCCTTCTGTGTATATACACTGTGATTGTCAAGCCGCAATTACTATTGCGAAGAATAAATCTTACAATTGTAAAAGTAGACATATGAAATTGAGGCATGATTTATTAAGCAATTGTTGAGAGATGGAATAATTTTCATTACTTACGTGAAGTCAGAATTGAATTCGGCGGATTCACTGACTGAATTCGTGTGAAGAAAACTAATTCTTCAAACATCAAAAGAGATGAGGTTAAGGCCAATATGATTGTCAATAGAAATGGTAACTCAACCTATGTGATTAGAGATACCATGAAGTAGGATTATATGGGTAATAACAAGTTGATATTGACTCTGCGCACTAACTAAGAGTGCTTGAACTGCTACTAAAATTGAGGGATGAGTTACAAACTCTTAATGAATTCATAGTCCTTATGGATGGTGTATTTAAATCAGTGTACACTTGATGAATTCACCTATATGTGAAGTGGAATGAGGCCGTTCCTATGAGACTTCTGGCCTTAGTCTCTAAAACTCTCGTGAATACCAGGCACGTGCATGGCCTATTGGCGCAAATCCGCATTGAACAACAAAATTACGGTTAAAATGTGACTGATAAAGTCTCTGACTTACAATAAGAGTTATTTGGTTCATAGAAATATCATATTTCACCAATAATTGTGTAGGCTAAATTTTATTGGTCTAAGTTTGGTTCATAGTCCATAAGACATCAAATCTATTGATTTTGACCATATAAATCCAACAAGTTGAAATATTTTTCAGTAAATTCTTTTGAAATAATGTGGGGATCGTAAATGAAATAGTTTATTTCCAAAGAATTAATTTGTGTGTTTTAGAAGTTTTTTTTTACTTGGAGAGAGAGAAAAAAAACAAAGAAGAAGAAAAGAAAAAACATGTGATATTTTGATTAATATTTTTGTTGGTAATGCCTCTGCTGTCCACCGCCTCAACAATACTATAAATAGAATTTCTTCCTTTTTGCAAAAATATCAACAAACAGACTATACTGCCTAGCCTATCTAAATTCTTTTCCTCCTTTTCCTTAGTTATAATTTAATTAACTATAACCTTATTATTGTTTTCTGCTTTAATATTAGAACTTATTGTTATTTGTATTAATAATTTTATTGATTTTAGTATTCTTTAATTAATTAGGATAGTAATTTTTTAATTTTGAAAAAATATTTTACACTGCTGAAATAGTTTCTTAGGACAGTGTCTAGCATGATTCATGTATAATTAATATATTACTTAAAATAATATCGTTATAATTTTTTATACACTGTTATGTTATTGTACTGCTAATATTATTATTATATTATAATTTTATTAACAGTTGAATATTATTATTATTTTTCTGTTGTTCCCAACAATTTCATGATCACTATAGTACTGATTAATTACCATAATACTAAAATTGGCCAACTTATTATATGTACAAATAGGTAAGTAATGATTTACTCTAGATTACAATTTTGCTAGTAGTATAATGACATATATGAATTGTATAATATAAATGAATTGTATATGCATTATATATTTCGATACAGTGTTCGGTGTATAAATTTTTTTATATAGCGTACTAATAAAAAAATTAGAATATATATTATAGACCATAAAAATAAAATTACAATATTAAGAATATTAATTTCGATATAATAATTCGGTATCTATGTACCATGCCAACTCCGATGTCTCATCAGGTGTCTTTAATACTTCTCGCTTCTAATTATATTTAGATATATTTATGTATATAGAAAGGTGAGTTTCATGACGACCAAGGGAATTATTGTAATTTCACAGCTAACATAATGATATTTTAGATATTTTGTGCACCTATAACTCTATAGAAATATCTAGACAATTATGATTTCTCCCTCTCTCTCTCTCTCTATATATATATATATATATATGTATGTATGTATGTATGTATGTATGTATATATACACATTAAAGGTGAGTTTCATGATGATCAAGGGTATTATTGTAATTTCACAGTTAACATAATGACATTTTAGATATTTTGTGCACCTATAACTCTATAGAAACATCTAGACAACTGTGATTTCTCTCTCTCCCTCCCTCTCTCTCTATATATACATACATATATATATACTAGTTTAGAATACGTGTGTTGCACGTGTATGTTAGTTAAGTAATTATAACTGCATATAAAAATTAAATTATTGTGTGAAAGTTACATTATTAAATATAAAATTTAAAAAGTAAAATATATTTTTCAGATAAATAGTATAATTAAATAGGAACATGATGAGTTCCTCACTTTAATTTTCTTAGTTAAAGAAGAATAATGACATGGTTTTGTAAATATGTGGACAATCATAGACTTTAAAAAACAAACGCAACCTAATAAAAACACAACAATGAAATTACTTATCTCCGTAGACTCATATTTCGAAATATGATAATTAAAATTGTATCATTGTGAAATTATTGTTATAAAAATAACTAAAGCCAAAATGCATGCCCGTACATGGGACAATAATTTTAGAGAACTCATGTGATGAAAGAAATTAATTATCTTTGAAAAACTTAATGTCTCCAACAATAGCTAAAGGAAAAAAGATTAATGAAACATAAAACTGTGTGAATTTGATATAGTTTAAAACTTCAAAAATACATTTTAATATATGATAATATTAGAAGTTGAAATTTGTTGCAAAGCAACATTACAGGAGAAATAAATTGACCTAGAAAGAAAGAGGAGAAGAAAAGCACCAAACTTACACTCCCTCATTTCAAAATAGTTGGTTCTTATGAAATTGACAAGTCCATTAAGAAATCAATAATTAAAAGTACATTTTACCTTTTTATTCTTATATATTTTTTAAAGTTTAATAATCAATATAATAATTAAATATATATAGAGAGAGAACTTTGGAGCAAATTACTTCATTCCATGCATCACGCCTAGAACTTACAGTATTTACATTGAAACTATAATTTATTTTTTTAGAATTGAAATCTTGTGCACTATTCCATTACTCTATCTAAGCATATGAAGAGTACGTCGTTCCGCATATGGACTCTTCGTTTTCATAATTACTATGTGTATATTTTGTAAATTTATTTTAAAATTACTATTGGTAAAGTTGCATATTCAATATAGTTTTGAAAATGTAAAATTGTGCTTTCGATAATTTTAAAAAAATGTAGATGTACTTAATACCATTAAAGGTAAAATAAAAAAGTATACACTCCAAAATAGTTTTGATTATACAAATTGAACAACTATAGAGTCAACTATTTTGAAACAGAGAGAGTACTTTCGTTCCAAAATAGTTGATCCTTCTTAATTTGGTATTCCCTTAAAAAAAATATTTTTTAGATGTATATTTTATTAAATTAGTCTTGTTAATTATATATGCAAATATAAATTTAATGATAGGGGTATTATTAGAATAACATAATAATATTCTCTTGATTTTATAAATGGAACAACTAATTAAAACAAATAATTTTAAAAAGAGGACCAACTATTTTGAAACGGAGAAAGTAAATAGTAAAAACTTTGTGTGCACTTACACAATATATACGTAGTCGTTGAGTTCTATAAATAAGCCAAAACATTTTAAGAATTTGTTTCCAACATAAACCTAATCTTCAAGATAATGAATTGAAAGGAATCCTTGATTAACTCAATTTTTTTATAAACATAAGTCAAGTATTTTTAGTTTATAATTCTTTTAGAACGCTAATCATTATGTTAAACACAAAACCTAAAAGGAGTACTATGAAATCCTTAAATTTAGGAATCGATTCTTAAAAGGTAAACTAATATTTTATGTTAGGACTTTTTACATACTTTAAATAAAAAAATAGTTTAATAATTACAACAATGTGTCTCACATCGTCACATTAATTAATCAATACAGTTGTATACTTGTATATAGGAATAAATTATTTAAAAGCAATAACTGATATTAAAATAAATATTATATCTATTTACATGGTATAAATAAATATTGTATCTCAAATATGCTATCTTCCATAAGACATCCACCTTCTTTTGTGTCGATTTGGACCACAGTTTTTGTATCAAATGAAATATGAATATTTGCCAAATCATTTCGGAGAGCTCGAGTTTCTCAAATTGCTAGCGCTTCAACAATCAAGACGTTTCCTGCAAATTTAATCTGATGCCAAAGACTTGAAGAAAACATACACAACTATTGTAATCGGTGATAATGAATTCAAAATATAAAGAAGTATACTAAGAAATTAAGAGAATTTAACATCTATAAAACACACATAGAAAGAACTTTGACCATATATACTCTAGTATTCTCCGACAAAAAACACTTGGAGAATCACCTTACCTACTCATATCCAATTTGACCCACCCGTTACCACTCCTAGGCACAACTCAGCAAAAGAATAGAAGGAAACTATTCAAATTAAAATATCAATAAATTTGCTGGATTAATTAATTCACAAGTTGTTAAATTTTCAAGACTATATAAAGAAACATCAAATTTACCTAAATAATCAAAACATGTGTACTCATAAAATTTGATACGTTTTTCTTTTTAAGTTTCCTTGCCCTTAAGTGACAATAAAGTAGCTGTAAGAATTACAAATAATGAAAATATAGGTATCTATGACAAAAACGAAAGAAAGTGCACAACAAAAAGGAAAAAAGATGATAGCATGAATGCACATATCAAAAATAGATCTAGATTGGATTACATAGAAAATAAATCTATACGATGATTTATTACACATGATTAATAAAATTGACGTAATAGAAAAATAAATTTACAATCTAAAAATAACAATGTTATGTCAGAGACTTTAGAACGAAAGTTACAAACGTAAAAAGGCGATATACTATTCATGATTTGAAACTTGAAAACTACATCGGAGACTCATTAACAAAAGTTAAGGTCATAAACTTTTATAACAAAAAAAATATATGTAAAACCTAAAAAAGAAGAAACATAAATCAGTGATAAAAGAATCTTAAACAAAGAAATATAGACCTAAATAAAACATACACGATATTTTTTTCACAAAATAAAAGAAACTTAGAATTCTTACCTTATTGTTTAACTTCAATATAGGCGTGAACATCTGATCCCAACAAAAATTAAAAGCAGAGTGATCTGAATATCACCTATCATAGATCAAAAAAATAAAAATAAAATATTAATAGTAATATAATGAATAAGGTTACAGACCTAGACGATCTAAAGCCGAGGAAGACATAAGAATCTAAAAAAACAACGACGTAAAACTTAATGTTTGAATCACCTACCATAAATTAAAAAAAAATAAAATACTAACCTCTCATTAAAATCTATTCAATTTGATCATTCAAGCAAAAAAAAGCAAGAAAAATTTACACAAAGGCAATGTAGTAAACCAATAGCAAAAGAAGAAAAAACTAAAATACTAACCTAATGTTCTAATTATCGAAATTCCAAGAATATAGTATTGGTTTTCTGACGGCCATCTTTCTTGGTCGAGAATTGTGATGTTTCGTGAAACTTTTTTGCGTGCGTAATAAAGATATAAACAATCCCTACATGGACTAAAATTAAAAGTTTTTCCTTATATAAATTTTAGTTTAGTTAAAAGTCCTAATATAATAAAATAATTAAATAATAATTTAAATAAAATAGTAAATGACGATTTTGTCTATTACAGAGTATTTTAGTGAAGGATAAAAAGTTCAAATCATTTTTCTAAGGCTCTTCACACTTTTAATGTATATATATATATATATAAAATTAAGAATTCTTCAATAAACAAAGAAACAAAATGAGAGAAGTGTATGAAAGATAAATAATATCTATTACAAAAGAACTAAAAAATTTAAAACAATTGAAAATGCTAAAGAAGTATAGCTACATTTTTTAAATTTAATGAGAAATTATGTTACAAATAATATTTTTAAGACAATTTGTAAATTTAGTGGTGTACAATTTTTTTAAAAATAAAATAAAAAGTTTAAAACCTATATAATAATATTATAAATCGGGTTAAAAATATTAATATACTTTAAATTATCATATAAAATGTCAAATTTGATAAGTATTATTACAAAGTGATTGAGAATTCTGAGATATTACTAAGATCTCGAAAAAAATATCAAAAATAAATAAACATAATGAAAAAGAAAAATAATAGATGAAAATCTGTCTCTTTTTTGTCATAGCACAAAAATGCATATTTATAATTTTTTTTCCAGTTTAAAAGATTTATAAGATGTTTAATGGACAATAAATTATGAAATATTATTAAATAAAAAAAATATTGGGCCCATGCATAGCACGAGATACATCATCTAGTTTATATTTATATTTCTACTATATAGAAGAGCAGTTTGGTGGACGACCAATGACATTTTCGTAAATTTATCTCCAACTAAGGGCAAAGTAGTAATTTTCAGTGGTTAAATAAAACTCTAGAAGCGTTGTTCTCTCAATCTCTCATTTTTTTATTCACTTTTGATTTTTAATGGAAGAAGAAGATCCAATTCAGTTTTCCAATTTCTACATAGATTAACCAATTTTTTTCTTTGTTGATGAGTTCTCTATGAAAACATATCATTGTTCATTCATATTTGTAGTTATAAGCGATGTCAAGATAGCAGAGACAGAGATTAGGAAAAAGCATGAGCACACACGAAGGAGGAAATTGATTGGTAGTTAGGGAGGCGTATGACGTATAAATACAAGGTAAAAATTAAGAAGAATAACTCGTATTATCGTTGTATTTGGGGTAAAGTTTGTAGGCCTCATGGAAATAGTGGTGTTGTGAGAGCTAAATTCAACTCCAATTTTCCACCGAAACCTATGTTTGGTACATTCCGATTGCAATAGCATAATTAATTTAATTGTGTTGTTAATTGAAACTTTGCTTGTGTAGAATTTTTTTTGAATTTGTTGTGTTCGCCTTTTCCAGGGAGCTAAGGTTAGAGTTTTCATGTACCCAAGCAACATATGAGGTACTACTTATATTTTACTTAGATTTTTTGATATGTTGACCCTAAAAAATATTTTTTGATATAATTTGTGGTATTTGCTATAGTAACTAATGTGTTACATGTAGAGGTTGAGGATTAGGATACAAGGTTAGTATCAGTATGTAGTCAAGTGCTTTGCTTTTCTTTTTCGGGAGTATTAGTATTAATCTGGTATTTTTGTGTTCTTAGATTTCTATTTCTATCGGTTAGTTTTTAGCTTGATTATTATTTTTTGGGGGTTGTTGTTCCTGCTTGTTGCTATTGGAGTATTTTTCATCTGTTTTGTGTAGTGTGATGACCAAGGGCATTATTATAATTTCACAGCTAACATAATGACATTTTAGATATTTTGTGCACCTATAACTCTATAGAAACATCTAGACAACTATGTGTAATACCCCAAACTTTTTCTAGCTTAATTTCATTCCTAGAATTTTAAGGGATGACTTCCAAAATGAATAATATTTAATTCATATAGAATTTTCTTGATTTTAACTTTCCATTATGTGAAAAATTGAATAAGCTTTCCATCGATACCAAATTCGCTCAAAACCGACACTCGGTGAACAAGTTAGGGCGTTTATACTAAGCAGTGTGCCAATTGGGTAGTCGCAGCATCGTGATGGAGGCCAAATCGGTGTTTGTCAAATTCCAGTGGGTCATCGCGATTGCACCGCATCGCGGTGAACCTCAAAACAACAATTGTCTATATTCAGTAAGTCACTGCGATTCTACCGCATCACGGTGGGTATCGCGATGACGCACTCACCACGTCGCGGTGAAGCCTTAAACGGCGTTTCAGTTATGGATTTTAAATTCCAAGGGCAGTTTGGTCTTTTGCCTACACCCCCAAATCGTGAAAACAGACGATTAAAGTCATTATTGAGCAAAATATGCACATTCTTCATCAATTTCTCACAAGTAAAAACCCTAAGCTTCAATCTCCAACTTCAAGAATCCCCAAAAGTCCACCATTCTTCTTTCAAACTAGTTCAAATTTCAAGATTTTCAAGTCAAAATCTCCAAGAGTCAACCTTCAAGGGCACAAATAGGACCTCAAAACCAAACTTCTTCATCTAGTTCATTATATAAGGTATGTAGGGTTTGAACAAAGATAAATCTTTCATCCTTGTGCCCAAAGATTTAATTTTTATTAAAGATTACATGATTTGCAAGTTAGGGTTTACACCCAAACCATCTCGTTTTGAGTTTACGAATTTACAAGTGATTTTGAATATTGAAGTGCATGTTATCTCATTTACTTATGCTTTGACTTGAAGATTTCTATTATGAATTGGACTTCCCTATTGTGAATTGATATTGTTGAATGAATTTCAAGATAATTGTTGGGAATGAAGATTTATTATGAAATTCTGAATATTTAAGTACATATACTTTAAAACCCAAGTATGAGTTTTGAAATTTCAAGAAGAGTATATTATTAGCATGCTTTGACAAGTAAGTATTCATATTTTTAAAGAAAGATTGATCTTTGATCCTGAGCTAATATAGGAATCCACATTATTCCTACAGTTTATGATTTAAACCAAAAAGAAGCATAATTGGTTTTAATTACGAACCCTTGTGCTATTTTAAGGTGGATTACCTAAAAGTTCTGAGCAACAAGTATGGGAGTAGTATTTAGAACCGAGTTGGGTATGATTACAAGGTCACATGCCCCAGAACTACGTGTCACCATAGGTTTCTGATTTGCCCATAATGTTGTGATCACTTAAGTTAAGGTTCTATTCCGATGGCAAGGGTAGAACAGCTCTCCCCACTGTGGGTAAGACGTTGGACTCCATGTCAGCTCTCATGGTTTATGTCAGTTAGAAGAAACTCTCAAGCCCAAAGTCCCCGAGTTCCTAAGTACCAAAGTTCCAAATTTTCAAAGCTCCCAAAGTCTCTAAGTTTCAAAGAAAAAGAATGATAGAAAAACTTTTAGAAAACTAAGTGTAAAGGCTCACAAGTTTTACTCAGATTATGCTTTATAGAAAGATATTAGCTTCATATTTTAGTTTTCAGATTTTCGATTTAAGATTAAGTCCTTTCTACACTTAGATAATATGATTTACAGACAGAACATAAGTACAACTTTTAGAACTAAATGTTGTGACTCACTAGATTTATAAAGTTTGATTTACTATGCATGACTTCAGTTTTCAATTTTTAAATATTTCAGCTTATGTGAGTCATTTACATTTAGCATGCATTATTTTACCAATTATGATGATGAGATAATGTTTTACCTATGCATTCACCCCCATATACTCAGTACATCCTCAAAGTACTGATCCACATATACGTCTATGTGCTACATTTCCTCATAATGTAGGTACGAGTTGTAGCACACATCCATATTCAAACAGTTTGCAGCTTCCAGTCAGCAGGTGGTGAGTCCTTTTGATTCAAGCGCTCGAGTTAGTTATACAGTTTGAGAATTATTTTATTTTTCTTTATTCAGTTGTATTGATTTGGGATAGTTGGGGGTTATGTCCCGGCTACCTATAGTCAATACTAGTAGAGGTTTCATAGACAGTTAGTAGAGTTCATGTATTTGAATCCAGTGTTGTTTTGTAAAAGCAGAGTTGTAATCATATTAATACAAATTTGTATTGATCAAGTTCAGAAGAGAATTATATTTTTCTGTATTTTCTTCAGATTTATGTGTTTTATTCAGTTTGTTATGAGTTATGCCAGTAGAAGGGTTAGCTTGGGATCACTTGTGACCCTAAGCACTGTGTGACGTCTCGGGGTCCATTTTCGGGGCGTAACAAACTTGGTATCAAAGCACAAGGTTCAAGTGTCCTAGGGTGTCTGTGAAGTCGTGTCTAGTAGAGTCTTGCGGAACGATATGAAGACGTCTCTACTTTTCTTCAAGAGGCTACAAGACATTTAAGAAAAGTTTCCCTCCTTTCATACTCTAGATTGTGCAGTAAAGTTGTTCTCTTAGAAATTCCTGTCTACTCGTGTGTTGCCCTAAATTTCTTCATCTATGACTTATTCTTGAGATAACATAATTAGCAAGTTCCAAGTCTTCCCAAGATGGTGCTCTCAGATTTATTATCAGTAGGTGTAGAAGTCGTATAAGAGGCTTGAGAGGAGCTCGCTAGTGTGTTATAAGCTTCTCAAGTTGAAATTTTATCCCTATCCTTATGATTTATCCTGTTAATATAGAGTAAGATATGTATTCAGATTTCTCTTTATCCCTTCAATACAGATAGTACTCATAAGAAGAGAGAGTATGAACCTAGATTATTGAATAGAGTTTGCATTCGAGGGATATCACAACCTGGAGTGTTATGATTTATAAGTAGTAGAACCTTCTTATAGTTGAAAGCATGGATATAGAAGTGTAGTGACAAGAAAGTGTGAATGATGATTGATAGAAAATATAAAGATGAACTTATGAATGTTATCGAGATATGTTAAGGTGATAGATATGTCCTTGTGTTTTAGTTCAGTGGAGGGTGAAGAAAGATTTATTAGTTAAGGTAAATTGATGTGTGCTTGAAGTACGGAAGGAGTCATTGATGGTATTTTTTGTGTTAGGAAGGTATAGGATATCAATGGAAGTATCTGGTGGTTGAGTATTGTTAATTTAAGTGTATGAATGGGTGAATAGTAGTAATGTGTAGAAGTAGTATATGCTAATGGATTATAATAAGGAAAATTGTATGGTCATGATCGATTATAATTATTATTATTATTATTACTATTATTATTATTATTATTATTATAAGGCTTTAGTGGAATGGTATATCTTGATGTCTTATTTTATAGATTCCAAGTGAGAATAGTGTGTGAGATTGAGTGATTAATCATGTCTAGCACTAGACATTAAGTTTGAACAGTAGATGACCATAAAGGTGGAAATAGTGATTTCTTGGTTGGTGGTGCTAGTTATACGGAAGTGATCTAGTAGGCTTGAACAGTGTATGCAAGAGTTTAAGTTGATTTATTCGTAACTTAGTATGATGATGTAAGTATGACATAAAGGTGCCCAAAGTGATATGGGGTTGCATTATTTTTTAAGTTTATTACGTATTGTGTGTGGTTAATAGTACCCTTGAGTGGTTAAGTTGAAGAAGGCTAGCTATTTTGTACATGGGGTTATTAGTAGATAAGTTGAGGAGTTATGGATAGTTGGTGTTGAGTCTTTTTAAGTATGCTTTTGATTCCTACGATTATAGAAGTATGATCTTGGTAGGCTATGATTATGTGTTTAGGGAGGTAGATATGTTTGCTAACGAGAGTGTAAGTATTTGATGATGATTATTGAAGGTAAAAAGTTAAGAACAGTATGTATCAAGAGGGTGTTCAGGAATGAAGTTAGTATAGTTTGTTAAAAAGTTGGGAATATCCATGTTAAGTGTTAGAATCTAAGTTTAAATCTTTGAAGATTGAGCGAATAGAAATGAGAGTTGATGCTCTAGATGGTGTGAACTCAGGATGCAGTGATACTCATGAAGATTCTAAGTTAGTAAGTGTTCAAGATATTATGTGATGACTAGTGGGGCTACAGATTTCATAGTGCTCTTATTTCTCTTATCTCGCATTTTCTATGATTTTTATTTTTGCTATTTTATTCCTTATTTCTATTATGTCATCTATCCTGGGTCTTGTTTCATTACGGCCTTGTTTACTATTCTTTATCTTGAGACGAGGGTCTATCGAAAATAACCTCTCTACTTCTTCGAAGGTAGCGGTATGGACTGCGTACATCTTACCCTCCCCAGACCCCACTTTGTGGGAACACACTGGGTTTGTTGTTGTTATACTAGTGGGGATACAGACAGTTAGAGTTGTACCTCAGAAGGAGGTATTAGAAATGGGTTTTGCACTTCAGGTGTAGTCTTTCAGAGTAAGTTTATTATTTGCGTGTATTGTCGTATTTCAAACTCCAGAGTGAGTGACTGTAGTTCAGTTTAGAGTTTAGTAAGGGATTCCACAGACTTAGAGTGATGACTTAAAGCTAAGGGGGGGATGATGGAATGAGTAATCAAGTCTGGCTCTCAGATTTTAGTAGTAATGCCAGTGTGTTATAGAACATTAGAAAGTGAGGATGAGGCTCGACCCATTCTTATTTCAGTATTTTTAGTTATCCCAATACCTACTCATGCCTTACGTTTCAGTTCCATGATCATAGTTCAAGTTTATGCATATGATAAAGAATCATGTACTCTCCCAGTTCCTAATATGAGGAGTTCTAGTTCATTCAGTAGTCAGAATCACATTCCATAAGTTATGAACTCCAAATTCAGGTCATGCAGCACATGACTCATGTACTCATGCTTTACAGTATGTTCAGTTTCAAGTACCCATGCAACACACTTAACGATCAGCAGAAAAAAATTCATATTTGTATCATGTACATCCTCAGACTAGATCTCTTTAATGAATCCATGCCGTGAATGCTCTATTCCTCAGGCCTCGGTAAAGTATCAATTTATGCTTAGTATCCCTTCATATTTCGGGCCCTAGTATTCCACTAACCATTTAATGACCTTCTCTTAGGTCAAGACAACGATGATGAATAACTGTGTAGATGAGAGGAAGTAAATATGTTATGTTAGGAATACCAGGGCCCAAAATTCAATGAGTCTGAAGGAATATTGAGGTGAAGTTTTGTGTATGACTTGGTCAGTTGGGAATATTTTATGTGTGTCTTCCTAAGAATTGAATAGCGCATGGAAGTTGTTATTGATGGACGTATTAGAGAATATAAGAAGGATGCTTTATGAATGTTTGTTTAGAAGTGCAGATGTGGTTATGAAGATAGGCTTGAATGTCATGATTGGTATGCAAGAGGTTGAATTTAGTTGTTAAAATGGTACAAAGAATTATACTAGAGGTAAGTAGTTATGACAGTGCTTGGGGTATTGAATTCATGGTTCAGATTAGTATTATGGTGTGGTTTTATGTGTAGCACCTTGTGATTTTGAGTTAGGCTTGACCACGACGAGAGAATTTAGTTCAGTTACACTTTAGTAGACGGACTTATCAATCCCATGTGGGAATTATAAGTTGAATCGAGCGAGTAAAGTATTTAAGGGGAATAGTATAGTTGAGAGAGAGTGTTTGAGAAGTGTTGCTAAGCTTGAAAGTAAGAAGTTGCATTGCTTAAGGCCCAAAAATTCTATCATGACTTATGATTTATAGATCTAAGTTCCATGCTATAGACTTGGGGCAATGTTGAAACCTCTTATCTAGAGGTCTTGTTTAGATCATTCCCGGAGCTCTTTGCTCCCTAATATCATTAGAACTTCCTAAAAGAGTGTTGGAGAAATACTCCATATAAGTATGATCCAATTCATATAGCCTGCAATCCAGTTTAACAATCAACCAGATAAGCTCCTATAGATTTCCAACTTTCCATTTAGTCCTACTACCCAAAGTCTCGCGAGTAGGACCATCCCAAGAGGAAATTTATTCATTTATGTATTTTACGAATATAGCTCAGTTCATGAATCATGCATCAGTTTCAGATTCAGATATTAAGTCATGATTTAGTTCATAAGTATTCAGCGATGCAGTACCCAATGTATGATCTTAGCCTCGTTGTCTTAGAATTCGTGCCTGCATAAACTATTACTTCGCAGTTCTATAAGTATGATTACACCGTGAGCACATCAAGCAAATTCTAAACCCTCAGCATGAATTAGCTCCTTATAATAAGTAAAGGCAAGCCAACTCAGAAATCAGTTTCCTGATAAAGGTTTCTAATGTTCCAGACTTAGTCTTGTAAATATATTCTCAGATGTGAATGTTCAGTATGTAACCTAAGTTTTCTTAGAACATTACTCTTGGCTTAATCAGTATCATTCGGGGACAAACGATCCCAAGGGGGAGATATTGTAATACCCCGAGTTTTCATGTCATAAACCTCTCATCTTTTCCTCACGAAATCAAATCTGGCCTAAAGTAATGGTTGCTCATAAGTTGACTCCCTAATTTCTATCTAAGCCATATAGATGTTTTCATGAGAATTCATGCACTCGCAGACAAGTTCAATATCTCATTATGTTTAAGATTCAGGCATTCCAGTTATAGCCTCAGTTTTCAGCATCTCAGTTTTGCTAGCCACATTCAAGAACGAATGTTCCCAAGGAGGAGATATTGTAATACTCCAAACTTTTTCTAGCTTAATTTCATTCCTAGAATGTTAAGGGATGACTTTCAAAATGAATAATATTTAATTCATATAGAATTTTATTGATTTCGACTTTCCATTGTGTGGGAAATTGAATAAGATTTCCATTAATATTAAATTCGTCCAAAACTAACACTCGATGAACAAGTTAGGGCGTTTTTAGTAAGCAGTGTGCCAATTAGGCAGCCGCCGCATCGCGATGGAGGCCAAATCGACGTTTATCAAATCCAATGGGTCACCGTGATTGCACCGCATCGCGGTGAACCTCAAAACAACAATTGTCTATATCCAGTAAGTCACCGCGATTCCACCGAGTCATGGTGGGTATAGCAATGACACACTCACCGCATCGCGGTGAAACCTTAAATTGCGTTCCAGTTACAGATTTTAAATCCCAAGGGCAGTTTGGTCTTTTCCCTACTCCCCCAAATCGTAAAACAGATGATTAAAGACATTATTGAGCAAAATATGCTCATTCTTCATCAATTTCTCACAAGTAAAAACCCTAAGCTTCAATCTCCAACTTCAAGAATCCCCCAAAGTCCACCATTCTTCTTTCAAACTAGTTCAAATTTCAAGATTTTCAAGTCAAAAACTTCAAGAGTCAACCTTCAAGGGCACAAATAGGACCTCAAAACCAAGCTTCTTCATCTAGTTCATCATATAAGGTATGTAGGGTTTGAATAAGGATAAATATTTTGTCCTTGTGCCCAAAAACTTGATTTTTATTAAAGATTGCATGATTTGCAAGTTAGGGTTTACACCCAAACCATCTCGTTTTGAGTTTACGAATTTACAAGTGATTTTGAATATTGAAGTGCATGTTATCTCATTTACTTATGCTTAGACTTGAAGATTTCTATTATGAATTGCACTTCCCTATTGTGAATTGATATTTTTGAATGAATTTTAAGATAATTGTTGGGAATGAAGCTTTATTTTGAAATTCTGAATATTTAAGTACATAGGCTTTAAAACTCAAGTATGAGTTTTGACATTTCAAGAAGAGTATATTATTAGCATTCTTTGACAAGTAAGTATTTAGATTTTTAAAGAAAGATTGATCTTTGATCCTGAGCTAAGATAGGAATCCAAATTATTCCTACAGTTTATGATTTAAACCAAAGAGAAGCATAATTGGTTTTAATTACGAAACCTTGTGCTATTTTAAGGTGGATTACCTAAAAGTTCCGAGCAATAAGTATGGGACTAGTATTTAGCACCGAGTTGGGTATGATTACAAAGTCTCATGCCCCAGAACTATGTGCTCCTGTAGGTTTCTGATTTGCCCATAGTAGGCTAAGATTGTGATCACTTAAGTTAAGGTTCTATTCTGATGTTAAGGGTAGAATAGCTCTCCCCAACGTGGGTAAGACTTTGGACTTCATGTCAGCTCGCATGGTTTATGTCAGTTAGAAGAAACTCTCAAGCCCGAGTTCCCCGAGTCCCTAAGTCCCAAAGTTCCAAATTTTCAAAGCTCCCAAAGTCTCTAAGTTTCAAAGGAAAAGAATTATAGAAAAGCTTTTAGAAAACTAAGTGTAAAGGCTCACAAGTTTTACTCAGATTATGCTTTACAGAAAGATATTAGCTCCAGATTTCAGTTTTCAGATTTTCGATTTAAGAGTGAGTCCTTTCTACACTTAGATAATATGATTTACAGACAGAACATAAGTACAACTTTTAGAACTAAATGTTATGACTCACTAGATTTATAAAGTTTGATTTGCTATGCATGACTTCAGTTTTCAGTATTTCAAATATTTCAGCTTATGTGAGTCATTTACATTTAGCATGCATTATTTTACAAATTATGATGATGAAATAATGTTTTGGTTATGCATTCACTCCCATATACTCAGTATATCCTCAAAGTACTGATCCAAATATACGTCTATGTGCTACATTGTCTCATAATATAGGTACGAGTTGTAGCACAAATCCATATTCAGACAGTTTGCAGCTTCCAGTCAGCAAGTGATGAGTCCTTTTGATTTAAGGGCTCAAGTTAGTTATACAGTTCGAGCAATATTTTATTTTTCTTTATTCAGTCGTGTTGATTTGGGATAGTTGGGGGTCATGTCCCTGCTACCTATAGTCAATACTAGTAGAGGCTTCATAGAAAGTTAGTAGAGTTCATGTATTTGAATCCAGTGTTGTTTTGTAAAAGCAGAGTTGTAATCATATTAATACAGATTTGTATTGATCAAGTTCGGAAGAGATTTATGTTTTTCCGTATTTTCTTCAGATTTATGTGTTTTATTCAGTTGCTTATGAGTTATGCCAGTAGAAGGGTTAGCTTGGGATCACTTGTGACCCTAAGCATCGTGAGACGTCTCGGGACCCATTTTTGGGGCGTTACACTATGATTTCTCTCTCTCTCTCTCTCTCTCTCTCTCTATATATATATATATATATATATATATATATATATATATATATATATATATATATATATATATACTAGTTTAGGTGTACGCGCCTCGCGCATGTACCTTACTTTATTGAGTTCAAGCATTGCACTAAATAAGATATTTGTTTAAATAATAAAGATGAATCCAATAATTAAATTCAACATCTTTTGGAGATTTATTTAATTAAACCTAACCTTTATAAAAAAAAATTGTCAAAGCCAATAGACATTCATCTACCACTTGTAGACTGCAACAAAAGAATACGATAATAGAGACATCAAAATAATATAATTAAATCTAAAATTTACACAAAAAATTTCTCAAAGCCGTCTGACACATCTACCACATGTGAACTATAACAAAATAATACGATAATAGAGATATCAAAATAATACAACTAAACTTAATCTTTACACAAAAAAAATCTCAAAACAGAGATATAAATACAATACAATTAAACCTAACTTTTATCTAAAAAATTCTTCGAAGCCGACTGACATTCATCTACCACCTGTAAATTCATCTAAGACCTGTAAACTACAACAAATAATACAATAGTGATCACAAAGCTTCAATTTTGATGAAAATAATTCTTGTGTGTATATATACACACACACACATTGAATTCTATTATGTTGATAAAAACAGTGAAGAAGTTGAGGGTTAGAAAATTAAGCCTACACCAATCTAAACATGCAACCGAATTAAGTTAGATGATAATAATATTTTTTAATGAGTAAACCGATTTCTTTAGTAGTTTAACGTGTATCTCAATATTTATAGAAGTATTTCCTTAATATAGTCCTATTTTAGGAGTATTTTTCCATCCTATTTTAGGAATATTTTTCTAATTGATCAGTACAAAGAAGAATATTAATAGATTCTCCTTCCATATATTTTAGGAGTCCCACATATTTTAGGAGTCTAGTTAATATAATAGAAATAATTAAATAATAAATTGAAGAAAATAGTGAAGAGACAGTTTTGTCCAAACGAGAGTCTTTTAATGAAGGACAAAAAATTTAAATCACTTTTATAAGGGTTTTCACGTTTTTAATATATTATAGATTTTAGATTTATATATATATATATATATATATATTACTACTATATTTATTTATTCTTTATATATAAGGAAGAATCTCGCTTTTTGGTAGTCCCCAAAAATATTTTAGTGCAACTAGATAGTCACACATGTTTATTTTTTTCCATACATATTGTTACATTTGTCTTCATTTATTATTTTATAATTTATTTATTTATATATATTTATAATTTAATTATATATAGTAGCTATTTTTTTTTAGAAATCTCTTCTTGTTCCTTATTAGATTACTTATTCTTTTTAACTAATTTCTTATATTAAAAATTAATTATTTTACTTTCTTATTTATTTTAGTAAATGACGAAAGAGTTATAACTTTTTTCTATATGATTATTATTATTAGGTAATTACATAAAGTATTAATATACAAATTTAAATTTTTTGGTACGTTTGCCAAAAAAATTATTTCAAAATAGTTGACATGTTTAAATGATCAAGAAATTTCTTTTTTCAATCATACCCTTAGTAATTAATTTTCAAATTAATTGAACAAGATTCATATAATCAATATTAAAAAGAGAATAGGATTATATTAGTCAATTTACGCCTTTTATTAATTTTTTCTTAAGATTTGTGCAAATTATATACATGTCAATTATTTTTAAATTAAAGGAGTATGGGTCAATTATCTTGAGATGGAAAGAATATTAATTAAGAATAATTTAGTAAAAATATATTTTACTTTCAAAAGGTGAGTGACTTCAAAATGATTTTACACATTAAAAATACCGTATTATGAATGACAATAATGTGAAAAGAAAAATGCTTTAAAAAATTACACTATACTCAAGAAAATTAAAAATATAACATTAATTATTACTAATCATTTCCTATTTTAACAACAAGAAAAATAAAAAAATTAAAAAGAGGGGAGGGGGAGGTTTGAGAAAGGGGCACGGGTAATACACAAATCTAACAAAAGTAGAACTATGTTAAGTTATTTGTCCAGTAAAAAAAAAACAAGTAAAAAGGAATTGAGAGAGTATCCTTTTTTCTCTCTTTTTCATTTTGTTTGACCTTTATACTAAAAATAAAATTCTCTTTTTATTTATTATTTAGCTATTCAAGAGAGATTTATTATTTTCGTTCAATATTATTGTTATCATTAAGTAACTACATAACTATATTTAATACTAGTTTACTATACGTGCTTTGCACGTGTGTCTCATATTGATTAATAAAATTTTATATAAAAAGAATAAAAATATTTAAAATACAACAATGTGTTAAAATAAATGTTATAACATTTCTTTCTCGTTGTTATATCATGCTCACTCCCAGCTAGATGATTATCATTATGCTCACCCCTAAACTTGATGACTATCGTTCTTCTTCACCAATTGCAAGTACTCGAGCTGCTTGATGTTTGTGTTATTAATTAATGTCTTCTTCATCTTCTCTTCAATCATAGATACTATCAATATTTCACAAAAAAATTCTCAATTAACAATTATCTATCAAGAATACATCATAATTTATTATTGTAAACTTCAATGGCATAGAAGAATTTTAGAAAACTTATATTATATCAAATCACAAGAAAAGAAAATCATAAATTTGTATTTTTTCTAAATTTGATCCAATATCAAGTGGACATGTAATTAAGAAGAAATCCTAGAATATAGACCAAACATACAACTTTAACAAAAATCCTTTCTATAATAGGTTAATGTTGGCATGACAAATATTATTAAAAAAACTAAATCTAACTCCCACATTAAAAACTGGATTTATAGACTTAACCATCTGTTTGTGCTACATTATTTGTAGCTAAAAAAAATCATAATTCATTACTACTATTTACTATTTAATTTTTTATACACAATTCATGTTTATTTAACAATGAGACAACTTATTTAGTATATTTTTTATTTTCTACTCTTTCATTCCTTGTTATGTTAAATTTAGATCTACTATTTTGACATTTATATCTACTATAATCGATTTGAGTTTATCTATTATTCCTTTCACCACTTATATATATTTAAAAGTTTTTTCAATTTAAAAGATTAACGTACATAATTTTTTTATATATGTATTAATTCATTTAAAATTTTAATTTGACTTTTTGATCTTATCTCTTTTTGAACATTTTAAATTTTTTTTTCTAAAATTGTTATTCTGTTTTTTTATGTGAAAATTCTATATTGATGATATGAATTTATGTATATATTTAGATATAAATTAAATCTACATGTAATTTACTAAAATAAGATTATATTATACACACACATGTTTTCTCATGTCCTACTTGCAAGAAACATTCAAGACTTAATAGAAAGTAAATTAAAAAGGGAAGGAGATGCACCTTTGATTCTTCTGGCTACTTTATTCGATGGCCACATGTTTTTTTATTCAATTTTTCAATCAAATGTTTCTCAACTGAAAGAAAAACATGAAAAATTATCAGAAGGGAGAATCCATTGTAAAATTATTGAATATGTATAATTCATATAAAATCTTAAAAATTACTAACTAAAAGAAATAAAAAAAAAAAGACAAAGAACGATTATTATGAATGCAAAAACACACTTGAATCAAGAAAAAATAAGAAGAAAAGAATCATAGAAATAAAAGAAGCATGTTTCTTCTAGTGTTTGTTCCAAAATATTACTTAAATAAATTGTACAAAAAAATTCATTTAAGATAAAAGTCTAATTCATTCGGAAGTGTTAAATATTATAGTATTAAATTATTTATATTAGTGTGATTTTTTATTTTTATGCAAATTATTTAAAAATTAATTATGGTATCAAACCATTTAGCTATTTATGCTAGTGTTATGCTCACATGACAGACTCCCGACTTCAGCTTATCTCCATTATATTGGCCTTGCTCCTACTTCCCATTGTCGTATCTGCAATCTTGAACCTGAAACTACTTCCCATATCTTTCTCCGCTGCTACGTTGCGCAGAAGTTTTGGCTCGATCTGGGCATAAACCTATCTGACGTAGCCGACACCAACCACCACTGGCTCCACACTCTACGTAACTCAAATCCCTCCTTCCACACCGACCAGCCCGACTGGTTAGTCTTTTCCCCCTTTGCCCTTTGGCATATTTGGTTAAATCACAATCACAATGTTTTTAACTCTACAACTAACCTCCTTAGAGTTCCTGTGATTCTTCAGAGAATTAATGAGTTTACTCTCTATGCTCACAAGCCTAGTAACCAGGTGGGTGCTATCACAATTGACGTCAAATGGTTCCATCCGCCCCGGGGCTCCTATAAACTCAATGTTGATGGTTCCTTCTCTGCCAGCCTTGGTGTTAGTGGTATAGGAGGTGTTATTCGTGATGAGCATGGCCACTGGGTTGTGGGTTTTCACGCCAGCAGTGCTAGTCATTGCCATACTTTGGTAGAGTTGGAGGCCTTGCACAAAGGATTACGTATGGCCATTCATCACAACCTTCAGCCCCTGGAAATAGAATCCGACTTTACAGAACTCCTTCTTTTACTTCAGCACCCTTCCTCTCCTTATACTGACGTTGTATATGCTTGCAGGTCAATGTTGAGGAGCTTGGGGAATCCAGTGCTACGGCATAGCTTCCGCCAAGCAAATGAAGTAGCAGATAACCTTTCTAGATTAAGCTCTCGTCTGTCCACAACTAGTGCTGATGACTTTTTGTTAACTCCACCGGATGTTGTTGAAGCCCAACTCCGACAAGATCGAAATGGAGTGCAATGTAGTACCGTAGTATCATGGTCTACTTATAATCAACTAGTATGTCTAGGGAATCAATCAGTATTGTGTAATTATGGTAGAAATATTTCTGTGTTGGACTCCTCTAAGAGCCATCCTGTGGACTCTATTTTGTTAACATCTGGTCACTTCAGTACTTCTACTGCTGTATGTAAACCTCCCTAAACTTCAGTTCCTTTTGTTATATATAATATATATTATCTATTCCCACAAAAAAAAAACCTCACGTACTACAAAAATATTCTAACAATAGTAATATAATATAATACTTAAATAATAAAGATCTCAAATCTGGCATAAGTAGTGGACTGATGATACTCAATACTCACGTACCACAAAAATATTCTAATAATAGTAATATAATATAACACTTAATTATATAAACATTATTGTATATAATTATTGAAACTATAAACAATATCACTTATCCTATATTTTAGGATTCCTAATTTTAGAAATAGTCTTATTATATTTTTTAAAGTTTTAATCCCATATATTTTAGGATTCAATATCATAAATATAATTAAATAATAATTTGAGGAAAAAAAAAGTGAAAAGACGATTTTGTCTAAAGTAGGGACTTTTAATGAAGGGCAAAAAGTTCAAATCACTTTTCTAAGGGTCTTCACACTTTTAATATATTATAGATTATAGATTATAGATTATAGATTATAGATTATAGATAAGTGAGGATCTTGGGAGCTTGGTCGTCCTCACAGGCCCAATAATTGTCAATCATATACTTTTAAAATATAATCATCGAGATAAATAAACAAACTCCTATTAAATAACTTTTTAATGGGAGTGCCAAATCAACAAATATAAGACAAAATGAAATGGATAGACTACATTATTTATTTATTTATTTTTATATTTTAGAAAAATTTGTGCAATTTTGAAGTCATAATATTTTTTAATCCTTTATAACTTTGTAACAATATGATTCATCATAATGTTCATCGAGTAGGTCGTTATTTTCATTTGTTAAACACCTGTAAAATACATTTAAATATATTCAAGATGAATTTTTTAATGGATTAGTATCATTTATTGCTTTGTATGATTCTATAAAAATTATCAATATATTGATACTTATAATTTTAAATTATTCTCTTGTACAATTTTCAAATAAAGTCATAAAAAATAAAAAAAATAAAAATTGATTGTTTAATTCAACAGAATCTGTTTCACTTGCTGTTAAAATATGCATTGAACATGTGATATTATTATGATATTTTAATGTTACTTAGGACAATTTAAATAAATAATAAATTATTATTTTATTTTATAAAAATGATAAATATGTTGTATTATAAAATTTGATCTCTACTATCATTTTGATCGGGTTTATTTAAAAATACCAAAAAAGTTCGTTTAGATAAACTTATTAAATACATATATAAATATTTAAAATTATAATATTGGGCCAGTAAACGAGCCCTTCATTATCTAGTAATAATAAAAAAAGGTAAATCATGGTTGTTACATATCGGTTAATAACATATTGATTAGTTTCATGTTACTTGGTCTTATTGAAACGACACATTCTATAAGAAAGTTTTAATTAGAGGTGTATTTTATCAAAATAACTTTATTAATGATGCTTTAAAACTTTAAATTTAACTACTAATAATTTATTAGTTATTTAATATTAAAGATAGAACAAAAAAAATATAATAAAATTCTCTTAATTTCATAAATTGAAACAATTGCATATAAGGGCCAAGTAATACTATGAAATGGGGGAAATACTATATGTTAGAGCAAAGAAGTTTTGATGATTGACGTATGTGAATAAAACATGTTATTCATACTGGTCCTTACATGCGGAGAACATTAAAGTGGATGCAAGGCTAATGATTAAATAATGTGTAAGGTCAGGAGTGGATAAGCAAGAAAATTCAGATGTGCTTTCAATATTTATCACTTGCAGAAAAGAGGGCAAAAGAAAGATAAACACGACACTTGAAGATTGAGCAAATAAAGGAGTCCTACCTTGTTAAGGAGATAGATTGAAACAAGGAGTGAAACCAACTGAGAGTCCTATTGAAGAAAGAAGACTACATCATCTAAAGGACTCCATCAGGAGTTGGCTTAAATAGAGGAGACTGCTTCAAAGAGTTTCACTCATGCACTAATAAGAAAAGCTTCAATCAGCAAATTCGTTCACTAGCTTGAAGAAGAACCTAGTCCTTTACTTAGAGAGTCGTAGACTTTGTGTAATAGATTGGTTCTTTGAGTTGCAATGAGTCTTAATTCTAGTCTCAGTAAAATATAAACTGAGTTAGGAGTTGTGTCTTCAAGTTAGGGAGCTCGAAGACCTGGGAACACTTATCTTGGTAAGATTTGTGTTATTGTAGAAATAGGAGTTAGAGTTTAATTCGTAGTTTACAAAAGTATTGTAATTTGTTGATTGTTGAGGCTCAAGAGTTTTAGTGACGTTGGGGTTAAATCTTGTAGAGGTACAGATCGTGGTTTTTACACCTTTCTTGAGTTGGGTGTTTTTCACATAAAAATAATGTCTTCCTATTTACTCTACTTAAGTGAACCACGTTAGCTTACTTGTTCCACTGATAGGCAACAAATAGAGTAAAATATTAAAATCAGTAGGGTACGCGCTCTAACAAGTGGTATCAGAGAGAGATTGTCTTAAATAAGGTTAACACCTAAGAAAAGATCACTATGATGAATTCCGCACCCCCTACTGGTCACAGTGAAGGTCAGTCAACTACTAGACCTCCACTCATTAATGGTTCTTACTTCATCTGGTGGAAATCTAAGATGGAAATGTTCATTCAAGGGGAAGACTACGAATTGTGGGATAGGATCACTGATGGTCCTACTATCCTAATGAAGTTGGTTGATGGTGTACAGGTCAAGAAAGTAAGAAGTAAATTTACAACTAATGACTTGCTAGCTTTAAAGAAGAATGCTAAAGCTAAGAACATCTTGTTCTGTGGATTAGGGCCAACCGAGTACAACGGAGTATCAAACTGTACCACTGCTAAGTAAATCTGGGATTGCTTGGTCAATGTTCATTAGGACACCTCTCAAGTAAAGAAGTTTAGAATTGCCCATCTCTTTACTGAATATGAAGCTTTCAAAATGAAGGAGAATGAATCACTCCATGAAATGATGACCAGACTTACTGCCCTAACCAATGAATTGGCCTCCTTGGGAAAAGACATTCCTGTGGAGAAACAAGTTGAAAAAGTGTTAAGGGTATTACCTAAGTCTAAATGGGATGTAAAAGTCACTGCCATTAGGGAAGAAAAGAATCCCACTCAATTGACATTAGATGAATTGGTAGGAAATCTTAAGACTTATGAAATGCAAATTGATGGGATCAAGAAGGAAGTGGTATCTCCTGAGAGAACCTTGGCATTGAAGGAATCAGACAGTGATGAAGAAGTTGAACTTGATGAAGAATAGGTTGCCTTTATAACTAAGAACTTCAACAAGTTTTTTTTTTTAAAAAAGGAAACAAGTAGCAAGAAATGTTCCAATGACAATCCAAAAGGATGCTACAAGTGTGATAAGACTGATCATCAAATTAGAGTCTGTCTTGTATGGAAAATAAAGTGAAAGAAGGAAAGAGTTGAAAGATAATTAAAAGAAAAGACTAAAAAAAGAGAGGAGTATGCTATAGTAGCTACTGGGGGATCTAATTCAGATGAGTCAGAAGATGAAGAAATTGATGAGACTGCACGTATGTCCATTGGAGATTCAGACTTGGAAGAAGAAAATGGAACTTCTGAGGTAAGCATTCTTGAGATTAAAGAAAAATTGCACTTATTTTCTAAAACAAAACTTATGTCCTTAATGAGTGCTCTAATTAATGATTTCCAAGAATTAACTTCTGATAGGGATGAGTTATTCAACAGCCTTACAAGCCTCAAATATGATGTCATTGATTTAGAAGCTTGTAAGAATACTGTTGAAAAGGAAAACAACACTCTAAAGGAACAGGTTGTACAACTTGAGTCTACAAATGTCACACTTAAAACTGAAGTCCTAAAACTGACACTTATTGAAAAAGGAAAAAAAAAGGTAAAAGCAAGGAACAAGAAGATGTTGAACTTGAGTTAATAAAGTACAAACAAGAGTGCATTGATACAAAAGAAATGATGAATAATCTGAGTCAAGAAATTACAAAACTAGAGATTGATCTTGAAAGAACAAACAGGTGGACAAATTCTTCAAGAATTGTTCACAAACTAAGTGAGAGAAGTCACAGTGAAAAAACTGGACTAGGTTTTTACAAAAGCCATGACATTACTCAAGATTTGTGCTACATATGTGGTGATTTAGGTTATCCAACTATTGAATGTCCTGTTGCTACAAAAATCAGGTCTAGGAGTATAAATCTGGCATATAAATTAGCTCAACCCCAATATAAGGAGAATGAAAACTGTGAAAAGAAACAGGTTCTGCAACCTGTTGCCTGCATGGACTAGAATAAATCTGATTCATTCTTTCACTCATAAAAAAGGGCCCAAGCTTGTCCGGGTTCCTAAGTCTAACCCCTAATTTTCTTTTGCAAGTGAGAGTGAAAGGAAGCAAAAAGCATTGGTACCTATATAGAAAAAATCCTTTCACTCTCCAAAATAAGTCGGGGTGGAGTTTCATTTGGTGACTGTAAAAAGAAAATCATTATAGGAGTTAGAAAGATTGGTACATTTGAATTAAGGGAATTGGAGGATGTCTACCTTGTGGAGGGATTTAAGCACAACCTACTCAGCATATCACAATTGTGTGATAAAGGTAACAAAGTTGTTTTTACTTCTACAGGAGTCAAAGTCAAAATGATGGACACTAAAGAGGTTGTACTCATTGCAAGAAAACACAAGAATGTGTACAAAGTATATATAATGACAGTGACAGGAACAAAGTTGACCTGTTTGAGTGATACAAAAAATTATCCCCTCCTTTGGCACAGGAGACTTGGACATACACGTCTAGACAATTAAACAAACTTTCTTCCAAGGACATGGTACTATGTTTTCCTAAAACCAAATTCAAGGAAGAAAAGGTTTGCAGTGCCTATGTAAGGGGGAGCAGGTAAAATCTTTTTTCAAGTCAAAGAACCATATCAGTACATGTAAGTGCCTTGGCCTAATCCATATGGATTTGTGTAGACCAATGAGACGGTCAAGCAGGGGTGGAAAGAGGTATGCTTTTGTGATTATTGATGATTATTCCAGATTTACCTGGACATTATTTCTAGCTTCTAAAGAAAATGCTTTTGACGTCCTTACTATTTTCATTAAGAAAATTAAAAAGAAACTAGACACTTCCCTAATTTCCATAAGATCTGACAATAGTACAAAATTAAAAAATGTCAAGTTTTTGAAATTTTGTTCAGCAAATGATATTGATCACAATTTCTCTACTCCCAGAACACCTCAACAAAATGGAGTGGTAGAAAGGAAAAATAGGACTTTGGAAGACATGGCTAGAACAATGATGCTTGCAGAAAATCTTGCTAAAAACCTTTGGGCTAAGGCAATTAGTACTGCTGCATATATCATAAATAGATGCATAATCAAACCTATTCTAGAGAAGACTCCCTATGAATTACTAAAAGGAAGAAAACCAAATATTTCTCATTTTAGAACTTTTGATTTTAAATGTTTCATTCACAATAATGGGAAGGATCATTTGGGAAAATTTGATGCTAAGAGTGATAAGGGAATCTTCTCAGGATATTCACATCATAGTAAGGCATATAGGGTTCTAAATACCAGAAAAAGTTGTGTTGAAGAAAGTGTGTATGTAGTTTTTGATGAATCTTATGCTAAGACTAACTTGCAGGAAGGTAGTGATTTAGAGGAACATGTTACTCAACATGGTCCATCCACTGGAGTCACCAAACATGTAGGTACCTTGACAGGAGGAACTGATTCTGGAGACACATTGATAGGGGAAACTGAACCACCAACTACCCCAGTTCAGAACAATTGCAGTAATCCTAGTAGCTCACTAGGATTAGTCCCAAAAGGATACAAGTATCAAAGATCACATCCTATTGAAAATGTACTCACTAATCTCACATCTGGGATCACCATAAGGTCTGGGTTGAGAAACATGTGTGCCTTCAAAGCATTCTTGTCAGAAATTGAACCAAAGAAAGTGCATGAAGCACTCCTTGATGCTAATTGGATCATAGACATGCAAGAAGAGTTAAATTAGTTTGAAAGAACTAAAGTGTGGCACTTTGTTCCTCTTATAAAAGACAGTACAATGATTGGAACTAAGTGGGTGTATAGAAACTAGGTTGATTAGCATGGAACAGTTACAAGAAATAAGGCAAGATTGGTGGTCCAAGGATACAATCAAGAAGAAGGCATAGATTTTGATGAGACATTTGCTCATGTTGCTAGAATTGAAGCAATACGGCTTTTTGTAGCCTTTGCTACTTACATGGAGTTCATTCTTTATCAAATAAATGTTAAGAGTCCTTTTTTGAATGGAATTCTTATGGAAGAAGTGTATGTCAAGAAACCATCAGGTTTTGAGAGTAAGAAGTTCCCTGATTATGTATACAAGCTTGATAAGGATTTGTATGGTCTCAACCAAGCTCCAAGAGCTTGGTATGAAAGATTGTCAAAATTCCTCTTGGAGCATGGTCATATTAGAGGTAAAATTGACAATACTCTTGTCTTAAAAACTAATGGAAAAGATCTATTGGCTGTGCAGGTGTGTTTTGATGATATTATCTTTGGCTCTACAAATATTAACATGACTCATGACTTTGCAAAACTCATGAGTTGTAAATTTGAGATGAGTATGATGGGGGAGTTCAATTATTTTTTAGGACTGCAAATCAAGCAAGCAACCTCTGAAACAATGATTTATCAACAAAAGTATGTCAAGGAACTTCTCAAAAGATTTTCCATGGAATAAGCAAAAGAGATCAGCACTCCAATAGCCACTACCACAAGACTGGATATGGATGAAACAAGTTCTGATGTGGAGCATAAACAATATAGAGAGATGATAGGATCATTACTGTATCTCATAGTAGGAAGACCTGATATTGTGTTCAGTGTAGGACTATGTGCAAGATTCCAAGCAAATCCTAAAGAATCTTATTTGAAATCTATGAAGAGAATCTTTAGATATCTCAAAGGTCTAAAGGTCTTATATCAATCATGATTGAATTTTTTTTTATATCAATCATGTTCTATTCTACTGAAGAACAAATTGCTGATATATTCACTAAGATATTAAGCAGGGAACACTTTGAAAAAAATAGGTTAGCCTTGGGGATGATTAAGACTGCACAAATCTCCCTCAATGATTAACTAGAAAAGTTGATGACCACTTGAGCTTTTGTTGATTAATCCAGTCTTGCACATTTAGTTGTGTGTCCTAATTCCAGAATTTTGAGTGATCTAACCTTCATGCATTTAAATTTTACAGTGATGTTGGAACACTTAAAGCAATTTTGTTCAAAATGTTCAAGAGTTCAGGTATGATTATTAGTTTATCTAAAATTGACTAAGGAGAAACAGGTTTTCCCTTTTGGTCCCTTATATTTTTCTAAAACCCCAAATCTCAAGAGTCCACCATTTTTAAAAAGACTACCACACCAATCCCATCACCACTGTAACTCTTCATCATTATCCTTCTACCCATCAAATCCCTCTCTTTTACATTTCAATTTCTTTTTCCTTTCTTATATCTATTTCTCTCTCTCTCTCACCTCATTCGTTCACCATCTCACAAATAAGAAAAACACAATGTTTTCTTCTCACCATGGCATCATCGTCTTCAGCTCCATCTTCAGCCTCCTCTATTTCTTCTTTACAGCTCTCATTCTTAATCCCACTGCTAACACAACCCCTCTCATTCCACCTACCATTCTAATTAAATTATCCACTTTCGTCGCTTAAAAAATCTCAATAACCCCTTTTCTTAATTCTCTTCTAGTTCTCAATCTATTCCTAAACCCACTTCACTATCTCCTATTCCTCTCCAAATTATTGATCTTGATGATGTTCCAATCATAAGTTTGATTCCAAAAAAATCAAGGTCTCACTCGAAGAGAAAACATTCCTCCTCTCCCATTATTATTGAAGATCAAAATCCTGTTAAGCCTAATCCTTCTATAGCCATTCCTAGAACTCCTCACACTCGTGGGAAAAACAACGAGAAGAAGCTTTTTTAGATGAAGCCCTCCAAGCGAGCAAGAGGAAATATGTTGTTACACCTATTCCTCCTCTTCCTTTCTCCTCTCCAGATATACTACTTCGCTCTGTGAATAAAGTCAAGAAGGTGAAATGCATGATTCTAAAACCCTCTAATTTATGTACACCTTCATCTAAGACAAAGTCCACCCCTGCCTTAAAATCTTCCTCATCTTCCAAACCCACTCCACAGAAATCATCCACACATTCTAAGAAATAGGTTAACAAACATGTTCCCTCCGATTCTTCCAAGTATGACTCACTTTCTGATAGTCCTGCTGAGTTAGATTCAGATTTTGAGCTTCATGAGTCCTCTGCCAATCTGGATTCTCCTGCAGATGTAACGCCCCGATTTTCTGAACCAAAATGCTACACGATGCTTATGACCCCGAGGGACCACAAACTAACCCATGACTGATATCTGTACCTGTATACTTCAATTCATGACATAATAATGCGGAAAACATGTACAATAGGCCGTAAGGTTCAACTAAAATAATATAACATCCATACGGGCAAAAAATACCTAAAACAACTGAAAACTGAATCTGAGCGTAAATCTGAAAGCCTCTAAGTACTGTCTGAAATAAGGAGTTGAAGGAACATGTATCCAACTAACTCCGTAAACTGATAACTGGCTAAAATAATAATGAATAAATCCAATCATATTGTCCTCGAATGAAGAGGACTCACTGAATCTCTGCGACTGAAAATGCTACAGCTACTGCCGATCTGGAGCTTGTGTCTCTGAACCTATGGTGTAACATGAAAAGAAAGAACCATAGTGTAAATACATCAGTACGAGGGGATGTACTGAGTATACGAGTGAGGTAGGCTAAATATAAATAGGGTTTGCATGTATGAACAATGCTAACTGACTGACTGATATGAACGTAAGAGTGCAAATATACATACATAGTAACTAAGATCGTGAGTACGTAATGGCTAGATCTGTACGCTAATACATGGATGGAACCATAGTTTTGATAGAATGGATGACTGTATCTGATAGCCATGAATTTGGTTGAACTCTCTGAGTTCTGTGCTATAACTGAATTTGATCGTATCTAACAGTCCTGGTGTACTGATATCTGAAAAATTGTCTGAATTCTTTACTAAGACTGATACTGAAACTGTGGAAGGTAGTTTTTTAACCGACATGCCCCATGTATACTATTACAGCTAAGCTGGGGTCTAATCTCTGCCCTGACTGGAGGGGTGTCAATACCGCGCCACTAGTAAGGACAGTTGTGAGTGACCCTTATCTGGCAGGTACTCAAAGTGAGAATGGTGTGACCCTAGACTAACAGGTTAAGCAACCTCATCAACCCTAATCTGACAGGCTAATATATCTTAACCTACGCTGTCTACGTAGTTCTGGAACACAAGGATGAGTGCTAAGAATCACACCCTAAAACTGGTAGGTAAGTCCCCATCCTTGGGTTCACTCGGTGCTAACTTCTAATCCCATCTGAAGAGACTAAACATGATTCAACTGACTGTACATGGACAGATTAACTGACTTCCGTTGACTGACGGAGTAGTACTATTATCTGAGAGTTAAATGAGATCATGAGATTTTTGAGGTTTCCTAAGTCACATGACTGACTGAGTTCATACTACCACTAGCAACACATGAAAAGCATGGAATTCATATTGAAGTATATAGCTAACATGAACTTGTCATTTAGACATCATAGAACCATACAAACATAAATTTCTAGCATCCTAAGAATTTTATCAAACACCTTGCTTGCATTTTTTAAGGCATAGGTGGGTTTCATACTTGCACCATATTAAACCGCCTAAAGTTCATGGTTTTCAATTAACAAACATATATATTCCATGAAAAATCCTTTAGACATCACATTGAAACTTAAACAACAATCGTCAACATGTACATACTCATATCACCACAAAAAGTTTACAAAATAATATTTAAAACATGGTTCTTGAGCTCTATGAACGGATTGGATCCATAGATGAGCACTACGCATATCTTAGTGATTGAATTTTGAAAGAGATCTAATATTTCTGAAGGTTCTTGAAGAATTCCTTAGGCTTGCCCTTGATTTTTCTTGACTAGGGTTTAACCCCTTTGAGAAAAAATGCTCTTGTTCCTAAGGAGATGATCTTGAGAGGAAACCTTAATCTTGTGGTTGAAAGTGTATGAGAGAGCTTTTTGAGATGTTTTAACTAAAGAGAATGGAATATAATACGTTCCTTGAGAGTTATAAGTCATGGGAAGTGAAGGGAAAATACCAAAATACCCTTATGAAATAAATTCCCAGTTGCTGAAAATAATAGCTGACAACATTTGTGACAAGGCGTCAAAAATGTGGTAAGCCGTCAAAAATGTCGTCACACAGAAGCTGCACTCTGCCTAAGGCTGACGACATTTGTGACATGGCATAAAAAATATGGTAATCCATCAAAAATGTCATCACACAGAATCTGGATACAGCCTAGGGCTGGCGACCTTCGTGATAGGGCATCACAAATGTGGTAAGCTACCACGAATGTCATCACTTAGGAGCTGGTTTCTGCCTAAGGCTGACGACCTTCATGGTAGGGCGTCACAAGTGTGGTAAGCTACCACAATGTCTTCACTTAGGATCTGGTTTCTGCCTAAGGCTGACGAACTTCGTGGTAGGGCATCACAAATGTGGTAAGCTACCACGAATGTTGTCACACTGTTTTCAGCCTGACATGCTGGAGTAAAATAGGAATAACTCTTTGCTACGATATTGGATATAGGAAAAATTAGTATCATTGGAAATATAATTCAATTATCTATCTGTTTATATGTCACGATCTCAAAAATTCCAAGTATAATGAGAGATATGATCGTTTGAATCTGACTATGGCAATATCTTTCTCAAGAATTCGATCGGTGAGGAATATTTTGATTTGTCTGATAGCTAGGAGTTATTTGAAGCCTTAATATACATCTAAACTACTCATAAAACTATAAAAGAACCATTATGTACTATGCATGATCTTGGTACATGGCTCTAATATTGGTTTGGATTTTTCGGGGTATTACAGCAGATCATCATCTACACTTCCAAAAGTGCAAGATGACTTGAGGACGTGTTGTTAGTGGATTTAGGGGTGCTGATATGGATATGTTGTTAACCAAATTGGAAGTACATGGGTGGTATCACTTGTTTCTTCAAGGTGATTTACAAAGAAAGTTTGCCAAATCTTAGGTCTATGAGTTCTATACAAATGGGGTTGCTATTGGTGAGATATTTTCTACCACTTTTAGAGGGATCACTATAAATCTCTACGCTGATGATATTGCTAGAATTCTAAACATTCCTATGGGGGGTTGGGGTCACTATGTCAAGGTCACTTGACCTCTACTTGACAATATTGCATTTGCCCTTGATATCTCTCATAAGTTTTCTAGTAATCCTTAGCTGGTCAATCATCATAGGGTTCTCAAGAGAGAGATGTCTCCTCTTCATCGCCTTTACTTTGATGTCGTTCACAAGACGATCACCCCTAGGAAGGAAAGAAGTACTATAGAAAATTTTCTTGATCTTACTTTTATGGAATTGCTGGATACTGAGGTGCAAATTGATCTACCTAGGATTATTCTATAGCACATGCAAAGGGTTCTCCTCAAAGATATGAGTGGTCATGCTCTCCCTTATGAATTCTGGCCCACCCTTATATTTGAAGAGTACAGGGTGCTTGTTCAAGTGTGGTCTATGCAGACCACCAAAGATGATATAGGTAGTGTGAACCATATGGAGCTACCTGTTTCAATGAGGAGTGCTGACAATCCTGTGTAACATTTGAGGAAGGCACTTGCAGCTAAAACTACTAAGTTGGAGGTTGTTTGTAATGCCCCGAGAGTACACCCTGGGCGTCACACGGTGCTTATAGTCCCAAAGAACCATAAGCTAATCCATGAACTGGTACCTACTGTGAGCACTAAATAACATAACCATAAATAAAGAAAAATAACTGATACTCCATAAGGTTTTTCTAACTGAAACAAATACTGAATTATGATTCCGGAGAAACAACTATTTGAGTCTGAATAAATATTGTAATCTGGGATAAATTGAATAGCTAAATGTATTATTTGAAAGCCTCTAAATTGAATAATTGTGAGTTGATGGGAAAGCATTGGGTGAAGTGGCAGGATGCGTATCTACCATAAAAGAAAGGAGTACTGGGATTTAGAAGATTGTCTGATGTTTCTATGTCATTATTCTATAAGCTTTGGTGGATATTTAGGACTACAAATTCCATTTGGAAGAATTACATGTTCAATAAATATTGCAGAAAGGAGCATCCAACACAGCTGCTATGGAAAGCTAGTTCAGGGGGTTCACAGGTATGAAAAAAGATGTTAAATGCTAGAGATTTGGTGGAGCATTTGATAGTATGGCAGTTGAACGAAGACAATTCAAATTTATGGCTAGATAATTGGACTGGATATGGTGACTTAGTTTTCTTAATGGAAGGAAACTGGGAGGAAAATATGTAGTACCAAAAAGTCAAGGATATCACAAGAGAAGGTAGATGGGATGGACAGTTAGTTAACAATATGTTCACACCAGAAATGGCTGAGCATATTCTTACTAAAGTTCAACCACCTACAGGAGAAGGTAAGGACATCCCAATGTGGACAATGTATCCAAAGGGAGATTTCACAGTTAAGAGTGCTTGGCTGTACATCAGAAACAAGGGGCATATAAGAATATTTATAAGTTTATTTGGGTTAAGGGGTTGCCTTTCAAAATATGTTTCTTTATGTGGAGGTTGTGGAAAAGCAGAATACCAGTTGATGACAATGCAAGAAGATGGGGGATGCAGGGACCTTCTAAATGTTAGTGTTGTGAGGAACCTTCAGTGGAGACACTTGCACATGTTTTCAGAAGGTCACCTTATGCTAACAGGACTTGGTCCTATTTTTCTTCTTTTGCAGGTATATCTATTCAAGATTTAACTCTAAGGGGTACTATCTTAAAGTGGTGGGAAGCTGAGGTGAAGGAGAAAGAACAATCTTATTATCATGCTCTTCCTAGCATCATTCTATAGGAAATCTGGAGAAAAAGAAACAGAAAGAAGCATGAGAACAAGAACACTACAGGTTTGAGAATCATTCATAACATAACAAGAAATTTGAGGTTCCTATTGATGGCCAGGCAACCTACAATAGTCTTCTCTAGTGAATGGACTTGAATTGTTCAGGAGTTAGCTAAGGCTAAAAGAAGATCAAGGTGACAAAAGTACTGTGGGAGCTGCCAAAAAAAGGTTGGGTGAAATATAATACTAATGGGGCAGTCAGAAGCGAAGAGGGTGGTAGTTCATATGCTTTCTACTTGAGGGATGGGAATGGTGACGTGCTATATGATAATGCAGAACCACAACAATATAGGCAGAAGCAACTAAAATTTTACATGCAACTAAGTATTGTAAACAAACATAATTCGATAAGATAATTATTCAGATGGATTCTCTAGTTATGTAGAAGGTATTAACTGGAAAATGGAAGTGTCCATGGAGCATTACAAGCATAGTCAAGGATATATAGCAGCATTTTCAAGATAAGCAAGTCATATATCAACACATTTATAGGGAAGAAAATCAGTTTGCTGATTATCTTGCTAATTTAGCAATAGACTCAGGAACAATCACTATCACCAGTTTTCAACAACTCCATAAGAAAGGAAAAACTATTCTTAATAGTGATAAATGACAATGCCCTTATTTGAGAATCAATCCACTAAAGGGATAAAGGGCATTGGGGAAGTTAGGCTAGGTAGAGCATATGGTGAACAAGTCAAGAACACAGCAAAAACAAACTTTCAATACCCTAAACTACTTCAGTGTCATCAGAGTATTTAGAGGGAGATTTCATCTTCATAAACCTAATTTTAAAGAAGAAAAGAGATTCTTCGAGATCCATGTTTCCTTTATCGTCATCGTGTCCAGATATGAGTTGCACAAGTAGAAAGCATTAAGGCAAACATCGGAAAATGCTTAAATGGAACAACAAAGCTAAGAGAAAAGTCATACCTGGAAGTAGAAGCTTATCCCTATTAAATAGAGCCATCAGAGATGATAAAAATACTATTCAGAGTCTCATACACAGGAGGAAGTAGACACAAAAGAAGCAATATCAATTTCCAAGTTATACTAAGTTGAGACAACAACAAATTAAGGAAGGAAATACTTACTGGTGGAAGGTATATCTGAAGGAGAAGCATCGACAAAAAGGTGGTACAATATCAATTCTCCAGAGTAACAATTGAAAGAAACCAGATTCGAAGAAAGGGAGGAAAATGGTGAAAAACGGCGTGAATGAGTTAGGGATTAGGAAAGTTATCTATTTTAGGGAACTCATAGATTGTATTTGTTGTTATTTTGGATCCGGGTTGGGCCGGGTCAGATAAATAGGCCTACAATGTTTAATTGTATAATGGGTTGGTCCATATTATGGTTTAATTTTTTTAATTAAAAAAAAGTGAGTTGATGGGACAGGCCCCAACTAACTCCAACTAACTACTAGACTGAAAGCATGAAATAAAATAATCCATGCTCGAAGTATGAGGACTCACCACTGCTACTACTGAGCGTCTAAAACGTTTATGTGTGGTCCAAAAATTAGGCATCAAAACCTATGATATAATACATCAAAGCACAAAGAAAAAGGTATGCGATCAGTACTTTGAATGTATTGGTATGCTAAATGAGGTAGGCTGTTATGCATGGTTTCATGAACAGGAGTAATAATTATCTAGATCTACATATAAAACATGAAGGACTGAATAGAGAGCGTGGGATCTATAGATACTAGAAATATGTGAAATCTATAAATACTGTATATGCATGAAAGTTTGTAAATGCTGAAGATATGTGAAATCTGTGGATACTGAGGATGCATGACCAAGTATATACCATAAACTGAATAAAATCTGTAAACTAAAATGTTGGGATAACTGATATCTGTATGCTTTGGTCAAACAACACAAAGACTGAATGTCTGAATTGATTACTAGACTAAGACTGCAACTGAGATCGTGATTGAGACTGTGGGAGGTATCAACCTGTAAACCTAGTTAGAAAGGTATTAATACCATGCCATGGGTACTAACGCTGGCTGTGTGGATTCACTATATTGATGTACTGTCCCGAAGGACTAAGGGTGTCAAGCCTGAATTCACGGGTGACCCTTGCGAGATAGTCAAACCTAAACTGATGGGTGCCTTCTCATATTCTACGCTGGCTATGTAGTTATGGAGTTTAGGGACTTCTACTAATGACTCTGCCTATCTGATGGGGAAGCCGTCATCCCTACACTCGCTCGGTGCTAAATCCTACTCCCAACTGAAAGACACTAAAATACTAGACTGTTCTGAGTTTAATTGACTGTTCTGATAATGCTCATAATATAATACGAAGTTATTCTGAAGATACTGAAATGAGACTAAGTAAACAACTATGGTTTTCGGGCATTCAATACCCTCAGGACTCAAAATAATGATAGTAAAATGACAATAAAGCTTGGAGTACATAGCATGAAGACTTTTATCAAACATTTATTCTTGTAGGCATTTTATCAAACTCTTGTAGTTCATAGTTTGGTCAAATCATGGGAATGTTTGTAATGCCTCAAAAGTACACCCTGGGCGTTACACGGTGCTTACAACCCCGAAGGACTACAATCTAACCCATGACTGAATCTGCTGTGAGCACTGGATAATAATACTGAAATAAATGCGGAATTAAGTTGAATTTCCATAAGGTTTAAAGTCTAAACACTGATAAACAATAATATATGTAAAGCATCTAAAAAACTAAACACTATTTGAACTGGTCTAGTCTGAAAAGCCTCTAGCTGAATTGTCTAAAAGTGGAGTTGATAGGACAAGCCCCCAACTAACTCCAACTACTGAACTACTGATAAATTAAAATACTGAAATAAAAGCATATCCTCGATAGATGAGGACTCACTACTAAATCTGCGACTGCTGATTGGATCTTCCTAAGCGCTGTTGGGAGCCTAACCGTTCGAACCTATGATATGAAATATCCTAGCGCAAATAAAAAGTTTGCGGTCAGTATGTGGAATGTACTGATATGCTAGATAAGGTAAGGCTGAATGCAAGGGTTCACATGTATGAACAGTAACTGGCTGAGTGATATAGAGTAACTGAATATGAGAGTACATAGATACCTAAAACTACTGTAAATGCTGAGTATGCAATACTGTGCATATATATATATACTATAACTGAGATTTTCTGAAGCTAAGTACTGAGTTCTAATACTGAGTAACTGATATCTGAAGTTACTGATAACTAATTTACTAATACTGATTGACTAGTCTGATAGTCCTAATTCTGTAAAACTGAACTGAGTTCTAAACTGAAGACTGAAATTGAAACTATGGGAGGTAATCATCTAATCGACATGCCCAAAATCTGAGCTGATAGGGGTCCAACCTGTGACCCCAGTTGGAAGGGTGCTAATTCTGTGCCATGGGTACTAACACTGGAAAACTCAGATGCCAAGCCTAACTGACGGGTGACACCTAGGTGGAGCCAAGCCTAATCTGACGGGTGACCCCTAGGAGGCAGTCAAGCCTAGTCTAATGGGTGACTCCTCATCCTACAATGGCTATGCAGTTCTGGAGTATAGGGACTACTACTAACGACTCTATCTCTCTGATGGGGAAGCCTTCATCCCTGCATTGGCTCGGTTCTAAATCCTACTTCCAACTGAACATAGTATACTAAACTAGACTGGACTGACACTGAGTTTACTGAGTTTTCCTAAGTTCTGTAACTGAATGAGTTCTACTGAGTTTTGTAATAGACTGGATTCTACTAATTGGGACATGATTGATACTATTTTGTAATTGACACTGGCTCTAAGTAAACAACTAGATTGTCGTGTATTAAATACCCCCAGGTTTCGATAGCATAAAAAGAAAGACATAACATGATCATAAAGGCATAACAATACTTGCTTGCTAACAATGCACTCATTTAGGCATTTTGTCAAACACTTGATATATATGAACTTGTGCATAAATGGGATCACATAATAACATGTCATGCTTTCACTAGTTAATTCACATAAACATTTCATCATAACTTGTAGGGCATAAGCTTGTACATGTACTAGCATGTCATGATTGCATCATTTAATTCACATGGACATTCTATCAAACACTTGGGGAGTACATATTAATGAACATAATCATGGATAACATATAAACATGGAAACTACAATGCCCAAACTTGAAATTTCATGGGTTCAACATGTAATTCATAGAATTCCCCTTGAAAATACGAATATATTTTCATAAATCTTATCATAATCACTGATTGACAACCAAATTAGCATCATAGATGCATTAATCACTTTGTAATTCAAAGGTTTATCAAGATAATCACATATTAATCACACATGCTATTCAATTTCATGAAACTTACACTTAAATCATAGATTGAAACCTAACTAATATCATGAACACTAATATCATGAACATGAATTCAATCTAATTCAAACATGGGAATCATAAATCTGAGATCTTGTATGTTTAAAAAGGGATTCTTGGACTCTATGGGTGAAATGAACCCATAGATGAACACCTAACATACCTGAGAAGAAGAGTTATGGAAGGTTCTTGGAGGATTTCTTGAGGATTGACCTTGATTCTTGAAGCTAGGGTTTTTGCCTCTTGAGAGAGAATATTTTAAATCTTGAGAAAAGTGAGCGAATAATGAGATATTAGGTTATTTAGGGTATAACTCCCGTGTTTAGGCTGATTAGGGGTTTTGAGAATTGACCAAACAGCCCCTGAAATTAAATAACGGAAGCTGGGAATCCCGATTTTTCACTCCGGCGCGATGTGGTACAATCGCACCGGCTCACTGAAAAGTGGACAACTAGGAACTGGGCTGATGGCGCGATGCGACGCCATCACGATGCCTCACTGGATGGGAAACTGGGCCTTGGTGCGATGCGCCATTATCGCGGAGCAACACTGGAAAAATGACAATTGGGAAATTGACTGGTGGCGCGACGTGTGGGTATCGCGTTAGCTCACTAGAAAATGACAATTGCCATTAAGACAAACTCCGTGACACGCTACTGGCCTGAATGACGGTGTTTAACGACTGAAACTTAAAATAGCCATAACTTCTTACTCGGTTATCGGATTTAGGAGAATTTTATATTGTTGGAAAGCTAATTAAATTTTTTACGCAATGGCAGACTCTAAATTGAAAAATACTGACTGAGAGTTAATCTAGTCTAGGGAAATATGGGGTATTACAATGTTATGGAACTTGTAGTAATTGTATGAATTCAACATAAATAGAACTAAGTCGTGATTTAATTCAATGAATGATAATATTAAAACATGGGGAATTGATGGACAACAATAATTTCATTTATACATAGTGTAAATTCATGGTTCATGTAGATTCATGGATGAAATTATAATTTAAACTCAAAATAACTTGAAAAGATTATAAATTCATAACTAAAATCAGGTACTTGGACTCCATGGGTGAAAGGAACCCATGGATAAACATCTAACATATCTGAGCTAATGAATTGAGAGGATTGATGGAGAGTTCTTGAGATTTTGGCCTTGAATTTGAGAGCTAGGGCTTCTTGTTCTTAAAAAGGAGATCTTTAATTTTGAAAGGAATTGAATAAATGATGAGTATTTAGGCCAATTAAGGGTTAAATTTCATGTTTTAGGCTGATTAGGGTCATGAAAAAAGGCCAAAATACTCCTAAATAAATTTAAAAACTCGAGTTGGAAACTGAACATCCCAATTTTTGGCCTCACTATCGCGCCAAGCCACTGGAAACTACACACTGGGAAATTGGACGATGGCGTGACGCGGTAAGATCGTGGTTCTTCACTGGAATGTCATTTTGGACACCTCCGTGACGCGTCATAATCGCGGAGGCTCACTGGAAATTGCCAAACGTGAACTGGATCCTTGATGCGACGCGCCAATATCGCGATACCTCACTAGACACTGAAAATTATTATTTTGACGTACTCTGCGATGCGCTACTGGCCTAAATGATGATGTTTAATGACTAAAACTTAAAATTATCATAACTTCTTACCCGATTATCGGATTTAGGTGAATTTTATATCGTTGGAAAGCTAATTGAATTTCCTACGCAATGGCAGGCTCTAAACTGAAAAATAATGGGTATTTCAAAAATTTTATTTATGAATACTCATGTACTAAGGTTTAAATCATGCTAGGAAAATACAGGGTATTACAATATCTCCCCCTTGAGATCATTCATCCTCAAATTAGACTGATTAAGCTAAGGGAACTATTTGACTAAGATTACACGTTGCACATGCATATCTAATGCATGGAATATATGATTGAACTAATTCATGAATGCACGACTGACATGATCAGGATGTGCTACTGAACTAAGCATGATAGAGAGAAATCTTAAGAAGATTTGTACCTTAAGCCAAATCTTAATTTGCAAAGAAAAGGCAAGGGTATTGGTCCGCATATCTGATTTTTCTTCCCATGTGGCTCCCTCAACGGACTGGTTCCGCCAAAGAACTTTGACTAGAGAAACTTCTTTGTTCCTTAGTCTACGAACTTGATGATCAAGAATTTTGACTGGAACTTCCTAATAGGAAAGACTATTCTGAATATCTACGCTTTCTAAGGGAACAACTATAGTTGGGTCACCAATACACCTTTTCAACAATGAAACATGGAACACTGGGTGTACTGAAGCTAGATTCGAAGGCAACTTAAGCTTGTAAGCTATTGGGGACTGAGTTTCCCTTTCTTTCCGAATCTCTTTACTCCCTTCATGGGAGAGATTTTCAACTACACAAAATCACTACCTCAAACTCGAGATCCTTTCTCCTTACATCTGCATATGATTTTTGTCGGCTCTGGGCAGCCCTAAGCCTTTCTCTAATCAACTGAACCTTCTCTAAGGCATCAAACACTAAGTCCGCCCCTACAACTGCAGCCTCACCCACTTCAAACCAACCAATCGAAGATCTACATCTCCTACCATAGAGAGCTTTAAACGGATCCATCCGAATACTGGAATGATAGCTATTGTTATATGCGAATTCGATCAAAGACAAGTGGTCATCCCAACTACCTTTAAAATCAACTACGCATGCTCTCAGCATATCTTCAAGAGTATGAATGGTCCTTTCTGCTTGACCGTCTGTCATAGGGTGTAAGGCTGTACTGAGATGGACTTGGGTACCAAGACCCTTTTAGAATGCTTTCCAGAAAAGAGAGGTAAACTAGGTACCTCTATCTGAGATCATAGATAAGGGAGCACCGTGCAACCTAACCAACTCTTTGAGATAGAGTTTGGCATAGTCCTTGGCTGAGTAAGAGGTATGAGTTGGCAAGAAATAAGCTAATTTGGTCATCCTATCTACGATAACCCAAATAGAATCATGTTGATGATGGGTACGGGGCAAACCCATTACAAAATACATGTTCACTTCCTCTCATTTCCAAGTGGGAATACTGAACTCCTACATGGATCCACTAGGCTTCCGGTGCTTAATTTAACCTGTTGGCATGTAGAGAACTTAGCTACAAACTCTGCATATCCCTCTTTATCCCACTCCACCAATAGATCTCCCGCAAATCACGATACATCTTAGTGGCCTTTGGATGAATAGAGTAACATGGACCATACACTTCTGTAATAATTCATTGCCTCAATCCATCTACACCAGGAATATATAGTCGACCTTGACAACGCAGTACACTATCTCCCCCTTGGGAGAAAACCTCCACTTTCTAATCTTTGATAGATTCTTTCAACTTAATTAGACTGGGATCTCTATCCTATTTTTTCATCACCTCAAAAACTAGAGATGATTCTTAACTACTCTGCACCCACCCACTACCCTCTACTGAATTAACTAAGCGGAAACCTAGTCGGGCAAGCTGGTGAACTTCCTGAGCTAAGTTCTTCTTACCATCCTCAACATGAGGAACACTACCCATAACAAATCTACTGAGAGCATCAACCACTACATTGGCCTTTCCCGGATAGTACAGAACACTCATGTCATAATCTTTCAATAACTCTAACCACCTTCTCTGAGAAAAATTCAAATCTTTCTGAGAAAAGACATATTGAAGGCTTTAGTGATCAATGAACACATCTACATGCACCCCAAACAAGTAATACCTCCAAATCTTTAAGGTATACACTACAACTGTGTCACGACCCGAACTGGGGCCCTATTCATGACGAGCATTTTGAACCATGAAGGCCCGAAACACCCCTATCTATCTGGTAATCATGCACATAATTCATATGATAAAAAAATGCGGAAGATACACAATATTATGTAAACATGGTCACGAGTCTAATGAAATCAATAATGGGAAATAATGACCCACAACATCTATCGACATCTGAAAACCGTCTGCGATATCTCTACTACATGACTAAAACAAACAACTGTCTGAAAACTGGGACAAGGCCCTAGTAGACCCCAAAACTATTAAATGATAAATAAACTGCCATACATCAGGCCTTCCAGAATATAGAAGGCTCACCACTTGACTCTGCAAATCTTTCTGAAGAATCTACTGATTATCTGGACCCCTAGACTGTGCCTCCGAACCTGGGAGGGAAGGGGGTCAATACAAAGTACTGGTACACAGAGTAATCCAAAACAAAGTAGAGATTTTTATATAAACTAATTGAGAGCTGTTATAAAACACATTATTGCAAAATGATTTCGAAAATACATGGGCATAGTATATTGATTTTTCAACAACAATGCAACATATCTGAGCTAGGTGGTACACCCTACAATTTCACATTTTCACCAACTGTCAAATCTCAGTTGCCACCGAGATTAGAGCATAAGTGAGGGAAAGACACACAAGATCACACAGCAGGGTGTCTCGACCCAATCAAGTATAGTAGTGCACAAGATCACAAAGCAGGGCTCCTAACCATAGTCCCAATTTAGGATGACATAATGTCAGGTACACAAGATCACACAGCAGGGTACCAAGTTCTCGAGTCGGCAAACACAGTTTCCAGCGTAGAGTCATTTGACTCGTGCTTTCTTCGGGTAACCACCTATCTCACAAAATCAATGCAGGAAACTCATTTTAATCAATTACATGTCATACTCTACAAGGTATCATCATACCCGACTTGCAAGTCATCAATATCACATCAAATTTCCAACTTCTCATACCATTTACCACATGCACATATGTATGACTTTCATATTATTAAAACACACACACCATGGTTCTCAACATGCAATTATTCAAAAAGATTAATCATTTATGAGTAATGTCATATCAATTGTAAAACTCATGCTCTCAATGGTTTAACACTAGTATAATATGGGGTATAAACATTATCATGGAGAATTTAGAAAATTCACAACTCATGTACATTGCACCCTTTGGAAATTTCAGGTTATATGTTCACAATTCAACCATTTAAATACATTCAAACAAACAACCCCATGATATCTCAATAATTCTTTCAAAATCATATATCAAAATATGTTATTTGTATCAATTGAAACCCCCATTTGTAAAAACATATATATACTTGTATAAATTTAAAGTCTTGCATAAATTCCTTTCTGAAAACATGCCCATGAAATTTAGGACAACCCCACGTACCTCTATTTCGGAGAATAATGAATGATTCTTGAAGCTTGTGGATTGGGGATTCCAAATCTCTAATTATCTTCAAAAACTCACAGTTGAATTTTGAATTATTTGGGATTCTTATTTGAAACCATATAGAGCGTTCTTGATGAATTTTGGTGAAAGTGTATGTATTTAGGTGTATTTGGGATTAAATCCCATGTTTGGATGGGTTTGGGGCCATGGAAAATGTCTAGTTTGACCTTAGAATTTAAAATTTGGGACTGGAACGCCGTATAAGGCTTCACCGCGATGCGCTGGAAATCATGATGAGCTACTGGAATTGACAATTGTCAATTTAAGGCTCATCGCGATGCGGTGGCCAGTCAAAGGGTAATGCTGACACTAAAAATGCTCTAACTTCTTCACCGAGTGTCCGTTTTAGGCGAATTTTGTATCGATGGAAAGATAATTCTAAGATTAGTTGATATATAGTAGGCCACCCAGTTTGTCATATATAATGAGTTATGATCGATTGAAGTTGACCCAAGTTTCAACGTTCACTAAAACTTGAACGATAGGAAAGTTTTCAACCCGTCTTTGAGTTATGGGACTTCTATGATCTCAATTCATGCTCAACTAGATTCACACACTACATAATTGATTACACACTAAATTTTCATAGGATTCATGAATTTTGCAACCTCTATGTGAAAGAATAACGGTTTACGTTCTAGCCCAAAATGCGGGGTGTTACATTATCACCCCTTGGGATCATCCGTCCCCGAATGATGGGTAGGGGCTTGTTGAAGTACTAAAAGTATAGAATAAAGAGCGTAGTCTCACATTAAACATTTTTCCTCTACAAAAGATGGAATGCTAGCAAACAAGCTTCATGATAACCCCTAGCGAAACTTGTAAGCATGAAACATGATATAATGAAACTTTACATAAGGATGGTCTTGCACGTGAGCTCTATACATAATAATCTTCCAAACATAAGGCTGGGATTTATTTGGTGATCATAGACTGAATTTATATTGGTACTAACAATGAAAGAAGATTTTTCGCGGAAGGTAGGGATAGAATTATTCTCCATCTCTCATGATACAATGAAATAAATATTGCACTTTGAAACACTACTCATCCATGTCCAAACATCAACAACACACTTCATCACTTCCAACTTACAATTCTTCCATCACACATCTAACCACAAGAGTTTGAGCCTCAATGCAAAGCATTTTTTATGTTGAAGCCTAACTCGGAGTAACAAGGTGGTAACTTAAGCTACAGGACCCTGTACTATACATCCCTTTAAGAAATTCTTCACTTCATCAATATCATCAAACACTCTTGGGTTTTTAATTAAGATGGTACTAACCACATAGCACACAGATTTGCGTTTTCAACAGTCACAACGTTCAAGCCTAATCAACTACACCAACTTCATGGATCTGCATACCAAGACCAACAATTTCAATCACTCTACAAATATTTTTCACCACATTCCCCCTTCTTAGCTAATTCACACAACAAAAGTCCACCTCCTTCTTTTTCCTTTTCACCTATAACCTCAGCTCGAGAATCATATCAAATTTTTAACCTTCAAGCACATCTACTCCTCTACCTAACACATCACCACTTTTCTACAGCCACCATTACACTATCATACGGAGAGTTATTAAGAGACTCGAGCATAATTGTCAATAATGGAAATAACACCATTAAACCATAACTTCTACTCATTCAACTGCTCAAGAAAGGACATGAAATGAAGATATGATAGAATAACTGATAACGCTCAATCTACAGCTCTCGTTTGAGTGTGAAACGGTCGTTAGGAAATATAGAACCCAACCTGGGTTGGGTGTCGATCCCACAGGAAATAGCTTGGCCAACAAGTAAGTAAAATTACAAAACTTTTGGTGCAAGTCTCGTAAGAAGGGGGGATTCTTGTTTTGCAAGTAATGTAAACAAAAGCTGAAAATAATAAAGTAAAAAGAGAGAGATTGTTACGTTGGTTGTAAACAATGAGAATTGAAGCGTTGGGGTTATGTACACCTTCTGAGGTATACGTCTCTATTGGCTATGAGTGTGTAGAATTCTGACATGCAATTTCTTATAGAGGATTGTAGTCGATGGTAAATCCAAGCGTCTCTCGACCTAAACAAGGACTATTTTACTTTAACTCTCTCGAGCTTAAAGCGTGTCTAACGGTACAAATTCTCCAAGAGGTTAGTCCAGTTACGGCACTAGCTTTTTAATAGGAAAGGGTGTCCTACTACCTTGACATTATCTCTTTTCCAGACAAATAACTTTTCTCTCGAACAAGTTAAATGTTAGACTGGCGTATTCTTGCGTTTGCAACCGCAAAGAATGTAGATTTAAGATGAAGAGAATAATGATATAAGCAATATACGTGCCTCGAACTCACAAAATCACAGCAATAGATAGTAACTCATTCGGCTTCCATAACCCCAACAGAGAAGTTTAGTTACCCATGAATGCGAAGGAGATCACGATTGACATTGTTGTTATACCACAAGATTGATTAATTTCGTGTAGCGTAAGTGGTAGGCGTGAGGCGTGAATTCCTTAGCAAGGTAACGATTCTCTTGTTGCGGAAATTAAGAATAGATGAATAGAAGAAGAAAACTAGAATTAATGAAAAGATTAGAAGAGTTGTAGAATTGTTTGTAGTGTAGAATAAGAGAGGAGTAGAAGATGTAAGAAGATGTTAGAAGATGTAAAAAGATGATAGAAGATGTAAGAAAATGCTAGAAGATGTTAGAAGATGTTAGAAGATGTTCTAAAATCTCTAGCCTGATAGGGTATTTATAATACTCATATCCTAATCCTACTAAGCTAATGAAATAAATAACCAAATCCTACTAGACTAATGAAATCCTTAACCCAAATGTACTAGGTTAAGGTAACATTATCATAATCCACATAAAATAATGAAATACATAACCTAATTGTACTAGGTTAATGTATCATTGTCAAAATCCAGCTTTGTGTCTGTAAGTCCCCAAAGTCTTCAGAATTGTTGTTTTAGCCCGGGACAGATTTTCCATGCAGCAGTTTTGGTCCTTAGGCGTGTAAACTCCCTTCCCTTCCTTCGTGAGCTTTCTTTTGCGTCAAGTAAGCCATAAAATGCTGAATTCTGCATCATTTATACCTGAAACTTTACTAATCATGTTCGTTAGCTCATTTACAGGAAAAAGGACTAAAAGTGCATGAAATATATAATTTGTTCTCAAAACTAGGCTAAAATATGGGCAAAATATATTGATATAGGCGTGTAAATTCGCCTATCATCAACACCCCACACTTGAAGCTTTGTTCGTCCTCGAACAAACTATCATGTCCTTCTAAACATCAACTTAGGGTTTTACAGCAACAACACAAAATATTCGTCAAGACAAGCACAACAATTATCAACAAAGAGTATCTTTTCGATTATAAGTAGAAACAGTTTAACCTCTAGCATAGACTCGTGATGGTGATCAACTCGCATGCAAACATTAAGGTGCATAGAATCATATACAACTATCCAAAACTCATCAACCATGTGTGTCTCACCATATAGTACCCATAATCACTCACAAATATAGCATATTTTTCAAACATGGGTATCAAAATGTCCTTGCTCTCACTCTCACAAAGAATTCATATGTAGCAACTGATGACCATAGGCTTTCCCTTAATGTAATACTCTACTAAATGTCAGAATGCTAAGCTTAGGATCAAGTAGGTCTTTTGATGGTTGTAATGTAGGCTAAGGGACGGGTAGGACTATTTTGGCCAGGAATAGTGACTAAGTTCCTAAGCGCTTTAATACATCACTTTGTATCATTGACACTTTTTTTTTCTTTCAACCTTTCTTTCTTTTATTCTACCACCCTTGTTCTCCTCTTTTGTTTTTCAATTTTAAGCACAACTCGCTTTTCAGCTTTCTTTTCCTTTTTCTTTTCACAACATACCTCTTATGATAGCACTTTTTTTTTCATAACACATTCAAGCACCATTACAATTTATAGCATCATACTCACCCAATTTCCTCTTATGTTGTCACATGACTTTTTCACTTTAAAGCACTTAGGAGTTTGGATCAAATTACGGTCTTGAAAAAATGGATTAGGCTTACATACAAGGTTGTCAAAGAAAATAGGCTAAAGGCTCAAAAGGGTTTAACTAGGATGATGTCAATGGGTAGGTAAAGATGAAGGTAAACAAATATAGGTTGCCAAAGAAATGCCTAAATCATATCCTAAACTTACACTCCTTATTTTCGCTTTGCATACATACCAGGAAAGTTCTAGCATCAGCCACACACATAGAATATACGATTATCTCACACACACAAGGCACATGGTCGACTAGCTTGGAAGTAATATAGACTCTCGACCCAACAAGTGAAGGAATTGAACCACACAATATCACATAATGAGTCACAACTAGAGCCTAAACGTCTCAATAGTCACAATTGTAGCACATACTCTTGTTATAATCTCATGCTTCCTATCAAAATAATTTCATGCGAAGCTAGAAAAAATTTACTACTAAAAAAATGAAACAAAAACAAAGAAAACAAACATAGATGCGAGTAGAGAAGTATAGCATACAATACCACCACCCCACACTTAGTCGGGACACTGTCCTCAGTGGAGAATAAATACGAAGAACCTGGTCAGTCGGACTCGTCCTCAATGTCGGGGGTCATACCCTTTGCATCGGAATCATCATCAGAGTCGTCATTCTCAGAAGTTCCTCATAAGTATCCCACTTAATTCCAAGAGTGAGTCGAGGTATTTGCAGCGAGGAGGGTTCTCCTTGCTCTTTTCGGCCTCTTTTCTTGCCTTTTTGTGAAGTGGTCTTGCTTTGGGTGCCATTGTACCTGAGACTTAAAAAAATGTTCATGTTAGCATCATCTCGATGGATACAATCTATAAACAAGCAGTAGTGGCACCACCCCACACTTAGTTTGTTGGTACAGACTAGTGAAGTGAAAGTGGTCGATTACTCAGACTTCATTGACATACGTTTTAGGGGCTATATTCCAACAAGAAATTCAGATATGTAACACTTCTTGCAATCTTTGCAATACTCTCATGTTAGGTATATCAAGACTTCTTCATAGGGATTACATCATGGTATAGTTTCTATCAATAATCACAATCTCCTATGTCGGTAGGCAACTATAAGTCTTATTTCGATGAGCGAGACATCCCAACATGTAAGTATTCAAGTGACAAGAGCATGCAATGTTCATGACTATAGCTATTCCGCAAGTAGTATAACAATGCATCAAAATCAATTTCTAGTTGGAAACAAGTTAAGAGTATCCTAACGTTCATGTTCACTCACTTGGTTTTGTATCAACAATTCAAACACATTAACATCACCAATATTTCTTCAAGATGTAGCAATTCGTAATAGACATAGCAACGTAGCACTTACGAAAAATAGATGAAGAACAAAAGAGTACTTACATGATTAAAGCCTTTGGAGATGTTCTTGTGAAGTGGGAGAGCAAAAAGAAAAGTTTTGAGATGATTTGGAGAGTATATGCGGCGCCTAGGTCAAGTTTTCAATGTGTTTGTGTTTCAAGACGAAGTCTCCTTTATATAGGAAGAGAATGGGTCGGGTTTTGACCCATTTACAATCGGTTTTGGAGACAAAAATGCTACATATGCGGCGCATAATGCTTGGCATAGTCATGGTATATGCGGCGCATTGTCTATGGCATAATGGGACATATGCGCCGCATAGTCTATGGAATTTGTAGACATATGCGCCGCATAGTCTATGGCATATGAGATACTGAGACCAAATGCCATAGCATAGGCGGCGCATAGTCAAAAGCATACCTAGGAATAGGCGGCGCATAGTGTATAGCACACTAGATTCCGAGACCTTAGGTTATAGGATAGGTTGTGCATCGTTCGTGGCCTAGTTTTACCTAGGCCTAGCCTTTCTCGATGCCTAGTTTGGAATGAGCAATGCTCAATCCATAGCCTTATGCATCACTATTCCTAACTTACCAACTTTACCATACAATGCGTCCAAATCGTCAATTGAAATCAATCTCCTCGTTGAATACCTCTTGCACCTATATTTGCTCAAAAACAATAAAAACGATTAGAACGATGGGTTGCCTCCCATTAAGCGCCTTAGTTTTGGTCGTGGCACGACTCTTATTTTTGGATTTTTATTTATCAAAAGCAAAACACATACTAGAACGAAATGAAAAATGAAAAACGATAAACGATAAATGAAAAAATGATAAACGATGGGTTGCCTCCCATCTAGTGCCTTATTTATTGTCGTAGCACGACATGGTTACCTCGAGTACTCAGACTTCATCGAGGTAAATGGAGGATCGTTTTCTAAAAGGATTTAGATGACAATGAGGCTTACCTGTGGGCATGCGATCTTCTTCGAGATGGCTCATACATTTCCCCGGAGAGTCACCAATTATATCATCAATAGTCCAACCCATAGCTCTCTTGTATCTCTTCAGAGCAGAGATGAGAGCTTCTACGTGCTGTTCACTTAAATCATCTGCACTCTCCGGAAGTATATTTCTACTTTCCAAGAACACATACCTTAGATAATCGGGGAGCTCTTGCGATTCTAGTGTTGGTGTCTCGTCAATGGGAGTCTTCGCTGTTGGTTGATTCTTGGGATCACAATCCGGTTGCTTAGGAGTATAAGAATCTATTTCTGTTAGAGCACCCATAAGTTCTTCATAATCTTCATTATCCTCATGCTCAACTTTCAGTGGCGCAGCAGACAATGGCTCAACAGTAGGCTGTTTCTCTATAGATAATGCTTTCATATCCTCATGATGAACATCAGCTACAGATAACTCATTCATATCGCTGGGCTGCTTCATGGCTTTGCATATATCAAAGCGGACCACTTCGTCATTAATTCAAAACAAAAGCTCATTATCTTTCATGTCAATAAGTACACTTCCTGTTGCAAGGAAAGGACGTCCCAAGATTATGGGAACTTCAGAATCCACCTCGCAATCCAAAATCACAAAGTCTGCAGGAAAAATGAAGGTAGACACCTTCACCAACACATCATTCAAGATACCCACAGGTCGTTTTACCGACCTATCAGCCATCACGAGCCTCATATTAGTTGGTGTCGGATCGCCTAACCCCAACTTCTTGTAGACGGATAGTGGCATCAAATTGATGCTAGCACCCAGATCGCACAATGCCTTAGCAAAATTCATAGATCCAACCGTGCAAGGAATAGTGAAAGCACCAGGGTCTGCCTTCTTCTGTACTAAGGACCTTGTGGCAATTGCACTGCAATGATGAATATTATCTGCCGGCTCATAGCTTACTGCCCTCTTCTTAGTCAAAAGATCTTTCATAAACTTCGCATACCCAGGCATTTGTTCAAGTGCCTCTACCAATGGAACATTAATGGTCAGCTGCTTCAACATAGTCATAAATTTGCTGAACTTAGTGTCATCCGCCACCTTCTTCAATCTTTGGGGAAAAGGTGGTGGTGGGTATGGAAGTGTTCTCTCCACAGTTTTCTTCTCCTCTTGCTTCCGTTTTCCAGCTTTTTCAGGCTGCACGTCATTAAGAACGTTAGGTGAGGCTGCTGCGGCATCCTTCTCTTTCGCCTTGTCATCAATTTCCACTTTTTCGTCAACCACTTGCTTGCCTTTTTCTGAAGTTTCCAGCACCTTACCACTTCGGGTAGTGATGGCCATGCATGACCCATCATTCCTTGGGTTTTGCACAGTATCGCTAGGTAAAGTGCCAACCTTTCTTTGATTGAGTGCTGCTGAAAGTTGGCTCAATTGCTGCTCTATTTGCTTGATTGAAGTGGAATGAGAATCAACTAGTTGTTTCATGGAGGACAAATCATTAATTACCTCAGTAACTCCCGCGCTCGTTGCTTCCACTCCTTTCAATAATTTAGCCATCATGTCTTCCATACTTCCAGAATTAGATGTGGTGGTATCACGTCTACCAGGGGGAACGTACAAACCACTCTTTTCATTGTTTTTCTTCCAACTACCTTGGTCTTTGCTTCCATATTTATCATAATAGTTCCGACCTTGGTTTCCTTGGGTATTCCCATGGAAACCCCCCTGATTGTTCAAGTAGTTGGCCTCCTCTTCCGAATCAAATTCGTCTCTTCCTTTTAGCGCCACAGCTTTCACTTTTTCGGTCTTCCCTGATAATAAATGCTTTGTAAGAAGATCCATTTGTGTTTTCATGTGCGCCATATCTTGATCACGTTCTTCTTCTCTTCTCTTTTGGTCTGCAGTCATGCCAATAGATAAAGTGGGGCCTGCTACCTCAGAATCCCTGGTATGCCAAGCTCTACTTTGTTTCGTCATACGATCTAACATATTGCTAGCTTGACCAAAGGTGAGGTCCATAAAAGATCCTCCAGCTGCGTTATCCACCACTGGCTTAGTTATTGAATTCAAGGCTCTATACAATATCTCCATGAGGTGAACATTAGTCATGTGATGGTTTGGGCATCTCGCTAGCTTTGTCTTGAACCTCTCCCATGTTTCATGAAGAGCTTCAGTTGGAAGCTGACGAAAGTTGCTGATTTCATCTCTCAATTGTGCCCTTTTGGAAGGCGGAAAGAATCTTTCTAGGAAAGCGTCTCTCAATTGCCTCCAATTTGTAATTGAATCAGGAGTCAGCCCATTCAACCATAGAGTTGCCTCCCCAGACAGAGACAATGGAAATAAGCGTAACCGAATTGCATTCTGACAAACTCCAGGATTGTCAAACGACTTGCATGTAGAAATAAAGTTGATGAGATGCATATTCGGATCATCGCCTGCTAGTCCACCAAATAATCCCTTGAGTTGCAATAACTGAATCATGGTGCTTGTGATGTTGAACTTGGCTCCGGGCGCTAATGGTGGAAGAATAATGGCTCCAGTGGCACCAGCTCCATCAAGATCATCATCATCATCATCGAATGGTAATTCACGTTGTGCATCCATTGATGTACTGAACAAAAAACCTGCAGTAAACAAAAACGAAAACTAAAAGTAAAAGTACGAGAGTCTTTGACCAAAGGGTCTAGTAATTATTACGAACTTAATTGACACTTGTATTCCCCGGCAGCGGCGCGAATTTTTGATAACGCTCAATCTACAGCTCTCGTTTGAGTGTAAAGCGGTCGTTAGCAAATATAGAACCCAACCTGGGTTGGGTGTCGATCCCACAGGGAATAGCTTGGCCAACAAGTAAGTAAAATTACTAAACTTTTGGTGCAAGTTTCGTAAGAAGGGGGGATTCTTGTTTTGCAAGTAATGTAAACAAAAGCTGAAAATAATAAAGTAAAAAGAGAGAGATTGTTACGTTGGTTGTAAACACTGAGAATTGAAGAGTTGGGGTGATGTCCACCTTCTGAGGTATACATCTCTATTGGCTATGAGTGTGTAGAATTCTGACATGCAATTGCTTATAGAGGATTGTAGTCGATGGTAAATCCAAGCGTCTCTCGCCTAAACAAGGACTATTTCACTTTAACTCTCTCGAGCTTAAAGCGTGTCTAACGGTACGAATACTCCAAGAGGTTAGTCCAGTTACGGCACTAGCTTTTTAATAGGAAAGGGTGTACTACTACCTTGACATTATCTCTTTTCCAGACAAATAACTTTTCTCTCGAACAAGTTAAATGTTAGACTGGCGTATTCTTGCGTTTGCAACCGCAAAGAATGTAGATTTAAGATGAAGAGAATAATGATATAAGCAATATACGTGCCTCGAACTCACAAACTCACAGCAATAGATAGTAACTCATTCGGCTTCCATAACCCCAACAGAGAAGTTTAGTTACCCATGAATGCGAAGGAGATCACGATTGACATTGTTGTTATACCACAAAATTGATTAATTTCGTGTAGCGTAAGTGGTAGGCGTGAGGCGTGAATTCCTTAGCAAGGTAACGATTCTCTTGTTGCGGAAATTAAGAATAGATGAATAGAAGAAGAAAACTAGAATTAATGGAAAGATTAGAAGAGTTGTAGAATTGTTTGTAGTGTAGAATAAGAGAGGAGTAGAAGATGTAAGAAGATGTTAGAAGATGTAAAAAGATGATAGAAGATGTAAGAAGATGTTAGAAGATATTCTAAAATCTCTAGCCTGATAGGGTATTTATAATACCCATATCCTAATCCTACTAAGCTAATGAAATAAATAACCAAATCCTACTAGACTAATGAAATCCTTAACCCAAATGTACTAGGTTAAGGTAAAATTATCATAATCCACATAAAATAATGAAATACATAACCTAATTGTACTAGGTTAATGTATCATTGTCAAAATCCAGCTTTGTGTCTGTAAGTCCCCAAAGTCTTCAGAATTGTTGTTTTAGCCCGGGACAGATTTTCCATGCAGCAGTTTTGGTCCTTAGGCGTGTAAACTCCCTTCCCTTCCTTCGTGATCTTTCTTTTGCGTCAAGTAAGCCATAAAATGCTGAATTCTGCATCATTTATACCTGAAACTTTACTAATCATGTTCGTTAGCTCATTTACAGGAAAAAGGACTAAAAGTGCATGAAATATATAATTTGTTCTCAAAACTAGGCTAAAATATGGGCAAAATATATTGATATAGACGTGTAAATTCGCCTATCATCAATAACCACAAGGTGGTCCATATAACAAGTCTCTAGATTATAAGTAAAGAGTCATTCGGAAAACACAATACAACATGAATTCTCAAGACAGAGCACAGGGAGAAATATTGGTGCATATATCAAGACAAAATGGGGGAAAGAGACGGGACTCCCCTCCTGGATTTGGAAAAATCGGTAAGATAAACTAGGCACCCGACGCGATAGGAGACGCGACACATCGAGATTGCGTCGAGACACTGGTTTAGCCAATGTGATTACCGATGCGGCACACCATTATCGCATTGATCCACTGGTTTTCTTACTTAAATGCATCTCAAATGTGGTCCGAAAAATCTAAAACTTTACCCGAACCACCCCTTTACACTTCTTAACATGAATCAACTCAAAAACTTAAGCCTTGGGGTTGAGAAGATCAATTTAAAATCATGGAAGTTAAGAGCTCATAAATATGACTAAATCTTTTAACCATTAGAAAATTTTTCAGGTTACAAGCTCTCCATACGTGCCACTAAGAGTAGTATTGAGTCGAGAATGCTACGGACGGTTACATTTCAACTAAGACAAGGATTTTCGCTTGAAGCGATTGCTCCTCATATAAGGAACTGAGATTTTTGCCATAAGTTTGCATAAACCTTATCACTTTGACTAAACCCAACATAGGATGAATCAGTCACATATAGAATCATATTTCCTTAAGACCAAGTATGCTGAGAGACATAGATTTTCAGAGATCATGAACAACATAACATATGGACTGAATACATGAAAGACTGGATTACTAGGAGACATAATTGCTTCTAGTTTGGAGGTCATATCATAGACAAAAGTCTATGGGAAACTCGAGTCATAGGCATAGGCATAACTCGAACAGATGACGTAAGACATTAGCGGAATAATCTCTGAAATGGAAGTAGGAGGAGTATGCTTGAGTAAGAATAGACTTATCATGATTTCTCCCCCGCAACTTGTCGAATTGAGAAAAATTTGGGAACTAACTTAATTCCCCATCTCCCCCTTAGGTCAAAGTCACACCTCTAGACTTGCAGACATAACCTCACATCAAAATCTGTAGCCACAACCTCCACGCAAATGAGACATCACCATAAACTTCAACTCTAAACTCTCCCTGATGAACTATACTCAAAAGGCCTTGCTTTCCAAAAAAAAAATGCTACTCTTAACATTCGCTAGCGTCAATAGCCAGCACTCTACAACTCTCACTCTCGTGAGTACACACACCCACACTCCTTATCACAAAAGGGGTATCAATATATACATGAACTCAAACTTCTCTCATTAATCCCTAATGCAAAGGCACTATATTATTTTCTAAGACATTTTCTTCTAACTTTCAGAGTCATCGACTTACGACTAATATTTCCATATGTATAGACACCCACACTTCTAAACACTTAACACTCCATCTTTAATTTCCTTAGGATACTATCATTACACCTCAAATCACATAATCAACAACTTAACAAAATCTGTAAAACTATACCGAAGGCACATATTTCTTACCTATATTTCCCTAATTCAACTATAACGAACACCATACAACAACAACAAACCTTGAGTCTTCCTCAGACGCCCCCTCATACTATAAATTTCAAAAACACAAACTAGGTACAACATACACTTATACGCATAAAACTTTATTAACAACCTTCTACCTGGGGTTCAACTTATTCTAATATACCCATGATCTTAGACACTTAATGATTCAACCATAATTCATCATTTTAACACTAGTCCTCATGTACACATATCCCTCACGATTACCTCTTAAACTTTTCATAAATCTTCAACCTGGGTTCTTTCACAAATCATATCAAGCCTACTAATTCATTCCCATAAATCATACATCATTAATCATAAAATACTATTCTCGCCACCATATTCTACAATCTATAATTCAAGCCTATAGTCAAGCATCCATTGTCTACCACTAATAACGCAAAGCATGCAACATAATATACTAGTCCATAAAATTGGGAAATTAACTCCAACTACTCATTTCATTCAAATACTAGCTACAGTCACAATCCCCTCCATGACATCACTATTATAGCTCAAAATCTACTTCATACCTTCTCACATGAAGTACTAGTTTACATCTACTAAGGAAAAGAAGATCAAGGGGGTAAAATCACACAGTAAACATGGTCAACCTTAATCTTATATCATACCCCATACAATCTTATCTACTTATATGGCTTCCTCACATCACACTTACTTACTCAAGCGCACATTTAGACTACCTTCCAATTCCACAAACAACCATGAGTCTATAATTATAACTTACTGACTAATCTAGCCATTTTCATGCTTGAAGCAAGTAACAATTCACCTTCATTACCAACTCGATCTCATGCAATAAGATTCGGCTATACATATATTCAATAAATTTCCCTTACCACTTTTCTTGCCATTTTGCCTCTAAACCCCCAGTTCCAACCAACACAAGAACAACAGGAAGAACAACAAATTGCTAGTGGATCGAAATAGGCCTCACACAGCTTCACTAGACTTTGTTTTCAACAAGACAATGATATCAAGATTACAAGAGATAAAAACTTGACATACAATATTCAATGGCCCAAGAATACACATCTTACTCTGTATAAATAAAATTCTGAGTCAAATACTTCCTCCACGGACTACCATACAATCCACACATGCTACTAGCTACCACATTAGTCTATCACCATAAAGGGGCAAATCATCCTCAAACATCGGTTATTCAACTAAAATATTTATTTACACAAAAGTCATCCTCACTCTAACTTCAAAATTTGTGACTTCACATCACCAACTTCTTGATCCAACATCACTACCCATAGGTCATGGCACCGAAACTTAACTTATACTACTACTACTCGGGTGGAAATATAGTTCCAATATTCTATTACACATCATCCCCCTTAAGCGTGACATCTATAACATAAATTCCAAAAGGGACTGAATACACTTAATACCGCAGGCTGGAAAGCACTATTTCATCAATATCAAAGTTTACACCATAATCAATATACTCTGAAGCACTAACAGACTCTTCTCAAGTCCTTGCACAACATTTTTTTTAATAATCTTTATGGCTCAATTAGAAAGGACCATACCATTTAGATTCTGAACTTCTTCACTTGATTCACCCCAACAATGAGACACATCTGAGAACATCAAAGAAAAGAATTGGGATGACTTTACTTTTGTATGGACAACACCGTAGCACAAATTAGAGTATGGAAGAGGAACATTCTGACTCTATAGAACGAACTAGAACATGAAGAAAGAGAGATATTCCTAAACGCCTTGTAGCCTCCTGCTTATAAGTGTGGCGCGCTACACACCCATAAATAAGACTCTACCCGATGTAATTTCGCAAACACCCTGGGACCATGAACCGTGCTTTGATACCAAGTTTGCCATGACCCGAACTCGGTCCCTGGCCGTGACGAGCATTCCGAACCATGAAGGCCCAAAACACCCCTATCTATCTGGTAATCATGCACATAATTCATATGATAAAAAGAAATGCGAAAGATACACAATATTACGGAAACATGGTCACGAGTCTAATGAAATCAATAATGGGAAATAATGTCCCACAACATCTATCGACATATGAAAACCGTCTGCGAAATCTCTACTACATGACTAAAATAAACAACTGTCTGAAAACTGGGACAAGGCCCCCAGTAGACCCCAAAACTATTAAATGATAAATAAACTGCCAAACATCAGGCCTTCCGAAATATAGAAGGCTCACCACTTGACTCTGCAAATCTATCTGAAGAATCTACTGATTATCTGGACCCCTAGAATGTGCCTATGAACTTGGGAGGGAAGGGGGTCAATACAAAGTACTGGTACGCACAGTAATCCAAAACAAAGTAGAGATTTTTATATAAACTAAATGAGAGCTGTTATAAAACACATTATTGCAAAATGATTTCGAAAATACATGGGCATAGTATACTGATTTTTCAACAACAATGCAACATATCTGAGCTAGGTGGTACACCCTACAATTTCACATTTTCACCAACTATCAAATTTCGGTTGCCGCCGAGATTAGAGTATAAGTGAGGGAAAGACATACAAGATCACACAGCAGGGTGTCTCGACCCAATCAAGTATGATAATGCACAAGATCACAAAGCAGGGCTCCTAACCATAGTTCCAATTTGGGATAACATAATGTCAGGTACACAAGATCACACAGCAGGGTACCAAGTTCCCGAGTCGGCAAACACGGTTTCCAGCGTAGAGTTATTTGACTCGTGCTTTCTTTGGGTAACCACCCATCTCACAAAATCAATGCATGAAACTCATTTTAATCAGTCACATGTCATACTCTACAGGATATCATCATACCCGACTTGCAAGTCATCAATATCACATCAAATTTTCAACTTCTCATACCATTTACCACATGTACATATGTATGACTTTCACACCATTAAAATACATACACCATGGTTCTTAACATATAATTATTCAAGAAGTTTAATCATTTATGAGTAATGTCATATCAATTGCCAAACTCATGCTCTCAATGGTTTAACACTAGTATAATATGGGGTATAAACATTATCATGGGGAATTTAGAAAATTCACAACTCATGTACATCGCACCCTTTTGAAATTTCAGGTCAAATGTTCAAAATTCAACCATTTAAATACATTCAATCAAACAACCCCATGATATCTCAATAATTCTTTCAAAATCATATATCAAAACATGTTATTTGTATCAATTGAAACCCCCATTCGTAAAAACATATATATACTTGTATAAATTTAAAGTCTTGCATAAATTCCTTTCTAAAAACATGCCCATGAAATTTAGGACAACCCCACGTACCTCTATTTCGGAGAATAATGAATGATTCTTGAAGCTTGTGAATTGGGGATTCCAAATCTCTAATTATCTTCAAAAACTCACGGTTGAATCTTGAATTATTTGGGATTCTTGTTTGAAACACTAGAGAGCGTTCTTGATGAATTTTGGTGAAAGTGTATGTATTTAGGTGTATTTAGGATTAAATTCTGTGTTTGGATGGGTTTGGGGCCATGGAAAATGTCTAGTTTGACCTTAGAATTTAAAATTTGGGACTGGAACGCCGTATAAGGCTTCACCGCGATGCGCTGGAAATCCCGATGAGCTACTGAAATTGACAATTGTCAATTTAAGGCTCGTCGCGATGCGGTGGCCAGTCAAACGGTAATGCTGACACTAAAAATGCTCTAACTTCTTCACCGAGTGTCCGTTTTAGGCGAATTTGGTATTGATGAAAAGCTAATTCAAAGATCTTTCATTTGATATATAGTAGGTGTAGACACATAATTTTGTCCCTCCCCCCCCCCCCCAAAAAAAGAAGAAATAAAATAAAAATAATCTTTTTTATTATTATTTCTATTTTTATTTTTATTTCATTTATTTTTATTTTATTTTTATTTTTATATTTTTTATTATTTTTTTTATTTTTTTTATTTTATTTCTATTTGCATCCACTTCACCATGCCACCTCAACACCTCACCCCTCATTTTTCCATTAGATACATGCAAAGGGCACACGCCCTACTCATTTTGCCACAGGCCACACTCATCTTTCCACATGCCATACCTAATTTTACACATGTCACACACATATACCCACAAGCCACCAATGATATTCATACACATAGGAAACAATATAAAGAAAAAGCGAAAAAAAAAAGAGGAGGCCCACAGCATAAGGGAGAGCAAAAAATTCTCCATTTTCCTCTTCTTGACAATATAGACACCATCACCATAGAGAACACGAGGGGATTTCCATCATCATTTTTGTTCATATACACCAATATAGAGAGAATTTCCATGGTTTGTTAGGAGAACACAGATTCATCTTCTTCAGGGATTTTTTTTCATTCTCACGGAATAGGTGCAAGCACACACCTCACAACTCCACACTCAAGGAAATATCACAACACACGCACAGTGAGAGGGAGATATCAAGATAGCTTCGAGAAAAGAGAGCTTCGAGAGAAGAGATCGAGAGAAGAGAGAAAAATTATGGGTTGACTGTTCCGGCTAGTCTTTGCCGGAAAAGCGTCGCTCATAGTACCAGTCGCGTCGTCTTTCTCCAATTTACGTCGTCATCAAGTCGTCTGAGCTCACCAAAGCTCAAATTGTACTGGTTTTTAGTTTTTCTATTGGATTTTTTAAGCTTCGGGTTGACGAAAACAGAACAAATAGAGTTAGATCGAAGTCGAGATTTGGTTCTTTGGTTCGAGTTCGGTTCGTGTCGAGGTTCAAATCGAGGTTTCTGGCGCGGACTACGTTTAGTTCAAACAGGATGATACTCGAATAAAAGTGAAATTTGAGGTCCATTTCTTCTCTCATTCTCTATTTTTATCTCGGATTTTGATTATTCTTGCGGATGTGAATGTTTTTGGTGTGCTTACCATGCTTGAATATTTACTATGTGTATGGTTGATATTGGTTGATGATGAATTTGGGTGCGAGAAATTGAATCGATAATCAAAGCATGTGTTAATCATTGTTTGTTTGGGGTGGAATTGCGAGAAATGGATAGAAGTTGAATGTAGTTAAATTTTGGTCCGTTGTTGTTTTGTTCAATTCAGGATAAGCATGAATATGAGGGATTTATGATACGTTGAAACGGATAGGCAATATAGGTTTGGGTTGGCAAAATTTAGGAATAAGTGTTTGCGTTGAATGTTTGAATATGGAATATTTGTTGAATGTTTTCTAGTTTATCGCACTTGGATTAAAATGTACTATTTGGCCGGGGAATGCCCCGAGGTATTTGTGTTTATTCACTGGGGAATGCCCCAAAATATTTTGTACCCGGAGGATGTTCGAGAGAAGGCTCGAGGCGGTAGTTGGAGAAAACAATGGAGCATAGCTTATGATTAGCGTAGAATAGAGTAGGTTTATATTTCTGCATTTTCTTTTATTTCGGGACTATATAATTGGACTGAACATTATTTTTGGGATTCATTTTGTTTGGTTTGTTGGTTTGATTGCTTTACATGCTTATTTGTGGTTTGTACATTCATAGTGTCAAAATTAGCCGATACGCTCCACCAAGCGACCGTGGTCGAACCACGGGATCGAGGGGTGCCTAACACCTTTCCCTCAATCAACAGGATTTCTTAGCCGGAATCTCTGTTCGCAAACCAGTCTAAAAGAGTCGCAAATAGTTTTAAAAAGGATTTTTCAAAGGTAACTTGGCACACCAGATTATGCCAAGTGGCGACTTTGAATAAAAAAGAAAAAATAATAATAAAAAATATAAATAGTCATTTTTCGAAACAATCTTCATTTTGTCACTTTAGATAATAAAAACCCTTTTGAACTTAAAACAAAATCTTTTTGGAGTACGAAAAAGGGGTGTGACAGCTCTGGAGACTCTGCTAGGGACCGACAAGTTCAGAATCTGAGCTTATTTTTGGAGTCGTATCGGCTTTGTCTGGCATTACGAGTGAATAAGCATTATTTGTGATTTTTGTTTGTGTTATTGTTATCACTTTTGTGTGTTTTCGTGCTCTTTGTTTATAGTATTTATCATATGTGTTACCGCTTTTATATCTGGCATCATGTGCATAACCAGAGTCATTTTTTCTGCAACAAGTCCGTAGTACATGTTGTGTACACGACCTCTAGTTGAGTCACCCTTATCTTAAGGGGGGAGCCGTTGGCTGGTATGGAGTAGGTGGAAACCAAAGCAGCCACTATCGATCATACGCTCCCCTGAACAGCCTTATTAGTAAACCTCAACGTAGGTTAGCCTTTAGTTCATGCTTATGTGCATCATATTGAAGACCTAGCAGGGCCCACTTGGCTCTTTGTAGGAGACTCGCCTCTAAAGCATCTCTACGTGCTAAATGTTGCATCTTTAAGGGTAACGTGGTCATTTGATGGACTGATTTGGGGGAAAAGCATGTGTTAGAAGTAAAGTGTGTGGTAGGGAAAATAAAAAAAAAGAGGGAAAAGGAAAAAAAGAGTAAAAAAAAAGAGTTTCATAGCTTGTAGTATTCTTTATGGCTTTTGTTTTTCACAATTCTAAAATTCAAAAAGATTTCTTTATTTTCAACACTCATTTGTTCTAAAACCAAAAACATCAAAAAGATTTCTCATTGTCTCCTTTAGCATGCATTCATAATTCAAAATTTTCAAAAAAAAGATTTTAGAAATTTTTATAAAAGAAAATGAAAAATGGTAGAAGTTTTGTGCATTTAATATAGTGAAAATGCCAAAAGATTTTCCTTCATAATTGGTGGTGTCAGTTTTAGTTGAAGTTTCTAATTAAAAACCCAAAAGATTTTATTCGTTTATCTTTGGTTGTGTCTCTTAAGTTAGGGTCAATCTGTTAATTAATCGTTAATTGTCCAATCGGGACGAACTACGCATACCTGATTCTCGTCCCTCAGGGCGGGATACGTAGGCAACCCTCGGTGGGTCCGGTAATCTTTATTTTAGCATTTGTCTTAGCCTTAGCCTAGGTCTTTCTCCTCGTAATCTAGTGTTATTAGTTTGTCTTAGCCAAGTACGCTAATTTTATTCAGTGGTACTGTTCGGTGATTTGGAGTCATAAAGTGGTCTATCCCTTTGACATATGACTACGACAAAGTCCCAAGGGTTGGGAATCTTTTGCTCTTATAGAATTTTCAAGTTGATGTCCTATGTGTTACTACAGGATGGATCCGTCGACAAAGTCTAAAGTCATGATGGTTGTCAAGGTGCCCAGAAAGTTAATCAAATAGTGGGACATGTTTAACTACGTTGAACAACAGGAGTTAACAAAGAAGTTAGACGCCCTCACTTCCCTCCTAGAACTCAACCCCTGCCCAGATCTGATCGAGGCTATATTGTCTTTTTGGGACCCAGGTTGTTTGGTGTTTAGGTTTGGAAATTGTGAAATGAGGCCCACTCTAGCAGAGATATCTAGTTTCTGTAAGTTGCCTTACATTAATAAAATGATGATTCGGGCGCGGACTCATTCCCCCATACGGTTTCTTCATGGTTATGGTTTAAAGGCCAATAAGCAGCTGACATGTCTTAAACAATCTTGGGTCTCCTTTGATTATTTGTATGCTCGGTTTGGGCCCTCAGATGGTTTTGATTGCTATTGGGATGAATTTTATACAACTAAGGAGAATTGGGAGAAATGTCGTCTAGAAGTCTTCACGCTAATCTTGTTGGACACTTTGGTCTTCCCATTAGAAGAGATTTGAATTAATACTCATTTGCAGACGGTGGTGATGGCCTTATTTCATGAACAACTAGGGGAAACATTCACTCTCGTACCTATGATCTTGGCGGAAATATATAAAGCTTTAACCGAGGTAAAAGGAGAGGTGATATTCTTCAAAAAAAGCAACCTGATATTGCAATTATGGATGGTGGAGCACTTACATGCACCTTCTTTGATTAGGTAGGATGTGATTGATAGTTGTATGTTTGAGCGAGTGGAATCCATGAACCATAGAATGTGTTTCGATAAGTTCTTGCTGACAATAGGGGTCGATGTTGGATTAAATTTCTTGAGTCAAGATCTGAAGAAACATTCTGTGGACCTCTCTCTGGTTTCATCCAAAAATAATCCTTTGTGGTTGTCGGATGCAACCTCTTTTAGTTTTGTTAGGGATCAATTGCACCAGACCGTACTCTCCTCTTAGGGTAATGTGCCAATTGGGTAGACTGCAAGACGTTCCACCAGTAATGGATCTCTTGAAGGATGTTGGGCATTTTAGTGATCAAGCCTTAGGCGAGAGTAAATACAAAGAATTATGGAATCACACAACACAGTTAGGTGTGAATACCCTCCAAGTAGGTTCAGATAATCCAGGGTACACTCAGGAATACGGGGTCTGGCTTCAATCTATACCTCGGGGTGTCAGTAGTCCATTACCAATGCAGCTTAGAGGAAGAATACCAGAAGAATGCATTGTTAATGAAAGTCAGGATGAAAGTTCGGGGACCAAAGTGGAGACACTAAGAGTTTAGTTAGCAGATTTTTTCAAGACTGTAGAAAGGTGTCAGAACAATCTTTCTAGGTGCACTCCTCATGAGGCGGGAATACGGGCCAGAAGCTTCTTCCCAAATATCAGGGTGTCTTTACAGGATATGCTACAAAGTTTGGGTGGGATAAAAAGAGATTCACAAGCTGGTCCATCTCAGTCAGGGTCATCACGCAGAGCACCAGTTTGAAGGAGCATTTCCTATCTTTTGTTTAGTTTGAGTCTTCTGCCTTGTAATATTGTGTCCTTTTTAAGTCGGTGTCAAGTTTGTTTTAACGTTAAGAGTCTTCACTAGGAGTATTGCGCATGTTATCTTTTGGGTCTTGAATGTTGTTTAGTCTTTGTTGATCGGTTTTTAAGTTGTTAGATTTGAAGTTTGCTTAGTCGTCCCTTTTATGAAATGTAGTGAAGTTGCGGAGTTGTTTCCTTTTCTGTGTTCTTCATCAAATAATAATAATAATAACAATAAGAAGAAGAAGAAATCTTCAACTTTGTGGTGTTTATGTGTGTGCATTGCCTGAACTACGCAAGATCTGATTCATGTACAACATGATACGTAGGCAACCTACTTTTGGGTTCGATCTAATCATTTTGTTTCGTCGTTTTTCATTATTTTTCCTTTTTTTTAGAAAAGCAAAAGCCATAAAGAATGATAAAACGAAGGTAGATTAAAAAAAAGAATGATGAGACGAGAAAGGGAAAGAACAGAGACTGATACAAAAAAAAAGGGAAACGAGTGCAAAACAAAAGAGGTGTGTTTGGAGGAAAGAAGCAAATGAGTGTAGATGAAAATCGGGATAATGTTAAAATGACCTCGCTACCCTTAAAAGCTGGTAGAAATGAACATGAATCTAGGATAATTTTACCAATGTGATTCCCATGCTTGTTGTGTGACCTAATCCTAACGGGTTTTGTCTTTGATGAGCATGTTCTTTCAGATAAGTGGTTGTTTGCAGCATTCTGGCTAGTCATTTGTACTTCACTAGATCAAAAGCAAAGCTTTCCATGGCTAGTAGGGAGATTGAAAATTCACTCATAGTCCCAGATCTGGATCCCAGGGAAGAAAGTTCAGAATGCAATGATGAGGTATTGAGACTTAGACAACAATTTCTAGATCTGCACCGAGCATGGGCTAGTGGCATGCCTCCTTCTCCACTCCTTGAAGATCTTGGGAATATCCCTAATTTCCCACCACTCTCTCAGGCACAATTCTCTGTTCCCATTGAGTTACCGGAGAACGCACCAGGATTCACTCCGCGGTGATATTACCCTGTCACTTCTAGTGTGCCCCTGGCAGTTCCTCAACCAAGGCCCGTGACTCAGCCGACGCTACTGGAAGCGCCTGTTTTTGTGGCTCCGCCACCACCTGAAGCTCCCACTTATGTTGTGCATCCGACAATGGTGCTTCCTCAGTCTGCTAGCGAGCCAGTATTGAAGGTTTCAGATAGTCATTATTATGCCCCGGAGCCTACTTTGAGAATGAATGAACCGTATGGGTACACTCAGCCACCTTCATTTCTATTTGATATGGAGAAACCTGTCGCAACAGAGGAACGGGAGGTCATAGCACAAAAATTGAAAAGTTTGGAAAAAGCCATGAGGAATTTGTAGGGAATCGGAGGTTATAAGAGTTTTCTATAAAGATCTTTGCATGTTCCCAGACATCAACCTTCCCCTCGGTTTTAAAATTCCCAAGTTCGAGAAGTATGCTGGACACGGTGATCCCGTGGCACACTTGAGACGTTATTGCAACCAATTGAGGGCTGCAGGGGGAAAGGAAGAGTTGATTATGGATTTCTTTGGCGAGAGTCTTTCTGATCTGTCTTCAGAATGGTTTTTTGATCAAGATATCAACAAGTGGAACAGCTGGGATGACTTAGCTTTTGAGTTTGTGCAATATTTTTAGTATACCGTCGACCTGATTCCGGATGAAAAATCCTTGGTCAACATGAAGAAGAAAAACACTAAAGGATTTAGGGAATACGCGATAAAGTGGCATGAACAGGCCGCCAGGGTAAAGCTTCCAATGAAGGAGAGTAAGCTAGTAGAGCTTTTCATTTAGGCAAAGGATGAGACCTATTTTCAACATTTACTTCCGGCAATGGGAAAATCTTTTATTGAAGTCCTCAAAATAGGAGATATGATAGAGGACGAAATCAAGACCGGCTGAATAGTGAGTTTTTCCGCATTGAAAGCCACCACACAAGCGATTCAAGGTGGATCTGGCACGTTCGATGGTAAAAAGAAGAAAAAGGACGTGGCAACTGTTGTAGCTGGAACTTATTCCTATCCCAAAAGACTGCCTCGCCCCTATCCCCAATCCCAAGCCCAAGTCTACGCCCAAGCTCCATATATTCCTCCTCACTATTACTACCCTCCACAAAACCCGCTATATTCCATTCCACCACCCCCATACCCAGTATATAGCATACATCCATATGATCAAACCCCTTTTTACCCGCAATGGCGTGCGCAAGCTCCACAAAATCGTCCATCAGCTCCACCAAATTACGAAAACCTCTCCAGACCCGGTTTCCAACCCAGGACCGAGTACAAGAAAGAGAAGGCGGTTAAAAATCAGTTCACACCTCTTGGGGAGTCATATGCTAGCTTGTTTGATAGGTTGAGAAAGATGAAGGTCTTAAGTCCAATTCAAGGAAGGCTTACAAATCCACCTCCAAGGAATATCGATTATTCTTTAAGGTGTGCGTACTGTTCTGACATGTCAGACCATGATATTGAGAAATACTGGCATTTAAAGAAAGTTTTCCAAGATTTAATTGACACAAATCAGATGTTGGTCCAGGCCCTGGAGGTTCCGAACATTAACCAGAATCCGCTGCCAACCCATGCTGAAACCAATATGTTAGAATTGATATATGATGGGAAAGAGTCATCAAGGTGTTATAAGCCTATTGTCAAGATATAGACCAGTGAGTAAAAATCGGTGAATGTAGCAGAGTCTTTGAAAGCAATGTCATTAAGCCAGGAAGGAATGGGAGAAGATAAAGCCCCAGAAAGCACAAAGAAACCCCTGATCATAGTGTAAGGTGACAGAATATATGTTGATTTAAGTCAGGATAAACCTAAGTTGACGGTGGTAGTAGCTCCGGGTAAGCCTATCTTGACGGTGAAAGGAGCATTGACAGCACCTATTATCCTCAAATCGGTGACCCAACCTCCAATAGTTGATACGAAAAGGGTTCCCTGAAACTATGGGCAGACTCTGATGACCTATAAGGGGAAAAAAGTAGTGGAAGATGTAGATGAGGTAGGGGGTTTGACTCTATCAGGAAGATGCTTCATACCTGAAAGTTTAAGGAAGTCCAAGCTAATTGTGAGTGGACCTTCATCTATCAAAAATCCTGTCACCGAAGAAAAAGCTAAAGAATTTTCGAAAAAGATGAAGTTGCCAGAGTATTCAATAATAGATCAGTTGAAGAAAACCCCTGCTCAAATTTTCCTCTTATCTTTGTTGTTACATTCCAAGGAACATCGTGATATTATATTGAAGGTATTAAATGAAGCATATGTTCCTAGGGAGATTACAGTAAATCATCTTGAGAAAATGGTTTGGAAAAATCTTTGAAGTCAATCAGATCAGCTTTTCCAACGATGAATTGCCTGTTGAAGGTACGGGGAATAACTGGGGTCTTTACATTACAGTGAAGTGCGAAAATTTCTACATCACTTATGTCATGATTGACGTAGGTTCAGGTGCAAATATCTTCCATATTTCTACTTTGCAAAAGTTGAATGTTGGTATTGAGAGGATCAGGCCCAACAATGTATGTGTCAGGGCTTTCGATGGTGCAAAATCAAACTCCATTAAGAAAATAGAACTAATGTTGATTATAGGGCCTGTTGATTTCGCCATAGAGTTTCAAGTATTGAATATAGACTCCTCTTACAATCTGTTGTTGGGAAGACCATGGATCCACAAGGCCAAGGCGGTTGCATCTACATTGCACCAAATGATCAAGTTTGAGCATGAAAGGCAAGAAGTGGTTATTCATGGTGAAGGGGAGTTTTCCGCCTATGAAGATTCTCCCTTGTCCCTTATTGAAGCAAACAATGTAGATGAGACATTTGTCTATCAAACTTTTGATACAGTATCGGTGAATCATATCGTTGAAGGGCAGGTTATTTCGGGACCACAATTGTCCTACGCTTCTATCATGATGGTGAGTGAGCTTTTGAAATATGGATTTATGCCAAGGAAGGGTTTGGGAGTGTCTCTACATAGTATCGTTCACCCCATATGTCCAAGAGAGAACATGGGAAATTTTGGTCTAGGATTTGGACCTACGGCTGAAGATTTGAAGAAGGCCAAGGAAAGGAAAAAGGAAACATGGTCACTCCCTCTCCCAATGCCACTACTCAGTGAATCATTTCTCAAGAGCGATGTCACGAAGCCTGTAGATTTGAAGCTGAATTGGTTGATGACGTCCAAAACCTGCTAATCGAAGTTGACATGGTTGAAGCAGGAGAAGGTACCAGTAGGGAAGACGTGCAACTTATAGGTCCAGCTTTCCGGCTTAACAATTGGGAAGTCACTCCTCTCCCCGTCAGGAGGGAGTTTTGGTAGTTTGTTTTCTTTTTCTTTCTGTTTATCCGACTTAGTTTAGGGTTGTAATTCATATTTTAGTTTGTTTATGTTATGTTGTCATTTGTGTTTGAACCCTCCTATCTTTCCTTTTTAATGAAATGCAATGTCCCTTTTGTTTCGTGTCTAAGATATTTCGTTTTTGTATTTTTCTTTATATAGTTCTCTTTATGCTGATTCTAATGACATGACATGCATGCGGAATTTTCAGCCTGATCTTAAAATCCAAACTAATCAAGATATAATAAAGCAAGAGGTGGAATATGATGAAGAAGAGGAACTAGAGAAAATAAGCATAGAGTTGGAACAGTTTGAAGACAAGCCAACTCCTAATTTGAATAAAACTGAGCTAATCAATCTAGGGAATCAAGAAGATGTTAGGGAAACTAAAATCAGTGTACATGCTTTGCCGCAACTAAAAGATGGAATGATTCAAGCATTAATTGATTATAAGGATGTTTTTGCATGGTCTTATGATGATATGTCTGGTTTAAGCACTGAATTAGTGGCTTATAAATTACCAACTGATCCCACATCCCCCCTATGAAATAAAAGTTGAGGAAGTTTAAAACTGATCTGAGTATCAAAATCAAAGAGGAAATCATGAAACAACTTGAAGCCAAAGTCATTCGAGTGGCTCGTTATCCTACGTGGTTATCCAATGTTGTTCCTGTCCCAAAGAAAGATGGCAAAATTCGAGTATGTGTTGATTACCATGATTTTAACAGAGCAAGTCCGAAGGATGATTTTTTGTTGCTCAACGTCTATATTTTGCTGGACAATTGTGCTAAACACGAGGTTGCCTCTTTTGTAGATTGCTATGTCGGATACCACCATCTCATTATGGATAATGAAGACGCGGAAAAGACATCTTTTATCACACCATGGGGGACTTATTGCTAGCGAGTGATGCCATTTGGTTTGAAGAATGATGGAGCAACATACATGAGAGCCATGACCACTATGTTTCATGATATGATGCATAAGGAGATTGAGGTCTATGTAGATGATGTGATTATTAAGTCAAAAAGTCAGGCTGACCATGTTAAAGATTTAAGAAAGTTCTTTGAAAGGCTTTGCAGGTATAATCTCAATCTCAACCCGGCAAAATGTGTGTTTGGAGTTCCATCTGGAAAGCTGTTGGGGTTTATAGTCAGCCGTCGCAGAATTGAATTGGATCCCTCAAAAATCAAAGCCATTCAGGATTTGCCCTCGCCCAAGAATAGGAGAGGTGATGAGTTTACTTGGTAGACTAAACTACATCAGCAGGTTTATTACTCAACTCACAACCACTTGTGAGCCCATATCCAAGTTGCTGAAAAAGAGTGTTGTGGTAGAATGGACTGAAGAATGTCAGGAAGCGTTCGATAGAATCAAAAGATACTTGTCAAATCCATCCATGTTGGTACCACCGGAGCCTGTTAGGCCTTTGATCTTATATTTATTGGTCATGGATAATTCTTTTGATTGTGTCCTGGGTCAACATGATGTCACGGGTAAAAAGGAGCAGGTTATTTATTATCTTAGCAAAAATTTCACTGCATATGAGGTTAGGTACACTCTTCTTGAAAGGACGTGTTGTGTCCTAACTTGGGTAGCACAGAAGTTGAAGCACTATCTTTCGTCCTACACTACTTATCTCATCTCCCGCATGGATCCTTTGAAGTATATCTTTCAGAAGCCTATGCCGACCGGTCGTTAGGAAAAGTGGTAAATATTGCTTACCGAGTTTGACATTATATATGTGACTAAACTGCTATGAAAGCCCAAGCCTTGGCATATCATCTTGCTGAGAATCCCATTGATGAAGAGTACGAGCCATTAAAGACATATTTTCCTGATGAAGAAGTGTTGTGTGTCGATAAAGTCGTTATAGATGCTGATCCAGGTTGGAAGTTATTCTTTGATGGAGCTATCAACATGAAAGGAGTCGGAATAGGTGCAGTTCTTATCTCTGAGGCAAGGTAGTATTTTTTGGTAACAGCGCAACTTCGATTTTATTGTACCAATAACATGGCGGAATATGAAGCTTTCATTCTGGGTTTGAGGCTAGCTGTTGATATGGGAGTCTAGGAACTATTGGTGTTGGGGGATTCAAATTTTCTCGTCCATCAGATTCAAGGTGATTGGGAGACACGAGATTTAAAGCTAATACCGTATCGGCAATGCTTGAAGGATCTATGTCAATGGTTTATGTCTGTAAAGTTTAGGCATATCCCAAGAATTCACAATGAGATTGCTGATGCTTTGGCCACTTTGTCTTCAATGCTCCAACACCCTGATAAGTCCTATATTGATCCAGTGCATATACAGAGTCGTGATCAACACGCTTATTGTAATGTAGTTGAAGAAGAGCTTAATGGCGAACCTTGGTTCTTTAATATCAAGAAGTACATCCAGTCAGGAGAATACCCAACATATGCCACCAATGATCAAAAGAGGACTATTAGGCGTTTGGCTAGTGGATTTTTCTTAAGTGGGGGAATATTATACAAGAGAACCCCGGATCTTGGACTTTTGAGGTGTGTTGATGCAAAAGAAGGTTCGGCAATCATGGTTGAATTTCATTCTGGAGTATGCGGGCCTCACATGAATGGTTATGACTTGTTTAAGAAGATTCTCAGAGCAGGTTATTATTGGCTTACTATGGAGAGGGATTACATTCGTTTTGTTTTAAAATGTCATCAATGTCAGGTACACGGTGATCTGATACATTCTCCTCCCACTGAATTGCATGTAATGTCTGCTCTGTGGTCGTTCGTAACTTGGGGGATGGACATGATTGGACCGATTGAGCCAAAAGCGTCGAATGGGCATAGATTTATTTTGGTGGCCATCTATTACTTCACAAAGTGGGTAGAAGCAGTAACTTTCAAGTCAGTGACAAAGAAAGCGGTAGTAGATTTTGTTCATGCCAACATCATTTGTAGGTTTGGAATTCCTAAGATGATCATTACAGAGAATGCTGCCAATCTCAATAGTCATTTGATGCAAGAAGTGTGTCAACAGTTTAAGATCGCACATCAAAATTCCACTCCATATCGTCCAAAGGCTAATGGCGTTGTGGAAGCCGCCAATAAGAATATCAAGAAGATACTATGGAAAATGGTACAAGGGTCTAGACAATGGCATGAGAAGTTGTCGTTTGCAGTGCTAGGTTATCGCACTACTGTTTGCACTTCAACAGGGGAAACTCCATATTTATTGGTATATGGGACAGAAACAGTCATCCCTATAGAAGTTGAAATTCCCTCTCTTCGAGTCATTGTGGAAGCAGATGTCACACCCCTTTTTTCGCGCGTACCCCAAAAGATGGATACATTTTTAAAGTTCGAAAGTGTTTTATTATTTAAGTGACAAGAAATAAAAATTTGTTTCGGAAAAGGATTATTTGCATTTTTTATTCAGAGTCGCCACTTGGCATAATCCGGTGTGCCAAGTCACCTTTGAAAAATCCCTTTCGAAACCATTTGACTCTTAAACCGGTTTGCGCACAGAGATTCCGGCAAAGGAATTCAGTTGACCGAGGGGAAGGTGTTAGACAGCCCTCGATCCCGTGGTTCGACCACGGTCGCTTGGTGGAATGTATCGACCATTTTTGGCATTACGAAATGTATAAACCACACAAGAGGCACGCAAAAATAATCAAACAAAATAAAACAAATACAAAATTAGTATCCAGTCCAATTATACAGTCCCAAAAATAGAAAAATGCATAAAATAAATCCTATTCTAAATTAATTCTAGACTAATGCTCTACCCGACGCCTCGGGCCTTCATCACGGACATCCTCCGGGTACAAGATACCTCGGGGCATTCCCCGGTGAATAAATGTATACAGATACTTCGGGGCATCCCCCGGCCAAATGAATACATTTTTTTAGTGCGAAAAATAAAACTATTCACAAAATTTCAAACACTCCATAGAATTTTCAATATTCAACCGAAGCCACAAATCCTAAATTCGCCTACCCCGACCTATGTTGCCTACCAAGCTTTTGATTTAAAATGATTCTATTGAATTCATGCCTAATCTGAATTAAATAAAATGACAACGGTCCAACGTTTAACTACATTCAACTTTTAACAACTTCTTATTCCCGCTCCTTTTAACTTCATTTTTATCAATAACACCATCAAAGCTACTCAAATTCATTCTACATATTAGCGAAATCACATCGTCAAGCACATAATATCAACAAAAACCAACAATTATAATCACCACATACATAATCACAACATCGATTCACCAAAATAAAAATGAAACAAAGAGCAAGAGTTGTAGAAATGGACCTCAATGATGATTTTACTCTGAATATCAGTCAATCGAGAGGAAGAATCCGCGTGATGAAGAACCTCGATTCGGAACCTCAACGACGGACTTACCAACTCAGTTAAACTCGGTTTCTACCCATACCGACTTTGATTCGCCTTATCCGAACCAAAATTGTCAAACAGAGAAAAAATTCACACAAACGGGTCTGTTTGGATCATGTTATGAGTGAATTCCACTAGCAACAAAGTAAAAAAGGAATTTTTGGGATAATTTTGGGATATCAAAACCGTTTTCGGATCCGGCGACGGACCCTACCACTGGAACAGTGTAACAACGGTAATGGGAGGGGCGTCTGACCACTGGTTTTGAGATTTTGGGAGTGGTGGTCGTCGATTTCTACTGTTTTAGGGGGTATTTGTTGCCGGTTTCAACTGTTTGCCGAAACTCCGGTGAGATATGGTCGCCGGAACGGACCTCTCCTCGCCGTTTTCTCTCAATCGTGATCTCTCTCTCACTCGAACCTATTTATCCCTCGATCTGTCTTCTCTCAGGCCGACTCGCTCAATCTTTCCCTCTCCATCTTCTCCTCTTCGATCTCTCTCTGCAGCTCTCAACTTGACCCCTGTTTTTGTTCACTCTATTTTTCCGGTGAGGTCCGCGTGCGGGGTGAATGTGTGCGGTATGTGTGCGTGAATCAGTGGTGTCTAATGGATGTTGTTTTAAGAGAAAGAAAAAAAAAATAAAAAAAAAATGGAAGTTGATTCCCCAAATGGAAGTCTTCTGTGAGGGTATCCGATGGAGAAGATGATGTTGATCCCCTTTTTTTTCTTCTCTCCCCGGCCCCCCTTTCCCTGTGAGTGTGTATGTGTCCCCCCTATTCGTGAGAGTATGTGTGTTTATATATCAGGATGGGGGAGTGGGGTAGAGTAGTGAGGTAGGGGTAGGGGTAGGGGTAGGGGTAGGGGTAGGGATAGAGTTTGTTAGAGTAGGGTAGGTATGTGTTGTTTTTTAATTGGAGGGATAAGGGTTAGGTGTCCACTTTTAATTGGAAAGGTTGTTAATTTGTTATCACTTGGGATTATGTGGGAATTTTGGGATAAGATTTGTTTAGAGTTGGTTTTGATTTTTTGTCATTTGTGGAAGGATAATTACATGATTGAGGGTACACGGTAGGATAAGGTAAAAAAAATGGGTAGAAATGATATTGCGGAGGGACGAAATTAGGTGTCTACATCTGCACCCTTTGAATGTAAACACGAAGTGTTTTCAGACAAAGAAGTAGACAACAAGACTGAATTTTGTCCCGACCATTATTCAAAGAAAAAAATAAAAGGAAGAAGGACAACCGGGTCTTGATTTAAGACATCCTACCTACCCAAGTTACGAGAGAATCATGTCACGGGTATTTCAAAGGATTGGAAGAGGTGGACTGTACCGAGTTGGAGAGTCGAGTGAGGTTCTGTCGAGGTTCCGGTCCGCGGCTCTGTCATTACATCAAAAATGAAAATTACAAGTTAAAATATAAACGAAATTACAAAAATCCTATCTATACAGCTTCTGTTGATTCTTGACTTGACTTTTCATCACCCTATTATTCAGGCGGGCTCCTGACTTGCAATTTATTTTACCTTGTTGCTTGGCTTTCAATTACTTCACTTTGTTGCTTGACTCTTTTGTTTCTTCACCCTATTCTCCAGGCGGGCTCCTGACTTGCTATTTCATCACTTTGTTGCTTGACTTTTCATTTTCTTCACTCTGTTCTCCCGGTGGGCTCCGAACTTGCTATTTCATCACCCTGTTCTTCAGGCGGGCTCCTACCTTGCTATTTCATCACCCTGTTCTTCAGGCGGGATCCTGCCTTGCTATTTCATCACCCTGTTCTTCAGGCGGGCTCCTGCCTTGCTATTTCATCACCCTGTTCTTCCGGCGGGCTCCTGAAACTCAAAATTAAAACTAGAACAAAAATTATCTCAAACAAGAATTATAAATAATTAGTATTTCATTTTTGAAAGCATTGTCCCATTATTCAAGAGGATCCTGAGCAGAAAGTAAAATCCCATTTTTCAGGAGGGTCCTGAATTGAAAGCAAATTCCCATTTTCCAGGAGGGTCCTGAATTGAAAGTAAATTCCCATTTTCCAGGAGGGTCCTGAACATGAAGTAAAATCCCATTTTTCAGGAGAGTCCTGAACATGAAGTAAAATCCCATTTTTCAGGAGGGTCCTGAACATGAAGTAAAATCCCATTTTTCAGGAGGGTCCTGAATTGAAAGTAAATTCCCATTTTCCAGGAGGGTCCTGAACTGAAAGTAAAATCCTATTTTTTAGGAGGGTCCTGAACATGAAGTAAAATCCCATTTTTCAGGAGGGTCCTGAACAAAAGTAAAATCCCATTTTTCAGGAGGGTCCTGAACTGAAGTAAAATCCCATTTTTCAGGAGGGTCCTGAACAGAAAGTAAAATCCCATTTTTCAGGAGGGTCCTGAACTGAAAGTAGATTCCCATTTTTCAGGAGGGTCCTGAATTGAAAGTAAAACCCCATTTTTCAGGATGGTCCTGAACAGAAAGTAAAATCTCATTTTTCAGGAGGGTCCTGAACTGAAAGTAAATTCCCATTCTTTAGGAGGGTCCTGAATTGAAAGTAAATTCTCATTTTCCAGGAGGGTCCTGAACTGAAAGTAGATTCCCATTTTTCAGGAGGGTCCTGAATTGAAAGTAAAACCCCATTTTTCAGGAGGGTCCTGAACAAAAAGTAAAATCCCATTTTTCAGGAGGGTCCTGAACTGAAAGTAAATTCCCATTCTTCAGGAGGGTCCTGAACATAAAGTAAAATCCCATTTTTTAGGAGGATCCTTAACATAAAGTAAATTCCCATTTTCAGGAGGGTCCTGAACAGAAAGTAAAATCCCATTTTTCAGGAGGGTCCTGAACAGAAAGTAAAATCCCATTTTTCAGGAGGGTCCTGAACATAAGTAAAATCCCTGGCTATGCATTTCCAATGGTAGCTGAATCAAGTGAAACGAATTTGCCCCTAATTCAGTCAAAGAAAAAATTGTCAGTTGAAAACTTAGTGGTGGCTTGTAGATCTTGGCTTTTTCGGTATCTGCCCAGCACTCATTCTTTTCATCTTTGTTCCAAATTGCTAACACTTGTCGTGTCTTGCCGCATCATTGACCAAGATCCAGATTGAGGAAAATGAGTTCTGACTCAAACAATGGGTTTTCATTTTACCATGCCCCTGAGGTGCACTCTTTTCCCAAATCTAAATGATTCCACGAATCCAATAGCCTGTCGGTTGCTAGACTTCCTTTGCTTCGTGTTGAATTACGATCATATTTCTTTCCTACGTTGTTCCTTGGCTTTTCCTCATATAATTGGAAAGACTGGTAGTAAATTTTGAAATCCTTTCTCGCTTGTGTTGACACAGACTTGACTTTAAAAAAATATAAAGAAATGATGGTGACTTTTGTTTTGATAAATAACATAAGAAAAGACAAAAACATGAATATTTAAATGAAAGAAAAGGGCAATGTCCCATATTAAAAAAGAAAACTTATCTGAATACGACAACCAACTCCAATGAGTATGACATGCATTTTGGATTGAGCTGCCTGATCTTCCTATCCAAACTCCCCATTTGTTGTTGAGTTCGTGCCTTTTTCCACTGAGCCGCTTCTTCAAATCCATTGGACTCATACATCACATTCGACTGACGATATCTAAAAAGACATTCGCCAACAAATCTCGTTTTTTTCACTTTTCACTTTTCTCTTGAACTCTTCATCGCCTTACGGTGCCCGTGAGGGTTTTCACCAATAAGACTCTCTCATCTTTGTATTTCTCTCAACTCACCATCGCCTTACGGTGCCCGCAAAGGTTTTCACCAATAAGACTCTCTCATTTTTGTATTTCTTTCCCGATTTCTTATGCTGAGGGAGGCAAGCGGTACTTCACAATGTATCATCATATGTATTGCATGCTTAGCCTTATCACTATCAAAAATTGATCTGAAGGACTTTCTTTGGTTGTAACTTGGATTTTGGTCAAGGTTATAAAAGATGGTAAGAGGCTCAAACGATACTTGAAGTGGGGGTGGGACTTACAACTTTTGGAATCAACTCAAACAATGCATTAACTCATGCCCTAATTTTTGTTGACTGGGTGAATCTTAAATATTTATTTGGTTGGACCGAGCCCGAAATAGGGCAGCCTATGTATCTCACTCCCGAGAGAGGAGAATCAGGTCGCACGTAGTTCCATCAGCTTGTTCTTTGTTTTGATTTGATTTTTTTCTTTTATTTTCGAACTCTTTCTTTTATTCTTATTTTCTTGACATTTATCTTTGACTCTATTTTTATTCCAAAAGAGGGATATGAAAGAAAAAATAAACGAGGCTCAAACGGGTAAACAAAGGATGACATAATGTTTGGATAGAAGAATAAAATGCCTTCATCATATCAATCTTCAAAAATGCAAGTACTAAACATGCAATAAAATCAAACAAAGGACCACATATCATACATAGTATCTTTTGACCGCATCAGCATTGATAGCCATTTCTGCCATTTTTCCTTCAATATCTGTCAAATATAAGGCTCCATTGGGTAACACTTTCTTCACAACGAAGGGACCTTGCCAGTTAGGGGAGAACTTGCCTTTCGCTTCAATCTGGTGAGGAAGGATACGTCTTAATACCAACTGACCAACTTCAAAATTCCTGGGACGGACCTTTTTGTTGTACGCACGAGCCATTCTTCTCTGATACAACTGGCCTTGACACACGGACGTTAGCCTTTTTTCCTCGATCAAACTCAAATATTCCAGTCGGGTTTTTACCCATTCATCATTATCAATCTCTGCTTCTACAATGACTCGAAGAGAAGGAATTTCAACTTCTGCAGGGATGACTGCTTCTGTCCCATACACTAATAAATATGGAGTTGCCCCTGTTGAAGTGCGAACAGTGGTGCGATAACCTAGCAATGCAAACGGCAACTTTTCATGCCACTGTCTAGAACCTTGTACCATTTTTCACAGTATCTTTTTTATATATTTATTAGCGGCTTCTACAGCACCATTGGCCTTTGGTCCATATGGAGTAGAATTTTGATGTGCGATCTTGAACTGTTGACACACTTCTTGCATCAAATGACTATTGAGATTGGCAGCATTGTCTGTAATAATCATCTTAGGAATTCCAAATCTACAAATGATATTGGCATGAACAAAATCTACCACAGCCTTCTTTGTCACTGACTTGAAAGTTACTGCTTCCACCCACTTTGTGAAGTAGTCAATGGCTACCAAAATGAATCTATGTCCATTTGATGCCTTCGGCTCAATCGGTCCAATCACATCCATTCCCCAAGCCACGAACGGCCATGGAGCGGCCATTGCATGTAACTCAACAGGAGGAGAACGTATCAGATCGCCGTGCACCTGACATTGATGACACTTTCGAACAAATTGAATAGAATCCCTCTCCATAGTAAGCCAGTAATAACCTGCTCGAAGAATCTTCTTTGACAAGACATGACCGTTCATATGCGACCCGCATACTCCAGAGTGTATTTCAACCATGATTGCCGAGGCTTGTTTTGCATCTACACACCTTAAAAGTCCCAGATCTGGGTCCTCTTATACAAGATTCCCCCACTTAAGAAAAGTCCACTAGCCAAACGCCTAATAGTCCTCTTTTGATCATTGGTGGCATATACTGGGTATTCTCCTGACTGAATGTACCGCTTGATATCCAAAAACCAAGGTTCTCCATCGAGCTCTTCTTCAACCGCATTACAGTAAGCATGTTGATCACGACTCTGTATATGCACTAGATCGATATAGGCTTTGTCAGGATGTTGGAGCATTGAAGACAGAGTGGCTAAAGCATCAGCAATTTCATTATGAATCCTTGGAATATGCCTAAATTTTACTGACACAAACCGTTGACATAGCTCCTGCAAGCATTGTCGATACGGGATGAGCTTCAAATCTCGCGTCTCCTAATCGCCTTGAATTTGATGGACGAGCAAATCCGAATCTCCCAACACCAATAATTCTTGGACTCCCATATCAACAGCTAACCTCAAACCAAGAATGCAGGCTTCATACTCTACCATATTGTTAGTACAGTAGAATCGAAGTTGTGCTGTTACCGGGAAATGTTGTCCTGATTCAGAGATAAGAACCACACCTATTCCGACTCCTTTCATATTGATAGCTCGATCGAAGAATAACTTCCAACCTGGATCAGCATCTATAACGACTTCATCGACACACGACACTTCTTCGTCAGGAAAATATGTCTTTAATGGCTCGTACTCTTCATCGATGGGATTCTTAGCAAGATGATCTTCCAAGGCTTGGGCTTTCATGGCGGTTCGAGTCACATATACAATGTCAAACTCGGTAAGCAATATTTGCCACTTTTCCAATCGACCTGTCGGCATAGGCTTCTGAAAGATATACTTCAAAGGATCCATGCGGGAGATGAGATAAGTAGTATAGGATGAGAGATAATGCTTCAGCTTCTGTGCTACCTAAGTTAGGGCACAACATGTCCTTTCAAGAAGAGTATACCTGGCTTCATATGTGGTGAACTTCTTGCTAAGATAATAAATAGCTTGCTCCTTTTTGCCTGTGACGTCATGTTGACCCAGGACACAACCGAAAGAATTGTCCATGACTGATAAATATATGATCAAAGGCCTATCAGGCTTCGGGGGTACCAACACGGGCAGATATGACAAATATCTTTTGATTCGATCGAACGCTTCCTGACATTCTTCAGTCTATTTTACCGCCGCACTCTTTTTCAGCTACTTGAATATGGGCTCACAAGTGGTTGTGAGTTGAGCAATAAACCTGCTAATGTAGTTCAGTATACCAAGCAAACTCATCACCTCCATTCTATTCTTGGGCGGGGGAAAATCCTGAATGGTTTTGATTTTTGAGGGATCCAATTCAATTCCCCGACGGCTGACTACAAACCCCAACAGCTTTCCAGATGGAACTCCAAATACACATTTTTCTGGGTTGAGTTTGAGATTATACCTGCGAAGCCTTTCAAAGAACTTTCTTAAATATTTAATATGGTCGGCCTGACTTTTTGACTTAATAATCACGTCATCCACGTAGACCTCAATCTCCTTATGCATCATGTCATGAAACATAGTGGTCATGGCTCTCATGTATGTTGCTCCAGCATTCTTCAAACCGAACGGCATCACTCGATAACAATAAGTTCCCCATGGTGTGATAAAAGATGTCTTCTCCGCGTCTTCATCATCCATAATAATCTGGTGATATCCGGCATAGCAATCCACAAAAGAGGCAACCTCATGTTTAGCACAGTTGTCTAACAAAATGTGAATATTGGGCAGTGGAAAATCATCTTTCGGACTTTCTCTGTTCAAATCACGATAATCAACACACACTCAAATTTTGCCATCTTTCTTTGGTACGGGAACAACATTGGATAACCACATAGGATAACGAGACACTCGAATTACTTTGGATTCAAGTTGTTTCATGATTTCCTGTTTGATTTTAATACTCACATTGGTTTTAAACTTCCTCAACTTCTGTTTGATAGGGGGAACGCGGGATCAGTTGGCAACTTGTGAGCCACTAATTTTATGCTTAAACCGGGCATATCATCATAACACCATGCAAAAATAACCTTATAATCAATTAATGCTTGAATCATTCCCTCTTTTAGCTGTGGCAAAGCATGTACACTAATTTTAGTTTCCCTAACATCTTCTTGATCCCCTAGATTTATTGGCTCAGTTTCATTCAAATTAGGATTCGGTTTGTCTTCAAACTGTTCCAACTCTTTGCTTATTTCATCTAGTGCTTGTTCTTCATCATATTCCCCATCCTGCTTCATTATATCTTGATTAGTTTGGATTTTAAAATCAAGCTGAAAATTCCGCATGCATGTCATGTCATTAGAATCAGCATAAAGAGAACTGTGTAAGAAAAGAAAAACAAAATATATTAGACACAAAACAAAAGGGACATTGCATTTCATTAAATAAAAGATAGAAGGGTTTAAACACAGACGCCAAAACAACATAAACAAACTAAAGTCCGAATTACAACCCTGAAATAACTCGGATAAACAGAAAGAAAAACAAAATAGACTACCAAAACTCCCTCCTAACGGGGAGAGGAGTGACTTCCCAATTATTGAGCTGGATAGCTGGACCTATGAATTGCACGTCTGCCATACTGGTACCTTCTCCTGCTTCGACCATATCAACTTCGATACAAAGGTTCTGGAAGTCATCAACCAATTCAAACTCAAATTCTACATGCTTCGTGACACCGCTCTTAACAAATGATTCACTGAGTAGTGGCATTGGGCGAGGGAGTGACCATATTTCCTTTTTCCTTCCCTTGGCTTTCTTCAGATCTTCAGTTGTAGGCTCAAATCCCAGACCAAACGTGCCCAGGTTCTCACTCAAACATATGGGATGAACTATACCGTGCAGAGACGCTCCCAAACCCTTTCCTGGCTCAAATCCGTATTTCCAAAGCTCACTCACCATCATGATAGAAGCCGAAGACAATTGCAGTCCCTGTATAGCCTGTCATTCAAGGATACGATTCACTGGCACTGTATCAAAAATTTGATAGACGAATGTCTCCTCTACGTTATTTGCTTCAATAAGAGACAAGGGAGAATCCTCGTAGGCTGAAAAATCTCCTTCACCATGAATAACTATTTCTTGCCTGCCATGCTCAAACTTAATCATTTGGTGCAGTGTAGATGCAACCGCCTTGGCCTTGTGGATCCACGGCCTTCCCAACAATAGATTGTAAAAGGAGTCTACATTCAATACTAGAAACTCTCTGGCGAACTCAACAGGCCCTATGGTCAACATTAGTTCTATTTCGCCAATGGAATTTGATTTTGCACCATCGAAAACCCTGACACATACATTGTTGGGCCTGATCCTCTCCGCACCAATATTCAGCTTTTGTAAAGTAGAAATAGGGCAAATGTTTGCTCCTGAACCTCCATCAATCATAACATGAGTGACATAGAAATCTTCACACTTCACTGTAATGTAAAGGCCCCGATTATGCCCTGTACCTTCAACAGGCAATTCATCATCAGAAAAGATGATCCTATTGACCTCAAAGATTTTTCCAACCATTTTCTCAAGTTGGTTGATTGTAATATCCCTTGGAACATATGCTTCATTTAATACCTTCAGTAAAACATCACGATGCTCCTTGGAGTGCAACAGCAAAGATTAAAGGGAAATTTGAGCAGGGGTTTTCTTTAGCTGGTCTAATATTGAATACTCTGGCTATTTCATCTTTTTCAAAAATTCTTCGGCTTCTTCTTCGGTGATAGGATTTTTGATAGATGACGGTCCACTCACCGTTGGCTTAGACTTTCTTAAGCTTTCAGGCACGAAACATCTTCCTGACCTAGTCAAACCCCCTACCTCATCTACATCTTCCACTACTTCTTTCCTATGATAGGTCATCACGGTCCGTCCATAATTCCAGGGAATCCTTTTCGTATCAACTATTGGAGGTTGGGTCACCGGTTTGAGGACAATAGGCGCTGCCAGTGCTCCTTTTACCGTTAAAATAGGCTGACTCAGAGCTCCCACCACCGTCAACTTAGGTTTATCCTGACTTGAATCAACATACCTTCTGGCGCCTTGTACTGTGATCAGGGGCTTCTTTATGCTTTCTCGGGCTTTATCTTCTCTCATTCCTTCCTGGCTCAATGACATTGCTTTCAAAGACTCCGCTACATTCACCGATTTCTCCTCAATGGTGTGTATCTTGACAATAGGCTTATAAACCCTCGAAGACTCTTTCCCATCATATATCAATTCTAACATATTGGCTTCAGTATGGGTTGGCAGCGGATTCTGGTTAATGTTTGGACCCTCCGGGGCCTGGACCAGCATCTGATTTGTGTCAATTAAATCTTGGACAACTCTCTTTAAATGCCAGCATTTCTCAATATCATGGCCTGGCATATCAGAATAGTACGCACACCTTAAAGAATAATCGAGATTCCTTGGTGGTGGATTTGAAAGCCCTCCTTGAATTGGGCTTAAAACCTTCAACTTTCTCAACCTATTAAACAAACTAGCATATGACTCCCCAAGAGGTGTGAATTGATTTTTGACCATCTTCTCCTTCTTATACTCGGGCTTAGGCTGAAAACTGGGTCTGGAGGGGTTTTGGTAATTTGGTGGAGCGAATGGGCGATTTTGTGGAGTTTGCGCACGCCACTGCGGGTAAGAAGGGATTTGGGCATATGGCTGCGTGCTATATACTGGGTAAGGGCGTGGTGGAATGGAATATAAAGGGTTTTGTGGAGGTTAGTAATGGTGGGAAGGAATATATGGAGCTTGGGCGTAGACTTGGGCTTGGGATTGGTGATAGGGGCGAGGTGGTCTTTTGGGATAGGAATGGGTTCTGGCTACGACAGTCACAACATCCTCTTTCTTCTTTTTACTTCCAAATGCGCCAGATCCACCTTGAATCACTTGTGTGGTAGCTTTTAATGCAGCAAAACTCACTATTCGACCGGTCTTAATCCCGTCCTCTATCATCTCCCCCATTTTGAGGACTTCTATAAAAGACTTTCCCATTGCCGGAAGTAAATGTTGAAAATAGGCCTCATCCTGCGCCTGAATGAAAAATTCTACCAACTTACTTTCTTTCATTGGAGGATTTGCCCTAGCGGCCTGTTCACGCCACCTTATCGCGTATTCCCTAAAACCTTCAGTGCTTTTTTTCTTCATGTTGACCAAAGATTTTTCGTCCGGAATCAAGTCGATGTTGTACTGAAAATGTTGAACAAATTCAGAAGCCAAATCATCCCAACTGTTCCATTTATCGATATCCCGATCGATGAACCATTCTGAAGCCAGATCTGAAAGACTCTCGCCAAAGAAGGCCATGAGTAGTTCTTCCTTTCCTCCTGCAGCCCTCAACTGGTTGCAATAACGTCTCAAGTGTGCAACAGGATCACCGTGCCCTGCGTACTTCTCGAACTTTGGCATCTTAAAACTGAGGGGCAAGTTGATGTCTGGGAACATACATAGGTCTTTATAGGAAACACTTCTATAATCTCCGATTCCTTGCAAATTCCTCATAGCTTGTTCTAAACTTTTCAATTTTCGAGCTATGATATCCTGTTCCTCTGTTGCGACAGGTTTCTCCGTATCAAATAGAAATGCAGGCGGCTGAGTGTACCCATACGGTTCATTCATTTGCAAGGTAGGCTCTGGGGCATAATACTGATTATCTGGAACCTTCAGTACTGGCTCACTGGCAGACCTAGGAAGCCTCATTCCGGGACGCACAGCATATATGGGAGTTTCTTGTGGAGGCGAAGCTACGAATACCGGTGTGATCGGTGGCACTGGCTGAGCAGCTGGTCTTGATTGGGGAGCTGCCAAGGGCACACCAGAATTCCCAGGATAATAATGTCGCGGAGTGAATCTTGGCGCGTGCTCAGGTGACTCAGTAGGAGCTGAGAATTATGACTGAGAGAGCGGTGGCCAATTAGAGATATCCCGAGACCTTCAGGGAGTGGAGGAGGAGGCATTCCGCTGGCCCATGCCCGATGCAAATCTATCAATTGTTGCCTGAGCCTTACTACCTCATCATTGTATTCTGAACTTTCTTCCCTGTGATCCTGATCCGGGTCAATGAGCGAATTTTCAATCTCCCTGCTAGCCATGGCGAGCTTTGCTTTGGATCTAGTGAAGTATGGGTGACTAGCCAGAGTGCTGCAAACCTACCACTGTTATCTGAAAGAACATGCTCATCAAAGACGACATCCGTTAGGATTAGGGCACACAACAAACATGAGAGTCACATTGGTAAAATTGTCCTAAATTCATGTTCATTTCTACCAGCTTTTGAGGGTAGCGAGGTCATTTCAACATCATCCCGATTTTTATCTACACTCTTTTTTTTATTAGTATTATTATTATTATTATTTTCGTATCCATCTCTATTCTTTACACTTCTCTCGTTATCTACCTTTATTTTATTATTCTTTATGACTTTTATTTTTAAAAAAAAAAAAAGAGGAAAAATAATGAAAAATAATGAAACAAAATGATTAGATCGAACCCAAAAGTAGGTTGCCTACTTATCATGTTGTACATGAATCAGATCTTGTGTAGTTCAGGCAGCTTATGCATAAACATTACACAATTGAAGGTTTTTTTTTCACGAAACACGAAAACAAGTAAACAAAAGAAAGACGTAACATCCTAACATTTCGATGAAAGACAGCAAAACATACAACGAATTTAGGACCACTTTAAAACTAAACAACAAATACAAAACAACACTTTAAACTCCTAACGATATGCGTGCAATAAAGACCCGAATATCAAAAACAACTTGACTCCGACTTAACACAGACACCAACCTACAATGACAGATACATAAAAGACTCAAAACTACATAGAGATAAGACATGCTCTTTCAAACTGGTGCTCTGTGTGATGTCCCCGGCTGAGATGAACCCATCTGTGAAGTCCCCGCTTTTTCACTTAGACTTTCAACATGTCCTGCAACGACGTTTTGATACCCGGAAACAAATTTCTTGCCCGTATCCCCACCTCTTGGAGAGTACACCCGCAAAGGTTTCTTTGACACCCATCCACAGTTGTGATCAAACGCGACAACTGAACTCTCAAAAACTCCACCTTGGCACCCGGATCTTCCTGCTCATCATCATCTACCATGGTTGTTTCCCGCATTCGCCCTCTAAGTTGGGCTGGTAAGGGTCTACTAATGCCATGGGGCAGAGATTGTAGCCAGATTTCATAGTTTTGAGTGCATCCTAGATTTTCCTCGAAAGTATCGACACCTAACTTTATCGCGTTATTCCAGAATTGCCCATATTTGCTTTCCCCCACGGCTTGGTCTTTAAAGTACTCTACATCCTTTAGAAGGTCCATTATTGGGGGGACGTCTTGCATCCTACCCAACTGATGCATCACCTTTCTTGGACTGTAAGGCCTAGTGCAGTTAAGTCCTATCAAAACTAAAAAGAGTTGCATTTGAGATCCAATCAAGATTTTCTTAGGACAAAACCACATATAGCACCAAAGAATGTTGTTTGGAGTTCTTGATTCTAGAAATTCCATCCAAGAATTGACTCCAATAGGAAAAGCAAATTTGTCAAAACGCATTCTTTCTTGCATGGCTTGCACTCGATCATTCAGACAACGGTCGATCACATCTGCTCTAATCAAAGAAGGCGTATGCAAGTGCTCCATCATCCACAGCTACAATATCATATTACTCCCCTCAAAAAATCGTACCCCTTCTTTTACTTCAGTTAAAGCCTTATATATTTCTGTTAAGATCATTGGTACAATGGTGACCTCATCTTTTTTCTTGAATAAAGCTATCACCACTGATTGCAGATGAGTATTGATACACCTCTCATCTAACGGGAACACTAAGATACCCAACAAAGCCAGACAGAAAACCTCAAGACGACGTTGTTCCTAGATTTTTTTGGTAGTACAGAATTCATCCCAAAAGCAGTCGAAACCCTCTAAAGACCCAAATCTAGCAAACAAATAGTCCAAGGAAATCCAAGATTGTTTGAGACATCCCAGATGCTTGTTATCTTTTAATCCACAGAGTCGAAGGAATTTCTTACGAGTATGATTGCGGGCTAAAATCATCTGCTAGCCTATGTAAGTCAACTGAAACAAACAAGATATTTCTGCCAGGGTAGGAGTCAATTCACAACTTCCGAACCTAAACACCAAATTATTTGGATCCCAGAAAGTCAACGCAGCTTCTATTAAATCCGGACGAGGCGTGAGATCCATGAGTGTTACAAGATTGCCTAACACTTTCCTTACTTCGTGCTTTTCGGAGTAATTGAACGTGCCCCACCACTTGATCAACTTTTTGGGTACCTTGACAACCATAAGGACTCTAGACTTTGTGGACAGATCCATCCTGTAGTAGCAGATAAGAAATTGTCTCAAAATTTGATAAGAGCAAAAGGTTCCCAACCAATGGGAATTTGATGCGGACATACGTCAATGAGACAAACCGCTTCATGACTCCAAATCGCCGAACAGTAACGCTGAATAAAATCATCCTACTTGGCTAACAACTCTAGGTTACGGAATAAAAGACCTAGCCTAAGACTAAGACGAAGACCAAAATAAAGGTTACCGGACCCACCAAGGGTTGCCTACGTATCCCACCCCGAGGGACGGAAATCAGGTATGCATAGTTCGTCCAGATTGGACAACTAACGATTAACTAATAAATTGACCCTAACTTAAGAGACAAAAGCAAAAACAAACGAATAAAAACTTTTTGGATTTTTCAATTCGACACTTTAACTAAGACTGACACCATCAATTATGGAAAAAAAAATCTTTTTGGTATTTTTGCTTTTGACAAATACGTAGAAAAAACCTTTTTTTTTCTCTTTTTTTTTTTTGAATTTACGGTACTTTGAGAAGACAAAAACAAAAAAATGTAAAAAAATCTTTTTTGAGTTTTTGGATCATGAAGAACAAAAGCCATAAAGAATTCTAAAATGAACTACGACATTCCTTTTGATTCATTCTTTTCGACTCGCTTTCTATATATATATATATATATATTTTATTTTATTTTTTAAAATCAGTCAGTCAAATGACCACGTTACCCTCAAATATGCAACAGTTAGCACGTAGGGATGCTTTAAAGGTGAGTCTCCTACAAAGGACCGTGTAGGCCCCGCTAGGTCTCAATATGATGCACGTAAGGATGACCTAAAGGCTGACCTACGTTGTGGTTTACTAACAAGGCCGTTCGAGGGAGCATATGGTCGATAGTGGCTTCTTTGCTTTCCACCTACTCCATACATCCAACGGCTCCCCCTAAAATAAAGGTGACTCAACTAGAGTTCGTGCGCACGACGTGTGCTCCGAGACTTGTTGCAGAAAGAAGGCCGAGGGGTGGACTCATGATGGCAGATATAAAGCGGTAACACATAGGATAAATACTATAAACAAAGAGCACGAAAATACACAAAAGTGAAAACACAAACAAAAATTACAAACAAAGTTTATACACTCATAATGCCAAACAAAGCCGATACGACTCAAAAGTAAGCTCGAATTCTGAAATCTCCCCAGCAGAGTCGTCAGCACTGTCACACCCCTTTTTTCGCGCTTACCCCAAAAGATGGATACATTTTTAAATTTCGAAAGTGTTTTATTATTTAAGTGACAAGAAATAAAAATTTGTTTCGGAAAAGAATTATTTGCATTTTTTATTCAGAGTCGCCACTTGGCATAATCCGGTGTGCCAAGTCACCTTTGAAAAATCCCTTTCGAAACCATTTGACTCTTAAACCGGTTTGCGCACAAAGATTTCGGCTAAGGAATTTTGTTGACCGAGGGGAAGGTGTTAGTCACCCCTCCATCCCGTGGTTCGACCACGGTCGCTTGGTGGAGTGTATCGACCATTTTTGGCATTACGAAATGTATAAACCACACAAGAGGCACGCAAAAGTAATCAAACAAAATTAAACAAATCCAAAATTAGTATCCAGTCCAATTATACAGTCCCAAAAATAGAAAAATGCATAAAATAAATCCTATTCTAAATTAATTCTAGACTAATGCTCTACCCGACGCCTCGGGCCTTCATCACGGACATCCTCCGGGTACAAGATACCTCGGGGCATTCCCCGGTGAATAAATGTATACAGATACTTCGGGGCATCCCCTGGCTAAATGAATACATTTTTTTAGTGCGAAAAATAAAACTATTCACAAAATTTCAAACACTCCATAGAATTTTCAATATTCAACCGAAGCCACAAATCCTAAATTCGCCTACCCCGACCTATGTTGCCTACCAAGCTTTTGATTTAAAATGATTCTATTGAATTCATGCCTAATCTGAATTAAATAAAATGACAACGGTCCAATGTTTAACTACATTCAACTTTTTACAACTTCTTATTCCCGCCCCTTTTAACTTCATTTTTATCAATAACACCATCAAAGCTACTCAAATTCATTCTACATATCAGCGAAATCACATCGTCAAGCACATAATATCAACAAAAATCAACAATTATAATCACCACACACATAATCACAACATCGATTCACCAAAATAAAAATGAAACAAAGAGCAAGAGTTGTAGAAATGGACCTCAATGATGATTTTACTCTGAATATCAGTCAATCGAGAGGAAGAATCCACGTGATGAAGAACCTCAATTCGGAACCTCAACAACGGACTTACCAACTCAGTTAAACTCGGTTTCTACCCATACCGACTTTGATTCGCCTTATCCGAACCAAAATTGTCAAACGGAGAAAAATTTCACACAAATGGGTCTGTTTGGATCATGTTATGAGTGAATTCCACTAGCAACAAAATAAAAAAGGAATTGTTGGGATAATTTTGGGATATCGAAACCGTTTCTGGATCCGGCGACGGACCCTACCACCGGAACAGTGTAACAACGGTAATGGGAGGGGCGTCTGACCACTGGTTTTGAGATTTTGGGAGTGGTGGTCGTCGATTTCTACTGTTTTAGGGGGTATTAGTTGCCGGTTTCAACTGTTTGCCGAAACTCCGGTGAGATATGGTCGCCGGAACGGACCTCTCCTCGTCGTTTTCTCTCAATCGTGATCTCCCTCTCACTCGAACCTATTGATCCCTCGATCTGTCTTCTCTCAGGCCGACTCGCTAAATCTTTCCTTCTCCATCTTCTCCTCATCGATCTCTCTCTGCAGCTCTCAACTCGACCCCTTTTTTTGTTCACTCCATTTTTCCGGTGAGGTCCGTGTGCTGGGTGAATGTGTGTGGTATGTGTACGTGAATCAGTGGTGTCTAATGGATGTTGTTTTTGGAGAATGAAAAAAAAATGGAAGTTGATTCCCCAAATGGAAGTCTTCTGTGAGGGTATCCGATGGAGAAGATGATGTTGATCCCCCTTTTTTTTTTCTCTCCCCGGCCCCCCTTTCCCTGTGAGTGTGTATGTGTCCCCCTTATTCGTGAGAGCATGTGTGTTTATATATCAGGATGGGGTACTGGGGTAGGGTAGTGAGGTAGGGGTAGGGGTAGGGTAGTGAGGTAGGGGTAGGGATAGAGTTTGTTAGAGTAGGGTAGGTAGGTGTTGTTTTTTAATTGGAGGGATAAGGGTTAGGTGTCCACTTTTAATTGGGAAGGTTGTTAATTTGTTATCACTTGGGATTATGTGGGAATTTTGGGATATGATTTGTTTAGAGTTGGTTTTGATTTTTTGTCATTTGTGGAAGGATAATTACATGATTGAGGGTACACGATAGGATAAGGTAAAAAAATAGGTAAAAATGATATTGCAGAGGGAAGAAATTAGGTGTCTACAGCAGAGATTAATGATGATAAGTGGGTCAAAACCCAACTGGAATAATTGAGTTTGATTGAGGAAAAAAGGCTAATATCGGTATGTCATGGCCAATTGTATCAGAAGAGAATGGATCGAGCGTATAAAAAAAAGGTATGACCCAGGCATTTTAAAGTGGTCAGTTGGTATTGAAGCATATCCTTTCTCACCAGGTTGAAGTGAAAGGCAAGTTCTCCCCAAACTGGCAAGGTCCCTTCATTGTGAAGAAAGTGTTGCCCAATGGAGCCTTATATTTGACAGATATTGAAGGCAAAATGGCAGAAATGGCTATCAATACTGATGCGGTCAAAAGATATTATGTATGATATTTTATCCTTGGTTGATTTTATTGTATGTTTAGTACTTGCATTTTTGAAGATTGATATGATGAAGGCATTTTATTCTTGTATCCAAATATTGTGTCATCCTTTGTTTACCCGTTTGAGCTTAGTTTTATTTTTCTTTCATATCCCTCTTTTGGAATCAAAATAGAGTCAAAGATAAATGTCAGGAAAATAAGAATAAAAGAAAGAGTTCGAAAATTAAAAAAAAGAAAAAAAATCAAATCAAAACAAAGAACAAGCTGATGAAACTACGTGCGACCTGATTCTCCTCTCTTGGGAGTGAGATACGTAGGCTGCCCTATTCAGGGCTCGGTCCAACCAAATAAAGATTTTAGAGTCTCCCAGTCAACAAAAACTGGGGCATGAGTTAATGTTAGTTTGAGTCGATTCCAAAAGTTGTAAGTCCCACCCCCACTTCAAGTGTCGTTTGATCCTCTTGCCATCCTTTTCTAACCTTATCCAAAATCCAAGTTACAACCAAAGAAAGTCCTTCAGATCAATTTTTGATAATGTTAAGGCTAAGCATGCAATGGATATGATGATACATTATGGGGTACTACTTGTCTTCCTTAGCATAAGAAATCAAGAAAGAAATAAAAAATGAGAGAGTCTTATTGGTGAAAACCCTCGCGGGCACCATAAGGCGATGGTGAGCCGAGAGAAATAAAAATGAGAGAGTATTACTGGTGAAAACCCTCACGGGCACCATAAGGCGATGGGGAGTTGAGAGAAATAAAAATGAGAAAGCCTTATTGGTGAAAACCCTCATGGACATCATAAGGCGATGGCGAGTTTGAGAGAAAAGTGAAAAGGAAAGAGATTTGTTTGCGAAAGTATTTTAAGATGGCGTTGATTAAATGAGATATATGAGTCCAATGGGTTTGAAGAAGCGGCTCAGCGGCAAAGGTACGAACTCAACAACAGATGGGAAGTTTGGATAGGAAGATCAGGCAGCTTAATCCAAAATGCATGTCATAGTCATTGGAGTTGGTTGTCGTATTCAGATAAGTTTTTGTTTCCTTTTTGAATAAGGGACATTGCCCTTTTTATTTCGTTTACATGTTCATATTTTTGTCTCTTTTATGTCACTAATCAAAATAAAAGTCACCATCATTTCTTTACACTTTAAGTCAAGCCCGTGTCGAAACGAGCGAGAAAGGATTTCAAAACTTGCTACCAGTCTTTCCAATTGTATGAGGAAAAGCCAAGGACCAGCACATGAAACAAATAGGATCATAATTCAACACAAAGAAAAGGAAGTCTATCAACCGACAGGTTGCTGGATTCATGGGAGTATCAGATGTCAAAAGGGGCATCTCAGAGGTATGGTAAAATAGAGGATCGGTATTTGAGTCAAAGGAATTTCCCCAATCTAGTCTGGGTCAATGATCCGACAAGACAGAGGCAAGTGTCAGCAATTTGAAACAAAGATGAAAGGAACAACTGCTGGAGCAGATGCCTGGAAAGCCAAGTGATGCAAACCACCACTAAGTTTTCAAATGAAAAAAATTTCTTTGATGAAACAGGGGAAAAGTTTTTCTGTCATTAGAAAGCATGTCCAAGGGATTTTACTTCATGTTCAGGACCCTCCTGAAAAATGGGATTTTATTTCATGTTCAGGACCCTCCTGAAAAAATAGGATTTCACTTTCTGTTCAGGACCCTCCTGAAAAATGGGATTTTAATTTTTGCTCAGGACCCTCCTGAAAAATGGGATTTCACTTTATGTTCAGGACCCTCCTGAAAAATGGAACTTTACTTTCTGTTCAGGACCCTCCTGAAAAATGGAATTTTACTTTCTGTTCAGGACCCTCCTGAAAAATGAGAATTTACTTTCTATTCAGGACCCTCCTGAAAAATGAGATTTTACTTTATGTTCAGGACCCTCCTGAAAAATGAGATTTTACTTTTGTTTAGGACCCTCCTGAAAAATGAGACTTTACTTTCTTTTCAGGACACTCCTGAAAAATGGGATTTTACTTGGGATTTTACTTTTTGTTCAGGACCCTCCTGAAAAATGGGATTTTACTTTCTGTTCAGGACCCTCCTGAAAAATGGGATTTTCCTTTCTGTTCAGGACCCTCCTGGAAAATGAGACTTTACTTTCTGTTCAGGACCCTCCTGAAAAATGGGATTTCACTTTATGTTTAGGACCCTCCTGAAAAATGAGATTTTACTTTATGTTCAGGACCCTCCTGGAAAATGAGACTTTACTTTCTGTTCAGGACCCTCCTGAAAAATGGGATTTTACTTTATGTTCAGGACCCTCCTGAAAAATGGGCTTTTACTTTCTGTTCAGGACCCTCCTGAAAAATGGGATTTTACTTTTGTTCAGGACCCTCCCGAAGAATGAGACATTACTTTCAAAAAATGAAATCTCTTTATAATAATCTTTGTTTAAGATAATTTTCTTTTTAGTTTTGATGTGATTTCAGGAGCCCGCCTGGAGAACAGGGTGAAGAAATAAAAAGTCAAGCAACAAAGTGAAGAAATTGAAAACAAAGCAACAACGTGAAAAAGTTGAAATTTAGCAGATTGCAAAAATAGCAAGTAAGGAGCCCGCCTGAAGAATAGGGTGAGGAAATTGAAAGTTAAGCAATGAGGTGAAACAATTGAAAGTGAGACAACAAGTTGAAGAAATTTCAAATCAGGAGCCCGCCTGAAGAATAGGGTGATGAAGTAGCGAGTCAAGAGTCCAATAGAAGCTGCATAGATAGGATTTTTGTAATTTCATTTATGTTTTTTAATTTGTAATTTTCATTTTTGATGTAATGACAGAGCCGCGAACCAGAACCTCGATGGAAACTCACTCGACTCTCCAACTCGGTATAGTCCTTCTCTTTCAAATCTTTTGAAATATCGGTCACTCGATTCCTCCATAACTTGGGTAGGTAGGTTGTCCTAAGTCAGGACTCGATTGTCCTTCTTCCTTCTGTTCCTTCCTTTGAATAATGGTCGGGATAAAATTTTATCTTGTTGTCTACTACTTTGTATGAAAACACCATGTGTTTGCATCCATAGGGTGCATGATGTAGACACGTAATTCCCCCCCCCCCAAAAAAAAAAAGAAGAAATAAAATAAAAATATTTTTTTTTATTATTTCTATTTTATTTTTATTTTATTTTATTTTATTTTTTTTATTATTTTATTTTATTTTTATTTTTTATTTATTTTTATTCTATTTTTATTTTAATTCTATTTGCATCCACTTTACCATACCATCTCAACACCTCACCCCTCATTTTCCATTAGATACATGCAAAGGGCACACGCCCTACTCATTTTGCCACAGACCACACTCATCTTTCCACATGCCATACCTAATTTTACACATGCCACACACATTACCCACAAGCCACCAATGATATTCATACACATAGGACACAATATAAAGAAAAAGCAAAAAAAAAAAAGAGGAGGCCCACACCATAAGGGGGAGCAAACAATTCTCCATTTTCCTCTTCTTGACAATATAAACACCATCACCATAGAGAACACGAGGGGATTTACATCATCATTTTTGTTCATATACACCAATATAGAGAGAATTTCCATGGTTTCTTAGGAGAACACAGATTCATCTTCTTCAGGGATTTTTTTTCATTCTCACGGAATAGGCGCAAGAAGTCAACTCACAATTCCACACTCAAGGAAAGATCACAACACACGCACAGTGAGAGGGAGAGATCGAGAGAGCTTCGAGAGAAGAGATCGAGAGAAGAGAGAAAAACGATGGGTTGACTGTTCCGGCGAGTCTTTGCCGGAAAAGCACCGCTCATAGTACCAATCGCGTCGTATTTCTCCAATTTACGTCGTCATCAAGTCGTCTGAGCTCACCGAAGCTCAAATTGTACAGGTTTTCAGTTTTTCTATTGGATTTTTGAAGCTTCGGGTTGACGAAAATAGAACAAATAGAGTTAGATCGAAGTCGAGATTTGGTTCTTTGGTTCGAGTTCGGTTCGTGTCGAGGTTCGAATTGAGGTTTCCGATGCGGACTACGTTTTGTTCAAACATGATGATACTCGAATAAAAGTGAAATTTGAGGTCCATTTCTTCTCTCATTCTCTATTTTTATCTCGAATTTTGATTATTCTGGGGTGTTACAAGCTGCTAACTCCAGATCATGGGTAGGGTAATTCTTCTCATGGGGTTTAAGCTATCTGGAGGCGTAGGCTATGAGCTTACCTCTCTGCATGAGTACACAACCCAAACCTACTCTGGATGCATCACAGTACATAACAAACCCATCTGAACTATCTGATAGCATTAGGACTGGGGCTGAGGTGAGTCGAGTCTTCAACTGCTGAAAACTCTTCTCGCATGAATCTGACCTCTGAAACTTAACTTTCTTCTGAGTTAATTTGGACATAGGGGATGTAATAGATGAAAACCCCTTAACAAACCGACGGTAATAACCTGTTAAACCCAAGAAACTCCTGATATCTGATGGAGAGATAGTTCTAGACCAGTTTTTCACCGCCTCAGTCTTTCAAGAATCAACTCTAATGCCATTACCAGAAATAATGTAGCGAAGGAAAGCTACTGATCTTAGCCAGAATTCATACTTACTGAATTTAGCGAATAACTGGTGAGCTCTAAGAGTCTGTAACACTATTCTGAGATGGTCTGCATGATCATTTTTGCTACGGGAATAAACAAGAATGTTATCAATGAAGACTGTGATGAACATGTCCAAGTACTACTTGAACACTCGATTCATCAAGTCCATGAAGGTTTTTAGGGCATTCGTGAGACCAAAGGACATGACTAGAAAATTGAAGTGACCATACTGTGTTCGGAAACCTATTTTTGGAATGTCACATTCCCTGAATCTGAGCCGATGATAGCCTGATCTGAGGTCTATCTTTGAAAAGTAGCTGGCACCTTGAAGTTGGTCAAATAAGTCATCGGTTTTAGGAAGTGGATATTTATTCTTGACTGTGACTTTGTTTAACTGACGGTAGTCAATACACATTCGGAGAGAACCGTCTTTCTTATGTATGAACAAAATATGTGCACCCCACGGGGAGATACTGGGTCTGATATATCCTTTATCTAGGAGCTCCTTCAACTATTTTTTTTAACTCTCTGAGTTCAGTTGGAGCCATTCTGTATGGTAGAATAGATATGGGTTGAGTGTCCGGGAGAAGGTCTATTCATAAGTCTATTTCCCTTTTGGGAGAAACTCCGGGAAGATCTTTAGGAAATACATTTGGCAATTCATTTACAACTAGAACTGACTTAAGAGTTGGAGTTTCAGAGCTAGAGCCTTTGACTCGCATAAGATGATAGACACATCCCTTGGATATCATTTTTCTCGCCCTAAGGTATGAAATCAACTGACCCTTAAGCGATGTAGTACTACCCCTCCATTCAAGAACTGGTCCATATGGAAACTGAAAATGAACTATTTTATTTCTACAATCCACTAAGGCATAGCACAAGTGGATCCAAACCATGCCGAGAATTACATCAAAATCCGTCATCTCTAACTCCACGATATCAACTAAGGTAACTTTCTGAGATATTGTGACCAAAAAGTTCCTGTATACCTGTCTGGCTACAATGGAAACACCAACTGGGGTAGCTACTGAAAAGGGCTCTGCTAGAGTTTCGGGACTGACTTCGAAATTGATGGCTATATATGGAGTTACAAAAGAAAGAGAAGCTCCAAGGTTTAGTAAAGCATAAACATGTAAGTGAAAGACCTATAACATACTAGTGACTACGTCAGGAGAATTTTCCTGATCTTGGTGGGACTGAAGAGCATATAATCTGTTCGGACGTTGACCACTGGTAGCACTGGAAGCAACACTCTGCAGAGTTGGTCGACCGGATGGAACTGACGATAAATGGGACTGGCCCTGTTAGCGCAACTCCCTACCTTTCTGAGAAACTACCCGACACTCCCGAATCTGATGTCCTAGCTTGTCACACCCGAAGCATACATCACTGCCCGCTCTACTCTCTCTCTGGTGGTTTCTGCTATATTTTTAACATAGATGGATTGTACAGTCACTGTTAACACTGCCTTGGGACTTAGATCCTGGTGCTCTATCCCTATTATCATTTCTAAATTTGGGTACTGGGGCACTGGCTGAAGAGGGTGTGGGGGATGAAGACCTATGATAAAACTGAGGACGGTTACCGCCTTCTGACCTTGGCTGGCTGAAATTAAAACTACCCATCCTAGCTCTCTTTTTTCCTCTCCCCCTCTCCTTAATCTTCTGCTCCTAAATTTGTTGAGCATGGGCCATTAACCTGGACAAGTCCATCTTCCTAATCATCATTACGGTCCTGCAATCCTTGACCACACTATCAGATATGCTAGACACAAACTTACTCATCTTGGACCTACTGTCAGCTACCACATGAGGAGAATATCTAACTAACTGAGTAAACTTGAGGGAATACTCCTTCACACTCATCCTTCTCTACCTCAAGTTAAGAAATTCTAACACCTTGGCCTCCCTCAACTCCAATGGGAAGAATCTGTCTAAGAAAGCTTTAACAAACTCTTCCCATTCTACATGCCCTACATCTACACCCCTATCTACTATCCACTGCTTAAAATAAGTGTGGGCTACATCCTGCAACTGATATGTTGCCAACTCAGCACTCTCACTGAATGTCACCCCCATAGCATATGTTACCTTTTGAACCATATCTAAGAATTCTTGTAGATCCTCTTAAAAAGACTTGGAGCCCGTGAAAGAAGAAGGATTTATTCAGGTAAATTCCCAAATTCTGGTTGTAGTAGTATTGGCCATTGGGTTGGCTGAAACAGCTGTTGATCGTTTATTTTGAGTTGCTATGAAGTTGGCTAGAGTAGTGAACGCAGCCCTGAATTCTACGTAAGAGACATACTCGTCCAGAGGATCTGCTTGGACGGGATGAGGGGCTGGATAGTTTCCTATTCTTCTTTCGTTCTTCTTGTGAGGCATGTTCTATAAAAGAACGGAAGAAACGGATTAGACTGAGAGTTTAAATTGAGCTCATACTCGCTCGCACAACATGAATACTGAAAAAAGGGAATCTTTTCCTAAACGCCTTGTATCCTCTCATCCATAAGTGTGGCGCACTACACACCCATGCACAAGAATCTACTTGACATGACTTTCAGACTTCCTAGGACACTTTAAAACCTTAGGTTCTGATACTAAGTTTGTAATGCCCCGAGAGTACACCCTAGGCATCACACAGTGCTTACAGTGCCGAGGAACCACAAGCTAACCCATGATCCGGTACCTACTGTAAGCACTGAATAACATAACCATAAATACGGAAGAATAACTGATACACCATAAGGTTTTAATAACTGAAACAAATACTGAATTATGAGTCTAAAGAAACAACTATCTGAGTCTGAAAAAATACTAAAATCTGGGATAAACTGAATAACTAACTATAGTGTCTGAAAGCCTCTAACTGAATAATTGTGAGATGATGGTACAGGCCCCAACTAACTCCAACAAACTACTAGACTGAAAGCATGAAATAAACTAATCTATCCTCAAAGTATGAGGACTCACCACTGCTACTGCTGAGAGTCTGAAACGTCTATGCTCAGTTTGGAAATTAGGTGTCAGAACCTATGATATAATACATCATAGCGCAAAGGAAAAGGTATGCGATCAGTGCTTTGAATATACTGTATGCTAAATGAGGTAGGTTGTTATGTATGGTTTCATGAACAGGAGTAATAATTATCTAGATCTATATGTAAAACATGAAGGACTGAATAGAGAGCATGGGATCTTTATATACTAGGAACATGTGAACTTTGTAAATACCGTATATGCATGAAAGTCTATAAATGTTGAAGATACGTGAAATCTGTAGATACTGAGGATGCATGACCAAACATATAACATAAATTGAATAAAATCTGTAAACTGGAATACTAGAATAACGGATATCTTTATGCTTTGGTCAAACAACACTAAGACTGGATGTCTGAACTGATTACTAGACTAAGACTACAACTGAGACTGTGACTGAGACTGCGGAAGGTATCATCTAACCGATATACCCTAATCTGAGCTAATCGGGGTCCAACCTGTAACCCCAGTTGGAAGGATGTTAATACCATACCACGGGTACTAACACTAGCTATGTGGATCCACTATACTGATGTACTATCCCAAAGGACTAAGGGTGTCAATCCTAAACTGACGGGTGACCCCTGCGAGGTAGTTAAGCCTAAACTGACAGGTGACTTCTCATATCTTACGCTGGCAGCATAGTTCTGTAGTTTAGGGACTGCTACTAATGACTCTGCCTATCTGATGAGGAAGCCGCCATCGCTACACTCGTTCGGTGCTAAATCCTACTCCCAACTAAAAGACACTGAAATACTAGACTGTTTTGAGTTTAACAGACTGTTCCGATAATGCTCATAATATAATATAAAGTTATTCTTAAGATATTGAAATGAGACTAAGTAAACAGCTATGGTTTTCAGGCATTCAATACCCCCAGGACTCAAAACAATAATAGTAAAATGACACTAAAGCTTGGAGGACATAGCATGAAGGCTTTTATCAAACATTTATTCTTGTAGGCATTTTATCACACACTTGTAGTTCATAGTTTGGTCAAATCATGGGAATGTTATGGAACTTGTAGTAATAGTATGAATTCAACATGAATAGCACTAAGTCACGATTTAATTTAATGAACGATAACATTAAAACATGGGGAATTGATGGACAACAATAATTTCATTTATACATAGTGTAAATTCATGGTTCTTGGAGATTCATGGGTGAAATCATAATTTAAACTCAAAATAACTTGAAAAGATTATAAATTCGTAAGTAAAATCAGGTACTTGGACTCCATGGGTGAAAGGAACCCATGGATGAACATCTAACATACCTGAGCTAATGAATTTGAGAGGATTGATGGAGAGTTCTTGAGATTTTGGCCTTGAATTTGAGAGCTAGGGTTTCTTGTTCTTGAAAAGGGGATCTTCAGTTTTGAAAGGAATTGAATAAATGATGAGTATTTAGGCCAATTAGGGGTTAAATTTCATGTTTTAGGTTGATTAGGTCCAAGAAAAAAAACCCAAATACCCCTAAATGAATTTAAAAACTCGAGCTGAAAACTAAACATCCCAATTTTTGGCCTTGGCACAATGCGCCACTATCTCGCCAAGCCACTGGAAACTTCCAACTGGGAAACTGGACGATGGCGCGATGCAGTAAGACCGCGGTCCTTCACTAGAATGTCATCTTGGACGCCTCCGCGACGCGTCATAATCGCGGAGGCTCACTGGAAATTGTCAAACGTGAACTGGGTCCTTGGCGCAATGCACTAATATTGCGATACCTCACTAGAAATTGACAATTGTTATTTTGATGTACTCTGTAACGTGCTACTAGCCTAAATGATGATGTTTAACGATTAAAACTTAAAATCGCCATAACTTCTTACCCGGTTATCGGATTTAGGAGAATTTTATATCATTGGAAAGCTAATTGAATTTTCTACACAATGGCAGGCTCTAAATTGGAAAATAATGGGTGTTTTAAATATTTTATATATGAATACTCAGGTACTAAGGTTTAAATCATGCTAGGGAAATACGGGGTATTACACTGCTCATGCTGAACTGGAGGCTTCTCGAGCAACTCATGATGCTAAAAAACTGACACTTCAAGATTAGATTGCTTCTCTTTAACCTACCATTGAGAGAGAGAGTTACAAATATTGAAATCGTGCGAAAGTTGACTACCTTTATTCCCTCTACTTCCTCTTCTTAGTTATTTCCTTAGTACCTAGGATTGCCTTTGCTTTTGCCTGGATCTTCTTTATCAGTTTTTGGTACTCTTAGTTATATCTTGCTTCTGGATACAATGGACTAAATTGCTTCTTGTGTTTTGCTTCTATTTTACTTAATGCATGTTGGTATTTTTCTTTAAGTTTTGATTATTTTAGTGATAGCCCAGTGGCCATGGATTATTAAACAATATATTTCTGACTTTGGGCCTTGCTTTTTGAAGATGTCAAAAGGGAGAAGTGGGATTTTGCAATGTTTATAACTCAATGACTAACTTGTTTCATTCTAGTATCCTTGTGTTTTATACCTTTATTGAGTATGTTAGGAACTTAATAATGTTGTGATGATGTGATGCTGTGAAACATGTGTTGTGGTTTGTCATCATAAAAAAGGGAGAATTAGTTAGAGCAAAGAAATTTTGATGATTGGCGTATGTGAATGAAACATGTTATTCATGCTGGTCCTCACATGCAGAGAACATTAAAGTGGATGCAAGACTGATGATTAAATAATGTGTAAAGTCAGGAATGGATAAGTAAGAAAATTCAGATGTGCTTTCAACATTTATCACTTGCAGAAAAGAGGGCAAAAGAAAGATAAATACAACACTTGAAGATTTAGCAAATAAAGGAGTCCTACCCTGTTAAGGAGATAGATTGCAACAAGGAGTGAAACCAACTGAGAGTCCTATTGAAGAAAGAAAACTACATCATCTAAAGGACTCCATCAGGAGTTGGATTAAATAAAGGAGACTGCTTCAAAGAGTTTCACTCACGCACTAATAAAAAAAGCTTCAATCAGCAAATTTGTTCACTAGCTTGAAGAAAAACCTGGTCCTTTACTTAGAGAGTCGTAGACTTTGTGTAGTAGGTTGGTTATTTGAGTTGTAATGAATCTTAATTCTAGTCTCAGTGGAATATAAACTGAGTTAGGAGTTGTGTCTTCAAGTTAGGGAACTCGAAGACCTGGGAACACTTATCTTGGGAAGATTTGTGTTATTGTAGAAATAAGAGTTAGAGTTTAATTTCTAGTTTACAAGAGTCTTGTAATTTGTTGATTGTTGAGGCTCAAGAGCTTTAGTAAAGTTGGGGTTAAATCTTGTAGAGGTACAGGTCGTGATTTTTTACACCTTTCTTGAGCCGGGTATTTTTCGCATAAGAATATTGTCTTCCTATTTACTCGACTTAAGTGAACCACGTTAGCTTACTTGTTCCACTGATAGGCAACAAATAGAGTAAAACATTAAAATCAGTAGAGTACACACTCTAACACTATAATACAATATCTTTTAAAAGAAGATAACATTTGAATTGGAAAAAGAACAAACTTTATTCATATTTTCTTAAAGAGTTAATACATAAAAATGACTCTAAACTTGACACCAAATTATAACTTTGACCTTAAACTTTGAAAGTGCACAAATATGACCTTTAACTATTCAAAACTGCACAAATATGACCTCCAATCCTACGTGGCAAAACACATGTTCAACACGCAAAACTGGGCGCATCCAGCTTAAAATCTAAGGGCATAATACATAAATATGACCTTAAACTTTGACAGTGCACAAATAGGACCTTTAACTATTCAAAACTGCACAAATATGACCTTTAAATGACTCTTCACTATTATTTTTTCATTATTTTTGGCTCAAAGATGAAAATGGCATCTAATTTCTTTTGTCATTGCGGAAAAAGAGCAATATTGAAGATTTATTAATTAGACGAGTCAGCATCATACGAAAAAATTGAGTGGGTATGTATATATATTATAAAGCAGAGGACGAATTTAAGTTGTATAATATATCTAAATATTATTTATTAAATATTAAATTAAAGATGAAACTATACTAATTATAAAAAAATATATAGTTTTAATAAAACGTTATTAAATTAATGTTATTAAGGATAGTAGTAGTATATTAAATTAACATTATCAAATTAATGTAATTAAAATGTTATTAAATTAACGTTATTAAAACATTATTAAATTAACGAGGGGCAGACCTACGTGGTTGTCATGGGGTTCACCAGAACCCCCTCGGTAAAAAAATTACGTTGTATATATATAAGATAGAAAATGTATATTTATGTACATATATTAATGTTGAACCACATGAAACAAGGAACTTAGATAGCTAAGTGGTGTTATTTTCTCTTCTTGGGCGCTTCCTTTAGCCTACTATGCGGGTTCGATCCCTGCTAGTGGCTGTTTTTTTTTAATTAAAAAAAGCTAGGTGTTGTTGTCATAGAAATAAATAAAATAATAATAATAATAATTTTAAATTAAAAAAAAAAGTTAGGTGCTGCTACTATAGAAATAAATAAAAAAATTATTATTATTATTATTATTATAATAATAATAATTATTATTATTATTAATAATAATAATAATAATAATAATAATAAAAGCGACGTCGTTTTAATACAAAAAGCAAAATTTTGACAGTGCACAAATATGACCTTTAACTATTCAAAACTGCACAAATATGACCTCTGCAAGTCAGCCCTTTTAACGACGTGACACCATGTGATTGGATTACCTTTCCACGTAGGCGCGAGTGAGACTCATGCATGGAGTTGCAAAATCGGAGGTCATATTTGTTCAGGTTTTGAATAATTCAAGGTCTTATTTGTGCACTATCAAAGTTTAAGGTCAAAGTTATAATTTGGTGTCAAGTTTAGGGTCATTTTTATGTATTAACTCTTTCTTAAAAGAGCTAAAGATTTGCTCCACACACATAAGACATATATAAGTACAAATAGATGTATTATATCTTTTTGGCAACCTTAACCATCAAAGCATTTTTCACTTGCATGATAATAGATGTAGTAGGAGAAACATTATTTGGTTCCACTACTTGGATATGGTAATTGTGTATGATGGTGGCTGCCACTATTTTCATTTGAAAGAATGCCATTTCCTTTCCTATACAAGTCCTTGAACCCACATTAAACGCTGGAAATTTGAAAGATGGCTCATGTTTGATCCCTCCTCGGTCAGAAATCCATCTCTCTGGCTTGCATTCTGGACAATCTTTACCCCAGAGAGTCTCCATTCTCCCCATTGAGTAGAATGGTAGAATCATTCCTGTATTTGGACTAACATGGTGACCACTCGGTAGGATGTCATGATCAAGTGGAACTTTGTGCTCTAAAGGAAGTGATGGAAATAACCTAAGAGTTTCACACAAAGAACCATGTAGATAGATCAATTTTCTTGATTCTTCTTTGGTGAAAAGCTTGAGGTTTTCATCTTCCTTAACATGCAATTGTTGTTGAATCTCTTGTCTAATCTTTTTCTCGACCGAGGGATTTTTAGCCAAGAGGACAAAAAACCAAGTGAGTGCTGCACTTGTAGTGTCCCTCCCTGCAAACATCAAATTCAAGCAAGTGTCCCTTAGAAATGTTTGCAATGTACCCAAATCTCCATCTTTCCATTGATTGTACATTTTGATGTACGCGTTTAAAAATGTGAATTCCTCATCTTTGATTGTACTTTTATGCAACAATTCTTCTAGCTTCCGCGAAATGCAAGGATATATGAACTGATCCAACGCCTCACATGCTTGAATGAGCTTCTTCTCCCTAACAATTCGAAGCCACTTTTGCAATTTCAAGATAGGTTCTGGCACTACGTGTCTATGTAAAAATGCTTCAAGAGCATCGCCAAACGCCTTTTCATATGGCAAATAAGGCAAGTCAATTGCCAAGCTTCTTGGATCATAATCAAGTAACAATTTGGTGATAGGATAAAAAATGAATCTGTGCAAAACATCTTGCAAATCCAATGTTTTGGCCTGTTTTGCAAAAGCATCAAGAATTGGTCGAAGCCCTTTATCAATAATATCCCATGTGGTCCTCTCCAACAAAATTTGGAACTTTGCATGGCTCATCATGGACATGGTGGTTTTCCTATGAAGCTCCCATAATTCATCATCAACATTGAAGATCCCATTTCCCAAAACATCAAAAATCTTACGATATTCGGATCCCTTTGGATAGTTTGAGAAGTTTTTACTAAGGATATGATGGATATTTTCAGGATCACAAGTAAAAAACATGTCCACATTTTCAAAAATAGGACCTTTAAACTCATAAGTGCCACCATATTCTATAAGAATTTCAGTTATATATTCATGACTACGATGAAAATTCAAAATAATTGCCGGCAACCCTCTAAGTATTGGCCACTTTGTTGGTGCTGATGTTTTTGACCTTCCATATAGGATGAACCATATAAAGTAAGTGAAAAAAAGAATTATCAAGAAAAGAAAAGAATATTCAAGAAAATCCATTGAGGGTTGTTTGCTAATATAGCTTTTGTTTGCGAGTAACCTTTTATAGTGTATGCTAATTCACTGAAACCTTGTGGAGTTTTATATTAGTGTTGGTTAAATTTGTCTATAAGATTAAGAGGTGCCCAATCTAGAGAAATTAGGACAACTACTTGAGGAGTTTAACGTTTATTGTAGACATGTTTGATAATGATTGGCAACTAGATTAACAAGTGACCATTTTAATATTTCATTTAACTATGAACAATTTCAACCTAAAAAATTGATACAACTAACTTTTCAGGATAAGCATTATGTGCTTATGATTGTTCACGATCTCTTTAGGGTAAAACGAATAAATATTTTCATCTTCCAAGGGAGATATGAACACCCTTTCGAGTTGAGAATTTATTAAAAGCAGTCTCTTTACACTGCATAGGTTGAATTGGTTTGGACGTGTGATCAGGAGATATACAAATGCCCCAATGTGGAGGAGTAAGAAGTTGGTTGTGGATGGATTTAAGAGAGGTAGAAATAGGCCGAAAAAGTATTGGGGGAGGTATTTAGACAGGATATGACGCAGTTGTAGCTTACATGGGACAGGAAATTAGATAGGAAGGTGCACGTGGTGAATGTAAATTAGGATAAATGGTTAGGAGGTCGGAAAGCATTCATGCTAGTAGGTAAGAGTGTTGTTCTTATTAGTACGTAGTCGTAGTGCTGCACTTGTAATTTTTTATTCTTCGACTCTTCTTGATATATGTTGTTTTGGCATAGATCGCTTGTAGTATATATTATTTTGTGGTAGCATTGTTTTGTTACTATCTGTCATTGTGTTACTCTTTATCGTCTTTTGTATTCTTTTACATCTTTTTCTCGATTTTATTTTGCTTAGAGCCGAGGGACTATAGGAAGCAACCGCTCTACCTCGCCTCTGAATAGTGGTACAGATTGCATACACTATAATACCCTCCTCATACCTCACTGTGTTAGAATATACTGATATGTTGTCGTTGTTATTTCTTTATACTGCATAGTGATAACAGTAGGATTTGTTTATATTCTACTCTCCGCAAATCTCACTTGTAAAACTACATTAATTATATTATTGTTGTTGGTGAGGCATATATAAAGACGGACTTGGCTCCTCTCCATTTTCCTCAAGTCCCCCTTTTGATTAATGACATGTGGTTTAATTAAAATGAATGATTAAAATTTAATTTAAACCTCCAACCATGGTTAATATAATAAATATATTATATCAACTAAAAATAGATTGCTTATCCAATATTCCGTCCCAATTATTGCTCTTAACTTTTTCTCATTCCCTCCAAATTTATCAATTCTAAATTCTCTTATTCCCTCCAGAATCCAAATCACCAAAAGAAAAAAAAAATCTAATTTTCAATTTCACTTTAGCAATTTTCATTTCCAGAAGCTGTGTAATTAACTTTTTTCCTAAATTGTTTCTTAATATATTTCCACTTTGGTCAACCTATTTCTCTACTCTCCATCTTACTTGTCTTATTCTCCAAATATCATCTCCACGTAAACAAAAAAAATCATAATTCATAACATTACTTCAAATTCACAAGGAAAAAAAAAATCATCTAAGAATTGAATTTATTTTTTCATCCGGGCAAATTATAGTACACAGAATTTACAAAATACTTGTACAAGTGAAAAAATTCTTGTTCTCTGTTTTCCCTCCTTGTTTTCTTTCTATCGATTTTTTTAAAAAAAAATAATTTTTGTGGTAAAAATATAAAACAGTTTATTTGCATCCATAATCTTAGGTGGGTTGTCAAATTAGAATTGATAAATTTGGAGGGAATGAGAAAAAGTTAAGAGTAATAATTGGGAGGAAATATTGGATAAGTAATCTATTTTAGTTGATATAGTATATTTATTATATTAACCATGGTTGGGGGGTTAGTTTAAAATAAAGTAAATCTTAGTCATTCATTTTAATTAAGCCATATGTCATTAGTCAAGAGAGGGACTTGAGGAAAATGGAGAGTAGAAATGGAAAGGAGCCAAGTCCTATAAAGACATTGATTTTCCAGAAATGATCGTTTGGAAGGGGAAAACCCTTTCCTCTATAACCCAAATAAATTGACTGAGCACTCTTGTTTGCATAGTAGCAATCCCAAGATTAAAAGTATATGAGTACCTAACAACTAATAACCATAAAATTATGAGTTCAACACTTATCGAATCACTGATTATCGAATACTAAAAGATTGTAAAAATAACAAAACATCTTTTTCACGGTCCAAAGGATATTGTTAGGGTCATTAAATGACAAAACTACACAAAAGTAGTTAATAGCCCATATATAATTGAAGCCCTAAATGAGTTGTCATATATAGTTATCTCTCAATTATACAATTAAATCAAAAAGTGGCGGTATAAATGCCAATTTATATGAATGTTCGCCACGATCTTCATTTTTAGTGCTAACTGTCCGCTTCACTATATGGTACTCCGTCCGTTTCGAAATAGTTGACTCTTTTTGATTTGGCACTCCCCTTAAGAAAGTATTTATTAGGGGTTTATTTTACCAAATTAGCCTTATTAATTATGCTTTGAAAATATAAATTTGAGTAAATATACTTTATTTAGTCATTTAATGTTGAGGATAGTATTGAAAGAATATAATAAAATACTCATGATTTTATTAAAAAGGAGGTTAGTGACTATCTCGGAGAACCAATTTGGATTTATGCCCGGGCACTCGACGACGGAGGCAATTCATCTGGTGCGGAGACTGGTAGAACAGTATAGGGAAAGGAAGAAGGACCTGCACATGGTGTTTATCGACTTGGAGAAGGCGTACGACAAAATCCCTGGGAGGTTCTTTGGAGATGCTTGGAGGTGAGTGGGGTCCCGGTGGCGTATATCAGAGCAATCAAGGACATGTATGATGGAGCTAAGACACAGGTTAGGACGGCGGGAGGAGATTCAGAGCATTTTCCTGTCTTGACAGGGCTGCATCAGGGATCTACTCTTAGCCCGTTTTTGTTTGCTTTGGTGTTGGATGTGTTGACGCGGCGTATTCAAGGAGAGGTGCCCTGGTGTATGCTTTTTACAGACAATGTAGTTTTTATTGATGAGACGCGGGGTGTGTGAATGATAAACTAGAGGTGTGGCGACAGACTCTTGAGTCTAAAGGGTTCAGGTTGAGTAGGACCAAGACAGAGTATTTGGAATGCAAGTTTAATGACTTGCGGCAGGAGGACGACGTGGTAGTAAGGTTGGATTCCCAGGCGGTGTGCAAGAGAGGTAGTTTCAAGTATCTCGGGTCCATGATTCAGGGAAATGGTGAGATTGACGAGGATGTCTCCCACCGTATTGGGGCAGGATGGATGAAGTGGAAGCTCGCCTCAGGGGTGTTGTATGATAGGAAGGTGCCGCCCAAACTTAAAGGCAAATTCTACAGGGTGGCAGTTCGTCCGGCCATGTTATATGGAGTGGAGTGTTGGCCAGTCAAAAACTCTCACATCAAAAAATTGAAGATGACAGAAATGCGGATGTTGCGTTGGATGTGTGGGCTTACTAGGGGTGATAGAGTTCGGAATGAGACCATTCGGGAAAAAGTTGGAGTGGCTTCGGTGGAGGACAAGATTCGGGAAGTTCGATTGAGATGGTTCGGGCACGTGATGAGGAGGGGCACGGATGCCTCGATTCATAGGTGTGAGCGGCTAGCATTGGATGGATTCAGGCGGGGTAGGCCGAAGAAATACTGGAAAGAGGTGATTAGGCAGGACATGGAGCAGTTGCAGCTCACTGAGGACATGACCCTGGATAAGAAGATCTAGAGGACGCGAATCAGGATAGAAGGTTAGTGATAGTTTTGGTCGTTGGGGTAGGGCAATACTGGGTGGGTGTACTTTTCTTGTTATGTCACATTGTTGCATGCCTTATTACGTATTTGTTTACTATTCTTTGTTTATTATCCTTTGTGGGTGGATTAGTTATGTCTTTTCATCTTTTCCCATGCTTTATTTCGGATTTAATTAGTATCTTGTGTCGTGAGCTGGGGGTCTATCGGAAATAGCCTCTCTACCTCATCGGAGGTAGTGGTATGGACTGCGTACATCTTACCCTTCCCAGACTCCACTATGTGGGAATACACTGGGTTTGTTGTTTTTGTTATTGTTGACAACTAAATTAAAATAAATACTTTTAAAAAGAGGGTCAACTAAAACGAAACGAAGGGAGTAGAATATTCGTCTAAACCCCTTTGCAAAGGTTCCTTCTTTGCTATGATACTTTAATAGTAATTAGTGATATTAAATTGGCACGTATTGAATGTAAAATTTAAGCCCAATATTTTAGTTTTACTCTTTTCCCCATTTAATTAATTTCAAATCAAAAAGGAAGAATTTTTCATTTTCCAATAAAAAGGGGAAAAAGATTTTGACATTTTACAACACAATGATGAACTGATGAAGCCTCACTGGGGTCGTGATGTAGAGTGGTCATATTGGATTCATCTTAGCTTAGTAATTTTAACGTAGGATATAAATATAATGTTTTATATTTAATCAAGCTTTTGATAAAGTGATATCATATTTTCCTCTCTCTACGTTACTTTTCTCTCAATTCTATCAGTTGAACTCTTTGACAAACAACCCAACGACCCTCCGGACAAAGAAATTAGACCGTTGGCAACGTCTGAATCAGCCAATCAAACCATGACAAATCAGCAGACCCCAACCCCCAACCCCTCCAAACCGCAGGACAATACCAACCAGGCCATCGGTGACAGTACTGCCGGAACTCCTACCCACAACTCCGATCATCTACCAAATTTGGAGGAAGGTTTAAAAATAGACAAAGATGATCTTTTCAACCTTGTAGCTGACAATCCTAACATTCTTCAAGCTTTGAAAGAAGCAATAGCTGGCAAAGTTAAAATCATTCAAAAGAACTCTCAAATTCTGATTGGAGCTACAGAGGCTAAGAAAAACCATCTATCGGACAAAATCCCCCAACACAATCAAAAACCCGTCACACCCAAAATCTCTTCAAACTTCGACCCGCCACCTAAAACCCAAAACCTCCTCAACCCACCAATGTCAAAAAATCAAAATACCAATACCACGTCAAGCACCAACAATTCCGATGATTCCAACATAAATACTGATGATGCTAATGCCAATAATTCGACGGAGAAACAACAACAACAACAAACCCAGTATATTCTCATCTAGTGGGGTCTGAGGAGGGTAGAATGTACGCAGTCCATACCACTACCTCTAAAGAAGTAGGTTATTTCCAATAGACCCCCGGCATTCGACGGAGAAACAAAACCCCAATAATCAAGCTCAAACAAATTCTACTATCAACAAACACAAACCCTCTGTTCCTTCGAAACCGACTTTTGCGGCTGCAGTTCAAGAGGCCATTGCTGCTAAAAAAACTCATGCCACCGCCATCAACATTGAACATGGGACTCACCTTGGTAAGCCGGATGTGTTTTTCTTCTCTGATGACTACTTTGTTAATTTAGCAAAGGACTGCAGAATGACTATAATTGGTAAAATTTATCAATGGGAAACCAACTATGGAAGAATTAAGGAATAGTTTATTACGACTACAGAATAGTTTATATTGATTTCTCGAATGAAACTGATTTCAACCATATATACTTTAAGCCTTTCATCCATATTGGTGATTACACTATGAAAGTCTTGAGATGGACACCGGATTTCAATCCTGAACTAGAAACTTCTATTGTTCCAGTTTGGATATTAATTCACAAACTCCCTTGGCACCTATTCAGATGGGAAATCATATCTCGGCTTGTTAAATCTATTGGCACTGCAGTGGCACCTGATCAAGCCACATACTCTAAAACTAGAGGCAATGTGGCCAAAGTTAAGGTGGAAATTGACTTACTCAAGCCAAAACATGATAGTATATAGCTTGGCTTCAAAAGGTCAGATGGCACGGATGATGGTAAATGGCTGGAAGCTGAATATGAAGGAGCACCCTCATATTGCCAATATTGCAAGATGCAAGGACATGAAGAGAGACAATGTAGAAATAAAGCTGCTGATATTGCCTTGAATAATCAAGAGAAAGAGGAAACAACCAACAAGAAAAATAAAGTTGATGAGGATGGCTTTCAAGAAGTTACAAAAAATAAAACTAGCAAAAAATACACTGGGATCATTATTGAGGAACCTGGTCATTCAGACCAGGCCAAAAAACAGCCTCCAATATTGTTTGGTAAAGGCAAGGGCCATGCTATCCCTGAGATTGAAAAACATGGAAAGCCTTACAAGATGCAGAACAGGAGACATGGAGATACTCATCAATATCACACACAAAACAACAATGCTACTACCTCCAAACAGATTCAGAAAGCCAACAACATAGACACCAACAACAATTCCCAAACTCACTCAAACAAGACCCATATCCAAACCAAACAGAAACCAATAGAAAAACCAAAGAAAGGAATAAAAAACAGCAAAAGTCAGTCCATTGGGAAGAGCAATTGGATCGGACTGATGGTACACATGTAGCACCACCAACCCACACCACTCAAATTGGTCAAATCCAAACCACCCAGCCTAACCAAAACAAAACTATTTTTCCTACTAAAATAAATACGAACCTCAATAATGATGAAGACACCACTCTTGAAACTGATTCCAAAGCTACATATGAGCAAAAAGATAGCACAAATATGTCTGAACAAGAGAACGAACACACTACCGAGGAAGAAAGTACTGAAGAGGAGGAAGATACCAGCACAGAAGACTATGAGAGTCTTGAAGAAAAGAGTACTGATAGTGATGAAGAAGCCAATCAATTGATACACTCCTTCAACTCAGTTCCACTTGATGTTGAAGTTTTGAAAGCTTATGGTGTGATAACAGACAACATGAATCTTTCCCCTAGGAGCTACTCAAATTAAGGGAGACAGAACAAGCAGAGGAAAAAGTGGAGGAGGAAAACATAACAATCAATCTACTGCGACTAGATCACAGTCAAAAGTTATCAACTCATCCTAGTTATCCATGATTAAGAGCATTATTTGGAATGTGAGAGGTATTTCCTCTCGAGAAGCCTTTGATAGACTTAAACAACTTAAAAGAAAGCACAACATTGTTTTAATGGGTCTAATGGAACCTTTCTGCAGGAGAACTAAAAGTTGATAGATTTAAGAGGTGGTTGGGCTATAATTTTGCTTATTCAAATTGCAACAACAAGATTTGGATTTTTTTTGTGATCAACTATATGATTGTAACATACTTCAAGATACAGAGCAACAAGTTACTTGTACCATTACCAATCAAGATGATAGCATTATTGTTACTGCAATCTATGCCGAATGTAAAAGCCACTTGAGAGAGCCTATTTGGGATGATCTGAGACATATGGCACATAATATTAACCTTCCTTGGCTGATTGCAGGAGACTTCAATTGTGTTTTAGATGCTAGTGAAAAGAAAGGTGGAAATCCTCACAAGATGTCAGATAGCATGCCTGTAATGCCCTGGATTCTGAACCCTGGATGCTACACGGTGCTTATGATCCTGAAAAACCACAAGCTAACCCTTTTCTGGTACCTGTAACTAAGCACTGCATAATGTACTATAAAAATACGGAAAACAACTGGCGGAAACTTGCCATAAGGTTCAAAAACTAAAATACAACTGAATAAAGTATCAAAAATACTAAAGCAACTATCTGAGCATCTAGTCTGAAAAGCCTCTAAACTGTCTGAACTGTGGAGCTGATGGGAAAATCCCCCACCTAACTCCGTCTACTAAAATACTGAATCTAATGCAATACTGAAATAAGAGAATATCCTCGGATGATGAGGACTCACTGCTAAGTCTACTGCTACTAACTGAATCTGAATTGCTAAGGATACTCGGGAGCTCGTGTTTCTGAACCTATGGTATAAAACACCATAGCGCAAGAGAAAAGTATGCGTCAGTACGTGAGAATATACTGGCATGCTAAATGAGGTAAGGCTAAATGCAAGGGCTCATATGCATGAACTAAAGCTGACTGAATAACATGAGTATACTAAATGATGAAGACATGCAAGAACGCAAAAACTATAGCTAAAATCGTAGTAACACTGAATACTGAGTTCAAACAACTGGATTACTGATAATTGGGTTTACTGATGACTGCTACCTGAATTTACTGATACTGAATTCTGAATACTGATTCACTGACATCTGATTTTGCTAAAACTGGGATATTGAATAACTGATTCTGCTGATATTAATATCTGAGTTTTCTGATACTGATTGACTATATCTGAGATCAGTCCTATCTAGCGGGTGATCTCTGAATTTACTGATATTGATAATGATTTACTGTGTTGGAGATCAGTCCTATCTAGCGGGTAACCTCTGAATTCTATGAAACTATCTAAGTTCCTTACTATGCTGATGATTGTATCTGATAGTCCTGAATCTGTATAACTGAACTGAGTTCTATCACTGAGTCTGAATTTGAAATTGAGACTGTGGGAAGTAGTTATCTAACCGACATGCCCCGAATCTGAACTAGTGGGGTCCAACCTGTAATCCCAACTGGAAGGATATTAGTACCGTGCCATGGGTAAAGACAACTGTTATGGAGTTAGCCCTAATCTAGCGGGTGACTCCTGAGATCAGTCCTGCACTAACGGTTGATCCCTGAGTATGTCAGTCCTATCTAATGGGTGACATCTCATACCTACGCTGGATACACAATTCTGGAACTTAGGGATTGCTCCTAGGTATCTCAGTCCTATCTAACGGGTGAGCCCCCATCCCTAAGCTCGCTCGGTGCTGAATCCTACTCCCAACTGAAAGACACTGAACTAATTCTTAGACTGAACTGTTACTGATCGTATTGGTTGACTGAACTGGACTGAGATTACTGAGCTCTGTTAACTGATGGAATACTACTAAATTTTGTCATCTAACTGAATACTATTGAGTTCTGAACCGAATACTTGAATGCTATTGAGGTCTGAACCGCATACTGAACAAAAATAGACTGACACTGAGATTATTGAATCTTTCTAAGTTTTGTAACTGACTGAGTCCTACTGATTATGGCACGACTGAGATTATCTTGAAAACTGACTCGGCTCTAGGCACACAGCTAAATTGTCGGGTACAAGTACCCCCAGGAATCGATAGCATATAAATAATAAGACATGACAATTCTTGAATAGCATACAATAGTCTATCATTCACCATACAATCAATATGGCATCTCTTCAAGCACTTGAAAATCATAAACTTGTACATGCATTGGAATGCACACTAATATCTCATAATTCATCCAATAAGGAATGCACATGAATAGGAATACATGCAACATAGCATAATTCATTCACTAAGTCCTTTCAACAAACACTAGGCATGCATTAACTTATACATAATTGGGGATTTCATGCTAACATGCTATAATGACTATTTTCTTCACATAAGCATTTTATCGAACATATAGGGAGCATGCTTTGGTTATACAACAAATTCTACACCTAATTATCATGGATACATCAATAAACATGTAACTTGAAGGTGTTTTATCATGAGTATCACATAAATATCACATACTAGGATCAAAGCTTGGGACTTTGTAATCACAACATGAATTAAAACTCAACAACAACAAGAACTTCAATTTCAATTCACATGAATCATGAAAAACTCAAATATATATAATTTTTAAATTTAGAAAAGGATTCTTGAACTTCTTGGATGGAAGGGACCCAAGAATAAACACCTAATATACCTTAGTTCTTGATTTTACGGAGATTTACGGAGGAATTTTCATGAATTTGGATCCTCAATTAAAAACCCTAACTTGTTCTTGACAGAAATTATGATAAACCACTATGTTTTGGGTGTAATAAGGCTGAATCTCGTGTTTATGGGTTTATATAGGGGTAGGAAATTGACCGTTTTCCCTTGAAAGCACGGAGGTGGAATGCTGAAATATTTGGACCTGGGGAGTACCCAGGGCGGCGCCCTGCCTAGCCCGCTGGATTATCCTGGGCGGCGCCCTGCCTATCCCGGGGGACTAGTCAGGGCGGCGCGGGCTAATCACCCCGAGCTACTATTTTGGGCAACCAAACATGCCCTTACACTATTTGAAAAATTCCAAAACTCACCCGAGATGTACTATTGACTTGCCCCACGGTGAATCAACTTAAAAATAGGCAAACGAAGGTCGGGAAGGTCACGAAATAAATCATCAAAGTTCGAAGTCTTGTGAAATTAAAAAGTTCCAGCACTTAGTCAAATTTTCTAAGTGTGAATCTTCTCTTAGCATGCTTTAAAGAGATCTAACAACTAAGAAAATTTGTGGGGTATTACAATATCTCCCCCTTGCTAACATTAGTCCTTGAATGAGACTGACTAAGCTGAGATTACTAATAGACTGAACTTATTTGGGGGACGTGAACATCTGAAATATGACTACATAATTGGAACTATTGATATACTCAAATTTCATACTGAACATGCATATGTGATGCATGGATATCTGACTGAGTTGTTCTCATGAATGCATGACTAAAATACTGATAAGCTAAGTTTCTCTTACTGAACATGCATATCTAATGCATGAATATCTGACCGAACTGACTCTTGAATGCATGGCTGAATATGCAATGCAAACTGATGCTAAGTTTGTAATGAAAATCTGAGCATGAAACTGAATGGGTTTAAGGACATGAAAGCATCGGGGAATTATAGAGTATCTCCCTCTTGGGACACTATGTCCCTCTAAGAATGCTTACTTTACTGAGATACTGGGAAAATTGAGGCGATGCACAAGGCACCTACGAATTGGATCATAACTGAATATCGGGAGTCTGAAACTAATGCATGATTCATGAACTGATCAACTGAACTTGCAACTACTGGGACTTTCTATCTTGGAATAGTCACATTCCTAAGATTTCTGATAGTATGACTAGATGGAAAGATGAGAAAACAAACTATATGAATCTGACTGTCTGACTGCTAAACCGACTTGCTGGATTTACTAACTAACTCATGCTGAAAACTTAAGCTCAAATGGGAGCAAAGGATCTAATAATGCATATCATGAAAATGAAGGGCTTAAAACGTACCCGAATCTATGTTAGGGAAACTTCCCTGATCATGGCGATCTGGAGTGCATAAAATCTGTTCTGACGCTGACCACTAGTGGTACTGGAAGTGGCGCCCTGTTGACGCAAATATTTACCCCTCTGAGCCATTACTCTACACTCCCGTAACCTGTGGTCTGTCTTACCATATCCAAAAAATACCTCACTACCTGTTCTACATGCACTTAGGTGATTCTTATATACTCTCCACAAAGCGGATGGGTACGATCATTTCTTACACTACCCTGGGTCTTGTAGCCTGGTACCCCATCATGACTGTCATTCTTGAACTTTGGTATTGGTGCACTAGCTGAGGATGGAGCTGGGACTGGAGTCTTCTGACTATGATGAGAACGATTATCACTCTATGACACCCTAGCTGAGAAAAACTAAAACTACCTATTTTGGCTTTCTTACTCACTTTCTCTCTTTCCTTAGATTTATCTGCCTCAATCTGTTGAGTGTGTATCATCAACCTAGAAAGATTCATTTCTATATTGAGCATAGCAATCCTACACTCTTTAACCACCAACCCAGACACACCGGTCACAAACTTGCTCATGCTAGATCTAGGGTCAATGTAATACCCCGAGAATCCCAATCGATAGTTGAACCATGATTCAAGCTCATGAGAAATAAATCTTAGTGATTTGGTATTTTTATGATCAAGTTTGATGTATATTAATGCCTTAAATACATCCTATCCATTAGATGAATCAAAACATCCCTTACCGATTGAATTTTTGAGAAGGACATTGTCATAGTCAACTTCAAATGAGCATATCGCTAATTATACAAAGAATTTTTTAGCTCATGGCTCACCAAAAGATAGATAATTGAATTATATTTTCAACGATACCAATTTCATTAAAATCCGGCATCGGAGTAAAAAGTTATGGTCGTTTTACTGAGAGTTGTCTGAGCTGCCCAGGAGCGACGGGCAAGCTGACGTACTGTCAAGTCAGCGATGGATCGTCTCTTTGACCGTCGCAACTGAAGCAATAAGGCCATTTTCTAGCCCAAAAATGATGGTTGCAGTGACAGTTAGTCACCAGAGTAACGTTCCGTCACTCAGACCGTCAGTTTTGTCCAAAACAACGTTGAAACGCTGTTTTAAAGGGATTTTTGGGTCTTTTTCCACCCTATTTAACACCCAATCACGTCAAATCAAGGCACATAACTCCTCTTTCATCCATAACATCAAAATTAAGGTTTCTTTCAATATTAAACACCCAAGAACAAGATTCAAACTCTTCCTCAAGAAATCAAGAATCTCTCCAATAGCCTTCAAGAAAGAGTTTCCTAAGGTATGCAGATGTTGATTCTTGGGTCCCTTCCACCCAAGAAGTTCAAGAATCCTTTTTCTAAATTCAAAGATTTTATGTTTATGAGTTTTCATGATTCATGTGAATTCAAATTGAAGTTCATGTTAGTATTGAGTTTTAATTCATGATTTGTTTACAAGGTTTCAAGCTTTGGCCCTAGTATGTGATATTCATGATAAACCCTCTTCAAGTTACTTGTTAAGTGATGTGTTTATGTCAATTGAGTGTAGAAATTATTGAATAAGCAAAACATGATCCCTATATGTTTGACAAAAAGCTTATATGAAGGAATTAGAGCCATTATAACATGTTGACTAGAAATCCCCAATTGTGTGTAAGCTCATGCCTGCCAAGTGTTTATGGAAAAGCCTTAGTGAATGAATTGTGACATGATAGCATGAAATTCCCCAATTTTGTGTTCTTTAATGCATGCTAAGTATTTGATGCAAGACCTTGTTGAATGGAGTATGAGCCAATAACATGTCTCCCTATATTATCATATGTTTATGGTTTTCTAAATGCTTGAAGAGATGCTTTAGTGATTGTGATGGTGAATGAATGTCCATGGTTATGATTATTCAAGAATGGTTATGTTTTACTTTTATGTCATCGAGTCCTAGGGGTATTTATGCCCGATAATTTAGTTGTGTGCCTAGAGCCAGTGTCAGTTTTCACGATACTCTCAGTCAAGCCATGATCCATAGAACTCAGTCAGTCATGTGACTCAAGAAAACCCAGAAATCTCAGTAATCTTAGTAGTTCAGTAATCTCAGTGATCTCAGTATTTCGTAAACTTGGTAACCTCAGTATTCCCAGTAAAGTCTCAGTAACTTCAGTACTCTAAGTCAGTTATCAGGCCTCAGTAATATTCCGTCAGTCAACGAAACTTAGTTAACTCAGTCCAGTCTGTTCAGTTAGTCATGTTCAGTGTCTATTCAGATGGGAGTAGAAATTAGAACCGAGTGAACCCAAGGATGGGAACTCACCTGTTATATGAGGGTGTGATTCTTAGAAGCAATCCTTGCGTTCCAGAACTATGTAGCCAACATAGGTTGAGACATCATAGCCTACTATATGAGGGTAGATGAGGTGGCTTAACATGTTATATGAGGGTTCCCACTGTTCTCACTAGAGTTACCTGTTATATGAGGGTTTCTCACAGATTGTCCTTACCAGTGGCACGGTATTGATACCCTTCCAATTAAGGTTACAGATTGGACCCCAACGCAGCCATAATGGTATATTAGGGGCATGTCGGTTAGATGACTACTTCCCACAGTCTCAGTTTTAGTCTCAGTCTCAGTCTCAGTAAAAGAACTCAGATAGTTCTTCAGATTCAGGACTGTCGTATACAGTCAACTCAGTACAGTACAGAACTCAGCTAGTTCTATCAAAACTTAGACTGTCAGATACAGTCGTCCAGTATCAGTATACTAGTTATACGAAACTTAGGTTATCAGTATTCAGATTCAGGACTGTCAGATACAGTTAATCAAATTAGTTCTTCATAATCAGAACTATCAGAAATAATTATTCAGATACCCATATCAGTAAACTCAGTTGTCAGTTTACCAGTAATACAGTAAATCTGTATTCCAGTAATAGTAAAATCAGATATCATTTAATCCATGTTATCAGTAGACTCAGTAGTCAGAATTCAGTCCTATCACGATGTCAGATACAGTTACGTATATATGCATGTATTCTCACGTTCATGTTAGTCAGTCAATTAGTATTGTTCATACATATGAACCTCCTTGCATTCAGCCTACCTCACTTGCATACCAGTACATTCAAAGTACTGACGCATTTGCGCTATGGTGTCTTATACCATAGGTTCAGAAACATGAGCTCCAGAGCATCAACAGCATTCCAGTCTCAGCAGTCAGAGTTAGCATTGAGTCCTCATCCTTCGAGGACTTGATGATTACTTTATTATTTTAGTTTTTAGTTTATTTCAATAGTTGGAGTTAGTTGGAGACCTGTCCCATCAACTCCTTATTCAGCTAGTCAGTTTTAGAGACTTTCAGACTACAGTATGTTCAGATAGTTATTTCAGGTGTTTTGGTATTATTATGCCATATTTTTCAGTTATGTATTAGTATTGAACCTTATGGCCTTTCAGTTCATATTTTCGCATTTACGCTATTATTATTATTATTATTTAGTGCTCAGTTATAGATATTAGTCATGAGTTAGCTTATGGCTCTTCGGGGTCATGAGCACCATATAGCGTTTTGGGTACCGATTCGGGGCGTTACAGTCAGCTATCTTCTCAGGGACATACTTAGACAACTGGTTGAACTTGAGGCAATACTCCTTCACTGTCATGGAGCCTTGCCTTAGGTTCATGAACTCTTCTACCTTAGTTTCACTTATCTCAAGTGGGAAAAACTTATCTAAGAAAGTATCCTGAAATATCCGCCAAGTCATGAGAGCTGCATCCTCCCCTCTACTCTTTTTCCACATCACTACCCAATCATGAGCAACATCCTTCAACCTATAGGATGACAATTCTACACTCTCCTCTTCTGACACATGCATAACTTGAGTGATCTTCTTCCCCTCATCAAGATAAAATTATAGGTCCTCACCTGCTATTGACCCAAAGAATTCTAGCAGGTTCATTCTCATAAAAATTTTTATCCTGGCTGCGGTTGAATCCCCATCTTGCTGAGGTGGGGTTGTAGCCTGACGATTACCCTGAATATTAGTTGTCACAGCATGGGCTAGCGCCTGAAAAGCTGCCCGAAACTCTACATGTGTCACATTCTCATTCAAGGGATCTACGGGCTGAGGTGGCTGGTTATCCTCTCTACGGGCATTAGCTCTATAAAGAGGCATATTCTGTAAATGAAAGGAAGAAATGGATTAGACTGAGAGTTTAACTTGAGCTCATGCTAAATCACATGACATGAGTATTAAAAGAAGGGAAATTGTTCCTAAAACATCTCATAGCCTCCTATACATAAATATGGTGCGCAACACACCTATGCACAAGACTCTACTAGATGCGTCTTTTTGACTTCCTAGGATACTATTGAACCTTAGTCTCTGATACCAAGTTTGTAACGCCCCGAATTCTGAACCACGAATGCTACACGGTGCTTATGATCCTGAAAGACCACAAACTAACCCTTTTTCGGTACGTATAATTGAGCACTGCATAATATACTATAAAAATGCAGAAAACAACTGGAGGAAACTTGCCATAAGGTTCAAAAACTAAAATACAACTGAATAAAGTATCAAAAATACTAAAGCAACTGTCTGAACATCTAGTCTGAAAAGCCTCTAAATTGTCTAAACTATAGAGTTGACGGGACAATCCCTCAACTAACTTCATCTACTGAAATAAGAGAATATCCTCGGATGATGAGGACTCACTGCTAAGTCTACTGCTGCTGACTAAATCGAAATGGCTAAGGATGCTCGAAAGCTTATTTTTCTGAACCTATGGTATAAAACACCATAGCGCAAGAGAAAAGTATGCGTCACTACGTGAGAATGTACTAGTATGCTAGATGTGGTAAGGCTAAATGCAATAGCTCATATGCATGAACTAAAGTTGACTGAATAACATGAGTATACTAAATTATGAAGACATACATGAATGCATAAACTATAGCTAAAATCATAGTAACACTGAATACTGAGTTCAAATAACTGGATTACTGATAATTGGGTTTACTGATGACTGCTACCTGAATTTACTGATACTTAATTCTGAATACTGATTCACTGACGGTCACACCCCTTTTTCAACCGAAAGATTATATTTTATGGTTTTGAAAGGGATTTATTATTAAGTGACAAAAAGATGAAAGTTTTGTTTCGAAAAATGATTATTTACATTTTTTTATTCAGAGTCGCCACTTGGCATAAATCTGGTATGCCAAGTCACCTTTGAAAAAAAAAATTCAAAATAATTTTGACTCTTTTAAACTGATCCGTGAACAGAGATTCTGGTTAAGGAATTCTGTTGACCGAGGGGAAGGTGTTAGGCACCCCTCGATCCCGTGGTTTGACCACGGTCGCTTGGTAGAGCGTATCGGCTAATTCGACACTACAAATGTATAAACCACACAAAGCACGCAAAACAATCAACCAAGCAAATAAAATAAAACAATACAAAATTTGGTGTCCAGTCCAATTATACAGTCCAAAATAGAAAAATGCAAAAAATATAAATCCTATTCTAACCTGGTCCTAGACTAAGCTCCAATGCTTCACCCAATGCCTTGAGCCTTGATCACGAACCTCTTTCGAAGACATAATACGTCGGGGCATTCCCCGGTGCATAAATACATGAAACCTCGGGGCATTCCCCGGCCAAATAAATATACTTTTCAAATACAATAAACAAAACCTTCAACAAATATTTCAAACATTCCAAAAATCCACCAATTCTAATTTTTGCCTGCCCGAGCCTAGTGTTTGCCTACCCGATCGACGACATATCAGGTTTAACATCAACAATAAATCAAAATACCATAATATTCACTTATATCAATTTTTGATTCCCGCCCCCAACTTCATTTTTATCAATCACACCATCAAAATTACTCAAATTAGCTCCTCGTATCACCAAAATCACATCGTCAAAGACATAATCATAACATCAACAAAATCAAACAAATTGTAATTACCTAACACATAATCACCAAATCACGTCATCAAAATAAAGAGAAGACATGAAGAATTGGACCTGAAATTGAGGCTTTTAAACTGTGTTATTCAATTAAAGAGAGTCCGTGCCCGAAAAACTCGAACAGAACCTTAATACGAACTCAACCCAACCTCAATACTCTTCAATCCAAGAAGATTTTGACCCAAATCTCAAAAATACAAAAGAAAAAAACTGAAAACCCGTCTAGATTAGAGCTCTGGTGAGTTTAGACGGATCGAATTCTGGAAAAATTACCCTTTTTTGATGAGATTTAAACTGAACACCCAAGGAAACTAAGAGATTTTGAGGTATCCCGGGACTAGGATGGAATTTGAACCTGCGGTATCTAAATCCGACTGAAACAATGACCGATACTGGTAAAAAATTTGCCTGAAAAAGCTTAGCTCTAGACGAACGTCACCGGAACAGTGACCCACCGTGAAAATCATTCTTCTTCCTCTACTCTCCCTATCCCTTTGTCATCGTCGATTGGATATTCACATATTCCGGTGAAATCGACCCTTTTTTTTGTATTCTGGGTACGATGATGTGGGTGTTTCTTTGTGTGATGTGTGGGTATGGTGTATTTCGTGAAGATGGAGTGGAATTCTGAGGGGTCTATGTAGGGAGTCACAGTGTGCTCCCCTAATGAAAAATTATCCTACCTTTTCTTATATTGGTATGGTTAATTGGGAGTATATTCTCTATTGGAGAAAAATGGATGTTGATGGTGAGTATTGTGGTGCTCTTGTCCGTCCCCCCTTACTTATATATGTATATTGTTATAAATAGATGAGTATATGAAGTTTCCTGGAAATTTCCTAGTGTCCTTTCTTTATTGACAAGAAAAAACAAAAGAGGAGGGAGGGGTCACGTGAGGTGAGGGGTAGGGGTTAGGATGTGTTGTCAATTTTTAGTTGGGTAGGTTGTTAGAATATTAGGATGAGACAAAGTTTGTTATGGATTGTTATTTGGATAAAAACAAAACAAAAAATAAATACATAAATAAGTAAAGGTGAGGTGGTTATTTATTTTCTTGGGGAAAATTATAAAAAGTGGGGGTAAATTGTGTGATATCGAAAATAAAAAAAAATCATCGACGGGATAAAATTACGTGTCTACATCATGCCCTCTTTGAATGTAAACACCAAGTGTTTTCATACAAAGAAGTAGACAACGAGACAAAATTTTGACCCGATCATTATTCATAGGGAAGAAACAAAAAGAAGAAGGACGACCGAGTTGGAGATTCGAGTGAGGTACCGTCGAGGCTCCGCTCCGCGGCTCTGTCATTACATCAAAAATAAAAATTACAAGTTAAAAAAATAAAGGAAATTACAAAAATCCTATCTATACAGCTTCTCTTGACTCTTGACTTGAGTTTCATCACCTTGTTCTTCAGGCGGGCTCCTGACTTGCAATTTCTTCAACTTTTGCTTGGTTTACAACTTCTTCACCCTGTTTGTCAGGCAGACTCCTGACTTGCTTTTTTCAACTGTTGACTTTCAATTTTCTTCCTCTTGTTGCTTGACTTTCAACTTCTTCACCATGTTGCTTCACTTTTCATTTATTCACCCTGTTCTTCAGGTGGGCTCCTGAAATCACATCAAAACTAAAAGAAAAATTATTGCAAACAAAGATTATATAGAGAGATCATTTGCTAGAAAAGTGAAGTTCCAAACAATAAGAATTAAATTTTTCCCCAGTTTATCATCAAAGGACTTTTGTGAAAGTCATATCATTATAGGAATTAAGGAGAATGACTCGACTAAAAGGTACGTCTTATAGGAATCAAAGGAATTGACTCGACTAAAAGATACGTCTTATAGGAATCAAAGGGAATGACTCGACTAAAAGGTACGTCTTCTAGGAATCAAAGGGAATGGCTCAACTAAAAGGTATGTCTTATAGGAATCAAAGGAAATGAATCGACTAAAAGGTACGTGTTATAGGAATCAAAGGGAATGACTCGACTAAAAGGTACGTCTTATGGGGGTCAAAGGGAATGGCTCGAATAAAAGGTATGTCTTATAGGAATCAAAGGAAATGACTCAACTAAAAGGTATGTCTTATAGGAATCAAAGGGAATGACTCGACTAAAAGGTACATCTTATAGGAATCAAAGGGAATGACTCGACTAAAAGGTATGTCCTCTAGGGGTAAAAGGGAATGACTCGACTAAAAGGTACGTTTTATAGGAATCCAAGGGAATGACTCGACTAAAAGGTACGTGTTATAGGAATCAAAGGGAATGAATCGACTAAAAGGTACGTATTATAGGAATCAAAGGGGGTGACTCGAATAAAAGGTACGTCTTCTAGGGGTCAAAGGGAAATAACTCGACTAAAAGGTACGTCTTATAGGAATCAAAGGGGATGACTCGACTAAAAGGTACGTCTTCTAGGGGTCAAAGGGAAATAACTCGACTAAAAGGTACGTCTTATAGGAATAAAAGGGGATGACTCGACTAAAAGGTACGTCTTCTAGGGGTCAAAGGGAATAAATCGACCAGAAGGTACGTCTTCTAAGAGTCAAGGCTCAATTTAAGAAGTGTACCACCCAACAAATGAAAACTAAAATCCCTGGACAGAAAAGTGTGTCTCCGAAGGATATAAGATGATGAATTTTTACCATGATTTAATTATCAAACCTGTGCAGCAACATTGCTTCCTGCATTTGTAAAAGTGAGAAATTAGGGGCCTTGATGTTTAGGCTTTGAAGTCCTTGATTTAAAGGTGACATGTGTTCCTATTTCATGCAAAGAAAAGTTGTGAGTTTAAAAACATGGAGGCAGGTTTGTGGCTTTGGCTTTCGTGGAAAACGCTCTTGTCGCCATCTTATTTAACCTTGCTTCCAACCATTACATATATCATTGACTTGATGCATCATTGACCCAAACTCAGGTTATTAAGAGTGACTTTGAAACAAATACAGTATCTTTGCTTTGCCATGCTCCTCAGATAAACCCTTTGAACTTTGGTATTTCCATGAGGTCCCAGACTTTTCTATTGACAGAACTTTCTGTATGCCTTATTTCGGCTCACAATCATATCTTTTTCATGTGTTGGTCTTTTGTTTTGCTTTTTGCAATTGAAGAAGCTGGTAGCCAGTTTTGAAATTTTTTCTCACTTGTTTTGATACGGACTTGACTCAAAGACAAGAAACAAAAAAAGAATGACAATTTTTGTTTGGATAACTGACTCAAGAAAGATAAAATAAAAATAAAGAGAAGAAATAAAAGATAATGAATGTCCCCTTTTGAAACAAAGAAACAAAAAATTCATCTAAAAATAACAGTCAACACTAATGATTATGCCATGCATTTTGGATTAAGCAGGTTGATCTTTTCATCCAAACTTTCTACCCATTGTTGTTGAGTTAATGGCCTTGAAACTGAGTTGTTTCCTTAGGTCAATTGTATTTAAGACCCCATTCGGATAGTGGTGCCTTGAAGGGTTTTCGCCAACAAGCTTCTCTCATTTTTTTTTCCTCAGCTCACCATTGCCTTATGGTATTTGTAAGGGTTTTCCACTAATGAGATTCTCTTATCTTCGTTTCCCTTAACTCACAGTCGTCTTATGGTGCCCGTGAGAGTTTTCACCGATAAGACTCTCTCATTTTTATCTCTCTCAACTTACCATCGTCTTACGGTGCCCATGATGGTTTTCCCTAATAAGACTCTCTCATTTTTATTTCTCTCCTAATTTCTTATGTTAAGGAAGACAAGTCATATCCCTTGCATGCTTAGCCTTAACATCCTCAAAGATTGATCTGAAGGTCTTTCTTTGGTTGTAAATTGGCTTTTGGATAGGGTTAGAAAGAAAGGAGGCATGGGGCCCAAACAACACTTGAAGTGGGGTGGGACGTACAAGTTTTGGAATCGACTCAAAGAATGAGGATTAACTCATGCCCCAGTTTCTTTTGACTGGGTGATGCTAAATTATTTATTTGGTTAGACCGAGCCCGGAGAAGGGCAGCCTACGTATCTCACCTCCGAAAGAGGAGAATTAGGTCACGTGTAGTTCGGGCAACTTGTTCTTTTGCTTGATTCTGACTTCTTCTTTTTCTCTTTTATCGACTCTTTTTCTCTTTGAAACTTTTCTGACTCTATTGTTTTACTCAATACTTTTCTTTTGAGGTTTACTGACTCTATCTTGATTCCAAAAGAGGGCTATGAAATAAAATAGGACTAAAACTCAAATGGGGTAAACAAAGGATGACACGATGTTTGGATATCAGAATGAAATGCCTTCGTTATATCAATCCTTGAAAATGCAAGTACATATCATGCAATCTGAAAGTAAGAGATGAAGATCATTTGTGACATTTTTTAAGCATTAAATTTAACTGAGTCAGTGCGTCACTACTCTTGAACTTTGTTCAAAATATCACTCCACTTTTGTTGTACATTCCTCACATCGAATGACTCATGCTTTCGTTGAGTTGATTTTTCTGTCCCTCAGGATCACACATCCACTATTTGACCTAATTGAGCAATGTTTTTCAATTGATGACCAATTGCCTTAATTTTCAAAGAAGGCTTGAACTTGTCACCAAATGTCTTAGCACTCTACCTATTTTCTCAGATGCTCTCTTTTTCTAACTTTAACCCTCTGATTCAATGCTCATGCTTCAACTGGATTTTAAGATCTGGCTAAAAATTCCGCTAGCATGTCATATCACTAGAATCAACATAAAATGTACTATGTAAAAAAACAAAAAAAACATATTTAAAACACAAAGGAAAAAGGGACACTCTTTTTAAATAAAATGAAAGATAGAAGGGTTTGAACATAACGACAAATGGACAAAATAAGATAGATCCCGAACTACAACCTTGAAATAATTTGAATAACAAAAAATAAAATAAAACAAACTACCAGACCTCTTCCTAGTAGGGAGAGGAGTGACTTCTAAATTGCTCATCCTGACATCGTAGCCACTGGTTTGCATAGCAGCATGACTAGAATTTCCCTCACTGTCAATGTTTTGCACCATAATTGATCCATCTTGAATGATCTTCTCAATTTCTCTTTCCAAATCTCGACAATCTTCAATACTATGACCCTGAGCATCAGAATAATATGCACATCGTACATTAGAATCAAAATTTTTGGAACGCTGATTAAGAGTGCACCTAAGGAGAGGAGTGATCATGAACCATTGTACCAATCTCTGAAATAAACTAGCATACGACTCTCCAACTGGTGTGAAGCTATCTTTTGACTTCTACCTCATTTCATTGTTTGGCTTGGATAGAAAATCTGGCCTATAAGGGATTTGGTATGTTTGTAGAGTAAGAGGATGACTTTGGGGCATTGGGGTATGCCATTGTAGGTAAGATTGGGGTTGAACATGTGGTTGTGCATTATACACTGGATATGGATGTGGAGGAAATGAGTATAATGGATTTTGGGAGCGATTATGTGAAGCTTGGGCATGAACTTGGGTTTGAGCCTGAGAGTGATGATGACGGGGTCTTATTGACCTTTACTGATGTCCAACTACAATAGCAGATGCATCTTCCTCATTCTTTTTCTCCCCAACACTTCCTGAACCCTTTTGAATTGCTTGTGTAGTCGCTTTCAATGTTGCAAAACTCACAATGCGACCAGTCTTAATTCCCTCATCTATCATCTCCCCCATTTTAAGGACCTCAATGAACGGTTTGCCTAATGCAGGTAACAAGTGTTGATAATATGTTTCGTCCTATGCTTGAATAAACACCTCCACTATCTTACTTTCTTTCATTGGCGGTTTCACCCTAGCAGCTTGTTCACGCCATCTAATCGCATACTCTCTAAAAGTTTTAGCACTTTTTTTCTTCATATTAATTAGGGATTTCTCACCAGGAATCAACTCCATATTTTATTGGAATTGTTGCACAAATACATTAGCCAAGTCATTCCAACTATTCCACTTGTCGATGTCTTGGTCAACAAACCATTCTGAAGCTAGATCTGAAAGACTCTCACCGAAATATGCCATGAGTAATTCTTTCTTCCCTCCAGCGCCTCTTAGTTGGTTGTAATAGCGTCTCAAATGTGCTACAGGATCGCCCTGTCCATTATACTTCTCAAACTTCGGCATTTTAAAACCAAGAGGAAGATGAACATCTGGAAACATGCATAAGTCCTTATATGAGACGCTTTTGTAACCCCCAAGTCCTTGTAAGTTCTTCATAGTCAGCTCCAAACTTCTCAATTTTTTAGTCATTTTCTCTTGTTTTTCTTTCATCACAGGCTTCTCAGTGTTAGGAGGAAATTCAGGCGGGTGAGCGTCACCGTAAAGACCAGTCAACTTGAATGTAGGCTCGAAAGTGTAACGCTAATCACCAGTAATATTCAATGCAGGATCTCTTGTAGAGTAGGGAGGTACAACTTGTAGATGAACATCAAAAGTAGGAGCTTCAAGTGGAGGTGGCGCCACAAAAGCATGAACAGCAGGTGGAGCCGAGTATGTGGTAGTCTTGGATTGGGAAGTGAGGAAATGAACATTGGAAGTGGTTGGATATTGGTTCCCCAGAGTAGGTCCTGATGCACGTTGTGGCGTGTCGACCAAAATAGGAAATTGTGCATGTGACACTGGAGACAAACTAGAAAGATATTCCAGATTATCAGCGGAAAATGGAGGAGGCGGCAACCTATTAGCCAAAGCTCGATGTATTTCTATCATTTGCTGCCTTAATTTTCGAATCTCTTCATTAGCTCCTACATTCTCATTCCCCAAACTCCCTATCTGATCAGTGACAACAAACTCGATATCCTTGTTGGCAAAAACTTTCTCTGTGACTTGGTGCAATATGGAGGACCAGCCAAAATGCCACAAACCAACCACCTTAAACTAACTGAACAAGAGATAGCAAATGCGTTAGAATTCAATATTTTTTTTCAAAAACTCTTTTTTTTTGTTTTTGAAAAAGTCACCGAACCCAAGAAGGGCGCCTACGTATCTCACTCCCGAGAGAGGAGAATCAGGTGTGCGTAGTTCGTGAAGTCTTGCCAAAATGACCAATTAATTCTTTTTCCTTTCTTTTTATTTTTCTTGAAACTTTAAAAAGAAAAGGAAATAACAAATTGTCAAAAGAATTGACAATTTTTTTTTTATTTTTTTTTTGCATTTTCAAGTTTAAACTCCCTATACAAAATGAAACTTATGATTACCAAAATTTTTTTTTTTTTTTTGGATTTTCAGTTTTAAATTTCATATGAAAATGAAACCTGAACCTATTAAAGAAAAATCTTTTTGCAGTTTTCTTTTAAAGATGTACATGAAACACTTACTCTAAATAAAGAGTGAAAAAAATCTTTTTGAATTTTTTCCAAATAAGATCCCCGAACCAACAATAGGCTGTCTACGTATCTCACTCCCGAAAGAGGAGAATCAGGGGTGCGTAGTTCGTCCAGATATGACAATTAAGGATTAAATAACCGACTGAACCCTGACTTGAGAGACGAGACTACAACGATAAAAATCTTTTTTTAGGGGTTTTCACTTTGACACTCTACATAAAACTGACAACAACAACTAGGAAAGAAAAATCTTTTTGGTATTTTCATGAAATGTACAAAATTCCTACAATTTTTGCATTTTTCTTTTATAAAAAATCCTATGAATGAAAAATCTTTTTTGAAGTTTTCGAATTGTGAATACTTGCTAAAGGAAAGAAAACAAAAATCTTTTGATGTTTTTTATTTTGACAAATGAGTGCAAAAGGTAAAAATCTTTTTGAATTTTTGGATTGTGAAGAACAAAAACCATAAAAAAAAATCTAAAAAAACTACGAAACTCTTTTTCGATTCACGTTTTTCTCTTTTTCCCTCTTTTTTTTTTTTGTTTTTAAAAAAACTTTTCCTTGCCTACACACTTCCTTTAATTCTAGCACATGCTTTTGCCCAAATCAATTTGTCAAATGACCTTGTTACCCTCAGAGATGCAACATTTAGCACGTAGGGATGCTTTAGAGGTAAGTCTCCTACAAAGGACCAAGTGGGTCTCGCTAGATGTCAATATGATGCACATAAGTATGACCTAAAGGCTGACCTACGTTGGAATTCACTAACAAGGTTGTTTGGGGGAGTGTATGGTCGATAGTGGCTGCTTTGGCTGTCCACCTACTCCATACCAGCCGATGGCTCCCCCTCTTAAAATAAGGATGACTCAACTATAGGTCGTATACACAGCGTGTACTACAAAACTTGTTGCAGAAAGAATGACTCGAGTTATGCACATGATGTCAGATATAAAGCAGTAACACATAAGATAAAAATTGTAAACAAAGAGCACGTAGGCACTCGATAATGAAAAAAATAATAACACAAAACAACACAAACGTCTATACACCCATAATGTCAAACTAAGCCGATACAACTCTAAAAATAAGCTCAAATTCTGAAATGGTCCCCAGCAGAGTCGCCATAGCTGTCACACCCTTTTTTCAACCGAAAGATTATATTTTATGGTTTTGAAAGGGTTTTATTATTAAGTGACAAAAATATGAAAATTTTGTTTCGAAAAAGGATTATTTACATTTTTTTTTATTCAGAGTCGTCACTTGGCATAAATCTGGTGTGCCAAGTCACCTTTGGAAATCCCTTTTCAAAATGATTTTGACTCATTTAAACTGATCCACGAACAGAGATTCCGATTAAGGAATTCTGTTGACCGAGGGGAAGGTGTTAGGCACCCTTCGATCCCGTAGTTTGACCACGGTCGCTTGGTAGAGCGTATCGGCTAATTTAACACTGGAAATGTATAAACCACACAAAGCACGCAAAATAATCAAGCAAGCAAACAAAACAAAACAATCCAAAATTTAGTGTCCAGTCCAATTATACAGTCAAAATAGAAAAATGCAAAAAATATAAATCCTATTCTAAGTTGGTCCTAGACTAAGCTCCAATGTTTCACCCAATGCCTCGAACCTTGATCACGAACCTCCTTCGAAGACAACGTTGGGGCATTTTTTGATGAATAAATACATGAAACCTCGGGCCATTCCCCGGCCAAATGAATATACTTTTCAAATACGGTAAACAAAACCTTCAACAAATATTTCAAACATTCCAACAATCCACCAATTCTAAATTTTGCCTACCCGAGCCTAGTGCTTGCCTACCCGCTCGACGACATATCAGGTCCAACATCAACAATGAATCAAAATACCATAATATTCACTTTTATCAATTTTTGATTCCCGCCCCCAACTTTATTTTTATCAATCACACCATTAAAATTACTCAAATTAGCTCCTCGTATCACCAAAATCACATCGTCAAACACATAATCATAACATCAACAAAATCAAACAAATCGTAATTACCCAACAAATAATCACCAAATCACGTCATCAAAATAAAGAGAAGAGATGATGAATTAGACCTGAAATTGAGGCTTTCAAACTGTGTTATTCAATTAAAGAGAGTACGCGCCCGGAAAACTCGAACAAAACCTCAATACAAACTCAATCCGACCTCAATACTCCACAATCCAAGAAGATTTTGACCCAAAGCTCAAAAATACAAAAGAACAAAACTAAAAACCCATCTAGATTAGAGCTCCAGTGAGTTTAGACGGATTGAATTCCGGCAAAATTATCCTTTTCCGATGAGATTTCAACTGAACACCCAAGGAAACTAAGAGATTTTGTGGTATCTCAGGACTGGGACGGAATTCGAACCTGCGGTACCTAAATTCGACCGAAACAATGACCGATTCCAGCGAAAGATTCACCGGAAAAAGCTTAGCTCTAGCTGAACGTCACCGGAACAGTGACCCACCGTGAAAATCGTGCTCCTTCCTCTACTCTCCCTATCCCTTTGTCATCGTCGATTGGATATTCACATATTCTGGTGAAATCAACCCTTTTTGTATTCCGTATGCGACGATATGGATGTTTCTTTGTGTGATGTGTGGGTATGGTGTATTTCGTGAAGATGGAGTGGAATTGTGAGGGGTCTGTGTAGGGAGTGACAGTGTGCTCCCCTGATGAAAAATTATCCTACCTTTTCTTATCTTGGTATGGTTAATTGGGAGTATATTCTCTGTTGGAGAAAAATGAATGCTGATGGTGAGTATTGTTGTGCTCTTGTCTGTCCCCCCTTAGTTGTATATGTATATTGTTATAAATAGATGAGTATATGAAGTTTCCTGGAATTTTCTTAGTGTCCTTTCTTTATTGACAAGAAAAATAAAAGAGGAGGGAGGGGTCACGTGAGGTGGGAGGTAGGAGGGGTAGGGGTTAGGATGTGTTGTCAATTTTTAGTTGGGTGGGTTGTTAGAATATTAGGATGAGACAAAGTTTGTTATGGCTTATTATTTGGATAAAAACAAAACAAAAAATAAATACATAAATAAGTAAAGGTGAGGTGGTTATTTATTTTCTTGGGAAAAATTATAAAAAGTGGAGGTAAATTGTGTGATATCGGAAATAAAAAAAATCATCGACGGGACAACTAAAACTGGGATACTGAATAATTGAGTCTGTTGATATTGATATTTGAGTTTTCTGATACTGATTGACTATATCTGAGATCAGTCCTATCAGCGGGTGATCTCTGAATCTACTAATATTCATAATAATTTACTGTGTTGGAGACCCATCCTATCTAGCGGGTGACCTCTGAATTCTACGAAACTATCTAAGTTCCTTACTATGTTGAGTGACTGTATCTGACAATCCTAAATCTGTATAACTGAACTGAGTTCTATCACTGAGACTGAATTTAAAACTGAGACTGTGGGAAGTAGTTATCTAATCGACATGCCCCGAATCTGAACTAATGGGGTCCAACCTGTAACCCCAGTTGGAAGGGTGTCAGTACCGTGCCACAGGTAAAGACAACTGCTATGGAGTTAGCCCTAATCTAGCGGGTGACTCTTGAGATCAGTCCTGCACTAACGGGTGATCCCTGAGTATGTCAGTCCTATTTAACGGGTGACATCTTATACCTACGTTGGCTACGTAGTTCAGGAACTTAGGGATTGCTCCTAGGGATCTCAATCCTATATAGCGGGTGAGCCCCCATCCTAGGCTCGTTCGGTGCTGAATCCTACTCCCAACTGAAAGACACTAAACTGATTCTTAGACTGAACTGTTACTAATCGTATTGGTTGACTGAACTGGACTGAGGTTACTGAGTTTCATTGAGTGATGGAATACTACTGAATTCTATCATCTGACTAAATACTACTGAGTTCTGAATCGAATACTTGAATGCTATTGAGGTCTGAACCGCATACTGAACAGAAATAGACTGACACTGAAATTACTGAGTCTTTCTAAGTTCTATAACTGACTGAGTCCTACTGATCATGGCACGACTGAGATTATCTTAAAAACTGACTCGGCTCTAGGCACACAGCTAAATTATTGGGTACAAGTACCCCCAGGACTCGATAGCATGTAAATAATAAGACATGACAATTCTTGAATAGCATACAATTGTCTATCATTCACCATACAATCAATAAGGCATCTCTTCAAGAACTTGAAAATCATAAACTTGTACATGCATAGGAATGCACACTAATATCTCATAATTCATCCAATAAGGAATGCACATGAATAGGAATATATGCAACATAGCATAATTCATTCACTAAGTCGTTTCAACAAGCACTAGGCATGCATTAACTTATACATAATTAGGGATTTCATACTAACATGCTATAATGACTCTATTTTCTTCACATAAGCATTTTATCGAACATATAGGGAACATGTTTTGGTTATAAAACAAATTCTACACCTAATTATCATGGATACATCAATCCACATGCAACTTGAAGGGGGATCATGAGTATCACATAAATATCACATACTAGGATCAAAGCTTGGGACTTTGTAATCACAACATGAATTAAAACTCAACAACAACAAGAACTTCAATTTCAATTCACATGAATCATGAAAAACTCAAATATATATAATCTTTGAATTTAGAAAAGATTCTTGAACTTCTTGAATGGAAGAGACCCAAGAATCAACACCTAACATACCTTAGTTCTTGATTTTACGGAGATTGGCGGAGGAATTTTCTTGAATTTGGATCCTCAATTGAAAACCCTAAGTTGTTCTTGAGAGAAATTGTGATAAACCACTATTTTTTGGGTGTAATAAGGCTGAATCTCGTGTTTATGGGTTTATATAGGGGTAGAAAATTGACCATTTTTCCCTTGAAAGCATGGAGGTGGAATGCTGAAATTTTTAGGCCACGGGAGTACCCAGGGCGGCGCCCTGCCTATCTCGGGGGACTAGCCAGGGCGGCGCGGGCTAATCGCCCCGAGCTACTGTTTTGGACAACCAAACATGCCCTTACACTAATTGAAAAATTTCGAAAGTCACCCGAGATGTACTATTGACTTGCCCCATCGTGAATCAACTTAAAAATCGACAAACGGAGGTCGGGAAGGTAACGAATTAAATCATCAAAGTTCGAAGGCTTATGAAATGAAAAAGTTCCAACACTTGGTCAAATTTTCTAAGTGTGAAGCTTCTCTTAGCATTCTTTAAAGAGCCCTAACGACTAAGAAAATTTTTGGGGTATTACAATGCCCTTTATCAACTGTATTACAGACTGTTCTCTCATTGATCTCGGCTACATTGATTCTACATTTACATGGTGTAATGGAAGAGGATCAAGGCAAAGAATGTGGGAAAGACTTGATAGGGCTCTCATTAATTATAAATGGTCTCAGAAATTTACTAATACTACTATTACCCATCTTATCAAAACGGGATCTGATCATTCACCTCTTCTCATTACTGTTGATAACAATCTTCAAGCTCACAAAAGGTTATTTAAATTTCTTAATTTGTGGATCAATGAAGATGGATTCCTTGACATTGTGAAAAAGGCATGGGATATTGATACAGAAGGATCTTTGCTATGGAAATTCCACGTGAAGCTTAAAAGCACCTGCAAATACCTTTCTTGGTGGTCCAAAAATAGTGTTGGGAATATATTTGACAAAACTAAGGAGCTCGAGACTAAGATTGCCGATCTTGAAAACAGATGCATTCAAGACAATAGTGATATCAATAGAATGGAATTGAATAATGTCAATGCTCAAACGATCATGCATACTAAGAAAGAAGAAGCTTACTGGAGACAAAAAGCTGGGATGAAATGGTTTAAGGAAGGGGATGCCAACACAATTTTTTTTCACTCAATCATCAATGCTAAAAGAAATAGACTATCTCTCAAGAAGATGAAGATTGATGATAACAATTAGGTTGAGGAAAATGATGCCATTGCCTCAGAAGCTGTTAAATTTTTTTAGCATCAATTCGCTGATCCTAAAATACATAGAGACTTTAATATTCTGAATTGTTTGCCTAAGGTCATTACTGCTGATGAAAATATTATGCTTACTGATTATCTCTCTATGGAAGAAGTTAAAGAGGCTGTTTTCTCTCTCAATGCTGACTGTGGTCCTGGCCCTGCTATCTGGTAAATTTTATCATCACTGTTGAGATATCATATCCCAAGATCTTTATGCTATGACTTGTGAATTCTTTAGAGGTGCTCAACTTCCCAGATCCATCACTCATTCATGTCTTGTCTTGATTCCCAAAATTAACAACCCTTAGAGATTCACCGACTTGAGACCAATAAGTCTTAGTAATTTCAGTTGCAAGATCATCTCCAAGATTCTAAATACCAGACTCTCTAGAGCTATTCATAAAATTGTGTCCCGTAACCAAGCGGGCTGCTTGAAAGGCAAATCTATCTCTGACAATATTCTCCTAACACAAGAAATGGTCCATAATATCAATAAGGATAATACTAATGGCAACGTAGTTCTCAAACTTGATATGGCTAAAGCTTTTGATAGGATGGACTGGAACTACTTATGCCATGCTCTCAGGAAATTCGGTTTCGCTGAACAATGGGTTGATATGATATGGAGACTCTTATCTAATAATTGGTATTCTATCAATATCAATGGAGATAGACATGGTTTTTTCAAGTCTGGAAGAGATATCAAGCAAGGAGATCCCATCTCTCCCTCTCTTTTTATTATAGGCTCAGAATTGCTCTCTATTCTCATGGGTCAACTTATAAATGAGAGCTTTATTCCTTATTCTATCAAAAAAGGTTGTCCTATTATCACTCATCTCAGTTTTGCAGATGATACTATCTTGTTTACTTCAGGAGATCCTTTATCTATTATGGCAATGATGAACAAGCTGACTATTTATGAAGAATGTTCTGGGCAACTGATTAACAAGAGTAAATCTTGTTTCCTTGTTGGTTATAATACCTCTCAATCTATTGTAGATGATATCAAGCACCTGACTGGTTTCAGTCACTCTCAATTTCCCTTTACCTATCTTGGGGCTCCAATTTACACTGGTAAAAAGAAAATTGTGTATTTTGGAGACATTGTCTCTAAGATTTCTCATAGAATGCAAGGCTGGCAGGGGAAGATGTTATCACATGCTGGAAGAGCTATTCTCATTAAAGCTGTTCTTCAATCTATTCCCCTTCATATACTCTCGGTTATTCAACTTCCCAAAACCACTATTAAACAGATTGAAATGCTAATGGCAAATTTCTTTTGGAGTGATATTGCTGGTAAGAAAAAAATTCATTGGATAGCATGGAAGTATCTTAGTATTCCTACCAGTGAAGGTGGACTGGGATTTAGATCCATTCAAGATATTTTTGATGCTTTTGGTGCCAAAATGTGGTGGAACTTCAGAACTGGCAACAACATCTGGAAGCATTTTCTTGAATCAAAATACTGCTCCAGAGCACATCATGTTTACAAAAAATGGGCCTCTGGTCAATCACACGTATGGAAAAGACTGTTGAATTCTAGACAAATTAGTGAAAAATACATTCTCTGGAATATTGCTAAAGGTGATATCTCCTTCTGGTGGGATAACTGGACGGGTACTGGACCTCTTGCTCACCAACTCTCGGTTGCCTATAGATCTAAGAAGATCAAGGTCTCTGAATACATTCTTAATAGAGAATGGAATTTGGCTAAGCTTCACAATATTCTTCCCGACCACCTTGTTCAACAAGTCAAAGCAATTACTATCCACCAATGCAATGATGATTTTCCAGTATGGACCCCAAACGCCCTCGGAAAATTCACTACTAAATCAGCCTGGCAAGTTTGGAGGAGATCCAGAAGTACTTCTCGCACTGCGACTAACATTTGGCATCCTAAATTGCCTTACAAAATCTCCTTTTTCATGTCGAGACTCTTAAGGATGAGACTACCGACTGATGTTACTCTTGAAAAATACAAGGTTTATGGACCTTCCAGATGTATTTGTTGTCGAGATGGGCACCTTGAAAACATTGATCATTTATTTCGGCAGGGGGATTTATCCAATTCTGTTTGGAATTTTTTTCTCAAACACTTGCGGCATCCCTGTTAGACAAGGAAGAATCAAGGATAACTTAATGATATGGTGGCTTAGTACCATTAAAAACAAGGTCCACTCCACTCCTATTCAATGTTTGCCCTCTATTATTTGTTGGGAAATCTGGAAAGCTCGGTGCAACCATAAATTTGATGATATTAAAAATACCGCTAGGGGGGTTATTGTACAAGTTATTCATATCTTCAATATGTTGATATCTGCCCAATTTCCTACTATTAAACTTAGCCATGATTGGGTTCATACGTGCTCGTACATCGAAAATCTTAAGCCTAGACTCAACATCAAATGTCTCAGATGGAGCCATCCCAGTCCAGGTAGATTCAAACTCAACACGGATGGCTGCAGTAAAGGTAATCCTGGTAATGCTGGAGGAGGTGGCATCCTTAGATGCTCTAATGGCTACATGACTATGGCCTTTGCCAATTATTACGGCCACTGTTCCAACAATATTGCAGAAGCACATGTCGTTCTACATGGAATCCAATGGTGCATCAATAATGGTTATTATTATGTGGATGTGGAATCAGATGCCCAGATCATCATTAATATGATCAATGACTCCATCAATGTCAATTGGCAAGTCAAACATATCATCAACGAAATCAATTCATTAAAGACTCGAGGAAATTTTAAATTTCAGCATTGCCGCAGCGAAGTCAATAATATTGCAGATGCCTTGGCTAATCTGGGAGAAAGTACAAGCCAAAATACAATCTTCATACAAGAGTTAGCTCTTCCTTTGAGAATTAAAAACTGGTTGAAGAATGATATTCTTAGATATCCAACTTTCAGAATTCGAGCTCCGAAAAACAACTTCATAATTGATCATGGCTAAGTCATCTAGCTGTTTTAGTTGGAACCGGCCCATGCTCAATCTCAAGTCTCACAACTTTTCCAAACTTTGTAACCTCTTTCTTTCTAGCAATAAAATAGGGAGTTTTTTGTACAAGGATGAACTTTTCATCCATGTGGTATCTCAGGGAGATATTGATAAATGTCTGTAACCTGTAATCTCTCTTTCTGGATGCAATAATAAATTGATTAGGTCCTGAACCTAATCCCCACCATAATGGTGGTTTGAAAAAATATATATATATAATATTTTATTAAAATTCGTAATTTTAAATAATATATAGAATTCAATGTGAAGAATTTTAAAAATCAAGCTCATATAGTTTAAATTCTAAATCCATCTCTGAACCTCACACGTGTCATGTGAACAGAGGTAGATGTTTGGGCCGTTGGATTAGATATGAAATTTTTGGCTTGGATTTTGAGTTGTCGAATTGAAGTATTTACAATTCAAATAATCTCGGAACATATGACATGGGTAGGTTGAATATAATGTATCTATATATGTTGCTCGGACTCTTTAAAAATGCCGGCAGATGTATGTTTGATACTTTAAAAATAGTGTATTTTTGAAGAATCCGATATAGATGTAGCATAAAAAATGAAGAGTCTGTGCAACTTAGTAAGGTATAAAAAATCCAATATCCAATCCGGAATCTATAAATTTTAAAATAAAATTTAAAATCCAATAATCTAAACTAAATATCCCAAAAAAATAAAATTCAAGTTAAGTTTAAAATTGACCCAAACAATGCCCAATCCTACACGTGAGTTACTTAAAAGGTACAAACTGTCTTGTACCATGAAAATTAAATTGAAGTGAGATTCTTTTAAAGAAAACGAAAGCCTCATACAAGTGAACGTCTACGAAAAAGTTATCGTAAAATTTCATTCTTCATTTCGTCGTTGACTCTCGTAAGATCGATTTGTCAAACATAGATGAAAGTCAGTCATAGTGATCCAGGAGTCTTGGATGGATATTGTCATACAATGAAAGTCTCACATTTGTACAGCTCACTAAGGCAAGTGATGCCTTAGTGATCAATTCCCAGAAAGTGCAAAAAGTCTCTATTTTTTTATTTTTATTTTTGGATAAAATGTAGATGCCTAACATGAGGATTAGATATGATAAGACAAACTTTTTTGAAAATTAATTTGTAGCCTAAAGAGCTTTGAGAAAGTGTAGCTTTGTCATTCTCCTTTTACTACTGATGTATAGGTTGTTATGGGCTTGTGGTCTAGTTCCCTTATAAAAGCTCGGAATAACCGGGATTATCCATTTCAAAATCAAATGATCTTCGTCTTTTGTTGGTCATCATCATTATATATCGGAAAAGGGATAAATATATCTCCGAACTATGATAAATAGTATGTATATATCCTCCGTCATATTTTGGGTACACATATGTCTCTATCGTTAATAAAATGGTACGTATATGCCCCTCAAACTAATGGTACAGACATATGCTACCTATAGTATGACGGAGGTTATGTACATATCATTTATCATAGTTCAGGAGTATATTTGTCCCTTTTCTATTTTGATTTTTTAATCCCAAATAATTAACCCAAATCCACTGTCCAACCCAATAAACCTTAACCATCATACCACTTTATTCAAATTTTCTTAAAAGAGCTAAAAATTTTGTTAAGTCCTTAACTTTGATGATTGACAAATTATATGTTAGGACCTATTTTTCGAAGATTATGTGATGACAAAGCTGCTACCACTTAGGGAACAGGTTGGGCTCACCTGTCACTATCACAGTCAACTGTCACAGCTGGCGCAAGTACAAAAGTTGGTTAAAAAAATGTTGCCACCCTTTTGTCTCAACCAATGGAATCTCTCCTAGGTTTTCTTGTGCCATACTTTATATTGTTCATCTTCCTCAACAAGAAAACTAAGCTTCTATATTCTTACAACTAAATATCTCTCTGGAGCTGAAATCAACTCCACTTTGCAAAAGGGAACTGATAGTTCATCAAGTTATATTTTATTTCTTTATTGTAGTTGAGTCTTTGTAAAGTATTCTTAAATGTTTGTCTACTATTGCTTATGATTGTTTGTTGGTGTTGTGGTGTAATTCAGTTTTCTTTGTAATCATCTAGAGTTAGGTTATTTTCAAGCTAAAGTTAGCTTAGTATTTTCAATTAGAGTTACACTACTAAAAAAATCGCAAAAAACGATCACACAATGTGGTCAGAAAAAATCGACCACATGTGGTAGATTTTTTAATTATTTTTTAAAAAAAATGATAAAAAAGCGACCACATGTGGTAGATTTTATATTTTAAAATATCAAAATAATCATTTCAATAATTTTTATATTAATTATTATTTTTTTTACAAATAAAAATTAATAAAAAATAACAAAACCGACCACTTGTGGTCAATTTTCTTTAAAAAAAAATTATAATTAAAATTTTTTTAAAAAAACCAACCACATGTGGTCAGTTTTTAAAAGAAAAATAATATTTTTTTAAAAAAACCAACCAATAGTGGTCGGTTTAAATTTTTTTAAAAACAAATATATATTTTAAACATGTGGTCGGTTTTTAACAAAAATAAAGATTTTTTTTTTAAAACCGACCACTTGTGGTCGGTTTTTAATGAAATTAAAAAAATATATTAATTTTAAAAAACCGACCAAATGTGATCGATTTTTAAATAAAATAAACAGAAAAATAATTTTTAAAAGCCGACCACAGTGGTCGGTTTTTAATGAAAAATAAAAAATAATAAATTTTTAAAAACCGACCACATGTGGTCGGATTTTAATTAAAATAAAAATATAATTTTAAAAACTGACCACATGTGGTCTGTTTTTCATTAAAATTTTAAAAAATATTTTTTAAAAACCGACCACTTGTGATCGGTTTTGAAATTTAGAAAAAAAAGAAGAAAAAAAGTAAATAATTATTTTTAAAAAATAATTATATAATCTAATATTTACTTTATGTAATCTAATTATTATTAGTAGTAAAATAATATATTAGATTATATATGTAATCTAATATATTTACTTTATTAAAAAATAATCTAATATATTATTTTTAAAAATTATATTGATTACACGTAGTCAATAAACAATACAATAATAATAAAAATCAATAAATCTTAGATTTTGTGAAAAAACTTACACTAAAAAATATATCAAATATAATATACAAATTACGTTAAATGTAATCTTTATCTTTTACTTATGGTTCAATATATAAAATAAATATTTTCCTTTATATATATACATTAAATGACGTTAAACATGCATAATCTTTGTATAATGAATATGTGTATAGATATCATACCGTTGGGACAGATAATTGAAAAATAATGTTTATAGTACGTATTTGAAAACTGAAAAATGATGTTTCTATAGTACGTATTTGAAAGATGATGTTTATAGTACGTATTTGCAGTCATAATAATGTAATATATAATCGATAATTCACCAGAATATAATGAACATGTTCTATTATAAGGTAATATACTAGTGGATGTGATGTATATAGTACGTATTCAAGAGTTCATATATATAAATATCTTTATATATATATATATATATATAGTGATCGATTGATGAACGATGTAGTCAAAACCTATTAGAACTATCCAAACATATTGAATACCTTGATTTGAAACGACAGAAGTAATAATATATATTGTACGTTGAAGTTATATTAATGTAAGCTAATCAAATTAATCGATCACTTATCAGAGTATGTTTATGAGATACGTCGCATTATATTATTGGATCATATACTCGTGTATGTATGTGATGTATATAGTACATATTTAGAACTTGATATAGTCGATGGTGTTTATATACGTGTGTATGTATAGGTATATATATAATATATACAAATTATATAGTGAAGATATATTAATGACATAAGATAATCTAATGATAATTCATCTGATTATATGTGAAATACGTTGTATATTATTATGGGATCGTAAAATCGTGTATGCATGTGATGTTTATAGTACGTATTTGACATCCAATTTTGATCGTCCGATACTCCTTTTAGGTTGTTGTTTTGTAAAAATTATTAATTTCAAATATTAATATTTTTTACACATTATTCTTGTATCAAAAAGATATTGACGTGTCACGTTCATGATTTAAAAAACATACAAAATATTTTTACGCATTATTCTTGTATCATATAAATAATGACGCACCACATTCATGATTTTTTTTTTTAAAAAAAGTACAAATTATTTTATTTCATTTTAGTATCATTTTTACAATTTACTAACTCAAATACGATATTTTACATAATTTTATTAATATTTATTAAATTATTATTTTCGTAAATAGGCACACTTACAATTTACAAATAAATTATTATTATTGTTATTATTATTATTATTATTATTGTTGTTGTTGTTGTTGTTGTTGTTGTTGTTGTTGTTGTTGTTGTTGTTGTTGTTATTATTATTATTATTTTACGTAACATTAATTTTTACATCAACGTCTCATTATTTTTTTCTTTCGTCATTGTTACAATAGCAACCGATTTTAATTTATTCTCTTATGTATTTAAATTATAGACAATTTGTATTCAATTAATGTCAATTTCAGCCAATTCAACACTAATTTAAATTTTTAACCCATTTTAAAATTATTCTAATCTCAACCGTCGATCAAAATCGATCCGACGGCCAAGATCACATTTACATTTTCTTTCCTTTTAAACCAAACCTAACCCTAATTTTCTACAACAATCGCATTTTCCATCTCCTCCCCCTTTCTATTTCTTTCCTCCACTCTCTCTCCAACAAGAACCACCAGTTGTCCGTCGCCGCTGTCGCCGTCCTTTTCTTCTCCGGCGAACAACCAATAATGTAGCCACTGCGTCCCTCACTCTTCCCTCTTTGCCACCTCTTATCCATCAACACCTGCGAGAACAGCCACCAAACGACGCTCACCAGCGAAATTCCTCAAGCCGCCGCCGCCAGCTCACTCCATTGACGCTGGTAATGATAGCCACCGGTGAGACAGGTTGTTAGACATCATATTTTTTGATTTCTTGTTAGACATCATATTTTTGTTGGATTTCAAAACTTGCGTGATTAATTGTTGGCTCTCTGTTATCCTAGATAATCCTTATTGTTGTTATATGAGTGTTATGTAAAGTTGGTTTATGAGTTAATGGAGGGCTAAGATAATTCCAACCAAGGTCTAACTATCTATCTTGTTGTATCCGTCGGATTCTTCTTCTTCTTGTTGTTGTTAATGTACTCGTGATTGTCTTGTTGTTGTTAAGTGTTATTTTTGTCTTGTGTTGATAATCTAGTTTGGATTGTTGGCTAGAAAATAGGTGTTAAACACCTCACTACATTGTGTTCTTGTTATTGTTTGTGAATTCGAGAGTGGTCATCTATAGGGTCCTCGGTTCTCTTGAACTTGTGGACTGTTTTGGAGGTATGTTTTGGTGTGTTCTTGGTTGTTGGTCATTCTTGTATCAAAATGTGTACTAGTTACTTAAAAATGGGTAAGTTTAGTTACTTGAAAGTGGATACATATAGTGATTTGCAATGTGAATTCGTTATTTGAAAATAGTTAGTATAGTGACTTGAAATGTGTACTAGTGACTTGAAAATGGTTAAGTGTAGTTATTTGAAAATGGTTAAGTATAGTGACTTAAAAATGTGAATTAGTTAATTGAAAATAATTAAGTGTAGTGACTTGAAATGCTAGTACATGACTTGAAAATGGTTAAGTGTAGTTACTTGAAAATGGTTAAGTGTAGGGACTTTAAAAAGGATTTTGTGTTTTGAATGTGATTTGGTTGGTGACTTAGTCACTTGAAAATGGTTAAGTGTAGGGACTTTAAAGGGATTTTTTTTGCTTTAAGGTACTTGAAATGTGGACTTGTATTTTGAATTTAGTTAAGTGTGGTCACTTGAGAAGTGAATAAGTACTTGAAAATGTTTAAGTATAGGTACTTGAAATGTGGACTTGTGTTTTGAATTTAGTTAAGTGTGGTCACTTGAGAAGTGAGTTAGTGACTTGAAAATGCATAAGTGTAGGTACTTGAAATGTGGACTTGTGTTTTAAATTTAGTTAAGTTTGGTCACTTGTGAAGTGAGTTAGTGACTTGAAATTATTTAATTGTAGGTACTTGAAATGCGGACTTGTGTTTTGAATTTAGTTAAGTGTGGTCACTTGAGAAGTGCATTAGTGAGTCAAAAATATTTAAGTGTAGTTACTTGAAAGGTGGACTTGTGTTTTGAATTTAGTTAAGTGTGGTCACTTGAGAAGTGAATAAGTACTTGAAAATGTTTAAGTGTAGGTACTTGAAATGTGGACTTGTGTTTTGAATTTAGTTAAGTGTGGTCACTTGAGAAGTGAGTTAGTGACTTGAAAATGCATAAATGTAGGTACTTGAAATGTGGACTTGTGTTTTGAATTTTGTTAAGTGTGGTAACTTGAGAAGTGAATTAGTACTTGAAAATATTTTAGTGTAGGTACTTGAAATGTGGACTTGTATTTTGAATTTAGTTAAGTGTGGTCACTTGAGAAGTGCATTAGTGAGTCGAAAATGTTCAAGTGTAGTTACTTGAAAGGTGGACTTGTGTTTTGAATATTGTTAAGTGTGGTCACTTGAGAAGTGAGTTAGTGACTTGAAATTATTTAATTGTAGGTACTTGAAATGCGGACTTGTGTTTTGAATTTAGTTAAGTGTGCTCACTTGAGAAGTGCATTAGTGAGTCAAAAATATTTAAGTATAGTTACTTGGAAGGTGAATTTGTGTTTTGAATATAGTTAAGTGTGGTCACTAGAGAAGTGAGTCGAAAATGTTTAAGTGTAGTTACTTGAAATGTTTAGGTGTAGGTACTTGAAATGTGAACTTTTTCATTTTGAATTTAGTTTAGTTTGTTAACTTGTGAAGTGACTTAATTAGTGACTTTTGTTTTGAATTTAGGTATTTGAAATGTGAACTTGTGTTTTGATTTTAGTAAAGTGTGGTCACTTGAGAAGTGAATTAGTGACTTGAAAATATTTAAGTGTAGGTACTTGAAATGTGAACTTTTCATTTTGAATTAAGTTTAGTTTGGTAACTTGTGAAGTGAATTAGTGACTTGAAAATGTTTAGGTGTAGGTATTTGAAATGTGAACTTTTCATTTTGAATTTAGTTTAGTTTGGTAACTTGTGAAGTGAATTGGTGACTTGAAATGTGAACTTTTCATTTTGAATTTAGTTTAATTTGGTAACTTGTGAAGTGAATTGGTGACTTCAAATGTTTAGGTGTAGGTACTTGAAATGTGAACTTTTCATTTTGAATTTAGTTTAATTTGATAGCTTGTGAAGTGAATTAGTGACTTCAAATGTTTAGGTGTAGGTACTTGAAATGTGAACTTTTTCATTTTGAATTTAGTTTAGTTTGTTAACTTGTGAAGTGACTTAATTAGTGACTTTTGTTTTGAATTTAGGTACTTGAAATGTGAACTTGTGTTTTGATTTTGATAAAGTGTGGTCACTTGAGAAGTGAATTAGTGACTTGAAAATGTTTAAGCGTAGGTACTTGAAATGTGAACTTATCATTTTGAATTAAGTTTAGTTTGGTAACTTGTAAAGTGAATTAGTGACTTGAAAATGTTTAGGTGTAGGTACTTGAAATGTGACCTTTTCATTTTGAATTTAGTTTAGTTACGTAACTTGTGAAGTGACTTAGTGATTTGAAATGTTTAAGTGTAGTTACTTGAATTATGAATTAGTGACTTTTGTTTTAAATTTAGGTACTTGAAATGTGAACTTGCGTTTTGATTTTAGTAAAGTGTGGTCACTTGAGAAGTGAATTAGTGACTTCAAAATGTTTAAGTGTAGGCACTTGAAACATGAACTTTTCATTTTGAATTTAGTTTAGTTTGGTAACTTGTGAAGTGAATTAATGACTTGAAAATGTTTCGGTATAGGTATTTGAAATGTGAACTTTTTCTGACTTGAACTAATTACTTGAATGTGATTGATTGTGTAGATGGATATAGCTGGACATATCAACGAAATATTGATAATAGAATGGGTGAGACTGGGAATCAAGATGTGGATGATGAGTTGTAGTTTTTAGTCTTTTGTATGTTTTATAGTTTGGATTTGGAACCTTGATAAATTTTGTAAATAATTTGAGATTTAATGTTTGTATTCTTAAGGTGATTTGATTTTTAATGTTGTAAATGAGTGGTGGGCTGTATTGTAAATAATTTGATTTTAATTTTGTAATTATTTTAATTTTTAATGTTTGTATTTTGGAAATTTTTAATATTTTTTTAACAAAATTATCAGAAAAAACGACTACATGTGGTAGTTTTTTCTGAAAAATTTTACAAAAAACCAACCACATGTGGTCGATTTTTAAAAATATTTTCTGAAAACTGACCACATGTGGTCGGTTTTTATGGTAATTCTTTTAAAAAAAACGACCACATGTGGTCGGTTTATTATAATTAATTACAAAATATTTTATGAAATAAATTATTAATTACATTATTAAATAAAAAAATCAACCACAAGTGGTCGGTTTTTAATTTAAATTGAATAATTAATTTATAAAGAACCGACCACAAGTGGTCGGTTTTATTTAAATTAATTATTTAATTTAAATACAAAAACAACCACATGTGGTCGGCTTTTTATAAATTAATTTATTAATTCAAATAAAAAATCGATCACATGTGGTCCGTTTTTTTTTAAATTAATAAATTAATTTTAATAAAACCGACTACATGTGGTCGGGTTTTTGTTAAATTAATTTTAATAAAACCGACTACATGTGGTCGATTTTTATAAAATTAATTAATTAATTTTAAAATAAAACCGACCACATGTGATTGGTTTATTTTGAATTTTTTATTTTTAAACTCCTTTTTTCTATTTTAAAAAAATAATAATATATTTTTAAAAAATATATATATGTTTTTTAAAAAATCGATTACCCGTGGTTTATTTTTAAAAAGTTACCACTATTTTATCGACCAAGCACTGTGGTCGATTTTGTGGTCGGAATTTGAGGAAAACCGACCACTTGTGGTCAGTTTTTGTGGTTGATTTTTCTCTCTTTTTAGTTGTGTTAGCTGGAGTGTGAGTGCAGTAGAGTTGTTGTACTGTTTTTTTGTAATAGAGTTATTACTAGGAGGGTAAGGATTAAGAGTTTAATTCTGAAGTCGGGAGCCTGTATTCAAGAGGTTGCTTGGATATAGTGAAGCTTAGAAATCCTAGAGGCAAGTCGTGGATTTTCTCCCTTGAGCAAGGATTTTTCACGCAAAACTCTTGTGTCTGTTGTTTATCTTTTCACGCATTTTTATTGTTTATCCTTCTACTAGTTTTTAGTTGTTTGAGATCATCGGGGAACAGGTCCCTGAATTGAGGAGCAACCCACTGCGACTCTTCATTTAGTAGCAGAGCAAGTCTTTCTTAAAAAGACTAACACCTTGGAGGGATCCTAAGAAATGGCAGATCCTCTAAATCTAGAAGAAGACCAGTCAACTACTAGATCCCCAAGATTCAATAGTGCATACTATGGGTGGTGGAAGACAAGAATGCGTGACTTCATCATGGCTAAAGATTCAGAGCTATGAGATGTCATTGAGGATGGACCTTTTGTTCCTACAAGGGCAGTGAAAGTAGGTGATGTAACCGCACAAATTCCCAAAACCAAGAAGGAGTTTGATGATCCAAACAAAAATAAGATTGAAATGAATTACAAGGGCAAGAAGATATACTTGTGTGTGGCATAAGTCCTGATAAGTACAACAGGATCTCTGCCTGTCAAACTGCAAATGAGATCTAGGATTGTCTGCAGACAGCCCATGAAGGAACTACTCAGGCGAAAAAGTCTAAGGTGAACATGCAGACAAATTAATATGAGACTTTCACAACAAAAAGAGGAGAGTTTATTCAAGAGATGTACACTAAGTTCACTGTTGTGACAAATGAGTTGCATTGCCTTGGTGAGGTTATTCCAACATACAAACAGGTTAGGAAGATCTTAAGCATTCTTCCTAAAAGATGGGAAAGCAAAGTGGATGTTATCACTGAAGCCAAAGACTTGAATAAGATAGCCATGAATGAACGTGTTGGTAATCTCAAAAGATATGAAATGATAAAGAATCTTAGGAATTTAAAAGTTGAGCCTAAGATAGATAAAAATCTGGTTTTTAAGGCTACAAAAGGCACCTCCAGTATGGAAGATGAGGAGACAACTTATATTGCAAAAAGGGTTCTCAAAGCCTTGAAAAAATTAAAGGCTATACCTAGAAGGAAAGAGTCTAGCAAGCACATCAAGGAAGGTAAGTCAAGTGACATATGTCACAAATGTGACAAGTTTTGTCACTACATCAAGGATTTCCCAATGCCTAAGATAAAGTATAAGAAATATGCTAAGCAAGCTGATGGAAAAGAAAAGAGCAAGGATCGGGTCCCTATGAAGTTTAGTTTGAAGGTTGAAGCTGACAAAGTTGTCAATCAAGTATTGGCAGCTTGTTGGGGAGAATCTTCAAGTGACTCAGATAATTCAGAATAAGGAAAAGATGTTTTCATGATGTTAATGGAAAATGAATTATCATTCTTTGACTCATTCCTTTATCTGATGGAAAATATTGATAATGATGAAGATAAACCAGTGACTCTCCTTGACATCAAAGAAAATTTAAAGGATTACTCTCTTAGTAAGATGAGATCCCTTGCCTCTATGCTGATTGATTCCCTGGATAACCTTGCTAAGGACAAATAAAATTTAAAGAAAACCCTGGAAAAATGTAAGGGAGAAGTGATCGAGTTAAGTATCCAAGTTATTGAACTCACCAATAAGAAGGCAAAGCTGAAGGAAGATTGTCAAAGTGTGAAGATGAGATGGGGGGAACTGAGTGAGCAAGCGGCTGAGCATCAAGAAATATGCAAGACTCTCTCATGTGAGAACAATCTTCTAAATAAAAGGTTAAACGAAATCATCAAGAAGGATTCCAAGGGATGAGGTAAAGGAAGTAGAAGACAATTACAGTTGGAATGAGAATTAGCTAAAGCCAAGGATAACATGACTGCTTCACTTGATAAAAACACATTGCTTGAGAAGAAATTGATTCGTGTGAAGACTGAACTTGAGAAATCTCCCAAGTTAACTACATCTTCACAAACACTAACTACCTTCACCAGCCAAGGTTCCGGTAACAGAAGGGGTCTAGGATACTGTCAAGATAATGGCCCCAACTTTTCAGTTAGACATGCACGAAACAAGGTTGATTATTTATGTACCCATTATGGAAAGGATGGTCACTCTGAGGAAATATGTCCCTCCAAAACTACAGCTCTAAAGGAGAAGAGAAACTTCACAAGACTCAAAAAGAGAAAGCAAAGGTTACCCAGTTGGACAAGAAAAAATTTAATTTTCCCTTTATCATCATAGTGGAACTTAGACTTAAAAAGGTTTCCAAAACTAAAAAATTATTATTGGATATAGGGAAAGGTAAGAGGGAGAAACCAACACAAGGATGATGATAATATCTGCCCGGATCACATAATTGAAGATCTAAAGGTCACCTTTTGTGGATGACCCTTAGTGGAGGCAATGTCTCATCGGTAATGGAATTAGAGATTTAGAGTATGTTGATGATTGTGGTACTGTATATCAAGTAACAAAATAATAGTTTAAAGTTTTGAAGGGCATATCCCTAGTAGATCTTTAATGAAAGTCTACAGGGAAGTGGTTGAGCGACACAAAAAGGGGAAGAGCTGATGAAATCAATATGGATGCAGAAGACTCTCATGATCCTTCTTTCATGGATACGAATTGGTGAGTAGGTATCCTAGTTAGAAAATGTCTTACATGTCTAATTCAGTCTTATATCTTTACAGATATACCCCTATGGCAAGGAGGAGAAGATACAAAAAGGAGAGGTGAGACAATACGAAATTAATAAGTTCAAAATCATTTAGGGACCAGGTCCGTATTTAGGTTAGTATCACTTACTATTCTTAAATAATGACCGTTTTAAATATCAAATGGCTTTGCCACATTATTCTCCCACCACTTTAAAAAGTCCATCACCAGTCCTTTAAGTCTAAGAGACGCATTAAACTGACCAAAAACGTCTTATCAGACCCATCAAATCATTTAATCTCAATTATTTTCCCATGCCTTGTTTAAACCCAAAGCTTAATCATTTTCTCCCTCAGTTTTTTAAATATTTTCTCGTACAACTTCATTAGTTTCCAAACCTTTAAAGGAACTTGGTCTTTTCTTCATTCACAACCCATCCAATTCCAAAAGAGGCTATTACTCTTTTCATCTCCACGAAACAACGAGCCCATTCCATTGAAAGTTTTAGATACCCCTTCAATTCCTTCAGACCCGAAAGAGGCACTAGCTATTACCAAGTTCAGCCATGAGTAAACAGATAAGAGTTCAAGATTAGACATCCTAAAGTACTAAACCCAGATGGGAACCACCCACACCAACCTTGTCTACCGGGAGGCAAAATAACCCCCTTGAAAGTGCTGCTGATGTTTCTGTGGTACTTCCACCCATTCTTGGTCTATCAGGTGGCAATAATAGTAGCAAGAAAAACACTAAAAGAGGAAGAATGCCAAAGAAAAGTGGAATAGTTATAGTTGAACCGAATGTTGAAAAGACAATAGCTGTTGAAGAGTTAAATGGAGATACTAAGAGCTTGTTCAATGATAGTGACGATAGTAAAATTGATCGCATATTTGAAATCCTAAGTGACTATGAGAATGAGTCACTTAATTTTGAAATTGATAAAATATGCTACTGCTGCAAAGGAGAAAGTGGGAAGAAAAAAATTTGCCTTACCAAAGAAAGGAAAGGGGTTGTTAGTAAAGAAGCTAGTGTCCACTTTCACTGGTAAGAGAAAAAAATTAGAACAGGTTATTGACAAGTGACCAGGTCCAAGTTTTAAGTCATCCAAAACCTCAGAATACTTGGGACTTCTGTAGAGGAACTAGTTCATCAAAGAAGGGTATTGTATCAAAGGTAAAGGGTATTTATCGAGAAGAAGGACAAGAAATCCTTAAGACTCAAGAGGTATTAAGAGGGAGAGTTTTTTATGCAACCATGGCTGACATGCCAGAAATGAAAGAGTTAAGTAATTGGGTAAAGTTTGAAAACTGGGAGCACTTATTTGAATTGCATGTGCCTTAGTTTGATTAAGAAGAAGTAAGGATGTTTTACCATAACTTGGCCATTTCTAATGATGGCCTGTATTTGACTTCATAGGTCAATGGAGTAGATATGGGATTAGATAACGATACACTTTCTGAAATCTTTGGGTCTCCTACTATTGGAATCAGGTCCATAAGATCATAGGAGGGGTCTGCCAAATTTCTAGAAATTTGTGGTGCATTTGATGACTTGAACACTAAAAGTATCAACAAAAGGTCACTAAATTTAGAATATTAGCTATTGCTTGAGTTGGTGAATCATGTCTTACTTCCCAGGTTTAAGAAAAGGACTATTGTGAATGGATCAGATCTGTATCTCATGGAGGTATTATCTAAATATCATAAAGTGAATCTTTTGATAATTTTAATTGAATATATCAACAAATTCATGACTGTAAAAGACGACAGATGTGGGTTAGCTTATGGTTTTTCGATGAACAAAGTATTTTCCTACCTCAATATTGAATGTGGCAAGAGCAAGTCCTATTAAGTAAAATAGATTTTCAACATCACCACTCTAGAAGAAAATGAATGCTTTCCAAAAGAGGAGGTGGGAAATTTAAGTCTATTATTTTTTATCTAATAATGTGCAGAAAGGTCTGAGAGAAGAGCTGGATGTCTTGACAACCATGGTATCCCAAGAGTATACTAAAATTGACGCCTTAAAGACAACATTAGTAAAAGTAAGGGAAGTGGAAACTAGTTCCAGCAAAAAGTTGGAAAATAAGCATGCAACCCTGCAGGAAAGGGTAAAGAAGTTAGAATCTAATTAAAGTTGAAGTCCTGGTGCAGAAGAATGAAGAATTGACTCAACAACTTATTAAGGCCCATGATGTAGAGAGTGAAAGAATGACCCTACTTCTTAGGCAGTTATCTCAAGATTTTAGTCCTTCTTCCTAAATTCCTTCCCAGACTAGTTCCTACTCATTTATCTTTTTTTCTTCTTTAGCCTTGTTAAAATTTGGTCTCACTCTTTTGTCTCTGATGTGTACCTGGCATTGTAATTATGACGTTCTATATGGTTATTGTTTTTTAATGACATTGATACTGATCAATAAGTGAATGAAATTTTCTTTGTGCTATCACTTATCTCTTATTTCTATCTAATATTCCTTGTTTATGAAAGTGTAGCCTCAATGGCCATGAGTTAACATGTATGCTTTCTTATGCCTAGTTTACAGCTTAATCTCTTTGTTGATGCCAAAAGGAGGAAATAATATGTTGATATAGCCAATGTTGATGTAGCCATATAGCTACAACATACTATGCCATATAAAAAAATTAAATAAGTGGAGTATAAGTTCTCACACTCAGGGGGAATAAGGTGAAATATGTTTAAGGCATCAGTGATAGGGGGAATTGACTAGGCAAACTAATTTCTTGTGTCTTGTGTTATTGTATTGCTGAGTCTTGTTATGTAGACAGTATGATGTGTGGATGTTTAAAGATATTGAATGCTTGCATGAGTTTGTCATCATCAAAAAGGGAAAAATTGTTAAGTCCTTAGTTTTGATAATTGACAAATTATATGTTGGGATCTGTTTCCTAGAGATTATATGATGAAAAAGTTGCTACCACTTAGGGAATGGGTTGGGCTCACCTATCACTATCACAGCTAACTGTCACAGCTGGCGCAAGTACAAAAGTTAGTGAAAAAATTGTTGCCACCCTTTTGTCTCAGCCAATGAAATCTCTCCTAGGTTTTTTGTGTCATATTATATATTGCTCATCTTCCTCAACAAGAAAATCAATCTTCCATATTCTTACAGCTAAATATCTGTATGAAGCTAAAATCGAGGGCTCCACTTTGCAACAAGGAACTGATAGTTCATCAAGTTATATTTTATTTCTTTGTTGTAGTTGAGTCTTTGTAAAGTGCTTTTAAATGTTTCCATACTATTGCTTTTAATTGTTTGTAGGTGTTATGGTGAAATTCAATTTTTTTTGTAATCATCTAGAGTTAGGTGATTTTCAAGCTAGAGTTAGTTTGGTGTGTCCAGTTAGAGTTAGCTAGAGTGTGAGTGCAGTAGAGTTGTTATACTATTTCCTTGTAATAGAGTTGTTACTAGGAGAGTAAGGATTAAGAGTATAATCCTGAAGTCTGGAGTCTGTATTCAAGAGGTTGCTTGGATATTGTAACGACCCAATTTGCTGAACCGGAATGCTACATGGTGCTCATGACCCCGAAGGACCACAAGCTAACCCATGACTGATATTTGTACCTGTATACTGCATAAGATAACATAATAATGCGGAAACATGCACTAAAAGGTCATAAGGTTCGATCATGAACATATCTGACTAACGTAACGTCTGTGTGGGGTAATAGAATACCCAAAATAAAACTAAAGTCTAAAACATGATAGTCTATATCTAGTATGCATCTAGTCTGAAAGCCTCTACTGTCTGAAGAATCTGAATAAGGAGTTTATGGGACATTTCCCCAACTAACTCCAACTAATAAGCTAATCAATGAGATACTAGAAAATTATTATGTCCTCGAAGGATGGGGACTCATTCCTACTCTGACTGATGAATCTGGAATCTACTATTGATCTAGAACTCGTGTCGCTGAACCTATAGTGTAACATAAAAAAAAGAACCATAGCGCAAATGCATCAGTACATATGTACTGAGTATACATGTGAGGTAGGCTATATGCAATGGTTTGCATGCATGATCAATACTAACTGACTGTCTAATATGAACATGAGAATGCATACATAAATACGCAACTATAACTGACAATGTGATAACATGATACTGATACCGTGGTAGCATGACTACTGAGTCTGGACACTGATAACGTGACATAACTGATAACATTAATAACTGTATCTGAGTATAACTAATAACATGGGTGACTGTGTCTGACAGTCCTGAATCTGATAGAACTATCTGAGTTTAATACTATGTCTGAGTTAACTGTGTCTGACAGTCCTAAAATCTGAAGAACTATCTGAATTCTATTACTAAAACTGATTGACTGTATCTGACAGTCCTGATTCTGTAACATGAAACTGTGGGAAGTAGTATCTAACCGACATGTCCCAAATGTGCTATAATAGTTGAGCTGGGGTCTAATCTATGCCCTGATTAGAAGGGTGTCAATACTACGCCACTAGTAAGGAAAACATGTGAGTAACCATCATATAATAGGTAACTCTAACGAGAATGGTGGGAACCCATACATAACAGGTTAAGCCACCTCATCTACCATCATATAGAAGCCTACGATATCTCAACCTATGATGGCTACATAGTTCTGGAATGCAAGGATTGCTTCTAGGAATCACACCCTCATATAACAGGTGAGTCCTCATCCTTGGGTTCACTCAGTGCTAATTTCTACTCCCATCTGAATAGATGCTAAACATGATTTACTGAACTGAACTGAGCATGGACTGAGTTACTGAATTTTTATGGCTGATGGAATACTATTGATATCTGATAACTGACTGAGTCATGAGATTATGGAGATTTTTCCTGAGTCATAAGACTATTTGAAGTCTAAGAGTTCATATATTGACTGAGAGTATCGTGAAAACATGACATGGGCCTAGGCACACAGCTAATATTTTGGGTACAAGTACCCCCAGGACTCGATAGAAGGAAACTGACATAGCATGATTTACTTGAAGACATGACTATCATCATAATACATACTACCTTCATAGGAGCATTTCATCAAACATGTAATAGGCATGATCTTGTACATACATGGGGATTCCATGATATCATGCTAGTTAGACAATATTCCTTCATCTAGGTATTTAATCAAATATATGACAGGCATGGTATATGTAAACATCATTATTCAATTCTAATTTTATCATTCAAGGGTTTAAATCTTAGTGTTGCATGAATCTATGGCTATAGTAATTAAACCCACATAGAAACTATCAACAATCATGGAGTAGAATCCAATTTCACATTTATCAAACATGAACATGAGTAGCCAAAACATGAAAACATATAGAAAATCCATAACTTGAGTTTAGAAAAGGGATTCTTGAACTTCATGGACGAAAGGAGTCCATGAATGAACACTATGCATACTTTAGTTTGTGATTTCGTGAAGATTGATGGTGAAATCTTCTTGAAATTGGACCTTCTATGAAAATCCTAGCTTGAGTTCTTGAGAGTATTTGAGAAAAACATCAATATTTTGGATGAATAAGGGCTAAATCCCGTGTTTGGAAGCTTATATAGGGGGAAAATTGACCCTTTTAACCCTGGACACGTAATTTAATTTTCAGTAAAATTTCCCAAATTGGGACCTTGGCGCGACGCGGCGTTATCACGCCATGTCACTGGAAATTGACAATTCGGAAACTGCACAATGGTGCAACGCGGAGCTATCACGTTGCCACTTTGTCTACAACCTGGAAGTTTGGCGCGATGCACCAGTATCGTGGAGCAACACTGGAAATTGACAATTGTCATTTGAGCTATCTCCGCGACGCGGTGAAGGCTCAAGTCAAACACTGTCTCACTAAAAAGGCTCTAACTCTTTGCCTGGGTGTCGGATTTTGGCGAATTATATATCGATGGAAATCTTATTCAATTTTCCACGTTATAGGAAGTGAAAATTACGGAAATACCATGTGTATAAGAATGAATTCTTATTTTAAATCAAGTTCTAACATCCTTGAGATAATTTTCAAGCTAAAAAAAAGCACGGGTATTACAATATCTCCCCCTTGAGAACATTCGTCCTCGAATCAGACTGACTGAGAGGGGAAACAATGAGTTGAACATGAATAAATGGAACATGATCTCATGACGGACGTGACTGATAAGCTAAACATAACATACTGAACATGCATATCCGATACATGCGCAACTGATTCATATATGCATAACTGAAAGTTCTACAGAACTAAGTCTTCTCACAATGAAAATGCATGTCTAATCCATAACTATATAACTGATCTGATACATGAATGCATGACTGAATATGCGGTGGTACTTGATACTGAGTTTATCATGGGAACATAAGCATGCGACTGAATACTAAGTTAGTGATGCACACTAATCATGAAACTGAGTAAGCTTAAGGACAATTGTTACCTTGAGCTTGATCTGAGTCGGAGGGGAAAAGGTGAGGGTACTTGGTACGCATATCTTCTTCTTCCCATGTGGCTCCCTCTATGGACTGATTTTGCCAAAATAATTTAACTAGAGGGACTTCTTTGTTCCTCAATCTACGGGTATGATAGTCTAGGATTTCAACTGGAATCTCTTCTTAATAGAGGCTGTTCTGAACATTAATGCTCTGAATAGGGACTACAACTGATGGGTCACATATACACTTCTTGAGCAAAGAGACATGAAAGAATGGATGAACTAAGTCTAGATCTGAAGTCAATTTTAGCTCATAAGCTACCTTGCCGAAACGACTGAGAATCTTGAAGGGACCGACATATCGGGGACTAAGATTTCCCTTCTTGCCAAATCTCTTCACTTCCTTCATAGAAGAGATCTTGAGGTAGACATAGTCACCAATCTCAAACTCGAGATCTTTTCTATGAACATCTGTATAAGACTTTTGTCGGCTCTGAGCATCCCGGTGTCTTTCTCTAATTAACTAAACTTTCTCTAAGGTGTCGAATAATAAGTCAGGACCTATGACTGAGGCCTCACTAACTTCGAACCAACCGATTGGAGATCTATATCTCCTACCATAGAGAGCTTCGAATGGAGCCATCTGAATACTGGAATGATAGCTATTGTTGTATGCAAACTCAACCAAAGGAAAGTGGCCATCCCAACTACCTTTGAAATTAATTACACGCGCCCTTAGCATATCTTCTAGAGTCTGAATGGTTCTTTTTGCTTGACCATCTGTCTGAGGATGAAAGACTGTACTGAGATGAACTTGGGTACCAAGACCCTTTTGGAATGTTTTCCAGAAATGAGAGGTGAACTAGGAACCTCTGTCTGAGATAATAGATAACAGAACACTGTGCAATCTGACCAGCTCCTTGATGTAGAGCTTGGCATAATCCTCGGTTGAATAAGAGGTATGAACTGGAAGGAAATGAGCTGATTTGGTCATCCAGTCTATAATGACCCAAACTGAATCATGTTGATGACGATTTTGAGGCAAACCCTTCACGAAGTTCATGTTCACAACTTTCCACTTCCAGGTAGGAATACTGAACTCCTGCAAAGACCCACTAGGCTTCTGATTCTCTATCTTAACCTGCTGACATGTAGAGCACCTAGACACAAACTCTGTAATATCTCTCTTCATCCCACTCCACCAATAGATCTTCCGCAATTCGTGGTACATCTTAGTGGCCCCTGGATGAATAGGGTAGCACGCACCATGTGCTTCTGCAAGAATTCGCTGCCTTATGTCATCTACGCCTGGAACACAGAGATGACCCTGATAATGATGGACGCCATCTCTCCCTTGGGAGAAAACCTCTATTTTCTGATTCTGGACTGACTCTTTTAGCTTGACAAGGCTAGGATCCTTATCTTGCTTTTCTTTCACCTCAGAAACTAGAGATGATTCTGAACTACCCTGAACACATACACCACCCTCTGAAGAATCGACTAAGCGAACGTCTAGTCTAGCAAGATGGTGTACTTCCTGGACTAACTTCTTCTTACTATCATCAACATGAGAAATACTACCCATGGATAGTCTACTGAGAGCGTCGGCCACTACGTTAGCCTTGCCCGGATGATAGAGGACACTCATGTCATAATCTTTTAAGAGCTCTAACCACCTTCTCTGATGAAGATTGAGATCTTTTTGTGAAAATACATACTGAAGGCTCTTATGATTTGTGAAGACGTCTACATGAACTCCGCAGAGATAATTCCTCCAAATCTTTAAGGCAAAGACTACAGTTACTAACTCAAGGTCATGAGTAGGATAATTCCTTTCATGGGGTTTAATATGTATGGAGGCGTAGGCTATGACCTACCATGTTGCATGAGGACACACAACCTAAACCCACTCTAGATGAATCACAATATACTATGAAACCGTCTGAACCGTCTGGTAATTCTAGAACTGGAGCTGAGGTGAGTCAAATCTTTAATTCTTGAAAACTCTTCTTGCGTGGATCTAACCACTGAAACTTGACTTTCTTATGAGTTAATCTAGACATAGGAGATGCAATAGAAGAAAATTACTCAACAAACCGTCTGTAATAGCCAGCCAAATCCAAGAAACTCCTGATATCTGATGGAGAAACAGGGCTAGGCCAGTTTCTTACTGCTTCAGTCTTTTGAGAATCTACTGTAATTCCATCACCAAAAATAATATGGCCAAGGAATGCTACTGATCTTATCCAAAATTCGCACTTACTAAATTTAGCAAATAACTGATGATCTTTGAGAGTCTGAAGTGCTATTCTGAGATGGTCTTCATGATCTCGCTCAGTGCGGGAATAGACCATAATATCATAAATGAAGACTATGACGAACATGTCCAAGTACTACTTGAACATGCGGTTCATCAAGTCCATGAAAGTTGTTGGGGAATTGGTAAGACCAAAGGACATAACTAAAAATTCAAAGTGACCATACCGAGTACAGAAAGCTATTTTCGGGATGTCACATTCTCTAACTCTGAGCTGGTGATAGCCGGATCTGAGGTCTATCTTAGAGAAATAACTGGCACCCTGAAGTTAGTCAAACAAGTCATCGATTCTGGGAAGAGGATACTTGTTCTTGACCGTAACCTTATTGAGTTGACGGTAATCAATGCACATTTTGAGAGAACCGTCTTTCTTGTGCATGAATAAGACTGGTGTGCCCCATGGGGAAATATTGGGTCTAATGAATCTCTTATCTAAGAGATCCCTCAATTGTTCTTTCAGTTCCTTGAGTTCTGCTGGTGCCATTCTGTATGGAGGAATAGAGATAGGCTGAGTGTCTGAAATAAGATCAATACCGAAGTCTAATCCCCTTTTGGAATGAATTCCTGGGAGATCTTCGAGAAAGACATCTGAATATTCACTTACAACTGGAAATGATTCAAGACTAGGAGTCTCGGAACTGGAATCTCTAACATGAACTAGATGATAAACACATCCCTTAGATATCAATTTCCTTGCCCGAAGGTAGGAAACAAGTTGACCACTGAAAGCGGATACACTACCCTTCTACTCTAGGACGGGTTTATTCGGGAACTGAAACTGAACTATTCTATTTATGCAGTCGACTGTGGCATAGCAGGAATGAAGCCAATCCATGCTGAGAATGACATCAAAATCAGTCATCTCTATTTCGACTAAGTCTGCTGAAGTGACTTTCTAAAATATCATAATCGGGCAGTTCCTGTATACCCGTCGAGCTATGATGGTTTTACCCACTGGAGTAGAGACTGAAAAGGGCTCTGCTAGAATTTCGGGACTAATTCCGAAATCAACTACTATATAAGGAGTAACGAAAGACAAGGAATCTCCTGGATATAGAAAAGCATAAACATGCATATGAAAGATCTGAAACGTACCAGTAACTACATCAAGAGAACTTTACTGATCTTGTCGAGTCTGAAGAGCATAGAGATAATTTGGACGTTGCCCACTAGTAGCACTGGAAGTGGCACCCTGCTGATTTGGGCGACCAGACTAAGATGAGGAGCGATTTTGTTGACCCTGAGGACCTGGATGATGACAGTCTCTAACTCTGTGGCCTAGCTTGCCATAACCAAAACAAATGCCATTACCCGCTCTACAAACACCCTGATGGTGCTTACCGCAAGTCTGGCAAAGAGGATAGGTGCGGGCACTGCTAACACTTCCCTGGGTCTTAGAGCCTGGAACTCTATCTTTGTTACCCTCTCTGAACTTAAGAACTGGAGCACTGGCTATAGAGGGGGATGGAACTGATGACTTAGGACGAAACTGGGAACGGTTTCCTCCTTTTGACTTAGGCTGAGCGAAGTTGAAACTACCTGTCTTCGCTCTCTTATTCTGTTTTTCCCTCTACTTAATTTTCTGCTCTTTTATCTATTGAGCATGGGTCATAAGTCTAGCAAGGTCATGTCACTGTTCAGCATGGAGGATCTGCACTCATTAACCACGTTGTCGTTCTCCCCTGAAGCAAACCTACTCATCTTGGATCTACTGTCTGCAATCACATGAGGGGCATACCTGGCTAATTGAGTAAACTTAAAAGAATACTCTTTCACTGTCATATTTCCCTGCCTGAGGTTGATAAACTCTAGCACCTTGGCTTCTCTAAGATCTTAGGGAAAGAATCTATCTAAGAATGCAGTGACAAACTCCTCCCACTCTATAGGACCTGCATTATCTGATATTTCGAACTTCCATTATTTGAACCAAGCATGAGCCATATCCAACAACTGGTATGCAGTTAGCTCATCAATCTCAACAGTAGTCACCCCATGGCGTCTGTCACTTTCTAAACTTGATCTAAGAATTCCTGAGGGTCTTCATCTACCTTAGACCCGAGGAAGGTTGGCGGATTCATTCTGGTGAAGTCCCAAATCCTCGTTGCAGCTGAGTTAGCCACTGGGTTGGCCAAAATAATTGTTGGCCGTTCATTATGATCAGCGACTGATTGAGAAAGAGTGGTAAATACGGTCCTAAACTCCGCATGAGAAATATGATCTCCCAAAGGTTCTTCGAGCTGAGGGGCTGACTAATTTCTTCTCTTAGGAGGCATGTTCTGAAATAAAGAGAAGAAGCGGATTAGACTGAGAGACTGACTTGTCATTATGCTCACTGGCACGACATGAATACTAAAAGAAGGGAAACTGTTCTTAAACATCTAATAGCCTCTTGCACATAAATATGGCGCGCAACACACCCATGCACAAGACTCTACTAGATGCGGCTTTCAGACTTCCTAGGACTCTATTCCGATACCAAGTTTATAAGGACCCGATTTGCTGAACCGGAATGCTACACGGTGCTCATGACCCCGAAGGACCACAAGATAACCCATGACTGATATCTGTACCTTTATACTGCATAAGATAACATAATAATACATAAACATGCACTGAAAGGCCATAAGGTTCGATCATGAACATAACTGAATAACGTAACATCTGTGTAGGGTAATAAAATACCCAAAACAAAACTGAAGTCTAAAACATGATAGTCTGTATCTAGTCTGCATCTAGTCTGAAAGCCTCTATTGTCTGAAGAATCTGAATAAGGAGTTGATGGGACATGTCCCCAACTAACTCCAACTAATAAGCTAATTAATGAGATACTAGAAAATCATTATGTCCTCGAAGGATGAAGACTCACTCCTACTCTGACTGTTGAATCTGGAATCTACTACTGATCTGGAACTCGTGTCTCTGAACCTATGGTGTAACATAAAAAAAACACCATAGCGCAAATGCATCAGTACATATATACTGAGTATACATGTGAGGTAAGCTATATGCAATGGTTTGCATGCATGATCAATACTAACTGACTGTCTAACATGAATGTGAGAATACATACATAAATACGCAACTGTAACTGACAACGTGATAACATGATACTGATACCATGGTAGCATGACTACTGAGTCTGTACACTGATAACATAACATAACTGATAACATGAATGACTGTATCTGAATATAACTGATAGCATGGGTGACTGTGTCTGACAGTCCTGAATCTGATGGAACTATCTGAGTTCCATACTATGTCTGAGTTGACTGTGTCTGACAGTCCTAAAATTTGAAGAACTATCTAAGTTCTATTACTGAGATTGATTAACTGTATCTGACAGTCCTGATTCTGTAACATGAAACTGTGGGAAGTAGTATCTAACCGACATGCCTCAAATATGCTATAATAGCTGAGCTGGGGTCCAATCTATGCCCTGATTGGAAGGGTGTCAATACCGTGCCACTGGTAAGGACAACATGTGAGTAACCCTCATATAACAAGTAACTCTAACGAGAACGGTGGGAACCCTCACATAACAGGTTAAGCTACCTCATCTACCCTCATATAGCCGGTTACGATGTCTCAACTATGTTGGCTACATAGTTCTGGAATGCAAGGATTGCTTCTAGGAATCACACCCTCATATAACAGGTGAGTCCCCATCCTTGGGTTCACTCAGTGCTAATTCCTACTCCCATCTGAATAGACGCTAAACATGATTTACTGAACTGAACTGAGCATGGAATGAGTTACTGAATTTCCATGGCTGACGGAATACTACTGATATCTGACAACTGACTGAGTCATGAAATCATGGAGATTTTTCCTGAGTCATAAGACTATTTGAAGTCTAAGATTTCATAGCTTGACTGAGAGTATCGTGAAAACATGACATAGGTCTAGGCACACAGCTAATATTTCGGGTACAAGTACCCCCAAGACTCGATGGAAGGAAACTGACATAGCATGATTTACTTGAAAACTTGACTATCATCATAATACATACTACCTTCATATGAGCATTTCATCAAACATATAATAGGCATGATATTGTACATACATGGGGATTCCATGATATCATGCTAGTTAGACAATATTCCTTCATCTAGGCATTTAATCAAACATATGACAGGCATGGTACTTGTAAACATCATTGTTCAATTCTAATTTCATCATTCAAGGATTTAAATCTTAAGGTTGCATTAATCTATGGCTATAGTAATTAAACCCACATAGAAACTATCAATAATCATGGAGTAGAATCTAATTTCACATTTATCAAACATGAACATGAGTAGCCAAAACATAAAAACATATAGAAAATCCATAACTTGAGTTTAGAAAAGGGATTCTTGAACTTCATGGACGAAAGGAGTCCATGAATGAATACTATACATACTTTAGTTCGTGATTTCGTGAAGATTAATGGTGAAACCTTCTTGAAATTGGACCTTCTATGAAAATTCTAGCTTGAGTTCTTGAGAGTATTTGAGAAAAACATCAATATTTTGGATAAATAAGGGCTAATCCCGTGTTTGAAAGATTATATAGGGGAGGCAAATTGACCTTTTTAACCCTGGACATGTAATTTAATTTTCAGTAAAATTTTCCGAATTGGGCCCTTGGCGCGACGCGGCGTTATCGCGCCGTGTCACTGGAAATTGACAATTGGAAAACTGCACGGTGGCGCAACGCGGAGCTATCGCGTTGCCACCTTGTCTACGACTTGGAAGTTTGGCGCGACACGCTAGTATCGCGGAGCAACACTGGAAATTGACAATTGTCATTTGAGCTATCTCCGCGACGCGCTAAAGGCTCAGGTCAAACACTATCTCACTAAAAAGGCTCTAACTCTTCGCCCGGGTGTCGGATTTGGGCGAATTATATATCAATGGAAATCTTCTTCAATTTTTCCACATGATAGGAAGTGAAAATTATGGAAATACCACGTATATAAGAATGAATTATTATTTCAAAGAAAGTTCTAACATCTTTGAGATGATTTTCAAGCTAAGAAAAATCACGGGTATTACAGATATAGTAGAGCTTAGAAATCCTGGAGGCAGGTCGTGGTTTTTCTCCCTTGAGTAAGGAGTTTCCATGTAAAACTCTTGGATTTATTGTTTATCTTTCCAGGCATTTTTATTGTTTATCCTTCTACTAGTTTTTGGTTTTTTGAGATCATCTCGGAATAGGTCCCTGAGTTGAGGAGCAACCCACTACAACTCTTCAAATTTGCTCCACATACATAAGACATAAGTACAAGTACAAATAGATGTGTTATACCTTTTTGACAACCTTAACCATCAAACCACTTTATTCAAATTTTCTTAAAAGAGCTAAAGATTTGCTCCACATACATAAGACATATAAGTACAAGTACAAATACATATGTTATACCTTTTTGACAACCTTAGCTATCAAACCACTTTATTCAGATTCTCTTAAAAGAGCTAAAGATTTGCTCCACATCCATAAGAAATATATTAGTACAGATACAAATAGATGTGTTACACCCTTTTGGAAACCTTAACCATCAAACCATTTTTCACTTGCATGATAATAGACGTAGTAGGAGAAACATTATCTGGTTGCACTACTTGGATTTGGTAATTGTGTATGATGGTGGCTGCCACTATTTTCATCTGAAAGAATGCCATTTCCTTTCCTATACAAGACCTTGGACCCACATTAAACGCTGGAAATTTGAACGATGGCTCATGTTTGATCCCTCTTCGGTCAGAAATCCATCTCCCTGGCTTGAATTCTAGACAATCTTTTCCCCACAGAGTCTCCATTCTCCCCATTGTGTAGAATGGTAGAATCATTCTTGTTTTTGGACTAACATGGTGACCACTTGGAAGGATGTCATGATCAAGTGGAACTTTGTGCTCTAAGGAAAGTGATGGAAAGAACCTAAGAGTTTCACACAAAGCACCATGTAGATAGATTAATTTTCTCGATTCTTCTTTGGTGAAAAACTTGAGGTTTTCATCTTCTTTTACATGCAATTGTTGTTGAATCTCTTCTCTTATCTTTTTCTCGACCAAGGGATTTTTAGCCAAGAAGGTAAAAAACCAAGTGAGAGCTGAACTTGTACTGTCCCTCCCAGCAAACATCAAATTCAAGAAAGTGTCCCTTAGAAATGTTTGCAAAGTACCCAAATCTCCATTGTTCCATTCATTATACATTTTGATGTATGCGTTTAAAAATGCTAATTCCTCGTCTTTGATTGTACGTTTTATCAACTCTTCTTGCTTCCACAAAATGCAAGGATATATGAACTGATCCAACGCCTCACATGCTTGAATGAGCTTCTTCTCCTTACCAATTCGAAGCCATTTTTGCAATTTCCAAATATATTCTGGCACTATGTGTCTCAGTAGAATTGCTTCAAGAGCATCGCCAAACGCCTTTTCATATGGAAAATAAGGCAAGTCAATTGACAAGCTTCTTGGATCATAATCAAGTAATAATTTGGTGATAGAATCAAAAGTGAATCTGTGCAAAACATCTTGCAAATCCAATGTTTTGGCCTGTTTTGCAAAAGCATCAAGAATTGGTAGAAGCCCTTTATCAATAATATCCCACGTGGTCCTCTCCAACAAAATTTGGAACTTTGCATGGCTCATTATGGACATCGTGGTCTTCCTATGAAGCTCCCATAATTCATCATCAACATTGAAGATTCCATTTCCCAAAACATCAAAAATCTTACGAAATTCAGGTCCTTTTGGATAGTTTGAAAAGTTTTTACTTAAAATATGATGGATATTAGCAGGTTCACAAGTAAAAAAACATGTCCACATTTGCAAAAATAGGACCTTTGAACTCGTAAGTGCCACCATATTCTATAAGAACTTCAGTCAAATATTCATGACCACGTTGAAAATTCATAATAACTGCCGGCAATCCTCTAAGTATTGGCCAATTTGTTGGTGCTGTTGTTTTTGTCCTTCTATATAGGATGAACCATATAATATAAGTGAAAACAGGAATTATCAAGAAAAGAAAAGAATATTCAAGGAAATCCATTGAGGGTTGGATTTTTTTTCCGTTCCAAGCTAATATAGCTTTTGTTTGCTAGTAATTAACCTTTGTAGTGTGTGCCAATTCACTGAAACCTTGTGGAGTTTTATAATAGTGTTGGTTAACTTTGTCCATAAGATTAAGAGGTCCCCAATCTAAAGAAGCCTTTAACGTTTATTGTACACGTTTTTGATAATGATTGGCTACTACATTAACAAGTGACCAGTGTAATATTTCATTTAGCTATGACCAATTTCAACCTCAATAATTGGTCCAATTAACTTTTCAGGATACGCATTCTGTGCTTATGATTTTTCACGATTTCTTTAGGGTAAAACGAATAAATATTTTCATCTTCCAAGAGAGATATAAACACCTTTCGAGTTGAGGATTTATTAGAAATTGTTGTGTTCTAAGTAAATATGTGAATGAAAAATGGAGAAAAAAGTGAAGGAAACTTTCATTTAAAGAAGTAAAGTTCTCCCACATTGATGGGAAAATTATCTTTCTTGTGTTTATGAAGAACTTAAAGAAAGAAAAAAATTTGTAAAGAAGAGTTAAAGTCCTAAGAGAATGATATAGTTTCCAGAGAAAATTGGACAATTATTTTATTCCTTGCAAATTACATAGACTCACAATCCTACTAAATCACTAACAAATTGTACTAACCAAACTCTCCTAAACTTTAGGACCAACTATCCGCAAACTTGGTTAAATTTAAACAATGCTGATGTTGTACAACTTTAACACCCTTTCTTGACATCAGCTCCCTGTCTTAACCATGCCTAGCTGCTAGCAGAAACTTTTCAACGTGTTGAAACTTTGACCTTTTTTGAGCAAGTCTGTAATTTGACGTTCTATTTTAGTATGATCCTAAGCAATCTCTCCTTGCACGACTTCTTTCCCTAATAAAGCGGTAATGTATCTCCACATGCTTAGTCCTTGCGTGAAACACTGAATTTTGAGTTAAACAAATGATACAAGGATGACCAAGAACACAAGAAAACATACACCAAAACAGTCCATAAGTTGAGGAAACCCGAGACTATTTTGGTGACCACTCTCGGATTCGCTACTTATAACAAGAATAGAGAGAACAACGAGTGTTAACACCTCAAAACAGCCAACCAACAAGTTATATTAGCACAATACAATGAAGAACAACAAGGCTACAACAACTAGAACCTACGGGTTTTACAACAACACAAGGGAAACCCAAAACTAGAACAAGAAACAAAGATAGATAGTTAGACACAATGAAGTTGTAATCTTAAGAACCCAAGAATGGCAACTCTTGGACTCTTAACACCACACTCGGCACGCACCTAACTCTTACAATAACACAAGAGGGTGTCCATCTCTCAAGCACCAAGGTATCAAGTTTTGCAACACACAAGAGAATCCACCCTTATGCTATGCCCTAATTTTGATTTTGGAGCTCTCTCTCACAAGGGGAGTGTTCTTACAATCTCAAACATCAACTAAGGAAATAAACCCTACAAGGTTTTATTTATACAACATTACAAATAATAGAGAAATGATAAAAGAGCCCTTTAGTGACTAGTCTTCAAAAATACTCAAAAGTGTCATGATCATGATCATACTTGTATCATCCTCTCCATCTTGAGAGGAATTTGACCACAAATTCACAGGCTCACCTCTTTTACAAAGGCACTTCACAATCTCCTTCTTGCGGCCACACATCTTCTACATACTCTTCATTTTGCACTTCGGCTTCTTTTTTCTCTCCATCTTGCGGTTTTCCATCATTCTTAACCGATTCGATGCTCATCTCTTCTCCAAGATAGTACAATCTACCCTCCCTTAGGATTATATTCTTCTAGTTTGGGCACTCACTAGGCTTGTGCCCCCACCCTTGACACTTGAAGCATTGAAACCCCTTAGAATTAGAAGTAGAATTCAATTTACCTTCATACCTTGGAGAATTTTTTTGGATAGCCTTGGTGGGCTCGGGTTGGGAATTCATGAATGAGTTCTTTTTTATCTCCTTCTCAACCTCTAAAGTTGCGTAGAAGATGCAATCTATGGTGTCAAATTTGTGAAGCGTCATGCGAGTGGAGATTTTCTTGTTTAACCCAACCTTGAAGTGCACAATGTCATGACTTACTTGCCCGCCTCGGTGGTCAAATTTCAACATCAATTTTTGAAATTCATCGTAGTAAGTCATGACACTCTTGCTCCCTTGCCTCAAATTGTACAATTTGACAAGGAGCTCATGCCTATAAGTCTCGGGAAAGTACCTTCGCCACATAAGGTTCTTCAACCAAAACCAAGAAGGAGGTTATCCCCCAATCATCTCATTCCCAAACCATTTAACATACTCTCACCATGTATTAGCATACCCTTCAAGTGAGCTATAGCATAGGAACTTTTCTTTTCTTCGGTGAGATTATTAAGTTGGAAAATCTTGTCACAAAATGACTCCTATGCAAGGTAGGCTTCGGGATCACTCTCACCTTTGAAAATAGGAAGGCTCACTTTGATGGAATTGAGATGTACATCTCGGTTTGGGTGGCCATCTCTTACCTCTCGGCCTAACTCCCCATGTCTACACCTTATTCTTTCTTCCCTCAAGTAAACATCATCATACGGCCCATAACCATCATATTGTCCTCCCATACCATAGCCCTCAACATGGATGGGTCTATTTAGGTTAAGTTGAGCTTATAGTGGCGGGATTAGACTTGGATAGTCAAGTGGAGCTTGGATGGGAGGGTTAAGGTTTGGTGGTGGTATTTGGGTTACAAGTGTAGACACCTAATTTTGTACCTCCCGAAGTCTAATTTTATTCATTTTTAGTTCACCTTACCATGTGTCCAACCCCATGTAATTATATCCCACAAAAATACAAAAATAAACAAAAAAAAAATACATCTAACTAATTTATCTTATCCTAACAACCTACCTAATCAAAAGCTTCCACCTACCCTAACTACCCATATGATCCCCCCCTCCTTTTTCTTGTCCACAAAGAAAGAATATATGGGGGACCCACCAAAATTCCCACATCATAACAAATCCATGCTCATTATAAAAGAAAAATTCTAAGAAGAAAAAGGGGGCTCATTCTTTGATCATCATCTTCTCCACAATAACAAGAATCACCAAATAATCTTCCTCACAAGAACAAGAACAAGAACAACAACGAAAAAAAAAAATAACCGGTGAACAGTAACCGGGGAACAGTAACCTGTGAACAGGAACCGGTGAACAGTGACCGGTGAACAGTGACGGCGTGAAAAGTGACCGTGAACGGGTCATTATTTGTCGAGTTGGTTTGTTGGTGTTAAGGTTCGGCTCGAGGTTTCCGGGTGCGGACTCTCTTTATTCGAATAACATTGAGTTTGAAAGCTTCAAATTTAAAGTCCAATTCTTTCTTCTCTTTTATTTAATTCTTGTGTGATTGTTATTGCGTGTGATTCGATACCGTGGTTTGTTTGTTGATGTGAACTGTTGGTGACATTTGGGTGTGTGATGTGCTAAGCATGATTGGTGAATTTTCGTTATTCTCGATTGGTGGATTGTGTATTGAAATGGGTTAATCACGTGGTTAAAAATGAATTAAGGTGGGAATTAAAAATGGAGGAAAATGAATATTGATTAATTTTGATGTATTGATAATGTTAAACATGATAGAATTGTGATACGTTGAACTTGGTAGGCAAACGTAGGCCGGTTAGGCAAATTTAGGAATAACGATTTATTGGAGTGTTTGAATATGTGCGTGAATGGTACTTTCTACTTTATTGCACGAAAAGTTTAAATTGTACTCATTTGGCCGGGGAATGCCCCAAAGGATTTGTATTGATTTATCCGGGGAATGCCCTGAAGTAGCATGTACGCAAAGGAGGCTCGTGATCAAGGCCCGAAACGTCGGGTGGATTTTAGTTTAGGATTAGTTTAGAATAGAATAGGTTTTATATTTCAGCACCTCTTTTATTTTGGATTGTATAATTTGGACTGAACATTATTTTTGTTTGTTTTGAATTTTGTGTGATTTATTTGTTTGCTTGTTTTGTGTGTTTATGTGGTTTGTACATTTGTAATGTCAAATTAGCCGATACGCTCCACTAAGCGACCGTGGTCGAACTACGGGATCGAGGGGTGCCTAACACCTTCCCCTCGGTCAACAGAATTTCTTAGCCGGAATCTCTGTTCATAAACCAGTTTAAAGAGTCAAATGGTTTCGAAAAGGATTTTCCAATGGTGACTTGGCACACCAGATTATGCCAAGTGGCGACTCTGATTTTGAATGTAAAAACAATCTTTTTTCGAAACCAATCTTCATTTTGTCACTTTAATAAAAAAACCCTTTCAAACCTTAAAATACATATCTTTTTTTTGGAGTCGAAAAAGGGGTGTGACAGCTCTGGCGACTCTGCTGGGGACTATTTCAGAATCCGAGCTTTTTTTTGGAGTCGTATAGGCTTTATTTGGCATTACGAGTGTATAAGCATTGTTTGTGATTTTTGTTTGTGTTTTCACTTTTGTGCATTTTCGTGCTCTTTGTTTACAGTATTTATCCTATGTGTTACCGCTTTATATCTGGCATCATTTGCATAACCCGAGTCAATTCTTTCCGCAACAAGTCTCGGAGCGCACGTCGTGCGCACGAACTCTAGTTGAGTTACCTTTATTTTAGGGGGGGAGCCGTTGGATGTATGGAGTAGATGGAAAGCAAAGCAGCCATTATCGACCATATGCTCCCCCGAACGGCCTTGTTAGTAAACCACAACGTAGGTCAGCCTTTAGGTCATGCTTATGTGCATCATATTGAGACCTAGTTGGGCCCACTTGGTCCTTTGTAGGAGACTCACCTCTAACGCATCCCTACGTGCTAAATGTTGCATCTTTGAGGGTAATGGGGCCATTTGACGGACTGATTTGGTGAAAACATGTGTTAGAAGTAAAGTGTGTAAAAAAAAAAGAGAGAAAAGGTGAATCAAAGAAGAGTTTCGTAGTTATTAGGTTCTTTATGGCTTTTGTTTTCCACGATTCAAGAATTCAAAAAAAAAAAAAATCAAAAAAGATTTTCCTTTTGCTTCCTTTAGCAAGCTTTCACAATTCAAAAACTCCAAAAAAAAAAATTTAGGGGCTTTTTATAAAAGAAAAATTCAAAAAAAAAGGTGGTAGAAGTTTTGTACATTTCATTTAACGAAAATACCAAAAAGATTTTTTCTTTCATAGTTGTTGGTGTCATTTTTTATGTAAAGTGTCGAATTAAAAACTCAAAAAATAAGACTTTGTTATGTTGTTCATCATGTGTCTTTGGTCGTGTCTCAAGTCAGGGTGTCATCTGTTAGTTAATCATTAATTGTCCAATCTGGACGAACTACGCACCCCTGATTCTTCTCTCTCGGGAGTGAGATACGTAGGTAACCTATTTTAGGTTCGGGGATCTTATTTCAAAAATTCAAAAAAGATTTTCTTCACTCTTCATTTAGAGTAGGTGTCTCATGTACATCTTTAAAAGAAAGCAAAAAAATATATTTTCCTTTAATAGGTTCAAGTTTCATTTTCGTATGAAATTTAAAATCGAAAATCCAAAATTATTTTCTTCGGTAACCATAGATTTCATGTTGTACAGGAATCTGAAAAATTCAAAAAGATTTTCTTCACTCTTCACTTAAAGTAGGTGTTTCATATACATCTCTAAAAGAAAACTACAAAAAGATTTTTCTTTAATAGTTTCAAGTTTCATTTTCCTATGAAATTCTAAATCGAAAACCCAAAAAGATTCTTCTTTAGTAATCATACATTCCATTTTTGTATAGGGAGTTTAAACCTAAAAAATGCAAAAAGATTTTCGTCAATTCTTTTGATAATTTGTTATTTTCTTTTCTTTTTAAAGTTTCAAGAAAAAAAAAAGATTTTAATTGTCCATTTTGGCAAAACTTCACGAACTACGCACACCTAATTCTCCCCTTTTAGGGGTGAGATACGTAGGCGCCCATCTAGGGTTCGGTGATTTTTCTTCAAGAAAAAAAAAGGAGGTTTTGAAGAAAAAAAAATGTTGAACTCTAACATATTTGTTACCTCTTGTTAAGTTAGTTTAAGGTGGTTGGTTTGTGGTTTCCTGGCTGGTCCTCCATATCACACCAAATCCAAGGAAGGGTTAGTTGTGTCCAACAAGGATATAGAGAGTGGCATCATGGATGAAACAAAGAGTCGGGAAATTGAGAGTTTAAAGGAAGAGAATTTGAGACTGAGACAACAAATGATGGGAATGTACCGAGCTTGGGCCAGTGGGCTGCCTCCACCTCCGTTCCCCACTTTTGACCCTGCAAATACCTTGAGTCTTCCACCAAAATCGCAAAGTCAGTTTCCTACTGTTGTTGATGCACCACAGCATGCCTCAGAATCCATTCCACGTCAAATGCACCTCAATACTTCCACCACTCTTTCTTTATCTCCTCAGTATAAGTCTACCACATTCACAGCACTACATACCGTATGTGCTTTTGTTGCTCAACCTTCTACTAAGGCTTTCACTTTGTCTATCAATCCAACGATTGTGATTTCCCAGTCCACTAGTGACTCCACGTTCAATACTGTTGATGATCATTGGTATACTCTTGAGCCTACAGTTAAGTTAAGTGAACCGCCAAAATTTCTTACTAAGAAGCCTAGCATGCCAAAAGAGCTAGAGAAAATAGTTGGGAAAGTGAAGAGTGTAGAAAATGATATGAAAAATTCCCCTGGACTTATGGGCTATGAAGATGTTTCATATAAAAACTGGGGCATGTCTTCAAGTGTTAATCTTCCTCCCAGCTTTGAGACATCAAAATTTGGGGAGCCTGATGGACAGAAGGATTCTGTGAAACATTCGGGACGACATTGCAATCAACCAGGGGAAACTGAAGGAAAGAAGTAGGAAAATGCACCTATTGTCATGATAGGGCCAAAGCAGAGTTTGAGAGGTTCAACCCACCAATACTTTCAGCCTCAATACCGAGCTTACATATCAGATCCACATAACCACTTGCAACAAGGTTTCTTTCTCCGAAATCCAAGAAATCCCATTCCACTTCCTCGATATCCTGTGAACAATGCACAATTGTATGCTCATCCATCTTCTTATCCACAATGGCATGCCCCTGTCCCTCAACATCGTCCTCGACCCCCACAAATTTACCAAGGGACCTCTAAATCTAAATTTCATTCGAGGCCAGAGTTCGCAAAGAGGAGAAAGGAAAAAGATAATTTCACTCCTATTGGGGAATCCTATGCCAGTTTATTCCAGAGATTGGTACAGCAAGGCATGATCACTCCTCTCCTTGGGTATGCTCCTGACCCGCATTCAAGAAGTTTTGATCCTAATGTGCGATGTGCATATTATTCTAATGTTCAGGGTCATAGTACTGAAGATTGTCGCACTTTGAAAAGAGAAATAGAAAAGATAATTCAAGATAAATTGATTGTGGTGCAAAACATTGGCCCTTCGACTATCCCACAGAGTTCTTCACCAGCACGCGGTACTGTACAATCTGTGGGAGGCAATGAGTTAAGCATGGGGATCCAGAGCTTATTTCTTAAAGGAAATGCGTCTGACAGTGGTGGAAGCTCCAGTCTTGTTGATATGCAAGCCAGTGGCTAAGATGTCAGGCTGAGCAATGGAGAAGTCACCCCTCTCCTTACCAGGAAGGGGTTTGGTAGATTGTTTTGTTTTATTTTCTATTCTCTGAATTATTTCAGGGTTGTAGTTCGGGATTTATCTTATTTTGTCCCTTTGTCGTTTATGTTCAAACCCTTCTATCTTTCATTTTTATTAAATGGAGTGTCCCCTTTTTCTTTGTGTTTTAAATATGTTTTTTTTTACATAGTACATTTTATGTTGACTCTAGTGATATGATACGCTAGTGAAATTTACAGCTAGATCTTAACATCCAGTTTAAGAATGAACATTGAATCAGAGGGTTAAAGTTAGAAAAAGAGAGCATCTGAGGAAATAGATAGAGTGCTGGGGCATTTGGTGATCAAGTTGAAACCTTCTTTGAAAATTAAGGCTATTATTTTGAAAATCGTGAGAATAACTTGGTCATCAATTGAAAGACATGTCTTAATTAGGTCAAACAGTGTCTACGTGATCCTATCAAGAGGAACAGGAAGAAAATTATCTCCACGAAGTCATGAGTCCTTCAGCATGAAGAATGTACAACAAAGTGGAGTTGTCTGCTGGGCAAGTGTAGAAAAGAGGTGGCACACATGCTCGGGGAAAGTTAGTGTTGTAAAACATTTCATAAGTGATCTTGATCGTGCACTTTCATATTGCATGATATGTACTTGCATTTTCAAAGATTGATATGACGAAGGCATTTCATTCTGCCATCCAAATATCGTGTCATCCTTTGTTTACCCCATTTGAGCTTTAGTTTTATTTTCTTTCATACACCTCTTTTGGAATCAATATAGTCGGCAAAGCTCGAAGAAAAAATGTCGAGCAAAACAATAGTCAGAAAAGTTCAAAAAAAAAAAAAGAGAAAAAATGTGTCAAAAAAAAAAGAGTGAAGAAAAATAGAGTCGGAAAAATCCCCAAAAAAAAAGAAAAAAATCAGAATCAAGAAAAATAAGCTGCTAGAACTACGCATGACCTGATTCTCCTCTCTCAAGGGTGAGATACGTAGGCTGCCCCACTCAGGGCTCGGTCCAACCAAATAAACAATTTAGTGTCACCCAGTCAAAAGAAACTGGGGCATGAGTTAATCTTCATTGTTTGAGTTGATTCCAAAAGTTGTAAGTCCTACCCCACTTCAAGTGTCGTTTGGGCCCCATGCCATCCTTTCTTTCTAACCTTATCCAAAAGCTATGTTACAACCAAAGAAAGACCTTCAGATCAATCTTTGAGGATGTTAAGGCGGAGCATGCAAGGGATATGATGATGCATTTGGGAACTATTTGTCTTCCTCAGCATAGGGAATCAAGAGAGAAATAAAAATGAGAGAGTCTTATTAGTGAAAAACCTTACGGGCACTATAAGGCGATGGTAAGTTGAGAGAAATAAAAATGACAGAGTCTTATTGGTGAAAACCCTCACGGGCACCATAAGGCGATAGTGAGCCGAGAGAAAATAAAAGAAGCTTGTTGGAGAAAACCCTTCAAGGCGCCACTAGCCGAATAGGGTCTTAAATGCAATTGATCTAAGAAAGCAACTCAGTTTCAAGGTCATTAACTCAACAACAATGGGTAGAAAGTTTGGATGAAAAGATCAAGCTGCTTAATCCAAAATGCATGGCATAATCATTAGTGTTGACTATCATTTTTAGATGAATTTTTCGTTTCGTTGTTTTAAAAGGGGATATTCGTTGTATTTTCTTTCTTCTCTTTATTTTAATTTTATCTTTCTTAAGTCAGTTATCAAAACAAAAATTGTCATTTTTTTTATTTTTTTTTGTTTTGTTTGTTTGTTGTTTTTGTTGTTTCTTGTCTTTGAGTCAAGTCCGTGTCAAAACAAGTGAGAAAAGATTTCAAAACTGGCTACCAGCTTCTTTAATTGCACAAAGCAAGAAAAAAGCTAGCACATGAAAGAGACATGATTGTAAGCCCAAAAAAAGGCATGCAGGAAGTTTTGTCAACAGAGAAGTCGGGGAACTCATGGAAATACCAAGGTTCAAAGGGTTTATTTGAGAAACACGACAAAGAAGAAATACTAGGTTTGTTTCAGAGTCACTCTTAATAAGCTGAGTTTGAGTCAATGATACAGCAAGTCAATGACTTATGCTAATAGTTGGAAGCAAAGCTAAATGTGACGGGGGCAGGAGCAATTGCCTCAAAAGCCAAAGCCACAAACTAGCCACCATGTTTTTAAACTCACAAATTTTCTTTGTATGTAATAGGAATACATGTTGCATTCAGATCAAGGATTTCAGAGCCTAAACATCAAAGGCCATAATTTCTCACCTCAACAAACGCAAGAGGCAAGGTTGCTGCACAGGTTTGGTAATCAAAACCATGGTAAAATTCATAATTCAAGATCTCTAGGAGACGCATTTCCTTATTTTGGTAATTCAAGCAGATTTGGTAAGGAGATACACTTCATTATTTTGATAATTCAAACAACATTGATAAGGAAACACACTTCCTTGATTGGGTAATTCGAATTTTGCTTCTTAGGTAACGCACTTCCTAACTTAAGTCTTGATTCCTATAAGGCATACATTTTAGTCGAGTCATCCCCTCTGATTCCTATAAGACGTACCTTTTAGTCGAGTCATCCCCTCTGATTCCTATAAGACGTACCTTTTAGTCGAGTCATCCCCTCTGATTCCTATAAGACGTACCTTTTAGTCGAGTCATCCCCTTTGATTCCTATAAGACGTACCTTTTAGTCGAGTCATCCCCTTTGATTCTTATAAGACGTACCTTTTAGTCGAGTCATCCCCCTGGATTCCTATAAGACGTACCTTTTAGTCGAGTCATCCTCTCTGATTCCTATAAGACGTACCTTTTAGTCGAGTCATCCCCTCTGATTCCTATAAGACGTACCTATTAGTCGAGTCATCCCCTTTGATTCCTATAAGACGTACCTTTTAGTCGAGTCATCCCCTTTGATTCCTATAAGACGTACCTTTTAGTCGAGTCATCCCCTTTGATTCCTATAAGACGTACCTTTTAGTCGATTCATCCCCCTTGATTCCTAAAAGACGTACCTTTTAGTCGAGTCATTCCAATTAACTCATAGAAATTGCATTTATTTATTTGGGATAATTTTCTTTTCAGTTTTGATATGATTTCAGGAGCATGCCCGAAACACAGGGCGAATAAATGGAAAACCAAGAAACTAGGTGAAGAAATTAAAAGTTAAACAAATTGAAAAATAGCAAGTCAGGAGCCCGCCTGCAGAACAGGGTGAAGAAATTGAAAGCATAGCAACAAGTTGATGAAATAGCAAGTCAGGAGCCCGCCTGCAGAACAGGGTAAAGAAATTAAAAGCATAGCAACAAGTTGATAAAAATAGCAAGTCAGGAGCCCGCCTACAGAACAGGGTGCAGAAGTTGAAAGCATGGCAACAAGTTGATGAAATAGCAAGTCAGGAACCCGCCTGGAGAACAGGGTGAAGAAATTGAAAGGCAAGCAACAAGTTAAAGAAATAGCAAGTCAGGAACCCTCCTGAAGAATAGGGTGATGAAAGTCGAGTCAAGAACCAATAGAAGCTGTATAGATAGGATTTTAGTAATTTCATTTATGTTTTAACTTGTAATTTTTATTTTTTTTTATGTAATGACGGAGCCGCGGACCGGAACCTCGATGGAACCTCACTCGACTCTCCAACTCGGTATAGTCTATCTCCCTCCAAAAGTTGAGATACTTGTCACTCGATCCTCTCATAATGTGAGTAGGTGGGATGTCTTAAGTCAAGACCCGGTTGTCCTTCTTCCTTCTGTTTCTTTCTTTGAATAATGGTCGGGTCAAAATTTTGTCTCGCTGTCTACTTCTTTGTCTGAAAACACTTTGTGTTTACATTCAAAGGGGGCATGATGTAGAAACCTAATTTTGTACCTCCCGAAGTCTAATTTTATTCATTTTTAGTTCACCTTACCATGTGTCCAACCCCATGTAATTATATCCCACAAAAATACAAAAATAAACAAAAAAAAAATACATCTAACTAATTTATCTTATCCTAACAACCTACCCAATCAAAAACTTTCACCTACCCTAACTACCCATATGATCCCCCCCTCCTTTTTCTTTTCCACAAAGAAAGAATATACGGGGGACCCACCAAAATTCCCACATCATAACAAATTCATGCTCATTATAAAAGAAAAATTCTAAGAAGAAAAAGGGGGCTCATTCTTTGATCATCATCTTCTCCACAATAACAAGAATCACAAAATAATCTTCCTCACAAGAACAAGAACAACAACGGAAAAAAACAAACGGTGAACAGTAACCGGTGAACAGTGACCGATGAACAGTGATGGCGTGAAAAGTGACCGTGAACGGGTCATTATTTATCGAGTTGGTTTGTTGGTGTTAAGTTTTGGCTCGAGGTTTCCGGGTGCGGACTCTCTTTATTCGAATAACATTGAGTTTGAAAGCTTCAAATTTAAGGTCCAATTCTTTCTTCTCTTTTATTTAATTCTTATGTGATTGTTATTGCGTGTGATTCGATACCGTGGTTTGTTTGTTGATGTGAACTGTTGGTGACATTTGGGTGTGTGATGTGCTAAGCATGATTAGTGAATTTTCGTTATTCTTGATTGGTGGATTGTGTATTGAAATAGGTTAATCACGTGGTTAAAAATGAATTAAGGTGGGAATTAAAAATGGAGGAAAATGAATATTGATTAATTTTGATGTATTGATAATGTTAAACATGATAGAATTGTGATATGTTGAACTTGGTAGGCAAATGTAGGCCGGTTAGGCAAATTTAGGAATAACGATTTATTGGAGTGTTTGAATATGTGCGTGAATGGTACTTTCTACTTTATTGCACGAAAAGTTTAAATTGTACTCATTTGGCCGGGGAATGCCCCAAAGGATTTGTATTGATTTATCCGGAGAATGCCCTGAAGTAGCATGTACGCAAAGGAGGCTCGTGATCAAGGCCCGAAACGTCGGGTGGATTTTAGTTTAGGATTAGTTTAGAATAGAATAGGTTTTATATTTCAGCACCTCTTTTATTTTGGATTGTATAATTTGGACTGAACATTATTTTTGTTTGTTTTGAATTTTGTGTGATTTATTTGTTTGTTTGTTTTGTATGTTTATGTGGTTTGTACATTTGTAATGTCAAATTAGCCGATACGCTCCACCAAGCGACCGTGGTCGAACTACGGGATCGAGGGGTGCCTAACACCTTCCCCTCGGTCAACAGAATTCCTTAGCCGGAATCTCTGTTCCTAAACCGGTTTAATGAGTCAAATGCTTTCGAAAAGGATTTTCCAATGGTGACTTGGCACACCAGATTATGCCAAGTGGCGACTCTAATTTTGAATGTAAAAACAATCTTTTTTCGGAACCAATCTTCATTTTGTCACTTTAATAAAAAACTCTTTCAAACCTTAAAATACATATCTTTTTTTAAGAGTCGAAAAAGAGGTGTGACAACAAGCCCTTCTTGTTGGACTTGATGGAGTGGAGGATGGCTTGGTCTATCTTGTTCTCTCCTTCGGGAGTAAAGATTGGTTTGATTTGTGGCAATTGGTGGATATAGCATTTGGTGCAAGGTCTCGAGAGTATTAGTTGGGGAAATGTTTTGAGGGGTGGAAGGTCGACTCCTTTGTCTTTCCACATGTTCTAATCTCCCGCTCATTGATGCCACATCCGTATCTAATTTCTCAAGACCCACATTCAACCTAGCCACATCTCGGGACATAGTTTTAAGGCAATCCAAAGTGAGATTGATGGCATTATTGTCCATTGTATGAGCATTTGAAACCTCGGGTTCCATTGTGTTGGTATCGAAAATTAACCCTTCAAGTTACAGTCCAATCAAGACACCCAATCAGTCCACAACATCACACACAACAATACAAATCTTACAAAACAAAACACACGTGAGTTCAAAACAACCTCCCACAACGAGATCCCACCTTCAAGTTTCTTCAAACTCAAGTTCAACAATGGTGGATGGCTCAAATAACCTCCAATTTAACTCAAATTCGAACCCTATACTCCTATAGTGTTAGAGAACACAAATCTAACACTAAAAACACAAGAAAAATACAAAATCAAAAATTCAAAATTTGACCTAGGGTCAAAAACGGGTTTAGTATTTTTGTAGGGGGATTTTCGATTTTGACACTTCTTTTTTGTTGGCATTTGCAATTTCTAGACTCTAATAGTGTTAGTAAAAAAGGATCAAACACTAGAAACACACAAAAATTAAGTTTTTAAAAAAATTCTAAAAACGTGAACAATAACTTTTTTCTTTTTTTCTTCTTTTTCACTTTTTTTTATTTTCAAGATAACAATCCCAAGATTGAATTTGTTGGAACAAAATCAAACCTTTATTTGATACCAAATGATACAAGGATGACCAAGAACACAAGAAAACATACACCAAAATAGTCCACAAGTTGAGGAAACCAGAGACTATTTTGGTGACCACTCTCGGATTCGCTACTTATAACAAGAATAGAGAGAACAACGAGTGTTAACACCTCAAAATAGTCAACCAACAAGCTATATTAGCACAATACAACGAAGAACAACAAGGCTACAACAACTAGAACCTACGGGTTTTACAATAATACAAGGGAAACCCAAAACTAGAACAAGAAACAAAGATAGATAGTTAGACACAATGAAGTTGTAATCTTAAGAACCCAAGAATGGTAACTCTTGGACCCTTAACACCACACTCGACACACACCTAAATCTTACAATGACACAAGAGGGAATCCACCTCTCAAGCACCAAGGTATCAAGCTTTGTAACACACAAGAGAAGTCACCCTTATGTTATGCCCTAATTTTGATTTTAGAGATCTCTGTCACAAGAGGAGTATTCTTACAATATCAAACATCAACTAAAGAAATAAACCCTACAAGATTCTATTTATATAATATTACAAATAATAGAGAAATAACAAAAGAGCCCTTTATGACTAGTCTTCAAAAATACTCAAAAGTGTCATGATCATACTTATATCAAACAAATTGCGATAAATTATCACAGTACAAAGGCACTACATAGTCCACCGATTGTTGCAAGTCCTTCATCAACTGTATGACCCATGTACTTTCTTAAGCTACAACTATTATTGCCCGGTATTTCATTTCTGTTGTTGATAGAGACACAGTTGGTTACCTTTTGTTGCACCATGAGTCGTCTGCTCCCGATGTAAGCATACATACATATCCAATAGTTAAGCGTCGAGTATCACGATCATCTGCACATTAAGCATCGCAATAACCAAATAGCTTGCAATCTTCACCTTTCTTATACAAAATATCATAGCCAAGTGTGCCCCACCCCCTTTTTTACGCGTACTTCAAAAAATGGATACATTTTTAAAGCTCGAAAGAATTTTATTATTTAAGTGACAAGAAATAAAAATTTATTTCGGAAAAGGATTATTTGCATTTTTTATTCAGAGTCGCCACTTGGCATAATCCGGTGTGCCAAGCCACCTTTGAAAAATCCTTTTCGAAACCATTTGACTCTTAAACCGGTTTGCGAACAGAGATTCCGGCTAAGGAATTCTGTTGACCGAGGGGAAGTTGTTAGGCACCCTTCGATCCCATGGTTCGACCACGGTCGCATGGTGGAGCGTATCGACTATTTTGGCATTATGAAATGTATAAACCACACAAAAGAACACAAAATGATCAAACAATAAACAAAACAAAACAGTCCAAAAATGTAAAAGTACAGTCCAATTATACAGTCCAAAAAATTGAAAAAATACGAAAATATAAATCCTAATCTAAACTAAATCTAGACTACGCTCCAATGCCTTACCCGACGCCGCGGGCCTTCATCACGATTATTTTTCGCCAACATGATACGTCGGGGCATTCCCCGGTGAATAAATACAAGCGATCTCGGGGCATTCCCCGGCTAAATAAATACATTCAAATTAAACACGATAAACTAAAAGAAACATTCACACGCACATTTCAATATCCAACGAAATGCTTATTCCTAAATTTCGCCTACCCTAACCTACGGTTGCCTACCCGCTTGACTTACCATGATACTATCACGAAATTGATAATTAGACGTAAAAGTAACAATAACGACGAATCGAAAAAACAACAAATCAAAATTAATCCTAATTCACTTTAACAATTTTTTTATTTTTTTTAAACTCGCGCCCCGAATCTCCTTTACACCACATGATTAGTGCATGCTTCAATTTTTTAATCACATCTCATAATCCGAAACCAACATCAAACGCAACACAAACAATGAAGATTCAAACCAAACACATGAAAAATAAATCATCCATACCAACAACATTAATAAAAAGTCAAAATAAATTAAAGATTCGGTTAGAAGAAATGGACCTCGATGAAAGTGATCTTTGTCGATAATAAGAAATCCGAAGACCAAAACTCGATCGGAGAACCTCACGACGAACAAATCAAACTCGGTATTAAAATAATAACCGGACAGCTCCAAAACCCGTGAATAAAATTTTATTCTACGAAACCCAAACTCACGACGACGATATTCGATAAAGTCAACTTGAAACTCACTATCGACGTGGAACCATGAAATAGACGAAACCAAAATCAACCAAAGACAACAAGAAACCAAAAACCAAACAGATCGAGCTCCGGTGAGCTCCGGTGACGGAGAAGCGACGGCGGATCTGGTCGACGGTGATTGTTGTCACCGGAGGGAGGGAAGGACGGCGGTGGAGATCTGGTCGTACGGTGGCGACGAGTTGCGGCGGAGATCTGGTCGGATCTAGCCGACGCGCCGCTACCGGAGCTGGTCGTGAGCCGGCGTCGCGATTGTTTTTCCGTCTAAATCTAACCATAATTCGAAGGAAATCGATGAGATCTAGGAATTTGGGACTGAACCGAGCAGACGAAGACCAGTAAACTAATTCCGGCGAAAAAGTTCGCCAGAAAACTCAAACGAAACGGCCAGATCTCACCGGCTTCGCTGTTTCTCGTCGGAGAGGGAGAGAGGAGTGACGACGCAGTTGTGGGAGTGGTAGTGTCGTGGTGGCCGGAGCTCCGGTCGCCGGCGGTGACGTTAGAGAGAGAGAGAGAGTAGAGTTTAGAGAGAGAGAGTCTTTTAAGAGAGAAAAAGAGCAAAAATCTGATTTTTTGTCTATGCTCCCATTTTTTTTTGGTTCCCTCTTTTTTTGTGTATGTGTGGGTACATATTGTGTTGAGTATTTTCTTTGTTGACAAGAAAAAGAGAGGGGGTGGGGTAACGTGGGGTAGGGGGTAGTGGTGAGGTGTTATCTTTTTATTGGGTGGGTGGTTAGGATAAGATAGGGTTAGTTATTTTTTGTCATTTTGTGGAGGGATTATCACACGGGTGAGGATACACGGTAGGATAGGGTAAACAATAGGTAAAAACGATATCGGAGAGGGACGAAATTAGGTGTCTACATCATGCCCCCTTTGAATGTAAACATGAAGTGTTTTCAGGCAAAGAAGTAGACAGCGAGATAGAATTTTGTCTCGACCATTATTCAAAGAAAGAAACAGGAGAAAGAAGGACTACCGGGTCTTGAATTAGGACAGCCTACCCACCCAAGTTATGAAGGGATCAATTGAGAAGTATCTCCAAGGATTGGACGAAGATAGACTATACCGAGTTGGAGAGTCGAGTGAAGTTTCGTCGAGGTTCCGGTCCGCGGCTCTGTTATTACATCAAAATGAAAACTACAAGTTAAAACATAAATGAAATTACAAAAATCCTATCAATACAGCTTTTGGTTGTTCTTGACTCGACTTTCATCACCCTATTCTTCAGGCGGGCTCCTGACTTGCAATTTCTTTCAACTTGTTGCTTGGCTTTCAATTACTTCGCTTTGTTGCATGACTTTTCATTTCTTCATCCTAGTCTCCAGGTGGGCTCCTGACTTGCTATTTCATCACCCTGTTCTTCAGGCGGGTTCCTGACTTGCTATTTCATCACCCTGTTCTTCAGGCGGGCTCCTGACTTGCTATTTCATCACCCTGTTCTTCAGGCGGGCTCCTGAAACCCAACATTAAAACTAGAACAAAAATTAACCCAAATAAAAATTATAGTAAAATAGTATTTCACTTTTGAAAGCGTTGTCCCATTTTCCAGGAGGATCCTGAGCAGAAAGTAAAATCCCATTTTTCAGGAGGGTCCTGCGCATAAAGTAAAATCCCATTTTTCAGGAGGGTCCTGAACATAAAGTAAATTCCCATTTTTCAGGAGGGTCCTGAACAGAAAGTAAATTTCCATTTTTCAGGAGGGTCCTGAACATAAAGTAAGATCCCATTTTTCAGGAGGGTCCTGAATTGAAAGTAAATTCCCATTTTTCAGGAGGGTCCTGAATTGAAAGTAAATTCTCATTTTCCAGGAGGGTCCTGAACATAAAGTAAATTCCCATTTTTCAGGAGGGTCCTGATCATAAAGTAAATTCCCATTTTTCAGGAGGGTCCTGAATTGAAAGTAAATTCCCATTTTCCAGGAGGGTCCTGAACAGAAAGTAAAATCCCATTTTTCAGGAGGGTCCTGAACATAAAAATAAAATCCCATTTTTCAGGAAGGTCCTGAACATAAAGTAAATTCCCATTTTTCAGGAGGGTCCTGAATTGAAAGTAAATTCTCATTTTTCAGGAGGGTCCTGAATTGAAAGTAAATTCCCATTTTTCAGGAGGGTCCTGAACATAAAGTAAAATCCCATTTTCCAGGAGGGTCCTGAACATGAAAGTAAATTCCCATTTTTCAGGAGGGTCCTGAACATAAAGTGAAATCCCATTTTATGTTCCTATTGGATTGAGCTGCCTGATCTTCCTATCCAAACTCCCCATTTGTTGTTGAGTTCGTGCCTTTTGTCGCTGAGCCGCTTCTTCAAATCCATTGGACTCATACATCACATTCGACTGACGACATCTAAAAAGACATTCTCCAACAAATCTCTTTCTTTTCACTTTTCACTTTTCTCTTGAACTCGCCATCGCCTTACGGTGCCCGTGAGGGTTTTTAACCAATAAGACTCTCTCATTTTTATTTCTCTCCACTCATCATCGCCTTATGGTGCCTGCAAAGGTTTTCACCAATAAGACTCTCTCATTTTCATTTCTCTCAACTCACCATCACCTTATGATGCCCACGGGGGTTTTCACCAATAAGACTCTCATTTTTGTATTTCTCTCCTGATTTCTTATGTCGAGGGAGACAAATGGTACCTCATAATGTATCATCAATATCCATTGCTTGCTTAGCCTTAACATCCTCAAAGATTGATCTGAAGGTCTTTCTTTGGTTGTAACTTGGCTTTTGGATAAGGTTAGAAAAAATGGTAAGGGGCTCAAACGATACTTAAAGTGGGGGGTGGGACTTACAACTTTTGGAATCGACTCAAACAACATGTTAACTCATGCCCCAGTTTTTGCTGACTGGGTGAATCTTAAATCTTTATTTGGTTGGACCGAGCCCGAAATAGGGCAGCCTACGTATCTCACTCCCGAGAGAGGAGAATCAGGTCGCACGTAGTTCCATCAGCTTGTTCTTTGTTTTGATTTGATTTTTTTTCTTTTATTTTCGAACTCTTTCTTTTATTCTTATTTTCTTGACATTTATCTTTGACTCTATTTTGATTCCAAAAAAGGGATATGAAAGAAAAATAAACGAGGCTCAAACGGGTAAACAAAGGATGACACAATGTTTGGATAGAAGAATAAAATGCCTTCATCATATCAATCTTCAAAAATGCAAGTACTAAACATGCAATAAACTCAACAAAGGATCAAATATCATACATAGTATCTTTTGACCGCATCAGCATTGATAGCCATTTCTGCCATTTTGCCTTCAATATCTGTCAAATATAAGGCTCCATTGGGTAACACTTTCTTCACAACGAAGGGACCTTGCTAGTTAGGGGAGAACTTTCCTTTCGCTTCAACCTGGTGAGGAAGGATACGTCTTAATACCAACTGACCAACTTCAAAATTCCTGGGACGGACCTTTTTGTTATACGCACGAGCCATCCTCCTCTGATACAACTGGCCATGACACACGGACGTTAGCCTTTTTTCCTCGATCAAACTCAAATGTTCCAGTCGGGTTTTTACCCATTCGTCATCATCAATCTCTACTTCTACAATGACTCGAAGAGAGGGAATTTCAACTTCTGCAGAGATGACTGCTTCTGTCCCATACACTAATAAATATGGAGTTGCCCCTGTTGAAGTGCAAAAAGTGGTGCGATAACCTAGCAATGCAAACGGCAACTTTTCATGCCACTGTCTAGAACCTTGTACCATTTTTCGCAGTATGTTTTTTATATTTTTATTGGCGGCTTCTACAGCACCATTGGCCTTTGGGCGATATGGAGTAGAATTTCGATGTGCGATCTTAAACTGTTGACACACTTCTTGCATCAAATGACTATTGAGATTGGCAGCATTGTCTGTAATGATTATCTTAGGAATTCCAAATCTACAAATGATATTGGCATGAACAAAATCTACCACAGCCTTCTTTGTTACTGACTTGAAAGTTACTGCTTCCACCCACTTTGTGAAGTAGTCAATGGCTACCAAAATGAATCTATGTCCATTTGATTCCTTCGGCTCAATCGGTCCAATCACATCCATTCCCCAAGCCACGAACGACAATGGAGCGGCCATTGCATGCAACTCAACAGGAGGAGAACGTATCAGATCGTCGTGCACCTGACATTGATGACACTTTCGAACAAATTAAATAGAATCCCTCTCGATAGTAAGCCAGTAATAACCTGCTCGAAGAATCTTCTTTGACAAGACATGACCGTTCATATGCGACCCACATACTCCAGAGTGTATTTCAGCCATGATTGCCGAGGCTTTTTTTGCATCTACAAACCTTAAAAGTCCCAGATCTGGGGTCCTCTTATACAAGATTCCCCCACTTAAGAAAAATCCACTAGCCAAACGCCTAATAGTCCTCTTTTGATCGTTGGTGGCATATGTTGGGTATTCTCCTGACTGAATGTACCGCTTGATATCCAAAAACCAAGGTTCTCCATCGAGCTCTTCTTCAACCGCATTACAGTAAGCATGCTGATCACGACTCTGTATATGCACTGGATCGATGTAGGCCTTGTCAGGATGTTGGAGCATTGAAGACAGAGTGGCTAAAGCATCAGCAATTTCATTACGAATCCTTGGAATATGCCTAAATCTTACTGACACAAACCGTTGACATAGCTCCTGCAAGCATTGTTGATACGGGATGAGCTTCAAATCTCGCGTCTTCCAATCGCCTTGAATTTGATGGACGATCAAATTCGAATCTCCCAACACTAATAATTCCTGGACTCCCATATCGACAGCTAACCTCAAACCAAGAATGCAGGCTTCATTCTCTGCCGTATTATTATTACAGTAGAATTGAAGTTGTGCTATTACCGAGAAATGTTGTCCCGATTCAGAGATAAGAACCGCACTTATTCCGACTCCTTTCATATTGACAGCTCCATCGAAAAATAACCTCCAACCTGGATCAGCCTCTATAAACTTGCTCTAAACTCTTCAGTTTCTGGGCTATGACATCCTGTTCCTCCGTTGCGACAGGTTTCTCCGTATCAAATGGAAATGCAGGCGGCTGAGTGTACCCATACGGTTCATTCAATTGCAGAGTAGGCTCCGTAGCATATTACTGACCATCTGAAACCTTCAGTACTGGATCACTGGAAGACCGAGGAAGCCTCATTGTGGGACGCACAGTATATATGGGAGTTTCATGTGGTGGTGGGGCCACGAATACCGGTGTGATCGGTGGCGCTGGCTGAGCAGCTGGTCTTGATTGGGGAGCTGCAAAGGGCACACCAGAATGTCCAGGATAATAATGTCGCAGAGTGAATCCTGGCGCGTGCTCAGGTGACTCAGTAGGAGCAGAGAATTGTGCCTGAGAGAGCGGTGGGAAATTAGAGATATTCCCAAGACCTTCAGGGAGCGGAGGAGGAGGCATTCCGCTGGCCCATGCCCGGTGCAAATCTAACAATTGTTGCCTGAGCCTTACTACCTCATCATTGTGTTCTGAACTTTCTTCCCTGTGATCCTGATCCGGGTCAATGAGCGAATTTTCAATCTCCCTGCTAGCCATGGCGAGCTTTCCTTTGGATCTCGTGAAGTATGGGTGACTAGCCAGAGTGCTGCAAACCTACCACTGTTATCTGAAAGAATATGCTCATTAAAGACGACATCCGTTAGGATTAGGGTATACAAAAAGCATGGAAATCACGTTGGTAAAATTGCCCTAAGTTCATGTTCATTTCTACCAGCTTTCAAGGGTAGCGAAGTCATTTTAACATCATCCCGATTTTATCTACACTTATTTTTATCTACACCTATTATTATTTTTTATTCTTCTCTTTTTTCTTTTTTTTTATCATTCTTTATGGCTTTTGTTTTCCTTAAAAGAGGAAAAAAATAATGAAAAACAACGAAAAAAAATGATTAGATCGAACCCAAAAGTAGGTTGCCTACGTATCATGTTGTACATGAATCAGATCTTGCGTAGTTCGGGCAGTTTTGCCAAAATGGTCAATTAAAAATTTTTTTCTTTCTTGAAACAAAGTGTCAAAAGAATTGATGAAAATCTTTTTTTTTTTTTTTAGGTTTAAATCTCTATACAAAATGAAACCCGTGATTACCAAAGAAAAAACTTTTTGGGTTTTCAATTTTTGAATTTTATGTGAAAAAGAAACTTGAAACTATTAAAGAAAAATCTTTTTGTAGTTTTCTTTTAGACGATGTATATGAAACACCTACTCTAAGTGAAGAGTGAAGAAAATCTTTTTGAATTTTTCAGATTCCTGTACAACATGAAATCTATGGTTACCAAAGAAAATATTTTTGGATTTTCGATTTTAAATTTCATACGAAAATGAAACTTGAACCTATTAAAGGAAAATATATTTTTTGCTTTTTTTTAAAGATGTACACGAGACACCTACTCTAAATGAAGAGTGAAGAATTTTTTTTTTTTGAATTTTGAAATAAGATCCCCGAACCTAAAATAGGTTGCCTACGTATCTCACTCCCGAGAGAGGAGAATCAGGGGTGCGTAGTTCGTCCAGATTGGACAATTAACGATTAACTAATAAATTGACCCTAACTTAAGAGACAAAACCAAAAACAAACGAATAAAAACTCTTTGGATTTTTCAATTAGACACTTTAACTAAGACTGACACCATCCATTATGGAAAAAATCTTTTTGGTATTTTTGCTTTTGACAAATACGTAGAAAAGGCAAACAAAAAAACTTTTTTTTTTTTTGAATTTACGGTACTTTGAGAAGACAAATGCAAAAATGTAAAAAAAATCTTTTTGAGTTTTTGAATCGTGAAGAACAAAAGCCATAAAGAATTCTAAAATAAACTACGACATTCCTTTTGATTCATTCTTTTCGACTCACTTTACATATATATATATATATATATATATATATATTTTATTTTTTATTTTTTTTAAATCTGTCCGTCAAATGACCACGTTACCCTCAAATATGCAACAGTTAGCACGTAGTGATGCTTTAAAGGTGAGTCTCCAACAAAGGATCGTGTAGGCCTCGCTAGGTCTCAATATGATGCACATAAGAATGACCTAAAGGCTGACCTACGTTGTGGTTTACTAACAAGGCCGTTCGGGGGAGCATATGGTCGATAGTGGCTGCTTTGCTTTCCACCCACTCCATACATCCAACGGCTCCCCCCCTAAAATAAAAGTGACTCAACTAGAGTTCGTGCGCACGACGTGCGCTCCGAGACTTGTTGCAGAAAGAAGGCCGAAGGGTGGACTCATGATGACAAATATAAAGCGGTAACACATAGGATAAATACTATAAACAAAGAGCACAAAAATACACAAAAGTGAAAACAATAACAAAACAATAATCACAAACAATGCTTATACACTCGTAATGCCAAACAAAGCCGATACGACTCAAAAAGAAGCTCGAATTCTGAAATATCCCCAGCAGAGTCGCCAGAGCTGTCACACCCCTTTTTTTACGCGTACTTCAAAAAATGGATACATTTTTAAAGTTCGAAAGGGTTTTATTATTTAAGTGACAAGAAATAAAAATTTGTTTCGGAAAAGGATTATTTGCATTTTTTATTCAGAGTCGCCACTTGGCATAATCCGGTGTGCCAAGTCACCTTTGAAAAATCCTTTTCGAAACCATTTGACTCTTAAACCGGTTTGCGAACAGAGATTCCGGTTAAGGAATTCTGTTGACCGAGGGGAAGGTGTTAGGCACCCTTCGATCCCATGGTTCGACCACGGTCGCATGGTGGAGCGTATCGACTATTTTGGCATTATGAAATGTATAAACCACACAAAAGAACACAAAATGATCAAACAATAAACAAAACAAAACAGTCCAAAAACGTAAAATTCCAGTCCAATTATACAGTCCGAAAAATAGAAAAAATACGAAAATATAAATCCTAATCTAAACTAAATCTAGACTACGCTCCAATGTCTTACCCGACGACGCGGGCCTTCATCACGATTATTTTTCGCCAACATGATACGTCGGGGCATTCCCCAGTGAATAAATACAAGCGATCTCGGGGCATTCCCCGGCTAAATAAATACATCCAAATTAAACACGATAAACTAAAAGAAACATTCACACGCACATTCCAACATCCAACGAAACACTTATTCCTAAATTTCGCCTACCCTAACCTACGGTTGCCTACCCGTTTGACTTACCATGATACTATCACAAAATTGATAATTAGACGTAAAAGTAACAATAACGACGAATCGAAACAACAACAAATCAAAATTAATCCTAATTCACTTTAACGATTTTTTTTATTTTTTTTTAAAACTCGCGCCCTGAATCCCCTTTACACCACATGATTAGTGCATGCTTCGATTTTTTAATCACATCTCATAATCCGAAACCAACATCAAACGCAACACAAACAATGAAGATTCAAACCAAACACACGACAAATAAATCATCCATACCAACAACATTAATAAAAAGTCAAAATAAATTAAAGATTCGGTTAGAAGAAATGGACCTCGATGAAAGTGATCTTTGTCGATAATAAGAAATCCGAAGACCAAAACTCGATCGGAGAACCTCACGACGAACAAATCAAACTCGGTATTAAAATAATAACCTGACAGCTCCAAAACTCGTGAATAAAATTTTATTCTACGAAACCCAAACTCACGACGACGATATTCGATAAAGTCAACTTGAAACTCACTATCGACGTGGAACCATGAAATAGACGAAACCAAAATCAACCAAAGACAACAAGAAACCAAAAACCAAACAGATCGAGCTCCGGTGAGCTCCGGTGACGGAGAAGCGACGGCGGATCTTGTCGACGGTGACTGTTGTCACCGGAGGGAGGGAAGGACGGCGGTGGAGATCTGGTCGTACGGTGGCGACGAGTTGCGGCGGAGATCTGGTCGGATCTAACCGACGCGCCGCTACCGGAGCTGGTCGTGAGCCGGCGTCGCGATTGTTTTTCCGTCTAAATCTAACCATAATTCGAAGGAAATCGATGAGATCTAGGAATTTGGGACTGAACCGAGCAGACGAAGACCAGTAAACTAATTCCGGCAAAAAAGTTCGCCAGAAAACTCAAACGAAACGGCCAGATCTCACCGGCTTCGCTGTTTCTCGTCGGAGAGGGAGAGAGGAGTGACGACGCGGTTGTGGGAGTGGTAGTGTCGTGGTGGCCGGAGCTCTGGTCGCCGGCGGCGACGTTAGAGAGAGAGAGAGTAGACTTTAGAGAGAGAGAGTCTTTTAAGAGAGAAAAAGAGCAAAAATCTGATTTTTTGTCTATGCTCCCATTTTTTTTGGTTCCCTCTTTTTTTTGTGTATGTGTGGGTACATATTGTGTTGAGTATTTTCTTTGTTGACAAGAAAAAGAGAGGGGGTGGGGTAACGTGGGGTAGGGGGTAGTGGTGAGGTGTTATCTTTTTATTGGGTGGGTGGTTAGGATAAGATAGGGTTAGTTATTTTTTGTCATTTTGTGGAGGGATTATCACACGGGTGAGGGTACACGGTAGGATAGGGTAAACAATAGGTAAAAACGATATCGGGGAGGGACGAAATTAGGTGTCTACATCATGGCCCCTTTGAATGTAAACATGAAGTGTTTTCAGGCAAAGAAGTAGACAGCGAGATAGAATTTTGTCTCGACCATTATTCAAAGAAAGAAACAGGAGAAAGAAGGACTACCGGGTCTTGAATTAGGACAGCCTACCCACCCAAGTTATGAAGGGATCAATTGAGAAGTATCTCCAAGGATTGGACGGAGATAGACTATACCGAGTTGGAGAGTCGAGTGAAGTTTCGTCGAGGTTCCGGTCCGCGGCTCTGTTATTACATCAAAATGAAAATTACAAGTTAAAACATAAATGAAATTACAAAAATCCTATCAATACAGCTTTTGGTTGTTCTTGACTCGACTTTCATCACCCTATTCTTCAGACGGGCTCCTGACTTGCAATTTCTTTCAACTTGTTGCTTGGCTTTCAATTACTTCGCTTTGTTGCATGACTTTTCATTTCTTCATCCTATTCTCCAGGCGGGCTCCTGACTTGCTATTTCATCACCCTGTTCTTCAGGCGGGTTCCTGACTTGCTATTTCATCACCCTGTTCTTCAGGCGGGCTCCTGACTTGCTATTTCATCACCCTGTTCTTCAGGCGGGCTCCTGAAACCCAACATTAAAACTAGAACAAAAATTATCCCAAATAAAAATTATAGTAAAATAGTATTTCACTTTTGAAAGCGTTGTCCCATTTTCCAGGAGGGTCCTGAGCAGAAAGTAAAATCCCATTTTTCAGGAGGGTCCTGCGCATAAAGTAAAATCCCATTTTTCAGGAGGGTCCTGAACATAAAGTAAATTCCCATTTTTCAGGAGGGTCCTGAACAGAAAGTAAATTTCCATTTTTCAGGAGGGTCCTGAACATAAAGTAAGATCCCATTTTTCAGGAGGGTCCTGAATTGAAAGTAAATTCCCATTTTTCAGGAGGGTCCTGAATTGAAAGTAAATTCTCATTTTCCAGGAGGGTCCTGAACATAAAGTAAATTCTCATTTTTCAGGAGGGTCCTGATCATAAAGTAAATTCCCATTTTTCAGGAGGGTCCTGAATTGAAAGTAAATTCCCATTTTCCAGGAGGGTCCTGAACTGAAAGTAAAATCCCATTTTTCAGGAGGGTCCTGAACAGAAAGTAAAATCCCATTTTTCAGGAAGGTCCTGAACATAAAGTAAATTCCCATTTTTCAGGAGGGTCCTGAATTGAAAGTAAATTCTCATTTTTCAGGAGGGTCCTGAATTGAAAGTAAATTCCCATTTTTCAGGAGGGTCCTGAACATAAAGTAAAATCCCATTTTCCAGGAGGGTCCTGAACATGAAAGTAAATTCCCATTTTTCAGGTGGGTCCTGAACATAAAGTGAAATCCCATTTTTCAGGAGGTTCCTGAACATAAAGTAACATCCCATTTTTCTGGAGGGTCTTGAACATAAAGTAAAATCCCATTTTTCAGGAGGGTCCTGAACATAAAGTAAAATCCCATTTTTCAGGAGGGTCCTGAACATAAAGTAAAATCCCATTTTTCAGGAGGGTCCTGAACAGAAAGTAAATTCCTATTTTTCAGGAGGGTCCTGAACATAAAGTAAAATCCCATTTTTCAGGAGGGTCCTGAACAGAAAGTAAAATCCTATTTTTCAGGAGGGTCCTGAGCTGAAGGTAAATTCCCATTTTCCAGGAGGGTCTTGAACAGAAAGTAAAATCCCATTTTTCAGGAGGGTCCTGAACAAAAGTAAAATCCCATTTTTCAGGAGGGTCCTGAACATAAAGTAAAAACCCATTTTTCAGGAGGGTCCTGAACATAAAGTAAAATCCCATTTTGCAGGAGGGTCCTGAACAGAAAGTAAAATCCCATTTTTCAGGAGGGTCCTGAACAAAAGTAAAATCCCATTTTTCAGGAGGGTCCTGAACATAAAGTAAAATCCCTGGATATGCATTTCCAATGGTAGCTGAATCAAGTGAAACGAATTTTCCCCTGTTTCAATCAAAGAAAAATTTGTCAGTTAAAAACTTAGTGGTGGCTTGCAGATCTTGGCTTTTCAGGTATCTGCCCAGCACTCGTTCCTTTCATCTTTGTTCCAAATTGCTAACACTTGTCGTGTCTTGCCGCATCATTGACCCGAATCCAGATTGAGGGAAATGAGTTCTGACTCAAACAATGGGTTTCCATTTTTACCATGCCCCCGAGGTGCACTCTTTTCCCAAATATGAAAGTCTTCCACGAATCCAATAGCCTGTCGGTTGATAGACTTCCTTTGCTTCGTGTTGAATTATGATCATATTTCTTTCCTGTGCTGTTCCTTGGCTTTTTCTCATATAATTGGACAGACTGGTAGTAAATTTTGAAATCCTTTCTCGCTTGTTCTGACACAGACTTGACATAAAAAAAATGTAAAGAAATGATGGTGACTCTTGTTTTGATAAATAACATAAGAAAAGACAAAAACATGAATATGTAAATGAAAGAAAAGGGCAATGTCCCATATTCAAAAAGAAAACTTATCTAAATACGACAACCAACTCCAATGAGAATGACATGCATTTTGGATTGAGCTGCCTGATCTTCCTATCCAAACTCCCCATTTGTTGTTGAGTTCGTGCCTTTTGTCGCTGAGCCGCTTCTTCAAATCCATTGGACTCATACATCACATTCAACTGACGAGATCTAAAAAGACATTCTCCAACAAATCTCTTTCTTTTCACTTTTCACTTTTCTCTTGAACTCTCAATCGCCTTACGGTGCCCGTGAGGGTTTTTAACCAATAAGACTCTCTCATTTTTATTTCTCTCCACTCATCATCGCCTTATGGTGCCTGCAAAGGTTTTCACCAATAAGACTCTCTCATTTTCATTTCTCTCAACTCACCATCACCTTATGATGCCCACGGGGGTTTTCACCAATAAGACTCTCATTTTTGTATTTCTCTCCTGATTTCTTATGCCGAGGGAGACAAATGGTACCTCATAATGTATCATCAATATCCATTGCTTGATTAGCCTTAACATCCTCAAAGATTGATCTGAAGGTCTTTCTTTGGTTGTAACTTGGCTTTTGGATAAGGTTAGAAAAAATGGTAAGGGGCTCAAACGATACTTAAAGTGGGGGTGGGACTTACAACTTTTGGAATCGACTCAAACAACATGTTAATTCATGCCCCAGTTTTTGCTGACTGGGTGAATCTTAAATCTTTATTTGGTTGGACCGAGCCCGAAATAGGGCAGCCTACGTATCTCACTCCCGAGAGAGGAGAATCAGGTCGCACGTAGTTCCATCAGCTTGTTCTTTGTTTTGATTTGATTTTTTTTCTTTTATTTTCGAACTCTTTCTTTTATTCTTATTTTCTTGACATTTATCTTTGACTCTATTTTGATTCCAAAAAAGGGATATGAAAGAAAAATAAACGAGGCTCAAACGGGTAAACAAAGGATGACACAATGTTTGGATAGAAGAATAAAATGCCTTCATCATATCAATCTTCAAAAATGCAAGTACTAAACATGCAATAAACTCAACAAAGGATCAAATATCATACATAGTATCTTTTGACCGCATCAGCATTGATAGCCATTTCTGCCATTTTGCCTTCAATATCTGTCAAATATAAGGCTCCATTGGGTAACACTTTCTTCACAACGAAGGGACCTTGCTAGTTAGGGGAGAACTTTCCTTTCGCTTCAACCTGGTGAGGAAGGATACGTCTTAATACCAACTGACCAACTTCAAAATTCCTGGGACGGACCTTTTTGTTATACGCACGAGCCATCCTCCTCTGATACAACTGGCCATGACACACGGACGTTAGCCTTTTTTCCTCGATCAAACTCAAATGTTCCAGTCGGGTTTTTACCCATTCGTCATCATCAATCTCTACTTCTACAATGACTCGAAGAGAGGGAATTTCAACTTCTGCAGAGATGACTGCTTCTGTCCCATACACTAATAAATATGGAGTTGCCCCTGTTGAAGTGCGAACAGTGGTGCGATAACCTAGCAATGCAAACGGCAACTTTTCATGCCACTGTCTAGAACCTTGTACCATTTTTTGCAGTATGTTTTTTATATTTTTATTGGCGGCTTCTACAGCACCATTGGCCTTTGGGCGATATGGAGTAGAATTTCGATGTGCGATCTTAAACTGTTGACACACTTCTTGCATCAAATGACTATTGAGATTGGCAGCATTGTCTGTAATGATTATCTTAGGAATTCCAAATCTACAAATGATATTGGCATGAACAAAATCTACCATAGCCTTCTTTGTTACTGACTTGAAAGTTACTGCTTCCACCCACTTTGTGAAGTAGTCAATGGCTACCAAAATGAATCTATGTCCATTTGATTCCTTCGGCTCAATCGGTCCAATCACATCCATTCCCCAAGCCACGAACGACAATGGAGCGGCCATTGCATGCAACTCAACAGGAGGAGAACGTATCAGATCGCCGTGCACCTGACATTGATGACACTTTCGAACAAATTGAATAGAATCCCTCTCGATAGTATGCCAGTAATAACCTGCTCGAAGAATCTTCTTTGACAAGACATGACCGTTCATATGCGACCCACATACTCCAGAGTGTATTTCAGCCATGATTGCCGAGGCTTTTTTTGCATCTACAAACCTTAAAAGTCCCAGATCTGGGGTCCTCTTATACAAGATTCCCCCACTTAAGAAAACTCCACTAGCCAAACGCCTAATAGTCCTCTTTTGATCGTTGGTGGCATATGTTGGGTATTCTCCTGACTGAATGTACCGCTTGATATCCAAAAACCAAGGTTCTCCATCGAGCTCTTCTTCAACCGCATTACAGTAAGCATGTTGATCACGACTCTGTATATGCACTGGATCGATGTAGGCCTTGTCAGGATGTTGGAGCATTGAAGACAGAGTGGCTAAAGCATCAGCAATTTCATTACGAATCCTTGGAATATGCCTAAATCTTACTGACACAAACCGTTGACATAGCTCCTGCAAGCATTGTAGATACGGGATGAGCTTCAAATCTCGCGTCTTCCAATCGCCTTGAATTTGATGGACGATCAAATTCAAATCTCCCAACACTAATAATTCCTGGACTCCCATATCGACAGCTAACCTCAAACCAAGAATGCAGGCTTCATACTCTGCCATATTATTAGTACAGTAGAATTGAAGTTGTGCTATTACCGAGAAATGTTGTCCCGATTCAGAGATAAGAACCGCACTTATTCCGACTCCTTTCATATTGACAGCTCCATCGAAAAATAACCTCCAACCTGGATCAGCCTCTATAACAACTTCATCGACACACGACACTTCTTCATCAGGAAAATATGTCTTTAACGGTTCGTACTCTTCATCGATGGGATTCTCAGCAAGATGATCTGCCAAGGCTTGGGCTTTCATGGCGGCTCGAGTCACATATACAATGTCGAACTCGATAAGCAATATTTGCCACTTTGCCAATCGACCTGTCGGCATAGGCTTCTGAAAGATATACTTCAAAGGATCCATGAGGGAGATGAGATACGTAGTATAGGATGAGAGATAGTGCTTCAACTTCTGTGCTATCCAAGTTAGGGCACAACACGTCCTTTCAAGAAGAGTATACCTGGACTCATATGCGGTGAACTTCTTGCTAAGATAATAAATAGCTTGCTCTTTTTTGCCTGTGACATCATGTTGACCCAGGACACAACCGAAAGAATTGTCCATGACTGATAAATATAAGATCAAAGGCCTACCAGGCTCCGGGGGTACCAGTACGGGCGGATTTGACAAATATCTTTTGATTCGATCGAACGCTTCCTAACATTCTTCAGTCCATTTTACCGCAGCACTCTTTTTCAACAACTTGAATATGGGCTCACAAGTGGTTGTGAGTTGAGCAATAAACCTGCTAATGTAGTTCAGTCTACCAAGCAAACTCATCACCTCCGTTCTATTCTTGGGCGAGGGCAAATCCTGAATGGCTTTGATTTTTGAAGGATCCAATTCAATTCCCCGACGGCTGACTACAAACCCCAACAGCTTTCCAGATGGAACTCCAAATACATATTTTGCCGGGTTGAGTTTGAGATTATACCTGCGAAGCCTTTCAAAGAACTTTCTTAAATCTTTAACATGGTCGGCCTGACTTTTTGACTTAATAATCACATCATCCACGTAGACCTCAATCTCTTTATGCATCATATCATTAAACATAGTGGTCATGGCTCTCATGTATGTTGCTCCAGCATTCTTCAAACCGAACGACATCACTCGATAACAATAAGTTCCCCATGGTGTGATAAAAGACGTCTTCTCCGCGTCTTCATCATCCATAATGATCTGGTGATATCCGGCATAGCAATCCACAAAAGAGGCAACCTCGTGTTTAGCACAGTTGTCTAACAAAATGTGGATATTGGGAAGTGGAAAATCATCTTTCGGACTTGCTCTATTCAAATCTCGGTAATCAACACACACTCAAATTTTGCCATCTTTCTTTGGTACGGGAACAACATTGGATAACCACATGGGATAACGAGACACTTGAATTACTTTGGCTTCTAGTTGTTTCATGATTTCCTCTTTGATTTTAATACTTACATCGGTTTTAAACTTCCTCAACTTTTGTTTGACAGAGGGGAACGCAGGATCAGTTGGCAACTTGTGAGCCACTAATTTTGTACTTAAACCGGGCATATCATCATAAGACCATGCAAAAACATCCTTATAATCAATTAATGCTTGAATAATTCCCTCTTTTAACTGTGGCAAAGCATGTACACTGATTTTAGTTTCCCTAACATCGTCTTGATCCCCTAGATTTATTGGCTCAGTCTCATTCAAATTAGGATTCGGTTTGTCTTCAAACTGTTTCAACTCTTTGCTTATTTCTTCTAGTGCTCCTTCTTCATTATATTCTCCGTCCCGCTTCATTACATCTTGATTAGTTTGGATTTTAAGATCAGGCTGAAAATTCTGCATGCATGTCATGTCATTAGAATCAGCATAAAGAGAACTGTGTAAGAAAAGAAAAACAAAATATATTAGATACAAAACAAAAGGGACATTGCATTTCATTAAATTAAAGATAGAAGGGTTTAAACACAGATCCCAACATAACATAAACAAACTAAAAATCCGAATTGCAACCCTGAAATAACTCGGATAAACAGAAAGAAAAACAAAATAAACTACCAAAACTCCCTCCTGACAGGGAGAGGAGTGACTTCCCAATTATTGAGCCGGACAGCTGGACCTATGAATTGTACATCTGCCATACTGGTACCTTCTCCTGCTTCGACCATATCAACTTCGATACAAAGGTTCTGGAAGTCATCAACCAATTCAACCTCAAATTCTACATGTTTCGTGACACCGCTCTTAACAAATGATTCACTGAGTAGTGGAATTAGGCGAGGGAGTGACCATATTTCCTTTTTCCTTCCCTTGGCTTTCTTCAGATCTTCAGCTGTAGGCTCAAATCCCAGACCAAACGTGCCCAGGTTCTCACTCGAACATATGGGATGAACTATACCATGCAGAGACGCTCCCAAACCCTTCCCTGGCTCAAATCCATATTTCCAAAGTTCACTCACCATCATGATAGAAGGAGAAGACAATTGTGGTCCCGGTATAGCCTGTCATTCAAGGATACGATTCACTGGCACTGTATCAATAATTTGATAGACGAATGTCTCCTCTACGTTATTTGCTTCAATAAGAGACAAGGGAGAATCTTCGTAGGCTGACAAATCTCCTTCACCATGAATAACTACTTCTTTCCTGTCATGCTCAAACTTAATCATCTGGTGCAGTGTAGATGCAACCGCCTTGGCCTTGTGGATCCACGGCCTTCCCAACAACAGATTGTAAGAGGATTCTACATTCAATACTTGAAACTCTATGGTGAACTCAACAGGCCCTATGGTCAACACTAGTTCTATTTTGCCAATGGAATTTGATTTTGCACCATCGAAAGCCCTGACACATACATTGTTGGGCCTGATCCTCTCCGCACCAATATTCAGCTTTTGCAAAGTAGAAATAGGGAAAATGTTTGCTCCTAAACCTCCATCAATCATAACATGAGTGACATAGAAATCTTCACACTTCACTGTAATGTAAAGGCCCCGATTATGCCCTGTACCTTCAACAGGCAATTCATCATCAGAAAAGTTGATCCGATTGACCTCAAAGATTTTTCCAACCATTTTCTCAAGCTGGTTGATTGTAATCTCCCTTGGAATATATGCTTCATTTAATACCTTCAGTAGAACATCACGATGCTCCTTGGAGTGCAACAGCAAAGATAAAAGGGAAATTTGAGCAGGGGTTTTCTTCAACTGGTCTAATATTGAATACTCTGGCAATTTCATCTTTTTCAAAAATTCTTTGGCTTCTTCTTCGGTGATAGTCTTTTTGATGGATGACGGTCCACTCACCGTTGGCTTGGACTTTCTTAAGCTTTCAGGCACGAAACATCTTCCTGACCTAGTCAAACCCCCTACCTCATCTACATCTTCCACTACTTCTTTCCCATGATAGGTCATCACGATCCGTCCATAATTCCAGGGAATCCTTTTCGTATCAACTATCGGAGGTTGGGTCACCGGTTTGAGGACAATAGGCGCTGCCAGTGCTCCTTTCACCGTCAAGATAGGCTGACTCAGAGCTCCCATCACCGTCAACTTAGGTTTATCCTGACTTGAATCAACATACCTTCTGGCGCTCTGTACTGTGATCAGAGGTTTCTTTGTGCTTTCTTGCGATTTGTCTTCTCTCATTCCTTCCTGGTTCAATGATATTGCTTTCAAAGACTCTGCTACATTCACCGATTTCTCCTCAATGGTCTGTATCTTGACAATAGGCTTATAACCCCTCGAAGACTCTTTCCCATCATATATCAATTCTAACATATTGGCTTCAGCATGGGTCGGCAGCGGATTCTGGTTAATGTTTGGACCCTCCGAGGCCTGGACCAGCATCTGATTTGTGTCAATTAAATCTTGGACAGCCCTCTTTAAATGCCATCATTTCTCGATATCATGGCCTGGCATATCAGAACAGTACGCACACCTTAAAGAATAATCGAGATTCCTTGGTGGTGGATTTGAAAGCCTTCCTTGAATTGGGCTTAAAACCTTCAATTATCTCAACCTATCAAACAAACTAGCATATGACTCTCCAAGAGGTGTGAATTGATTTTTTACCGTCTTCTCCTTCTTAAACTCGGGCTTAGGCTGAAAATTGGGTCTGGAGGGGCTTTGGTAATTTGGTGGAGCGAATGGGTGATTTTGTGGAGTTTGCGCGTGCCACTGCGGGTAAGAAGGGGTTTGGGCATATGGCTACGTGCTATATACTGGGTAAGGGGGTGGTGGAATGGAATATAAAGGGTTTTGTGGAGGGTAGTAATGGTGGGGAGGAATATATGGAGCTTGGGCGTAGACTTGGGATTGGGATTGGGGATAGGGGCGAGGTGGTCTTTTAGGATAAGAATGGGTTCCGGCTACGACAGTCGCAACATCCTCTTTCTTCTTTTTACCTCCAAATGCACTAGATCCACCTTGAATCGCTTGTGTGGTAGCTTTTAATGCAGCAAAACTCACTATTCGACCGGTCTTAATCCCGTCCTCTATCATCTCCCCCATTTTGAGGACTTCCATAAAAGACTTTCCCATTGCCGGAAGTAAATGTTGAAAATAGGTCTCATCCTGCCCTTGAATGAAAACTTCTACCAACTTACTTTCTTTTATTGGAGGCTTTACCCTAGCGGCCTATTCACGCCACCTTATCGCGTATTCCCTAAAACCTTCAGTGCTCTTTTTCTTCATGTTGACCAAAGATTTTTCGTCCGGAATCAAGTCGATGTTGTACTGAAAATGTTGAACAAATTCAGAAGCCAAATCATCCCAACTGTTCCATTTATCGATATCCCGATCGATGAACCATTCTGAAGCCAGATCTGAAAGACTCTCGCTAAAGAAGGCCATGAGTAGTTCTTCCTTTCCTCCTGCAGCCCTCAACTGGTTGCACTAACATCTCAAGTGTGCAACAGGATCACCGTTCCCTGCGTACTTCTCGAACTTAGGCATCTTAAAACCGGGGGGCAGGTTGATGTCTGGGAACATGCACAGGTCTTTATAGGAAACACTTCTATAATCTCCGATTCCTTGTAAATTCCTCATAGCTTGATCTAAACTCTTCAGTTTCTGGGCTATGACATCCTGTTCCTCCGTTGCGACAGGTTTCTCCGTATCAAATGGAAATGCAGGCGGCTGAGTGTACCCATACGGTTCATTCAATTGCAGAGTAGGCTCAGTAGCATATTACTGACCATCTGAAACCTTCAGTACTGGATCACTGGAAGACCGAGGAAGCCTCATTGTGGGACGCACAGTATATATGGGAGTTTCATGTGATGGTGGGGCCACGAATACCGGTGTGATCGGTGGCGTTGGCTGAGCAGCTGGTCTTGATTGGGGAGCTGCAAAGGGCACACCAGAATGTCCAGGATAATAATGTCGCAGAGTGAATCCTGGCGCGTGCTCAGGTGACTCAGTAGGAGAAGAGAATTGTGCCTGAGAGAGCGGTGGGAAATTAGAGATATTCCCAAGACCTTCAGGGAGCGGAGGAGGAGGCATTCCGCTGGCCCATGCCCGGTGCAAATCTAACAATTGTTGCCTGAGCCTTACTACCTCATCATTGTGTTCTGAACTTTCTTCCCTGTGATCCTGATCCGGGTCAATGAGCGAATTTTCAATCTCCCTGCTAGCCATGGCGAGCTTTGCTTTGGATCTCGTGAAGTATGGGTGACTAGCCAGAGTGCTGCAAACCTACCACTGTTATCTGAAAGAATATTCTCATTAAAGACGACATCCGTTAGGATTAGGGTATACAAAAAGCATGGAAATCACGTTGGTAAAATTGCCCTAAGTTCATGTTCATTTCTACCAGCTTTCAAGGGTAGCGAAGTCATTTTAACATCATCCCGATTTTATCTACACTTATTTTTATCTACACCTATTATTATTTTTTATTCTTCTCTTTTTTCTTTTTTTTTATCATTCTTTATGGCTTTTGTTTTCCTTAAAAGAGGAAAAAAATAATGAAAAACAACGAAAAAAAATGATTAGATCGAACCCAAAAGTAGGTTGCCTACGTATCATGTTGTACATGAATCAGATCTTGCGTAGTTCGGGCAGTTTTGCCAAAATGGTCAATTAAAAAATTTTTTCTTTCTTGAAACAAAGTGTCAAAAGAATTGATGAAAATCTTTTTTTTTTTTTTTAGGTTTAAATCTCTATACAAAATGAAACCCGTGATTACCAAAGAAAAAAACTTTTTGGGTTTTCAATTTTTGAATTTCATGTGAAAAAGAAACTTGAAACTATTAAAGAAAAATCTTTTTGTAGTTTTCTTTTAGACGATGTATATGAAACACCTACTCTAAGTGAAGAGTGAAGAAAATCTTTTTGAATTTTTCAGATTCCTGTACAACATGAAATCTATGGTTACCAAAGAAAATATTTTTGGATTTTCGATTTTAAATTTCATACGAAAATGAAACTTGAACCTATTAAAGGAAAATATATTTTTTGCTTTTTTTTAAAGATGTACACGAGACACCTACTCTAAATGAAGAGTGAAGAATTTTTTTTTTTTGAATTTTGAAATAAGATCCCCGAACCTAAAATAGGTTGCCTACGTATCTCACTCCCGAGAGAGGAGAATCAGGGGTGCGTAGTTCGTCCAGATTGGACAATTAACGATTAACTAATAAATTGACCCTAACTTAAGAGACAAAACCAAAAACAAACGAATAAAAACTCTTTGGATTTTTCAATTAGACACTTTAACTAAGACTGACACCATCCATTATGGAAAAAATCTTTTTGGTATTTTTGCTTTTGACAAATACATAGAAAAGGCAAACAAAAAAACTTTTTTTTTTTTTGAATTTACGGTACTTTGAGAAGACAAATGCAAAAATGTAAAAAAAATCTTTTTGAGTTTTTGAATCGTGAAGAACAAAAGCCATAAAGAATTCTAAAATAAACTACGACATTCCTTTTGATTCATTCTTTTCGACTCACTTTACATATATATATATATATATATATATATATATATTTTATTTTTTATTTTTTTTAAATCTGTCCGTCAAATGACCACGTTACCCTCAAATATGCAACAGTTAGCACGTAGTGATGCTTTAAAGGTGAGTCTCCTACAAAGGATCGTGTAGGCCTCGCTAGGTCTCAATATGATGCACATAAGAATGACCTAAAGGCTGACCTACGTTGTGGTTTACTAACAAGGCCGTTCGGGGGAGCATATGGTCGATAGTGGCTGCTTTGCTTTCCACCCACTCCATACATCCAACGGCTCCCCCCCTAAAATAAAAGTGACTCAACTAGAGTTCGTGTGCACGACGTGCGCTCCGAGACTTGTTGCAGAAAGAAGGCCGAAGGGTGGACTCATGATGACAAATATAAAGCGGTAACACATAGGATAAATACTATAAACAAAGAGCACAAAAATACACAAAAGTGAAAACAATAACAAAACAATAATCACAAACAATGCTTATACACTCGTAATGCCAAACAAAGCCGATACGACTCAAAAAGAAGCTCGAATTCTGAAATATCCCCAGCAGAGTCGCCAGAGCTGTCACACCCCCTTTTTTACGCGTACTTCAAAAAATGGATACATTTTTAAAGTTCGAAAGGGTTTTATTATTTAAGTGACAAGAAATAAAAATTTGTTTCGGAAAAGGATTATTTGCATTTTTTATTCAGAGTCGCCACTTGGCATAATCCGGTGTGCCAAGTCACCTTTGAAAAATCCTTTTCGAAACTATTTGACTCTTAAACCGGTTTGCGAACAGAGATTCCGGTTAAGGAATTCTGTTGACCGAGGGGAAGGTATTAGGCACCCTTCGATCCCGTGGTTCGACCACGGTCGCATGGTGGAGCGTATCGACTATTTTGGCATTATGAAATGTATAAACCACACAAAAGAACACAAAATGATCAAACAATAAACAAAACAAAACAGTCCAAAAACGTAAAATTCCAGTCCAATTATACAGTCCGAAAAATAGAAAAAATACGAAAATATAAATCCTAATCTAAACTAAATCTAGACTACGCTCCAATGTCTTACCCGACGCCGCGGGCCTTCATCACGATTATTTTTCGCCAACATGATACGTCGGGGCATTCCCCAGTGAATAAATACAAGCGATCTCGGGGCATTCTCCGGCTAAATAAATACATCCAAATTAAACACGATAAACTAAAAGAAATTCACACGCACATTCCAACATCCAACGAAACACTTATTCCTAAATTTCGCCTACCCTAACCTACGGTTGCCTACCCGCTTGACTTACCATGATACTGTCACAAAATTGATAATTAGACGTAAAAGTAACAATAACGACGAATCGAAACAACAACAAATCAAAATTAATCCTAATTCACTTTAACGATTTTTTTTATTTTTTTTTAAAACTCGCGCCCTGAATCCCCTTTACACCACATGATTAGTGCATGCTTCGATTTTTTAATCACATCTCATAATCCGAAACCAACATCAAACGCAACACAAACAATGAAGATTCAAACCAAACACACGACAAATAAATCATCCATACCAACAACATTAATAAAAAGTCAAAATAAATTAAAGATTCGGTTAGAAGAAATGGACCTCGATGAAAGTGATCGTTGTCGATAATAAGAAATCCGAAGACCAAAACTCGATCGGAGAACCTCACGACGAACAAATCAAACTCGGTATTAAAATAATAACAGGACAGCTCCAAAACCCGTGAATAAAATTTTATTCTACGAAACCCAAACTCACGACGACGATATTCGATAAAGTCAACTTGAAACTCACTATCGACGTGGAACCATGAAATAGACGAAACCAAAATCAACCAAAGACAACAAGAAACCAAAAACCAAACAGATCGAGCTCCGGTGAGCTCCGGTGACGGAGAAGCGGCGGCGGATCTGGTCGACGGTGACTGTTGTCATCGGAGGGAGGGAAGGACGGCGGCGGAGATCTGGTTGTACTGTGGCGACGAGTTGCGGTGGAGATCTGGTCGGATCTAACCGACGCTCCGCTGCCGGAGCTGGTCGTGAGCCGGCGTCGCGATTGTTTTTCCGTCTAAATCTAACCAGAATTCGAAGGAAATCGATGAGATCTAGGAAGTTTGGGACTGAACCGAGAAGACGACGACCAGTAAACTAATTCCGGCGAAAAAGTTTGTCGGAAAACTCAAACGAAACGGCCAGATCTCACCGGCTCGCTGTTTCTCGCCGGAGAGGGAGAGAGGAGTGATAACGCGGTTGTGGGGGAGGTAGTGTCGTGGTGGCCGGAGCTTCGGTCGCCGGCGGCGACATTAGAGAGAGAGAGAGTAGAGTTTAGAGAGAGAGAGTCTTTTAAGAGAGAAAAAGAGCAAAAATCTGATTTTTTGTCTATGCTCCCATTTTTTTTGGTTTCCTCTTTTTTTGTATGTATGTGTGGGTTTATATTGTGTTGAGTTTTTTCTTTGTTGACAAGAAAAAGAGAGGGGGTGGGGTAACGTGGGGTAGGGGGTAGTGGTGAGGTGTTATCTTTTTATTGGGTGGGTGGTTAGGATAAGATAGTGTTAGTTATTTTTTGTCATTTTGTGAAGGGATTATCATACGGGTGAGGGTACACGGTAGGATAGGGTAAACAATAGGTAAAACGATATCGGAGAGGGACAAAATTAGGTGTCTACAAAGTGTACTTTTTACGTATCTCAAGATTCGACGAACTCCTTCCAAATGAGACTTATTTGGATTTTGCATATAACGAATCATAACACCAACTAGGTAAGAGATGTCGAATCTTGTTAAAGTTAAGCACATCAAACTATCCACCAACTGTCGATGCATTAGAGCATCTTCCAAGTCTTTCCCTTCATGAGAACATATCTTAGTATTTGGATCCAGTGGTGTTGAGATTGGTTTGCAATTGAACATTCAAAACTTCTTCAGGGGATCTTTGGAATATTTTTATTGATGCAAACAAATTCCTTCTTCACTGCGATCAACCTCCAAGCCAAGAAAATGATTGAGCTGTCCGAGTTCCTTTAACTAGAAGTTATCGACAAATTCTTCTTAGTTCGAAGAATTTCTTCTTCACAATCTTCTGTTATGATTAGATCATTCACATATACTAGCACAATAGTTAGCTTTCTGTCAGCAATTTTCACAAACAAACTGGAATCTGTCAGTGCTACTGAATAACTACTATGAATTATAAGAAATTTAGAAATCTTACCGTACAATGCCCTTGGAGCTTGCTTTAATTCATATAGCATATTTCGAAGCTTACACACATAATCTAGATGATCTTGTCTTTGAAAATTCATTAGTTGACACGTGTAGATCTCCCAATCCAACTCTTTATGCAAAAAGGCTTTCTTTATGTCCATCTACCACAGATTCCAATCTTTACAAGATGCAAGTGCAAGTAGAACCCTAATCGTAGTAAGATTTTTCACTAGACTAAACGTTTTATCATAATCTAGTCAAAAAAACCCGAGCTACAAGTCGATCTTTATGCCTTTTAATTGATCCATTTGTGTGTTGATTTGTCTTGTAAATCCATTTGCAAGAAATAGGTTTGGCATCCCTTGATTTTTTCATGAGCTCTCGAGTCTGATTTTCTTCTAGTGCAATAATTTCCTCCTCCATAGCTTTAATCCACTTTGAATTCTGGAATGCTTCCTCAAAAGTCTCTGGATCTTTTTCATTTTCTTCTTCTACTATGGCGGTATTGGCATATTTGAGATTTTGCTTTCTGATCCATGTTAACCTTCTAAGTAAAGGTGGTGTGTTTGCTCCATTGAGCTCACCTTCTTTACCTGGTTGTTGGTGCAAACCAATTTTCCAAGGAATTTGAGTCATATCTTCTTCAATATTATCTTCATTAACTGCACCTTCAACTTCATCTAGACTCAACTGGCTATGAGACAAGTGCAACACATCTTTGAGAACATCTGAATATGGAAGCAATTCCTTATTTGAAGACCACCATGAAGAAGATTCATCAAATATCATATTTCGAGAAGTGTAAAACTTTCTTGTTGTTGGATCACAATATCGCCACCTTTTTTATTGGTTGTCATACCCTATAAAAATACACCTAACAACCTTCTTGTCCATCTTGCTACGTAAATGATTAGGTACAAATACATAGCATACACACCCCAAAACACCAAAATATCTGACTGAAGATTTCATATTCCACAACTTTTCGAAAGGTGAAAGAAAACATAACCTTCGTTGAGGAAGTCTATTCATCACATAAGTTCCAGTCTTCATAGCTTCCACCCAAAGTTGTCCAAAAATATTTTTTGTGTGAAGCATGCTCCGATAAATTTTTGGTAGATGTTTATTATTTCTTTTTGTTACACCAAGTTGTTATGGCGTGTTTGGACATTTGAACTGTTGGTGTATTTGACACTTCCGAAGGAAGTTAGAAAATTCATATGAGATATATTCCCGAACAAAGAATTTTTTTTACCAACTTGTACTTTAACATCCTTTTTCAATTCTTTAAACTTTAAAAAAGTATCAAACTTTTCCTTTAGAAAATAAATACATACATACCTTGAAAAATATCAATGAAGGTCAGCATATATTTCATTCCACCAACAAATGCTTGCTTGACCGGTCTAAACACATTAGAGTGAATTAATTCTAATGGTTCCTTAGCTTTATAATTTGACTCCTCATACGGCAATTGATGTGCTTTTCCATACTGTCAGCCTGCACATATTACATTTGTCCTTATTGGAACATTGACTTTTCCATCATGACACTAAACTTAGAGTAGCTAACATGACTCAACTGCATGTGCCATAAGTCTATAGTGTCATTCTTTCTCGCCCTGTCTGCATATGTCGTTTCTGCTGACATTATATAAACGAAATTCAATCTTGGTCCCTTCATCACTGACTTTTCTTTAATCTCAAAGTGTTGATATAACCTTACATCGTTCTGACTAAATAGAACAAAACAACTCGAAGATTTTAGTTGGGATACTAAGAAAAAATTTCTTCATACCTGGAACATGATAAACATTTTAAAGAGGCATCAGATCAATACAATTCTGTGGAGGCACTACTGTATTATCAATGTGAGCTATTGTTAATTTTGTGTCATTGGCTGTCACCACCTCATGATTTTTTTATATTCAGATATATTTTGTAACTTATCTATGTCACCTGTCATGTAGTTTGAGTAACCAGAATCAACAATTTAAATCTTCACATAGTTAATTTGTTTACAGGTTGTTACTGTAAGAGCTAACTCTTCTTGTCTGCAATAAAGAATGCCTCAGCATCCCAATCCTCTTCAACCTGGAAAGTGGCAACATTATTTTCAATAATATTTTTCTTTGACTTGCAATATCTGGCCATATGCCCCTTCTTCTCGCAATTATAGCTCTTGTCTTCAAACTTTTTGCCATGACTTTGATTCTTTCAACCACCATCTCCAAGAGTGTTCCTTTAACCTTGGCGACCTTCCACCTCGTCATTGTTTGTATTAGATCCACTAGCACCATGTTCCTTGAACTTTCAGCTTCCTTTATTAACAAAGAGTTCTTCATCTTAACCCTTCAGTGAAGCTCCTCCTATTTGCTTGGCCAAGGCTTCCTGATCTGTTAGCAAATTTTCCAATTTCATAAGTGAGGGCTGATATTTTCATCCTTGTATAGCATCAATAAAGCCTTTATATTCAGGCTTTAGACCATGGATGATTATCCACTTCATCCTCGTCTCTCCAATTGGATCTTGTGGATCTAACTCTGAAATCTCTCGACATAGCATCCTCACCTTATTAAAGTATTGTGCAATTGTCATGTTGTGTTGTCCTATCGAGAGTAATTATCTCTATAAGAGTTGGAGCCTCATATCATTTTTCTTTGAAAATAGATTGGCAAATGTATCTCAAGCTTTCTTCGGTGTGGTGGCGTCTTGTATGTTCTCTAGCACATCCTCTTCAGTTTTTGTCTTCAAAACGAATATAGCCTTTTTCGTTTTTATCTTCCACTTTTGCAATATGCCATGTGCATCTTCTGCTTCTGGTTGTGTCACACCGTTGTCGTTTAAACCTCCCATAGATCTTACCCTTGCATATAAGACATTATGCAAGTGGACCATGTACTGTAATTTTTATTCATGAGTTTTTTCCTTTCGTCGACAGCTTGTAGGTCTGTCATTGTGTCAACAGTAAAAATCTCAACAAAAAACTACAGTACATGATTTTTCCAAAGAACAACCTTACTCTTGATATCAAATGAAGAACTTAAAGAAATAATAAGTTCTGTAAAGAAGAGTTATAGCCGAAGAGAAAGATATAGTTTCGAAAAAACTGGACAACTATTTTATTCCCTGTTTATGATCCTTTTAAATAAAAATTACAAATTACACACACTCACAATCCTACTAAACCACTAACAAATTGCACTAACCAAATTCTCCTAAACATTAGGACCAACTATCTGCAACTCTAAATACTAGGAAAATAATAACGTAAAAAAATAACAACCTAATAACAAATAAATCTAAAAGATAGCCTACTGTAGACTTGGTCAAATTTAAACAATGTTGATGTTGTACAACTTTAACAATTTATATTGAGAAGCACTCCTTTATGTGGATAGTGAAGCAAGAACAGGAGATGTCTCGCGTCGTCGTCATCGCTTTCTTGGCTTTAGCTTTGGATAATGATTGGGATATTAATTTTTTTGGAAAAGATTTATTCAAACTTGAAAATAAGTAAAATTTTAATCCAAAAATCCAATGGAATATTTTTCTCCATTTGCGGATGCGCTTCGAACGTAATGAGAACACAGTCACAATGCACCTCAAAGGGACATGACCTTTCGAGGCAAGAGACACACTATTTCAAGCAGAAAAATGACCTGCGTGCGCACCTGGTGAGCTGCACGCACAGGTCCAGTGCAAACGTCATTGGAATGTGCAAAACATCACCTGCGGCCGTAGGTCTGGTGCAGATCGGCCGCAACTGGCTTGACATTTCAGAAAGTTGCCTCTTTTTGTGAATCATTGCTTCCTTTTTGAAGGTATACTTTATGACTATAAATACTTGACATTTTCCTCAGGTAAAGGTATGATTTTGAGTTGAAAAACATCTTCTTCTAAAAGCTCTCGTGTGATCATCAAATCGTTGAGTGAGTTTGAAGTTTCAGAAAATTTGAGGTGCTGCTATTTCCTGAAAGTAAATCATTTTATCTTGGGAGGAAATATTCCATTAACCTCGGGTACTTGAGGAGAATAAATTTCTTAAGAACACACCCTGAATTCGGTGGACTTGATTCTATTCTTTTTTGTTTCATCTTCTTTTCTTAAAGTTGATATAAACTTCATTTTGATAGTTCATTTGATTATTCATTTGAACTTGTGTTTGAAGTTGTTGGAACTTCATTGTAATTTTTGAAGTTGTTATTGAACTTTTGTTTGAAGTTGTTGAACTTGATTGTAGTTCTTGAAGTTGTTCTTGAACTTAGTGTTGAAGTTCATAGTGTAGTATATAGATTTTTGTACCCGGAATAACAGAAATAATCTCTTTATACCATGTTGGTTTGGGCATATGATCAGGAGATGCACAAATGTCCCAGTGTGGAGGAGTGAGAAGTTGGCTATGAATAGATTCAAGAGAGGTCGAGATAGACCGAAAAAATATTGGAAAGAGGTGATTAAACATGATATGGTGCAGTTGTAGCTTACAAAGCACGGAAAATTATATAGGAAAGTGTATGTGGCGAATACCAATTAGGATAGAAGGTTAGGAGTTCAGAGCTAGTCCGTTCGTGCTAGTAGAGTGTTGTCCTTATTAATTAGTAGTCGTAGTGCTACACTTGTAGTTTTTGTTCTTGGACTCTTCTTGATATATGTTGTTTTGGCATAGATCGTTTGTAGACTGTATTATCATTTGTGGTAGCATTGTTTTGTTATTATTGTCATTATGTTACTCTTTATTATCTTTTGTACTTTCTTACATCTTTTTCTCAATTGTATTTTGTCTAGAACCGAGGGACTATAGGAAGCAACCTCTCTACCTCACCTTTGAAGTAGTGGTACAGACTGCATATATTATAGCCACCCTAGACCTTACTACGTGAGAACATACCGGTATGTTGTTGTTGTTGTTTCTTCATAGAGGTAACAATAAGATTTGTGTATGTTCTGCTTTCCGCAAATCTCACTTGTAAGACTACACCGATTTTGATGCCTGAGGAAATTGATACTAGATGGAATTCTACGTATGAATTTTTAAAAACTTGTTATAAATATAAAATTCCTATTACACTAGCTTTTAACCAACATTGCGGTTCATTTGCTGATTATGTTGATTGCATGCTACATAATTCTGATTGGGTTGTAATTAATGATCTTGTTAAGTTTTTAGAAAAAATTTATATAGCTACGGTTGAATTTTCCGGTGCTTACTATCCTACTGTTTGTAATATTTTGGCATATATAGCCGATATTTCTGGTTTGCTCCAACAATATAAAAATAAAGAAAGTTATAAAGAAGCTGTTGGCGCCATGTTTACGAAATTTAAAAAATATTTTTTCCCGATTCCCCCTTTTTACTTGGTTGGTGCTATGCTAAATCCGTGCATGAAATATAATCATATGTGTCACTTTAGTACTCTTATTTATACTAACTTAGAAATAAATACTAACCATGATTCTGAACAAGTACAACCTGATTTGTGGACGGCTACGGCTGATGCAATACATAGAAAAATTATATAATCACTATGCTGATTTATTTGATTCAGCCGTACCTACAAATATCACTCCAACTGTCGCTCCTCATCCTCCCGAGGAGCCATCATCTTCTAAAAGGTCGGCACATAGTGGTTTTTCTGATTCGTTTTATGATTTAAATTGTTGGAACAGTGTTGATGAGAGAACTTACACATCAACTTATCGGGAAGAGCTGAAATATTATCTTCGGACAGCACCAGAGGATCGCAGACGACGGATCAACACGTTGGATTGGTGGAGGAATAATGAATCACAATATCCTGTGCTTTCAAGATTAGCTAGAGATATCTTGAATGTTCCAATGTCAACCGTTGCATCAGAGAGCGCCTTCAGTCAGGGACGACAGCAGCTTGGAGACAACCGACACTCATTGGGAAGCAATGCAATGAATGTTCTAGTTTGCCTCAGAGATTGGATTAGAGCGGAAAGAAGAAACCAAGGAATGGAACCGGAGCCGAGCGACGAGCTGAAACTTGAAGAAATTATGACTTCACGGGAGAACTCAGCAGAATCAAGTCCAATGCATGGTTTTGCCCCCGTTGACTTCGACTATCCTATGCAAGTTCCCATTAATATTAACATGAATGAGTTGGAAAAAATGATGCATAATTTATAGATTTTTCATTCATGTAAATTATAAATTTTGGATCATTTTGCAATCAATAAAATTTCCCAAATTCATTCAGTCCTTAGTCGTTGTTTTTTATTTATTTTTATTTAACGATTTAAAATTTTAAATTGAATTTCTAGTTTTCTACTTTAAATTAAAAACTTACTTCTAATATATTATTAATTTACTACCAAATATTATTAATTTATTATATTAAGTAGCATATGTTTTGTATATTTGTGCATATATCTTCTATAGAAGTGTATATTTAACGTATATATGTGTATATGTTTTATAAATTAGTATATAAGTATATCTATACATATTGTAATGTATATATAATGTAGTATATTTTATAAGTAGTAGTATATATACATTGAATGGTGTGTATACACGTGTATATATCTTCTATAGAAGTGTATATTTAATGTATACATGTGTATATGTTTTATAAATTAGTATATAACTATACAAATATATATTGTAATGTATATACATTATAGTATATTTCATTTAAAGTATTACATATACATAGAATAGAGTGAATGGATCTTCTATAGACGTGTATATTTAACGTATACATGTGTATATATTTTATAAATTAGTATATAACTATATAAATATATATTGTAATGTAGATATATTGTATATATCTCATTTAAAGTATTACATATACATAGAATAGAGTGTATATATGTGAATAGATCTTCTATAGACGTGTATATTTAACGTATACATTACTTTATGTTTTATAAATTATTATATATATTGTAGTATATACTTTTTTTAAAGTAGTACATATATATTGAATGGTGCGTATATATGTGTATATATCTTCTATAGACGTATATCTTTAAAATATACAAGTGTATATGTTTTATAAATTAGTATGTAACAATATATATATACATATTGTTGTATATATATATATGTATATCACTATATTGTAGTATATATTTTATTTAAAGTAGTACATATATATTGAATGGTGCATATATATGTGTATATATCTTCTAAAGTAGTATATAGTTAACGTATACATGTGTATATGTTTTATAAATTAGTATATATATATATATATATATATTGTAGTGTATATATATATATATATATATATTATACTATTATAGCATATGTTTTATTTAAAGTAGTACGTATAGTCATATATAATTATATATTGAATGGTACGTATATATGTGTAATTGTTTATACTTTATATATTTTTTAAAAAATATATATTGTATATTGGAGTGTATATAGTGTATATTGGAGTGTATATAGTGTATATTGGATTTTTTATTTATTTTTTAAACGGGTTTGACCGGTTTTTAACCGGGTTTGACCGGGCTTTGGTGGGTTTGACCGGATTGGATTAAGTGGGCCCGATTCGGGTGGGTTTTAATTTTTTTACTGTTTGACCCGGCCCGGCCCGGTTAACGCCAAACCCGGCCCGTAGCCGACCTGAAACCCGGGTAAAATGAGAGGGCCGGTTTCGGGTTGGCCCGGCCCAGCCCGTTTGACACTCTTAGTTGTTGGTGAGATATATGAACCAATATATAAAGACATTGAATTTTTAGAAATGATAGTTTGGAAGGGGAAAACCCTTTCCTCTTTAACCCAAATAAATTGATTGAGCACTGTTTTTTTTTGCGTAGTAACAACCCCAAGATTAAAAGTATACGAGTACCTAACAACCAATAACCATAAAATTATGAGTTCACCACTTGTCGAATCAGTGATTATCGAATACTAAATGATTTTAAAAATAACACTAAGATCCTTTTCATGGTCCAAAAGATATTGTAAGGGTCTTTAATGGCAAAACTACACAAAGTAGCTCATACCCCTATATATAATTGAAGCCCTAAATGAGTTGTCATGTATAGTTATCTCTCAATTATACAATTAAATCAAAAAATGACGGTATTAATGTCAAATTATATGAAGGTTTGTCACGATCTCTATTTTAGTAGTCCTAAGTTTTAACTATCCGCTAAAGTTTTAACTATCCACTTCACTATGTGATAGAATATTCGTCTCAACCCCTTCGCGTACCTTCTCTGATATGATATTTTGATAGCAATTAGTGATATTAAATTGCAACGTATTGAATGTCAAAATTAAGCCCCACATTTTAATTTTACTTTTTTCCCATTTAATTAATTCCATATCAAAAAGGAAGAATTTTTCCATTTTCCAATAAAAAGGAAAAAAAAATGACGTTTTACAACACAATGATGAAGCCTCACCAGGTGGTGGGATGTAGAGTTGTCACATAGGATTCATCTTAACTTAGTACTTTTAATGTAGTGTATAAATACAGTATTTTATTAAAATTCATAATTTTAAATAATATATTTAATTTAATGTGAAAGAATTTTAAAAATCGCTCATATAATTTTCTAAATCCACCTCTGAACCTCACATGTGTCATGTGAATAGGGGTGGACGTTTGGGATCGGCGAATTAGATATGAAAGTTTCGATTTGAATTTTTGGTTTTTAAATGAAGTTACAATCTAAATCCAACTCAAATAATCTCGGATTGGATTGGATTGAATTTTTTTAAGTTTTGTTTTGGGTTTACCGGTTTGGATCTTTTTTATTTTGATTTTGACATTTGAGCCTTTAAGCAACCATAATTCACCTAAAAATTTGCTCCTTAAAATGTATCATTTTCTATCATTAACAAGGATTGATGTCATTTTTCCACACACTCTTGGATATTTTTTTCCCGTTTTTATCTAGATTAGTAGTCACAAAAAATATAAGATACTCCCTCCGACCCAAATCACTTTACTTGTTGCCCTTACTAAAAATAATTAATTCAAAATAGTTATTATTTCAAAAAGATAAGGTATGATTAGTTGTTTGTTTTCACTTTTATCCTTAGTCGTGCAAAAGAATGAAGTATTGAATTGAGGGAAGCAATAAATAAAGATATATTAGCAAATTACATTCTAATTAATGTTTTTCTTAAAGGTAGGGACGGCTCTACCATAGAGAAAAATAGGCGGTCACCTTAGACCCCCAAATTTGAGGGACCTCATTTTTTACAATAATATATTATAGATTTTTTTAAAAAAAATAATATTATTTATAGAAAAATTTAAAAAAAATTATATAAAATAAAAGAATTACTAGAATTTCATATATCTAGAGTATTATGTCTCAAGAAAGATTAAATGCATCAATTATATTATTACTTAAAAGGGAATAATTAAAAAAATCGATTATATAATTTTGAAAATAGAATTAGTAAATAAAATAGTAAAAAAAAAAAAAAAATCTTAAAAATTGAAGGTCTCCTTTTGATTTTCGCCTTAGGCCACCAATATGTTTAGCTTGAGCCGCCCCTGCTTAAAGGATATACAAAGTGACACATGACAAGTAAAATAGTTCAAACGAAGTATTAGATGTGGCAATAGAATTATTTAATGTTAATCAATAAAACTACATAATTAGAATTACCCTTTGTTATGCAAAAGAGGGAAGTATTTATTATGGATCAGGTAGAGTAACCTCCAAACTAAGGCTTAGAGTAGAGTAGTCTTTAAGAAATTCTAACTGAAATTTGAATCGTCTTTTTGAGTCCCGAAAAATTTTGATGTCAAAAAATGTTCCCTACTTCAAGGTTTGTCGGAGTGTAGACTTGATGAAACTCAAGAACATGAGACTTGAAGTAATTTTCATCTTTGCGATTTTATGGATCCAAATTTGCAGATCTAATTTATGAGAGAAGGGTGAAGCACAAATTTGATCCCACTGGACATGCCAATTTGTTTGTAACAAATTTTATAGTGATAGAAAAATAAATTTCAGCCAAAAACAAACATGCCAATTTGTTTGTAACAAATTTTGTAGTGATAGAAAAATAAATTTCAGCCATAAACAAAACCTGAAAAAACAAGAATTTTATTGATAAACAATATGGGTATAAGTTTGTTCCTCCCTTGATTCTTCTCTCTGAATTTTCTCTTTAGTTCTAGGGTCATTAGTAATATATTTCTCGAATATAGTGCAATTTGTTGATCTCAATGAAAGGATAGTTTGTGAATCTTTTTGAGTTATTTGATTAGCAAGAAGAATCTGCTCACATATTGATCTCTTTATAAATATCCCAAGGATATGTGGGATTTTGAGATGCCTCTTCTAGGGAATATAGTACCCTTTAAATAGACATAATTTAAATTTAGGAAAAATAGTTTCCAAGTTAGGATTTAGGGTAGAGTAGCCTCCAAAAAATTCAAACTAAAATTCAACTCATTTTTTTGAGTCCCACAAAATTTTGATTGTAGACACATAATTTTGTTCCGTCAAAAATATTTTTTATTCCGATATCACATAATTTAACCCAATTTTTATAATTTTTTCCAAGAAAATAAATAACCACCTCATCTTTTACTTATTTATGTATTTATTTTATTTATTTTTATCCAACTAACAAGTCATAACAAACTTTGTTTCATTCTAATATTCCAACAACCCATCCAATTAAAATTAGACACCTAACCTCTGCCGCTCCAATTAAAAGACAACACCTTACCACCCACTCTCACGTGGGCTTTTCAAAAAAAATACACAATTCACCTAGATGGAAAGAAAAAAAACGGTGGTCTTCTTCACAGGACACACACTCACACACGAAAAACACACACAAAAGCATGGAGAATAGGACATAGAAATACCATTTTTTTTTTACTTTCTTTTTCTTTTCTGTCGCAACACACGCACACAGATACACAAAAATCGCACACATATCTCCCTCGAAATCACGAGCCACGCCCTCAAATCTCACCGAAAACACAGGTTTCGTGAGTGGGTCACCTTTTCCGGCGACATACTCATCGGAATCGCGTCAAAGTCGTCGCTAACACCTCCAAGCTCGTCAAATCCGGTCTAAGTTTCTCATTTTTACGATTTTAGCTCAGTTTATACTGGTTTATAGTTTCTATCGCGTATTGGAGTGTTGGGGTTCTCCCGTTTTGCATTTTCATCATCGACATCAGGCCGGGATCTAACTGTTTTGGTCGTTGTTCGCTCATCGGAGCGCAGTTTCGATCGGGGTTAGTTGTCTATCGGATTTTAAAGGTGCTTTGGGTCTGTCTGTTTGGGGAATTATTATCGATATCGTGATTTAGATTCTGACGTGACCAAGTCGTGTCAAGATTCGGAATTCGATTCTCATATCTAGGTTTACTCCTGTTTGAAATCTGTTTGGTTGAGAATCCCGGGTTACCGAGAAGGTTGGTTGTCGTTGAGGTTCCCGTTAGAGGATTTTGGTCTTCGTATTTCTCTTTATTATCGACAAAGACGTTTTATCGAGGTCCATTCTCTTAACCCGTTCTCTTTTCTTTATCTCGATTTATTGAATTGTCATGATTATGTGTGAAGTGATCATGGTTGGTGGATTTTTGTTGGTGTTATGAGGTTATAATTATGTGTTTGACGATTGGATTTCGTTAATATGTGGGATGAATCGGAGTAACGTTGAAGGTTTGATTGATAAAAAATGAAATTAGTGGGACGTGGATTTGAAATTGATAAAAAGTAAGCGTTAATTTATTTTGATTCATTGAATATCGTTGATGTGATAGTATCATGATAGGTCGAATTGGATAGGTAAAGAGTAGGTTCGGGTAGGCAAAAGTAGGACTTGCAATCGTTGAATGATGAAAGTGTTTTGTTGAAATGTGTTGATTTATGTTTTCGGATTGAAATGTATTCATTTGGTCGGGGAATACCCCGAAGATTGATGTATTTATTCACTGGGGAATGCCCCGACGTATTATGTTGGCGAAGGAAGTTCGTGATGAAGGTCCGAGGCATCGGGTAAAGCTTGGAAGCACAGTTAGTATTAGTGTAGGTTAGATAGGATTTATTTTTGCATTTTTCTATTTTGGAATGTATAAGGTGGATTGGACACTGTACTTTTCATTCGTTTTTGTTTTGTTTGATTGTTTTACGTGGTTTGTACATTCGTAGTGTCAAAATTAGCCGATACGCTCCACCAAGCGACTGTGGTCGAACCACGGAATTGAGGGGTGCCTAACACCTTTCCCTCGATCAACAGAATTCCTTAGTCGGAATCTCTATTCGCAAACCAATTTAAAGAGTCAAATGGTTTTGAAAAGGATTTTCCAATGGTGACTTGGCACACCATATTATGTCAAGTGGCGACTCTAATAAAAAAAATATAAATAATCTTTTTTCGAAACAAACCTTCATTTTTGTCACTTTAACAATAAAACCCCTTTCAAACTTAAAAATCTATTCTTTTGGAAGTAAAAAAAAGGGGTGTGACATTGATGTCTTACTATCTCTAGGTGTGGTTTTACATTTGTGGCTTCTAATGGAAAGGTAAAGGATGGTTGTTGCCTATTGTTTAATAGCAAATTGTAGCATTAATTTCATATTACTTGACTTTTATTGACGCGACACGTTCCTTAAGAAAGTTTTAACTAATTAGAGATGTATTTACCAAACAACTTTAATGATGCTTTAGAATTTTAAGTTTAACTATTAATAATTTATATAAGTATTTACTATTAAAGGTAGAAAGGTGAAATATAATAAAATTCTTTTGATTTTATAAATTGAACAATTACATATATATATATATATATATATATATATATAAGAGCCATGGAATATGAAGCTGGGAGTATAATACTGTCTTTTAAAAGAAGTTGACATTTGAATTGGAAAGAGAACAACTTTATTCAGATTTGCTTAATAGATCTAAAGATTTCCTCCAGATACATGAGGTATAAATAAACAAATCCATGTGCTACACCTTTTTGGCAACCTTAACCATCAGACCATTTTTCACTTGCATCATAATGGAAGTAGTAGGAGAAATATTTTCTGGTTCCACTACTTGGATGTGGTAATTGTGTATGATGGTAGCTGCCACTATTTTCATCTGAAAGAATGCCATTTCCTTTCCTATACAAGTCCTTGGACCCGCATTAAACGCTGGAAATTTAAAAGACGGAACATGTTTGATCCCTCCTCGATCAGAAATCCATCTCTCTGGCTTGAATTCTAGACAATCTTCCCCCCACAGAGTTTCCATTCTCCCCATTGCGTAGAATGGTAGAATTATTCTTGTATTTGGACTAACATGGTGACCACTAGGAAGGATGTCATGATCAAGTGGAACTTTGTGCTCTAAAGAAAGTGATGGAAAGAACCTAAGAGTTTCACACAAAGCACCATGTAGATAGATCAATTTTCTTGATTCCTCTTTGGTGAAAAACTTGAGTTTTTCATCTTCTATAACATGCAATTGTTGTTGAATCTCTTCTCTGATCCTTTTCTCGACCGAGGGATTTTTAGCCAAGAGGGTAAAAAACCAAGTGAGAGCTGCACTCGTAGTGTCCCTCCCAGCAAACATCAAATTAAAGAAGGTGTCCCTTAGAAATGTTTGCAAAGTACCCAAATCTCCATCGTTCCATTGATTGTACATTTTAACATACGCGTCTAAAAATGCAAATTCCTCGTCTTTGATTGTACTTTTATGCATCAACTCTTCTAGCTTCCGCGAAATGCAGGGATAGATGAATTGATCAAAAGCCTCACATGCTTGAATGAGCTGCTTCTCCTTGCCAATTCGAAGCCATTTTTGCAATTTCCAGATACGTTCTGGCACTATGTGTCTCAGTAGAAATGCTTCAAGAGCATCGCCAAACGCCTTTTCATATGGCAAATAAGGCAAGTCAATTGACAAGCTTCTTGGATCATAATCAAGTAACAATTTGGTGATAGAATCAAAAGTAAATCTTTGCAAAACATCTTGCAAATCAAATATTTTGCCATGTTTTGCAAAAGCATCAAGAATTGGTCGAAACCCTTTTTCGATTATGTCCCACATAGTCCTCTCCAACAAAATTTGGAACTTTGCATAGCTCATTATGGACATGGTGGTCTTCCTATGAAGCTCCCATAATTCATCATCAACATTGAAGATTCCATTTCCCAAAACATCAAAAATCTTATGATATTCGGATCCCTTTGGATAGTTTGAGAAGTTTTTACTAAGGATATGATGGATATTTGCAGAATCACAAGTAAAAAACATGTCCACATTTGCAAAAATAGGACCTTTAAACTCATAAGTACCACCACATTCTATAAGAACTTCAGTCAGATATTCATTAATACGATGAAAATTCAGAATAGCTGCAGGCAACCCTCTAAGTATTGGCCAATTTGTTGGTGCTGATGTTTTTGGCCTTCCATATAGGATGAACCATACAATATAATTGAAAAAAACAATTATCAAGAAAAGAAGAGAATATTCAAGGAAATCCATTGTTGGTTTTTTTTTTTTTTTTTTTTGCTAGTAATTTTTGTAATGTACTAGACTACAAAGTTCAACAGGACCCAATATAAAGAACCTAGGACAAATAATTGAGGAGAGGTTTATTTTAGTACACGTTTTATTAATAAGGTTGGGCAACTTTTATAAATAAAAGTGACCATTTTATTATTTCATTTGATTATAAAAAATTTCATCCTATATTACTTCATTTCAAGGATGTCTTGGTCACTCAATAATTGGTCCAACTAAATTTTCAGGATAAGGATCGTGTGCTCTTGATTGATCAAAATTTCTGTAGGGTAAGACGAATAGATATTTTCATTTTTCAAGAGAAACGTGAACCCCTTTTTATACGATCTATTGAAAATAAATTCTCTGCTTCATAAAAGTAGTGATAAATTCATGCAATAAATGGTATTTTTCGCATGTAGAAATAAATCCATGCAAAGCGACTTCTCGTATATCCTCATTTTCAAGTGAAGAGATTAGATGTCAAGTTATTTGTCGAGTCAATCATCCTGAAGATCCAAGAGTACTGACGGATACAAAATCTAATGGTACTTTTTGTTGATCATAAATAGCTATCTCATCAATTAGATTAAGAAACTGTATCCTAACTCTCTCATGATTATTCTACACCTCTTTAGGTTTTTAAAATTTAGCCAAACTAAAACATCATATATATCAGCCAAAGAAAGATAATCAAGTGAAATTTAGCCTTTTATTTTTTAAGTTTGATGCACCGTAGGTGTATTTTCTTTTTATACCATCATGTGACTTTTACCTGTTATAGCAGGTTATTCATTTTTATATTTTTACCTGAGAAATGGATGACCTGCTAAAAATTACCTGATGATATAAAAAAAATACATTGACGATGCACCAAACTTGAATTCTTTTTTTTTTCTGTATGGATCTAAACTAATTCTTGAGAGCAACAACTCCTTTTAATAAAAAGAGAATAGTGACATACAAACAAACTGACTGAGCATTCTTATGTACATAGTATAAGATGAGTACCTATGACATCAAAACTATGAATTCGCAACTTGTCAGACCCTTTTTTCTATTAAATTTTCTTAGTTGATTCAGTGAATATGATAAAGAAATGGACTTTGAGCCTAACTCAACCTCAAAAGCTAGCTCATGAGGGGAGGATTGTCCAAGACCATATAAGGAGACCAAGGACCCTTTAACCCACCGATGTGGGACTCCAACACCCCCGCACGCCTAGGGCTTTAACCCACCGATGTGGGACTCCAACACCCCCGCACGCCCAGGGTTGGACATCTGGAGCGTGGATAATATAAGACGGGGGGCTCAACATTAGAAACAATGAACTGGGTGGGCCTAGCTCTGATATCATGATAAAGAAATGGACCTTGGGCCTAACTCAACCTCAAAAGCTAGCTCATGAGGGGAGGATTGTCCAAGACCATATAAGGAAACCAAGGACCCTTTAACCCACCGATGTGAGACTCCAACACCCCCGCACGCTCAGGGCTGGACATCTGGAGCGTGGACAATATAAGACGGGGGGCCCAACATCGGAAACAGTGAACTGCGCCCAGGGCTGGACATCTGGAGCGTGGACAATATAAGACGAGGGGCCCAACATCGGAAATAATGAACTGGGTGGGCCTGAATCTGATACCATGATAGAGAAATGAACCTTGGGCCTAACTCAACCTCAAAAGTTAGCTCATGAGGAGAGGATTGTCCAAGATCATATAAGGAGATCAAGGACCCTTTAACCCATCGATGTGGGACTCCAACAGAATATGCTAAATATTAAATGATTTTAAAAAGATTATAAAAGATCTTTTCTGTCTTATAGTCTAAAAGATATCGTTTTGGAGCGAAAAAAATTAAACACAAGAAGTTTGGAATGGCAAATACTTCTTCTAGTCTAATATAAATGAATTATTGGAGTCTGATATATTTAAAATATAAATAAAAATGTAAATATTAATCAGATGATAATTTAACAATGTTACCCTTTTAATTCTTTCCTGACTTTTCTTAAAAATCGAAATAATCATTATTTGATATTTAAACATAGTTGAAAACTTCATTAAACAGAAGGGTAATTTTAGATAAAAACAATTGATAAATCCTTAAACTTTATAAATTCATTTATATTGAATCATAAAAAAAATGTCTACAATTCATTTATATTAAAGTAGAACGAGCAGTATTTATGAAAGTCGACAATTAATTAATTTCAAGCCCCTACGTGGGTTGTGATGGATGCATGTTACTATCGATCTCTAAATTTATAAAATCAAAAGCAGAAATGGAGGCATTTATAATGCCAATTAATTTTGATAGCAATCTTTTCTACTTTATTTTTTAAAATTGACGTGTCGAATAAATAAGAAAAATGTTGTCAATTTACATCGACAAAAAAGGGGAAATTTTTTTTGACATTTTCCAAAACTATAGTAAAGCCTTACCGGGGCCGGGTATAGAGTTGTCGTGTCATATTTATTTAAATTCAATACTTTTAATATGAATTAATTTAGGGATTGTTTGGTAGAAGATATATAATAGAAAAAATAATATATATATAGTAATTGATAATCTCTCGTTTGATACATTTCATGAATAATATAAACATTGTTAATTTTAACGCATACAAATATAGCATACACTCTATTTGGTATTAGAAATATCAAGGTTATTAATATATGTATTAGCATGATTAAAGATATAATTGCTCCTGAAAGTGTACAAAGCTAAAAAATATGAAGGGTATTTTCACAAACAAGTAAATTATTTTTAGAAATTATGCATGTTATTTTCAGTGCATCAAATCAAAAATAGATAAAAAAAAATAATGTTATGAATGTATTCTTGTGCTATTAATTCAAACATTATCAATACATTCTATTTAGCATTATTTTTTTTTTTATGTAATAACATTATTTTTATACATCTTATACTTGACGGTTTCTTAAAAATTAAACTCAAAAAATTTATTTTAAAATTTGTATCCAAAACCAACTTGTGTCATGGGTTACTGAAAGGTATATACTGTCGGGTACGATGAAAATTAAATTGGAGTGAGATTTTTTCAAAAAAAGAGAAGAAAAGACATGAGCTTCACATGTATACCAACAATATATATATGATTTAATGTAAGCTTTCTTGTACATTAAATTAAGGAGAGAGATCCAAAAAAGAAATAAATAATTTTACAACTCACTAAAGCAAGTGGCGCTTCATTTGAGTCTGTCTCTGATCAGGTCTAGCTGGACAATCTATTACGAGTTGCAATCTAGGATCTTAGGTTTTTCATGTTTGGTTAGTTAAAATAATTTAGAAATATTTTCTTTAGGGTAACAAATTCTACAAATAGTATTTCACATTGATTATATATTCTCTGTACTCCGACACACCTCATCTGTAACTAATATGACCACGATCGAAGACTCATTTGGGGAGTTAGCAAATTATCTTTAGGACCCTAGCTAAAAGAAGCCTTTACACTTTGTGATGATGAGTATATATATACAAGAGGAAATAGTCCATTACTTTTTATGCTATGAAGTTGTCTTTTATTTTCGTTAGTTGCTTAGATTGATTTTGAAACCTTACTTCTATCTCTTCTTCCCTTGAAAGATTTGATCACTGCTAAAAATATAATTAAATAATTAAAGTTTGCTTTCTCTAACAGCTTAAGTTTTTTGATGAGATGACCACTTACTTCAACATGATATCAGAGCAGGCAAAGGTCGGTCCTGGGATCGAATCTCAACCCGCACGTGAGGGGAAGTGCTCTCTCTAACAACTTAAATTTTTAGATTAGATGGTTACACGTACAATCCTCCTTCATCACGTCATCTTCACCGTGTCACACCCCTTTTTACGACTCCAAAAATTAACGTATATTTTAAGGTTTGAAAGGGTTTTTTATTAAAGTGACAAAATGAAGATTGGTTTCGAAAAAAGATTATTTTTACATTCAAAATCAGAGTCGCCACTTGGCATAATCTGGTGTGCCAAGTCACCATTGAAAAATCCTTTTCGAAACTATTTGACTCTTTAAACCGGTTTACGAACAGAGATTCCGGCTAAGGAATTCTGTTGACCGAGGGGAAGGTGTTAGGCACCCCTCGATCCCGTGGTTCGACCACGGTCGCCTGGTGGAGCGTATCGGCTAATTTGATATTACAAATGTACAAACCACATAAACACGCAAAACAAGCAAACAAATAAATCACACAAAATTCAAAACAAACAAAAATAATGTTCAGTCCAAATTATACAATCCAAAATAAAAGAGGTGCTGAAATATAAAACCTATTCTATTCTAAACTAATCCTAAACTAAACTCCACCCGACGTTCCGGGCCTTGATCACGAGTCTCCTTTGCGTACATGCTACTTCAGGGCATTCCCCGGATAAATCAATACAAATCCTTCGGGGCATTCCCCGGCCAAATGAGTACAATTTAAACTTTTCGTGCAATAAAGTAGAAAGTACCATTCACGCACATATTCAAACACTCCAACAACTCGTTATTCCTAAATTTGCCTACCAAGCCTACGTTTGCCTACCAAGTTCAACGTATCACAATTCTATCATGTTAAAAATTATCAATACATCAAAATTAATCAATATTCATTTTCCTCCATTTTTAATCCCCACCTTAATTCATTTTTAACCACGTGATTAACCCATTTCAATACACAATCCACCAATCGAGAATAACGAAAATTCATCAATCATGCTTAGCACATCACACACCCAAATGTCACCAATAGTTCACATCAACAAACAAACCACAGTATCGAATCACACGCAATCATAATCACAATCACATAAGAATTAAATAAAAGAGAAGAAAGAATTGGACCTTAAATTTGAAGCTTTCAAACTCAATGTTATTCGAATAAAGAGAGTTCGCACCCGGAAACCTCGAGCCGAACCTTAACACCAACAATCCAACTCGACAAATAAAGATCCGTTCACCGTCACTTTTCACGCCGTTACTGTTCACCGTTACTGTTCATTGGTGCTTTTTTTTTTTTTTTTTTTTTGTGAGGAAGATTATTTTTTCATTGTGGAGAAGATGATGATCAAAGCATTAGCCTCTTAGAATTTTTCTTTTATAATGGGCATGGATTTGTTATGATGTGGGAATTTTGGTGGGTCCCCCATATATTCTTTCTTTGTGGACAAGAAAAAGAAGAGGGGGGATCATATGGGTAGTTAGGGTAGGTGGAAGCTTTTGATTGGGTAGGTTGTTAGGATAAGATAAATTAGTTAGAGGTATTTTTTTTTTGTTTATTTTTGTATTTTTGTATTTTGTGGAGGGATAATTACACGGGGTAGGGTACACGGTAGGATAACATAAAATGGGTAAAGTGAATAAAAATGGAACTTCAAGAGGACGAAATCACGTGTCTACATCATGCCCCCTTTGACTGTAAACACGCAGTGTTTTCAGACAAAGAAGTAGACAACGAGATAGAATTTTGTCCCGACCATTATTCAAAAGAAGAAACAGAAGAAAGAAGGACTATCGGGTTTTGAATTAGGACAGCCTACCCAACCAAGTTACGAGAGGATCGAGTGACAAGCATCTCAACTTTTGGACGGCGGTGGACTATACCGAGCTGGAGAGTCAAGTGAGGTTCCATCGAGGTTCCGGTCCGCGGCTCTGTTATTACATCAAAAATAAAGATTAAAAGCTAAAACATAAAGGAAATTACAAAAATCCTATCTAAACAGCTTTTGTTGGTTCTTGACTCGACTTTCATCACCCTGTTCTCCGGGCGGACTCCTGACTTGCAATTTCTTTCACCTTGTTGCTTGGCTTTCAATTGCTTCACTTTGTTGCTTGACTCTTTTGTTTCTTCACCCTATTCTCCAGGCGGGCTCCTGACTTGCTATTTCATCACTTTGTTGCTTGACTTTTCATTTTCTTCACTCTGTTCTCCCGGTGGGATCCGAACTTGCTATTTCATCACCCTGTTCTTCAGGCGGGTTCCTGCCTTGCTATTTCATCACCCTGTTCTTCAGGCGGGCTCCTGCCTTGCTATTTCATCACCCTATTCTTCAAGCGGGTTCCTGCCTTGCTATTTCATCACCCTGTTCTTCAGGCGGGCTCCTGAAACTCAAAATTAAAACTAGAACGAAAATTATCCCAAACAAGAATTATAAATAATTAGTATTTCAATTTTTTGAAAGCATTGTCCCATTTTCCAAGAGGGTCCTGACCAGAAGGTGAAATCCCATTTTTCAGGAGGGTCCTGAGCAGAAAGTAAAAATATCTAAACAAAAACTAAAGTCCCATTTTTCAGGAGGATCCTGAACTGAAAGTAAAATCCCATTCTTCAGGAGGGTCATGAACAGAAAGTAAAGTCCCATTTTTCAGGAGGGTCCTAAACATAAAGTAAAATCCCATTTTTCAAGAGGGTCCTGAACAGAAAGTAAAATCCCATTTTTCAGGAGGGTCCTGAACAGAAAGTAAAGTCCCATTTTTCAGGAGGGTCCTGAACAGAAAGTAAAATCCCATTTTTCAGGAGGGTCCTGAACATAAAGTAAAATCCCATTTTTCAGGAGGGTCCTGAACTGAAAGTAAATTCCCATTTTTCAGGAGGGTCCTGAACATAAAGTACAATCCCATTTTTCAGGAGGGTCCTGAACAGAAAGTAAAATCCCATTTTTCAGGAGGGTCCTGAGCAGAAAGTAAAATCCCATTTTTTCAGGAGGGTCCTGAACAGAAAGTAAAGTCCCATTTTTCAGGAGGGTCCTAAACAGAAAGTAAAGTCCCATTTTTCAGGAGGGTCCTGAACAGAAAGTAAATTCCCATTTTTCAGGAGGGTCCTGAACATAAAGTAAAATCCCATTTTTAGAAAAGATGGTAAGAGGCTCAAACGATACTTGAAGTGGGGGTGGGACTTACAACTTTTGGAATCGACTCAAACAATGCATTAACTCATGCCCCAGTTTTGTTGACTGGGTGAATCTTAAATCTTTATTTGGTTGGACCGAGCCCGAAATAGGGCAGCCTACGTATCGCACTCCCGAGAGAGGAGAATCAGGTCGCACGTAGTTCCATCAGCTTGTTCTTTGTTTTGATTTGATTTTTTTCTTTTATTTTCGAACTCTTTCTTTTATTCTTATTTTCTTGACATTTATCTTTGACTCTATTTTGATTCCAAAAGAGGGATATGAAAGAAAAATAATCGAGGCTCAAACGGGTAAACAAAGGGTGACACAATGTTTGGATAGAAGAATAAAATGTCTTCATCATATCAATCTTAAAAAATGTAAGTACTAAACATGCAATAAACTCAAACAAAGGATCAAATATCATACATAGTATCTTTTGACCGCATCAGCATTGATAGCCATTTCTGCCATTTTGCCTTCAGTATCTGTCAAATATAAGGCTCCATTGGGCAACACTTTCTTCACAACGAAAGGACCTTGCCAGTTAGGGGAGAACTTTCCCTTCGCTTCAACCTGGTGAGGAAGGATACGTCTTAATACCAACTGACCAACTTCAAAATTCCTGGGACGGACCTTTTTGTTATACGCACGAGCCATCCTCCTTTGATACAACTGGCCATGACACACGGACGTTAGCCTTTTTTCCTCGATCAAACTCAAATGTACCAGTCGGGCTTTTACCCATTCGTCGTCATCGATCTCTGCTTCTATAATGACCCGAAGAGAAGGAATTTCAACTTCTGCAGGGATGACTGTTTCTGTCCCATACACTAATAAATATGGAGTTGCCCCTGTTGAAGTGCGAACAGTGGTGCGATAGCCTAGCAATGCAAACGGCAACTTTTCATGCCACTGTCTAGAACCTTGTACCATTTTTCGCAGTATCTTTTTTATATTTTTATTGGCGGCTTCTACAGCACCATTGGCCTTTGGGCGATATGGAGTAGAATTTCGATGTGCGATCTTAAACTGTTGACACACTTCTTGCATCAAATGACTATTGAGATTGGCAGCATTGTCTGTAATAATCATCTTAGGAATTCCAAATCTACAAATGATATTGGCATGAACAAAATCTACCACAACCTTCTTTGTCACCGACTTGAAAGTTACTGCTTCCACCCACTTTGTGAAGTAGTCAATGGCTACCAAAATGAATCTATGTCCATTTGATGCCTTCGGCTCAATCGGTCCAATCACATCCATTCCCCAAGCTACGAACGGCCATGGAGCGGCCATTGCATGCAACTCAACAGGAGGAGAACGTATCAGATCGTCGTGCACCTGACATTGATGACACTTTCGAACAAACTGAATAGAGTCCCTCTCCATAGTAAGCCAGTAATAACTTGCTCGAAGAATCTTCTTTGACAAGACGTGACCGTTCATATGCGACCCGCATACTCCAGAGTGTATTTCAACCATGATTGCCGAGGCTTCTTTTGCATCTACACACCTTAGAAGTCCCAGATCTGGGGTCCTCTTATACAAGATTCCCCCGCTCGAGAAAAATCCACTAGCCAAACGCCTAAGAGTCCTCTTTTGATCGTTGGTGGCATATGTTAGGTATTCTCCTGATTGAATGTACCGCTTGATATCCAAAAACCAAGGTTCTCCATCGAGCTCTTCTTCAACCACATTGCAGTAAGCATGCTGATCACGACTCTGTACATGCACTGGATCGATGTAGGCTTTGTCAGGATGTTGGAGCATTAAAGACAAAGTGGCCAAAGCATCAGCAATTTCATTACGAATCCTTGGAATGTGCCTAAATTTTACTAACACAAATCGTCGGCATAGCTCCTGCAAGCATTGTCGATACGGGATGAGCTTCAAATCTCGCGTCTCTCAATCGCCTTGAATTTGATGGACGAGTAAATCCGAATCTCCCAACACCAATAATTCTTGGACTCCCATATCAACATCTAACCTCAAACCAAGGATGCAGGCTTCATACTCTGCCATATTGTTAGTACAGTAGAATCGAAGTTATGCTGTTACCGGGAAATGTTGTCCCGATTCAGAGACAAAAACTGCACCTATTCCGACTCCTTTCATATTGACAGCTCCATCGAAGAATAACCTCCAACCTGGATCAACATCTATAACGACTTCATCGACACACGACACTTCTTCGTCAGGAAAATATGTCTTTAATGGCTCGTACTCTTCATCGATGGGATTCTCAGCAAGATGATCTGCCAAGGCTTGGGCTTTCATGGCGGTTCGAGTCACATATACGATGTCGAACTCGGTAAGCAAAATTTGCCACTTTGCCAATCGACCTGTCGGCATAGGCTTCTGAAAGATGCTTCAAAGGATCCATGCGGGAGATGAGATAAGTAGTATAGGATGAGAAATAGTGCTTCAACTTCTGTGCTATCCAAGTTAGGGAACAACACGTCCTTTCAAGAAGAGTATACCTGGCCTCATAAGTGGTGAACTTCTTGCTAAGATAGTAAATAGCCTGCTCTTTTTTGCCTGTGACATCATGTTGCCCCAGGACACACCCGAAAGAATTGTCCATGACTGACAAGTATAAGATCAAAGGCCTACCAGGCTCCGGGGGGTACCAACACGGGCGGATTTGACAAATATCTTTTGATTCGATCGAACGCTTCCTGACATTCTTCAGTCCATTTTACCACAGCACTCTTTTTCAGCAACTTGAATATGGGCTCACAAGTGGTTGTGAGTTGAGCAATAAACCTGCTAATGTAGTTCAGTCTACCAAGCAAACTCATTACCTCCGTTTTATTCTTGGGCGAGGGCAAATCCTGAATGGCTTTGATTTTCGAGGGATCTAATTCAATTCTCCGACGGCTGACTACAAACCCCAACAGCTTTCCAGATGGAACTCCAAATACATATTTTGCCGGGTTGAGTTTGAGGTTATACCTGCGAAGTCTTTCAAAGAACTTTCTCAAGTATTTTACATGGTCGGCCTGACTTTTTGACTTAATAATCACATCATCCACGTAAACCTCAATCTCCTTATGCATCATGTCATGAAACATAGTGGTCATGGCTCTCATGTATGTTGCTCCAGCATTCTTCAAACCGAACGGCATCACCCGATAACAATAAGTTTCCCATGGTGTGATAAAAGATGTCTTCTCCGCGTCTTCATCATCCATAATGATCTGGTGATATCCGGCATAGCAATCCACAAAAGAGGCAACCTCGTGTTTAGCACAGTTGTCTAGCAAAATATGGATGTTGGGCAGTGGAAAATCATCTTTTGGACTTGCCCTGTTCAAATCGCGGTAATCAACACACACTCGAATTTTGCCATCTTTCTTTGGTACGGGAACAACATTGGATAACCACATGGGATAACGAGCCACTCGAATTATTTTGGCTTCAAGTTGTTTCATGATTTCCTCTTTGATTTTAATACTTACATCTGTTTTAAACTTCCTCAACTTCTGTTTGACAGGAGGGAATGCGGGATCCGTTGGCAATTTGTGAGACACTAATTCAGTGCTTAAACCAGGCATATCATCATAAGACCATGCAAAAACATCCTTATAATCCATTAACGTTTGAATCATTTCATCCTTTAGCTGGGGCAAAACATGTACACTGATTTTAGTTTCCCTAACATCTTCTTGATCCCCTAGATTTATTGGCTTAGTCTCATTCAAATTAGGATTCGGTTTGTCTTCAAATTGTTCCAACCCTTTGCTTATTTCTTCTAATGCTTCTTTTTCATCATATTCCTCATCCTGCTCCATTACATCTGGATTATTTTGGATTTTAAGACCAGGCTGAAAATTCCGCATGCATGTCATGTCATTAGAATCAGCATAAAGAGAACTGTGTAAAAAGAAAAACAAACTATATTAGACACAAAACAAAAGGGACATTGCATTTCATTAAATAAAAGATAGAAGAGTTTAAACACAGACACCAATATAACATAAACAAACTAAAATCCGAATTACAACCCTGAAATAACTCGGATAAACAGAAAGGAAAACAAAATAAACTACCAAAACTCCCTCCTGACGGGGAGAGGAGTGACTTCCCAATTATTGAGCCGGACAACTGGACCTATGAATTGCACATCTGCCATACTGGTACCTTCTCCTGCTTCAACCATATCAACTTCAATAAAAAAGTTCTGGAGGTCACCCACCAATTCAACTTCAGATTCCACATGCTTCGCGACATCGTTCTTAACGAATGACTCACTGAGTAGTGGCATTGGGTGAGGGAGTGACCATATTTCCTTCTTCCTTCCCCTGATTTTCTTCAGATCTTCAGCTGTAGGCTCAAATCCCAGACCAAACGTGTCCACGTTCTCACTCGGACATATGGGATGAACTATACCATGCAGAGATGCTCCCAAACCTTTTCCTGGTTCAAATCCATATTTCCAAAGTTCACTCACCATCATGATAGAAGCAGAAGACAATTGCGGTCCTAGTATAGCTTGCCACTCAGGGATACGACTCACTGGCACTGTATCAAAAATTTGATAGACGAATGTCTCCTCTACGTTATTTGCTTCAATAAAGGACAAGGGAGAATCTTCGTAGGCTGATAAATCTCCTTCACCATGAATAACTACTTCTTGCCTGTCATGCTCAAACTTAATCATTTGGTGCAGTGTGGATGCAACCGTCTTGGCCTTGTGGATCCAGGGCCTTCCCAACAACAGATTGTAAGAGGATTCTACGTTCAATACCTGAAACTCTATGGCAAACTCAACAGGACCTATGGTCAACATTAGTTCTATTTCGCCAATGGAATTTGACTTTGCACCATCGAAAGCCCTAACACATACATTGTTGGGCTTGATCCTATCAGCACCAACATTCAGCTTTTGCAAAGTAGAAATAGGGAAAATATTTGCACCTGAACCTCCATCAATCATAACATGAGTGACGTAGAAACCCTCACACTTCACTGTAATGTAAAGACCCCGATTATGCCCTGTACCTTCAACAGGCAATTCATCATCAGAAAAGCTGATCCGATTGACCTCAAAGATTTTTCCCACCATTTTCTCAACCTGGTTGATTGTAATCTCCCCTGGAACATATGTTTCATTCAATACCTTCAGCAAAACATCACGATGCTCCTCGGAGTGCAACAGCAAAGATAAAAGGGAAATTTGAGCAGGGGTTTTCTTCAGCTGGTCTAATACTGAATACTCTGGCAATTTCATCTTTTTCAAAAAATCTTCGGCTTCCTCCTCAGTGATAGGCTTTTTGATAGACGACGGTTCACTCACCGTTTGCTTAGACTTTCTTAAGCTTTCAGGCACGAAGCATCTTCCTGACCTGGTCAAACCTCCTACCTCATCTACATCTTGCACAACTTCTTTCCCGTGATAGGTCATCACAGTTCGCCCATAATTCCAGGGAATCCTTTTCATATCAACTATCGGAGGTTGGGTCACCGGTTTGATGTCTGGGAACATGCACAGGTCTTTATAGGAAACACTTCTATAATCTCCGATTCCTTGCAAATTCCTCATAGCTTGCTCTAAACTCTTCACTTTCCGGGCTATGACATCCTGTTCCTCCGTTGCGACAGGTTTCTCCGTATCAAATGGAAATGCAGGCGGCTGAGTGTACCCATACGGTTCATTCAATTGCAGAGTAGGCTCCGTAGCATAATACTGACCATCTGAAATCTTCAGTGCTGGCTCACTGGAAGACCGAGGAAGCCTCATTGTGGGACGCACAACATATATGGGAGTTTCTTGTGGTGGCGGGGCCACGAATACCGGTGTGATCGGTGGCGCTGACTGAGCAGCTGGTCTTGATTGGGGAGCTGCCAAGGGCACACCAGAATTGCTAGGATAATAATGTCGCGGAGTGAATCCTGGCGCGTGCTCAGGTGACTCAGTAGGAGCAGAAAAATGTGCTTGAGAGAGCGGTGGGCAATTAGAGATATTCCCAAGACCTTCAGGGAGCGGAGGAGGAGGCATTCCGCTGGCCCATGCCCGGTGCAAATATATCAATTGTTGCCTGAGCCTTACTACCTCATCATCGTGTTCAGAACTTTCTTCCCTGTGATCCTGATCCGGGTCAATGAGCGAATTTTCAATCTCCCTGTTAGCCATGGCGAGCTTTGCTTTGGATCTAGTCAAGTATGGGTGACTAGCCAGAATGCTGCAAACCTACCACTGTTATCTAAAAGAACATGCTCATCAAAGACGACATCCGTTAGGATTAGGGCACACAACAAGCATGAGAGTCACATTGGTAAAATTGTCCTAAATTCATGTTCATTTCTACCAGCTTTTGAGGGTAGCGAGGTCATTTCAACATCATCCCGATTTTTATCTACACTCTCTTCTTTTTTTCTTTTTTTTTCTTTTTTATATCCACCTCTATTCTTTCCACTTCTCTCGTTATCTACCTTTATTTTATTATTCTTTATGGCTTTTTTTCTTTAAAAGAGGAAAAATAATGAAAAATAACGAAACAAAATGATTAGATCGAACCCAAAAGTAGGTTGCCTACGTATCATGTTGTACATGAATCAGATCTTGCGTAGTTCGGGAAGTTTTGTCAAAATGGCCAATAAATTTTTTATTTTTTTTTCTCTTGAAACTTTAAAAAGAAAAGAAAATAACAAATTATCAAAAGAATTGACGAAAATCTTTTTTGCATTTTTTAGGTTTAAACTCCCTATACAAAAATGGAATCTATGATTACCAAAGAGGAATCTTTTTGGGTTTTCGATTTAGAATTTCATAGGAAAATGAAACTTGAAACTATTAAAAAAAATCTTTTTGTAGTTTTCTTTTAGAGATGTCTATGAAACACCTACTCTAAGTGAAGAGTGAAGAAAATCTTTTTGAATTTTTCAGATTCCTGTACAACATGAAATCTATGGTTACCGAAGAAAATATTTTTGGATTTTCGATTTTAAATTTCATACAAAAATGAAACTTGAACCTATTAAAGGAAAAAATATTTTTTGCTTTCTTTTAAAGATGTACATGAGACACCTACTCTAAATGAAGAGTGAAGAATTTTATTTTTTTTGAATTTTTGAAATAAGATCCCCGAACCTAAAATAGGTTGCCTACGTATCTCACTCCCGAGAGAGGAGAATCAGGGGTGCGTAGTTCGTTCAGATTGGAAACTTAACGATTAACTAATAAATTGACCCTAACTTAAGAGACAACCAAAAACAAACGAGTGAAAACATTTTGGATTTCAACTAGACATTTCAACTAAGACTGACACCACCAATTATAAAAAAATCTTTTTGGTATTTTGTTTTTGACAGATAAGTAGACAAAGCAAATAAAACCCTCTTTTTTTTCATTCAACTTTTTTTGAACTTACGGTACTTTGAGAAGATAAATGCAAAAACGTAAAAAAAATCTTTTTGAGTTTTGGGATCGTGAAGAACAAAAGCCATAAAGAACTCTAAAATAAACTTCGACACTCCTTATGATTCATATGTGTCACTTTAGTACTCTTATTTATACTAACTTAGAAATAAATACTAACCATGATTCTGAACAAGTACAACCTGATTTGTGGACGGCTACGGCTGATGCAATACATAGAAAAATTATATAATCACTATGCTGATTTATTTGATTCAGCCGTACCTACAAATATCACTCCAACTGTCGCTTCTCATCCTCCCGAGGAGCCATCATCTTCTAAAAGGCCGGCACATAGTGGTTTTTCTGATTCGTTTTATGATTTAAATTGTTGGAACAGTGTTGATGAGAGAACTTACACATCAACTTATCGGGAAGAGCTGAAATATTATCTTCGGACAGCACCAGAGGATCGCAGACGACGGATCAACACGTTGGATTGGTGGAGGAATAATGAATCACAATATCCTGTGCTTTCAAGATTAGCTAGAGATATCTTGAATGTTCCAATGTCAACCGTTGCATCAGAGAGCGCCTTCAGTCAGGGACGACAGCAGCTTGGAGACAACCGACACTCATTGGGAAGCAATGCAATGAATGTTCTAGTTTGCCTCAGAGATTGGATTAGAGCGGAAAGAAGAAACCAAGGAATGGAACCGGAGCCGAGCGAAGAGCTGAAACTTGAAGAAATTATGACTTCACGGGAGAACTCAGCAGAATCAAGTCCAATGCATAGTTTTGCCCCCGTTGACTTCGACTATCCTATGCAAGTTCCCATTAATATTAACATGAATGAGTTGGAAAAAATGATGTATAATTTATAGATTTTTCATTCATGTAAATTATAAATTTTGGATCATTTTGCAATCAATAAAATTCCCCAAATTCATTCAGTCCTTCGTCGTTGTTTTTTATTTATTTTTATTTAACGATTTTAAATTTTAAATTGAATTTCTAGTTTTCTACTTTAAATTAAAAACTTACTTCTAATATATTATTAATTTACTACCAAATATTATTAATTTATTATATTAAGTAGCATATGTTTTGTATATTTGTGCATATATCTTCTATAGAAGTGTATATTTAACGTATACATGTGTATATATTTTATAAATTAGTATATAAGTATATCTATACATATTGTAATGTATATATAATGTAGTATATTTTATAAGTAGTAGTATATATACATTGAATGGTGTGTATACACGTGTATATATCTTCTATAGAAGTGTATATTTAATGTATACATGTGTATATGTTTTATAAATTAGTATATAACTATACAAATATATATTGTAATGTATATACATTATAGTATATTTCATTTAAAGTATTACATATACATAGAATAGAGTGAATGGATCTTCTATAGACGTGTATATTTAACGTATACATGTGTATATATTTTATAAATTAGTATATAACTATATAAATATATATTGTAATGTAGATATATTGTATATATCTCATTTAAAGTATTACATATACATAGAATAGAGTGTATATATGTGAATAGATCTTCTATAGACGTGTATATTTAACGTATACATTACTTTATGTTTTATAAATTATTATATATATTGTAGTATATACTTTTTTTAAAGTAGTACATATATATTGAATGGTGCGTATATATGTGTATATATCTTCTATAGACGTATATCTTTAAAATATACAAGTGTATATGTTTTATAAATTAGTATGTAACAATATATATATACATATTGTTGTATATATATATATGTATATCACTATATTGTAGTATATATTTTATTTAAAGTAGTACATATATATTGAATGGTGCATATATATGTGCATATATCTTCTAAAGTAGTATATAGTTAACGTATACATGTGTATATGTTTTATAAATTAGTATATATATATATATATATTGTAGTGTATATATATATATATATATATATTATACTATTATAGCATATGTTTTATTTAAAGTAGTACGTATAGTCATATATAATTATATATTGAATGGTACGTATATATGTGTAATTGTTTATACTTTATATATTTTTTAAAAAATATATATTGTATATTGGAGTGTATATAGTGTATATTGGAGTGTATATAGTGTATATTGGATTTTTTATTTATTTTTTAAACGGGTTTGACCGGTTTTTAACCGGGTTTGACCGGGCTTTGGTGGGTTTGACCGGATTGGATTAAGTGGGCCCGGTTCGGGTGGGTTTTAATTTTTTTACTGTTTGACCCGGCCCGGCCCGGTTAACGCCAAACCCGGCCCGTAGCCGACCTGGAACCCGGGTAAAATGAGAGGGCCGGTTTCGGGTTGGCCCGGCCCAGCCCGTTTGACACTCTTAGTTGTTGGTGAGATATATGAACCAATATATAAAGACATTGAATTTTTAGAAATGATAGTTTGGAAGGGGAAAACCCTTTCCTCTTTAACCCAAATAAATTGATTGAGCACTGTTTTTTTTTGCGTAGTAACAACCCCAAGATTAAAAGTATACGAGTACCTAACAACCAATAACCATAAAATTATGAGTTCACCACTTGTCGAATCAGTGATTATCGAATACTAAATGATTTTAAAAATAACACTAAGATCCTTTTCATGGTCCAAAAGATATTGTAAGGGTCTTTAATGGCAAAACTACACAAAGTAGCTCATACCCCTATATATAATTGAAGCCCTAAATGAGTTGTCATGTATAGTTATCTCTCAATTATACAATTAAATCAAAAAATGACGGTATTAATGTCAAATTATATGAAGGTTTGTCACGATCTCTATTTTAGTAGTCCTAAGTTTTAACTATCCGCTAAAGTTTTAACTATCCACTTCACTATGTGATAGAATATTCGTTTCAACCCCTTCGCGTACCTTCTCTGATATGATATTTTGATAGCAATTAGTGATATTAAATTGCAACGTATTGAATGTCAAAATTAAGCCCCACATTTTAATTTTACTTTTTTCCCATTTAATTAATTCCATATCAAAAAGGAAGAATTTTTCCATTTTCCAATAAAAAGGAAAAAAAATTGACGTTTTACAACACAATGATGAAGCCTCACCAGGTGGTGGGATGTAGAGTTGTCACATAGGATTCATCTTAACTTAGTACTTTTAATGTAGTGTATAAATACAGTATTTTATTAAAATTCATAATTTTAAATAATATATTTAATTTAATATGAAAGAATTTTAAAAATCGCTCATATAATTTTCTAAATCCACCTCTGAACCTCACATGTGTCATGTGAATAGGGGTGGACGTTTGGGATCGGCGAATTAGATATGAAAGTTTCGATTTGAATTTTTGGTTTTTAAATGAAGTTACAATCTAAATCCAACTCAAATAATCTCGGATTGGATTGGATTGAATTTTTTTAAGTTTTGTTTTGGGTTTACCGGTTTGGATCTTTTTTATTTTGATTTTGACATTTGAGCCTTTAAGCAACCATAATTCACCTAAAAATTTGCTCCTTAAAATGTATCATTTTCTATCATTAACAAGGATTGATGTCATTTTTCCACACACTCTTGGATATTTTTTTCCCGTTTTTATCTAGATTAGTAGTCACAAAAAATATAAGATACTCCCTCCGACCCAAATCACTTTACTTGTTGCCCTTACTAAAAATAATTAATTCAAAATAGTTATTATTTCAAAAAGGTAAGGTATGATTAGTTGTTTGTTTTCACTTTTATCCTTAGTCGTGTAAAAGAATGAAGTATTGAATTGAGGGAAGCAATAAATAAAGATATATTAGCAAATTACATTCTAATTAATGTTTTTCTTAAAGGTAGGGACGGCTCTACCATAGAGAAAAATAGGCGGTCACCTTAGACCCCCAAATTTGAGGGACCTCATTTTTTACAATAATATATTATAGATTTTTTTTAAAAAAATAATATTATTTATAGAAAAATTTAAAAAAATTTATATAAAATAAAAGAATTACTAGAATTTCATATATCTAGAGTATTATGTCTCAAGAAAGATTAAATGCATCAATTATATTATTACTTAAAAGGGAATAATTAAAAAAATCGATTATATAATTTTGAAAATAGAATTAGTAAATAAAATAGTAAAAAAAAAAAAAAAATCTTAAAAATTGAAGGTCTCCTTTTGATTTTCGCCTTAGGCCACCAATATGTTTAGCTTGAGCCGCCCCTGCTTAAAGGATATACAAAGTGACACATGACAAGTAAAATAGTTCAAACGAAGTATTAGATGTGGCAATAGAATTATTTAATGTTAATCAATAAAACTACATAATTAGAATTACCCTTTGTTATGCAAAAGAGGGAAGTATTTATTATGGATCAGGTAGAGTAACCTCCAAACTAAGGCTTAGAGTAGAGTAGTCTTTAAGAAATTCTAACTGAAATTTGAATCGTCTTTTTGAGTCCCGAAAAATTTTGATGTCAAAAAATGTTCCCTACTTCAAGGTTTGTCGGAGTGTAGACTTGATGAAACTCAAGAACATGAGACTTGAAGTAATTTTCATCTTTGCGATTTTATGGATCCAAATTTGCAGATCTAATTTATGAGAGAAGGGTGAAGCACAAATTTGATCTCACTGGACATGCCAATTTGTTTGTAACAAATTTTATAGTGATAGAAAAATAAATTTCAGCCAAAAACAAACATGCCAATTTGTTTGTAACAAATTTTGTAGTGATAGAAAAATAAATTTCAGCCATAAACAAAACCTGAAAAAACAAGAATTTTATTGATAAACAATATGGGTATAAGTTTGTTCCTCCCTTGATTCTTCTCTCTGAATTTTCTCTTTAGTTCTAGGGTCATTAGTAATATATTTCTCGAATATAGTGCAATTTGTTGATCTCAATGAAAGGATAGTTTGTGAATCTTTTTGAGTTATTTGATTAGCAAGAAGAATCTGCTCACATATTGATCTCTTTATAAATATCCCAAGGATATGTGGGATTTTGAGATGCCTCTTCTAGGGAATATAGTACCCTTTAAATAGACATAATTTAAATTTAGGAAAAATAGTTTCCAAGTTAGGATTTAGGGTAGAGTAGCCTCCAAAAAATTCAAACTAAAATTCAACTCATTTTTTTGAGTCCCACAAAATTTTGATTGTAGACACATAATTTTGTTCCGTCAAAAATATTTTTTATTCCGATATCACATAATTTAACCCAATTTTTATAATTTTTTCCAAGAAAATAAATAACCACCTCATCTTTTACTTATTTATGTATTTATTTTATTTATTTTTATCCAACTAACAAGTCATAACAAACTTTGTTTCATTCTAATATTCCAACAACCCATCCAATTAAAATTAGACACCTAACCTCTGCCGCTCCAATTAAAAGACAACACCTCACCACCCACTCTCACGTGGGCTTTTCAAAAAAAATACACAATTCACCTAGATGGAAAGAAAAAAAACGGTGGTCTTCTTCACAGGACACACACTCACACACGAAAAACACACACAAAAGCATGGAGAATAGGACATAGAAATACCATTTTTTTTTTACTTTCTTTTTCTTTTCTGTCGCAACACACGCACACAGATACACAAAAATCGCACACATATCTCCCTCGAAATCACGAGCCACGCCCTCAAATCTCACCGAAAACACAGGTTTCGTGAGTGGGTCACCTTTTCCGGCGACATACTCATCGGAATCGCGTCAAAGTCGTCGCTAACACCTCCAAGCTCGTCAAATCCGGTCTAAGTTTCTCATTTTTACGATTTTAGCTCAGTTTATACTGGTTTATAGTTTCTATCGCGTATTGGAGTGTTGGGGTTCTCCCGTTTTGCATTTTCATCATCGACATCAGGCCGGGATCTAACTGTTTTGGTCGTTGTTCGCTCATCGGAGCGCAGTTTCGATCGGGGTTAGTTGTCTATCGGATTTTAAAGGTGCTTTGGGTCTGTCTGTTTGGGGAATTATTATCGATATCGTGATTTAGATTCTGACGTGACCAAGTCGTGTCAAGATTCGGAATTCGATTCTCATATCTAGGTTTACTCCTGTTTGAAATCTGTTTGGTTGAGAATCCCGGGTTACCGAGAAGGTTGGTTGTCGTTGAGGTTCCCGTTAGAGGATTTTGGTCTTCGTATTTCTCTTTATTATCGACAAAGACGTTTTATCGAGGTCCATTCTCTTAACCCGTTCTCTTTTCTTTATCTCGATTTATTGAATTGTCATGATTATGTGTGAAGTGATCATGGTTGGTGGATTTTTGTTGGTGTTATGAGGTTATAATTATGTGTTTGACGATTGGATTTCGTTAATATGTGGGATGAATCGGAGTAACGTTGAAGGTTTGATTGATAAAAAATGAAATTAGTGGGACGTGGATTTGAAATTGATAAAAAGTAAGCGTTAATTTATTTTGATTCATTGAATATCGTTGATGTGATAGTATCATGATAGGTCGAATTGGATAGGTAAAGAGTAGGTTCGGGTAGGCAAAAGTAGGACTTGCAATCGTTGAATGATGAAAGTGTTTTGTTGAAATGTGTTGATTTATGTTTTCGGATTGAAATGTATTCATTTGGTCGGGGAATACCCCGAAGATTGATGTATTTATTCACTGGGGAATGCCCCGACGTATTATGTTGGCGAAGGAAGTTCGTGATGAAGGTCCGAGGCATCGGGTAAAGCTTGGAAGCACAGTTAGTATTAGTGTAGGTTAGATAGGATTTATTTTTGCATTTTTCTATTTTGGAATGTATAAGGTGGATTGGACACTGTACTTTTCATTCGTTTTTGTTTTGTTTGATTGTTTTACGTGGTTTGTACATTCGTAGTGTCAAAATTAGCCGATACGCTCCACCAAGCGACTGTGGTCGAACCACGGAATTGAGGGGTGCCTAACACCTTTCCCTCGATCAACAGAATTCCTTAGTCGGAATCTCTATTCGCAAACCAATTTAAAGAGTCAAATGGTTTTGAAAAGGATTTTCCAATGGTGACTTGGCACACCATATTATGTCAAGTGGCGACTCTAATAAAAAAAATATAAATAATCTTTTTTCGAAACAAACCTTCATTTTTGTCACTTTAACAATAAAACCCCTTTCAAACTTAAAAATCTATTCTTTTGGAAGTAAAAAAAAGGGGTGTGACATTGATGTCTTACTATCTCTAGGTGTGGTTTTACATTTGTGGCTTCTAATGGAAAGGTAAAGGATGGTTGTTGCCTATTGTTTAATAGCAAATTGTAGCATTAATTTCATATTACTTGACTTTTATTGACGCGACACGTTCCTTAAGAAAGTTTTAACTAATTAGAGATGTATTTACCAAACAACTTTAATGATGCTTTAGAATTTTAAGTTTAACTATTAATAATTTATATAAGTATTTACTATTAAAGGTAGAAAGGTGAAATATAATAAAATTCTTTTGATTTTATAAATTGAACAATTACATATATATATATATATATATATATATATATAAGAGCCATGGAATATGAAGCTGGGAGTATAATACTGTCTTTTAAAAGAAGTTGACATTTGAATTGGAAAGAGAACAACTTTATTCAGATTTGCTTAATAGATCTAAAGATTTCCTCCAGATACATGAGGTATAAATAAACAAATCCATGTGCTACACCTTTTTGGCAACCTTAACCATCAGACCATTTTTCACTTGCATCATAATGGAAGTAGTAGGAGAAATATTTTCTGGTTCCACTACTTGGATGTGGTAATTGTGTATGATGGTAGCTGCCACTATTTTCATCTGAAAGAATGCCATTTCCTTTCCTATACAAGTCCTTGGACCCGCATTAAACGCTGGAAATTTAAAAGACGGAACATGTTTGATCCCTCCTCGATCAGAAATCCATCTCTCTGACTTGAATTCTAGACAATCTTCCCCCCACAGAGTTTCCATTCTCCCCATTGCGTAGAATGGTAGAATTATTCTTGTATTTGGACTAACATGGTGACCACTAGGAAGGATGTCATGATCAAGTGGAACTTTGTGCTCTAAAGAAAGTGATGGAAAGAACCTAAGAGTTTCACACAAAGCACCATGTAGATAGATCAATTTTCTTGATTCCTCTTTGGTGAAAAACTTGAGTTTTTCATCTTCTATAACATGCAATTGTTGTTGAATCTCTTCTCTGATCCTTTTCTCGACCGAGGGATTTTTAGCCAAGAGGGTAAAAAACCAAGTGAGAGCTGCACTCGTAGTGTCCCTCCCAGCAAACATCAAATTAAAGAAGGTGTCCCTTAGAAATGTTTGCAAAGTACCCAAATCTCCATCGTTCCATTGATTGTACATTTTAACATACGCGTCTAAAAATGCAAATTCCTCGTCTTTGATTGTACTTTTATGCATCAACTCTTCTAGCTTCCGCGAAATGCAGGGATAGATGAATTGATCAAAAGCCTCACATGCTTGAATGAGCTGCTTCTCCTTGCCAATTCGAAGCCATTTTTGCAATTTCCAGATACGTTCTGGCACTATGTGTCTCAGTAGAAATGCTTCAAGAGCATCGCCAAACGCCTTTTCATATGGCAAATAAGGCAAGTCAATTGACAAGCTTCTTGGATCATAATCAAGTAACAATTTGGTGATAGAATCAAAAGTAAATCTTTGCAAAACATCTTGCAAATCAAATATTTTGCCATGTTTTGCAAAAGCATCAAGAATTGGTCGAAACCCTTTTTCGATTATGTCCCACATAGTCCTCTCCAACAAAATTTGGAACTTTGCATAGCTCATTATGGACATGGTGGTCTTCCTATGAAGCTCCCATAATTCATCATCAACATTGAAGATTCCATTTCCCAAAACATCAAAAATCTTATGATATTCGGATCCCTTTGGATAGTTTGAGAAGTTTTTACTAAGGATATGATGGATATTTGCAGAATCACAAGTAAAAAACATGTCCACATTTGCAAAAATAGGACCTTTAAACTCATAAGTACCACCACATTCTATAAGAACTTCAGTCAGATATTCATTAATACGATGAAAATTCAGAATAGCTGCAGGCAACCCTCTAAGTATTGGCCAATTTGTTGGTGCTGATGTTTTTGGCCTTCCATATAGGATGAACCATACAATATAATTGAAAAAAACAATTATCAAGAAAAGAAGAGAATATTCAAGGAAATCCATTGTTGGTTTTTTTTTTTTTTTTTTTTGCTAGTAATTTTTGTAATGTACTAGACTACAAAGTTCAACAGGACCCAATATAAAGAACCTAGGACAAATAATTGAGGAGAGGTTTATTTTAGTACACGTTTTATTAATAAGGTTGGGCAACTTTTATAAATAAAAGTGACCATTTTATTATTTCATTTGATTATAAAAAATTTCATCCTATATTACTTCATTTCAAGGATGTCTTGGTCACTCAATAATTGGTCCAACTAAATTTTCAGGATAAGGATCGTGTGCTCTTGATTGATCAAAATTTCTGTAGGGTAAGACGAATAGATATTTTCATTTTTCAAGAGAAACGTGAACCCCTTTTTATACGATCTATTGAAAATAAATTCTCTGCTTCATAAAAGTAGTGATAAATTCATGCAATAAATGGTATTTTTCGCATGTAGAAATAAATCCATGCAAAGCGACTTCTCGTATATCCTCATTTTCAAGTGAAGAGATTAGATGTCAAGTTATTTGTCGAGTCAATCATCCTGAAGATCCAAGAGTACTGACGGATACAAAATCTAATGGTACTTTTTGTTGATCATAAATAGCTATCTCATCAATTAGATTAAGAAACTGTATCCTAACTCTCTCATGATTATTCTACACCTCTTTAGGTTTTTAAAATTTAGCCAAACTAAAACATCATATATATCAGCCAAAGAAAGATAATCAAGTGAAATTTAGCCTTTTATTTTTTAAGTTTGATGCACCGTAGGTGTATTTTCTTTTTACACCATCATGTGACTTTTACCTGTTATAGCAGGTTATTCATTTTTATATTTTTACCTGAGAAATGGATGACCTGCTAAAAATTACCTGATTATATAAAAAAAATACATTGACGATGCACCAAACTTGAATTCTTTTTTTTTTTTGTATGGATCTAAACTAATTCTTGAGAGCAACAACTCCTTTTAATAAAAAGAGAATAGTGACATACAAACAAACTGACTGAGCATTCTTATGTACATAGTATAAGATGAGTACCTATGACATCAAAACTATGAATTCGCAACTTGTCAGACCCTTTTTTCTATTAAATTTTCTTAGTTGATTCAGTGAATATGATAAAGAAATGGACCTTGAGCCTAACTCAACCTCAAAAGCTAGCTCATGAGGGGAGGATTGTCCAAGATCATATAAGGAGACCAAGGACCCTTTAACCCACCGATGTGGGACTCCAACACCCCCGCACGCCTAGGGCTTTAACCCACCGATGTGGGACTCCAACACCCCCGCACGCCCAGGGTTGGACATCTGGAGCGTGGATAATATAAGACGGGGGGCTCAACATTAGAAACAATGAACTGGGTGGGCCTAGCTCTGATATCATGATAAAGAAATGGACCTTGGGCCTAACTCAACCTCAAAAGCTAGCTCATGAGGGGAGGATTGTCCAAGACCATATAAGGAAACCAAGGACCCTTTAACCCACCGATGTGAGACTCCAACACCCCCGCACGCTCAGGGCTGGACATCTGGAGCGTGGACAATATAAGACGGGGGGCCCAACATCGGAAACAGTGAACTGCGCCCAGGGCTGGACATCTGGAGCGTGGACAATATAAGACGAGGGGCCCAACATCGGAAATAATGAACTGGGTGGGCCTGAATCTGATACCATGATAGAGAAATGAACCTTGGGCCTAACTCAACCTCAAAAGTTAGCTCATGAGGAGAGGATTGTCCAAGATCATATAAGGAGATCAAGGACCCTTTAACCCATCGATGTGGGACTCCAACAGAATATGCTAAATATTAAATGATTTTAAAAAGATTATAAAAGATCTTTTCTGTCTTATAGTCTAAAAGATATCGTTTTGGAGCGAAAAAAATTAAACACAAGAAGTTTGGAATGGCAGATACTTCTTCTAGTCTAATATAAATGAATTATTGGAGTCTGATATATTTAAAAGATAAATAAAAATGTAAATATTAATCAGATGATAATTTAACAATGTTACCCTTTTAATTCTTTCCTGACTTTTCTTAAAAATCGAAATAATCATTATTTGATATTTAAACATAGTTGAAAACTTCATTAAACAGAAGGGTAATTTTAGATAAAAACAATTGATAAATCCTTAAACTTTATAAATTCATTTATATTGAATCATAAAAAAAATGTCTACAATTCATTTATATTAAAGTAGAACGAGCAGTATTTATGAAAGTCGACAATTAATTAATTTCAAGCCCCTACGTGGGTTGTGATGGATGCATGTTACTATCGATCTCTAAATTTATAAAATCAAAAGCAGAAATGGAGGCATTTATAATGCCAATTAATTTTGATAGCAATCTTTTCTACTTTATTTTTTAAAATTGACGTGTCGAATAAATAAGAAAAATGTTGTCAATTTACATCGACAAAAAAGGGGAATTTTTTTTTGACATTTTCCAAAACTATAGTAAAGCCTTACCGGGGCCGGGTATAGAGTTGTCGTGTCATATTTATTTAAATTCAATACTTTTAATATGAATTAATTTAGGGATTGTTTGGTAGAAGATATATAATAGAAAAAATAATATATATATATATATATATATATATATATATATATATATATATATATATATATATAGTAATTGATAATCTCTCGTTTGATACATTTCATGAATAATATAAACATTGTTAATTTTAACGCATACAAATATAGCATACACTCTATTTGGTATTAGAAATATCAAGGTTATTAATATATGTATTAGCATGATTAAAGATATAATTACTCCTGAAAGTGTACAAAGCTAAAAAATATGAAGGGTATTTTCACAAACAAGTAAATTATTTTTAGAAATTATGCATGTTATTTTCAGTGCATCAAATCAAAAATAGATAAAAAAAAATAATGTTATGAATGTATTCTTGTGCTATTAATTCAAACATTATCAATACATTCTATTTAGCATTATTTTTTTTTTTATGTAATAACATTATTTTTATACATCTTATACTTGACGGTTTCTTAAAAATTAAACTCAAAAAATTTATTTTAAAATTTGTATCCAAAACCAACTTGTGTCATGGGTTACTGAAAGGCATATACTGTCGGGTACGATGAAAATTAAATTGGAGTGAGATTTTTTCAAAAAAAGAGAAGAAAAGACATGAGCTTCACATGTATACCAACAATATATATATATGATTTAATGTAAGCTTTCTTGTACATTAAATTAAGGAGAGAGATCCAAAAAAGAAATAAATAATTTTACAACTCACTAAAGCAAGTGGCGCTTCATTTGAGTCTGTCTCTGATCAGGTCTAGCTGGACAATCTATTACGAGTTGCAATCTAAGATCTTAGCTTTTTCATGTTTGGTTAGTTAAAATAATTTAGAAATATTTTCTTTAGGGTAACAAATTCTACAAATAGTATTTCACATTGATTATATATTCTCTGTACTCCGACACACCTCATCTGTAACTAATATGACCACGATCGAAGACTCATTTGGGGAGTTAGCAAATTATCTTTAGGACCCTAGCTAAAAGAAGCCTTTACACTTTGTGATGATGAGTATATATATACAAGAGGAAATAGTCCATTACTTTTTATGCTATGAAGTTGTCTTTTATTTTCGTTAGTTGCTTAGATTGATTTTGAAACCTTACTTCTATCTCTTCTTCCCTTGAAAGATTTGATCACTGCTAAAAATATAATTAAATAATTAAAGTTTGCTTTCTCTAACAGCTTAAGTTTTTTGATGAGATGACCACTTACTTCAACATGATATCAGAGCAGGCAAAGGTCGGTCCTGGGATCGAATCTCAACCCGCACGTGAGGGGAAGTGCTCTCTCTAACAACTTAAATTTTTAGATTAGATGGTTACACGTACAATCCTCCTTCATCACGTCATCTTCACCGTGTCACACCCCTTTTTACGACTCCAAAAATTAATGTATATTTTAAGGTTTGAAAGGGTTTTTTATTAAAGTGACAAAATGAAGATTGGTTCCGAAAAAAGATTATTTTTACATTCAAAATCAGAGTCGCCACTTGGCATAATCTGGTGTGCCAAGTCACCATTGAAAAATCCTTTTCGAAACTATTTGACTCTTTAAACCGGTTTACGAACAGAGATTCCGGCTAAGGAATTCTGTTGACCGAGGGGAAGGTGTTAGGCACCCCTCGATCCCGTGGTTCGACCACGGTCGCCTGGTGGAGCGTATCGGCTAATTTGATATTACAAATGTACAAACCACATAAACACGCAAAACAAGCAAACAAATAAATCACACAAAATTCAAAACAAACAAAAATAATGTTCAGTCCAAATTATACAATCCAAAATAAAAGAGGTGCTGAAATATAAAACCTATTCTATTCTAAACTAATCCTAAACTAAACTCCACCCGACGTTCCGGGCCTTGATCACGAGCCTCCTTTGCGTACATGCTACTTCAGGGCATTTCCCGGATAAATCAATACAAATCCTTCGGGGCATTCCCCGGCCAAATGAGTACAATTTAAACTTTTCGTGCAATAAAGTAGAAAGTACCATTCACGCACATATTCAAACACTCCAACAACTCGTTATTCCTAAATTTGCCTACCAAGCCTACGTTTGCCTACCAAGTTCAACGTATCACAATTCTATCATGTTAAAAATTATCAATACATCAAAATTAATCAATATTCATTTTCCTCCATTTTTAATCCCCATCTTAATTCATTTTTAACCACGTGATTAACCCATTTCAATACACAATCCACCAATCGAGAATAACGAAAATTCATCAATCATGCTTAGAACATCACACACCCAAATGTCACCAACAGTTCACATCAACAAACAAACCACAGTATCGAATCACACGCAATCATAATCACAATCACATAAGAATTAAATAAAAGAGAAGAAAGAATTGGACCTTAAATTTGAAGCTTTCAAACTCAATGTTATTCGAATAAAGAGAGTTCGCACCCGGAAACCTTGAGCCGAACCTTAACACCAACAATCCAACTCGACAAATAAAGATCCGTTCACCGTCACTTTTCACGCCGGGTACTGTTCACCGTTACTGTCCACCGTTACTGTTCACGGTTACTGTTCACGATTACTGTTCACCGGTGCTTTTTTTTTTTTTTTTTTTTTGTGAGGAAGATTATTTTGTCATTGTGGAGAAGATGATGATCAAAGCATTAGCCTCTTAGAATTTTTCTTTTATAATGGGCATGGATTTGTTATGATGTGAGAATTTTGGTGGGTCCCCCATATATTCTTTCTTTGTGGACAAGAAAAAAGAGGGGGTGGGATCATATGGGTAGTTAGGGTAGGTGGAAGCTTTTGATTGGGTAGGTTGTTAGGATAAGATAAATTAGTTAGAGGTATTTTTTTTTTGTTTATTTTTGTATTTTTGTATTTTGTGGAGGGATAATTACACGGGGTAGGGTACACGGTAGGATAACATAAAATGGGTAAAGTGAATAAAAATGGAACTTCAAGAGGACGAAATCACGTGTCTACACACCGCATACCCACCACCTCACGCCCCTAATTCTCACCTTTACAGAGGCGGAGCCTGGATTTCAATTCAGGGGGTTGAATATTTGAAGAAAACCTAACCAAAGGAGTTCAACACCTACTATAGAAACATAAAAACTAATTTTAATCATGTATAAATGATATATTTTTCCATCGAAGGGTGTTCGGACGAACCCTCTCCAAAGGGCTGACTCCGCCTTGCCTTTACCTCCTATATTATTTATCTAGATGATATACATATATTTCTAGACACCTTCTTCACATCATCTTCAACCCATACCCACCACCTCACGCCCATATTCTCATCATTACCTCCTATATTATTTATCTATATTATATATAAATATTTTTAGACAATAATTTTAACTGCATACTAAACATAAAAAAAAAACAAGCAAAAAATTTACTTATTTTTCTCGAGAACATTTTTCTTCGTACAAAAGAGAAGTAACTATTGGATCGATAAAAAGTACTTGGGCCGGAAGGCCTTTACGAAGGGGTGATTTGTGAAAATGACCTTTAAAAAGGCTGGCTGGTCTCAAACTTTTAACCGGACACAACATTTTCCCACTTGCAATAACTCTCTAAGTTACTATATTTGGAGGTTTCCTTTCATGAATTGTCTAGAACATATGGACCACTAGCTATATTGAGGTGTGGCTAGTCACTCAAGAGGACCAAATTAAAGGGGGAAATGATATTGAGATCGATATCCTTTGTCCTAACAAATGAACTCGTTGGATCGAATATTAGCGATTTAAGAATAAGTCAACAAAATAAATAAAATATTATATTCGTCTATATTTAATACCTATGTAAGTTGCATTACAGCATTAGAACGGATAATATAGGCACTTGAATAAGTAAAAAATCTACTTATTTTTCTAGAGATATTTCCTTCGTATATAAGACAAACAGTTGTTGGATCGATAAGAATCATTTGGACCAGAAAGACTTTGCGAAAGGGTGATTTGTGAAAATGACCTCTAAAAAGAATGGTCTCAAACTTTTAACACGACCTAACATTTTCCCACTTGCAATAAGTCTCTAGGGTACTATATATGGAGGTCCCATTTCATGAATTGTCTAGAACATATGGACCACTAGCTATATTGAGACTTGGCCAGTCACTCAAGAGGACAGTCTTAAACGGGGAAATGATATTGATATTGGTATCGATATCGATGTCCTTTGTGCTAACAAATGAACCAGTTGGATCGAATATTAGCGAATTAAAAATAAGTTAACAAAAAGAATAAAATATTATATTCCTCTATATTTAATATCAATATAAGTTGCACTATAATACTCTATGAGCACTTAGACTAGGTTAAAGCACCGGAACTTTTTATGAGTTTTCGAATTTTGGAAAAACCATAAGTTTTATAACTGGATTATCTTACATGCATATTTAAAGAAGTTCTACAAAACATTATTTAAATAAAATATTGAATTGGGGCGAACATGTATCTGGATAATATATATGAATTAATTCATATTCGACCCACTTTTAACAATTTGATTATTCAATTTATGTTTAATTTTGGAGGGTAGGGGGGTAGGGGGTGGGGGGATATCTTAATTTTTTTTTTTATTTTGTTAGCACTATCTTCATTCTTAATCAGGTATCTCAATTTCTACTTAAGTAAATAAAGAGAGTTTTGGACTAATAGGTCAACGAGTTTTGATATCCAAGCGATAAAGAAAGAAAATAGGAGGACTCATAAATGATTGTTTTGACTATGTCAAAGAAATTCGATTTTTATTTAATCATGGTCTTTCGTAAACAATCTATCTTTATGAGGTAAAAATAAAATCTACATATATTCTATCCTGTTAGATCCCGTCTTGATGATTACACTGAGTATATTGTTATCGTTGTCATTGTTTACCAATTTGGTGGCTCATCTGCCAAAACTTTGGATGACTAAAATCAAGACAAGATTTTATACCTGATTGACATAAAAAGTGAGAAGTACAAGGTCTTGCATCAGATTCAGAAACATGTAATTACATTTGATGATTTGGAGAGAGAACAACTTTATTCGGACTTTCTAAAAGAGCTAAAGATTTGCTCCACATACATAAGACATGTATAAACAAAAACATGTGTCATACCTTTTTGACAACGTTAACCATCAGACCATTTTTCACTTGCATGATAATAGAAGTAGTGGGAGAAACATTTTCTGGTTCCACAACTTGAATATGGTAATTGTGTATGATGGTGGCTGCCACTATTTTCATCTGAATGAACGCCATTTCTTTTCCAAGACAAGTCCTTGGACCCGCATTGAAGGCTGGAAATTTGAAAGATGGCTCATGTTTGATCCCTCCCCGTTCAGAAATCCATCTCTCTGGCTTGAATTCTAGACAATCTTTCCCCCACAAAGTCTCCATTCTCCCCATTGTGTAGAATGGTAGAATCATTCTTGTTTTTGGACTAACACGGTGACCGCTAGGGAGGATGTCATGATCAAGTGGGACTTTGTGCTCTAAAGAAACTGATGGAAAGAACCTAAGAGTTTCACACAAAGCACCATGTAGATAGATCAATTTTCTTGATTCTTCTTTGGTGAAAAACTTGAGGTTTTCATCTTCTTTTACGTGCAATTGTTGTTGAATCTCTTCTCTGATCCTTTTCTCGGCCGAGGGATTTTTAGCCAAGAGGGTAAAAAACCAAGTGAGAGCTGCACTTGTAGTGTCCCTCCCAGCAAACATCAAATTAAAGAAGGTGTCCCTTAGAAATGTTTGCAAAGTACCCAAATCTCCATCGTTCCATTGATTGTACATTTTGATGTACCCGTTTAAAAATGTGAATTCCGCATCTTTGATTGTACTTTTATGCATCGACTCCTCTAGCTTCCGCGAAATGCAAGGATACATGAATTGATCAAACGCCTCACAAGCTTGAATGAGCTGCTTCTCCTTACCAATTCGAAGCCATTTTTGTAATTTCCAAAGATGTTCTGGCGTTATGTGTCTATGTAGAAGTGCATCAAGAGCATCCCCGAACGCCTTTTCATGTGGCAAATAAGGCAAGTCAATTGACAAGCTTCTTGGATCATGATCAAGTAACAATTTAGTGATAGAATCAAAAGTGAATCTTTGCAAAACATCTTGCAAATCCAATGTTTTGCCTTGTTTTGCAAAAGCATCAAGAATTGGTCGAAACCCTTTTTCGATTGTGTCCCACATTGTCCTCTCTAACAAATTTTGGAACTTTGCATGGCTCATTATGGACATAGTGGTCTTCCTATGAAGCTCCCATAATTCATGATCAACATTGAAGATCCCATTTCCCAAAATTTCAAAAATCTTACGAAATTCAGGTCCCTTTGGATAGTTTGAGAAGTTTTTACTAAAGATATGGTGAATATTTGCAGGATCACAAGTGAAAAACATGTCCACATTTGCAAAAATAGGACCTTTGAACTCATAAATACCACCATATTCTATAAGAACTTCAGTCATATATTCATGAATACGATAAAGATTGGCAACAACAGCCGGAAACTCCCTAAGGATTGGCCAATTTGTTGGTGCTGATGTTTTTGACCTTCTATATAGGATGAACCATATAATATAAGTAAAACAAAAAATTAACAAGAAAAGAAGAAAATATTTAAGTAAATCCATTTAGTGTTAGAAGTTTTTTTTTGACTTATGTATGTTAATTCACTAAAACCTTGTAGAGTTTTATACAAGTGTTGCTGAATTTTGACCACAAGTTTAAGTCCCCAATTTAAAGAACCTAAGACAACTAGCTAGTTGATGAATTTGATTTTGATGTTGATTGTACACGCTATTGATAAGGATTGGCAACTTCATTTATAAAGTCATGACCATTTAATGTTTCAATAATTGAGTGTGAACAATTTTATCCAATTACCTTACAAGGATTTGCTACGTTGGTCTAAATAATTGGTCCAACTAACTTTTCAGGATAAGCATTGTCTGCTTTTGATTGTTCAAGATTTCTTTAGGGTAAAACGAATAAATAGTTTCATCTTTCAAGAGTAATGTGAACCCCCATTTTGAGTGGAAGTTTTATCGAAAACTCTCCTCTGCCTCACAAAAACAATGATAATATCTACTCTGCAAAGTGCTTTTCACTTATCTCCGTTTTCAAGTGATGAGAATATGGGTCATTTCGTCACTCACTGATCAAGAAACTAATGAGAATATAGGTCATGTTGTCAGTACTCTCTGATCAAGAAACTGTATTCTAGAGTAACGGTACCTCAAACACCAACGATTTCATCAAAATGCAAAAGCGAAACAAATCACACGACTCTATTTAGTTGTTTGTTAGAAAATATGCAGACGAAATTCAATACACTTCACCCACATGTTTTTAAGCATTTTTATGCCTTTGTTTCAACTTTGAAAATATTTCATTGTGAAAGATTCTAATACTGCATTGCAATCACAATTCACAAAATACGAAAAATATATGTTGCAAAAGAATTACAGAAACAATTCATACTAAAACACTTCAACCCAAAATCTAAAGCAAAATTGAAAATCTAATCACAATTTATTGGTCGCGACTCATGAATTCCGATGCAAAACTATGAGACTAGCAATCTGGCATCTGCGAAAACTGAAAGAGAAATGGAAACCAGAACCTTGCTTAAGCAAATAAAGAAAAGAAACAACATATATTGTGACAGTTTTCAAGACATAATCTTGATAGTTAAATCCAGACAAACTGTAACACCCCGTATTTTGGGCTAGAATGAAAATCATCATTTCTATGCATAGATGATCCAAAAGCCATAAATTCTATGCAAATTTTCCATGTTAATAAGTTAGGTAGTGTGGGAAATTGAATGAGCTTTCCGTCGATATAAGATTCACCCAAATCCTATACCCGGGCAAGATGTTATGGCTAATTTAAGTCCTAGTCGTAAAACACCGTCATTTTGGTGTTTGGCGCATCGCGAAGGTGGTCTATTTAACAATTATCAAATTTCAGCAGCCTAGCGCGATTATGGCGCGTCGCGCTGAAGTTTCAGGTCCCAACCAGTGGGACAACGCGATGGCTCCGCGTCGTGGTGACCCCAAGAATCCCAAAGAATTCATGATTCAACCGTGGGTTTTTGAAGATAATTAGGGATTTAAAATCCCCAATCCGTAAGCTTCAAGAATCATTCATTATTTTCCAAAATAGAGGCACGTGGGGTTTATCCTAAAAACTACATGGGCTTGAAATTGTTAAAGCATGATTTAAATATTTTGATGCATGTATTTTATGGGGGTTTTGAAAACTATATTATTGATTATGCATTTCGAAAGTTTCAATGCTACTATTACTTTGGCCTTGTGGTCTTTTTTCCTAAATTGATTTACATAAATATGTATATGTAAGAATTTGAGATTTAAGATTGTTGAGAGCAAAAATTATGAACTCCCTCTCTCGTATTGAATTAAAGATTATGATTTTGTGATTTGAAAGATGTTTTTGCAATATCCTGGCATTGGAACATGATTTGGAATGGTTGAGAGGGTGTTTCTTGATATCAATATGTTCTTGTGTGTATGAGAAAGAATTGCATGTGTTTACATGAGGTTTGAAAAAAAAAAAGATTCATTGAATTGAATTATTTAAATGCTGGTCTCAAAACTTGTGTTTTTAATACAGAGATTTATGATAGACTAATAATGGCTCAGAGATGTGACTTGCAAGTCAATGGTATGACGATACCATATGAATTTATGCCATAACAGAGTATGTTTTCAGAGTATGTTTTCAAAGCATGTTTTCAGAGTATGTTTTCAGAGACTACATGTTTGATAGAGTTTTAAAAAGAGGCTTAAAGAAGGTTAGGTGATTTCCCGAAAAAGGCGCGAGTTCAAGCAACTCTTAGCCTGAAATCGTATTTACCGATACGGGTAGATTATTATTGTATGCGGACAACGGCCGTGTGGTGTAGTAGATTCAGAGACTCTGACCCTTGCGGCACACTTGGGTTGGGGGCTTGACTGCCGAGTTAATGACAGTTTTCATATAGCCCATGAAATTTTTCAGAGTTGTAGGGTATACCACCTAGCGCAGAAGTAACACAGATTTCTCAGAGTTGAGATGATTTTTACAGAGTCTTTAAAATGCCCATGTGAATTCTTACTATATGATATACTTATGAACTGTTTTAAATTGCTCTCATATATGTTGAATAATAAATGATTATTTTGGATATGCTCTGTGTACCAGTACATCTGTATTGACCCCCTCCCCCTACCTCTCAGGTTCTGAGACTCAGTCTAGGAGTCCAGATAAGTAGTAGATAATTCAGATAGCTGATCAGATTGTGCAGGGGTGAGCCTTCTCTATTCCAGAAGGCCTGTCTTTTCAGATTATGTCACTTATTTTAGTTTTGGTCTACTGGGGGCCTTGTCCCAGTTTCAGACTGTTGTCAGATTTTCATGTAGTAGAGATTTTGCAGATTGAGTCAGATGTTATTTAGATGTCGTTGATTTACAGTTTCCATACTTATGTTGAATTCAGAGTTGACCATGTTTTCGTAGAAGATTATGTTTCCGCATCTTTTTTTATTAAATGAATGTTGTGCATGATTACCAGATAGAAAAGGGCGTTACGGGCCTTCATGGTTCAAGATGTCCGTCATGGTCAGGCCCTAGTTCGGGTCGTGTCAAACTTGGTATTGTAGACACCTAATTTCGTCCCTCCCCAATATCATTTTTACCCATTTTTTATCATACACCCTTACCCATGTGATTATACCCCATAAAAATACGGAAAAAAAAATAACAAGCCTATGGTATTAAGTGTATTCAGTCCCTTTCAAAAAATTTTATGTTGCAAATGTCATGCTTAAGAGGGAATGAGGTATAGCAGAATGTTGGAACTGTATTTTCACCCGAGTTGTAGTATAAGTTAAAGTATCGATGTCATGACCTATTGGTAGTGAGATTACACCAAGAAGTTGGTGATACGAAGTCACAATATTAAAAGTCAGAGTGAGGGTGACTTTTGTGTAGATAAATATGTTTAGTTGAATAACTGATGTTTAAGGATGATTTACCCCTTTATAGTAATAGACTAATGTGGTAGTTAGTAGCATGTGTGGATTGTATGGTAGTCTGTGGGGCTCTTTCGATTCACTAGAACCTTGTTGTTCATCTTGTTGTTCTTGTGTTGGTTGGAACTGGGGGTTTAGAGGAGTAATGGCAAGAAAAGTGGTAAGGGCGATTTAGTGAATGTATGTATAACCGAATCTTTTGGCATGAGATTGAGTTGGTATTAAAGTGATACGTCCTTGTGTGTTAGTTCAGTAGAAGGTAGAGAAGGAGTTATTAGCTAAGGTGAGTTGTTGTTTGCTCGAAGTATGAAAATGGCTAGATTAGCCAATAAGTTATAATTATAGACACAAGGTTGTTTGTGGAATTTAAAGGTAGTCTAAATGTACGCTTGGGTAAGTAAGTATGATGTGAGAAAGCCGTATAAGTAGATAAGATTGTATGGGGTGATACTATAAGATTAAGGTTGACCATATCTATTATGTGACTCTACCTCCTTGACTTTCTTTCCTTTGGTAGTTGTAGACTAGTACTACTTGTGAGAAGGTATGCAGTAGATTTTGAGGCATAGCAGTGATGTCATGAAGGTGGATGTGATTATTTCTTGGTTAATGATACTAGTTTTATGGAAGCGATCTAATAGGCTTGAACAGTGCATGCAAGAGCTTAAGTTTATTTGGTTCGTAATGAAGTATGATGTTGTATGTATGAAGTAGAAGTATGCCAAGGTGATATGAGGTTGCTGTATTTTTCTAAGGCTATTACATGTTGCGTGTGGCTAGTGGTGTCGTTGAGTTGCTATATGGAGAAAGACTAGTTAAATGGTATATGGTGTTCTAACTAGCCAAGTTAAGGAGTTTTGATAGATAATGATAAGCCTTTTGATATGATCTTGATTCTCATAGTAGAGAGATATAAGTTTGGAGTCGTGATGCTGGTAGACTATGACAAAAGTGGTATGGTCCGACAAAGGTTTGGAGATATCCATGTTTAGTGTTAGAAGAATCTGAGTTGGTGAATATTTAAGCAATTATATAATGACTTTTGGGGCTATATAAACCTAAGGGTTGAATCTTAGAAGTAGGTATTAGCATTGGTTGCTATACATGAAGATACCGTCTTACAAGGTAAGTTTAGTTTTATATGTTTGTTATATCCCCGACTCTAGAGTAAAGTGATTTCAGTCTATACCAGAGTGTATATAGTGGTTCACAAACATAGAGTAGGGGCTTAAATCTAAGGGAGAGATGATAGAATGAGTAACCAAGTCAAGTTTTCAGATGATAATAGATGTGCCAGTAAGTTGTGGAATTGGCCGTGAGAAAGAATGATGCTCAATCTATTCTTATTTCAGCAGTTTACTTCAGTTATTCCGATACATACTCATTCTTTATGTCCAGCTTCATGATCATAGCTCGTGTTCAGGCATATGATAAGGAATCATGTACTCTCCTAGTTCCTAGTATGATGAGTTCCCAGTTTGTTTAGCAGTCAGAATCGTTTTCCGTAAGTTATGAATTTCAAAAACAATTCAGGTCATGCAGTTCATGACTCTTGTGCACATGTGATACTCTTAACGATCAGTGAAAATTCTAATTTATATCAGGTACGTCCTCAGATTAGATCTCTTTAATGAGTCCATGCCGTGAGTGCTCTATTCCTCACGCCTCAGTCGGGTATCAAGTTGTGCTTAGTACTCTCCTTATGTTTCGGATTCTAGTATCTCAATTTTTCAGTGACATTTTCCCTAAGGTCGAGATAGTGATGGTGAATAATTTTCTAGATGGGAAAGAGTAAACATTTTTTTGTTAATGAAAGATGGTTGTGTGCTTATTGGAGTTAAGGTAGTAATTGTGGAGTAAGATTGAGGCCAAGTCTTTGATACATGTCAAGGTTAGTTGAAGTTTTATGTGTTATATTTGAAAAAAATTATTGTGTGCTTGTTTTATGTAAGTCCATAAGTTGAGAGAATTTTGAGGTGAAGTTTCGTGTATGGCTTGGTTAGTTGAGGATATTTTATGTGTACCATCTGAATAGTGTAGGGAAGTTGTTATGGATAGAAGTATTAGAGAATATGAGAAATATGCTTATAAGTTGTTGTTTAGAAGTGCATTTGTGGGTAGGAAGGTTGGCTTAAATGCCATGTTTGTATGCATATGAATGGATGCCTTGAGTATTTGTGAATGTCTAATACGAAGTTGAAGGTGATTGTTGGAGTGACAATAAGAATTATGCAGGAGGTGAGGAATTGTGAAATGCAGGGTGTGTTAAATTCATGATTCAAACTAGTACTATAGTATTATGTGGTGCGTCTTGTGATTTTGAGTTAGGCTTGAAGATGATGAGGGGATTTAGTTCAGTTTAGACATTAGTAGATGGAAATATAAACGGCTATATGAGAAAAATAAGTGGAACCAATGAACATGGTGTTTAAGGGGAAAGTATAGTTGAGAGAGTATTTTAGAAGTGTGGATAATCTCGAAAGTAAGAAGTTGCAATGCCTAAGGTTTGGTAATTCTATCCTAGTTTATGAGATATATGTCTATATTCCAAGCTATAGAGTAGTGTCATTGTTGTGATTCCTTAGTTAGATGTCTTGTGTAACTCATGTCAGAGATTTTTTACTCCCTAATGCTACTAGCACTTCTTTAGAAAGAATGTTTAAGAGATACTCCAGTTAAGTATAAGTGTCCAGTATAATTCAGTTTAATAGTCAGGCAGACAAGTTACGGTGGTTTTCCACCTTTTCACCCAGTCCTACTATCCGAAGTCTCATACGTATGACCATTCCAAAAGGATAATCTATTCCATTCGTGTAAATTGTGAACTCAGTTCAGTCTAAGCATCATGTTTCAGATTCAGCTATTTAGTCATGACTCAGTTCATAAGAGTTCAACACATTATCTTAAATTTTTCCAGCTATTTTAGCTCAAATAGTGTAATACCTTTGTACGATCTAAATCTTGTCGCCTCATGATTCGTACCTACAAAAGTTATCACTTTCAAATCCAATGTGTGTGATTTGAGCATAAACACTTCGGTAGGAATCATAAACTCTCAGTATGAATCATCTCTTTGAAGCAAGTAAGAATCAAGTCAGCTCAGAATTCAGTTTCACGATAGAAGTTTAAATGTTTCAGACTAGTATATCCTTTCTTAGAAGACACATCAGGTTTGCGTTATTCCATACCTTTAAGCTTTAACGTTCCTACCCATCATTCGGGGACGAATGATCCCAAGGGGGAGATATTGTAACACCCCGTATTTTGGGATAGAAAAAAAACCGTCATTTTTATGCGTAGATGATCCAAAAGCCATAAATCCTATGTAAATTGTCCATGTTAATCAGTTAGGTAGTGTGGGAAATTGAATGAGCTTTCCGTCGATATAAGATTCGCCCAAATCCTATACCTGGGCAAGATGTTATGGCTAATTTAAGTCCTAGTAGTAAAACAACGTCATTTTGGTGCTTGGCGCGTCGCGGAGGTGGTCTATTTAACAATTATCAAATCTCAGCATCCTGGCGCGATTATGGCGTGTCGCGCTGAAGTTCCAGGTCCCAACTAATGGGACAACGCGATGGCTCCGCGTCGCGGTGACCCCAAGAATCCCAAAGAATTCAAGATTCAACCGTGAATTTTTAAAGATAATTAGGGATTTAAAATCCCCAATCCGTAAGCTTCAAGAATCATTCATTATTTTTCAAAATAGAGGTACGTGGGGTTTATCCTAAAAACTTCATGGGCTTGAAATTGTTAAAGCATGGTTTAAATGTTTTGATGCATGTATTTTATGGGGGGTTTGAAAACTATATTATTGATTATGCATTTCAAAAGTTTCAATGCTACTATTGCTTTGGCCTTGTGGTCTTTTCCCTTAAATTGATTTACATATATATGTATATGTATGAATTTGAGATTTAAGATTGTTGAGAGCAAACATTATGAACTCCCTCTCTCGTATTGAATTAAAGATTATGGTTTTGTGATTTGAAAGATGTTTTTGCAATATCCTGGCATTTGAACATGGTTTGAAATAGTTGAGAGGGTGTTTCATGATATCAATATGTTCTTGTGTGTATGAGAAAGAATTACATGTGTTTACATGAGGTTTGAAAAAAAAAGATTCATTGAATTGAATTATTGAAATGCTGGTCTCAAAACTTGTGTTTTTAATACAGAGATTTATGATAGACTAATAATGGCTCAGAGATGTGACTTGCAAGTCAATGGTATGATGATACCATATGTATTTATGCCATAACAGAGTATGTTTTCAGAGTATGTTTTCAGAGCATGTTTTCAGAGTATGTTTTCAAAGACTACATGTTTGATAGAGTTTTAAAAAGGGGCTTAAAGAAGGTTAGATGGTTATCCGAAGAAGGCACGAGTTCAAGCAACTCTTAGCCTGAAACTGTATTTGCCGATACGGGTAGATTATTATTGTATGCTGGCGACAGCCGTGTGGCGTAGTAGATTCAGAGACTCCGACACTTGCGGCACACTTGGGTTGGGGGCTTGGCTGCCGAGTTAATGGCAGTTTCCATATAGCCCATGGAATTTTTTAGAGTTGTGAGGTAGACCACTTAGCTCAGAAGTAACTCAGATTTCTCAGAGTTGAGATGATTTTTACAGAGTCTTTAAAATGCCCATGTGAATTCTTACTATATGATATACTTATGAACTGTTTTAAATTGCTCTCATATATGTTGAATAATAAATGATTATTTTGGATATGCTCTGCGTACCAGTACATCTGTATTGACCCCCTCCCCCTACCTCTCAGGTTCTGAGACTCAGTCTAGGAGTCCAGATAAGTAGTAGATAATTCAGATAGCTGATCAGATTGTGCAGGGGTGAGCCTTCTCTATTCCAGAAGGCCTGTCTTTTCAGATTATATCACTTATTTCAGTTTTGGTCTACTGGGGGCCTTGTCCCAGTTTCAGACAGTTGTCAGATTTTCATGTAGTAGAGATTTCGCAGACTGAATCAGATGTTATTTAGATGTAGTTGATTTATAGTTTCCATACTTATGTTGAATTCAGAGTTGACCATGTTTCCGTAACAGATTATGTTTCCGCATCTTTTTTTATTATATGAATATTGTGCATGATTACCAGATAGAGAAGGGCGTTCTGGGCCTTCATAATTCGAAATGTTTGTCATGGCCAGGCCCTAGTTCGGGTCGTATCACAAACGACAAAGAATAATAATCCCAGGCTCCTAGCAATTTAGCATATTCTGTTTTTTACTTTTAGATGAGAATTTGGGAAACAAATCTACCGTTCAAATCAAGTTTAAACCTCTTTCCAGAAGTTTATTACCACTAGGAGTCAGGAGAACACAAATCTGATTAGTAATTGCATACCTTGGCACTTGGCAGAGTAGCAGATGTCTTGTTTGAAGAAGAAGAAACCCTTAAGGTTTTTGAAGAAACCCGTTTGAACATTGAAGAAAACTTTTTTTTTTACTTTTTTAATTACTAGTTTATGTTTGTTTTTTTGGAGGGGGGGGGGCTGTTTGGTAATTGAAAACTGACTTTCTTTAATTAGTATATGAATTTTGTAAAAGCAAATAAAAAAAGCTTAATTAAAAAATGTGCACTTGCTGACACTAAGAATTAAAGAGTAAAAAAAAGCAATGCTATTAATGGGGTTCGAACCCCCATCTTTGGGACGCGGAGGTGATGCATCTACCACTGGGCTAACAGTCAATGTTTGTATGGGGGTTTGGACGTATATAATTCTATACGTTTTCAGAATTTTTTAATTACAAGTATAAGGTCTACGTAAAAGCTAGTGGGTTCGGCCGTACCCCCATGAAGCACTGTGGCTCCGCCCCTGGGAAAATTCCCCTTATAAATAGAAGGGCTTCCTTCATTGTAAATCATCCCTCAAAAGAAGAAATAAGAATCACTCTCTCTATTCTCTCTACTCTTCTTCTCTTTGTTCTTTCTTGTTTTATAACACGTTATCAACACGAGACTCTACCGTCTCAAATTTGAAGGCTAAGGTATTTTTTTTATTTCTTCCTTTTTTTATATGGCTAACAATCTTAGAAAGTGTGAGTTCGTTGCCCTTCAAAGTTCGGGCAAGAACTATATTTCATGGGTGTTGGATGCTGAAATCCACCTAAATGCTATGGGTCTTGGAGACGCCATAAAGAATGAAAATACAGCATCTAGTCAAAATCGTACTAAGGCTATGATTTTCTTGCGTCATCATCTTGACGAAGTTCTAAAAATTGAGTACCTTACTACTAAGGATCCACTCGTATTGTGGAATAGCCTAAAAGAAAGGTTTGACCACTTAAAGATGGCCATCCTTCCGAAAGCACGATATGAGTGGATGCATTTAAGATTTCAAGACTATAAGTCTGTTCATGAGTATAATTCTGCCATGTTCAGAATTTCTTCTCAATTGAAACTATGTGGAGAGACGGTCAATGATAATGATATGATGGAAAAGACGTTCTCCACTTTTCATGCCTCGAATGTGCTATTGCAGCAGCAATATCAAGAAAAAGGTTTCAAGAAGTATACTAAACTGAGTTCTCATCTTCTCGTGGATGAACAAAATAATGATTTGTTGATGAAAAATAATGAGAACCGACCAACTGGATCTGTACTATTCCCTGAGGTGAATGATGTGCACGCTCACCATGCTAGGCGTGGAAAAGATCGCGGCCCTGATCGTGGACATGGTCGTGATCGTGGTCATGATGACCAAGAAAGAAACCCTGTTTCGGGTGTTAATCATTCATCAAATAAAAAGAAAAAAGATGAAAAATGTGAAACAATTACTTGTTTCTGATGTGGCGGAAAAGGACACTATTTACGTGATTGTCGTGCTCTCAAGCACTTAGTGGACCTTTATCAAGCATCGCTGAAGAAGAAAGAGAGAAATCCCAAGGCTAACATTCTCTCTGAAAATAATGTTGACATCACATGCTTGGATGTAACAGACTTTTTCGAGCATCCTAAAGGAAAGATTGATCACTTGATTGGTGATGGTTTCGTAAACATGGAAGAATGAATGCTTTTAAATTTTATTTTGTTGATAAGAGTTAGAGAATAAAGAATCATGTAAAAATAGTTGTTTGCATGATTATTATTATTTTTTATTAGTATTTATCAGTTTAAATATAATATTGTTATTTATTATTGAGTTGAATCAAATTTTAATTTTGTCACCATGTATTGAAAAAAAAAAGGGTGATTCATTAATTAAAAAGCAAATTTAGGCGCTGCAAAAGAAAAAGAATAAGACGTGATTGGGGGCCATGCAGGCTATTATTGTTTTTTTGGTAGGAATAGATCATATATTATATTAACTTGAGGTTTACAAGATAAATGTGAATTCCTATTGATTTTTAGCTCCCTGTGAGCGACTCTAACATTAACTTTCTATAAATTTCTACCTTTTCTTTATTTTTATCATTTGGTTGCAAGTCTTTAAGGTTTGCATGCTATATGGAGTTCAACTGTATTTCCCATTTGATAATTGTAACAGAAGCATAACATGGCACGGTTTCTTGAAAACTTAAAAGACACATTCATCTAGTATTATCTATAATATGGTTATCAAGAGTATCATCTTTGATATGAATTCATCTAAGATGACCTGCTATGCTAGTTTATTAGTATTAATTGTTGGCAAATGCCTTTTTTTTTTCTTCTTTAGCAAACTATTAAAACTATTGAAAAATAAATGCTAAGCTAAGCTAAGCACACACTAATTGAATATATATATTTTTTTGCTTAGTAAAGTGTGATTAACAATTTCTTATAGTATAAGTTTTTATTTTGTATAAAAATTTAATATATATCTTATTTGGTGTATGTCATTTTATTTGAAGATATGGATAATTTTCAAGAAGATATTTGTTTGATTGATTCTGGCACTACACATACGATATTTAAAGACGAGAAATATTTCTCTCATCAAAACATGGACAAGATTAATGTTACTACAATTTCTGGTAGTGCTAATTTGATTGAAGGCTTCGGAAAAGCCATTATAATCTTGCCCAAGGGAACTAAACTCGTCATAAATAATGCTACTATCTCTCCCAAGTCTCGGAGAAACTTGATAAGTTTTAAAGATATCCGTGAAAATGGTTATCATATAAAGACATTTGATGAGATGAATCTTGAATATCTTGGTATCACCAAGAATGTCTCTGGTCAGACATGTGTTATAGAAAAATTTCCTGTTTTATCTTCTGGCCTGTATTGGACAAAGATTTGTGCAGAGGCACATTCTGTAGTAAATCGAAAGTTTACTGATTCCAATACTTTCGTACTTTAACATGATCGCCTGGGACATCCAGGATTAATAATGATGAGACGAATCATAGAAAATTCAAATGGGCATCCATTAAAGAACTTGAAGGTTCTTTCGAATGTTGAATTTTCATGCAATGTTTGTTATCAAGGCAAGCTGATTGTGAGGCCATCGCCAACAAAAGTTGGGATTGAGTCTCCCGCATTCTTGAAATGCATACATGAGGATATTTGTGGACCCATTCACCCACCTAGTGTTGGGTTCGAAATCGAGAGGGCGTCATGCGGAAGCTTAAAGTTTACAAACCAAGACGGTGATAATTTAGATGACAAATAAAATTATACTAAAAAGGACATATTATTGATATTATTTGACCAACTGGTCTACACATGAAAACTAATATTAAAAAAATAACATAAAACTATTGGGAGAAAATTTCTCCCTAAATAAAACTCTTAAATGACTACATTGTGGATTCTATTGTGTTATGGTATGAGAAGAGGGGTCTTGTATTTATAGATATCCAAAACTTTTCCTCCAAGAAATAAGTTAGTCAAATATGAAAAAGAATTATATTTTTTTCTTTCAAGAAAAGTAAAAGTAATTATGGTAACTTTTATTTTCCTTCTAAGAAAAAATAAAACTTAATTTTGGTAAGAAAATCAGGGCAAAAACCCTAGCAAATCTTCCCTTTTTGGCTTGATTTTCTGGCAAAATATTTTTGATTCTCCTTCTTCACACGATCTTCATATATCACTACTGTTTACCATGATTAAAAATTGATATGGGTTAAAATTAGAGTCCTATGCATTCAAAATAAAAGCACGGGTTGATATTATTGGTGCCCTGTGTTATAAATAAACAGGGTTGAAAGTGAAGCCTTGTGCATTGAAAGTGAGCACAGGTTAAAAGCGGAGCTCGTGCGTTAAAAATAAATGCATGAGTTGAAAGGAGTCCAAGCGTTTAAGCAAGTATGGGTTGAAAATTGGAGTCCATAAACATGGGTTGAAAATTGATTTTGGTTTTAAAGATGGATAAGCAGCAAGATTGTTGAAATTTTGTTTGAAATTTTTTCTCCACATGTAGTTTGACAAAAATTTTCATTATCATCCAAATTGTTGCAGCTTGATTTTGAAACCGCTTTGAACCTGTTTAATCTCGTCTCACCACATCATTGGACCATTCAACCGTAAGATCTGATACCACTTGTTGGGTTCGAAATCGAGAGGACGTCATGCGGAAGCTTAAAGTTTACAAACCAAAACGGTGATAATTCAGATGACAAATAAAAGTATACTAAAAAAGACATATTATTGATATTATTAGGCCAACTAGTCTACACATGAAAACTAATATTAAAAAATAAACATAAAACTGTTGGGAGAAAATCTCCCCCTAAACAAAACTCTTAAATAACTACATTGTGGATTCTATTGTGTTATGGTATGAGAAGAGGGGTCTTGTATTTATAGATGTCCAAAACCTTTCCTCCAAGAAAGAGATTAGTCAAATATGAAAAAGAATTATATTTTTTTCTTTCAGGAAAAGTAAAAGTAATTATGGTAACTTTTATTTTTCTTCTAAGAAAAAATAAAACTTAATTTTGGTAAGAAAATCAGGGCAAAGACCCTAACACCTAGTGGGTCATTTAGATACTTTATGGTCCTAATAGATGCTTCATCTAGATGGTCTCATGTGTGCCTATTGTCATCTCGCAACTTGGCATTTGTAAAATTATTGGCACAAATAATACGATTACGGGCACAGTTTTCCGATAATCAAATTAAGTCTATTCGCCTTGATAATGCTGTACAATTTTCATCCCAAGCATTTAATGACTATTGATTATCGATTGGGATAAGAGTGGAACATCTTGTACCCCATGTTTACACTTAAAATGGTCTTGCTGAGTCATTAATTAAACGTCTGCAGTTGATAGCAAGATCATTGCTTATGAAAACTAAGTTGCCCACTTCTGTTTGGGGTCATGCAATTTTGACGCTGTACTCTTTTTCCCTTACGAGGTTTTGTCTCACTGGGTTTTCCTTGTAAGGTTTTTAATGAGGCAGCTTATATGCGTATTGTTAGACATTCAAGGGGGAGTATTATGATATATATCAATTATATTGAATGTTTATCAAGATCTATTAGATGTCTATCAGGATTTGATGTATTTGTCTTTTAGTGTGAAACTAGGGGCAAACTCTCCCTATAAATAAAAGAGTTTCCTTCATTGTAAATCATTCCTCTAAAGAAGAAATAAAAATCACCCTCTCTATTCTCTCTATTCTTCTTCTCTTTGTTCTTTCTTGTTTTATAATATCTCCTAATATATTTTTCGGAAAACACTTTATTTTTCATTCACACCTTTTAAAATCCATCATTAAAAACTAAAGGAAAGGTTAAATAAATCAACTTTTAGAAGAAAGACACCTCTCTATGTATAGTATCAACCACTAGATTAAATTACCCATACGTTAAAGTCAGGAGTCCGACACTTGTCAAATCTATATGTGAGTATTGAATGTTATTTTCTCCGCTTTAAAAAGAATAATATGTTTTAACTTGATACGAACTTTAATAAAATAAATAAAAATTTTAAATTAAAAATATATTAAATTTATTAAAATATTATCTATTCTTATGATTTTAAATATGTCATGCAAAAAATTAAAAAGATTTATTTAAAAAAAAAGAATTAGTCTTAGCTTTTTTAAACGGAAAATAAAATAAATTATTCAGAAAAATCATTTTAAAAAGATAACAAACAATCTATTCTTTCTTATAGACCAAAAGATATTGTTTGGGACCTTAGTGACAAAATTATATATACACTCGTAACAATAGTATTGGCATTTAATGTCCCTACCTAATTGAAACCTTACAATGAGCTGTCACAGATACTTCTCTCTCAAATCTCAAACATACAATCAAATCAGAAAATGGAGACATTAATGCCAATTTGTTTTTTTTGTGGAAAGATCAACGTGTTATTATTTGGCAAAGTGGCTTAGCGAACCTCCGTACTAGATCGATTTTATAAATTAGACACTATTACTTATATATTTATCATCTGAATTCCTGAATCTACTAAAAATAATATTTTAAATATTTTTTTGATGAATGTAACACATTCTTGTCACGTCAGCTTTCACGTCATTTTAAATACTATATTAAATTTCATATCATTTTTAAAATACCACATAAAAAATTATAAAAATTTAAAAAAAATAATAGTGGTTGATCTTCTTCATCTTCTCTCTCCTCCATCCCTCCACTCTCTCTTCTTCGTTACCAACAGAATCAAAATTCACAATTCAATCAATTTTCACAAACACAATTGTATCAAGAAAACATAAAAACATAATCAACTACAAAATTGAAAAAATTGAGTTACTTATAGATTCATATCTCACTTTCTTCAACCAACAATTCCTCTTTTTTTTCTCATTTCTATTTATATTTTTCGTATCAATTTTTTGATGTGTGTATATTATTGTTGTTGTGTATTATAGTTACTGTGGGTAACTGGTGGGTTGTTCGTTCGTTTATGACGAATTAGTATTCATGGAGGTGGAGGAAAATCAAAGGAGATGGGTGGTGGGTGTGGTGTTTACAGTTGTTCATAGTAGAAATTATGGTGGAGTGTTAATGGATATGGGTGTTACGGGGTAATTTACTTGAATTTTTATGTTATATGTGGGATTTTCAAGATTGGAGCAAAATCCTTCCAAATGGAGGTTCAAGATCACCTCTATGGTGTTGCTCGTTACTGGTGTGTATATTTTTGTGGTCTTTGCTGCTTAGTTATATATATATATATATATATATATATATGTAAGAGTGAAAAAGATACAATCTTTGATAACCCTTTTTGCTTTATTCATGCCGAAAATTTTCAATCAAAAGTAAGAAGATGAAAAATTTAGACACCCTTTTGATCAATTTGGACGAGATAGTGATGGACGGGGACGATGGTGGACGGGGACGGTGGTGGACGAGATAGTGGTGGACGGGGACGACTGATCACCATGTGTAATATTAATATTATTTTGAATATTACTTTAAAAGAAAAATTAAATTATTTTAATGTAAAAATGACCCCACTCGCACTCCAAGCGAGTGATTATACTCTCCTTGTCCTAATCAGCATTTTAATGTCATATAGGCAAAGTCAACGATCAAAGAGTTTAAAATATAGTTTTTTAGTGGGTTCAGGGGTTCAAATGACAAACATGTAAGTAGAAGTGTCCAACGTACAAAATCGATCTAATACAGGGTCCACTGAGATATTTTGCCTTATTATTTCAAAAGAAACTTTCATCGAAGTTCACTATGAATATTTAAATATACTTTTTATGAGATTTAACACTATCTTATAATAGTAAGAAGTCTATTAGCAAGTACTTTTTATATACATTCTAACTATTGTTGATCATATATATTGCTCTTTTATTTATTGGAGAATCGAAGAAGCTAATACATAGGAGTTTCTCTTGGGCTTATTCAAAAAAGAGAAAAAGATATAAGCATAAATGTAAGAAGTTATTAAAATTATAATTAATAATAAGTCTAAAATCCTAATTTAAAACTATACTTCCTCCGTTTCAAAATAAATAAATTATTGAATTTTGACACACAGATTAAGAAAAAAGCATTGAAGACATAAATTTAACACAACTTTCCATTTTTACCATAAAATAAAAACTGACCTTATAATACCTTTTTAAAAATTAATTGATTGTCAAATCATAAAGATAAATTTGAAAAAAAATTCTATGATTCACTTATTTTGAAACACCAATAAATACCCCAACAATTCACTTATTTCAAAACGAAAAAAGTAATAAGTAGTAATAAGTTTAACCCGAAGAATATTAAAATTAAATGAATAATGTTTAAATTCTAAATCCAAATCTAAACAACATGTGAGTTACTATTTACTATGAGGCATAAACTGTCTTGTACGATGAAAATCTAATTGGAGTGAGATTTTTTCTTCTTAAAAAAATAATTCACATTGTACCAATAATATAGTGAAGTCTAACATCTGCCATGCTGTCTTGTACGTTGAAATAAAGGAGTTATATTTTTTTAAAAAAATATATATATAAAAAACTTGGAGAATTTTACAGCTCATCAAGACAAGTGACGTTTAATATGTGTACGATCGTACCGAGCTGTTCATCAAGAGTTGTTATCAAGCTAGGACCAAGCACTAAGCACTTTTAGGGGTCGTTTGGTAGAATGTATAATATCATTGTAAAATATAGTGTATTAATAATATTTATATTAATAATGTTTGTATTAGTTATACATGTATTGTTTCTTATATATTGTTTGGTTTGATGTATAAGAAATAATACATCTTACATAATTTCTAGAAAAGAAATGTTTGTTTACAAAAATACCCTTCTTTGATTTTGTACACCTTTTTGCAACAATTTTTTTTATCATCTCAAATATAATTAATATTGTTGAACTAGTATATAGATGTTTCGGATTAATTGCAAGACATTCGTCTTTGCGCATGAAATATTACGCCAACGGATTAACATAGTCGAAACAAAAATAAAATATAAGACGTAAAATTAAGAAATAATCTTAATTTTTTTTTTAATCTTTTTAAAGACCCTCGAAGCAAAAAAAAATATATTACAATTATTTAAATCAATTATTCATTGTCTTAATTTTCTTTTTCAATTGATTTTAATAGAATTGACAACTGTGATTGTGGTAAAAACGCAGTATTTGAAAGTAGGTTGAAAGTATTTGAAAGTTCTCATTCTTCTTCTGCCTATTCTTTGATACTAACAACAATATACATACTGAAATTCTACAAATAAAGTTTGAAGAAGATTGAATATATGCAATCTTATCGATTTAAAATAATTCAATCTTTAGAATAATGTGTCAAAGCATTTATATATAGTCATATTTCTTTCCTAGTTTTATCTCCTTAATCTATTTTAAAATCGTATTTGCAACACTGCAACTTCACAAAATGATACAAAAAGCACTTTTATCTATCATTAATTATATTAATTATTTCACAAAATATTTATAATGTTTTTTAAAAAAATATTCTCTTTATATTCATGAGATAGTATTAAGGTTTATGTAGGCTCTACCTTTTTTCCAGATTCTACTCGTAAAATTCCACTGATACGTAGTAATTGTTGTTGCCCTTATTTTTATTGATGATTAATGAGTGTCTCACAAGAGGTGGACATGATATAATATGATACCGAATTGAAAATTGTAGTTCAATAGTTTAGATTTTCAAATTTTTAAAAACATTATATTATTATATCAAACAAATTGGATATTTTTCCAATTTCTTTCAAGGGAACAATCAATACAAGTTATATTCCAATATTACTGAGATAAAAACTTGGAAAAATAAAAGGAAAAAGCTATGAAAAGGATCAAAACATTGAGCTCCAAAAGCTGCATATATTAATTTACTCATGAGAGGTGTTTTATTCATCTCAAAATAAGTATAGCTTTAAATTATTTTCAACTATACTTTTGACGTTAAAAAAATAGTTTTTTTTTTAATATTTTCAATTGCTCTAAAAAAGAAACTACTAAAGTAAATAGGGTTAATTTAATAATTTTTCATCATATTATTATTTTTCAGAACTAATTAGAACGACAATATAATTAAGATGGACGGTGAGAGTTCATATCAAGAACATTGGGGCCATAACCATATAGATGTATGTAACACATCGATTAATTTCTAGTTCTATATTTAGCCAGGTCATTATTATAATTGGTAATTTGGTATATGTCTTTTTCATGAAAAAAAGACTTAACATAATTATGAAAATACTTACCAACTTTGGTACCGATGGGATGTAAACAGACATGAGTGACAAGCAACAACTTTCTTGGATCCATTTTAATTATCGTGCCTCCTATAATAATTAATTTAAAATAATTATTATTTTTGAAAATTAAAAGATAATTAATTAAAGAGATTAATATTAGATTAAAATCAAAGAATAAATAAAAATAATTTAATTAAATTTATTCGTATTATTTCAAAGACATGTTAAAAGAAAATATGACAAATAAAATATACTGAGAAGAGTAACATCAACTAATACTAACTTTTTCTTATCCCAATCATGTGGGACTAAACATAAACATCATACGCCATTACTAGAATTTTCCTAATTTAGGCAATCTATCACATCATTTATTTATTGTACAAAGGCTAAACTACTAACAACCTAACTAAGGAATTTTAATAACTCCATTGGTTAGTTATCTGAAAATTCGGTATAATATTTGATATTTTGTTTTTTTTTTTTATAAATATTGAAACCGTATCAAATATCAAGATATATTGAAATGCATATAAATACTATAATATTAAAATCACGATATCAAAAAAAATTATTTCGATATGATATTTTATATCTCTTTTTTTTTTACGTTGTTTTATTGTCTGGTACTCACATTGAAACCCGACTAAATCCGGATTTGCATGGGGAAGTTCCACATTGGGGAATAAAGTGCTCCCCAACATAGATGATTCCATACTCAAGAGAATTCGAATCCGAGACCACTGATTAGTACTTACTAGGGCTGTCAAGTGGGCCGGGCCGGGCCAACCCGGAACTGACCCGTTAAAATTAGCCGGGTTGTGGGTTGGGCCGGGTCCGGGTTGGGGTAAGGCGGGTCAGGCCGGGCCGGGCTCAACAGTAATTTTTTTAAAAACAACCCTAACCCGGCCCACTTAACCCAACCCAATCAAACCCACCTAAACCCGATCAAACCCGGTTAAAAATTCGGTCAAACCCGGTCAAAAATGAAAAAAATAAAAGAAATTTCAATATACACTATATATACCCCCACCTATATACATTTTAAATACGTTAAACAATATATATAAACTCTATATATAGTATATACTACATTAGAATTTTAAAAATCTATACACATATACACAATTATACATATATATGCACCATTCAATATATATGTGCTACTTTAAAGTTTAAATAAAACATACTACAATATATATATATCTTACAATATATATATATATATATATATATATATAGTTATATACTAATTTATAAAACATATACACATGTATACGTTAAATATACACGTCTATAGAAGATATATTCACATATATACGCTCTATTCAATGTATATGTACTACTTTAAATAAAATATACTACAATATATATACATTACAATATATATATATATATATATATATATATATATACAGTTATATACTAATTTATAAAACATATACACATGTATACGTTAATATACACGTCTATAGAAGATATATTCACACATATACGCTCTATTCAATATATATGTACTACTTTATATAAAAAATACTACAATATATATACATTACAATATATATATATAGTTATATACTAATTTATAAAACATATACACATGTATACGTTAAATATACACATCTATAGAAGATATATTCACATATATACGCACCATTCAATGTATATGTACTACTTTAAAGTTTGAATAAAACATACTACAATATATATACATTACAGTATATATATATATATATATATATATATATATATATAGTTATATAGTTATATACTAATTTATAAAACATATACACATGTATATGTTAAATATACACGTCTATAGAAGATATATTCACATATATACGCTCTATTAAGTATATATGTACTACTTTAAATAAAATATACTACAATATATATACATTACAATATATATATAGTTATAGTTATATACTAATTTATAAATAGTTATATACTAATTTATAAAACATATACACATGTATACGTTAAATATACACGTCTATAGAAGATATATTCACACATATACGCTCTATTCAATATATATGTACTACTTTTTATAAAATATACTACAATATATATACATTACAATATATATATACATAGTTATATACTAATTTATAAAACATATACACATGTATATGTTAAATATACACGTCTATAGATGATATATTCACACATATAAGCTCTATTCAATATATATGTACTACTTTAAAGTTTAAATAAAATATACTACAATATATATATATATATATATATATATATATATATAGTTATAGTTATAGTTATAGTTATATACTAATTTATAAGACATATACACATGTATACGTTAAATATACACGTCTATAGAAGATATATACACATATATACGCACCATTCAATATATATGTACTACTTTAAGTAAAAACATATACTACAATATATATATATATATATATATATATATATATAGTTATAGTTATAGCTATATACTAATTTATAAAATATATACACATGTATACATTAAATATATACGTCTATAGAAGATATATACACATATATACGTACCATTCAATATATATGTACTACTTTAAATAAAACATATACTACAATATATATATACTACAAGTCTAAAATATATATATATATATATGTATATATAGTTATGTACTAATTTATAAAACATATACACATGTATATGTTAAATATATACGTCTATAGAAGATATATACACATATATACGCACCATTCAATGTATATGTACTACTTTAAATATAAAATATACTACATTATATATACATTACAATATATATATATATATATATATATATATATATATATAGTTATATACTAATTTATACAACATATACACATGTATACGTTAAATATACACGTCTATAGAAGATATATACACAAATATACGCATCATTCAATATATATGTACTACTTTAAGTAAAAACATATACTACAATATATATATCTATACTACAATATATATATATAGTTATATACAAATTTATATAACTTATACAAATGTATACATTAAATATATACATCTATAAAAGATTAATTGGATTTAGAGGCAGATGAGCTTAAGAGTTTCTGGTGGATCTGGCTTAAGTCTGTGTTGGGCTTAAATCATGGGCTTTTAGGGAGTTCGGCCTATAGCTTTGTTTTGCTGTGGGGCTTGCCTTTTCATTCCTTTTCCTATTCTTTGTTGGAAAAAATACATAAAGTAACATACTTAAGTATTAAATTATAAAAATAAATAATATTTTTATCAAATTACATTTTGTAGCATATGTATTTGTATGTATTTGTATTTTTGTAGCAACAGTTTGCAAAAATACATATCGATCATAAGGACAGTAAAAATCATATGTATTTATATTTTTGTAGCAACAGTTTGCAAAAATACAAAATACAACTTGTTATATTATGTAATTATAAAACTGTTGCTATGAAACTCATAATTAACGGGATAAGTATGCTATTTCTGAATTTTTCCCTTCTTTGTTTTCATTTTATTTAAAAGAAGATGTTTATTTGTCTTTAAAGTTTGACTTGATATTTAGACCTTCTAAAAAAAATGGCAAACACTATAATATTCCAAAAGGGGAAATATTTGACTATTTAGATAAATATCAAAAGTAAAGGCAAGGCAAATCTACAAGAGATGCTAAATATAGTAGTTAATCAAAATATAGTATTAATTAAGTATCAAGCTGCTAAAATTTGTATTTTATTTTTTAAAATCATAATTGCTTTTTGAAGTGTCTTGGTGTATGTTATTTATGAATGACATAATTTTAATTGATGAGACACGTGGGCAAGTTAATGTTAAGTTGGAGGTGTGACGACAAACTCTAGAAGGTAAAGGGTTTAGGTTGAGCAGGACCAAAATAGAGTATTTGGAGTACAAATTCAATGAGGGTGTTGACCGGCGTAGAAGTGCGTCTTGACTCGTAAGATATTCTCGATTAACAGAGTTTCGAGGATCTAAGCTCTGCAATCTAGGGGAATGGATACATCGATGATGATATCACACACCGTATTAGTGCGGCATGGATGAAGTAGAAACTTGTCTCCGAAGTCTTGTGTGATAAAACAATACCACTGAAACTTAAAGGTAAGTTTTATAGAGTAGTGTTAAACCGACATTGTTGTATGGGGTGGAGTGTTGACCATGTTAAAAAAGATACATGTTGCGGAGATGACGACGTTGAGTTGGATATGTGGGCACACTAGGTGCGATAGAATTAGGAATGATGTTATTTGAGATAAGGAGGGAGTAATCTTCGAGATGGACAAGATGAAGGAAGCGAGATTGAGATGGTTTGGACATGTAAAGAGAAAAGGTGTAGATGACCCAGTAAAGAGATAAGAGAGGTTGGATATAGCAGGTACGAAGAAAGGTAAAGGTAGGCCGAAGAATATTAGGAAGAAGTGATTAGATAGAACATGACACGACTTTAGGTTACTGAGGATTTGATCTTAGATAGGAGGGTGTGGATGATACATATTAGAGTAGAAGATTAGCCAAGTAAGAGTATTATTTTGCTTTTCGAAGGTTTACGCTTGTGAATGTTAGTCGTGTACTAACTGCAAAATGGTAGTTTAGGGTTTAACCTTAGATGTTGAGGTGGAGTTGATCCATGCTTTTATATCTATCATAGTCTATTGTTTATGGTGTTTTGACTAAGGGTGTCAAGTGGTCCGGGCTGACCCGGCCCGACCCGACCCTCGTAACTAACCTGGCCCGGTAAGCCCTAGGGCTTTAAGGTTCCGGGTCCCGGGCCGGTTATTTTTTTAAAATGGGCCTGGCTAACCCGGCCCGAACCAAGCCCGGTCCAGGACCGCCGGTTAACCGGCCCGGTCCGGATACCTTTTTTTTAAAAATAAATAAATAATAAAATTGGGATTTTGGGCCAAACTAGCCTGGGCCCAACGGCTATATAGCCGTTTTTGGGTCCAAATGGCTAGTTTGGGCCCATTTATTAAAAATAAAAAAAAAATAACTTTAAAAAATATTTTTTAATCCCAAAAAAAATTCTATAAATACCTACAACTTCAAATCATTTTTCACACAATTTTTCACTCTCTCAAATCTCAATTCTCAATTCTCAAATATTCAATATATTTAATTTCTTAAAGGGTTCACTTTATTTTTTTAATTTTTCGTTTACAAAGTACGAGAGGAAGTTTCTAAAGTCGCAACCTTCGGATACTTTCAAAATTTGGTATTGTCGTTCCATCTCTTACGTTTATTTTTTATTTATTGTATTAATTGTTTAATATTTAATTTTATTATATTTGCGTATTTTGAATATTTTTAGTTTAATTTAATTTATATTATGGATAAATTAAGAAACCTCGCTACTAAAGGTGTTAAATTTTTTTGTCCCGGAAGCGGTAGTGGTAGTAAAAAGCGAATTACTAGCGGTAGAGGTAGTTTAAGTAGTAGATATACCCGTGTGCTTTCACCTCCGGTACCGCTTGGTACACCTTTTGAGGAAGAAATAGGTGTAGGTGCTCACGATATGGATTATGTAGAAGCTCAGAAAAATTACGGTATAGAAGAAGAAAATGAAGTAGATGCGGGTAATTTAGACGAAGATAATGAAAATATTGCTGAGACACCCGCAGTAGGAGATGCTAACGTTAGATCTGAATCGGTTAATCTCCCTCCTCGTCCTCCCAGTGCCCCAAGACCTCGTAAAAGAACTAGTGTTGCATGATAATTTTTTGAACGTATATCAGATATTGAGGTGCAATGCAGTATTTGTCAACAAATATATAAGCATAGAAGTGGAGACAAGCAAGGGGGTACGGGTACGTTAATGAGACATATAGCTGAAGATCACAAAAGAGAATTAAATATTGCACAAGGTGGTGGGGATGTTGGTAGGCCAACACAAACTAGAATGGACTCAGCAACCGGTCACGTAGTGAAGAAGTATAATAAATTGAGGGACCGGGAAGAAATAGCTAAAATGGTAACTGTGGGTTGTTTGCCTTTTAGTTTTCCTTCTTCTGATGCCTTTATTCGTTATATACAAGCAATTTATAATCCTATGTTTAACGTATTCCTAGAACTACTTGTCGGTTTGATATTTTTAGACTTCATTCACAATATTATTTTTATTTATCAACATTGTTAAAAAAATATTCAATGTAGATTGTCCCTAACTTCTGATCTTGGTCGTGCTGTAAATAAAAATGATTATTTAACCGTTACTTGTCATTGGATGGATAGTAATTTCGTGATGCAAAAACGTATTCTTTCTTTTTTATATTATGAAGATTGTAAACATACTGGACAATTTATTGATGATTCTATTGTTAAAATTGCCGGATATTATGGTATCGAAAATAAAATTTTATGTATTGTTTTTGATAATGCTTCTAACAACAAGACTGCTATAAAAAAATTAAAATCTACGCTATCTCCGCTATCTCCGCTATCTCCGCTATCTCCGCCCTTGCCTGAAATTTTTCATATTAAGTGTGCATGTCATATATATAATTTAATTGTAAAAGATGGTCTTGAGTTTTTTTTAGCTTTATATTGAAAAAAATCGTCTTGCCTTTGGTTTTATTCAAGGAAATAATCGTAGATCGAGAATTAGAGAATTTAAAGTTAAATGTCAAGAAAATGGACTTACACCGATTTTGATGCCTGATGAAATTGATACTAGATGGAATTCTACGTATGAATTTTTAAAAACTTGTTATAAATATAGAATTCCTATTACACTAGCTTTTAACCAACATTGCGGTTCATTTGCTGATTCTGCTGATTGCATGCTACATAATTCTGATTGAGTTGTAATTAATGATCTTGTTAAGTTTTTAGAAAAAATTTATATAGCTACGGTTGAATTTTCCGGTGCTTATTATCCTACTGTTTGTAATATTTTGGCATATATAGCCGATATTTCTGGTTTGCTCAAAGAATATAAAAATAAAGAAGGTTATAAAGAAGCTGTTGGCGCCATGTTTACGAAATTTAAAAAATATTTTTTTCCAATTCCCCCTATTTACTTGGTTGGTGCTATGCTAAATCCGTGCATGAAATATAATAATATGTGCCACTTTAGTACTCTTATTTATACTAACTTAGAAATAAATACTAACCATGATTCTGAACAAGTACAACCTGATTTGTGGACGGCTACGGCTGATGCAAAGGATTACATAGAAAAATTATATAATCACTATGCTGATTTATTTGATTTAGCCGTACCTACAAATATCACTCCAACTGTCGCTCCTTATCCTCCCGAGGAGCCATCATCTTCTAAAAGGCCGGCACATAGTGGTTTTCCTGATTCGTTTTATGATTTAAATTGTTGGAACAGTGTTGATGAGAGAACTTACACATCAACTTATCGGGAAGAGCTGGAATATTATCTTCGGACGACATCAGAGGATCGCAGACGACGGATCAACACGTTGGATTGGTGGAGGAGTAATGAAACACAATATCCTGTGTTTTCAAGATTAGCTAGAGATATCTTGAATGTTCCAATGTCAACCGTTGCATCAGAGAGCGCCTTTAGTCAGGGACGACAACAACTTGGAGACAACCGACACTCATTGAGAATCAATGCAATGAATGTTCTAGTTTGCCTCAGAGATTGGATTAGATCGGAAAGAAGAAACCAAGGAATGGAACCGGAGCCGAGCGACGAGCTGAACTTGAAGAAATTATGACTTCATGGGAGAACTCAGTAGAATCAAGTCCAATGCATGGTTTTGCCCCCGTTGACTTCGACTATCCTATGCAAGTTTCCGTTAATATTAACATGAATGAGTTGGAAAAAATGATGCATAATTTGTAGATTTTTCATTTATGTAAATTATAAATTTTGGATCATTTTGCAATTAATAAAATTCCCCAAATTCATTCACTCCTTAGTTCTTGCTTTTTATATTTTTTCATTTAACGATTTAAAATTTTAAATTGAATTTCTAGTTTTCTACTTTAAATTAAAAACTTACTTCTAATATATTATTAATTTACTACCAAATATTATTAATTTATTATATTAAGTAGCATATGTTTTGTATATTTATGTATATATCTTCTATAGAAGTGTATATTTAATGTATACATGTGTAAATATTTTATAAATTAGTATATAAGTATATCTGTCGCACCCCTTTTTCACGTACTCAAAATTCGTTTTAAAGTTCGAAAGGGTTTTATTATTTAAGTGACAATAATGAAAATTTATTTCGGAAAAAGAATTATTTACATTTTTTATTCAGAGTCGCCACTTGGCATAATCCGGTGTGCCAAGTCACCTTTGGAAAATCCTTTTCGAAACCATTTCACTCTTAAACTGGTTTGCGAACAGAGATTCCGGCTAAGGAATTCTGTTGACCGAGGGGAAGGGGTTAGGCACCCCTCGATCCCGTGGTTCAACCACGGTCGCTTGGCAGAGCGTATCGGCTAAATTGACGTTACAAATGCATAAACCACACAAAAACACATAAAATAATCCATCAAACACATGAAACAAAACAAATCCAAAATTAGTGTCCAGTCCAATTATACAGTCCCAAAAATAAAAAATGCATAAAAATAAATTCTATTCTAAATTAATTCTAGACTAATGCTCTACCCGACGCCTCGGGCCTTCATCACGAACATCCTCCGGGTACAAGATACTTCGGGGCATTCCCCGGTGAATAAATATATACAGGTACCTCGGGGCATCCCCAGGCCAAATGAATACATTTTTAGTGCGAAAAAATAAAACTATTCAACAAAATTTCAAACACTCCACAGAATTTCCAACATTCAACCGAAGCCACAAATCCTAAATTTTGCCTACCCAAACTATGTTCGCCTAAACCAATCGTCCTATCAAGATACTACCAAGTTCGATTAACGTTCATTTCGAGTCAAACAAATAATGAATCAAACTAATCCAAATCACCAATCATACCAAATTTTAATTCTCGCCCCCAAATCCATTTCAACCATATTTATATTTAAACCAAATTAAACCAAAAGTCTTTAATCAACCCAAATTCACCATTTCTATTTCAAAGACCCACCATCACTTTTCAACGACATTAAACAACGAGTCAATATCAAAATAACAACCATATCACCAACCAAAACAATATGCATTCATCACCAATAAGTATCCAACAACAATCGAAGCTTAATCCAAACACCAAATATAATAAACGCTGAGATGAAAAAGGAAAAGAGTAGAATTGGACCTCGATTTAAAGGCTTTATCAATTCGATGTATTATTTCGATTAAATCCGATAGAGTTAGCGCCGATGAACCTCGAATCGAACCTCAACAGTGAATCCCAGCCACGGTATGCATCCCTCTCTTTGTTTTCTACTGATCTCAACAGTAGGAGATGGCCGAAGATGGTGTTTCCGTTCAAATTCAGCCGTAACGATAACAAACAATGTCGGTAGTATTCCTCGATTGAAGATTTCGGCGATATGTCACCGGAGAATTAGAGACGAAGAGGATTCACGGGTTTTTGGGTCTGCAGGTGGCCGATTCACCGCAGCTGGCAGAGGCTGGTTCCATTGAAATTTTGGTGGTGATCATTGCAGCGGTTGGTGGCGTTGTCTTCGTTTGTGAGGTCGCCAGAAATGGCTATGGCTGGCGCGGTTGTTGTCGCCGTTGTTGGCGGCGTCGGAGATGAAGGGTTGGCATGGTTGTTGTCGTAGCTGGTTGTTGACGGCAGAGGAGAACGGAGGGGTGCAGAGGCGGCGCTGGGTTGGCTCGCCGCTGTTAATGGCTGTGGCGGCGGGGATTTAGATCGGAGAAGAGAGGTAGAGGGAGAAAGACATAATTCGGTCCCCTTTTTTGTTGCTGATCTTTTTTGTTTTTTGTTTTTTGGTTACTGATAATGCCTCCGTTTTTGTGTGTGTATGTGTGTATATATGAGGTGAGGGTGGGGTAGTGGTGAGGTAGGTGGGGGTTATGTGGGGTAGGAGGTAGGGTGTGAGGTGTTTCTTTTTGGTTGGATGGGATAAGGATTAGGTGTTGTTTTTTTATTGGGTGAGTTGTTGGAATCTTTAAGATAAGACAAAATTGGGTAGGGTTTGTTAGGGGTTTGTTATTATTTTTTTGTGGAGGGATTATCACACGGGTGAGGATACACGGTAGAATAAGGTAAACAATAGGTAAAGTGAATAAAAATGGAACTTTAAGAGGACGAAATCACGTGTCTACATCATGCCCCCTTTGGATGTAAACACATGGTGTTTTCAGACAAAGAAGTAGACAACGATACAGAATTTTGTCCCAACCATTATTCAGAAGAAAGAAACAGGAGAACGAAGGACTACCGGATCTTGAATTAGGATATCCTACCTACCCAAATTATGAGGGGATCAAGTGACAAGTATCTCAAAGGATTGGAAGAGGTGGACTATACCGAGTTGGAAAGTCGAGTGAGGTTCCGTCGAGGTTCCGGTCCACGGCTCTGTTATTACATCAAAATGAATATTACAAGTTAAAACATAAATGAAATTACAAAAATCCTATCTATACAACTTCTGTTGCTTGACTTTTCGTTTCTTCACCCTATTCTCCAGGCGGGCTCCTGACTTGCTATTTCATCACCCTGTTCTTCAGGCGGGCTCCTGACTTGCTATTTCATCACCCTGTTCTTCAGGCGGGCTCCTGATTTGCTATTTCATCACCCTGTTCTTCAAGCGGGCTCCTGATTTGTTATTTCATCACCCTGTTCTTCAGGCGGGCTCCTGAAACCCAACATTAAAACTAAAACAAAAATTATCCCAAACAAAAATATAGTAAAATAGTATTTCACTTTGAAAGTGTTGTCCAATTTTTCAGGAGGGTCCTGAACATAAAATAAAATCCCATTTTCCAGGAGGGTCCTGAACTGAAATTAAATTCCCATTTTCCAGGAGGGTCCTGAACAGAAAGTAAAATCCCATTTTTCAGGAGGGTCCTGAACATAAAGTAAATTCCCATTCTTCAGGAGGTCCTGAACAGAAAGTAAAATCCCATTTTTCAGGAGGGTCCTGAACCTAAAGTAAATTCCCATTCTTCAGGAGGGTCCTGAACAGAAAGTAAAATCCCATTTTTCAGGAGGGTCCTGAGCTGAAAGTAAATTCCCATTTTCCAGGAGGGTCCTGAACATAAAGTAAAATCCCATTTTTCAGGAGGGTCCTGAACATAAAGTAAAGTCCCATTTTTCAGGAGGGTCCTGAACAGAAATAAAATCCCATTTTTCAGGAGGGTCCTGAACAGAAAGTAAAATCCCATTTTTCAAGAGGGTCCTGAACTGAAAGTAAATTCCCGTTTTTCAGGAGGGTCCTGGACATAAAGTAAAATCCCATTTTTCTGGAGGGTCCTGAGCTGAAAGTAAATTCCTATTTTTCAGGAGGGTCCTGAACATAAAGTAAAATTCCATTTTTTAGGAGGGTCCTGAACAGAAAGTAGTCCTATTTTTCAGGAGGGTCCTGAACATAAAGTAAAGTCCCATTTTTCAGGAGGGTCCTGAACAAAAATAAAATCCCATTTTTCAGGGGGGTCCTGAACCTAAAGTAAATTCCCATTCTTCAGGAGGGTCCTGAACAGAAAGTAAAATCCCATTTTTCAGGAGGGTCCTGAGCTGAAAGTAAATTCCCATTTTTCAGGAGGGTCCTGAACATAAAGTAAAATCCCATTTTTCAGGAGGGTCCTGAACATAAAGTAAAGTCCCCTTTTTTCAGGAGGGTCCTGAGCTGAAAGTAAATTCCCATTTTTCAGGAGGGTCCTGAACATAAAGTAAAATCCCATTTTTCAGGAGGGTCCTGAACAGAAAGTAAAGTCCCATTTTTCAGGAGGGTTCTGAACATAAAGTAAAGTCCCATTTTTCAGGAGGGTCCTGAACAAAAATAAAATCCCATTTTTCAGGAGAGTCCTGAACAGAAAGTAAAATCCCATTTTTCAGGAGGGTCCTGAACAGAAAGTAAATTCCCATTTTTCAGGAGGGTCCTGGACATAAAGTAAAATCCCATTTTTCAGGAGGGTCCTGAGCTGAAAGTAAATTCCCATTTTTCAGGAGGGTCCTGAACATAAAGTAAAATCCCATTTTTCAGGAGGGTCCTGAACAGAAAGTAAAGTCCCATTTTTAAGGAGGGTCCTGAACATAAAGTAAAGTCCCATTTTTCAGGAGGGTCCTGAACAGAAAGTAAAGTCCCATTTTTCAGGAGGGTCCTGAACATAAAGTAAAGTCCCATTTTTCAGGAGGGTCCTGAACATAAAGTAAATTCCCATTTTTCAGGAGGGTCCTGAACATAAAGTAAAATCCCATTTTTCAGGAGGGTCCTGAACATAAAGTAAAGTCCCATTTTTAAGGAGGGTCCTGAACATAAAGTAAAATCCCATTTTTCAGGAGGGTCCTGAACATAAAGTAAAATCCCATTTTTCAGGAGGGTCCTGAACAGAAAGTAAAATCCCATTTTTCAGGAGGGTCCTAAACATAAAGTAAAATCCCATTTTTCAGGAGGGTCCTGAACAGAAGGTAAAATCCCTTGGATGTGCATTTCCAATGGTAGCTGAATCAAGTGAAACGAATTTGCCCCTATTTCAATCAAAGAAAAATTGGTCAGTTAAAAATTTAGTGGTGGCTTGCAGCTCTTGGCTTCTCAGGTATCTGCCCCAGTACTCGTTCCTTTCATCTTTGTTCCAAATTGCTAACACTTGCCCTGTCTTATCGCATCATTGACCAAGATCCAGATTGAGAGAGATGAGTTCTGACTCGAACAATGGGTTTCCATTTTTACCATGCCCCTGAGGTGCACTGTTTTCCCAAATCTGAATGATTCCACGAATCCAATAGCCTGTCGGTTGATAGACTCCCTTTGCTTCGTGTTGAATTACGATCATATTTCTTTCCTGTGTTGTTCCTTGGCTTTTCCTTATATAATTGGAAAGACTGGTAGTAAATTTTGAAATCCTTTCTCGCTTGTTTTGACACAGACTTGACTTAAAAAAAAATGTAAAGAAATAATGGTGACTCTTGTTTTGATAAATAACATAAGAAAATACAAAAACATGAATATGTAAATGAAAGAAAAGGGCAATGTCCCATATTCAAAAAGAAAACTTATCTGAATACGACTACCAACTCCAATGAGTATGACATGCATTTTGGATTGAGCTATCTGATCTTCCTATCCAAACTCCCCAATTGTTGTTGAGTTCGTTCCTTTTGCCACTGAGCCGCTTCTTCAAATCCATTGGACTCATACATCATATTCGACTGACGACATCTAAAAAGACTTTCGCCAACAAATCTCTTTCTTTTCACTTTCTGCCTTTCTCTTAAACTCTCCATCGCCCTACGATGCCCATGAGGATTTTCACCAATAAGACTCTCATTTTTGTATTTCTCTCAACTCACCCATCGCCTTACGGTGCCCGCAAAGGTTTTCACCAATAAGACTCTCTCATTTTTGTATTTCTCTCAACTCACCATCGCCTTATGGTGCCTGTAAAGGTTTTCACCAATAAGACTCTCTCATTTTCATATTCTAACGACTCACCATCGCCTTATGGTGCCTGCAAAGGTTTTCACCGATAAGACTCTCTCATTTTTGTATTTCTTTCCTGATTTCTTATGCTGAGGGAGACAAGCGGTACTTCGCCATGTATCGTCATATCCATTGCATGCTTAGCCTTAACACTATCAAAAATTGATCTGAAGGACTTTCTTTAGTTGTAACTTGGCTTTTAGTCAAGGTTAAAACAGATGGTAAGAGGCTCAAACGATACTTGAAGTGGGGGTGGGACTTACGACTTTTGGAATCGACTCAAACAATGCATTAACTCATGCCCCGGTTTTGTTGACTGGGTGAATCTTAAAATTTATTTGGTTGGACCGAGCCCGAAATAGGGCAGCCTACGTATCTCACTCTCGAGAGAGAAGAATCAGGTCGCACGTATTTCCATCAGCTTGTTCTTTGTTTTGATTTTTTTTTTTCGAACTCTTTCTTTTATTCTTATTTTCTTGACATTTATCTTTGACTCTATTTTGATTCCAAAAGAGGGATATGAAAGAAAAATAAACGAGGCTCAAACGGGTAAACAAAGGATGACACAATGTTTGGATAGAAGAATAAAATGCCTTCATCATATCAATCTTCAAAATGCAAGTACTAAACATGCAATAAAATCAAACAAAGGACCAAATATCATACATAGTATCTTTTGACCGCATTAGCATTGATAGCCATTTCTGCCATTTTGCCTTCAGTATCTGCCAAATATAAGGCTCCATTGGGTAACACTTTCTTCACAACGAAAGGACCTTGCCAGTTAGGGGAGAACTTTCCTTTCGCTTCAACCTGGTGAGGAAGGATACGTCTTAATACCAACTGACCAACTTCAAAGTTCCTGGGACGGACCTTTTTGTTATACGCACGAGCCATCCTCCTCTGATACAACTGGCCATGACACACGGACGTTAGCCTTTTTTCTTCATTCAAACTCAAATGTTCCATTCGGGTTTTTACCCATTCATCATCATCAATCTCTGCTTCTGCAATGACTCGAAGAGAGGGAATTTCAACTTCTGCAGGGATGACTGCTTCTGTCCCATACACCAATAAATATGGAGTTGCCCCTGTTGAAGTACGAATAGTGGTGCGATAACCCAGCAATGCAAATGGCAACTTTTCATGCCACTGTTTAGAACCTTGTACCATTTTTCGCAGTATCTTCTTTATATTCTTATTGGTGGCTTCTACAGCACCATTGGCCTTTGGGCGATATGGGGTAGAATTTCGATGTGCGATCTTAAACTGTTGACATACTTCTTGCATCAAATGACTATTGAGATTGGCAGCATTATCTGTAATGATCGTCTTAGGAATTCCAAATCTACAAATGATATTGGCATGAACAAAATCTACCACAGCTTTCTTTGTCACTGACTTGAAAGTTACTGTTTCTACCCACTTTGTGAAGTAATCAATGGCTACCAAAATGAATCTATGCCCATTTGACGCCTTCGGATCAATCAGTCCAATCACATCCATTCCCCATGCTACGAACGGCCATGGAGCGGCCATTGCATGCAACTCAACAGGAGGAGAACGTATTAGATCGCCGTGCACCTGACAGTGATGACACTTTCGAACAAACTGAATAAAATCCCTCTCCATAGTAAGCCAGTAATAACCTGCTCGAAGAATCTTCTTTGACAAGACGTGACCGTTCATATGCAACCCGCATTCTCCAGAGTGTATTTCAACCATGATTGTCGAGGCTTCTTTTGCATCTACACACCTCAAAAGTCCCAGATCTGGGGTCCTCTTATACAAGATTCCCCCACTTAAGAAAAATCCACTAGCCAAACGCCTAATAGTCCTCTTTTGATCGTTGGTAGCATATGTTGGGTATTCTCCTAACTGAATGTACCGCTTGATATCCAAAAACCAAGGTTCTCCGTCGAGCTCTTCTTCAACCGCATTACAGTAAGCATACTGATCATGACTCTTTATATGCACTGGATCGATGTAGGCTTTGTCAGGATGTTGGAGCATTGAATATAGAGTGGCTAAAGCATCAGCAATTTCATTACGAATCCTTGGAATATGCCTAAATCTTACTGACACAAATCATCGGCATAGCTCCTGCAAGCATTGTCGATACGGGATGAGCTTCAAATCTCGCGTCTCCCAATCGCCTTGAATTTGATGGACGAGTAAATCCGAATCTCCCAACACCAATAATTCTTGGACTCCCATATCAACAGCTAACCTCAAACCAAGGATGCAGGCTTCATACTCTGTCATATTATTAGTACAGTAGAATCGAAGTTGTGCTGTTACCGGGAAATATTGTCCCGATTCAGAGACAAGAACCGCACCTATTCCGACTCCTTTCATATTGACAGCTCCATCGAAGAATAACCTCTAACCTGGATCAGCATCTACAACGACTTCATCGACACACGACACTTCTTCGTCAGGAAAATATGTCTTTAATGGCTCGTACTCTTCATCGATGGGATTATCAGCAAGATGATCTGCCAAGGCTTGGGCTTTCATGGCAGTTCGAGTCACATATACGATGTCGAACTCGGTAAGCAATATTTGCCACTTTGCCAATCGACCTGTCGGCATAGGCTTCTGAAAGATACACTTCAAAGGATCCATGCGGGAATTGAGATAAGTAGTATAAGATGAGAGATAGTGCTTCAAATTCTGTGTTATCCAAGTTAGGGCACAACACGTCCTTTCAAGAAGAGTATACCTGGCCTCATAAGTGGTGAACTTCTTGCTAAGATAATAAATAGCCTGCTCTTTTTTGCCTGTGACATTAGGTTGCCCCAGGACACACCCGAAAGAATTGTCCATGACTGACAAGTATAAGATCAAAGGCCTACCAGGCTCCGGGGGTACCAACACGGGCGGATTTGACAAATATCTTTTGATTCGATCGAACGCTTCCTGACATTCTTCAGTCCATTTTACCACAACACTCTTTTTCAGCAACTTGAATATGGGCTCACAAGTGGTTGTGAGTTGAGCAATAAACCTGCTAATGTAGTTCAGTCTACCAAGCAAACTCATTACCTCCGTTCTATTCTTGGACGGGGGCAAATCCTGAATGGCTTTGATTTTCGAGGGATCTAATTCAATTCCCCGACGGCTGACTACAAACCCCAACAGCTTTCCAGATGGAACTCCAAATACACATTTTACCGGGTTATGTTTGAGATTATACCTGCGAAGTCATTCAAAGAACTTTCTCAAGTCTTTTACATGGTCGGCCTGACTTTTTGACTTAATAATCACAGCATCCACGTAAACCTCAATCTCCTTATGCATCATGTCATGAAACATAGTGGTCATGGATCTCATGTATGTTGCTCCAGCATTCTTCAAACCGAACGGCATCACCCGATAACAATAAGTTCCCTATGGTGTGATAAAAGATGCCTACTCCGCGTCTTCATCGTCCATAATGATCTGGTGATATCCGGCATAGCAATCCACAAAAGAGGCAACCTCGTGTTTAGCACAGTTGTCTAGCAAAATATGGATGTTGGGCAGTAGAAAATCATCTTTTGGACTTGCCTTGTTCAAATCGCGGTAATCAACACACACTCGAATTTTGCCATCTTTCTTTGGTACGGGAACAACATTGGATAACCACATGGGATAACGAGCCACTCGAATTACTTTGGCTTCAAGTTGTTTCATGATTTCCTCTTTGATTTTAATACTCACATTTGTTTTAAACTTCCTCAACTTCTGTTTGACAGGAGAGAATGCGAGATCCGTTGGCAATTTGTGAGACACTAATTCAGTGCTTAAACCAGACATATCATCATAAGACCATGCAAAAACATCCTTATAATCCATTAACGTTTGAATCATTTCATCTTTTAGCTGAGCAAAACATGTACACTGATTTTAGTTTCACTAACATCTTCTTGATCCCCTAGATTTATTGGCTTAGTCTCATTCAAATTAGGATTTGGTTTGTCTTCAAATTGTTCCAACTCTTTGCTTATTTCTTCTAATGCTTCTTTTTCATCATATTCCTCATCCTTCTCCATTACATCTGGATTATTTTGGATTTTAAGATCAGGCATAAAATTCCGCATGCATGTCATGTCATTAGAATCAGCATAAAGAGAACTGTGTAAAAAAAAACTATATTAGAAACAAAACAAAAGAGACATTGCATTTCATTAAATAAAAGATAGAAGGGTTTAAACACAGACACCAATATAACATAAACAAACAAAAATCCGAATTACAACCCTGAAATAACTCGGATAAACAGAAAGGAAAACAAAATAAACTACCAAAACTCCCTCATGACGGGGAGAAGAGTGACTTCCCAATTATTGAGCCGGACAGCTAGACCTATGAATTGCACATCTGCCATACTGGTACCTTCTCCTGCTTCAACCATATCAACTTCAATAAAAAGGTTCTGGAGGTCACCCACCAATTCAACTTCAGATTCCACATGCTTCGCGACATCGCTCTTAACAAATGACTCACTGAGTAGTGGCATTGGGCGAGGGAGTGACCATATTTCCTTCTTTCTTCCCCTGATTTTCTTCAGATCTTCAGCTGTAGGCTTAAATCCCAGACCAAACGTGCCCACGTTCTCACTCGGACATATGTGATGAACTATACCATGCAGAGATTCTCCCAAACCTTTTCCTGGCTCAAATCCGTATTTCCAAAGTTCACTCACCATCATGATAGAAGCAGAAGACAATTGCGGTCCCGGTATAGCTTGCCACTCAGGGATACGACTCACTGGCACGGTATCAAAAATTTGATAGACGAATGTCTCCTCTACGTTATTTGCTTCAATAAAGGACAAGGGAGAATCTTCGTAGGCTGATAAATCTCCTTCACCATGAATAACTACTTCTTGCCTGTCATGCTCAAACTTAATCATTTGGTGCAGCGTAGATGCAACCACCTTGGCCTTGTGGATCCAGGGCCTTCCCAACAACAGATTGTAAGAAGATTCTACGTTCAATACCTGAAACTCTATGGCAAACTCAACAGGCCCTATGGTCAACGTTAGTTCTATTTCGCCAATGGAATTTGATTTTGCACCATCGAAAGCCCTAACACATACATTGTTGGGCTTGATCCTATCAGCACCAACATTCAGTTTTTGCAAAGTAGAAATAGGGCAAATATTTGCACCTGAACCCCCATCAATCATAACATGAGTGACGTAGAAATCCTCACACTTCACTGTAATGTAAAGACCCCGATTATGCCCTGTACCTTCAACAGGCAATTCATCATCAGAAAAGCTGATCCGATTAACCTCAAAGATTTTTCCCACCATTTTCTCAACCTGGTTGATTGTAATCTCCCTTGGAACATATGCTTCATTCAATACCTTCAGCAAAACATCACGATGCTCCTTGGAGTGCAACAACAAAGATAAAAGGGAAATTTGAGCAAGGGTTTTCTTCATCTGGTCTAATACTGAATACTCTGGCAATTTCACCTTTTTCAAAAAATCTTCGGCTTCCTCCTCAGTGATAGGCTTTTTTGATAGACGACGGTCCACTCACCGTTGACTTAGACTTTCTTAAGCTTTCAGGCACAAAGCATCTTCCTGACCGGGTCAAACCTCCTACCTCATCTACATCTTCCACAACTTTTTTCCCGTGATAGGTCATCACAGTCCACCCATAATTCCAGGGAATCCTTTTCGTATCAACTATCGGAGGTTGGGTCACCGGTTTGAGGACAATAGGCGCTGCCAGTGCTCCTTTCAGCGTCAAGATAGGCTGACTCAATGCTCCCACCACTGTCAACTTAGGTTTATCCTGACTCGAATCACCATACCTTCTGGCGCCTTGTACTGTGATCAGGGGCTTCTTTGTGCTTTCTCAGGATTTATCCTCCCTCATTCCTTCCTGGCTTAATGACATTGCTTTCAAAGACTCCGCTATATTCACCGATTTCTCCTCAGTGGTGTGTATCTTGATAATAGGCTTATAACCCCTCGAAGACTCTTTCCCATCATATATCAATTCTAATATATTGGCTTCAGCATGGGTTGGCAGCGGATTCTGGTTAATGTTTGGACCCTCCGGGGCTTGGACCAACATCTGATTTGTGTCAATCAAATCTTGGACAGCTCTCTTTAAATGCCAGCATTTCTCAATATCATGGCCTGGCATATCAGAACAGTACGCACACCTTAAAGAATAATCGAGATTCCTTGGTGGTGGATTTGAAAGCCTTCCTTGAATTGGGCTTAAAACCTTCAACTTCCTCAACCTATCAAACAAGCTAGCATATGACTCCCCAAGAGGTGTGAATTGATTTTTGACCGTTTTCTCCTGCTTATACTCGGGCCTAGGCTGAAAACTAGGTCTGGAGGGGTTTTGGTAATTTGGTGGAGCGAATGGGCGATTTTGTGAAGTTTGCACGCGCCATTGCGGGTAAGAAGGGGTTTGGGCATATGGCTGCGCACTATATACTGGGTAAGGGGGTGGTGGAATGGAATATAAAGGGTTTTGTGGAGGGTAGTAATGGTGGGGAGGAATATATGGAGCTTGGGCGTAGACTTGAGCTTGGGATTGGGGATAGGGGCGAAGTGGTCTTTTAGGATAAGAATGGGTTCCGGCTACGACAGTCGCAACGTCCTCTTTCTTTTTTTACCTCCAAATGCGCCAGATCCACCTTGAATCGCTTGTGTGGTAGCTTTTAATGCAGCAAAACTCACTATTCGACCGGTCTTAATCCCGTCCTTTATCATCTCCCCCATTTTGCGGACTTCCATAAAAGACTTTCCCATTGCCGGAAGTAAATGTTGAAAATAGGTCTCATCTTGCGCCTGAATGAAAACTTCTACCAACTTACTTTCTTTCATTGGAGGCTTTACCCTAGCGGCCTATTCACGCCACCTTATCGCGTATTTCCTAAAACCTTCAATGCTCTTTTTCTTCATGTTGACCAAAGATTTTTTGTCCGAAATCAAGTCGATGTTTTACTGAAAATGTTGAACAAATTCAGATGCCAAATCATCCCAACTGTTCCATTTATCGATATCCCGATCGATGAACCATTCTGAAGCCAGATCTGAAAGACTCTCACCAAAGAAGGCCATGAGTAGTTCTTCCTTTCCTCCTGCAGCCCTCAACTGGTTGCAATAACGTCTCAAGTGTGCAACAGGATCACCGTGCCCTGCGTACTTCTCGAACTTAGGCATCTTAAAATCGGGGGGCAGGTTGATGCCTGGGAACATGCACAGGTCTTTATAGGAAACGCTTCTATAATCTCCGATTCCTTGCAAATTCCTCATAGCTTGCTCTAAACTCTTCAGTTTTCGGGCTATGACATCCTGTTCCTCCGTTGCGACAGGTTTCTCCGTATCAAATGGAAATGCAGGCGGCTGAGTGTACCCATACGGTTCATTCAATTGCAGAGTAGGCTCCGTGGCATAATACTGACCATCTGAAACCTTCAGTACTGGCTCACTGGAAGACCGAGGAAGCCTCATTGTGGGACGCACAACATATATGGGAGTTTCATGTGGTGGCGGGGCCACGAATACCGGTGTGATCGGTGGCGCTGGCTGAGCAGTTGGTCTTGATTGGGGAGCTGCCAAGGGCACTCCAGAATTGCCAGGATAATAATGTCACGGAGTGAATCCTGGAGCGTGCTCAGGTGACTCAGTAGGAGAAGAGAATTGTGCCTGAAAGAGCGGTGGGCAATTAGAGATATTCCCAAGACCTTCAGGGAGCGGAGGAGGAGGCATTCCGCTGGCCCATGCCCGGTGCAAATCTATCAATTGTTGCCTGAGCCTTACTACCTCATCATTGTGTTCTGAACTTTCTTCCCTGTTATCCTGATCCGGGTCAATGAGCGAATTTTCAATCTCCCTGCTAGCCATTGCGAGCTTTGCTTTGGATCTAGTGAAGTATGGGTGACTAGCCAGAGTGTTGCAAACCTACCACTGTTATCTGAAAAAGCATGCTCATTAAAGACGACATCCGTTAGGATTAGGGTATACCAAAAGCATGGGAATCACATTGGTAAAATTGTCCTAAGTTCATGTTCATTTCTACCAGCTTTTGAGGGTAGCGAGGTCATTTCAACATCATCCCGATTTTTATTTACGCACTTTTTTTTTTGTATCAATATCTGTTCTTTTCCTCACGTTATCTATCTTTATTTTATCATTCTTTATGGCTTTTGTTTTCCTTAAAAGAGGAAAAATAATGAAAAACAACGAAACAAAATGATTAGATCGAACCCAAAAGTAGGCTGCCTACGTATCATGTTGTACATGAATCAGATCTTGCGTAGTTCGGGCAGCTTATGCATAAACATTACACAATTGAAGTTTTTTTTTTTTTTACACGAAAACAAGTAAACAAAAGAAAGACGTAACATCCTAACATTTTGATGAAAGATAGCAAAACATACAACGAATTTAGGACCACTTTAAAACTAAACAACAAATACAAAACAACACTTTAAACCCCTAACGATATGCATGCAATAAATACCCGAATATCAAAAACAACTTAACTCCGACTTAACACAGACACCAACCTACAATGACAGAAACATAAAAGACTCAAACTACATAAAGATAAGACATGTTCTTTCAAACTGGTGCTCTGTGTGATGTCCCCGGCTGAGATGAACCCATCTGTGAAGTCCCCACTTTTCCACTTAGACTTTGCAACATGTCCTGCAACGACGTTTTGATACCCGGAAACAAATTTCTTGCCCGTATCCCTGCCTCTTGGAGAGTACACCCGCAAAGGTTTTTCTGACTCCCATCCACAGTTGTGATCAAACGCGACAACTGAACTCTCAAAAACTCCACCTTGGCACTCTGATCTTCCTGCTCATCATCTTCTACCATGATTGCTTCCCGTATTCGTCCTCTAAGTTGGGCTAGTAAGGGTCTACTAATGCCACGGGGTAGAGATTGTAGCCAGATTTCATAGTTTTGAGTGCATCCTGGATTTTCCTCGAAAGTATCGACACCTAACTTTATCGCGTTATTCCAGAATTGCTCATATTTGCTTTCCCCCACGGCTTGGTCTTTAAAGTACTCTACATCCTTTAGAAGGTCCATTATTGGGGTGACGTCTTGCATCCTACCCAACTGATGCATCACCCTTCTTGGACTGTAAGGCCTAGTGCAGTTAAGTCCTATCAAAACTAGAAAGAGTTGCATTTGAGATCCAATCAAGATTTTCTTAGGACAAAACCACATATAGCACCAAAGAATGTTGTTTGGAGTTCTTGATCCGAGAAATTCGATCCAAGAATTGACTCCAATAGGAAAAGAAAATTTGTCAAAACACATTCTTTCTTGCATGGCTTGCACTCGATCATTCAGACAACGGTCGATCACATCTGCTCTAATCAAAGAAGGCGTATGCAAGTGCTCCATCATCCACAACTGCAATATCAGATTACTCCCCTCAAAAAATCGTACCCCTCCTTTTACTTCAGTTGAAGCCTTATATATTTTTGTTAAGATCATTGGTACAATGGTGACCTCATCTTTTTCTTGAATAAATCTATCACCACTGATTGTAGACGAGTATTGATACACCTCTCATCTAACGGAAACACTAAGATACCCAACAAAGCCAGACAGAAAACCTCCAGACGACGTTGTTCCCAGATTTTTTTGGTAGTACAGAATTCATCCCAAAAACAGTCGAAACCCTCTAAAGACCCAAATCTAGCAAACAAATAGTCCAAGGAAATCCAAGATTGTGTGAGACATCCCAGATGCTTGTTATCTTTTAATCCACAGAGTCGAACGAATTTCTTACGAGTATGATTGCGGGCTAAAATCATCTGGTGGCCCATGTAAGTCAACCGAAACAAACAAGATATTTCTGCCAGGGTAGGAGTCAATTCACAACTTCCGAACCTAAACACCAAATTATTTGGATCCCAGAAAGTCAACGCAGCTTCTATTAAATCCGGACGAGGCGTGAGATCCATGAGCGTTACAAGATTGCCTAACACTTTCTTCACTTCGTGCTTTTCGGAGTAATTGAACGTGCCCCACCACTTGATCAACTTTTTGGGTACCTTGACAACCATAAGGACTCTAGACTTTGTGGACAGATCCATCCTGTAGTAGCAGATAAGAAATTGTCTCAAAATTTGATAAGAGCAAAAGGTTCCCAACCAATGAGAATTTGATGCGGACATACGTCGATGGGACAGAACGTTTCATGACTCCAAATCGCCGAACAGTGATGCTGAATAAAGTCAGCCTACTTGGCTAACAACTCTAGGTTACGAAGTAAAAGACCTAGCCTAAGACTAAGACGAAGACCAAAATAAAGGTTACCGGACCCACCGAGGGTTGCCTACGTATCCCGCCCCGAGGGACGAAAATAGGTATGCGTAGTTCGTCCAGATTGGACACTTAACGATTAACTAATAAATTGACCCTAACTTAAGAAACAACCAAAAACAAACGAGTGAAAACATTTTGGATTTTCAACTAGACATTTCAACTAAGACTGACACCACCAATTATAAAAAAAATCTTTTTGGTATTTTATTTTTGATAAATAAGTAGACAAGGCAAACAAAACCCTTTTTTTTTCATTCATTTTTTTTGTTGAACTTACGGTACTTTGAGAAAATAAATGCAAAACGTAAAAAAAAAAAAATCTTTTTGAGTTTTGGGATCGTGAAGAACAAAAGCCATAAAGAACTCTAAAATAAACTACGACACTCCTTTTGATTCATTCTTTTTGACTCACTTTTTTCTCTTTTTTTTCTTTCTTTTTCACACTTTACTTCTAACACATGTTTTCCCCAAATCGGTCCGTTAAATGACCACGTTACTCTCAAAGATGCAACATTTAACACGTAGGGATGCTTTAAAGGTGAGTCTCCTATAAAGGACCGTGTGGGCCTCGCTAAGTCTCAATATGATGCACATAAGAATGACCTAAAGGCTGACCTACGTTGTGGTTTACTAACAAGGCCGTTCGGGGGAGCATATGGTCGATAGTGGCTGCTTTGCTTTCCACCTACTCCATACATCCAACGGCTCCCCCCCTAAAATAAAGGTGACTCAACTAGAGTTCGTGCGCACGACGTGCGCTCCGAGACTGGTTGCAGAAAGAAGGCCGGGGGGATGGACTTATGATGACAGATATAAAGCGGTAACACATAGGATAAATACTATAAACAAAGAGCACGAAAACGCACAAAAGTGAAAACAATAACAAAACAATAATCACAAACAATGCTTATACACTCGTAATGCCAAACAAAGCCGATACGACTCAAAAATAACCTCGAATTCTGAAACATCCCCAGCAGAGTCGCCAGAGCTGTCACACCCCTTTTTCACGTACTCAAAATTCGTTTTAAAGTTCGAAAGGGTTTTATTATTTAAGTGACAAGAATGAAAATTTATTTCGGAAAAAGGATTATTTACATTTTTTATTCAGAGTCGCCACTTGGCATAATCCGGTGTGCCAAGTCACCTGTGGAAAATCCTTTTCGAAACCATTTGACTCTTAAATTGGTTTGCGAACAGAGATTCCGGCTAAGGAATTCTGTTGACCGAGGGGAAGGGGTTAGGCACCCCTCGATCCCGTGGTTCAACCACGGTCGCTTGGCAGAGCGTATCGGCTAAATTGACGTTACAAATGCATAAACCACACAAAAACACATAAAACAATCCATCAAACACATGAAACAAAACAAATCCAAAATTAGTGTCCAGTCCAATTATACAGTCCCAAAAATAAAAAATGCATAAAAATAAATCCTATTCTAAATTAATTCTAGACTAATGCTCTACCCGACGCCTTGGGCCTTCATCACGAACATCCTCCGGGTACAAGATACTTCGGGGCATTCCCCGGTGAATAAATATATACAGGTACCTCGGGGCATCCCCCGGCCAAATGAATACATTTTTAGTGCGAAAAAATAAAACTATTCAACAAAATTTCAAACACTCCACAGAATTTCCAACATTCAACCGAAGCCACAAATCCTAAATTTTGCCTACCCAAACTATGTTCGCCTAAACCAATCGTCCTATCAAGATACTACCAAGTTCGATTAACGTTCATTTCGAGTCAAACAAATAATGAATCAAACTAATCCAAATCACCAATCATACCAAATTTTAATTCTCGCCCCCAAATCCATTTCAACCATATTTATATTTAAACCAAATTAAACCAAAAGTCTTTAATCAACCCAAATTCACCATTTTTATTTCAAAGACCCACCATCACTTTTCAACGACATTAAACAACGAGTCAATATCAAAATAACAACCATATCACCAACCAAAACAACATGCATTCATCACCAATAAGTATCCAACAACAACCGAAGCTTAATCCAAACACCAAATATAATAAACGCTGAGATGAAAAAGGGAAAGAGTAGAATTGGACCTCGATTTAAAGGCTTTATCAATTCGATGTATTATTTCGATTAAATCCGATAGAGTTAGCACCGATGAACCTCGAATCGAACCTCAACAGTGAATCCCAGCCACGGTATGCATCCCTCTCTTTGTTTTCTACTGATCTCAACAGTAGGAGATGGCCGAAGATGGTGTTTCCATTCAAATTCAGCCATAACGATAACAAACAATGTCGGTAGTATTCCTCGATTGAAGATTTCGGCGATATGTCACCGGAGAATTATAGACGAAGAGGATTCACGGGTTTTTGGGTCTGCAGGTGGCCGATTCACCGCAGCTGGCGGAGGCTGGTTCCATTGGAATTTTGGTGGTGATCATTGCAGCGGTTGGTGGCGTTGTCTTCGTTTGTGAGGTCGCCAGAAACGGCTATGGCTGGCGCGGTTGTTGTCGCCGTTGTTGGCGGCGTCGGAGATGAAGGGTTGGCATGGTTGTCGCCGTAGCTGGTTGTTGATGGCAGAGGAGAACGGAGGGGTCCAGCGGCGGCGCTGGGTTGGCTTGCCGCTGTTAATGGCTGTGGCGGCGGGGATTTAGATCGGAGAAGAGAGGTAGAGGGAGAAAGAGATAATTCGGTCCCCTTTTTTTGTTGCTGATTTTTTTTTTTTTGGTTACTGATAATGCCTCCCTTTTTGTGTGTGTATGTGTGTATATATGAGGTGAGGGTGGGGTAGTGGTGAGGTAGGTGGGATTACGTGGGGTAGGAGGTAGGGTGTGAGGTGTTTCTTTTTGGTTGGATGGGATAAGGATTAGGTGTTGTTTTTTTATTGGGTGAGTTGTTGGAATCTTTAAGATAAGACAAAATTGGTTAGGGTTTGTTATTATTTTTTTGTGGAGGGATTATCACACGGGTGAGGATACACGGTAGGATAAGGTAAACAATAGGTAAAGTGAATAAAAATGGAACTTTAAGAGGACGAAATCACGTGTCTACAATATCTATATATATTGTAATGTATATATAATGTAGTATATTTTATAAGTAGTAGTATATATACATTGAATGGTGCGTATACACGTGTATATATCTTCTATAGAAGTGTATATTTAACGTATACATGTGTAAACACACACACAAAAAAAAAGAAAAAAGAAAAAGTGCAAATGAATTTTTATGAAATAAAAATGTAGGTAGGAAAACTTTAGTTTTTTTTTTTTACGTGCAAAACTTTGTGTTGCTAACCAATCAATTACAACAGATATACTAACCCCCATAATCATTCACATTACATGAGCTCTTAATAATTAAAACATCAGCTAACTAATTTAAAATAACACACACACACACACACATATATATATATATATATAGCTAGACAAAAATATGGTTAAGAAAAATTAAAATTACTAGCTTATTTGTTAAAGCCTAAATTAATTTTTTTTATTTCTTTTCATAAAAATGAAAACAAAAATAAAGTAAACATAAAAATTAAGCTTATCTCAAATTGTGACTCTATTTTTAAAATCCTTTTTCACAAGTTTCCGAATAAAGTCTACAAAAAAAATAAAACAAAAGTTAAAATAATAATTAATATGTAAAAAAATATTTAATACTAAAAAAATAAGTTAAAGCTCGGGGAGAATAAAAAATCACGTGTCTACAAACTACAATCCAATTGTTAAAAATATTTAAAGATAAAATTTATAAAATATGCTCAAATTTTATGTCCTAACATATGTTTATCTTTAAAATATAGTTTCAAATTTATGATCTTACGCTAGCCCGTTAGCTAATTTATTATACAAAGTCAACTTATTACAAAAGGAAGTTTTAATTTATGGCGGTTTTGTGTGCACGTTATGTCATAAGAAAGTCACTTTTAAAAATTCAACAGTGCAATAAATTTTGGTTGTCCAATGTCTCATAATTTTCAATAAATTTTCTGTCCTTCCCAATCTCATTTATTTGCACTTTTGATGCTTTGATATTTATTAAATTTAACATAAATTAGATATAATTATATAAAAATGTATAAAATCTGATATAAGATTTGAAAAAACATCTAGTAAATCAAGAAAATAGAGGAGTGTTTCAGTTTTCAGACAGAATCTTAAAACTTTGGACGTTAATATGTGTGTTCGAATCTTTCATGCACCCACAATCTCTAAATCCTTGATCCGCCACTAGACGAGATTAGGAGGAGGATAAAAAGAGATTTCTAAAGGTAAGTATTCTTTTTTTTGAATTTTTTTCTCCGAAATTACAAAATCATATAGTTACCCAAAAGAAATATAATTCATAAATGTGGCATTTAATTTGACCTTAATTGACAGTTATATTCTCCAACTTTAGATGTGCACAAGTAAAAACTTAAATTTATATAAAATTAACAAGTTTATATGTATTATTTATCTATAATCTATATTTATATCTATAATCTATAATCTATAATCTATAATCTATAATATATTAAAAGTGTGAAGCTTAGAAAAGTGATTTGAACTTTTTGTCCTTCATTAAAAGACTATCCTTCAGACAAAACTGTTTTTTCATTATTTTCTTCAATTTATTATTTAATTATTTTTATTATATTAACTAGACTCCTAAAATATATGGAACGTCTAAAATATATGAAAGGAGAATCAATTAATATTTTTCTTTGTACTGATCAATTAGAAAAATACTCCTAAAATAAGACTCTATTAAGAAAATATTTTTATAAATATTGAGATGCGTGTTAAACTAGAGAAGAAATTGATTTACTTATTGAGAAAATATGTTTGATGCTTATCTAATTGAATTCGGTTGCATGTTTAGATTGATGAATGCTTAATTTTCTAACCTTCAATTTCTTCACTATTTTTATCAACGTATTAGAATTCAAGTTTATATATGTTTTCTTTGTTTTCATTCAAGTCATTCTTTAGTGTCAAAATTTTCGCCTAGACAAGAATTATTTTCATCAAAACTGAACCTTTGTGATCACTATTGTATTATTTTATTGTAATTTACAGGTTGTAGATGAATTTACAGGTGGGAGATGAATGTCGGTCGGCTTTGAGGAATTGTTTTAGGTAAAAGTTAGGTTTAATTGTATTGTTTTTGTATCTCTGTTTTGAGAATTTTTTTAGTGTAAAGTTAAAGTTTAGTTGTATTATTTTGATATCTCTATTATCGTATTATTTTGTTATAGTTTATAGATGGTAGATGAATGTCGATCGACTTTGAGAATAGTCTTTATTATTTAAACAAATATCCTGTTTAGTGTAATATTTAAACTCAATAAAGTTGCGTATACACGCGAGACGCGCACACCTAAACTAGGGAGTATATAAAACCAATCACTCCACGTAACTCGAAAATGAGGGATTAATAAAATGAATAATCAATCACTCCACGTTACTCGAAAATGAGGGATTGATAAACTGAATAAATTGTTAATTACACTAAACACTGATATACTATGATATGATAACAAAATAAAAATTCTATATCATAAAATACTATATTAAAAAAATGCACACTTCCTATGTCGTCAAAATTCTATGGTGGTTGCAACCCTTAAAAATTCTACACAAATAAAACTTCATCTAAATAAGTATGAGTTTAAATTTTATGCATGGTAAGTGTATCAGTTTTTTACACCATCAGGTAACTTAGCAGGTCATCTATTTTTTTCCTTTTTAACATAAAATTAAAGAACTGATTTTACTTTTTTCCTCTCGCATCCCTTAAAATCCTCTGTTTCCATCTAAAATAATTATTTCTTTTTCTCTCTCAACGTTTCTTCTACCACCATAACTCTATCATACTGATTCGTTATAGGATTTTCAATTACACCATAAGTGGTGAATTTTACATGCTAATGAAAATGTATCCAAAAGAGTTTTTTTTTACTATCTAAGCTTCACGTCTCTTAAACCAAAAGTTGTATTAACTACTTTGTTATTCGCCAAAAGGTATAGAGTTTGATGGTACAATCTTTTCCTAAAAGTGTTTATTCTGCATCTTTCCTATGACATTCAAACAATTAGTATCTGAACCAATTACAGCTTAATGAAGCTTAGCTTCTAATAAGCTCTCACTATCAACGATTAGATATGTTATGCTAGTGAACAAAAAAAGAATCTAGAATTTGTTTGAAATATATGATGACATACCGCTAAGAAGAAGTAACATGTCGTAATTGTAGACACGTAATTTTGTCCCTCCGAAAGATTAATTTTCACCTTTTTACCTTATCCTATCGTGTACCCTCAACCATGTAATTACCCCTCATAAAATGACAAAAATAATAACCCCTAACAATTTTTATCTTATCCTAACAAATTCTATCCCATCCAAACCACCCCTACCCTACCTCACCACTACCCTACCCAACCCCCTACGCCTTTACACATTTTTGGACACCATAACAGAATTGGGTACCTTTTGGCATTGGGAATTATATACACTGCATATAGAAAGAAACCTTCAAAAAAGAAAGAGGAGAAAAAGGGAGGGGGGGGGGGTTCCACATAGACAAGCAGGATCCTCACCATCTGCTTTATTTTTTTTGGAGAGACACTCCACATAAACAATACAGAGAAGAGGGGGACAACTTCCATTTTTTCCGATATACACTAGAACACACACAAAAATTGGGAGAAATTCATCTTCTTCACCTCACAAAATCGTCATACACAGGGGAAAGGGACTTTATTTTTCTTTCTTTTCTTCTCCATTAACAACTTCACCAACACTCTCTTATCACTCAACAAAAAAAATATAGAATCCTCACGCACACACTGCTACACACACATACACACAGATCCTCACCAAGGGACTCTCACCGACCTCACCATCAATCTCACATACATACATGAAAACTCACGCACACATATACAGTGAACAAAAAGTTGTTCGGAGTGAGAGAAACAGAGAGATGGGAGGGTGAGAAAAAGAGAGGCGAGAGAGAGAGGCTGAGCGAGAAATAGAGAATTCGAGAGAGATCAAAGATTGGAGATCGGAAAAGGGTAGTGAGAGCTAAGAGAACACGAGTTTTCGTGGTTTGGTTATTGCTCCGGCGACAGATTCGCCGGAGACGCATCTAAGCTATCACAAATCCGTTCAAAAATCCATTGGAATACGGCCTAACTGGTATTTCTTTGTCGTTCGGTCATCGCCGGAGTTGACCGGAGCTGAGGCAACGCAAAACCTTCGTGTAAAAATTGACCTGCTTTCAATTCCATCCAAGCTCGTCGAATTCCGGTTTGGTTTCTCTTATTCTTATGATTGTCAGTTCGAGGTGGGGGTGGGTCCTTCGGAATCCGATTCGGATCTCCTTGTTTTGCTATTCTCAGTTTTGAGTTGGAATGATTCGTCACTGTTGAGGCTTGTCGGAGCTTCGTTTGAAGCAGTGACAGTCCATCCCAACAACCACAACGTCGTTTGCCGGCGAAACTTGTAACTCCATTAACGTGAATGGTTTTGGGTTCGATCGAGTTGGCGGGTTCATGTTGAATTCATTGGTTGAGGTTCGATCCGAGGTTCCGCTGCGGATTTTATCTCGTTTAATTGAATAATACTTGAAAATGGCATTGAGGTCCAATTCTACTCCTTCTTTTTTTTATTTCGTCGTTTGTCATGTTCAATGCTTTGAATTGAACAGAGTGTGTTGGTTGATCAGTGATGATATGAATTGTTGTTTGTTTTGATTCGCTGCTTGATTTCTTTAATTATGGATTGATTATGAATTGTGTGATGAAATAATATCTCATGAAGGATTAAAATTGATGGTTGGGGGTGGAACTGAGAAATTGATTAAAAAAGGTTAATTTAGACTAACTTTGATTTATTATTGCTTTATTTAAATTCGGAAAGCATGAATATTGTCGGAACGTGATAGTATCAGGATAGTCGTATAGGCAAATGTAGGTTTGGGTAAGAAAATTTAGAACTTGTGTTTTGGTTAAATGTTTGAATATGCGTGCGGATATTTCTTCCTAGTTTATCGTATTTGATTCGAGTGTATTTATTTGGCCGGGGAATGCCCCGTGGTTTTATGTATTTATTTGGCCGGGGAATACCCTGACGTATTATGTCTTCGAAGGAGGTTCGTGATCAAGGCCCGAGGCATCGGGTAAAGCTTTGGAGCATAGTTTAGGATTAATATAGGTTAGCGTAGGTTTACATTTTGCATTTTTCTATTTTGGGACTGTATAATTGGACTGAATACTAAACTTTGGACTGTTTTGTCTTTGTGTTTTGATTGATTGTTCTATGTGTTTTTTGTGTTGTTTATATATTTGTAATGTCAGATTAGCTGATACGCTCCACCAAGCGACCGTGGTCGAACCACGGGATTGAGGGGTGCCTAACACCTTCCCCTCAGTCAACAGAATTCCTTAGCCGGAATCTCTGTTCCCAGATCAGTGTTACAGAGTCAAAAATTATTTTGAAAAAGGATATCCACGGGTGACTTGGCACACCCGATTTATGCCTAGTGGCGACTTTGAGTTTTCAATATAGTGAATCCTTTTCGAAACAAATCTTCATTTTGTCACTTAGTAATAAAAACCCTTTCGAAACTTAAAATATATCTTTTTTTATCAAAAAAAAAGGGTGTGATAGCTCTGGCGACTCTGCTGGGGATATAGTTTAGAATTCGAGCTTATTTTGGAGTCGTATCGGCTTTGTTTGGCACTATAGGTGTATAAATATTTTTTTGTGTTGTTTTGTGTTATTGTTTTATCATTATGAAATGTTTTCGTGCTCTTTGTGTACAGTATTTATCCTGTGTTACCGCTTTTATATCTGGCATCATGTGTGTCTACCCCCCGACCTTCTTTCTACAACAAGTCTGTAGTACACGTGTTGTACACGACCTCTAGTTGAGTCACCCTTATTTTAGGGGGGGAGCCGTCGGTGTTATGGAGTAGGTGGAAAGTTGTCGCAGCCACTATCGACCATACGCTCTCCCGAACAGCCTTGTTAGTGAACCCCAACGTAGGTCAGCCTTTAGGTCATGCTTATGTGCATCATATTGAGACCTAGTGGGGCCCATTTGGTCCTTTGTAGGAGACTCACCTCTAAAGCATCCCTACGTGCTAAATGTTGCATCTTTGAGGATAACGTGGTCATTTGACGGACTGATTTGGAAAAAAGCATATGTTAGAAGTAAGGTGTGTGGGTAATGAAAAAATAGAGAAAAAAAAAGTAAAAAAAAAAAAGAGTTTCGTAGTTTTTAGAGTTTTTTATGGCTTTTATTTTTCACAATTCCAAAATTCAAAAGGACTTTTTTTTTCCTTTTTTTTTTACCTTTCGCACTCATTTTCTCAAGAACATAAAAAAGATTTTCCTTTGTCTCGTTTAGCATGCATTCACAATTCGAAAACTTCGAAAATGATTTTTTTCATTCATAGGATGTGTTTATAAAAGAAAAATGCAAAAAAAAAAAATGTTAGAAATTTTTTACATTTCGTATAACGAAAATACCAAAAAGATTTTTCTTTCATAGTTGTTTATGTCATTTTTCTGTGAAGTATCAAAATGAAAACTCAAAAGATTTTATTAACATGGTTCATCGTCTATCTTTGGTCGTATCTCTTAAGTCAGTGTCTAGCCTGTTATTTAATCATTAATTGTCCAATCTGGACGAACTACGCACCCCTGATTCTCCTCTTTCGGGATGTGAGATACGTAGGCAACCTATTGTGGGTTCGGGGATCTTATTTCAAAAATTCAAAAAAAATATTTTTATTCACTCTTCATTTAGAGTAGGTGTTTCATATACATCTTCAAGAGAAAACTACAAAAAGATTTTCCTTTAATAGGTTCAAGTTTTATTTTCGCATGAGATTCAACATCGAAAACCCAAAAAGAGTTTCTTTGGTAAACATAGGTTTCACTTTGTTTAGGGATATTAAGCCTAAAAAATGCAAAAAAAAAAAAGATTTTAGTCAATTCTTTTGACAATTTGTTATTTTCTTTTCTTCTTAAAGTTTCAAGAAAAAAGAAAAAAAAAGAGGACAAAGAGTTCAATTGCCCATTTTGGCACGGCTTCACGAACTACGCACACCTGATTCTCCTCTATCGGGAGTGAGATATGTAGGCGCTCTTCTTGGGTTCGGTGATCTTTAAAAAAAAAGAGGTTTTGAAAAGTGTTGAACTCTAACACATTTGTTGTTTTATGTTGAGTCAGTTTAAGGTGGTTGGTTTGTGGCATTCTGGCTGGTCCTTTACATCATACCAAATCCAAAGGGTTAGTTGTGTTCAACAAAGATATAGAGAGTGACATCATGGATCAAATAAAGAATCAGGAAATTGAGAGTTTAAAGCAAGAGGTCAGGAGGTTAAGACAACAAATGACAGAAATGCATCGAGCTTGGGCCAGTGGGTTGCCTCCTCCTCCATTTCCCTTTATTGATCCTACAAATACCTCGTGTTTTCCACCAAAATCTCAAAGTCAGTTTTCTACTGTTGTTGATGCACCGCAACATGACTCAGAATTCATTCTAAGCCAAAAGCATCTCAATACTTCCACCACTTTGCCTCTAGTTCCTCAGCATAAGCCTGCTACATTCATAACACCACATGTTGTCTGTGATCTTGTTGCTCAATCCTTTACTGGGACTTCCACACCGTCCCGCCCAATGGTTTGCGTCCCCATGCTGCTAGTGAACCTATAGTCAATACTCTTGGTGATCATTGTTTTACTCTTGAGCCTGCTTTTAAGTTAACTGGAACACCAAAGTTTCTGAACAAGAAGTCCAGTGTGCCAGAAGAGTCGAAGAAAATGGTTGGAAAAATAAAGAGTACAGAAAATGCTATGGAAAATTTTCTAGGACCTGCGGGTAAAGAAAATGTTTCATACAAAGACTGGGGCATGCCTTCAAATGTTAATCTTTCTCCAATCTTTGTGATGTCGAAATTTGAGGAGCAAGATGGGCATGAGGAATCCGTGAAATATTTGGGACAATATTGCAATCAATTAAGGGAACATGAAGGGAAGAAAAATGAGAAAGATGCATTTGCTATTGTAGTTGGACAGCAGGAAAGTTCAAGAAGACCATGTCATCGTCGGTCTCAGGCGCAAGCTCAAGTTTATGCCCAAGCTCCACATAATCACTCCCAAAATCCATTATACTCTTTTTCCCCACCTCCATATCTAGTATATTGTGCAAAACCATATGTTCAACCCCCATCTTACCCACAGTGGAACACACCAACTTCTCAGAGTCGTCCTCTAACTCCACAAACATACCAAAACCCTTCTAAGCCTGATTTTCGATTCAAGACAAATGATGAAATGAGGAAGAAGTCGAGAGATAGCTTTACATCAATTGGAGAGTCATATGCCAGTTTATTTCAGAGATTGGTACATGAGGGAATTATCACTCCTCTCCTTGGGCACACCCTTAATCGGCGTTTAAGAAATTTTGATCCTAACGCACGATGTGCGTATCATTCTGAGGTTCAGGGTCATAGTATTGAAGATTGTCGAGCTTTGAAAAAAGAAATTGAAAAGATGATTCAAGATAAATCAATCATGGTGCAGAACATTGACAGTGAGGAAAGCTCTAGTCATGTTGATATGCAAACCAGTGGCTAAGATGTCAAGCTGAGCAATTGAGAATTCACCCCTTTCCTTATTAGGAAGAGGTCTGGTAGTTTGTTTTGTCTTCTTTTCTATTTTCCGAATTATTTTAGGGTTGTAGTTCGGGATCTATCTTGTTTTGTCCCTTTGTCGTTTATGTTCAAACCCTTCTATCTTTCTTTTTTATTAAATGGAGTGTCCCCTTTTCATTTATGTTTTAAATTTGTGTTGTTTGTTTGTTTTCTTTACATAGTATATTTTGACTCTAGTGATATGACATGCTTGCAGAATTTTTAGCCAGATCTTAAAGTCCAGTTTAAGCATGAACATTGAATCAGAGGGTTAAAGTTAGAGAAGAGAGCGTCTGAGGAAATAGATAGAGTGTTGGCGCATTTGGTGATCAAGTGAGGCCTTCTTTGAAAATTAAAGCAATTATTTTGAGAATCACAAGAACACCTTGGTCATCGATCGAACGGCAAGTCCCAATTAGGTTAAATAGTGGACGTGTGATCCCTATATCAAGAGAAACAAGAAGATAAGCAGCTCCACGAAAGCATGAGTCATTTGATGTGAGGAATGTACAACAAAGGTGGAGTTTACAGAAGAAGTAGTGACGCACAAACTCAATCTGCATAAAAAGATGTCGCAAATGATCTTCATCTCTCACTTCCAATTGCATGTTATGTACTTGCATTCTCAATGATTGATATGATGAAGGCATTTCATTCTGCTATCCAAATATTGTGTCATCCTTTGTTTACCCCATTTGAGCCTCAGTGTTATTTTCTTTCATACCCCTCTTTTGGAATCAAGATAGAGTAAGCAAAGTTCAAAGAATAGTGTCGAGTAAAAAGAAAAAGTCAAAAAGTTACAAAAAAGAGACAAAAATGTTTCCAAAAAAAAAAAGAGTGTCAAGAAAAATAGAGTTAGAAAAAAAAGAATCGCGAAGTAAAAAGAGCGAATAAAAGAAAAAAAATTAGGTCAAAGCAAAAGAACAAGCTGCCAGAACTACACGTGATCTGATTCTCCTCTCTCGGGGGTGAGATACGTAGGCTGCCCTACTAAGGGCTCGGTCCAACCAAATAAACAATTTAGCGTCACCCAGTCAAATGAAACTGGGGCATGAGTTAATCCTCATTGTTTGAGTCGATTTCAAAAGTTGTAAGTCCCACCCCCACCTCAAGTGTTATTTGGGCCTCATGCCATCATTTATTTCTTTCTAATCCTATCCAAAAGCCAAGTTACAACCAAAGAAAGACCTTCAGACCAATCTTTGAGGATGTTAAGGCAAAGCATGTAAAGGATATGAGGATGTATTTGGGAACTACTTGTCTTCCTCTACACAAGAAATCAAGAGAGAAATAAAAATGAGAGAGTCTTATTGGTGAAAACCTTCACGGGCACCATAAGGCGATGGTAAGTTGAGAGATAAAAATGTGAGAATCTTATCGGTAAAAACCCTCACGGGCACTATAAGGAGATGGTAAGTTGAGAGAAATAAAAATGAGAGAGTCATATTGGTGAAAACCCTCATGGGCACCGTAAGATGATGGTAAGCTAAGAGAGATAACAATGAGAGAGTCTTATCGGTGAAAACCCTCACGGGCACTGTAAGACGATGGCGAGTTGAGACAAATGAAAATAAGAGAGTTTCATTGGTGAAAAACCCTCGCGGACACCATAAGGAAATGGCGATCTGAAAAATGAGAGAGGCTTGTTGGCAAAAACCCTTCAAGGCGCCACTAGCCGAATGAGGTCTTAAATGCAATTGGCCCAAGAAAGCAACTCACTTTCGGGTCATTAACTCAATAACAATTTGTGAGAGTTTGGATGGAAAGATCAGGCGGATTAATCCAAAATGCATGGCATAATCATCAGAGTTGATTGTCATTTAAGATAAATTTTTCATTTCTTTGTTTCAAATGGGGACATTCATTGTCTTTTCTTTCTTCTCTTTATCTTTATTTTTATTTTCTTGAGTCAGTTATCCAAATAAAATAAAAGTTGTCATTTTTCTCTTGTTTTTTAGTCAAGTTCATGTCAAAACAAGCGAGAAAAGATTTTAAAACTGGCTACCAACTTCTTCAATTGCACAAAGCAAAACAAAAAGGCCAGCGCATGAAAGAGACATGATTGTGAGCCAAGAAAAAAAAAGGGGGGTGTGCAGAAAGTTTTGCCAATAGACAAGTCTGGGAACTCATGAAAATACCAAGGTTTAAAGGGTTTATTCATGAAGCATGGCAAAGCAGAGATGCTGTGTTTATTTCAGAGTCACTCTTAATAATCCGAGTTTGGGTTAATGAAACGACAAAGCAGGGGCAAGTGCCAACAATCTGAAACAAAATGAAGGGAATGAACATTGGAGCAGGTGTCGGGACAGCCAAGTGCCGCAAGCCATCACTAAGTTTTTAACTGACAAATTTTCTTTGATGAAACAGGGCAAATTCGTTTCACTTAATTCAGCTACCATTGGAAATACACATCCATGGAAATTTACTTTCTGTTCAGGACCCTCCTGAAAAATGGGATTTTATTTTTCTGTTCAGGACCCTCCTAAAAAATGGGATTTTACTTTCAGTTCAGGACCCTCCTGAAAAATGGGATTTTACTTTCAGTTCAGGACCCTCCTGAAAAATGGGATGTTACTTTCAGTTCAGGACCCTCCTGAAAAATGGGATTTTACTTTTTGTTCAGGACCCTCCTGAAAAATGATATTTTACTTTCAGTTCAGGACCCTCCTAAAAAATGAGATTTTACCTTCAGTTTAGGACCCTCCTGAAAAATGGGATTTTACCTTCTGTTCAGGACCCTCCTAAAAAATGGGAGTTTACTTTTAGTTCAGGACCCTCCTGAAAAATGAGATTTTACCTTCTGTTCAGGACCCTCCTGAAAAATGGGATTTTACTTTCAGTTCAGGACCCTCCTAAAAAATAGGATTTTACCTTCTGTTCAGGACCCTCCTGAAAAATAGGATTTTACTTTCAGTTCAGGACCCTCCTGAAAAATGGGACTTTACTTTCTGTTCAGGACCCTCCTGAAAAATGGGACTTTACTTTATGTTCAGGACCCTCCTGAAAAATAGAATTTTACCTTCTGTTCAGGACCCTCCTGAAAAATGGGATTTTACTATTTATTCAGGACCCACCTGAAAAATGGGACTTTACTTTCTGTTCAGGACCCTCCTGGAAAATGGGATAACGCTTTCAAGAATGAAATACTACTTTACTATAATCTTTATTTGGGATAATTTTCTTTTTAGTTTTGATGTGATTTCAGGAGCCCGCCTGAAGAACAGGGTGATGAAATGGCAAGTCAGGAGCCCGCCCGAAGCACAGGGTGAATAAATGAAAAGTTAAGCAACAAGATGAAGCAATTGAAAACCTAGAAACAAGTGATGAAATGGCAAGTCAGGAGCCCGCCCGAAGCACAGGGCGAATAAATGAAAAGTTAAGCAACATGGTGAAGCAATTGAAAACCTAGAAACAAGTGATGAAATGGCAAGTCAGGAGCCCGCCTGAAGCACAGGGCGAATAAATGAAAAGTTAAGCAATAAGGTGAAGCAATTGAAAACCAGGCAACAAGTGATGAAATGGCAAGTCAGGAGCCTGCCCGAAGCACCGGGCGAATAAATGAAAAGTTAAGCAATAAGGTGAAGCAATTGAAAACCAGGCAACAAGTGATGAAATTGCAAGTCAGGAGCCTGCTTAAAGAATAGGGTGATGAAACTCAAGCCAGGAGTCCAACAGAAGCTGTATAGATAGGATTTTTGTAATTTCATTTATGCTTTAACTTGTAATTTTTATTTTGATGTAATGACAGAGCCGTGGACCGGAACCTCGATGGAACCTCACTCAACTCTCCAACTCGATATAGCTCTTCTCCTTCCTTTGAAAGTACCTGTGATAGGTTTTGTTCATAACTTGGGTAGGAATAATGTCCTAAGTCAAGACCTGGTTTCCCTCCTTCCATTTTCTCCGTGCTTTTGAATAAAGGTCGGGACAAAATTCTGTCTCGTTGTCTACTTCTTTGTCTGAAAACACTGTCTGTTTACATTAAAGGGGGCATGATGTAAACACGTAATTTTGTCCCTCCGAAAGATTAATTTTCACCTTTTTACCTTATCCTATCGTGTACCCTCAACCATGTAATTACCCCTCATAAAATGACAAAAATAATAACCCCTAACAATTTTATCTTATCCTAACAAATTCTATCTCATCCTAACCACCCCTACCCCACCTCACCACTACCCTACCCAACCCCCTACGCCTTTACACATTTTTGGACACCATAACAGAATTGGATACCTTTTGGCATTGGGAATTATATACACTACATATAGAAAGAAACCTTCAAAAAAGAAAGAGGAAAAAAAGGAGGGGTCCACATAGACAAGCAGGATCCTTACCATCTGCTTTTATTTTTTTTGGAGAGACACTCCACATAAACAATACAGAGAAGAGGGGGACAACTTCTATTTTTTTCGATATACACGAGAACACTCACAAAAATTGGGAGGAATTCATCTTCTTCACCTCACAAAATCATCATACACAGGGGAAAGGGACTCCATTTTTTTTTCTTTTCTTCTCCATTAACAACTTCACCAACACTCTCTTATCACTCGACAAAAAAATATAGAATCCTCACGCACACACTGCTGCACACACATACACACATATCCTCACCAAGGGACTCTCACCGACCTCACCATCAATCTCACATACACACACGAAAACTCATGCACACATATACAGTGAACGGAAGCTGGTCGGAGTGAGAGAAACAAAGAAAAGGGAGGGTGAGAAAAAAAGAGGCGAGAGAGAGAGGCTGAGCAAGAAATAGAGAATTCGAGAGAGAACGGAGATCAGAAAAGGATAGTGAGAGCTGAGAGAACACGAGTTTTCGTGGTTTGGTTATTGCTTTGGTGACAGATTCGTCGGAGACGCATCTGAGCTATCACAAATCCGTTTCAAAAATCCATCGAAATACGACCTAACTGGTATTTCTTTGTCGTTCGGTCATCGCCGGAGTTGACCGGAGCTGAGGCAACGCAAAACTTTAGTGCAGACATCGATCTGCTTTCAATTCCATCCAAGCTCATCGGATTCCGGTTTGGTTTCTCTTATTCTCACGATTGTCAGTTCGAGGTGGGGGTGGGTCCTTCGAAATCCAATTCGGATCTCATTGTTTTTCTATTCTCAGTTCTGAGTTGGAATGGTTCGTCACTGTTGAGGCTTGTCGGAGCTTCGTTTGAAGCCGTGACAGTCCATCCCAACGACCATAGCGTCGTTTGCCGGCGAAACTCGTAACTCCATTGACGTGAATGGTTTTGGGTTCGATCGAGTTGGCGGGTTCATGTTGAATTCGTTGGTTGAGGTTTGATCCGAGGCTCCACTGTGGATTTTATCTCGCTTAATTGAATAATACTTGAAAACGGCATTGAGGTCCAATTCTACTCCTTTTTTTTTTTTATTTCGTCGTTTGTCATGTTCAATGCTTTGAATTGAACAGAGTGTGTTGGTTGATCAGTGATGATATGAATTATTGTTTGTTTTGATTCGCTGCTTGATTTCTTTAATTATGGATTGATTATGAATTGTGTGATGAAATAATATCTCATGAAGGATTAAAAATTATGGTTGGGGGTGGAACTGAGAAATTGATTAAAAAGGATTAATTTAGACTAACTTTGATTTATTATTGCTTTGTTTAAATTCGGAAAGCATGAATATTGTCGGAACGTGATAGTATCAGGATAGTCGTATAGGCAAATGTAGGTTTGGGTAAGCAAATTTAGAACTTGTGTTTTGGTTAAATGTTTGAATATGCGTGCGGATATTTCTTCCTAGTTTATCGTATTTGATTCGAGTGTATTTATTTGGCCGGGGAATGCCCCGCGGTTTCACATATTTATTTGGCCGGGGAATGCCCCGACGTATTATGTCTTCGAAGGAGGTTCGTGATCAAGGCCCGAGGCATCGAGTAAAGCTTTGGAGCATAGTTTAGGATTAATATAGGTTAGCGTAGGTTTACATTTTGTATTTTTCTATTTCGGGACTGTATAATTGGTCTGATTACTAAACTTTGGACTGTTTTGTCTTTGTGTGTTTTGATTGATTGTTCTATGTGTTTTCTGTGTTGTTTATATATTTGTAATGTCAGATTAGCCGATACGCTCCACCAAGCGACCGTGGTCGAACCACGGGATTGAGGGGTGCCTAACACCTTCCCCTCGGTCAACAGAATTCCTTAGCCGGAATCTCTGTTCGCGGATCAGTGTTACAAAGTCAAAAATCGTTTTGAAAAAGGATATCCACGGGTGACTTGGCACACCCGATTTATGCCAAATGGCGACTCTGAGTTTTCAATATAGTGAATCCTTTTCGAAACATATCTTCATTTTGTCACTTAGTAATAAAAACCCTTTCGAAACTTAAAATATATCTTTTTTTGGTGAAAAAAAAGGGTGTGACAGTAATCTTTGAAGCTTACTTAAAAAATTATTTTTTTATAAGGTCCCAACCTTCAATGCTTACTTGAATGACGAAGCATACAGAAATTCATAATCGTATTAAATTTGAAAAAGAAAATAATTTGGCTATAAAAATAATTTTGGTTGGAATCAAGTAGGATTCTACTTGCCATGAATATCCTTTTTTTGGGTGTATTATTGATATTTTTTTATAATTTTTAAAAGTAGATTATTGTGATTAAATATCACTAAAATTACCTGATGGTATAAAAAACTAATACACTGACGATGAATAAAATTTAAACTCAATAAGTATTTTACACTTTAAATTAAACTCACTCTTGGTAAGTTGAAGTGTATTACCAATTTTGATGAATTTGTGTTATACAGAAAAAAACGTTTTGGTCCCAAATTTTCTCCTTTTTCCATTTTCATTTATTTACATCATTGAAATTTCTAACTTATCTTCGCTATTAATTTATAGGTGTATGGGCTTTTCAGAAAATGCAAGATATGTACTGTCTCTTTAATTGATCATTTTATTTAAAATAGTTGTTTCATATTCATTATTCACCTTATTAAATAAGAAAATATTAATTAAAATTTTCTCATATTATTCTTACTATTAATTCTTATTGAAAGTATTTACAATTGTTTGTAAAGTTTCAAGAAGTTTTTTAAAGGGTGAATCAGTAAAATTAACTTTTTATTTATGATTTTTTAATCACAATGTAAACTGAAATATGCCTAACTAATATGATACAAAGGGAGTAACGCATAAATTTTACACTATAGAATTTGGTGAGGTATTTCTCTCATTTTTTGTACACTCTTTTATATAGAATTGTCGATCTGAACCTTCGAATTATAGATCGAACTACGTTAAATAATTGTGTCTCTGATATATTTCTCTTTTGTTTACTTTGTGTAGTAGATTCACCATGGCAAATATTAAAAACTCAGTTAATTGACTATCTGAACTTTCACTTTTTTTTAATGAGGAGTTGATTCTCATTTTATAATTCCCTCTTCTATTTCCTCTCCCTCTACCCCCCTTTTTTTTTTAACTAAATTGATTGATCATACTATTAAAATTGTATTATTTCCTACTACTACTACTATATAGTATGGTACCCCCACCCCCACCCCACCCCGCCGCTCTACACAAATTAGCCTTGCCTTTTAAAATTCTTAAATTTTAATCTATTTCTATACTATTTTACCCCATCAATTTTATCAAAGATTTGCACTCAAAGGCTTACTATTTGGAAATCTAATACAAAAGGCTTCATATGGTATTTTTCTAAACCTTTGTTATCATAATAATGCAAGCACTTAGTTCCACAATTCTTTCATATTTTTCCATTATTCTTTTCTTTTTTAATAAAGAATTTTGTTTGTTCTTAAATGTTTATCAAAAGAGCAAAGAATAAATAGACAGATTCTTTTGGATTTGATTGATAGGATATATAGATGGTTTGTTAGGTTGTGACAGTTCTTTCGCTTATTCGTTTATACTAGTAGTTGTAGTACTATTTTAAGAGTTTTTTATTACTTTATTTTTTGATTATTTGATGTTTCCTGCATTGGGAATATTATAGTATTTTGTCGTAGTTATTATATAGTTTATCATACTTTCTTTAGCATTTTATCTTGGTTTCTTCTCTATGATTGTTTTCTTTTTTAGAACTGTTTGGTAATGTTTTTTCGTTAGTTTTGAGAATCTTTCTGAAACACCTGATCTTTACTTTAAAACGTAATTGTAAAATTTACGTATATACTATCCTCTCAGATCTTATTTGTGGACAGGGGCGGAGCCACCTTTGGACAAGGAACCCCTTCGGCAGAAAATTGTGTTATGTATACATATTTAAAATTATTTTTTTATGTATCTATAGTAGATGTCGACCTCCTTTGGCTAGTTCGTAGTTTACTTCTAAACCCTTTAATAAAAATTCTGGCTCTGCCACTATTTATGCGATTATATTAGGTATGTTATTGTTGTAATTATTATTATTAAATCTGGCTTGTGGTTATCATCAACACTGATATATATGTTTCCTCTTTGTTGGAAATTGATTCATTTTTTGAGCTCTAATAATAGGAAAAAAAAGTTTAATCCAAGGGTGTTAGCCAAAGAAATGAGGTGACATTTTAGGAAACTAATATTCAACTCTCAAAAAATGTTAATAGGTGAATTCTTCACATCTAATTAATTAGTTTTGTTGAGTAGAAGTTAGTACTTATTAATCACATATCACAAATTTACCATATCCTCAACAAGGCTCCTGTCAAGCAGTTTTGTGCTTTGGTCATCATGATTACTATTACATAAGTTAATTCTTCTTTCATAACACCTACGACATCAGATGGCTATGGTCGGTATATCTTTGAAAACTCAGATGTAGAGAATAATCGAATTCCTCGAGGACTATTTAGGCCACTTTAGTGCAAACTAGAAGGACTGGAGCCGTTGGATGTTGCTCTTTCCTTAGCAAGCACTCTACAACATTATATTGTAATTAGATACGTAGAAATTATTCATTCTAATAGTTCTTTTGTTCATGTTGTAGTTATACTTGTCTTACTTTTGTGCAGACACTAAACCAACTTGGACACAATGGATGTTCTTGAGCACTCTCTTATTCCTTTGATACTCTTATGTTTCACTTATTTGACATGGTATTACTTTAGAAATAAATGGACCAAAAGTACTTCAGCACCAACAAATTGGCCCTTAGTTGGAATGTTGCCTGGATTTGTTCACAATGCTCATAGAATTCATGCATTTTTCACTGATATTCTCTTAGAAACTAGTAGCAATTTTGAGTTCCGTGGCCCTTTTTTCGCGAACATGGACATGTTATTCACTTGTGATCCGGCAAATATACACCATATCCTTAGTAGAAATTTCTCAAACTATCCAAAAGACCTGAGTTTCATGAAATATTCGATATATTAGGAAATGGGATCTTCAATGTTGATTCTGAGTTATGGGAGATTCATAGGAAAACCACAATGTCCTTAATGAACCATGCCAAGTTCCAAACGTTGTTGCAGAGGAACGTGTGGGACACTATAGGTAAAGGCGTCGTGCCAATTCTTGATGCTTTTGCAGAACACGGCACCCCTGTTGATTTGCAAGACATTTTTCAGAGATTCAGCTTCGACACGATCAGCAAATTATTACTTGATCACGATCCCAAAAGTTTGTCCGTAGACCTACCTCATGTGCCATGTGAAAAGGCATTCAACGACATGGTGGATGCAGTTTTATACAGATATGTCTTGCCAGAAAGCTACTGGAAGTTGCAGAAATGGCTTCGAGTTGGTAAAGAGAAGAATTTAATGAAAGCGTGGGAGGCTTTCGATCAATTTATATATCCTGCCATCTCGAAGAGGCAAGAGAGGCTGATGAATAACAACATCAAAGACGAGGATGAGGATTTCGACTTGTTCACTGATTATGTTAAAGTATACAATCAGTGTACGAAAGGAGATAATGCTAGTAAGCTGGGTAGCCTACAAGATTTTCTACGAGACACTTTCTTGAATTTGATGTTTGCTGGTAGAGACACGACGAGTACAGCTCTCACTTGGTTTTTTTGGCTCTTGGCTAAAAACCCCTTAGTAGAGAAAAAGATCAGAGAAGAGATTCAACAACAATTGCATCTAAAAGAAGGCGAAAATCTCAAGTTTTTCAACATAGAAGAGTCGAGAAAATTGGTCTATCTACATGGTGCATTGTGTGAAACTCTTCGACTATTCCCACCTGTTGCAATTGAGCACAAATCTCCGGTTGAACTTGACGTCCTCCCAAGTGGTCATCGTGTCAGCCCAAACATGAAAATACTGATATCGTTCTATACAATGGGGAGAATGGAGAATCTATGGGGGAAAGATTGCTTAGAATTCAAGCCAGAGAGATGGATTACTGAACGAGGAGGGATCAAACATGAACCATCTTACAAATTTCCAGCGTTTCTTGCAGGGCCACGGACTTGTTTAGGGAAAGAAATGGCATTCATTCAGACGAAAATGGGGGCAGCTACCATCATATACAATTACCAAATTCAGTTAGTGGAAGCACAAACAATTATGCCAACTGCTACTGTTGTTATTCGAATGACAAATGGTTTGAAGGTTAGACTTAGTAAAAGGGTTGTCTGAAAAAACCTCATTTCCTAGTAATAATTGTGTAATTGTGTTAAACTGATATCTAATAAAGTAGTAGTAACTAATTGTTGTATTTCTTTTCTACACAACTTGATTGTTATATCTTATTATTGTTGTAATTCATTTCGTTCTTAAGATCAATCTAATTTACATACCTTTAAACCACATTGATAAACTCAAACGTATCATTTTTCGAATAAATATTAATACATACTTTATCCTTCAACTTGTAAAGATTTTACTCGAACCGACAAACTTGTAAAAGTGAAAAACTTGACTATTTAAGCAAATTTTCTATGGCAAAATGAGAGGAAAGCGAAAAGAAATTATAAAGTACGGTACATGTTCACGTGGATGATGATGTAACTTAACAAACAAATTCGTAAAGCATGTTGACCCAAAACGGAAAATACATGTCATGTGTTTGAGACGTGACTGAGGTTGAACATGATATGATGAATATTGAATTGACATATTGAATCGACATTTTTGATACCTTATTTATTTATTATATGTTATTGGCATATCCCCATACATGTTATATTGACTTTTAGGAAATGCATTTTATGCATTCGTAATACATGAGAAAAAAAAAGCTTAATATACATCTTCAACTCCTTAAATTTATCAGTAAGCTTCACTTCGACACTCCAACTAAGTCTCATTAAAGTTGAGCACCTAGATACATATTAAGGTGTTCTTATTAGACACTTTCAATTTATAATTTGAAAAACAAACTGTTACGCATCTTCTAAAGTGTTTATTACATTCTTAAGTTGATCACATAAGGTATATTATCTCCTTTTAAGTATACACATAAGGTATGTTATTCCTTTAAATAAAAAATAATACTTCCTCAGTTTCAAAATAATTGAATTGTTGGGGGTATGACACAATCCTTAAAAGGGTTCAATGAAAACTCATTTCCTAGTAATAATAGTGTAATTGTGCTAAACTGATACTCCCTCCGTCTCAAATTACCCGTCCCAAATTTCCTAATTTGATTTCCTATTTTACTTGTCCTTTTTCATTAATCAAGAAGAGACAAAAAAAAAATTCCATGTTTTACCCTTTGCATTAATTACTTTTTCTTCAAATTAAAATATAAACATCATTTAATAGATGTACTATGGTAAACTAGCCATGTTATTAATTATTTTTCTGAATCAATGTGTCATCTCAATTTGGAACGGGTAATTTGGGACGGAGGGAGTATCTAATAAACTAATTGTTGTATTTCTTTTCTACTTTTTGATTGTACGAGTTTTTAATGAATTAAATCAACAAGATTTTGGTTCGAGTCCAAAATGATCAATTATTTAGAGCTTCAATTTCTACTTCTGTTTGCAGTAAATTTTTAATTTATGGACAATAAACTCAATTATAAACAGAATTTTAAGAAATAAGAATTTTATTGATAAACAATGTGGTACAATTTTGTTTTGTTAGTAGCTATTTTTCTAACGTATGATGATCTCATTATGAATATCTCATAATTTTGTGGGATATTGAAGATGACCTTTTCAGAGACAATATTTATCCCTTAATATAGGCATAATTTAGAGTAGTCTCTATACGGTAGGTTTAGGGTAATTAGCCTCCAAAAACTCTAACAGAATTTGGATTCATGTTGTAGAGATCCACAAAATTTTGATGTCTATGAATGCCCCTACTTCAAGGCTTGCCGGCATGTAGATTTGATAAAACTCAAAGACGAGTCTTGAAGTACTCTTTTATCTTTGTGATTTTCTGGCTCCAGAATTGCAGATCTAGGTTATGAGAGAAAGATGAAGGACATATTTGATCCTACTGAGCATGTCAATTTGTTATCAATATAATTTAATTTATGAAAAATAAACTTCAAACACAAATAAATTATGAAGAAATAAGAATTTTACTGATGAACATGTGGGTACAATTATGTTCCTCCCTTATTCTTCTCTCTTGATTTTCTCCATAATTCAAGAACAGTCAATAGCATATTTCTCGAATGTGTAGGAATATTTGAATTTATTTCCATGGAAGGAGGGCTTGATTTCTCCAATAATTCGAGAACAGTCAGTAGCGTATTTCTCGAATATGTAGGAGGATTTGAATTTATTTCCATGGAAGGAGGGCTTGATTTCTCCGTAATTCGAGGGTCGTTGTACCGTATTTCTCGTAAGATTTGGATCTGATTTCTATGAAAAGAGGTGTTTATGAAATTTTAGAGTTGTCTTTTAAGGGAATATTTGCTCTTTTATATAGACATAATTTAGGGTTTAGAATAGAATAGGTATCAAACTAGGTTCAAGGTAAAGTAGCCTCCAAAAACATTAAAAAATTGAATTCTTCTTGTAGAGTCCACAAAATTTTGGTGTTCGCGGTCTAAATAATTGACTTTGATTCTTCATGTTAGTATTGGAGCGGAACCAATACCCCCAAATGCAGCCTGTCTAGCTAGCTCCAGAAAGACAGAATCTGGATATAGAGACAACAACCAACAATGATGGTAAGATACGTTTTCCAACCCAAAAATTACTTGAGAAATCAAGATTTTCACCAGCGCAATGAAAGAGGGGTCCAAACCCTAAAAATGTAGTTACTTAACTTTTTTTTAACAATAAATAGCTTGTTAGGTATCAACAATAAATTATAAAGCATGACACATACACGTGGATGATGATGTAACTTAACGAACGAATTTGTAAAGCGTGTTGACTCAGAATGGAGGAAACATGTCCTGTGCTTGAGATGTGACTCACCCATAGTTCAACCATCGCCTGTTGATATGAATAGAATGTGGACAGATGTGGTAGGTGGTCCAAAAAAGGGCCACACCTACGGGCTTGGAGGTAACCAATCCTCGAGTTGTTCTTCACCATTGTTGCCCAACTCCTCTTCTATTTCGCAAAATGCGGAAGAAATGGAAGCGATGAGAACAAAAATTGAAGAGTTGACGCAACACTGTGCCAAATTTGCCAAGTTTGAAGCGTTAGTGAAGAAGCATATGCCACAAGTATTTGAGGATGGTGAAGATAGTGAATCAGCTGATTAGATTGTAGTGGTTAGTTTTTATTTAAGATTGTGACATTTACACTTAAACTATTACAATTGGTGTTTGTTCTGGATTGTGACAATTACACTTGTCTTAAAATGCTTAAACTATTTGATTTGGATTTTCAAAGTGGTTGCAAATAATTTATATATTAAATAATTATTTATTAATCTTCCGACTACAGTGGTCGAAAATATTTTATTTGTTAAATTATTATTTATTTATATTCCGACCAAAGTCGTCGGAAATAATTATTTATTAATCTTCCAACCACAGTGGTCGGAAATATTTTATTTATTAAATTATATTTATTTATATTCCGACCAAGGTAGTCGGAAATAATATTTTTATTAAATAATTATTTCTTAGTCTTCCGACCAAAGTGGTCGAAAATATTTTATTTATTAAATTATTATTTATTTATATTCCGACCAAAGTAGTCGGAAATAATTATTTTATTAAACAATTATTTATTAATCTTCCCACTATATTGGTCGGAAGATTTTTATTTATTAAATAATTATTTTTAATTCTTAATTTAAGTTTTCGACTATAATAGTCGGAAATGTAGTCGGAAATTTTTTTCCGACAAGCTGTTTTCTGACGAGCAGTAAGTGGTCGGAAATACCTTAGTTTCCGACTACATTCCGATAAATGTGCCGTCGGAAAACAGAGAAATTCTGGTAGTGGATATAGAGCTTCAATTTCTAGTTCATTCTATTTTCTTTTGGTATTTCGGTTTGATTTTAGTTGTTTGAGTATTTCGCAGTTTAGAAGATCGACTTTGATTCTTCATGTTAGTATTGAAGCGAAACCAATGCCCCCAAATGCAGATTCGAATATAGAGACAACAACTAACGTGTTTTTCCAAAATCAAACTTTGTTGTTCAGCATCTTGAACGAGTCATCCCTTAGTCTGTTGAGAGGCATAGCCATAAATGGAGGATTTTGACTCTAAACGAAGGAATCTGAGCTTTATCAACATTGATAAGCTTTCTAATTTATGCAGGATAATGGCAAGATACGTTTGCCAATCCAAAAATTACAGAACAAAATAAGATTCTCACTGATCAGTGCGCAATTAAAGTGTTAGTACTCGAGTGAAAGGGGTCCAAACCCTATGAAAGTAGTTACCTAACTTTTTTTTATACAATAAATTGAGTTAGTACTCAAGTCTCAAGTGGAAAACTATGAGGGGTCCAAACCCTACGAGTTACCTAACTTTTTTTTTTTTTTTTTTTTGCAATAAATATCCCATTGGGCATCAACTTTAGAGTGGGCTTCATAATTTTAGACAATACACGCACTTGTTTAGGCATACTCTCTTTTCTTAAACAATATATTGTAAGGCTTTCAAGCTCCAAATCCTCAGAATTCAATACACATTTTCAATCATTATATCTTATTATTGTTGTATGGAATTCATTTCGTTTTTAAGATCAATCTGATTCATATAACTTTAAATCACATTGATAAATTCAATTGTACTATTTTCCGGATAAACAGTAATAAATACTTTATCCTTCAACTTGTAATAATTTTACTGGAATCGACAAATATCCAAGCTCGCAAGCTTTTATAAAAGCGATACACTTAACATTTTAAGCAAATTTTCTATGACAAAATGAGAGGAGAGTGAAAAAAATTTATAAAGCATGACACATGTTCACGTGGATGATGATGTAACTTAACGAACAAATTCGTAAAGCGTGTTGACCCAAAATGAGAACACATGTCATGTGGTTGAGACGTGACTAAGTGTGAACATGATATGATAACTATTGAATTAACATATCAAATCAAAATTTTTGATATCTTATTTTAATATTATATGTTATTGGCATATCCTCATCTATGTTATATGACCTTTCCCATAGCATTTTGTATAGCATATGCTTCAACAATCATAGACTTTTCAACAAATTGAATTGAGGATTCGTGAACATAAAGCAAAACATCCTTGCTATCCATAACAACCAAATCAATACTTGCCTTTTTGATTTAACATACTAAAAGTGAGTTTAATTAATAAAATGGATCTTTATTTTGTATCTTGCTATCCAAAGGAAGGTTGTATATGAGGGATAGGCTGGTGAAATGGGGGATTACTAATGATGCACAATGTCCGTTGTGTAGTAGTGAGCCGGAGACAATTGAACATATTTTTTTCCAATGCCCCTTCTCTGCTAGCATTTGGAACAGATTGTTAATTTGGCAGGGGTGCAAAAAAATGGCTAATAATTGGTCTGATGAAATTGCTTGGCTGCTTAATCATGCTAATGGCAGGAAAGTTGCACATGAGATGTTTCGCATTGTGTTGGCCTGCTGTGTTTACTCAATATGGATGGAGCGCAATCAACAGGTTTTTCAAACAAAACAAAGACATAGTGAAGCTATCCCTGAAGCAAATTGTACAAACTTCACTATGTAGGGCAAGCCTACATCCCAGATTAGCACATAGAGTAGAAGAACTCAATTTCTATTCTTAGGCTAGCTTGTTTGATGCCGGAGCAGTTGTTTTTTTCTTTATTTTGGTTGAGTTCTGAACCTAGGACTATGTTCAGGTTGCAGACTACTATTTGAGAATTATGTAAACTTCCTATTTGGTAAATAATAAAAGTTAGTTACCAAAAAAGAAAAATATTCGATACCTGTCCGAATCAGAAAAGAAAGAGACCATTTTGGTCCCACAATTAAATTTCTGTCATTTTCCCATTATTTACACCTTTGAAATCTCGAGTGTGTATCGACTTTTTTGGAAAGGCATTTTAGGCAATCCTAACACATGAAAAACGAAAAACATTAATACATCACTTGTCTTAATTTTGTGCAGATAGTTTAAAGAATAAAGCTACCTAGAAACATTAAACTCAAACTCACAACCACAATGGGTATTCTTGAATACCCTCTTATTTCCTTGATAATTCTATGCATCACTTATTGGTACTTCAAAAATAAATGTACCAAAAGTAGTTCAGTGCCAACAAATTGGCCTCTTGTTGGAATGTTACCTGGAATTATTCAAAATGCTCATAGAGTCCATGAATATTTGACTTCCATTCTTTTAGAAACTGGTTACAATTTTGAGTTCCATGGTCCTGTTTTTGCCAACATGAACATGTTATTCACTTGTGATCCTGCAAATATACACCATATCCTTAGTAGAAATTTCTCAAACTATCCAAAGGGACCTGAGTTTCGTGAAATATTCGATATATTAGGAAATGGGATCTTCAATGTTGATTCTGAGTTATGGGAGATTCACAGGAAAACCACAATGTCCTTAATGAACCATGCCAAGTTCCAAACGTTGTTAGAGCGTAACGCTTGGGACACTATTGTTAAAGGTCTCATACCAATTCTTGATACTTTTGCAGATCCGGATATCCTGTTTGATTTGCAAGACATTTTTCAGAGATTCACTTTTGACACTATCAGCAAATTGTTACTTGACCATGATCCGAAAAGTTTGTCCGTGAATTTACCTCATGTGCCATGTGAAAAGGCATTCAACGATGCTGTGGATGCAGTTTTATACAGACATGTGTTACCAAAATGCTACTGGAAGTTGCAAAAATGGCTTCAAGTTGGTAAAGAGAAGAATTTAATGAAAGCGTGCGAGGCTTTCGATCAATTTTTGTATCCTGTGACGTCAAAGAAGCACGAAAAACTGATGAATAATGGCATCAAAGATCATGAGGATCATGATTTCGACTTGTTCACTGATTATGTTAAAGCATACAATCAGTGTACGAATGGAGATAATGCTAGTAAGTTGAGTAGTGTACAAGAATTTCTAAGAGACACTTTCTTGAATTTGATGTTTGCTGGTAGAGACACCACAAGCACAACTCTCACTTGGTTTTTTTGGCTCTTGGCCAAAAACCCCTTAGTAGAGAAAAAGATTAGAGAAGAGATTCAGCAACAATTGCATCTTAAAGAAGACGAAAATCTCAAGTCTTTATTCGACATAGAAGAAACAAGAAAACTAGTCTATCTACATGGTGCATTTTGTGAAGCTCTTCGGCTATTCCCACCCGTTGCAATTAACCACAAAGCTCCAGCTGAACTAGATGTCCTTCCAAGCGGTCACCGTGTAAGTCCAAACACAAAAATATTGTTATCGTTTTATACAATGGGGAGAATGGAGGCTCTATGGGGAAAAGATTGTTTAGAATTCAAGCCAGAGAGATGGATTTCGGAGCAAGGAGGGATAAAACATGAGCCGTCATACAAATTTCCAGCGTTTAATGCGGGGCCAAGGACTTGTTTAGGGAAAGAAATGACATTCATTCAGACGAAAAGGGTGGCAGCTACCATAATATACAATTACCAAATTCAAATAGTGGAAGCACAAACAATTTCGCCTACTGCTACTGTTGTGATTCGAATGGCAAATGGTTTGAAGGCTAGGGTGGTTAAAAGGGCTTCTCTTTAGTCCAAATGAGTGCCAGTGAAATGTGTGTAGTAATAAATTGTGTTGAACTATAACTAATAGTGCATTAAGATGAGTGGAACTGGAAATCATGATTTTTGTGAATGATAATAAAGTATTGTACCTGTTGTCTTTCTTTTCTAGTGTTTCATTGCATGTAATTTGTTATAGATCAATGTTGTTTCCAGGTTCTTTTTGCTGTGCAATTCCTAAATGTGATTATATTCATCATATATGTGCATAGTGAGTGATATTGCTAAACATACTTGGAAGTATTTTGGTGCTTCCCAGGAAATTCCATGTCATACTGTTCAGTGTCCCACATAAGATTTTTGCTCAACCAATGGTGGAATATTTCAACCAACAATAAGTTAGTCAAGACATTGTTCAATAGACATTTGTGATTCGGCTTTTCCTCGGACTCCACATACAGCGAAAGCTTTAGTACATCGGACTTTTTTTTATTTCCTTATGTAAGCTTCCATTACAATCAATCTTAATTGAATTTTGGAGATATAGTTCAGTCCCCCTCGTATAACCTACTTTTGATGAAATACAACTAGCTAGGCACATGCCTAATTAATTTTTTTAGAAAAAATTATTTGGAGCTTTGATTTCTAGTTCAATCTATTTTCATTTTGTATTTGGCCGTGAATTTTTTTTGGTTATATACCGTTCGACCCGTAAGAAACACTAGATAGCAGCCCCAAAGAGAAAGGCCAACAATGACAAGTGTTTCAAACCGAGGCGATCTTAAGATTTCTAGAGTATTAGTGAGTTATTACAAAAAAATTATGCCTAATAGGGAATTATCTTTAAGTGCATGATCAAGTCTTTGATAGCATGAGTGTCAACAACTAAAATATTAGATAATAGGTGGTACAAAATATCTAGTTTTATGAAAAAAAACCACAAACTCATGACATGCTCAAAAATAACACTTTAAAATGCAAAGGCGGATTTATAAATCTTTTTGGTGTTTCGACATTCATTAAAATTAATGTAGATTAGATAGCTGGATGTTTTGATTTTTAGGTCAAATCCATCGGTGACCCCCTAAACTTGGCACAAACTTTCACTTAGGCACTTCAAGTGGACGTTGTTCACTTTTGACACCTCAAGTAGCTATAAAGCATGTCACTTTGACACCTTTCGACACCAGCACCAGTGAGTGTGTCTCATTCGCTGGCAACGTGAAAAAACAATCAATTAATTTGGGCCAACTCATTTAAATTGTCACATCACTATATCCACCTACAATTTTTTACTCTTTTTTTTTTTGAAAAAAAGACTAAAACACATAAAAAGGGACCAATTATAAAAAGACACTTGTCATTTTTATAAAAATAATTTTTATATAATTAATTTAAATAAAAAATATTAATAACCCGTCCCCCAACCTTATATCATCTTCCTAAAACACCCCACCCCACCCCATATCATCTTCTTCAAGACTTCAACCCACCCCACCTCCAAATCTGCCTCCACCCTCGCCCCCAAGTTGTATTCTGCCACCCTTCCCCACCCTACCCCTAAATTGTTTGCCGCCACCCCACCCTCCCTTACCGCCCACCCACCCACTCCCTCTATATTATCTTCTTCAATCCACAAACCCCCACCTCCAATCACTACAACAATTCGACTAAATTGACATCAAATTGACAACAATTTTTCATTTTCCGTCCAAATTGACAATAATTTTTCGATTAAATTGACAACAATTTCATCTCAGCAAAATTAAATTGGTCAAAAAAATATTTTTAAGAAGGAACTCATTTGGCCTCAATTTCTGTCTAGTTGCTTTGGTATGGTTTCGTGCATATATACTCTGATATATTTTAGTTGGATCACATTAAGAATAGGCTCAATTAATGAAAATTGAGTGAAGGTAAATTTGATGGTGATATTGTATTTAATTGTGGTGCAAAAATTGTGGAGGTGAATAACAAAATTAATGGTGGTTGTGCGGAAAATTTGGTTACACTATTTTTAATTTTCTACAACAATCATGGAGATGTGATTTTTAAAATTACGTATGTGATTTTTTTCTTTTATGTTTATTAATTCAAAATTTGGTGGTAGTTTGGTGGATGATGGTGATGATGTTGGAAGGTGAAACGGAGAAGAAGAAGGTTTAAAGTTGATGTTGGAAGCTTTGCAATGGTTGTTAATGGTGGCGGAAGGTTTGAGTAGGTGGAAGAAGAAAGAGGAAGAAGAAGAAGGTAAAAAAAAAATACAAAAATCATAAAATAGAGCTCCTCAGGCGCTTTTAGTGTAGTGTAACACACAATGTACTGAATCAGCAAAAGGTGTTAAAGTGACACACTTTATAGCTACTTGAAATGTCGAAAGTGAACAACGTTCACTTAAGGTGTTTAAGTGAAAGTTCGTGTCAAGTTTAAGGGGCCATCAATGGATTTGACCTAATTTTTAAGCACAATCTTAAAATTTTGAATATCAATATATGTGATCAAACTTTACAGGAACCCACAATTCTAAATTTTGAGTTGTGTCATTGTTAAAATGGTCCCTGATTCCAAAACAAGACCAAAATGAAGGCACGCCATTTTTGAAATGTGTCAGACAGAGAGAAAAGAATTAGTGGACAACATAGAGAGAAAAAAAGAAGAGGGTAGCCGAGTAGTGTTGCAACAAACAGCACGCTCAGCCGGCAAAAACAGCACTGGCACAGTGGCACTGCGCTGCGCGCGCGCCGGACAAATTAAGGCTGTCTTTGTGACGACACTTGTTGGCTGGCAATTGGCATGCAGGGACTTGACAACAGTAAGTTGAGCCAAATATTCTCAATCTTTTAATGAACCCCACTTCAACAACAACTAATCCAGTGTATTCCCACCAAGTGGGGTCTGAGGAGGGTAAAATGTACGTAGACCGTACCGTTACCTTCAAAGAAGTAGAGAGGTTATTTCCAATAGACTTTCGGCTCAAGATAAAGAATAATTAGCAAGATCAAAGTAATACATGAAAACAGGATCAGTGCCAATGAACCCCACTTATACTTTAAAATTTAGATTACTTGTAGTGCGCTGAACTAAACTTTTTGCTATATGCAGTATTCGAAAAGTGGTTCTACCACAAGGATATATTGTAGGATTTGAAAGAGGATTCGATTCAAGGGCGTATTACATACAGTTTTTGTTGGGTTCATAGTGTGTTGAATGAAAAATGGAGAAATCAAGTGAAGGGAAGGAGACACCCTAATTGGAAAGTGTACTCTTTAAATTGGAAAGTTTATTCTTCTCCCTCATTGGTGGAAGAAGAGAACTTTAAAGCGTTTATAAAGTGAAACACTTACTTCACATGGTAAGTGAGGCAAGGAAATAGAGATGCCTCGTGCCATCGTCGTCGCTCGCTCGGCTTCGGATTTGGTCAATCGATCGATGAGATCTTTATTTTTGGACAAAGTTTATTTGACGAAAAGAAATCCAGACTGAAAATCAATCCGAAACAGTAATGCTCCATTAATTTATTATGCATGCAGTAACAGTGAACTGGTGCACTGTTACGAGTGAACAGTTGCACTGGTTCGACTGAACTGATGCAACTCTTCAATTCGAAGTGATGCACTGTTTCACGAAATGGTATAATGTTTCAGAAAAATTACTGCAATGGTTTAAGTAAACAGACATGCATTTTCAGGAAAAGACACACACCTTTGAATTGAACCAATGCCACCTTTCTGAAAAGGTATGGTATGGCTATAAAAACCTGGTTTCACCCACAGGTTTTGAACATCATTTTTCAGATTACAAGCTTCTCTTCTTGTCTTAAAAATACTCTAAGTGTGATCATTCTAACCGTGAGTGTGTTCGAAGAATCCGCCTATTTGAGGTACCGCTATAGTCGGATTGAAGGCCATTTTATCCTGGGAGGAAGATTCCACAACCTCGGGTACAGTGAGGGGAATTATTTCCTTAAGGAAAGTCCGTGAATTCGGACGACTTGGCCTTAACAACTTTCTGTTTCATCTACTTTCTGACAAAGGAAAAAAAAAATATACCTCTTTGAAAGATCATTTTGATCTTGTGTTGAGGGTATTTGTTCAACTTCTTTGTGTTCTTGTTCATACTTGAACTTAACAGTTGAAGTTGTTATTCTATTATACAGATTCTACGTACCCGTATTGTCGGAGATAACAGTTTTATCTTACATTTCCGTCAGATACGATTTTTAAAGCTTGAAAACGTGACTTCCTGACCACACGACAACTTTATCAGTAATTTGAGTTTCATATCTAAAATTTCAGATAGAAAAGTTGAATAATTAATAGTTCGAGTGTATTCAATAAACTATTGGTGATAGTTCATACAGAAAACTAACACATTTAATAATTTATATATGAAATTTAAATATATTTTCGACACTTTAACTCTTACTTATTTATATTGTTAAAGCAAATAAATTGTAAAATTATATTTACTTCCCTTATTTTAATTGATCTGAAACATTTTAGATTGGTCTAACAATTCTTATGTATGATTTTGTTATAGAGCGTATAAATGAAAAGAGACAACTAATATGAGACAGAAGAATCGCTTCCAGTAGCAAACTCAATCGCATTCAATCTTTGGTTGCATTTATAGCTGCGGTTTAGTTACATTTAGCGGTGGGTATGGTTGCATTTATTTGCTTTTGGAAATTAAAATATAAACCAGAAAAGTTAAAAATTGGAAATATTTTCAGTGCACTGCAATAAGTATGGGTGGTTGGTTGCATTTAGCACAATTTGTATACAAGAAATGGAACATGACCCAACTCGGCTAAATTTGAATTCGTACTGAAAGCTTCACGTTCTTATTATAAGGTCCCATTTTTCGCCGTAAGGAAGATTCCACCTAATCCTTTTTAGTGCAGTGAGTGGTCTACCAAAAAGGGGTGATAGGGGAATGTCCCTCAAACCCTTTCTTAGTCGACTTTATCGCATAGGACTTGTCTAATCGATTTACACTTTTTACATGATTTACGAGCATTATATTGCACATGAGCAGACCATTTACTTCATGAAAAGCTACTTGAATTAGTAAATAACATTGCTCAACATAAAAGGTTCAAAATTAGAAGGGGTTACAAATAGACTACAAAATAATTCTAATCTACTAGCTCGAAGTGAGAGAGATGTTCTTGTTAGAAGCCATAAAAATACAGTGGCAAAAAAGTCATAATTTCTTTTGAGATTAACAGCTTGTCAGCAGCATTACTGTCAAAGCCCCAGCAAAATGTAGTAGACCAAAGTGATTGGAAGAGCTATTAACATCCCAAATATAACCCTGCAAAGTCACCACCACCAATATTTTAAGGGAATTGAAACCCGAAAAAGTTCAAATTTAATACCAAAGCATACTTCAGGCAACGTCTATATATGTTCCTCGAGCTCTTCAAAATGTCGTTTGGTGTATGTCGGATCCTCTAAAGTAGTATTAGACTTGTCGTGCAACTTCGCACACTGTTGAATGTTGATGTATAAAACTTAAAGAAAGCTGATAGTGATATATGTTGTAGTGCTCCCTCGATTTCAATTTGTTTGTCTGGTTTTGACTTGGTATAGAGTTTAAAAAGACTTGTGGTTTTAAACTAAAGATATATGGAATGTACCAAAACGGCATTTAATATTGTGGTCTTAAATACATCATGTGGTTGCGAGAAAAAGAAAAAGACAAACGAATAACGGAGATAGTAGTAAGTTTGTTGAGTTCTCACCCTGTGCTGAGTATTTGAGGATGAAGATTGTATTCTTTTGCAAAGACAAAAGGAACAATTCCTTGAGGTAGAGCTGCCTGAAAAATTAAATATACAAAACGATTATGTTACTCTCTGCGAGCTGTTGCATTGAAGTCTTTAAAACGGAGAACCTTCTAGGCCCTTTACCTGAACTATTGCAATATGCAAAAGAACACCTCGAAGTCCAATAGCGATAGAGGCAGCAGCCATGACTGCTGGACCGCTGATGAATCTCACGACCATAGAGAAGGCAGCAACTGTTTTTCCACAGGAGATCATCTTAGGCTGCAATGCCATGAACAAACCTGAAGTTTACAGGGGAGAAGATCAGTTCCAACAACCATCATATTAGGACTTGTGTGAATGTTAGCAAGAATAAACGCTGTACCAAGACTAAACATTGCCATTCCAAGACCAGCATCAGAGAGAATTGATATCGATTTAGCTATAATCGCAGGCATCTCAATGTTCCACCTGAAACCATAGATATTATTTAGTAATTGAATAAAATACGCGCGAATAGAATGCATATCATGACTTATATAGCCGACTACAACTAGTTTGGGATTCAAACATAGTACACTGTCACATGTATCAAAACGCGTTTAAGTGAAGGAAACTTTAGTGTGCAAACCTGAATGAGATCAAGGACCAAGCGAGGCCAAGGAGACTAGAATATGTATTCGGGTTCCTAATGAGTTTTCGCCACACCATAATCAGAATAAGTCTGGTCATAACACTAGCAGGAGGCATAGCAGTAGCCTTAGTTTCATTGGCAGGCTTGGGAAACAACTCGGCTGTAGAGCTTGATCCAAGCTTCTTTAGCACCGGCTCTTCTCGATGACATCCATTGGAGTTCTTTATATTACCGACGGCAAACTCTTCTCGGCCAAAATCATCATAATCTAATGTTGAATAATATGATTAAGAAATCAATCATTAATCATACAAGAAAATCCTTACACACCAAAGGAAATGATAAGCATAAAATTTGCACTCAACGGATTTCATAGGGCATAGTGGAGGATAAAACCTTTTATAAACATGTCTTGTCCTCAACACAACAAACTATACATATATAGTTCAAAATGTTAAAAATGCACACATGTTAACTCAAAAAAAAATCGTAAATTGCTCTGATTTTTGCACTCGCTAACTCAAAATTCTGGATTGTATACCGATGCAAACTATACTTTTGAGTAATGTAAACACAAAAGAGGACCATAATTCAGGAATTTTCCTAAGAAACGCCAAAGCTACACCAAAAACACGAATCTACGGTAGAAGGTTACTCAATCATGCAGCAGGCTCAACAAACAAAAACATTCACCCACAGATCTCTATAAAACAAATCCAATGAATCACAAGACAAGATAACCAAAACCAACAAAACTACAAAATAGTAAAAAACATAAAAAGCACATGTTATCTCAGAAAAATAGTGTACTCAACAACAAAAGACAGGATAACCAAAACCAAAAAAAAATTACAAAATAGTAAAAGACATATGAGCTTTTAGACATGTTGATAATATGGTATAATATCAAAGGTAAGTGTGTGCACAACCTTTAGGGTGAGGTCCAATGCCAAGCTCATTACCATAATCACCACCTCCTCTGAACACATGAATCCCTCCTTCAGATACTGGTGAAGCACTTGAACTCCAAACAAACATGTGAAGATCTTTTCCACCTTCACTTCCATTACCCTTCTTCTTTGTCCCCGCCGGTCCGGTTGCCGGAGAAAATATCCCAGCATTAGTAGGTGCAGGGTACCCTGCATTTGCCCTCCCAAATCCACTCTCCTCATCAAATCCCAAGTTACCAATTGATGTCCTAGGACTCATATTTGCATTGTTCTTTCCATTCACCATTGAGTATAAATCAGTATGGTTAAAGTTAGAATCTCTAGGGGTCATATTTCTTGAAGATTGCAAAGAGTAAATCTCAGCATTAGACAAATTTGATGGTCTTGGTGTCATAGAAACACCACTATTAAGTCCATGTGACATTCTTGAAAAAATTTCAGACCTTGAACTAGTTGATTTCCTAACAACTACATGAAGTTTCCCATCATCACCAACCTCAGCTTGAGTCTCCAAAGGTTCTTTACCATCTAATGAAACAACATCAGAATCAATTTTAATTTCAACAATGGACCCTCCAGTATCAGGAAACTGTTCAGCAATGAGCATTCTAGCACCTCTATACTCAAACAAGAAAAGCATCAAAGTATACCAAATGATACATTGAAGAACAACAATTTGTACCATTAAACTCCCTGAGGCATCACCATACATTCCTTTTAACAAAGGGATTCCCATAACTAAAGTGTTAGGCAAAGTTGAAAGTGAAAACAAAGTAATGGACCAATCAAGAGAACCCCTTGAGCTAATTCTTGACCAAATGGCTAAAACAACAAGAACTATCACTTTTTGTAAAGTGTCAGCTGCTATGAACCTGTAGTTCATAGTATAAGGATTGTTAGAAGCAATGAAGTGAAATGACAACAATGGAACTGCAAAAAGTGCCACAAATCTATTGATTCCTGAACATTGATCAGGACTAAAAATTTTCCACCATCTCACTGAGCCATATGCCAATATCATAGCTACATAAAGTGGAACTACAGCAGTTAGAACATGGTAAAGGTCTGAAAGTGTTATCATTTTTTTTCTATCTTTTCCAACACAACTCAAAACAAACTACAAAAAAACACCAAAAATCAAATGGGGTTCACCAAAAAAATCAAAGAAACACAAAAAAGATTCAAACTTTCCCTCATGAAACTCTTTTTTTTCCTACACAACTCGAACAAACAACCAAAACAACACCAAAATTCAAATGGGGTTCACCAAAAAAATGAAAAAAAAACACAAAAAAGACTCAAACTTTCCCTCATCAAACTCTTTTTTTCCCTACACTCAAATGAAACAACAAACAAAAAAACACCAAAAATCAAATGGGGTTTTCAAGAAAATGCAAAAAAAACAAAACAAAATTTCAAGAAACTGGTTCTTTTCAAGATTAACTTAAAAACAAAATGACCCCTTTTCTTCTTCACCTCTTATAAGTAAGAGATGGCAGAAGAAAAATAAATATAAGAGCTGAAAATGGATCATATTTTTTGAGCTAAAGAATGTAATAGTTGTGTATATAAGAGGAAAATGTTCAAAGAAAAAGGGACGAGGTTTTTGTGGGAATTTATGTGATAGTGATGTGTTATGTTTATGGGGATTAAATGGCAGACAAAGATATAAAAGCTGAGGGCTTTGGGGAAGCTTTTCCCTTATAGTCTTTTCATGATAGTAGAGATGTTCTTGCACTCTTTTTTTTACCAATATTTTTATAGTTTAGTGACTCGAAGTTACAATCTTAAAGTTGAACATGATAGATGCTTATCATTCGAATAATTTGCTCATATTAAGTTTTTACACATTTTTCTTTAACACCTTCAAGAACTTTCACCTTTTTTAGTCATTTGATGACTCGAACTTATAATCTTTAAGGTTGAAAGTGACGAGTGTTTATCACTGAACAATTTTCTTTTATAAGGTTCTTTACAAATTATTTTTTACATTTTGGTAGGAGCTTGCATCATTTTTCTCTTTCATAATTCGAACTCGCAATTTTAAGAGTGAAAGTGAATGGTTACATAGTCACATGCACACTTAACATTTATTATCTTTTTCACTAAAGCTAGCATTAAGATTCAATTAAATTTGAATTATCAAAAAGAAAAAAAAAAATCATATTGTAGTAAGTAAAGCATTTAACAACAAAGACAGATTTCATATTGAACAAGGCTTGAACTCAAAATTGTTTGAATAAAATTGAAGGAACATTTATCACTTTACATAAATTATTTAGAGCTTGTTTGAATTGAATTTTTTAAAGTTGGTTTGAGATAAAATAGCTTTCAGTTTTTTTAAAAAAATTAAGAAATGTATTAAGTATCTATAATAGTTAACCATGAAAAGCAATTATTGTTATTATTATATTAACTTAAAGTCGTTATAGAAATTCATAAATTTCAAATTTTGAAGTCACCTCGCTCTTTTGCATTGAACCAATGATAGGCAATTGTCAATCTTGCTTCTTTTGAATGAAAGATTTATAATATATATTATCTACCTCACAAAAAATGGATTAAAATTATGTAAATCCTACTCTTCTCAACCCTAACACTTAGCATGTTGTTATTGTTTTATATATATATATATATATATATATATATATATATATATATATATATATATATTTTTTAAAAAAAAAATAGAAAGACATTAATAGAAAGTGGGAATAATAGTACTTATAAAGTTGATCAAAAATATCAAAGCAGCATCAATTTTGATTCTCCATGAGAAGGAAAAGACCAAACAGCATCTCAGAGAAAAGGAAAGAAGAGAAACATAAAAGAAAAAAAAAAGAGAGCTACTTATCAGAAAACTTTGTTAGAAAAATATTAGTACTACTCTCTTTTTAAAGATTCGAACAAATTAAACATACTTTTTTGAAAAAATTATTTAAAAAATATTCTAGATAGACAGGCCGTTATGACTCATTCCTTGCAAATATGGCCAGTGTCTACTACCTTTCTTACTGTGAAAAGTGAGGCTTTTTTTAGGAGCGGAATATGTGTTGGTTAAAAACGAATTAAATAAAAAAGAATAAATTATTCGATTCAACCCATCTAGAATGCCTCATTTCTTAGTCGACGTTTACGGTAAATTGTTAGGTTCAATTGGTGTGAATGAAAAATGAAGGGACATAATCTTTCGAGGAAAAGACACACTGTTTCGGAATAGGGTTGACTATTCGATCGGTCGTGACTGTTCAGAAAAGACATGTTGTTTCGGAATGGACAAACGTGACTATTCCAAAATGATACATTTTTCCGATGAATCATTGCCTCCTTTCCGAAGAGGCACTTCATGGCTATACAAACCTGCATTTTTTCCATAGGTTTAGTACTAAAATTTCTGCATAGGAAAAACATTTCTCTTGCTTCTAAAAACTGTGTGATCATCTCCCGTTGAGTGAGTTCGAAAAAAACCAGAACGCTTGAGGTAACGCTACAGTCTGGTTGTGAAGCCATTTTATCTTGGGAGAAAAATTCCGCAACCTCGGGTAATTGAGGGGAGTTATTTCCGTAAGGACATTTCGTGAATTCGAAGGACTTGGCTTAATCTGTTTCATCTTATTTCTTAAAAAGACAAAAATAACACACTTCTTTGATAGTTCATATTGAACTTGTATTGAAGGTGTTGAAAACTTCATAAGTGTTCTTGAAAAAATCTTGAACTTGTGTTGAAATTTAGTGTATAAATATACAAATTGTGTACCCGAAACAACATAAATTTATTATGGTTAAAGTAAAATTATATGCAAATACATGTTATATATTTATTGACTTAATTTAAGTATCAAATGTGTGAATAAACTTTTAGCTACGATAAACTCATTAAATTTTAATATGTGACAGTAATATGTTAAGGAATCTAAACTCTTTGACAAGATGAAAAAATAAAAGTTCTATCTTCCTTGCATAAGCAACCATTATACCCAAGTCTAACATAATTAAGGAGGATAATTTTTAAGATTATATTTGTATAACAACAACATACTCAATATAATTTCACAAAAATAATCATTTATATAAACCAATTCTTTTGGTCTGCTCATCATCGAATATCCTGAACAGAGATAGAAGTAAAATAAAGGTACGAATAAACAAAATGGAATAGATAACATATTTTATTATAACGAATTTTCAATTTGTAAAACTTTAATGAACTCGAACCATAAAAAAAATCACACCAAACACTTAATTTTTATTTTCAAAAATAATGCATCGGAAGAATTCAAAAATACATATTTGTTTGGAGGATTAGGTGTGTCTTTTCTGAAAAGGCATATATGTGCATTTTTAAAAAATAATAATTTTTATTCAAAATTCAACACGCGAGTAATAAAACTTTAATTTTTCGTTCACATAAAATTACCCAACAATCATAATGTCATTATTGGTTGAAGGAGTTTTCAAGAAATAAAGATGACAATGATGGATGTTCTATGCATACTTTTTCTTCATAACTAAAATTCGACTAGTTAGTTCGATTTAGTTATTATCAATTTAATTTTATTTGATTCAATTTTTTCTAAAACGTTTTTTTCCGGTGCATAGTAGCTTTAAATAAACTAAATGATTTTAATACATAGCCATGATGTATAATATGCTTTGCGGAGTGTTACGTTTGAAATGACCATTTAGACCAATTTCTCTAGGTATGTTTTCAAGAGAGGGAGAGGGAGAGGGGGAGAGAGAGTTTTTTACAATCAAATGATACATCATTTGGTAGAATTTTTTTTTTTTTACTTTTTATTAAAAATTATTTTACTTTAATAAAAATAATAGTGTTTGATCATAAAAAATATTTTTGAAATTTATTTTTTTCATTTTTTTCATTTTTTTCACTCTTATTTCTTTCACAAAATTTTTAAAATAACTCAATTTTATATTTATGCCCAAACACAACACCAACTCCAACTCCCACTCAACTCCATGAGAAAAACTTAGCTATAAGATTTGATGGTGAAAATTCGAGATCTGTCGTTATTAAAGAAACAATAATGATTTATCGAAGTTGGAGCTCCTCACTGAATCTACGACTTGAAAGAAAGAAATGTATTTTTTTAATGAAGTTAACGAAAAAAGACTCGAAAGAAACTGAAGAAGAATATTACAGATTAAAATTAAGAAATTATTTGATTATATCCTTAATTCTAGGTATTATTTGAGGAGCATTAAGCATTAAAATGGAGAAATGAATTATGTATCTAATAATGATAGTTAGAGAAAGAAAAGGTGAGAATAAATTTTTATAATTAATATTAAATATTGAAGCTTTAAGTAATAGTAATAACTTAAAATATAATTTTAAATAATTTTTTAAATTATTTTCATGATACGTGACCCATCACCCAAGTGTGAAAGGCAAATGGTACGTAAAAATAAGAATTGAGAAAGTTGTTTTGGGTAAATTAGGCTAGGTACGTGACTAAGGGTGGATGTTTGGTATTAGGTTTGATATTCTTAAAGTTTGAATTTGATAATTTGATAATCGTTATTTGAATGTGGATATTACATACTATACTTATAAATATATGTTTGATAATTTGATAATCGATAAATTAAATTTTGATTCGATACGCTATTTGGTAATATCATATTAAAGTTGGAGATATACAAATGTATGTTTAAACTTTAAAAAACATATTTAATAGAAACTCTATTTAATATTTTTTTGTTGTTTTTTATGAATATATCACGAAGGATCAAGAGATTTTTTTGGATGAGAATATTTTTCTATTGGGTTAATTAGACATATCATATATATTCGCGATTGAATTTGATACAATATGTTAATACTGTTAATAACTTGTATCAAACTCAATCTCAAATATTAAAATATTAAAATTTTACTCTTAAATATCGTATCAAATATTAAATACTAATTATCAATTTTTTTTTATTCGATTCGGTAATTCTTATGATGCTGAGTATGTGACAACACGAGGAAGGAGCACGTGGTTGTAACCCCTTTCAGAACAATAATGTTTTGATGAAATCATGTAACTTATGTTTCCATAGCAAAAAATAAAATAAAATAATGGAGAACCAAACTGAAATAGAGCGGCAGCTGGAGCCATGGCGGCAACTCACCGGAAAAGTAGTAATGGTGACCGGAGCATCATCGGGAATCGGCCGTGAATTCTGCCTCGATCTATCCAATACTGGTTGTAGAATCATCGCTGCTGCTCGTCGTATCGATCGATTGAAATCTCTATGTGATGAGATCAACGGAATTGATTCGAGTTCTTCGAAGGAATTACGAGCAGTTGCGATTGAGCTAGATGTTAGTGCTAATGGAGGTGTCATTGAGGCTGCTGTTAAGAAAGCTTGGGATGTGTTTGGAAGGATTGATGTTTTGGTAAATAACGCCGGTATTCGAGGTGAGATTGATTGGTATTGGTAGATTTTTCGAACTTGTTGGTATTAAATATGTAAAAACAACATGAATCTCGACAGTTTAAAGTTTAATTACTGAAAATCTAGACATTTTGCATAATTAATGAAAATGCCGATTTTGGATACATAATTAGCTCCTCATACATCCTATGAAGATACATAATTAGTTGGTATTTTTATGATTACGTTATAAGGGTGGAGATTTGTTTAAGTATGATAAGTTAAGGTGTATGTTTATGTTATTTTTCCTATAAATATTGTGTCCTTTTGGATTTTGATTTCATGATATTAGAAGAAATTCATGGAATTTACTATAGATATTGAAGTTCTTGTGATTTTGATAATTATCGAATTTGCTTTAGTGTAGTTCTGAATCTTTGATGCATAGTATTGAGAAACAATAAATTTCACAATGGTGTGGCGTAATGGTCAATGAATTGGATGAGAATTAGTCGAGTTGCGAGCAAGCTGGTCCGAGACTGTCACATGTTGATCGTCAAATAACATTAGGAAGATTATTTATTCCGTAAAAGTTCAATTCTTTGTGCATATTTTAGTTAGTCATATGGACAAAAAGGTTTTATTTGAAGGAATAGTTTGTTGAAGAAGAGTAGGTGTGTCGATGATGTGTTAGTGATGAGGAGGTGCATTTTGCTAGAACATTAATAAAGGCGCGTATTGGAGGTGGGAGAGGTTGGTGATGATGGGTTTAAAGAGACGTATAACTAGGCCGAGAAGATATTTGGGAGAGGTGATTTGACATGACATGATGCATTTGAGCTTAACGAGAACACAACCTTAGATAGGAGTGCATGGAGGTTGCGGATTACGCTAAAACCTAAAAGGTTAGTAGGTAGTTGAACATTGTTTCGATTTCCTACAAGATAGACTTGGTGGTAGTTTGATGCACGGTATTCTGTTCTCCTTTGTTTTAACACTATATAGGGGAAAAACTATTCCAAATAGCAAGCAATTTCAAATCTTTACTTTTATGGAATGATGAATTGTGGAACTTCACTAGAAATTTTTGAACTTGGAAAATAATACCAAACTCTTTCCTAGCAGAACTAGGCAAACATTGCCAAATTCTAACCAAAACACATGCCTAACTCTGCACAATTTGGCATGAATTCAGCCCTTATTTTTGGTAGAATTCAGCACCTTTGTGGGCTTGATTTTCATCTCTTTGGGGCTCCATTCGGTTCCGAATATTCCACTTCTTGGCTTGGAGTTGAACCATAAAATATGTGCAACACTTGCACATATGGCTCATTTTTCTCCACTATTCTTGGACTCGTTCTTGGGCTCTTCTTTCATGATAAGCATTTCTTGATTTCCAATTGTAGTCCAACAACTCCTTAGCTTGTGACCTTGACGATGGTCTTATTAGGACTTCTATAGCATCATCATAGCTATCACCTTTCTTAACTTTTAGTAATTAGCTTTGTGTGACGACTAATCTGTCAGTTGTTTCTTATAGGCAATGTGCACTCTCCACTGAATTTGTCCGAGGAGGAATGGAATAAGATCTACAACACAAATCTAAGAGGGGCATGGTTGTTGACCAAATATGTTTGTACACGTATGCGTGCTGCTAATCAAGGAGGATCCGTCATTAATATCTCTTCTACCGCTGGTCTTAATCGTGGGAAATTACCAGGCAGTCTTGCTTATGCTTCTTCCAAGGATGCTCTTAACAGCATGACAAAGGTAGTGTCTTTGTTTTTCTACACTATGTGCTATGTGATCCTCTGGGATTTAATAATTTGAGCTAACTTCATTGAAATTGCATGAAATTATATGAAGACAAACACACATGACTTTTCTAAGTTAATCATTCTCTTTTATCAGCTTGAAGCACACAAATACCATACTTGATATGTCATTTTCTGACTTCAATAGCTCCTTCAACAACGATGGGAAATAAGGAAGATAAATTCATATATAACCTTACAGAATGCTTTTAAATGCACAAGAAACATATGAATGGGCTGACATGTTGAGAGAATATATAGTGCAGTAGTTCTAAGGAAGAGTGCTCTAGGAAAATTGCCACACAGCTCTCTAGTGCGGACGTATTAAGCTCATCATTAGAAATCTAAGCAGATAGCATTCTAATTCTCTCACAGGATAGTTTTCAGTACCATTTTAAACTTTATATATGTGATGGCAGTGATGCCTCACACACTTCAGTATTTTCGTTGTGATTCTTGCAAAGGAGGCTTTGTAGCTTATGCTTCATAGATCTTACTCATGGCGTTGTCGCTAATACTTAATGTTTGTTAGCGGTAGACAATATAAGCAAGATGGTCCTGTTGCAGGTTAAGTGTATAGTAATGCCCACAAATAATACTTTGTATGTTTTTCTTATCGTTCTGATTTACGACTTCATTACTCTTTGTATTCTTCAAATGTGACAGGTGATGGCCATCGAATTGGGACCATACAACATCAGAGTGAACTCAATATCCCCAGGAGTTTTCAAATCTGAGATAACAGAGCAACTCATACAAAAGGACTGGTTTAAAAATGTTGCATCGAAAACCATTCCCTTGAAAACGCATGGAACATCAAATCCCGCTTTGACTTCATTAGTACGTTATTTAATCCACGATTCCTCAGAATATGTTTCAGGCAACATTTTCATTGTAGATGCTGGAGCTACTTTACCGGGGGTCCCGATTTTCTCATCCCTCTAGTTAATATAGGAAATCGAATTTGTTCTCTTTGCGTATATTTATACATGATCCGTAGCCCGTAGGTATAAAAGGAGGTATAGAAATGTTAGGGAAAAAACACAGTGCTTCCAAGTTCCAACAATTTATCTGTTGTTTAATTTGTGAAGGAAACAACAGCTTGAATTTGGTTTCAGTTAGAACTATAGTTCTTGCCATGAGATTTTTTTTTTTGGTTTGGTTTGACATGTTTAAGGGAAAGAATGCCCTTTTTGGTCGTTGAATTGTTCTTCCGCTGCGGAGTCAAGAATTTGGTGAAGGGCGTGCAAATTTTTTTCTGAGTTGTGCAAAATTAAATATACACTCATGATAATTAACATTTAACCTATCTACACGACATATTTTTTCGGCGAATGGTGTGCATTAAACCATCCTCCACATGAAGTGCCTCCGCCGACACCGCGTGTTATTATGTGGCATGACATCCAATTCGCATAGAATGAGGTTTTTATTAGTTCAATGTATTTTGAGGAAAATAGCGATAGTTGGGTGGTGCTATAGTCCTAGATGAAATAAAAGTAATTTTAGTACGCAAATTTTAAAGATATGTAGTTATTAAACCATATTTCTAAGTTCTAACAAACATTAGTGGAAGTGTGGAACAGCCAAATGTTAGGCTTAACAAAATTGTTTTTACTACAAAAATGGCAAAGCACAATTGAGCATTCAACATAATGTTTTGATGAAATTAGGTAACAAATTCACCAAATAGTCCTAATAGAAAGCCATGTATAATGGCAAATCACAATCAAGCATTCAATATAATGTTTTGATGATATATTTTAGTGTTTCCCATTAAAAATGATAACAATATCACTGTTGGCTGAAAGAGTTGACATAAAATAAAATATGATATATTTATAAATAAATAAATAATTGCTTACTCTGATCATAATTGGCAGATTTCTTTTTTTTTTCCTTGCTAAAAAATATGAATATTTTTTCCTTCAGAAAGCTTCTTATTGGTAATCAATTAAACATACTCACAAACATGAGTAGTGGTTGAATGGTTGGAAATCCTCCGGCCTAATCAAATATTTTGAGTTCGAGTCATAGAATGAAAAAAAATAAAAATCGATTGGAAGTAGCGCTTCAGACCTAGAAATGGATCTTGCAATACACAAATTCAAATTTAATTGAGTCCCAATAATACAAATACCGAACATCATTCAAATTTTAATTGAGTCCTAATAATATAAATACCGAACATCGAACGAAAAATCAAAAGATAAATTAGACATACAAATATGAGTTAAGTTTGATTGGTTGGAAATCCTCCGGCCTAATCAAATATCTTGAGTTCGAGTCATAGAATGAAAAATCTATTGGATGTATCGCCCTGACCCAGAACTAGATCTTGCAATGTGCAAATTCAAATTTAATTGAATCTCAATAATATAAATATCGAATATCGACTGAAAAATCAAAATATAAATTAAACGTACTCTGAAAATCTTGATGGTCAATGCTTTATTTAAGAGTGCATATTGTTGGTAATAGTATTAAGTTTCCTAAAAAAGATCTATATCAACAAAATTAAAATTTTCTTGATGTGCTAATCATTAATTCATTATTACCAAAATGGAGTAAATTTCGTGTGATCATTATTCTTTCTCCATATTTTATTTATACAGTACTCCTACTACTCTTTGTTATATGAAGAAATTGCTCATATAGTCAGATTTATTACTAAATATAAGTAAATTAATCGAATTGTAAGGTCAAGAATATGACACCAAATCAATCCGTTGGTAAATGAACGTAAAACAGATTAGATTTAACGCGCGTGTTCTTGATCTCATAATATAATACAAATTCAACTGTACCGCTTTCATGATAAAAACGAATATCATTAAATTTTTATATGTGTTATATTATATTTCTCTTTTATTTATCACCATTTAATATTTACTTTATTAACTTTTACTATATGATTATTTCGATCATATTAAAGTTTGGGGTAGAGGTAGGGCTAGGGGGCACATAAATATTAGTACAATGTATGAAAAAGATCTTAATTTTTCACAATCAATTCCTTTTATTTTTAATTCAAGATTATGACCCAAGTGGGGATTGGGTTGACCAAAAAGAAATGGAAGGAAAAGGAAAGGAAAGGTTTGGGAAATTGGGTGAGGGGAAGAAAGAAAGGAAAATGAAATGACAAAGAAGGGAAGGAAGTAGGTAAAAGGAAATTGATTATTATTATTTAATTTTTAATTATTACCATATCATTTATATTATTTTTAATTTTAGTTCTTTCAAAATTGGGCGTGAATGATATTACTTAGGATAAAAGATTAGTAGGAAGAAGTGTATTCGTATTAGTAGGTAGGAGTGTTTTATTGTATTATTCGTGCTAGTAGTTGTATTGTTATGCTTATAATATCTTGTTCTTGAAATTTTAATAATGTTTGTTGTTTCAGGAAGAGCTATTGCAATATTATTTTGTGGCCGTCTTATTTGTATTACTATCTGTTGTTGTCTTACTATCTTTTGTTTCTTATTCTTGTATTATGTCCTTCAGATTGTTTTAATCTTGAGTTGGAGCTCTATCAAAAATATATTTTCTCCGTTTCGTTTTAGTTGTTCTTTTGATGAAATCAAAAGGATTTTATTATAGTCTTTAAATGACTATAATAAATGACTAAACATAGTGTATTTATTCAAATTTATATTTTCAAAACATAATTAATAAGATTTGTTTGGTAAAATAAACATCTAATTAATATTTTTTTAATAGGTATACCAAATCGATAGGAATCAACTAATATAAAATGGAGGACATATGTACTTCACCTCTACAAACAGTGATACAGACTATTCACATTTTATCCTACACAAATTACTTAATAAAAATATACTAATATATTGTTATTGTTATTAATTCTTTCAAATTATTTGTCTTATTTTTATTTTTTTCTAATTCATTCGTTCACAAATGTTTTCTTTATAACTTTTAGCTTATACTTTTCACGTAATATCAAAATCATAAAGATTAAAAAAACATGTGATAAAGTTTCTACTTATTGAAACAAACAAATTAAAGGGAAAGAAGTATATTTGTTCTTTGAATACTTCCTCCGTTCCATTTTATCCGTTCCAAATTTTCTAATTTAGTGTCTCATTTTACTTGTCCTTTTTACTTATCAAGATAAGACAATTTTTTTTTCATATTTTACCCTTTGCATTAATTACTTTTTCTTTAAATTAAAATGTAAATATCATTTAATAAGAGTATTATGATAAACTAATCATGTTATTTATTATTTTTCTTAATAACCGTGCCATCCTAATTTGGGACGATTAAATGGGACGGAGGGAGTATTTAGCATGCACTTTGACCATATATTAGTTAATATTACAGCCATACAAAACATGGTCAACATTAATAATTATTTAGTCAAGTCTGGTCTAGGTCGTTAAATGAGAAAACCGAAAATCCAAAGGCAGCTTCGAATGTTGGACACGTGTATGTATATATATATATATATATATATATATATATATATATGTGAATGATAAAATGAATACATATAAATACTTCCTCCGTTTTACTTGATCTTTTTGATAAAAAATAGTTAGATTGATTTATCTTTTTTGTTTATTTGTTTAATATATTAAAAAAATATCTAATAATATTTATTGAATTTGAAAGCATAAAAAATAATATATTATTTTATAGCCATCGTACATTTGTTACTAAATACCATTTCCTCTTATTTATTGCATTTTTTAAACATTTGTTCCTAAATACCATTTCCTCTCATTTATTGCATTTTAAAAAAAAATGTTGATTCTTTAAATTCAAGAAAGTTAATTGCTCATATTATAATTTTACAATTTTTTGAGTAATAATTATCTCTATTTTTATGACTCATTTTAAAACTAAAAGAATAAAAGTGAAAAGTAACATTCAATTTATGTCTTAAATTTTTTTGCTTAATCGTGCACTGGCTACTAAATATAGACTAGAGGAAATAACAAAATTCTCTTAATTTAATAAATTGAAATAACTATTTTTAGCAAGAGAATCAAGTAAAAAAACAATTTGGAAAAACTATTACCTCGTTCAACAATAGTTATCTATGTTATTAAAATTAGATGTCCGAAAATGCTCATCAAGTTTCAAAACTAATGGATAATCATCATTTTCTACCCATTTTTACTCTTGATAGTAAATATCACTCATCACTCAATAGATTTTTTCAAAATCTTAAATTTATTATGTTCAAGTAATGATATAATAAAATTAACTCTATCATTTATTATTTCTTAACGTATGTGCTAGATCAATGATGAACAAATATTGATAGACAGAAAAATAATATTACACATTAATTAAAAATAATAATTTGATAAAATAATCACTTTAATTATTATTTTTCTTAATTAGTATGTCAAATGCAAAAGTGAAAGGAACAATATTGTCACATAAACTTTTGTAACAACCAAATTCAATGTACATTCCACACTATTAATACAAACACAAGTAATACCTAACTCCTCACCATTTCAATATACCAACACAAGTAAAAATTTCATCTATTATTTATTACTCCCTTCATTTCAAATTACCCGTCTCAATTATTTTACTTATTATTTTTTATTAATTAAGAAGAGAATTTTTTTTCCTCTATATATTTACCCTTTATATTAATTATTATTTTTTTCAAATTAAAATATAAACATCATTTAATAGGGATACTATGATAAACTAAGTATGCTATTAATTATTTTTTTTAATTAATATGTCATCTCAATTTGAGACGAAGGAAGTAGTACTTTTTAATAGGTATTTTAGATTAATAATGAATAAATATTACTTACTAGATGAAAAAAATGATATTAAGTTAATTATTATTTTTCTTAATTAGCTGTCAAATACAAATGTGAACACTTTAGTTTTGTAACAACCAAAACTTGATGTACTTTCCACACTATAAATACCAACAGAGGTAATAATACCTCACTCCTCACCATTTCAATATACACCAACAAAACAACACACACAATTAATGGCTCTCCATGCTGAACCACTACTACCCCAGCTGGAGCCATGGCGGCAACTCGCCGGAAAAGTAGTAATGGTGACGGGAGCATCATCGGGAATCGGCCGTGAATTCTGCCTCGATCTATCCAAAACTGGTTGTAGAATCATCGCCGCTGCTCGTCGAATCGATCGATTGAAATCCTTATGTGATGAGATCAATGGAATTGCCTCGAGGGAATTACGAGCAGTTGCGATTGAGCTAGATGTTAGTGCTAATGGAAGTGTCATTGAAGCTGCTGTTAAGAAAGCTTGGGATGTGTTTGGTAGGATTGATGCTTTGGTTAATAACGCCGGTATTCGAGGTGAGATTGATACTCTCCCTCTCTGTTTCGAAATAGTTGTCCCGTCTCCTGATATTCCCTCTCTTTTGAAATAGTTGTCACGTCACGAGAGTCAGATTGATATTCTCTTTGATAATTCATCTGTTTCAAAATTGCTGTCACATCTTACTTTATGAGAGTCGGATTGATATAATAGTTGTCATTTTTTACTTCACGAGAGTCGGCTTGATACATCATCTGTTTCAAAATAATTGTCACATCTCACTTTACGAGAGTCAGGTTGATATTCCTTTTATGTTTTAAAATAATTATCACGTTTAACTTACGAGAGTCAATTGATATTAATAGTTATCACGTTTGCCTAATTTTTAAAGCTAAATTTTAGTGAAGTTTGAATCTCATAAAGTATTGATTTGAATGTTTGGAATGATTGATGGTTTGGTGAATAACACCGGCATTCTAGGTGAGACTGATAATCCCTTTGTTTTAAAATAGGTGCCACGTTTAAAGTTGAATTTGGAATAAAAATTCATTTGATATCTAGTCAAAGTTTATAAAATTTGACACTCGGAAAAAAAAATTGGGACAAGTATTTTAGAACAGAGAAAGTAAATTGGTATGTTTACGATGTTGTTTAGAGTGTTTGGTAGGATTGATGCTTTGGTAAATAGCGGGTGAGATTTAATCTATTTCAAAATAGTTGTCATGTCTCATTTCACGAGAGTCAATTTAATTATTTTTTAAAGCTAAATTAAATTAAACTCATATGATATTTTAAAATGTTAGTTTTACGATGTTGTTTTGAGTGTTTGTTTGGTTGCGTGAATCTAGCAATTAACTGTAACAGTTATATGTCTGAATTGTTGATTAAGGTGTGAAATGAGCGGATTAGATTGAATTTGGACGGTTCAAAATCAATTTAAGTTAATAAATAGGTTGTTGCTTCGCGCAAAAGTTATATGGTTGAAAAGCGGGTTATAACCAATCCGCTCAATTCTTACATATACTTGGTTTTAATTATTTTTTTTATAATAAAAAATTATATTTTTTAAATATTTTAACAAGACCTGTTATAAATCAATTTGGGCTACATATCAACTCAATTTTCAATGAGCTGAAATAAATTTAGCTAATAAATATATAATTAAGTTTGATTTTACCATACCTACATCGAAGGTCAATTCTTCTTACAAATTTTAGTTGAATTAAAAGGCCATTATCAAGGACTCATATGGTCAAATTTTGGAAAAATGTTTTTTTTTCTTCTGAAGTACTAATAGTTTGTAGAGAAATAATTTTCATTGGAAAAACATCTTCAAACCATTTCTTCAAAAAAGTATTTCCACCCGTAAGGACGACTAAGTTGTGCAACATGTTGTATCTCATAAGAGAGGTCGGAAATCGATTTTCCATGCCAACACCTTCTCAGTTGAGCTTGTTGCACCTAGCTTTCTTGGTGAAATTTACATCTCCTGTGTGATTTGCGAGCTACTGCATAAAAACGCATTTACTCAGTGCGCATCCGAAGCGGTTTAAAAAAAAAAGTAGTTCTATTTTATAAAACTGTGCAGAAACTACTTGAAAAGGGAAGAAAAAAAATACTTAAACAAACAATTTGCAAATTTTTAAAATTCTTGGAGGAGACATAATCATGCCAATTATTTGAATGGGTTGTAGAGGAGACATAATCATGCCAAAGATAACATTAAAAAAAATCAGGCCAATTTGTATCTTTTGATGGAGATTACTAGTTATTGCAAGGTGAATAGTCATGTAGAGAAATGGAAAAGAAAAGTGATGTACTTACTCCAAGCTGAGTGTGAACTTTCTCTATTATTAGTATTAACTGTAGATATAAATCCGAAAATTAATGTTGATTATGGTACAATTATGCCTGAATTCTAGTTTCATATATAATTCGTAAATCATGTTGATTTTTTCAAGCCGTGGAAACAGCCTCTGACAGAAATGTAAGGTAAGGCTGCGTGCAAGAGACCCTTGTGGTCCGGCCCTTCCCCTGATCTCGTGCATAGCAGGAGATTTAGTGCACCGAGTTGCCCTTTAGTGATTCAGAATGTACGAAAGAGCTTTCTTGCCTTTTAGTGATTGGCTTTGTGCGACGCCTCATCTGTCAGTTGTGCATCTTATAGGCAGTGTGCACTCTCCACTGGATTTGACAGAGGAGGAATGGGAAAAGATCCACAAAACAAACCTAAGAGGAGCATGGTTGGTGACCAAATATGTTAGTATGCATATGCGTGCTGCTAATCAAGGAGGATCAGTTATTAATATCTCTTCTATTGCTGGTCTTAATCGTGGACAATTACCAGGTGGCCTTGCTTATGCATCGTCAAAGGAAGCTCTCAACAGCATTACAAAGGTAGTGTCTTGTTTCTCCTTTATTGTGTGATCCTCTTGTGATTTACAATTTAAGCTAGCGTCATTGACACTGCATGCAATTTATATGAAGACGAGCATACATGGCTTTTCTAAGCTAATCAGACTCTTTTGCAAGCTTGAATCACACAAATTACATGATGTCATGTTTCTGACTTTGGTAGCTCTGTAAATAAAGAGGGGAAAGAAGAAAGATAAGTTCCTATCTACACTTAGATAATACATTTAAATGCATAGCCTTGGTGGACAGAGTTACCCGACGCCTGATACCTGTTGTTGGTGTGAGGTGGTAGGTATCCCGTGGAATTAGTTGAGGTGTGCGAAAGCTGGTCATCAAAAAAAGAAAAGAAGACATTTAAGCCTTGGAAATATATGGATATACACACACATATATGATGTACAAAATGGTTCACATATTGAGAATATATGTAGTGTAGTAGACACTAAGGAAGAGTGACTCTCAGAATGTTGCAACTTGCAACACAATTCCCTGGTGAATCATGGTATCTATGAAAACATTAAGCTCGTCAACGGGAAATCTAAGCAGAAACCATCCCATTGTCTCACATGGAAGTTTTTACTACCTTTTTAGACTTTATATATATGTGATTCCTCTCGCATTTCAGTCATTTGGCTGTGATTCTTTTGCAGTGGGCTTTGTAGCTTATGTTTCATAGATATTACTTGTGGCATTGTCACTTATACTTGATGGTTGCTAAGAGGTAGACAACGTAAGCAAGATTGTCTACTTTATCGAAGTGTACTCTAAAGTCATTCTCGTTATCTTATCAAGTCCTGCAAGGTCTCATTCATTTAAACTTTACTTGATATTTCTTGCCTGCAGTTTGTTGCAGGTCAAGTGTATAGTAATGCACACTAATAAGATCATTGTATTCTTCAAATATAACAGGTGATGGCCATTGAATTGGGACAATACAAGATCAGAGTGAACTCAATATCACCGGGACTTTTCAAATCTGAGATAACAGAGGGTCTTGTACAGAAGGACTGGCTTCAAAATATTGAATTGAGAACCGTTCCCTTGAGAACTCATGGAACATCAAATCCCGCTTTGACTTCAGTAGTACGTTACTTAATCCACGATTCATCAGAATATGTTTCAGGCAACATGTTCGTCGTTGATGCTGGTGCTACTTTACCAGGTGTCCCAATTTTCTCATCCCTCTAGCTATAGAGGTTGCTCATTCAAGCTTGAGGCTTGTTCGGATAAGTCCAATCACGCTCGCCTGATGCCCCGTCTTTAGCCTAGGTGGATCCAATTTTAAAAAAAGGTATGGATATGTTAGGGAAAGAATAACAGCTTTACTTTGGTTACAATTTGAACAATTTTTTTACCAAAGAAATTTTATGTTTTGGTTCGAGATATTTAAGGTAAAAATGCCTTTAACTTCATGGAATAGTTGTTCCTTTGTATAGCTCCAACATGAAGTTTTATTATTAATTGAGTTGACTCAACTCCCATGAAGTAATTTTTTTTTTTTCTTTTTTTTGGATTTATTGTAAGGTTGAAGTAACAATTAAAGTATGTGTCACTAATGGTAAGGTATGCATGCCCTTTACTTTCTCCAGACCCCACTTGCGGAATTTCACTGGATGTGTTGTTGTTGTAAGACTTCTTTACTTCGCTGAAGCAGACACCGGGGACATTCTTGTCAATAGGCTGCAAATTGTGTTCACATTTTTTTTTTTTCAATTCATTTCTTATAAATCAAATTTGTGTGGAATAAACTTAAACACTGCATTTTTGCAAGGGATCGTTCTCATGGCTCAAACCAATGACCTTCAGGTCACATGCCAACAACTCTACATCATCTCAATGAATGTAAGAACATGTGTCTTGTTTTTTTAACCCAAATTCTTTATGATGGAGGAGTTAGGCTGTTCATTCCAAAAATGATAATTACACGAAGGAGAACATAAATCTTTGGACTCTAGTCTCCGATACATAGTGTAGATTGGTATGCAATGTCAAGAGAAATGTAGGTAAAAATTACATACAAATATGTTACAAAGGAGCTATGGTTATTGTTATAAGATAACACCATCATTAATAGCAAAAGAATTCTTCATTAAGCTCTATCCTAACTTGGCAAGAAAACAACTTCATTGAAGATATAGTGTACCATAATAAATAGTTAATTAAAATTCAAGCAACTTATTCATATCATTAGATACTAAAACGAAGTGCCATATGAACAAAGACATTAGGAGCTGATTTCGAAATAAAAATTCTTATAATAGAAAGAAATGTTCACTTTAGAACTTTAGGGACCAAAACAATATTTGTTGGATCTATCTTTTTTTCTCCCACATCGGCCACATACAGAAGTTCACAGCAGAATAAGTCTTCTGTCAAAGCCTACGCAGATTGTCCCTTCGGGAACATTCGATAAAATTGGAACGATACAGAGAAGATTAGCATGGCCCCTGCGCAAGGATGACACGCACAAATCGAGAAATGGTCTAAATTTTTTTTGCCGATCCTCCGGTCGGTCATATGCATATTATTATGCCCTCATTTGATTATTTAGTTTTCTTTGAATCATTATAGTATTGTGAAATTTACTCATGATAAATCTGAAACATTTATGCATATGAGAAGTTATATATATATATATATATTATCCCAAAAAATAGTTTGTTATAAACCTATAATACAGATTTGAGGAGCATTTTAACTGCTTTATTCCTTTTGTATCATGACATCTATCTCTTTTGATGCTTTGATGTGCATTACTCGAGCCGAGGTCTTTTGGAAACAACCTCTTTACTTCCACGAGGTAGGGGTGGTTTGCGTATACTCTACCTCCCAGAATAGGACTACACTCTGTTGTTGATATTTGTATTTTACTATTTTTGAACTGGACATGTAGACGAACAACTAATAATATAATGAAGGTCTTAGGGTTGTTCTAATAAGACATGGTTCTTTTGTATGCTTAATTGTTAGTACATCACCTAGTAGATATGTGAAGGATGTTAAGACCAGGTACTGTTCTGCTTGTTATTGTTTATAGATATCAGTAACCTAGGTACGTGACTTTTTTGTGTCCGAATAGCATAATCAACAGTTTTGTGTTTACAGAGTTAACCTAGAAAGCTTTTGTAATGCAGCAGGATGTTTTTATCCTTGCACATCTTGCGTTTATCGTTATGTTATATCTGCATTAACACCAGAATGTTTAAATAGCTAATCGTATGACGATATGTTATGTTGATGACATGCCAACTGTATCGCCTTTCAATTTTGACAATGTCAATTTGGACCATCTCACTGTACCAAAACATAGTTGGCATGCATGTCCTGTCCGAGGACAGGCCGAATGAAAATATACATCTCTGGATGACCGAAGAACCAAAAGAGATGTTAGTATTATTTATATGGGGTCTCTCCAAATTGGCATGCAAAGTTGGGGGAACTACTTAGAAAACAATCATACATAATCAAATGTTTTGGAGAAGATAGAATTATAGTATACTGGAGAGATGAAGGACACTAAATATTTATGGGGCAAATTTTTCATTTGTGTTACTGTTTTAAAGGCTCTTTGAAAGGAAAATGGAATTCAATTGCTTACTACTTAGCCAATGGGCCTTTAGGTGACATTAGAATTATGCCAATTAGGCATAATTGATGTTTCTCAAGTCTTGATACAAAGTGACTTTAGGTATATTGTTACTTCTTTTAGCATATTAATTACTATAATTGTTGAACACAAGCCATTGCTCTGTCCACTGCAACATGTCTAATGTGACACATTCCCTCCAAGTTATATGATCAACCGGATCAGTTGGCTAGTAAGCGACAATTCTTTTCCAAAGAGACAAAGTTGTCCATTTTACTGGTCGAATGCTCAGTTCGGGGGCCTTCTTCAACATGTTACAAAACTCCGGTCTTCGGTGGGTCACTATTAGTTGACTTAGAAAGGCGAACATCCGGGCAAGGAAATGACCTTAGGACAATATATATGTTGCAGCATGATTTTTGTCAGGTCTTGTCTGAGAACAATTCACGAGGCATTTCCATGAATTCTTCAAACACATCTGCCAACTGCTACAAATATTTGTTTCCTGTTGTGGAAGTATACAAGTATGGGTAGTTGCAGATACAAGAGTCCTCGTTTACCGTGCATCCAAGGGGGCGGCATTCTGGTCAATGAATTGATATTGAGAACCATATCTATCAAAGTCTTGACGGATACAGTTGACCAGGATGCTGGCAGGTGCTAGCATGTATCGCGTGAAATTAGTCGAGATGTGTTCAAGAATGCTCGAGATTATAACAAAAAGAAAAGAGTCCTTGTTTTTAGTTTTGTGCTTCTGAATGTTTTACAGTTTCTTCAGGACATTAATGACTGCCCATTTATTGCCTTCTCAGAGTGCACAGAGGAAATGTCAGTTATTGGCAAGTTTGATTTATAGAATTCCAAGTTGCTCACACTTTAGTCATGAAACTATTTTCAGGTAAAGTTTGTGAACATTAGTTAATGGTTGTCAAATGTCATTGGAGCCACGTGACCATGAGATCACGGGTTCAATCTTTGGAAATCGTCTCCGGCAGAAATACAAGGCTAGACTACGTACAATACATTCTTGTGATAGGGCCTTTTCTCAGACCCTGCACATAGCGGAAGCTTTAGTGTAGACGCTGACTTTTTTTCCTTTTTGGTCGTTAAATGTCATAAAAAAAATACTAATTCTTTAAGAAAACAAATTAAATTGCTTAAAATCCAGAAAAATTAACTTCTATAGTGAAAGTGAAAAAAGTTTCATAAGTAGCAATTCATGTTGATTGTCTCCTCACGAGTCACGATATCCCACCCGACCCCCACCGGGCACCGCCAGACCAATGCCTAACCACCTATCCTCACTTGGACCTCATCCTCGAAACCCTGGCCGTTAGTGTTTATCTAGATTATATATAAATGTTTATGTGATTCAAACTCTCCCTATAACTTCCCAAATCTCTCTTGATCTGTGTCAATCAATTCTTACCTCATGAACTATATTTTAGAAATTGACCTAAGGCTAGGTAGGTATCTATATTTTTTGTACCAATAATGTATTAACCAGGTTAAATTTTACCTTCTACTTTAATGTATATTTGTAGTTGTACTTTTCTTCATCCATCTCTATCCAAACAAAGAAAAAATACTCCAAAATAGTCATAAAGTACTCTCACACAACATGTAATTAAAGTGGTGGGATTCAATGCCATGAAGGCAATGGTAGTAAATATAGATAAAGATGTGACAAATGAATAGAACCAAAACCAAATTGAGTAGAAAACAACTACTCTTATGAGGAGTGCTGTAAAAGTAGAGGATGTCTTTTTATTATTTTCATGTTACTTTGGGATCTTAATTACTTTTCCAAACTGTTTGTTTCCTCTTGATTCTTTTTTTTTTTTTAGGTAGTTGTGAAAATGAAAGAAGGTTCATTTTCTCAGTTGTTGCAAACCTATGTATAGACACCTAGCAAGTTGTATGATCAGATGCTTTACCAAATGGGGAAGTAAATCATTTGTATATTTTGAGAGGTCCTCTCTCATCATGCACCTCTTGTTAATGTGTTTGTGGTGGGATGGTTAGAATTTTTCGGCTTCAAATTAATTAGAGGTTGCGCAGTAGTACTTGTCGTGAGGATGGAAAAGATTCTAGTAGGAAGTGTTTTCTCTTTTAATGGATCCTTACGTGGTGAATTTGAATTAATCGGACAAACTAAAAATGAAGACGAAAATTTTGTAGTGTATCATTCCTTAACACTTAGATTTAAAGTTTTTGTCTATGCGAGGTTTTAAATTTGTAGTATGCGTCTAATTCATATATCACGTATTATTTCTATATTACTTGATTGTAATCTGTCGGGGCGATATTTTTGTAGAATATGAAGCTATATAAAAAAAAACTTTGTCATAATAATGTCTTGGCCAACTCTCTCTATATACGAAAGAGCTTGAACGATCGATTTTACGATATTGACGTTTCATGCCATATCATCAAGGTATTTATTACTCATTCACTTCGAAATGAATGGTAAGTCAATTCGTACTTCAATCTATCCTTTTCTTCCCCTTTAGCGGAGAAGTTTCTTTTGCTTCGAATCTTGATTGATCAGTCAAGATGATTAGCTTGAACGCTAATGGTACTTTAATTAATCTCATACTCGATTTCATAGATACATATAAATTCTATGGAAAGTTGTATTCGATGTACCAATATACGTAATTTTTGAACTTTATGGTACGTAATAGAATTACTATTTGGTTAGCTAGACAACTATAACTTCATGGTGAGATCAGCATGATATTATAATTAAGTTTAGTCAAGATTATATTGTTGAATAATCATTATATTTGGGACACCCCCATCTACCATGTTGACATCTAACAGCAAAAAATGTTTGTAATAATGATATCATCTCCTAAGTTTTTTTTATCTCTCTTTCTTTTTAACAAACATGCATGTGTAACTCAATCAAATAATCTCTTTTTCTGGTACAAAGTGAATCAAGTGTATTGGCCACCACAGAAATCATCTTTGATAGTACCTTTCCTATTATTTACTCTAAATTCTTTATTTTTTGGGGATGGAAAATTCTTTAGAAAGTCAAAGGTGAATTCAAGATTTTGATTAATGGGTTTAATTATTAGATTTCATACATCACTGGATCTATTTTTGGGTTATTACCATTTTTGTTCCTACTTTATATTGGTCTTTAATTTATACCTCTCGTAATAAATAATCTTTTGTGGGGTATAAGTTTATAGTTTTGTATCATAATATACTAGTATAAATTATGTTCAAGCACGACGACTTTAATTTCTAAAGAACTTTGAATAGAAAAACATGCAATTTTGTGCCCTATTTTTAAAATTATGGGTACTTAATCTATTATATATATATATTGTACTAATGAAAAAAGCAGCATGGAAGACATATAGTTAAAAGTTATTATGGCACGTCCAAAATATATCTCTCTTGCCAGTTGCCATTGGAAAAATGTTTTACAGGTTTTTATGTTAAAACAACAACATAGTAATCTAACAGAAGGGATTTAGCCATTTAGGAAGGATAGAATATACACAGATTTTAGTAAGGTCAACTTACCCCTAAAGGGTAGAGAGAATGTTTCTGGTAGATGATCGACTCAAAAGAGGTGTAACTAAAACACGATTGAAATGAAAATAACGACAACAAAGTAGTAAGATGAATACACATGAATACTAACTAATATTACTATGGGGAAGATGAGAAGGGTGGCTAACCCTGCCTCTCCACATAAAACTATAACAATGCTCATCTACTTACTACCCTTTTCTACCCTAATTTTCGACCTTCATATGTACATTGTTCTTATCTAAGATCATATTCTCGATAAGTTGTCTCGAGCCTAGGGTCTATCGGAAAAATCATCTCTATCTCACCTCTGAGGTAGTGGTATGAACTGTGTACATTTTATCCTCCCCAAACCTCACTTTGTGAGAATCTACGAAGTATGTTGTTGTATATTCTAGATAAGCTAAAAATATGTTATGTCCTATCTAATTACCTTCCCCAAAATCTTTTTCAACTTATCTCTACGACTCTACCTTTCTTAAAATCTACAATATAGTCAACCTCTCACAACTTAAAAAAAAAAATAATGTATGGCAAGTTGGCAACTTAGTTAATCCTCATTCATTCAAAAGGAGAAGTTCCACTTTCCCTCATAAATTTATGGTTTTAATTTTAATTTTGTAACTTATACAAAAAAAAAAAAAAAGAAAGATGTAAACTAGCCATAAATTAAACACAGCTTATATTAGCTGTTCCATAAAGCAAGAGGAAACAAAATCCATCATGAGAAAAAATTATGAATACAAATCACACTATTCATAAAAGAAAATCAATCAAAATGAACAGAATAAATAGTATAGATTTAGTACGTGAAGTTTACACCTATTTAAATTTTGAACCACTCAATTTGGTGAAAGGACTTTAATTTTTTTCTACCAGAATATGTTAAAAGAGCAATAAATGCTCACATTGTCTTACACTTTGCAGAAGAAATTAAATACCTACAACCTTTCACATGTTTACAGTACAAAGTTCTTGTGAAAAATATTTAACGTTTTGAAAAGAAAAAAAAATCTATTTTCTTTTTAAACCTATCATAATTTAATGAAATATTTTCATAAATTGGAGAAACAGAGTTAGAATTTTGAGTTTATGGATTCTTAATTGTAGAGAATGTAGTTTACTGATTTCTTGATAAATTTTACATGCATATGAAATAGATTTTTAAAGACTACTACAAAATTTGAGTCAAAATTACTGAATTACTGAACTCATAAGTGAAGTTCTTTCTAGTTCTGTCCCTGCTCATTTTAAGATTATGTAATAGTAACTTTTTTAGATATATATATAATTAAAAAGACTTTAAAAACAGTAAAATGGAGTGAAGAGTATAAAGAATAATAGTCTCATACTTTAACTATCCATTGCTCTATATACCTATTTAAACTATAATCTTTGCGCAAGTTTGATATATACCTCAATTATCACTCTCGTTGTAGTAAAACACACATCTATATATGTCGAGTTGCCTCGCACGCTAGATGTTAATTGAAAATAAATATTTGATCAACTCAATATCGAGATGTATTTTAATACAAAGAAAGTGATACTTTAAGTAGGTAAAACTGCAAAAGAACAATGAATAATTGAGATATGATCAAACACACGAAAAATGACAGTTTAAATTTATTTTTATTATTACTCTAATAATAATGGAAAAGGGATAAAATAGCATAGTAGTTAGAGCCAAACGATAAAAATATAGTGCACGTCACTTTCATTTATTATTATGTAAATGCCAAATATATAAATAATTTACCTTTAAAATGATTATTTTTTCTATAAAAAGGCAGAAAATAAAAACAAATTTGCAGAAAAATTTATTAGCTTCACTGATTTTTAGCCGAAAGTGAACCCCACCAATTTTATTGGGTGGTAGGGTAGGGTAGGGTCCATTGCTATTGAAATTGTTACAGAAATTTATGTTTCTGCATAAGTGCCCTTGTTTTCATCTTAGCTTGCATACACCACACTTCATATTTTATCTTTTATAATTTTTTTTTTTTTAAATAAGGGTTAAATTAGAGAAGAATATAGAGAAATGTCTGTCATATAGACTAGTAGAGGCGAATTCAAAATTTAAATTTTACGATTTTAAATTTTAGGATAACGACTTATGTTTCTGATAATTTCAATATATATCTAATAGTATAGATCTATTGTGACTGATCATTGAAAGCAAGCAAACAAGATCATAGTTTAATTTCTATATACTGTGTATAAGATTTTTTATACATTTTCAAATCATTAATTAAGTGAAGTTGGTACTTTGAAAAATATAACATATAACCTATTATGACATGCAAAATTGTACTGATGCTATAATCTTTTTTCCACTATTAGTGAATATAATAAGTAAAAGGGTTCATAGCAATATAGTGAAATGATTAATGAGTTAATACTCAACGTAAATTTATGAATGTTTACAAGCAAATAGATTAGAAAGTACACATTTCAATTAATTCAAGATTAAATATACCTAATCAAATATTGCCATGACTAAAATCAAGATTTACCACTAACTGAGGGACAATGAATGCTATTAACCCAAAGTAAAATCTATAATAAGATTATTCTAAGGTTTAAATTAATAAAGGTTAGATTATTGAAAAGGACCTTCCAACAAATTAAACAAACAAACAATAAATAAATAAATAAATAAAAAACAAAAAGATATTATAGTTGATGAGATATTAATTCTTCCGTATATTGCCATGCACACGTATTCACGTTTGTATTATGATTTTAACAATGATAAAAACTATATAATTTGATGCAAATTAAGTACTTTTTCTAGCATAATGATCCTTTTGCATAAGAAAGAACTATAAAATAGTAAGTTGATTATTCTTATTTAAAAATTAAAACTATATACCCTACATTTATAGAATAATTGTTCCCAAACGAGATAGATATATATCTTTTGGAAGTATATGTATCTATATCTTTTTGTTTTCTAGTACTAAATTTAGAAGCATGAACAAAATTATAATAAACTTGCAAAAAATCCATTGCTAGTTTGGAAAAAAAAAAAGATTTTTGATTTTTTTTTTTTTGTTGTTTTGATGTTTTCTTGAGTCAAGAGTACGTTGAAAACAGTCTCTCGATTTTTTAAGATGGAGCGGAGTAAGGAGTGTAAATATGTGTGTGTATATATACATTATTCTCTACATTTTATTTGTGAGATTACACTGAGTACTGAGTGTATATTGTTGTTAGTGTTTGTTTATGCCATTTGACTTTAGAGAATTGAAAAAATAAAACATAGAAAACACCAAATAACATATGAAAAAAAGGAAGAAGATGACCATAATTTAGTTACTCTACAAACAATCTCAATGAAATATAAATTTTATTACATCAACTTATTATCATCAAACCAAAATAAATAAATAAAATATTTGCTCAAAACAAAATCTCATCATCATGAGAGGGGCAACAATTCTCATATACAATAATATATCAAGATTTTTCAACAATATTCATATACAAAAATTCAAGATTTCTTGAAACATTCCCTCCTATGAAGCTAGTGTACTTAGAACTTCATAGACCATATATCAAAATGAAAAATGAAATAAAACATAAGAAAAATAAGAAAGATCAAATAAAATTCATATTTTTTTTTCTTTTTTTCTACTTACTTATTTGTTATGTAGAGGATTTGGACCAGTACGAACTTTTCTCTTATCATCACCAAAAATCTCATCCATATTTGGAATATTATGTATTCCTCTTGAGAAGAAGCTTCCTTTGTTGTGAGATTTAACCCCTCTTTTTATACCTTTGAATCTATAAAATCTGCCATTATTTCCAATATTTGCACCACATATTAATGGAGTTTTGTAATGCAATAGCCCCATAAGAAGTAGACATAAAAATGCCAAACTAGTCAACATTTTCTTGCTAAAAATTACCCAAGTCATGGCTCATGGGGTTTTCAAGAAAATATGAAATATTGAACCTTATGGGATGATAAATAATATAAGAGAAAGAAAGAAAGAAAATAGAAAAAGAGTTTAATTTTTCTTGGATTTTTTTTGGTTGCCTAGGAGTTTGGAGTGGTGTGTATTAAGTCAAATGCATAAATTTTGCTGCATTTGTAATAATATTGTAATATGCAGAATCTTGGTTTTTGTGAAAAAAAAAATCAGGAGGAGAGATGGAGAAGTGGCATGAACTTTTTTCACTTACAAAATTTTGCTCTCACTAAACATGGCCAACCACACAGAAACAAAGGAAAGGAAAAGAAAAGAAGAACCCCTTTTAGGTGTTTGATAAAGAGGGGGGATGGGGTTGGGTTGGGTTGGGTGGGGGAAGGGGGTGGGACAAAAGAAGAAGAAAGATACTAAAATAAAATTGAGCTGACTTATTAAGGAAAAAGAGGGGGGGGGGGGTGTTACTAGGCTGCTCACTTAGTCACTTACACTTCTATTACCAACATGGATTGGGATGTACTGGTCGAACTCCTTCATTCTTAGTAACAGATTTTGAGTTTGAATTTTTCATGTAGAGAAAATTCTATTGAAAATATTATCCCCAGAGACCAGAACTAATTCTATAATAAGATTCAAATTAATTAAAATTTTAATACGGATATCAAACACCAAGCGGGCAAAAAATTACACTTCTATTCTCTCAAAATCTTTATCAATCTTGGGTCATGTGAGAACAATCATTTTCTTGGTTTTTTTTGGATTTTTGTTTTGTTTTGTTCTTCCTTTTTGTGTTCAATTTAGTTAATTTTTTGGTTGGTTGGGAAAGTGGTGGGATGAAGAGTTGAAAAGGAAAGGTTATTGCCTAATGGTAAGTGGAATGTCTTTCATGCTTCAAAAGTCTATACAATTCCATTCCTATATATTTCAGAGAAAGTTCATCAAGAATGGCTTTTGCTTTTTGCTTAAATTCAAGAAAGTTGTATAAAGGCAATTTAGAAGTAACTTGGCATTTAATTAGTGGATTTTATATCTTAAACAAAGATTAGTAGCTACTTATTTAGAGTTTTCATGTTGAAAATTGCCATATTAGAGACTACAAATTGCCTTGATTTGGAAAAGACAAACTTAAATGCTACCACCTAGCTACTCTCAACTTGTTATCAATTTGTAATATTTAGCATATAGGTTTACTTATAGTTATCTTATAAATAATTTGATAATGACAATATTTTTACAATCTTGTCTAATCATCTAAGTATCTGATGGTCATTTTCTTGATTAATCAAAACTCATATAATAGACTCATTAGGGTTTCTTCCTTTCTGATGCTCAAATCGGAAACCTCTGATAAAGGGTGTAGCTAATCCGTTGATCAACAACACCCACAGTAAGATATATAATATATAGAGTGATAAATGATCGTTTGAACTGAATTTGAAAGGTTCATAATGGGTTGAATCAATAAATGAATTATTGTGAAACCTGATCAAAGATTCTTTGAGTTGAGCTAGATTAAATTAACATGATCAAAATAATGAGCCATACTTCAACTTGTCAATTTTTTACTAAGTTTTAGTTTCTTTATTTATATTTTTATAACTTTTCTAATTACCAAGCGAAATTTTTTTCAACTTATAAGTGTCATTTCTTGAAATTTGATGGTCTTCCTATTCTAATATATGACATCTTTTCATTTTATGAAAGCTTTAAAATATTTAAAAGATGAAAACTAAAGGTTGTTTTGGTCTTTTAAGTGTTTTATCCCTTAAAAATAATCCCATATAATAATAGAATTACTAAAAAGGTAAGATAGTTAACCCTCCTCTAATGAAGTTTCTCAATGATTTTTAACACAAAAAACGAATCTCTTTATGCTTTTTAAAAGTATGTAGAATATTGGAGGGTGCACAACAATATATATTTAATATTATGCATATATAAATATAATTTGACTTTCTTGCATTATATCATTTCTTTAAATTTATAAAAAGAAAGCTTAAAGGGTAATCAATTAGTCAAAAATGATGATGAAAATAGTGTAAAAAAACACAAAGTCATTGTAATAATTACATTAGTTGCCCATATTTCTAATCAATTTGAGAGTGGCCGTCCTCCTTATTAGTACTCTTCATTTACTTGTTCGTGTTTGACTTGACACTTTTTTTTAAAAAAGTAATTAATAAAATTATTATTCAGTATATCAAATTTAATTATTATAATTCATCTAAATATTGAAAAATAATAAAGATAAAATAGGTATAAGATAATAAATTATGTTTTAATTTTTAAAACTAGATAAATATAAGTCGATATCTATTTAGTATAGTGGATGAATAAAATTGGACGAAATATGCACCTCCTATATTATTTAGATGCTTAATATATCAAGAATCAAAATTGTTCTCATCATTATAGAAGATTATACATTTAAACTGTCTGAATTGTGACCTTTCCACTTAATTATTTTGCCAGCTGAAGAGCATTAATTAAGTTTAACCACCATCTCATTTAGTTTAATTAAGTACTACTCATTTAATTAACCTGGCCCTGTAATCTTATTATCATTATTATTTACTTTACTAGACAAAGTAAATTATTATTGCTAATGTTACAACAGAGCTTAGAAAAAAACTGATCAAAATATACAATTAATTGTTTTCTTTTTCCCTTTTAGGTGTTAACTGTTGAGCATGGTTGGGGTTGTTTATAAAGTTTGAGTTGATTGGACTTCATGATATTATTGTGTTGCAAGTCTAGTTTATTAGGAGAAAAAAGCCATAATTTCCCATATTCTTTTATTAATTATATAATAAGCTGTTTCAACAAAATAAGGTTAAGTAGCATTAATTGATTTCTAATGAACATCATTTTCATTGTACATGTTCCCCTAAGCTTCACTAATTTCATGGAGTAACACTATAAAAATAGTGAATTTTTCACGTACGTTTTCGATTGAAATATCGTCGGAAATATGAGATTTAACGACAAAAAATAATCCGACTAAACATTTCTGATAAGCCAATTTTCGATGAATACCGTTGAAATATAGCATTTTTAGTCGTACAAAAATTAGAAACGAGAAAATATGTCTAGGATTGTAGAAGTTTTTTTTTTTTTTTTTTTGAGAAAACTCTGTATTTTTAAATGATGAAATTAGATATGCATTGATCATATCTTATATTTTTCCACAAAAGAAAGTGATACGTTTTTTCAAAAAAACAAAAGTTTCTTTAATGTGTTAATATAGATCATCATTTGCAAGAAGACTAAGACAATTAAGTTTCTTGTGTTTTTTTGTGGGTGGGCCAAAAAGATAAGATGTAAAAACCAGAATGTATGTCGTGATTACTTTCTTATAAGAAATGATGTTGTCTCTTTTTCCTTTATTTATTTTTTGTATGCTTTTTTTTTTTTTCTTTTTTGTAAGAAATAACAATAAATGAAAGTTTTCAATGTCCACTTTAGAGTTCAACTAATTCAAATTCGTGATAAGAATTCCCACTATAGGAGGTAAACCGCTCTCTATCAAAGGAGACTTCATATCCAAGATTAGAACATGAGGCCTTTGTTTAAGACGAACGAAATACGTATTTATCACTCCGACAAAGTACGTATTTATGACTATAACATGTTGAATAACCCGGTACTTTTATAATTTTATATATAGTAGTAGTATTTTTTTTGTATTACTTGAGATGTCCAAAAAAGAGGCCATAAAATTCCAAGACCAAATTAGTACTTTATAAGAAACAAAATATTTTCTTGGAAAAAATCTTTGTTTCTTTCTTTGCTTTTATCCTTTTTTCTTCTTCTTTTATTTCGATTGACAGCTTGCTTTAATCAACCACTAGCCTTTAATTTAATAACAAGTTCCTTGCTACTCTATTGATGAATATATACATTCAAAAGTACTAACAGTAATTAATACTATATATATATATATATATATATATTCGATTTTGATTTTTCTATCTAAAAATGAATCGATTTCATTCAACCGAATCTGTATGCTTCGATTGGAACTGGAAATTCTAGAACTGTGTCGAAACACTTTATAAAGCACAGACTGAAACAGTTCCCCTGCAAATTCCGAAGCCGATCTCAAGCAACCAGCCCCGGACTCTCCCAACCTCCTCAAGCCAGATATGAATGTTTTCTCAATTTCCACCCCTCTTTTCCCCTTTTAATGAAGGACCCTCGCCTCATTCTCTAGATTTTTTTAATTATTATTATTAATAATAATAATAATAATAACAACAACAACAATATGCACGTATAGATGATCAGACAAATGAATGTATGAACTTTGATACTTCATTTGTATCAATTTATCTGACACCATTCAACTGCTACAAACTAAGTTTAAGAAACGAAGGAAGAATTTTAAAATTGGTTGTCTAAAACAAACGTTAATATTTGTGTGATGATAAATCATTTCATTAAAGATAAAAAAAGATTTTAAAGTTGAAGTGTTTCTAGTATAAAAATGTGTTATAATGGGACTGACTAAAAGGAAAAATATATCACATAAATTAGGACGAAAGGAGTAATATATTTATATAATTATATCCTATAATATTCTTCTCAAGTGGTATATACCACTTTTAAATGCTATACCTAAAGTACGTAGAAGCCCTTTCATCTACTATTTGGATGTGAATTGAGAAAAAAAGTAGAATAATCAAATGAATGGTCACCATTTCTTTTTTTTTTTCAAGAGCATGAAATTAATAGCCATTTAACTATTGTACATGTACAATAAATGGTTTAATTAACACAACCATTTTTTCCTCGTTTCTTTTTAATTATTATTTTGGCACTTAATGTTAGTGCATGGAGTAATAGGAGGAAGAAAGGAGAATTACGATCTAAAAGTTCTCTATAAACTCACACTCTCTTAAATTGAGTACTAATTAAAAGGCAAAAAAGCAAAATTGACTAGATCATTTGAAGATCTTATACAAAACCTAAATGGTTGTGGTAGAATGATAAGTATTTTTTTATCCTTAATTAACTTGGGTTCGAGCCTTGTTAGATACAAAATCGCCTTTATGATGAGGGAGCATTTTACCCCTACCATGGGACTTTCGATCCAAATCAAAATTTAGTCGAACTCTAATGCGAATATCAAGCACCAAATGATTTATTTTTTAAAAAGGGTCTTTAATAAATACCTAAAAACCAACAACTACATCATGTGTATATATATAATCACTTCCAAACAATATAACATGTGTATGTGCATTCTTTTATATTTCAATTACACATTAAAAATATTCAATTACATAATGAAATATTCACTCAGCGAATCATGCATCATCATTTATATGCATACATAATAATCGACCAAGCTTCTAGTTTTAAGTTTTCCCTCTAAACCCTAGTCCCTAAGGCCGGCCATAAAATAAGCTTTCAGTATTATTTTCTTTTGACAAATATAAACAACTTTTCTAAGAAAGAAAACAAGAGTGTGTGATAGTTTATTCTTTTAAAAAAAATAAAAAAAATCTCTATTTAAGAAATGGTTATCTTTTGAGTTTAAGTTTTATATATGTTGTCACTTGTCATGATCCAAGTTGATGACACTATTGCTTTCGCCCGACAAACTTTACCGAGTTATTCTTTGGACTACGTCATTTTCAAGGTTAAAAGTGCGCATATTATGTAAAATGAAATTTACCGTACTTTCCTCACCTATTTTGATGTGAGATTTGTCTAAGGTCACCTTATCCTCAAAAGTTTGTTAGCCTAGAAGTTTGTCATTCTTCTTTGTGAGACTGTAATCCGCCACTATCTATCTCGTTACCCCGCCTTTTGTCATCAGTGTCGCATATATATTGACGATGTAAAAAGTAATCTACACAAGTTGGGTTATTTAAAAGCTAATTTCCGATGACTATTTAACTACGCGCGCCAAAATAATGGTAAGCACAAGCCATACCAACTTAAATTACCATGCGATGGTATAATAATATCATTATACTATCGACGTATATAACTTAAAATAAAATACCCCCATTTCTTTTATGCCATATCAACTATATAAAAGTACAAATACAAGATCTATCCATGTGTTTCAACTATATAAAAGTACAAATACAAGATCTATCCATGTGTTTCAACTACATAAAAGTACAAATACAAGATCTTTACCCTATGAAATATTCCTTTTTGATGTGTATAATAATAATACATTGATATGTAGTGTGAGTGGCAACAGCTTTAAATGTGCATTTCATTGAGTGGGGAAGAAGATTGTCTTTATGAGTACAGGCTTCATCATGATCACAAAGAATACAAATATTGTTCAACAAGCAAAAAACCTTATAACTAGGATTTTCATTAAGTTTTTTTGTGGTGTTGTCTTTATTAACTCCCACTTTTGCCTTTCACTTTTTCCATTGTTTTCTTCTTTCACATCGATTTGGTCAAACTTATGGGGATAACATCATTGGAACATCAACAACTACATATATTATTCCATTCGTTTAAAAGGAAATGAGACTATTTTGACTTGTTACAGAGTTTATGAAAATAAAGAAGACTTTTGAATTTTGTGATTCTAAATTAAAAATTATATCAAATGTATCAAAATGTCTTTTAATCTTGTGGTCTTAAATATGACAAATGAAAAGTTGAAATTAAAATATTGCCACAAAAGGAAAATGGTCATCTTTTTTTTTTTTTTTTTAAATGAATCAAAAAGGAGAATGAGTCATTCTTTTTTAAACGGAAAAAATATATTTTTTTAATAATATATATTTATTGTACAACAATCTCGTCTTCAAAAGATGAAGATAGCAGAAATAAGAATGGTTAGGTGGATGTATGAGCATATTAACATAAGCAAGATCAGAAACGAAGATATACGGAGTAAGGCGGAAGTCGCCTCCATAATGGACAAAATGCGGGAATCAAGGTTGCGATGATTTGAGCATGTAAAGAGGCCGGGGATCATATATAGATGCCGCAGTGAAGAGGTGCGAGGTGTTGATGGTGATAGGTTTGAGGAGAGGTAGAACGAGGAAGAATTGTGTGTAGGTGATAAGATAAGACATGACACATCTCAACTCACCAGAAGCATATGGAGATCGAAGATTAGGATAGACAACTAGTATATAGTCTAAGCGTTTTCTTCCTTATCGGTGGTAGAGCACGGTTCTAGTCTGAAACACCTTTATTTAAATGTTCCATTACCAAATTATTATTATTATGCTAGCATTATCTTATTTTTCAATTTTATTACTACTGTTGTAACTTTACTTTGGGTTTTCTTGCTATTTTTATTTCAGTATTTTTCTTAATTTCTTTACTATTTTCATCATAGCTTTCAACTGTGACATTCCTTTTAAAATTGTTAAGCCAATTTTCTCGAGCCTAGAGTGTATTACAAATAATCTTTCCACCCAAAAAGGGAGGGTGACTCTAGAGTAAGACTAGATTTTGAAGTCCCAAATAGTTTAATATAAATTTTATGATTTAAATTTTACTTAAAATAATCTTAAAGATTGTAAAATATAAAAGATAAAAGAATTAAATTAAATAAAAAAGAAAGAAAAATTATCTACATTTTATTAAAATATTTTAGAAGTTTTATCAAATCTTCATATTAATAAATAAAGTTTTCACAATAAGATTCAAATTTATGCATTGCAAACAAATAACTAATATCTTATTAATTAAAATTAGTCCTTATTTTTATAAATAGTAATATTACTAAATTAAATGTTATAAGTCTTCTAAAGATACTACACAAAAAGAAGTAATATGTAAGAATAAAAAAATAACTCTAAATTATTGATAATATTTTTGTGATGTGCATATATTTAATTCCTCATATTAAAATTTGGCTTTAAGCCATTAATTTTATTGAGACGATATTAGAACAAAATAGAAATAACATCTGTGTATTTACACGCATTTTTTCGAGGCCCTATTTTTGGAATTATATTACTATATAAGAAAAGTTGCCTTCAACATGACAGCTTAGTGACTTTAAAATCAATTTCTAGGCCTTTTAGTATTTTCACAAGAAAAAGATTCTTAAAGAATTTGTCTTTTGTTCTATATCAGTTGTACCTTATTAATAACTTTATAAAATGCCCATAATTTTTCATTTAATTACAGATCATGTCCTTAAAAAAGTCCATCTTGTTCTATTTATTTACAAGATTGTCCTCAACTTGGCATAGATTTAATTTAAATTTAAGTAATTTAATAATATAATAATTTTATCTTAATTAATTGTAACTAAATATTTAAAGTAAATCAATTTTATTATTTTAATTGACTTTTATATTCAAAATTAACTTTTTTTACTTATTTATTTTAGTAAATTTAAATTTTAAAATTATTTTTTTCTTATATGGAAATACTAATATTTAAACTTAGCTTTAAAATTTTAAAGTACAAAATTAATAAATTTAATTTAATAAAATAAATTCCTAATGAATATTTTCTTAAGATTTGTGTTGGGTCAATATGTATCGAGTAAAAAAGAAATAAAGAAAAATATATAATAAAATTTTATTATTGTGAGAGATAAACACAATGCACTATTCAATAATGTTTAATAATATCATATTTTGTATATGCAAAATATAGCATCCCGTATTTTATTAATATACTACTCCGGTGAGTTATCGATGATTACTATTGGATATAATAAAATTATGTTATATTGATGATTACTATTGGATATTATGAGTCTTAATTAATTATTATGAGTCATCTAAGTATTAAGAAAATAAATAATATTTAATAAAAAGATAAAATAGATATAAAATGCGAAATTAACTCTTAATGTTTAAATTAAATTGTCGTACTTCAAACGATGATTTTACTACACCACCCCTTATTATAAGTCATTTATGTATTAGAAAATTAAGAATAACAAAATGATATGCCAGCATAAAAAATTTGATTGACTATCAAAATTATATTAGTGTCATATAAATTGGGACGAGACAGAGGAATATATAAAGCAACATATATTATTTGAAAATGAAATAAAAAGTACTGTAAATAACAATAATTAACAAAAATATTTAAATAATTGACTGATTATCAAAGAGAGTATTCATATCTTATTGAAAAATTATGTAAAAAATATTATAAATCAGATAATTAATAATTTTAAAAATATAAAATATTTGGCCGGCTCTAGTATGGAATACGTTACTATTTATTGGTTGCACATCCTTGTTAATGACTAACCATTACTATTACTATAGAGCTTATTTGACTAGTCTTTGTTAAATACATTGTATTCAATTTCTGTTTCCTCCTAATTTCTTTAGAACATATGATTTGGACAGAAGAAAAAGAGATTAAAGAACTCTCTGTGTCCCATTTTTTATAACATTCTTTTCATTTTGATTCGTCCCTATATATTTGATATAATTAAGTTTATCTAAACGAATCTGCAATCACTATTTTAATATCTAAGTAGGTCATGTTAATATGTAGATTTATCGTATAAAATGATAGAAGGAGTATCGTATGAAAGGATATGTTTTTATTAAATGTTGCTTGAACTCTTTCTTTCTCTCATTTTGATTTAATTATTTAGTATTCAAAATTCACTAATTATAATCCATTATAATTTAGGTTTATACCGCATTGAGTTTACTGTAGAGGAAAACACTTCTACTAGTGATTTTTCTATTTTAAGGGTTATAACCTGAGATTCTTGATTAAAAATTAAGAAATTTCATTTATCACAGCACGTCCCTTGATGATCCAAAAAATGAGAGAAGCAATGAGTAATATTTTAAAGGCTTTTTTCTATTCAATCATCTCATATTCAGGATAATACTAGTCGGTTGATTTAAATTTTAGCCTCGTAAGGTCCTTTTAAGAGGAAAACACTTTTATTAGGAATTTCTCCATTCTCAAGGTCAAGGTTCTAACCCGAGACCCTGAATTAGAGATGAAGAAATATCATCTATCGTACCATAATCCACAATTTTGATGATCTTAAAAAAAATTAAGTGAAGTGGCAATATTTGAAAGGTTGTGACTAGTATTGAATTTATCTTTCGTTTAATTATTTGGTATTCAAAACTTACTGATTGACTATAGGGGTGTGCATCGGTCGCTTCGGTTCGATTTTATATATTATCGGTTCGGTTTATCAGTTTTCGATTTTTAAATATGCTAAACCAATAACCAAAACAATAAGATATTTTATATATATATATGTATGTATATGTTTACATATTTTCTTTTTGGGTTATCGGTTTACCTAATAACCCAATAAGAAAAAATCAAACCGAACCAATAACCCAATAATTTTTTTTATAAAATCATTAACAAACCGTTAACCCAATAACCCTATAACAATAAACCAATAACATTTTTATCGGTTCGGTTTATCGGTCAGTTCGATTTTTGCACACCCCTAATTGACTAATTTAAATTTGTGTCTTGTAAGGTCCTTATAAGAGGAAAATATTTTTATTAGAAATTTCTCCGTTCTTTGGACTTTAATCCTAGATCCTTTATCAACGATAGCAAAAAATCTCATCTATCCCATCATGATCCACATTTTTCTTATCAACGATAGCAAGAAATCTCACGACCCACATTTCCCTTATCAACGATAGCAAGAAATCTCATCTGTCCCGCCACGGCCCACATTTCCCTTATCAACGATAGCAAGAAATCACATTTGTCCCACCATGACCCACACTTTTCTTATCAACGATAGCAAGAAATCTCATCTATCCCACCACGATCCATATTTTCCTTATCAATGATAGCAAGAAATCTCATCTATCCCACCATGACCCATATTTCCCTTATCAACGATAACAAAAAATCTCATATATCTCACCACGATCCACATTTTCTTTATCAATGATAGCGAGAAGTCTCATCTATCTCACTACGACCCACATTTTCCTTATCAGTGATAGCAAGAAATCTCATCTATTCCGCCATGATCCACATTTCCCTTATCAACGATAGCAAGAAATCTCATCTATCTCACCATGATCCACATTTTTCTTATCAACGACAACAAGAAATCTCATTTGTCCCACCACGATCCACATTTTTCTTATCAACGATAACAAGAAATCTCATCTATCCCATTATGACCCACATTTCTCTTATCAACGATAACAAGAAATATCATCTAGCCCACTACGACCCACATTTTTCTTATTAACGATAGCAAAAAATCTCATCTATCTCGCCACAACCCACATTTTTCTTATCAACGATAGCAAGAAATTTCATCTATCCCACTACAACCCATATTTAGATGATCATAAAAATAATGATGAAGAATAACATTGAAAGGATGTGCTTGCCAACTCTCACAAACATTCCCCAAAAACAAAAGTAGGTGGGACTTAAAAATGATCTGGAGCCCATTTACCTTTAAGGTTGGATAATTGCTTCACTAAAGTGGTGTTATTTCTGATCCGACCCAAATAAATTATTATCATTAAGACCATAATTCACTTCCAATAGTACAGGCCATGTTCTCATTTTTACTCCATTTATTTCTATTTATTTATTATCGTTAATGTCCACTATTCGAGAAATAGATTTTAGATTTTATTTGTCATTTTTAATATATTTAGGAAATAATAATGATTATTTTTTTCATGTTTTGCAACAACAACATATTCATTAAAGTCCCACAAGTGAAGTATGGAGAGAATAAAGCTAGGGATGGCGCGAATTTAAAAACTGTCCCGCACCGTCCCACATCACCTTTAAACCCGCCCTACACTCATACCCGCGCGCACCGCGCACGTTTTTATTTTTTTATTTTTAAAAAAATTTGTAACTCCATTTGAAATCATAATATTTCTAAATCTACAATTAGGAAGTAGTAACAACCAATTTCTATTATATCACTTTTTACTAAGAAATTATCAGAAAAATATCAGATGTACAAGCAATGATCAAATATCAGAGTTTCATTTATAAGATGAATCAAGAAATTAAAGTTAGAGATCAATCAGTTTATCTAATTATTTAAGTCTTTGCTATAGATAAATTAAATAAGTTATGCACGACAAAATGATTTAATAAGGAAAAATCTTTAAACTTTAGTTTGATATATTGTGTTATTATATTTTAAGTAAAGAATACATATAATTTTAGGTAGATTCACATGAATAATACTAAATTTTAGCTTTTTTGGGGTTTAAACCCTCAACCGGCCCCGTCCCGCATCATTTTAAGAAAACTTAATCCAACCAGCCCCACACTTGCCCCGCACACACATAGTCTAAAACCCACATCATCCTGCATAGCCTAAAATTCGCACCGCTCCGCACTCACACCGCTCCATTGCCATCTCTAAGTATACACAAACCTTACCATTACATAGGAAAGGTAGAGAGGTTATTTTCAAAATATTCTCAGTTCAAGTGTAGTAAAATTGTCTTTAAACATCATGTTTTGTTCTTAACATTAATTACTTATTCTTCAAATTATTTTTCAAAACCTTATACTAAATATTAATTAAAAGAGGTTGTGCGGTAAAACAATCATGTTTATTAATATTTTTTTAATACATATGACAAGTAAAAATTAACGGAGAGACTATATGATATGTTCTACTCTCCACTTTTTCGGTTTGATTTGTTTTTTCAAATGCAAACATCATATAGATCTTAGAGGAGCGTGTTGAATTGATGTGTGACCGATATACGTCCTCCATTTTTACTTGTCATATTTTGACTCTGCATATTTATTAAAAAAATAATTAATAATATAGTTATTTTATCATAGTACTTTTATTAAATGATGTTTACATTATGTCTTGAAATTGAATTGGTGAAAAAACAATTAATTCTAAGGATAAAATAGAAAAAAAAAATCTTGATATATCAAAAATGACAAGTGTCACACCCCTTTTTCGACTAAAAAAAAATGTATTTTAAGGTTTGAAAGTTTTTTTTTTATTAAAGTGACAAAATGAAGATTGGTTCCGAAAAAAGATTGTTTTTACATTCAAAATCAGAGTCGCCACTTGGCATAATCTGGTGTGCCAAGTCACCATTGGAAAATCCTTTTCGAAACCATTTGACTCTTTAAACCGGTTTACGAACAAAGATTCTGGCTAAGGAATTCTGTTGACCGAGGGGAAGGTGTTAGGCACCCCTCGATCCCGTGGTTCGACCACGGTCGCTTGGTGGAGCGTATCGGCTAATTTGACATTACAAATGTACAAACCACATAAACACACAAAACAAGCAAACAAATAAATCACACAAAATTCAAAACAAACAAAAATAATGTTCAGTCCAAATTATACAATCCAAAATAAAAGAGGTGCTGAAATATAAAACCTATTCTATTCTAAACTAATCCTAAACTAAACTCCACCCGACGTTCCGGGCCTTGATCACGAGCCTCCTTTGCGTACATGCTACTTCAGGGCATTCCCCGGATAAATCAATACAAATCCTTCGGGGCATTCCCCGTCCAAATGAGTACAATTTAAAATTTTCGTGCAATAAAGTAGAAAGTACCATTCACGCACATATTCAAACACTCCAATAAATCGTTATTCCTAAATTTGCCTAACCGGCTTACGTTTGCCCACCAAGTTCAACATATCACAATTCTATCATATTTAACATTATCAATACATCAAAATTAATCAATATTTATTTTCCTCCATTTTTAATCCCCACCTTAATTCATTTTTAACCACGTGATTAACCCATTTCAATACACAATCCACCAATCGAGAATAACGAAAATTCACCAATCATGCTTAGCACATCACACACCCAAATATCACCAACAGTTCACATCAACAAACAAACCACGGTATCGAATCACACGCAATCACAATCACATAATAATTAAATAAAAGAGAAGAAAGAATTGGACCTTAAATTTGAAGTTTTCAAACCCAATGTTATTCGAATAAAGAGAGTTCGCACCCAGAAACCTCGAGCCGAACCTTAACGCCAACAATCCAACTCGACAAATAATGACCCGTTCACCGTCACTTTTTACGCCGTCACTGTTCACCGGTACTGTTCACCGGTTACTGTTCACCGATTACTTTTTTTTTTTTCCGTTGTTGTTCTTGTTCTTGTGAGGAAGATTATTTGGTGATTCTTTTTATTGTGGAGAAGATGATGATCAAAGAATGAACCTCCTTTTTCTTCTTAGAATTTTCTTTTATAATGAGCATATATTTGTTATGATGTGAGAATTTTGGTGGGTCCCCCATATATTCTTTCTTTGTGGACAAGAAAAAGGAGGGAGGATCATATGGGTAGTTAGGGTAGGTGGAAGCTTTTGATTGGATAGGTTGTTAGGATAAGATAAATTAGCTAGAGGTATTTTTTTTGTTTATTTTTGTATTTTTGTGGGATATAATTACATGGGGTTGGACACATGGTAAGGTGAACTAAAAATGAATAAAATTAGACTTCGGGAGGTACAAAATTAGGTGTCTACATCATGCCCCCTTTGAATGTAAACACAAAGTGTTTTCAGACAAAAAAGTAGACAGCGAGACCAAATTTTGACCCGACCATTATTCAAAGAAAGAAGCAGAAGGAAGAAAGAAAACCGGGTCTTGACTTAAGACATCCTACCTACTCACATTATGAGAGGATCGAGTGACAAGTATCTCAACTTTTGGAGGGAGATGGACTATACTGAGTTGGAGAGTCGAGTGAGATTCCATCGAGGTTCCGGTCCGCGGCTCCGTCATTACATAAAAAAAAATAAAAATTACAAGTTAAAACATAAATGAAATTACAAAAATACTATCTATACAACTTCTATTGGTTCTTGACTCGACTTTCATCACCCTATTCTTCAGGCGGGCTCCTGACTTGCTATTTTTTTAACTTGTTGCTTGCCTTTCAATTTCTTCATCCTGTTCTCCAGGCGGGTTCCTGACTTGCTATTTCATCAACTTGTTGCCATGCTTTCAACTTCTGCACCCTGTTCTGCAGGCAGTCTCCTGACTTGCTATTTTTCAATCTGTTTAACTTTCAATTTCTTCACCTTGTTGCTTGGTTTTCCATTTATTCGCCCTGTGCTTCGGGCATGCTCCTGAAATCACATCAAAACTGAAAAGAAAATTATCCCAAATAAAGAAATGCAATTTCTATGAGTTAATTGGAATGACTCGACTAAAAGGTACGTCTTATAGGAATCCAAGGGGATGACTCGACTAAAAGGTACGTCTTATAGGAATCAAAGGGGATGACTCGACTAAAAGGTACGTCTTATAGGAATCAAAGGGGATGACTCGACTAAAAGGTACGTCTTATAGAAATCAAAGAAAATGACTAAAAGGTACGTCTTCTAGGGGTCAAAGGGGATGACTTGACTAAAAGGTACGTCTTATAGGAATCAAAAGGGATGACTCGACTAAAAGGTACGTCTTATAGGAATCAAGGGAAATGACTCGACTAAAAGGTATGTCTTCTAGGAATCAAGGGAAATGACTCGACTAAAAGGTACGTCTTCTAGGAATCAAAGGAAATGACTTGACTAAAAGGTACGTCTTATAGGAATCAAAGGGGATGACTCGACTAAAAGGTACATCTTATAGGAATCAAAGGGGATGACTCGACTAAAAGGTACGTCTTATAGGAATCAAGGTAAATGACTCGACTAAAAGGTGCGTCTTCTAGGAATCAAAGGGGATGACTCGACTAAAAGGTACGTCTTATAGGAATCAAAAGGGATGACTCGACTAAAAGGTACGTCTTATAGGAATCAAAGGGGATGACTCGACTAAAAGGTACGTCTTATAGGAATCAAAGGGGATGACTCGACTAAAAGGTACGTCTTATATGAATCAAGGGAAATGACTCGACTAAAAGGTACGTCTTCTAGGAATCAAAGGAAATGACTCAACTAAAAGGTACGTCTTCTAGGAATCAAAGGAAATGACTTGACTAAAAGGTACGTCTTATAGGAATCAAAGGGGATGACTCGACTAAAAGGTACGTCTTATAGGAATCAAAGAGGATGACTCGACTAAAAGGTACGTCTTCTAGGAATTAAAGGGAATGACTCGACTAAAAGGTACGTCTTATAGGAATCAATAGGAATGACTCAACTAAAAGGTACGTCTTATAGGAATCAAAGGGGATGACTCGACTAAAAGGTACGTCTTATAGGAATCAAAGGGGATGACTCGACTAAAAGGTACGTCTTATAGGAATCAAAGGGGATGACTCGACTAAAAGGTACGTCTTATAGGAATCAAAGGGGATGACTCGAATAAAAGGTACGTCTTCTAGGAATCAATAGGAATGACTCGACTAAAAGGTACGTCTTATAGGAATCAAAGGGGATGACTCGACTAAAAGGTACGTCTTCTAGGAATCAAGACTTAAGTTAGGAAGTGCATTACCTAAGAAGCAAAATTCAAATTGCCTAATCAAGGAAGTGTGTTTCCTTATCAATGTTGTTTGAATTATCAAATCAATGAAGTGCGTCTCCTTACCAAAGCTGCTTGAATTACCAAAACAAGGAAATGCGTCTCCTAGAGATCTTGAATTATGAATTTTACCATGATTTTGATTACCAAACCTGTGCAGCAACCTTGCCTCTTGCATTTGTTGAGGTGAGAAATTACGGCTTTTGATGTTTAGGCTCTGAAATCCTTGATCTGAATGCAACATGTATTCCTATTACATACAAAGAAAACTTGTGAGTTTAAAACATGGTGGCTAGTTTGTGGCTTTGGCTTTTGAGGCAATTGTTCCTGTCCCCGTTACATTTAGCTTTGCTTCCAACCATTAGCATATGTCATTGACTTGCTGTATCATTGACTCAAACTCAGCTTATTAAGAGTGACTCTGAAACAAACACAGTATTTCTGCTTTGTCGTGTTTCTCAAATAAATCCTTTGAACCTTGGTATTTCCATGAGTTCCCCGACTTCTCTGTTGACAAAACTTCCTGTATGCCTTTTTTGGGCTCACAATCATGTCTCTTTCATGTGCTAGCTTTTTTCTTGCTTTGTGCAATTAAAGAAGCTGGTAGCCAGTTTTAAAATCTTTTCTCACTTATTTTGACACGGACTTGACTCAAAGACAAGAAACAAAAAAAAAAGAATGACAATTTTTGTTTTGATAACTGACTTAAGAAAGATAAAATTAAAATAAAGAGAAGAAAGAAAAGACGATGAATATCCCCTTTTAAAATAAAGAAATGAAAAATTCATCTAAAAATGACAGTCAACACTAATGATTATGTCATGCATTTTGGATTAAGCAGCTTGATCTTTTCATCCAAACTTTCCACCCATTGTTGTTGAGTTAATGACCTTGAAACTGAGTTGCTTTCTTAGGTCAAATGCATTTAAGATCCCATTCGGCTAATGGCGCCTTGAAGGGTTTTAGCCAACAAGCTTCTTTCATTTTCTCTCGGCTCACTATCGTCTTATGGTGCCCGTGAGGGTTTTCACTAATAAGACTCTCTCATTTTTATTTCTCTCAACTTACCATCGCCTTATGATGCCCGTAAGGGTTTTCACCAATAAGACTCTCTCATTTTTATTTCTCTCTTGATTCCCTATGCTGAGGAAGACAAATAGTTCCCAAATGCATCATCATATCCCTTGCATGCTTAGCCTTAACATTCTCAAAGATTGATCTGAAGGTCTTTCTTTGGTTGTAGCTTGTCTTTTGGATAGGGTTAGATAGAAAGGATGACATAAGGCCCAATCGACACTTGAAGTGGGGTGGGACTTACAACTTTTGAAATCAACTCAAACAATGAGGATTAACTCATGCCCCAGTTTTTTTTGACTGGGTGACACTAAATTGTTTATTTGGTTGGACCGAGCCCTGAGTGGGGCAGCCTACGTATCTCACCCTTGAGAGAGGAGAATCAGGTCATGCGTAGTTCTGACAGCTTATTTTGCTTGATTCTGATTTTTTTTGTTTTTTTTTTCTTGACTCTTTTTTCTTTGTGATTGTTTTTATTCTAATTTTTCTTGACACTATTTTTTTCTATTTTGGACACATTTTCCTCTCTTCTCTTTTTGGAAGCTTTCTGACTCTATTGTTTTGCTCGACACTTTTCTTTTGAGTTTTGCTGACTCCATCTTGATTCCAAAAGAGGGGTATGAAAGAAAATAGGACTGAAGCTCAAATGGGATAAACAAAGGATGACCTGATGTTTGGATAACAGAATAAAATGCCTTCGTCATATCAATCCTTGAAAATGCAAGTACATATCATGCAATATGAAAGTGAGAGATGAAGATCTTTTGACATCTTTTACAACATTAACTTTGACTGAGTCTGCGCATCACTATATCTTCTGCGTTTATATGGCACACAACTCCACTTTTGTTGCACATTCCTCACATTGAATGACTCATGATTTTGTGAAGCTGATTTTCTTTCTGTTCCTCTTGATAGGATCACGTAGACACTGTTTGACCTAATTAAGACATGTCTTTCAATTGATCACCAAGTTATTCTCACGATTTTCAAAATAATAGCTTTAATTTTCAAAGAAGGTTTCAACTTGATCACCAAATGCCCCAACACTCTATCTATTTCCTCAGATGCTCTCTTTTTCTAACTTTAACCCTCTGATTCAATGTTCATTCTTAAACTGGATGTTAAGATCTAGCTGTAAATTTCACTAGCATATCATATCACTAGAGTCAACATAAAATGTACTATGTAAAAAAAAAACAAAAAAAAAAACAACAACACATATTTAAAACACAAAGAAAAAAAGGACACTCCATTTAATAAAAATGAAAGATAGAAGGGTTTGAACATAAACGACAAAGGGAAAAAACAAGATAAATTCCGAACTACAACCCTGAAATAATTCGGAGAACAGAAAATAAAACAAAACAAACTATCAAACCCCTTCCTGGTAAGGAGAGGGGTGACTTCTCCATTGCTCATCCTGACATGTTAGCCATTGGCTTGCATATCAACATGACTGGAGCTTCCACCACTGTCAGACACATTTCCTTCAACAAATAAGCTCTGGATCCCCATGCTTAACTCATTGCCTCCCACAGATTGTGCAGTACCGCGTGCTGGTGAAGAACTCTGTGGGATGGTCTAAGGGCCAATGTTTTGCACCACAATCAATTTATCTTGAATTATCTTTTCTATTTCTCTTTTCATAGTGCGACAATCTTCAGTACTATGACCCTGAACATCAGAATGATATGCACATCGCACATTAGGATCAAAGCTTCTTGAATGCGGGTCAGGAGTATACCCAAGGAGAGGAGTGATCATGCCCTGCTGTACCAATCTCTGGAATAAACTGGCATAGGATTCCCCAATAGGAGTGAAATTATCTTTTTCCTTCCTCCTCTTTGCGAACTCTGGCCTCGGATGAAATTTGGATTTAGAGGTCCCTTGGTAAATTTGTGGGGGTCGAGGACGATGTTGAGGGACAGGGGCATGCCATTGTGGATAAGAAGATGGATGAACATACAATTGTGCATTGTTCACAGGATATCGAGGAAGTGGAATGGGATTTCTTGGATTTCGGAGAAAGAAACCTTGTTGCAAGTGGTTATGTGGATCTTATATGTAAGCTCGGTATTGAGGCTGACAGTATTGGTGGGTTGAACCTCTCAAACTCTGCTTTGGCCCTGTCATGACAATAGGTGCATTTTCCTTCTTCTTTGCTTCAGTTTCCCTTGGTTGATTGCAATGTCGTCCCGAATGTTTCACGGAATCCTTCTGTCCATCAGGCTCCCCAAATTTTGATGTCTCAAAGCTGGGAGGAAGGTTAACACTTGAAGAGATGCCCCAGTTTTTATATGAAATATCTTCATAGCCCATAAGTCCAGGGGAATTTTTCATATCATTTTCTACACTCTTCACTTTTCCAACTATTTTCTCTGGCTCTTTTGGTATGCTAGGCTTCTTAGTAAGAAATTTTTGCAGTTCACTTAACTTAATTGTAGGCTCAAGAGTATACCAATGATCATCAACAGTATTGAGCGTGGAGTCACTAGTGGACTGGAAAATCACAATCGTTGGATTGATAGATAAAGTGGAAGCCTTAGTAGAAGGTTGAGCAACAAAAACACAGACGGTATGTGGTGTTGTGAATGTGGTAGACTTATACTGAGGAGATAAAGAAAGAGTGCTGGAAGTATTGAGGTGCATTTGACGTGGAATGGATTCTGAGGCATGATGTGGTGCATCAACAACAGTAGGAAACTAACTTTGCGATTTTGGTGGAAGACTCAATGTATTTGCAGGGTCAAAAGTGGGGAACGGAGGTGGAGGCAGCCCACTGGCCCAAGCTCGGTACATTCCTATCATTTGTTGTCTCAGTCTCAAATTCTCTTCCTTTAAACGCTCAATTTCCTGACTCTTTGTTTCATCCATGATGCCACTCTCTATATCCTTGTTGGACACAACTAACCCTTTCTTGGATTTGGTGTGATATAGAGGACCAGCCAGGAAACCACAAATCAACCACCTTAAACTAACTGAACAAGAGGTAACAAATATGTTAGAGTTCAACATTTTTTTTTTCAAAACCTCTTCTTTTTTTTTTCTTGAAGAAAAATCACCGAACCCTAGAAGGGCGCCTACGTATCTCACCCCCGAAAGGGGAGAATCAGGTGTGCGTAGTTCGTGAAGTTTTACCAAAATGGCCAATTAAAATCTTTTTTTTTTCTTGAAACTTTAAAAAGAAAAGAAAATAACAAATTATCAAAAGAATTGACGAAAATCTTTTTGCATTTTTTAGGTTTAAACTCCCTATACAAAAATGGAATCTATGATTACCAAAGAAGAATCTTTTTGGGTTTTCGATTTAGAATTTCATAGGAAAATGAAACTTGAAACTATTAAAGAAAAATCTTTTTGTAGTTTTCTTTTAGAGATGTATATGAAACACCTACTCTAAGTGAAGAGTGAAGAAAATATTTTTGAATTTTTCAGATTCCTGTACAACATGAAATCTATGGTTACCGAAGAAAATATTTTTGGATTTTCGATTTTAAATTTCATACGAAAATGAAACTTGAACCTATTAAAGGATTTTTTTTTTTTGCTTTCTTTTAAAGATGTACATGAGACACCTACTCTAAATGAAGAGTGAAGAAAATCTTTTTTGAATTTTTGAAATAAGATCTCCGAACCCATAATAGGTTGCCTACGTATCTCACTCCCGAGAGAGGAGAATCAGGGGTGCGTAGTTCGTCCAGATTGGACAATTAACGATTAACTAACAGATTGATCCTAACTTAAGGGCACAACCAAAGACAAACGAATAAAATCTTTTTGAGGTCTTTTTTTCCTTTTAATTAGACACTTCAACTAAACTGACACCAACAATTATGAAGGAAAAAAAAAATCTTTTTGGTATTTTCATTACATGAAATGTACAAATTTCTACCATTTTTTGCATTTTCTTTTATAAAAACTGCTAAAAAAAAATCTTTTTTTTGGAAATTTCAAATTATGAATGCATGCTAAAGGAGACAAATGAAAAATCTTTTTGATATTTTCGTTTTTGAGAAATGAGTGCAAAAGGTAATTTTTTTTTTTTTGAATTTTTGGATTGTGAAGAATAAAAGCCATAAAGAACACTAAAAGCTACGACACTCTTTTTTTTTTTCTTCTTTTCGACTCACTTCCCTTTTTTTCTCTATTTTTTTCAACAATTCTTGCCTACGCACCTTACTTCTAACACATGTTTTCATCAAATCAGTCCGTCAAATGACCCCATTACCCTCAAAGATGCAACATTTAGCACGTAAGGATGTGTTAGAGGTGAGTCTCCTACAAAGGACCAAGTGGGCCCCACTAGGTCTCAATATGATGCACATAAGCATGACCTAAAGGCTGACCTACGTTGTGGTTTACTAATAAGGCCGTTCGGGGGAGCATATGGTCGATAGTGGCCGCTTTGCTTTCCATCTACTCCATATATCCAACGGCTCCCACCCTAAAATAAAGGTGACTCAACTAGAGTTCGTGCGCACGACGTGCGCTCCGAGACTTGTTGCGGAAAGAATTGACTCGGGTTATGCAAATGATGCTAGATATAAAGCGGTAACACATAGGATAAATACTGTAAACAAAGAGCACGAAAATGCACAAAAGTGAAAACACAAACAAAAATCACAAACAATGCTTATACACTCGTAATGCCAAATAAAGCCTATACAACTCCAAAAAAAAAGCTTGGATTCTGAAATAGTCCCCAGCAGAGTCGCCAGAGCTGTCACACCCCTTTTTCGACTCCAAAAAAAAGATATGTATTTTATGGTTTGAAAGGGTTTTTTTATTAAAGTGACAAAATGAAGATTGGTTCCGAAAAAAGATTGTTTTTACATTCAAAATCAGAGTCGCCACTTGGCATAATCTGGTGTGCCAAGTCACTATTGGAAAATCCTTTTCGAAACCATTTGACTCTTTAAACCGGTTTACGAACAGAGATTCCGGCTAAGGAATTCTGTTGACCGAGGGGAAGGTGTTAGGCACCCCTCGATCCCGTAGTTCGACCACGATCGCTTGGTGGAGCGTATCGGCTAATTTGACATTACAAATGTACAAACCACATAAACACACAAAACAAGCAAACAAATAAATCACACAAAATTCAAAACAAACAAAAATAATGTTCAGTCCAAATTATACAATCCAAAATAAAAGAGGTGCTGAAATATAAAACCTATTCTATTCTAAACTAATTCTAAACTAAAATCCACCCGACGTTTCGGGCCTTGATCACGAGCCTCCTTTGCGTACATGCTACTTCAGGGCATTCCCCGGATAAATCAATACAAATCCTTCGGGGCATTCCCCGTCCAAATGAGTACAATTTAAACTTTTCGTGCAATAAAGTAGAAAGTACCATTCACGCACATATTCAAACACTCCAATAAATCGTTATTCCTAAATTTGCCTAACCGGCCTACGTTTGCCTACCAAGTTCAACATATCACAATTCTATCATGTTTAACATTATCAATACATCAAAATTAATCAATATTCATTTTCCTCCATTTTTAATCCCCACCTTAATTCATTTTTAACCACGTGATTAACCCATTTCAATACACAATCCACCAATCGAGAATAACGAAAATTCACCAATCATGCTTAGCACATCACACACCCAAATGTCACCAACAGTTCACATCAACAAACAAATCACGGTATCGAATCACACGCAATCACAATCAATAAGAATTAAATAAAAGAGAAGAAAGAATTGGACCTTAAATTTGAAGTTTTCAAACCCAATGTTATTCGAATAAAGAGAGTCCGCACCCGAAAACCTCGAGCCGAACCTTAACACCAACAATCCAACTCGACAAATAATGATCCGTTCACCGTCACTTTTCACGCCGTCACTGTTCACCGGTTACTTTTTTTTTTTTTTTTTCGTTGTTGTTCTTGTTCTTGTTCTTGTGAGGAAGATTATTTGGTGATTCTTTTTATTGTGGAGAAGATGATGATCAAAGAATGAACCTCCTTTTTCTTCTTAGAATTTTCTTTTATAATGAGCATGGATTTGTTATGATGTGGGAATTTTGGTGGGTCCCCCATATATTCTTTCTTTGTGGACAAGAAAAAGGAGGGGGGATCATATGGGTAGTTAGGGTAGGTGGAAACTTTTGATTGGGTAGGTTGTTAGGATAAGATAAATTAGCTAGAGGTATTTTTTTTGTTTATTTTTGTATTTTTGTGGGATATAATTACATGGGGTTGGACACATGGTAAGGTGAACTAAAAATGAATAAAATTAAACTTTGGGAGGTACAAAATTAGGTGTCTACAACAAGTAAAAGTAAAAATTGAATTAGAAAATTAGTGACAATTAAAAATAAACAAAGGAAGTATGAGGTAAAATTCACAAATAGTCATTTCCTGTTCGTATCAATAACAAATGTTGTTAATGTCATATTTTGAAAGTACTTTAGGTGAAACTCTATGAAAGTGAATCTTTTAAAATCATAAATGAAAAGTGATTAGTAAACACTATTTTTATTAATGAATACATTAACAAAATAGTCACTTCTTAACACTGTAGTTACTAAAATAGACATTGTAATACAGTTTCATATTCTAGAGATAAATTTAGAAAACAATTTGGTAGAGTTTGATATCTGAAATTTGAAGAAGCTCAATGATAATTACCATATGCAATTACAGTCAAACCTCTCTATAATGTGCATTTATCTGAACGTTTCATATCGATTCTGAAGATCGGACAATTATACTGAAATTTCATTATAACGAAAGACTATTATAAAAAGATTTGATTGCACGAATCTAAAAGTGGTTAGTCCGCGCTACTACGACTTATAAATATTGGTAGGTCTTTGATTTCCTCATTGGTGAATTGGTAGGCCTGTTCGTGGACTCATGGCCTTGTTTAGCTTGTCTAATATATTCATCAGAATATGGCCTAGTAGGTTTTGACTATGGGCTGGGCAGATAAGGTGACCTTAATGACACTAAGGATCCCTTAGGCCATATATTTTTTTCTAAGCAGTTTTTGGAAAGAACTTTGCAAAGAATGTTTAGCATATAATTTGTCATTATTCGGTAAATACTTTTGACAAATAATTTAAATTCTTAAATACTAGAAAAAAACTAGTATTTGAGTAAAATTTCATTTTTTGTGAACTTTTGAAAGTGAAATATGTTTCTCAATTACCATGGGTAAACACATGGTGAAACTTCACCCAAATGGCCAAATCTTCACAAAAAATGGACTTGCCAAAAATATTTGGAAATTGAAAAAATGGCCAAACGTTAGCTAAGTAGCCGCATGTGATGGCACTATTTAAAATGTTATCGAACCTCCTTTACCAATAAGGTGAAAATTGAAGTAACCAATCAACTCAGCTACTAAGGAATCCGACATTGCTTAAATTAATTCAATATTTTTTTTTTAAAGTTTAGCTAGTATATTGGAAAACCCCTATTGCCGCTTCTTTTTTGGTGAATTGTAAATAGCAAAATCAGACATTAATAATATATTAGGGACTCACTCTAATGCTTCTTTTGATGTATATGTCATTCACCTAGGAGTCTTTTAAGTTTTTTGGTTTGTAAATACCATTCATCTCTTGAGTGTTTTCAAAAGTAATAAATTAACTCTTGTTATATATATATATACACACACACATTGAAGGCCCGTGCTCAGCACAGGCTCAATATATATATATTTTTTATCTTGGTTTAGGTGATACAAATATAATTTAGATAATTAATCATTAAAATAATTTAAATTTTTAATTATTGTGATTTATAATACTTTTTCTTCTATTTCAATTTAAGTGACACTAATATAAGTTCGAGTGTCAATTGAATATTTTATATCTTTTATATTTTAAAGTTGTTAAATATGTGATTTATAATGCTTTTAGCATAATTTTTCTATAAAATATTAATACTCTCTCAGTCTCAGCTTACGTGTCTTCTCATTTTTAAATAATATATGTTACTTTATATCTTCTTCTATTCCATCGTAATTTTTGTGGCACTAAGATAATTTCGATAGTCAAATAAATATCTTATGTTGACATATCATTTTGTGTGTATTTTATGTTATTAATTTTTGTAATGCTTAGATGACGATAAAAATTAATTAGGGTGATATAATAAAATTACAATTGAAATAACAAAGCAGACATGTCTTAAATAACTTATAACAATTAATTAAAAGTGACAAGACAAAATTATTATAAAAAATACTTGTGAATAAAATTTAAATGAGTCTTATATAAGACATCAAATTAATTTAAAATATCAAGAGTGTCACACCCCTTATTCATACTCCGAAAAGATTTGATTTTTAAGAATTTGAAAGGGTTTTTATTTATTAAGTGACAAAAGATGAAAATTTATTTCGAAAAGGATTCATTTTATTCAAAACTCAGAGTCACCACTTGGCATAATACGGTGTGCCAAGTCACCTTTGGAAAACCCTTTTCAAAACGATTTTGACTCTGTAAAACTGATCCGCGAACAGAGATTCCGACTAAGGAATTCTGTTGATCGAGGGGAAGGTGTTAGGCACCCCTCGGTCCCGTGGTTTGACCACGATCGCTTGGTGGAGTGTATCGGCTATTTTGGCCTTACGAATGTATAAACCACACCAAAACACATAAAAAAATCAATCAAACAAACAAACAAAACAAATCAAAATTTAGTATTCAGTCCAATTATACAATCCCGAAATAGAAAATACTGAACTAAACCTATACTAAACTACAATAATCCTAAACTACGCTCTATTTCTTTCTCCACCCGATGCTCCGGGCCTTGATCGTGCGCCATCTTCAAGTACATGATACTTTGGGGCATTCCCCGGTGATTAAATACAATTCCTTCGGGGCATTCCCCGGTAAATAAATACAATTTCAATTTCATGAGATAAACTAGAAAAACATTCAACCCTTTCAACATTCCACGCATTCAATCAAATAACGAAAAAAAATACTTATTCCTAAATTGATGCCTACCCGAACCTATGTTTGTCTATTCATTTCCACATGTCATAATTCTTTCACGTTCACACAATATTCATGCTTATTCCGGATTAAACAAAATAATAATGAACCCAAGTCAATCTAATTCAACCCTGTTTATCAAGTTCTCAATTCCACCCCACTAACTTCGTTTTTATCAATCACACCCTCACCATTACTCCAATTCATTCCTCATATCACCGAAATCACATCGCGCACATAATCATCACATCACAACATCAACAAAAATCCATCAACCATGATCACACCACACATAATCATGATAATTCAACAAATCAAGGTAAAGAAAAGAAAAGAAGTTAAGAGAGTGGACCTTTCGACAATCAATTTCGGTTGATAATAATATTAAAGAAGCCCAAACTTAGAATTTCGGATGAAATAACCTCAAACGCGACTAATCCAACTCGGTAGTCAAGAAATTAAAGCCCGAAACAAATGGTGACGATCAGATCGATACGAGCAGGACCCGAATTCCAAACCAGTAACAAAATTAGATGAACCCAAATCGAGAAAAACAACCACAGAACCCACCCTGGACGCGAAGGTTAGTATTTTCCAACCCGTTCTACCTAGAAATCAAGAAAACGAGAAGATTCTTGGATTCTGGGACTGGACCTAATGGAAACGATGATCGAAAACCAATTCTGGCGAGATTTCGCCGGAAAATCAAAAGAAAAATGATCAATCTCAAACCCTTCTCATTCTCGGTTTCTAAATCTCTCTATTTTAAATCTCCCTCTCTCACTCGATTTTGTGTGTGCTGTGAGCTTCTTGAGTGTCTGTGTGTTTTTGCGAAGAAGAAGACCCGAAGAATAAAATGGAGTCCGTGTTGAAGATCTCACTGTGAAGAAAAAAAGGAAGAAAATAGGGTCTCTCCCATTTTTTTTTTCGTCCCCCTAATTGTGTGAGGCGTGAATATTGCCCTCCCTCTTCTCTGTGAGTATGTATATATATAAAATGGTCCACGAGTAGGGGTAGGGGGTAGGGTAGGTGGGGTCACGTGGGGTAGGGGTAGGGTGTGATATGTTTTATTTTGATTGGGTAGGTTGTTAGGATAAGATGTAGGGGTTAGGATAGATGTTGTTTTTTTAATTGGGTGGGTTGTTAGAATATTAGGATAAAACAAAATTAGTTAGGAGGTTGTTATTTTTGTCATTTTGTGGAGGGATTATCACACGGGTGAGGGTACACGGTAGGATAAGGTAAACAATAGGTAAAAACGATATCGGGGAGGGACGAAATTAGGTGTCTACATCATGCCCCCTTTGAATGTAAACACGAAGTGTTTTCAGGCAAAGAAGTAGACAGCGAGACCAAATTTTGATCCGACCATTATTCAAAGAAAGAAACAGAAGGAAGAAGGACAAATGGGTCTTGACTTAGGATATCCTTCCTACCCACATTATGAGAGGATCGAGTGACAAGTATCTCAACTTTTGGAAGGAGATGGACTATACCGAGTTGGAGAGTCGAGTGAGGTTCCATCGAGGCTCCAGTCTGCGGCTCCGTCATTACATCAAAAATGAAAATTACAAGTTAAAACATAAATGAAATTACAAAAATCCTATCTATGCAGCTTCTATTGGTTCTTGACTCGACTTTCATCACCCTATTCTTCAGGCGGGCTCCTGACTTGCAATTTCTTTCAACTTGTTGCTTGGCTTTCAATTGCTTCGCTTTGTTGCTTGACTTTTCATTTCTTCACCCTATTCTCCAGGCGGGTTCCTGACTTGCTATTTCATCACTTTGTTGCTTGACTTTTCATTTTCTTCACTCTGTTCTCCCGGTGGGCTCCGGACTTGCTATTTCTTCACCCTGTTCTTCAGGCAGGCTCTTGACTTACTATTTCATCACCCTGTTCTTCAGGCGGGCTCCTGACTTGCTATTTCATCACCCTATTCTTCAAGCGGGCTCCTGAAACCCAAAATTAAAACTAGAACGAAAATTATCCCAAACAAGAATTATAATAAAGTAGTATTTCATTTTGAAAGTGTTGTCCCATTTTTCAGGAGGGTCCTGAACAGAAAGTAAAGTCCCATTTTTCAGGAGGGTCCTGAGTTGAAAGTAAATTCCCATTTTTCAGGAGGGTCCTGAACAAAAAGTAAAATCCCATTTTTCAGGAGGGTCCTAAACAGAAAGTAAAGTCCCATTTTTCTGGAGGGTCCTGAACATAAAGTAAAATCCCATTTTTCAGGAGGGTCCTGAACAGCAAGTAAAATCCCATTTTTCAGGAGGGTCCTGAATTGAAAGTAAATTCCCATTTTTCAGGAGGGTCCTGAACATAAAGTAAATTTCCATTTTTCAGGAGGGTCCTGAACTGAAAGTAAAATCCCATTTTTCAGGAGGGTCCTGAACAGAAAATAAAATCCCATTTTTTAGGAGGGTCCTGAATTGAAAGTAAATTCCCATTTTCCAGGAGGGTCCTCAACATAAAGTAAATTCCCATTTTTCAGGAGGGTCCTGAACAGAAAGTAAAATCCCATCTTTCAGGAGGGTTCTGAACATAAAGTAAAATCCCATTTTTCAGGAGGGTCCTGAATTGAAAGTAAATTCCCATTTTCCAGGAGGGTCCTGAACATAAAGTAAATTCCCATTTTTCAGGAGGGTCCTGAACAGAAAGTAAAATCTCATTTTTCAGGAGGGTCCTGAATTGAAAGTAAAGTCTCACAGATGTGCATTTCCAATGGTAGCTGAATTAAGTGAAGCGAATTTTCCCCTATTTCAACAAAGAAAATTTGTCAGTTAAAACTTAGTGGTGGCTTGCAGCTCTTGGCTTCTCAGGTATCTGCCCAGCACTCGTTCCTTTCATCTTCGTTCCAAATCGCTGACACTTGCCCTGTCTTGCTCCATCATTGACCCGGATCCAGATTGAGGGAGGTGAGTTCTGACTCGAACAATGGGCTTCCATTTTACCATACCTCTGAGGTGCACCCTTCTTCCAAATCTGAATGCTTCCACGAATCCAACAGCCTGTCGGTTGATAGACTTCCCTTGTTTCGTGTTGAATTACGATCGTATTTCTTTCTTGTGTTGTTCCTTGGCTTTTCCTCGTATAATTGGAAAGACTGGTAGTAAATTTTGAAATCCTTTCTAGCTTGTTTTGACACAGACTTGACTCAAAATGTTAAGAAATGATGGTGACTTTTATTTTGATAAATGACATAAAAAGAAAAGACAAAAAACATGAATATGTAAATGAAAAAAAGGGCAATGTCCCATAAAGAAAAACTTATCTGAATACGACAACCAACTCCAATGAGTATGACATGCATTTTGGATTGAGCTGTCTGATCTTCCTATCCAAACTCCTCATTTATTGTTGATTTCGTGCCTTTGCCGCTGAGCCTCTTCTTTAAATCCATTGGACTCATTCATCACATTCGATTGACGACATCTTAAAAGACTTTCGCCAACAAGTCTCTTTCTTTTCACTTTTCACTTTTTTCTTGAACTCTCCATCGCCTTACAGTGCTCGTGAGGGTTTTCACCAATAAGACTCTCTCATTTTTATTTCTCTCCACTCATCATCGCCTTATGGTGCCTACAAGGGTTTTCACCAATAAGACTCTCATTTTCATTTCTCTCAACTCACCATCGTCTTATGATGCCCATGGGGGTTTTCACCAATAAGACTCTCTCATTTTGTACTTCTTTCCTGATTTCTTATGCTGAGGGAGACAAGTGGTACCTCACAATGTATCATCATATCCATTGCATGCTTAGCCTTAACATTATCAAAAATTGATCTGAAGGACTTTCTTTGGTTGTAACTTGGCTTTTGGATAAGGTTAGAAAATGATGGCAAGGGGTTCAAACGACACTTGAAATGGGGGTGGGACTTACAACTTTTGGAATCGACTCAAACGACATGTTAACTCATGCCCCAATTTTGTTGACTGGGTGAATCTTAAATCTTTATTTGGTTGGACCGAGCCTGAAATAGGGCAGCCTACGTATCTCACTCCCGAGAGAGGAGAATCAGGTCACACGTAGTTCCATCAACTTGTTCTTTGTTTTGATTTGATTTTTTTATTTTATTTTCAAACTCTTTCTTTTATTCTTATTTTCTTGACATTTATCTTTGACTCTATTTTGATTCCAAAAGAGGGATATGAAAGAAAAATAAATGAAGCTCAAACGGGTAAACAAAGGATGACACAATGTTTGGATAGAAGAATAAAATGCCTTCATCATATCAATCTTTAAAAAATGCAAGTACTAAACATGCAATAAACTCAACAAAGGATCAAATATCATACATAGTATCTTTTGACCGCATCAGAATTGATATCCATTTCTGCCATTTTGCCTTCAATATATGTCAAATATAAGGCTCCATTGGGCAACACTTTCTTCACAACGAAGGGACCTTGCCAGTTAGGGGAGAACTTGCCTTTCGCTTCAACCTGGTGAGGAAGGATATGTCTCAATACCAACTGACCAACTTCAAAATTCCTGGGACGGATCTTTTTGTTATACGCTCGAGCCATCCTCCTCTGGTATAACTGGCCATGACACACAGACGTTAGCTTTTTTTCCTCTATCAAACTTAAATGTTCCAGTCGGGTTTTTACCCATTCGTCATCATCAATCTCTGCTTCTACAATGACTCGAAGAGAGGGAATTTTAACTTCCGCAGGGATGACTGCTTCTGTCCCATACACCAATAAATATGGAGTTGCCCCTATTGAAGTGCGAACAGTGGTACGATACCCTAGCAATGCAAACGACAACTTTTTATGCCACTGTCTAGACCCTTGTACCATTATTCACAGTATTTTTTTATATTCTTATTGGCGGCTTCTACAGCACCATTGGCCTTTGGGCGATATGGAGTAGAATTTCGATGTGCAATCTTAAAAAGTTGACATACTTCTTGCATCAAATGACTATTGAGATTGGCAGCATTATCTGTAATGATCATCTTTGGAATTCCAAATTTACAAATGATATTGGCATGAACAAAGTCTACCACAACCTTCTTTGTCACTGACTTGAAAGTTACCGCTTCTACCTACTTTGTGAAGTAGTCAATGGCTACCAAAATGAATATATGTCCATTTGATGCCTTTGGCTCAATCGGTCTAATCACATCCATTCCCCAAGCCACGAACGGCCACGGAGCGGCCATTGCATACAACTCAACAAGAGGAGAACGTATCAGATCGCCGTGCACCTGACATTGATGACACTTTCGAACAAATTGAATAGAATCCCTTTCCACAGTAAGCCAGTAATAACCTGCTCGAAGAATCTTCTTTGATAAGACATGACCGTTCATGTGCGACCCACATACTCCAGAGTGTATTTCAACCATAATTGTCGAGGCTTCTTTTGCATCGACACACCTCAAAAGTCCCAGATCTGGGGTTCTCTTGTACAAGATTCCCCCACCTAAGAAAAATCCACTAGCCAAACGCCTAATAGTCCTCTTTTGATCATTGGTGGCATACACTGGGTATTCTCCTTACTGAATGTACCGCTTGATATCCAAGAACCATGGTTCTCCATCGAGCTCTTCTTCAACCGCATTACAGTAAGCATGCTGATCACGACTCTGTATATGTACTGGATCGATATAGGCTTTGTCAGGATGTTGGAGCATTGAAGACAGAGTGGCTAAAGCGTCAGCAATTTCATTATGAATCCTTTGAATATGCCTAAACTTTACTAACACAAACCGCTGACATAGCTCCTACAAGCATTGTCGATACGGGATGAGCTTCAAATCTCGCGTCTCCCAATCGCCTTGAATTTGATGGACGAGCAAATTCGAATCTCCCAACACCAATAATTCTTGGACTCCCATATCAATAGCTAACCTCAAACCAAGGATGCAGGCTTCATACTCTGCCATATTGTTAGTACAGTAGAATCGAAGTTGTGATGTTATCGGGAAATATTATCCCGATTCAGAGATAAGAACCGCACCTATTCCGAATCCTTTCATATTGACAGCTCCATCGAAGAATAACCTCCAACCTGGATCAGAATCTATAACGACTTCATCGACACACGACACTTCTTCGTCAGGAAAATATGTCTTTAATGGCTCGTACTCTTCATCAATGGGATTCTCAGCAAGATGATCTGCCAAGGCTTGGGCTTTCATGGCGGTTCGAGTCACATATACAATGTCGAACTCGGTAAGCAATATTTGCCACTTCGCCAATCGACCTGTCGGCATAGGCTTCTGAAAGATATACTTCAAAGGATCCATGTGGGAGATGAGATAAGTAGTATAGGATGAGAGATAGTGCTTCAACTTTTCTGCTACCCAAGTTAGGGCACAACACGTCCTTTCAAGAAGAGTATACCTAGCCTCATATGCGGTGAACTTCGTGCTAAGATAATAAATAACCTGCTCCTTTTTGCCTGTGACATCATGTTGACCCAGGACACAACCAAAAGAATTGTCCATGACTGATAAATATAAGATCAAAGACCTACCAGGCTCCGGGGGTACGAGCACGGGCGGATTTGACAAATATCTTTTTATTCAATCGAACGCTTCCTGACATTCTTCAGTCCATTTTACCCCAGCACTCTTTTTCAGCAACTTGAATATGGGCTCACAAGTGGTTGTGAGTTGAGCAATAAACCTGCTAATGTAGTTCAGTCTACCAAGAAAACTCATCACCTTCGTCCTATTCTTGGGCGGGGGAAAATCCTGAATGACTTTGATTTTTGAGGGATCCAATTCAATTCCCCGACGGCTGACTACAAACCCCAACAGCTTTCCAGATGGAACTCCAAATACATATTTTGCTGGGTTGAGTTTGAGATTATACCTGCGAAGCCTTTCAAAGAACTTTGTTAAATCTTTAACATGGCCGGCCTGACTTTTTGACTTAATAATCACATCATCCACGTATACCTCAATCTCCTTATGCATCATATCATGAAACATAGTGGTTATGGCTCTCATGTAATTTGCTCCCGTATTCTTCAAACCGAATGGCATCACTCGATAATAATAGGTCCCCCATGGTGTGATAAAAGACGTCTTCTCCGCGTCTTCATCATCCATAATGATCTGGTGATATCCGGCATAGCAATCCACAAAAGAGGCAACCTTGTGTTTAGCGCAGTTGTCTAACAAAATATGGATGTTGGGCAGTGGAAAATCATCTTTCGAACTTGATCTGTTCAAATCACGATAATCAACACACACTCGAATTTTGCCATCTTTCTTTGGTACGGGAACAACATTGGATAACCACATGGGATAACGAGCCACTCAAATTACTTTGGCTTCAAATTGTTTCATGATTTCCTCTTTGATTTTAATAATTACATCTGTTTTGAACTTCCTCAACTTCTGTTTGACAGGAGGGAACGCGGGATCAGTTGGCAATTTGTAAGCCACTAATTCAGTGCTTAAACCAGGCATATCATCATAAGACCATGCAAAAACATCCTTACAACCAATTAATGCTTGAATCATTCTATATTTTAGCTGTGGCAAAACATGTACACTGATTTTAGTTTCCCTAACATCTTCTTGATCCCCTAGATTTATTGGCTCAGTCTCATTCAAATTAGGATTCGGTTTGTCTTCAAACTGTTCCAACTCTTTGCTTATTTCTTCTAGTGCTTCTTCTTCATCATATTCCCCATCCTGCTTCATTACATCTTGATTAGTTTGGATTTTAAGGTCAGCCTGAAAATTCCGCATGCATGTCATGTCATTAGAATCAGCATAAAGAGAACTGTGTAAGAAAAGAAAAACAAAAAAAATATATTAGACACGAAATAAAAGGGACATTGCATTTCATTAAATAAAATATAAAACGGTTTAAACATAGATACCAACATAACATAAGCAAACTAAAATCCGAATTACAACCCTGAAATAGCTCGGATAAACAGAAATAAAAACAAAATAAACTACCAAAACTCCCTCCTGACGGGGAGAGGAGTGGCTTCCCAATTATTGAGCCGGACAGCTGGACCTATGAGTTGCACGTCTTCCATACTGGTACCTTCTCCTGTTTCGACCATATCAATATCAATAAAAAGGTTCTGGCAGTCATCAACCAATTAAACTTCAAATTCCACATGCTTCGTGACACCGCTCTTAACAAATGATTCACTGAGTAGTGGCATTGGGCAAGGGAGTGACCATGTTTCCTTTTTCCTTCCCTTGGCTTTCCAAACGTGCCGATGTTATCACTTGGACATATGGGACAAACTATACCGTGCAGAGATGCTCCCAAACCCTTTCCTGGCTCAAATCCGTATTTCCAAAGTTCACTCACCATCATGATAGAAGCGGAAGACAATTGTGGTCCCGGTATAACCTGACATTCAAGAATACGATTCACTGGTACTGTATCAAAAATTTGATAAACGAATGTCTCATCTACGTTATTTGCTTCAATAAGAGACAAGGAAGAATCTTCGTAGGCGGACAAATCTTCTTCACCGTGAATAACCACTTCTTGCCTATCATGCTCAAACTTAATCATTTGGTGCAGTGTAGATGCAACCGCCTTGGCCTTATGAATCCATGGCCTTCCCAACAACAGATTGTAAGAGGAGTCTATATTCAATACTTGAAACTCTATAGCGAATTCAACAGGCCCTATGGTCAATATTAGTTCCATTTCGCCAATGGAATTTGATTTTGCACCATCGAAAGCCCTGACACATACATTGTTAGGCCTGATCCTCTCTGCACCAATATTTAACTTTTGCAAGGTAGAGATAGGGCAAATGTTTGCACCTGAACCTCCATCAATCATAACATGAGTGACATAGAAATCTTCACACTTCACTGTAATGTAAAGGCCCCGGTTATGTCCTGTACCTTCAATAGGCAATTCATCGTCAAAAAAGCTGATCCGATTGACCTCAAAGATTTTTCCAACCATTTTCTCAAGTTGGTTGATTGTAATCTCCCTTGGAACATATGCCTCATTTAATACCTTCAGTAAAACATCACGATGCTCCTTGGAGTACAACAACAAAGATAAAAGGGAAATTTGAGCAGGGGTTTTCTTCAACTGGTCTAATATTGAATACTCTGGCAATTTCATCTTTTTCAAAAATTCTTCGGCTTCTTCCTCGGTGATAGGCTTTTTGAATAATGACGGTCCACTCACCGTTGGCTTGGACTTTCTTAAGCTTTCAGGCACGAAGCATCTTCTTGACCTAGTCAAACCCCCTACCTCATCTACATCTTCCACTACTTTTTTTCTATGATAGGTCATCATAGTTCGCCTATAATTCCAGGGAACCCTTTTCGTATCGACTATCAGAGGTTGGGTCACCGGTTTGAGGACAATAGGCGCTGCCAGTGCTTCTTTCACCGCCAGGATGGGCTGACTCAGAGCTCCCACCACTGTCAACTTAGGTTTATCCTGACTTAAATCAACATACCTTCTGGCGCCCTGTACTGTGATCAGGGGTTTCTTTGTGCTTTCTTGGGCTTTATCTTCTCTCATTCTTTCCTGGCTCAATGACATTGCTTTCAAAGACTCCGCTACATTCACCGATTTCTCCTCAATGGTCTGTATCTTGATAATAGGCTTATAACCCCTCAAAGACTCTTTCCCATCATATATCAATTCTAACATATTGGCTTCAGCATGGGTTGGCAGTGGATTCTGGTTAATGTTTGGACCCTCCGGGGCCTGGACCAACATTTAATTTGTGTCAATTAAATCTTGGACGACTCTTTTTAAATGCCAGCATTTCTTGATATCATGGTCTGGCATATCAGAACAGTACGCACACCTTAAAGAATAATCGAGATTCCTCGGCGGTGGATTTGAAAGCCTTCCTTGAATTGGGCTTAAGACCTTCAACTTTCTCAACCTATCAAACAAGCTAGCATATGACTCCCCAAGAGGTGTGAATTGATTTTTGACCGCCTTCTCTTTCCTATACTCGGGCCTAGGTTGAAAACTGGGTCTGGAAGGGTTTTGGTAATTTGGTGGAGTGAATGGGCGATTTTGTGGGGCTTGCACGCGCCACTGCGGGTAAGAAGGGGTTTGGGCATATGGCTGCGCGCTATATACTGGGTACGGGGGTGGTGGAATGGAATATAAAGGGTTTTGTGGAGGGTAGTAATGGTGGGAAGGAATATATGGAGCTTGGGCGTAGACTTGGGTTTGGGATTGGGGATAGGGGCGAGGTGGTCTTTTGGGATAGGAATGGGTTCCAGCTACGACAGTCGTCATGTCCTCTTTCTTTTTTTTACCTCCGAATGCGCCAGATCCACCTTGAATCACTTGTGTGGTGGCTTTCAATGCGGCAAAGCTCACTATTCATCCGGTCTTGATTCCGTCCTCTATCATCTCCCCTATTTTGAGGACTTCAATAAAAGACTTTCCCATTGCCGGGAGTAAATGTTGAAAATAAGTCCCATCCTGTGCCTGAATGAAAACCTCTACCAACTTACTTTATTTCATCGGAGGCTTTACCCTGGCGTCCTATTCACGCCACCTTATCGCGTATTCCCTAAAACCTTCAGTGTTTTTCTTCTTCATGTTAACCAAAGATTTTTCGTCCGGAATCAGGTCGATGTTATACTGAAAACGTTGCACAAACTCAGAAGCTAAGCCATCCCAGTTGTTCCACTTGTCGATATCTTGATCGATAAACCATTCTGAAGCCAGATCAGAAAGACTCTCGCCAAAGAAAGCCATGAGCAGCTCTTCCCTTCCTCCTGCAGCCCTCAACTGGTTGCAATAGCGTCTCGAACTTAGGCATTTTAAAACCGAGGGGAAGGTTGATGTCTGGGAACATGCACAGATCTTTATAAGAAACACTCTTATAACCTCCGATTCCCTGGAAATTCCTCATGACCTGTTCTAAACTTTTTAACTTCCGCGCTATGACTTCCTGTTCCTCTGTTGCGACAGGTTTCTCTGAATCAAATGGAAATGCAGGTGGCTGAGTGTACCCATACGGTTGATTCATTCTAAAAGTCGACTCTGGGGCATAATACTGACTATCTGGAACCTTCAATACTGGCTCACTGGCAGACCGAGGAAGCCTCATTATCGGGCGCATAGCATATGCGGGAGTTTCAGGCGGTGGCGGAGCCACGAATACCGGTGTAATTGGTGGCGCCGACTGAGCAGCGGGTCTTGATTGGGGAGCTGCCAAGGGCACACCAGAACTGCCAGGATAATAATGTCGCGGAGTGAATCCTGGCGCGTGCTCAGGTGACTCAGTAGGAACAGAGAATTGCGCCTGAGAGAGCGGTTGGCAATTAGAGATATTCCCAAGACCTTCAGGGAGCAGAGAAGGAGGCATTCCGCTGGCCCATGCCCGGTGCAAATCTATCAATTGTTGTCTGAGCCTTACTACCTCATCATTGTGTTCTGAACTTTCTTCCCTGTGATCCAGATCCGGGTCAATGAGCGAATTTTCAATCTCCCTGCTAGCCATAGCGAGCTTTGCTTTGGATCTAGTGAAGTATGGGTGACTAGCCAGAGTGCTTCAAACCTACCACTGTTATCTGAAAGAACATGCTCATCAAAGACGACATCCGTTAGGATTAGGGCACACAACAAGCATGGGAATCATATTGGTAAAATTGTCCTAAATTCATGTTCATTTCTACCAGCTTTTGAGGGTAGCGAGGTCATTTCAACATCATCCCGATTTTTATCTACATTTTTTTTTTATTTTTTTTATTTTTTTTCGTATCCATCTCTATTTTTTCCACTTCTCTCGTTATCTACCTTTATTTTATTATTCATTATGGCTTTTTTTTCTTTAAAAGAGGAAAAATAATGAAAAACAACGAAACAAAATGATTAGATCGAACTCAAAAGTAGGTTGCCTACGTATCATATTGTACATGAATCAGATCTTGCGTAGTTCGGGCAGCTTATGCATAAACATCACACAATTGAAGGTTTTTTTTTTCATGAAAAACGAAAACAAGTAAACAAAAAAAAAGACGTAACATCCTAACATTTTGAAGAAAGAAAACAACAAAAACGTATAAAAAGTTTGGGACCACTTTAAAACTAAACAACAAATACGAAACAACATTCTAGACACCTAAGACGACATAGGCGAAATTACTAATAAAGCCCCTAATACCAAAACAACTTGACTTCGACTTAAAGCAGACACCACCCTACAATGACAGACACATAAAAGACTCAACTGAATAAAGATAAGAAATGCTCTTTCAGACTGGTGCTCTGTGTGATGACCCTGGCTGAGATGGACCTGCTTGTGAAGTTCTCTTTCTCCCATTTAAACTTTGTAACATATCCTGTAAAGACACCCTGATATTTGGGAAAAAGCTTCGGGCTCGTATTCCTGCCTCATGAGGAGTGCACTTGGAAAGATTATTCTGACACCTTTCTACAGTCTTGAACAAATCTGCTAACTGAACTCTCAATGTCTCCACTTTGGACCCCGCACTTTCATCCTGATAGTCGTCAACTATGCATTCTTCCTGTATTCTCCCTCTAAGTTGCGCTGGTAAGGGTTGACTGATACCCCGAGGGACAGATTAAAACTAGACCCCATATCCCTGAGTGTACCTCGAATTATCCAAACTTTCTTTGAGAGTGTCCACACCTAGTTTTGTTGCATGCTTCCAGAACTGCTCGTATTTGCTTTCACCCAAGGCTTGGTCCTTGAAGTACTCTACATCCTTCAGAAGATCCACTGCTGGTGGCACGTCCTGCAGCCTACCCAACTGGCACATTACCCTGGAAGGACTGTATGGTCTAGTGCAATTGAGCCCTAACATAACTAAAGGGAGCTGCGTCTGACAACCCAACAAGATTATCTTCGGTCGAAGCCACAGATAAGTCCACAAAATGTTATCCCCGGTTCTTGACTCAAGAAATTCAATCCAAGCCTCGACTCCCACGGGTAGCGAGAATTTATCCAAACGCAACCTGGAGTCCATGGCTTTCACTCAATTGGGTATACAACGATCTACCACGTCTGGTCTAACTAAAGAAGGCGCATGCAAATGCTCCATCATCCATAACTGCAATGTCAGGTTACTGCCCTAAAAAAATCTCATCCCCCCTTCACTTAGGTTAAAGCCTTATATATTTCTGTTAAGATCATGGGTATGAGAGTGAACCTGCCCTTTTGATTAATGCCCTTGTTGTTTTGATCCTTATGAAATAGAGCCATCACCACAGATTGCAAACGGGTATTAATACGTCTTTCTTCTAGTGGAAACACTAAAATACCTAACAAAGCGAGGGTGAAGACTTCAAGACGCTTTCTCTCCCATTTCTCCTTAGTTACATGAAATTTATCCCAAAAGCAATCAAAACCTTCCGAGGGCCGAATCTAACGAACAAAAAATCTAAAGAAACCCACGAATCACTTAAACAACCCAAATGCATACCCTTACTTTTTAAACCACAGGACTGCAAAAATCTCACGCCAGTATGATTTCACGCTCGGATCATATCCTTCTCGATATAGGGCAAATGCAACAAACCGGATATTTCTGCCAAAGTAGGAGTCATTTCACATTCCCCAAACCTGAACACTAAACTACTTGGATCCCAAAAGGTCAACAAAGCCTCTATTAAATCTGGACGAGGGGTAACATGCAGAAGTTCCGTAAGATCACCTAATATTTTAATCAGTTTCTGCTGATCAACATAGTTAAACATTTCCCACCACTTGATTAACTTTTTGGGCACCTTGACAACCATCAGGACTATAGACTTGGTGGACAAATCCATCCTGTAATAACACATAAGACGTTATCTCAAAAATTAGACAGGAGTAGAAGATTCCCAACCCTTGGGATTTTTGACGCAAGCATATGTCGATGAGACAACCCACATTCATGACTCCAATTTGCCGAACAGAAGTACTGAGCGAAATCAGTCTACTTGGCTAACAACTCTTGATTACGGGGGAAGAGACCTAGGCTAATAATAAGACAAAAGCCAACACAAAGATTACCGGACCCACCGAGGGTTGCCTACGTATCCCAACCCGAGGGAAGGGAATCAGGTATGCGTAGTTCATCCAGCTTGGACAATTAACGATAAACAAATAAATTGATCCTAACTTAAGAGACATAACCAAAAACAAACAAAATAAAACTTTTTTCTTTTGATTTTCAACTAGACACTTCACCTAAGACTGACACCACCAATTATGAAGAAAAATCTTTTTGGTATTTTTGCTTTTGACAAACAAGTAGAAAAGGCAAACAAAATCCTTTTTTTTTTCATTTTTTTTTTGAACTTACGGTGCTTTGAGAAGATAAATGCAAAACGTAAAAAAAAATCTTTTTGAGTTTTTGGATTGTGAAGAACAAAAACCATAAAGAATTCTAAAATAAACTACGACATTCTTTTTGATTCATTCTTTTCGACTCACTTTTTTTTTTATATATATATTTTTTCTCTTTTTTTTTTGTTTTTCGTTTCCCTACGCACCTTACTCCTAACAATTTTTTTTTTTCAAATCAGTCTGTCAAATGACCACGTTACCCTTAAAGATGCAACAATTAGCACGTAGAGATGCTTTAAAGGTGAGTCTCCTACAAAGGGTCATGTGGGTTTCGCTAGGTCTCCGTATGATGCACATAAGCATGACCCAAAGGCTGACCTACGTTGTGGTTCACTAACAAGGCTGTTCGGGGGAGCGTATGGTCGATAGTGGCGGCTTTGCTTTCCACCTACTCCATAACACCGACGGCTCCCCCCCTAAAATAAGGGTGACTCAACTAGAGGTTGTATACAACACGTGTACTACGGACTTGTTGCAGAAAGAAGGCCGGGGGTGGACTCATGATGACAGATAAAAAGCGGTACACATAGGATAAATACTATAAACAAAGAGCATGAAAACGCACAAAAGTGAAAACAATAACACAAACAATAATCACAAACAATGCTTATACACTCGTAATGCCAAACAAAGTCGATACGACTCAAAAATAAGCTCGAATTCTGAAATGTCCCCAGCAGAGTCTCCAGAACTATCACACCCCTTATTCATACTCCGAAAAGATTTAATTTTTAAGAATTTGAAAGGGTTTTTATTTATTAAGTGACAAAAGATGAAAATTTATTTCAAAAAGGATTCATTTTATTCAAAACTCAGAGTCGCCACTTGGCATAATCCGGTGTGCCAAGTCACCTTTGGAAAACCCTTTTCAAAACAATTTTGACTCTGTAAAATTGATCCGCGAACAGAGATTCCGACTAAGGAATTCTGTTGATCGAGGGGAAGGTGTTAGGCACCCCTCGGTCCCGTGGTTTGACCACGATCGCTTGGTGGAGTGTATCGGCTATTTTGGCCTTACGAATGTATAAACCACACCAAAACACATAAAAAAAATCAATCAAACAAACAAACAAAATAAATCAAAATTTAGTATTCAGTCCAATTATACAATCCCGAAATAGAAAATACTGAACTAAACCTATACTAAACTACAATAATCCTAAACTACGCTCCATTGCTTTCTCCACCCGATGCTCCGGGCCTTGATCGTGCGCCATCTTCAAGTACATGATACTTTGGGGCATTCTCCGGTGATTAAATACAATTCCTTCGGGGCATTCCCCGGCAAATAAATACAATTTCAATTTCATGAGATAAACTAGAAAAACATTCAACCCTTTCAACATTCCACGCATTCAATCAAATAACGAAAAAAAAACATTTATTCCTAAATTGATGCCTACCCAAACCTATGTTTGTCTATTCATTTCCACATGTCATAATTCTTTCACGTTCACACAATATTCGTGCTTATTCCGGATTAAACAAAATAATAATGAACCCAAGTTAATCTAATTCAACCCTGTTTATCAAGTTCTCAATTCCACCCCACTAACTTCGTTTTTATCAATCACACCCTCACCATTACTCCAATTCATTCCTCATATCACCGAAATCACATCGCGCACATAATCATCACATAACAACATCAACAAAAATCCATCAACCATGATCACACCACACATAATCACGATAATTCAACAAATTAAGGTAAAGAAAAGAAATTTAGAGAGTGGACCTTTCGACAATCAATTTCGGTTGATAATAATATTAAATAAGCCCAAACTTAGAATTTTGGATGAAATAACCTCAAACGCGACTAATCCAACTCGGTAGTCAAGAAATTGAAGCCCGAAACTAATGGCGACAATCATATCGATACGAGCAGGACCCGAATTCCAAACCAGTAACGAAACTAGATGAACCCAAATCGAGAAAAACAGCCACAGAACCCACCCTGTACGCGAAAGTTAGTGTTTTCTAACCCGTTCTACCTAGAAATCAAGAAAAAAAGAAGATTCTTGAATTCTGGGACTGGACCTAATGGAAACGATGATTGAAAACCAATTCCGGCGAGATTTCACCGGAAAATCAAAAGAAAAATGATCAATCTCAAACCCTTCTCATTCTCGATTTCTAAATTTCTCTATTTTAAATCTCCCTCTCTCACTCGATTTTGTGTGTGCTGTGAGCTTCTTGAGTGTCTGTGTGTTTTTGCGAAGAAGAAGACCCGAAGAATAAAATGGAGTCCGTGTTGAAGATCTCACTGTGAAGAAGAAAAGGAAGAACATAGGGTCTCTCCCTTTTTTTTTCTGTCCCCCTAATTGTGTGAGGCGTGAATATTGCCCTCCCCCTTCTCTGTGAGTATGTATATATATAAAATGGTCCACGGGTAGGGGTTTGGGTAAGTGGGGTCACGTGGGGTAGGGGGTAGGGTGTGATGTGTTTTATTTTGATTGGGTAGGTTGTTAGGATAAGATGTAGGGGTTAGGATAGGTGTTGTTTTTTTAATTGGGTGGGTTGTTAGAATATTAGGATAAAATAAAATTAGTTAGGGGGTTGTTATTTTTGTCATTTTGTGGAGGGATTATCACACGGGTGAGGGTACACGGTAGGATAAGGTAAACAATAGGTAAAAACGATATCGGGGAGGGACGAAATTAGGTGTCTACAAAGAGTTAATTTATCATTTTATGTCTAATTTATTTTTTATTAAACATTATTAATTTATTAATACTTAAATGACTTATAATAATTAATTAGAAGTGATATAGTAAAATTATGATTGAAGCAGCTGAAGAACGTAGCACAAAACATCAAGAGTTAATTTATTATTTTATTTTGATTTTATTTTTTAAAATTTATCATTTATTTCTGATTTTTTAATTAAATATTATTAATTTTTAATACATAAATGACTTATAATAATTAATTAGGGATGAAATAGTAAAATTACGATTGAAGCAGCTGAAGCAGGCAGCTGTTCGGCATGTTTTAATTTATTATTTTATTTTGATTGAAACAGTGCAAACAGGGCGTTTTCGAGCCAAATCGATATGCTATAGCCCACAGTTCCGGGGGTGGGCCCCGGGTCCTGGCGTGTTTGTCACACCCTTTTTCCGTACTCCAAAAGAAAGAATTCGTTTTAAGATTTGAAAGGATTTTTATTATTAAAGTGACAAAATGAAGAAAATTTGTTTCGAAAAAGAATTATTTACATTTTTTGATTCAGAGTCGCCACTTGGCATAATCGGGTGTGCCAAGTCACCTTTGGAAATCCTTTTTCAAAACTGTGTTTGACTCTTTTAAACTGGTTTGCGAACAGAGATTCCGGCTAAGGAATTCTGTTGACCGAGGGGAAGGTGTTAGGCACCCCTCGGTCTCGTGGTTCGACCACGGTCGCTTGGTGGAGCGTATCGACTAATTTTGACACTAAGAATGTATAAATCACACAAAAACACATAAAAAAATCAATCAAGCAAACAAAATAAAACAATATAAAATTTAGTGTCCAGTCCAATTATACAATCCAAAAAAATTGCAGAAATATAAACCTATCTAACCTACACTAATCCTAACTACGCTCCCATGCTTTACCCGATGCCTCGGGCCTTGATCACGAACCATCTTCGAAGACATACTACGTCGGGGCATTCCCCGATGAATAAATATATGAAACGTCGAGGCATTCCCCAGCCAAATAAATACACTTGAATCAAATACGATAAACTAGAAAGAAACATTCACACGCATATTCAAATATTCAACCAAAACACAAGTTCTAAATTTGCCTATCCGCACCTACATTGCCTATCCATTTCGGCCTAAACATACTACTATTGTGTTCAACAGCATGAACCTAAATTAATTCGATTTCAGCGTCATCAATATCCATTTCAAGTCAAACCAAACAATTCAAATTACTTCATTAGTCTGCGATTCTGATCCCCCACATTTATACATGACAGTTTTTAAACCCGAGCACAATTATCCTTCCATATCATCATCGATTTCATGCTAACAACTACTTATTCAGGTAAAACAACATCAATCACCAACAAAAATGTTCAATTAACAAACAATACACTACCACAACATCCACGTACTAAATATCATAACAAGGAAAACAGAGAGTAAGGATTAGAAATGGACCTTCGAAGAAACGATTTCGTGATAATATGAGTTAAAAGAGATCCGCAGTCGAAACCCCGAATAGAAACCTCAACGACGAACCAACTCAATACAAAAACCAAAATCGAAATCTGATTCAAATACCAAATTCACAAAGCAAGGAACCCCAACGATGAATAACCAAATTAGTATCAAGAAACCCCCACCCGAACAGATTTGAAAATCGATAAAAAGTCTCGAAATTGAACAACCGACCTAGAATTGAACGCCAACAACAAAAATCCAAACTCGATTTCGGGTAGAAAACTGAGGGCGAGTACAAATTTAAACTCCGATGAGCTACCCGCGATAGAAATTGACTGGAATAGACCAGATTCTAGCTAGATTTTATCTAGAAAATAATAAGACTGAGAGGATTTAGGGGGGATTTCAGGATGGAGCAGGCCTAGACGATGAGTTTGACATTGATTCCGGCTAGATTTCACCGGAATCCGAAGAGAAACGATCAAATAATGGTCTTTTGTTTCGTTCTCTCTCCTCTCTTTCTACTTTTGCTCTCTTTCTTTTCTTTTTTGATCATCCAGTTCTCGATTTCTCTACTGTGCGTGTGAGTTTACTGTGTGTATGTGTGTGCAATAGTGTATGCGTGAGGATTCTATATTTTTTGTGGAGTGATAAGAGAGTGTTGGTGAAGTTGTTAATGGAGAAGAAAAGAAAGAAAAAATGGAGTCCCTTTCCCCTGCTTTTTAGTTTTGTGCAAATGGTGTATATGTATATTGTTCCAGGGAATTCTCCTTTTTTTTCCAGGTCTCCTAGGTGTCTTTTTTGTATGTATATCTTTTTCCTTAGTGGACAAGAAGATAAAAAAAAATAAAAAAAGGGTTCACGTGGGTTGGGGTCGGGGTATGTGGGGTGAGGGTGGTTAGGTGAGGGGTGTGGGGTGTGGGGTGATGTGTTGTTTTTTAATTGGAGGGATAAGGGTTAGGTGTCTATTTTAAATTGGGTGGGTTGTTAGGATGTTAAAAAGAATAAAAGTTTGTTAGGGATTTTGTTGAGAGTTATTTTTTGTATTTTTGTGGGATGTAATTACATGGGTAGGATAAGGTAAAAATGGGTAAAACGATATCGGGGAGGGACGAAATTACGTGTCTACAGTGTTGTGGGCCAAAAATCGATCAGGTCGTGTCAGGGAGGCTGGAGAGCGGTCTAGTGTGTGCCTTTGGGATTTTCGGGGCCATTTGGGTGGTCAAATGGGCGAAACAGCGCGAATGAGGCATTTTGGGGCCGAGGTCCGAGCGTGCTATAGCACATGGTTCCGGGGGTGGGCCGAGGTACGGACGTGCTGTGGGTCGAAAATCGATCGGGTCGTGCCAGGGAGGCTGGGGAGCAGCCTAGTGTGGGCCTTTGGAGGTCTTCGGGGCCATTTGGGTGGTCAAACTGGCGAAACGGCACGAACGGGATATTTTCGAGCCAAATCAGTGTGCTATAACCACAGTTTTGGGGGTGGACATCGGGTCTGGGTGTGCTGTGGACCGAAAATCGACTGGATCGTGCCAGGGAGGCCGGGGAGCGACATATTGACAAGCTCCTCAAGGAATCTAATAAATCAAGCTTCAATTCTTTCAGTTTACTCCTGGCAAAGGACCATGACATATCTCTTGTAAACTGGAAAGATCGATGAGATTCAGCAACTCCAAAACAGGAAACACACCAAGTCCTTGAACAACAGGACTTCTTGTGTTCTTGAGAAACTCCATGATATCACAGTTATTGATCTGCAATGACCTTCACATGCTGAAAAGCCATCGGAATCAACTCTTTCAGTGCATTCTTTGAACCTTGATCTCCAACTAAATCTAGCTATTCTGTGCCTCTTAATGTTGACCATATCCTATCAGCTAAAGGATCCATTGTCGAGGAGATTTTCGACATTGTTAGGCAGGACATCTCTTATTTTGAGGAAAGAAGCATGTTTCTTGGAATACCTTTCCCTAGTTACGTTACTTTCACGCAATTTCTATTGTAAGAATGCTATTGTAATTATAATTGCACTTCCAAATTTTATTAATACCAGTTTGTTACAGATTTCAAGTTTGGTTATTTGTGCATTTGCCCCAGAGAAAAAAAAAAAAAAAAAAGACGAAATAATATCATCCTTCACCGTAAATAAAAATGTTCTTGAATTCAAATATAGAATTTTCTGCTCAACACGAATTTAGTAATTCAATACGAGAATCCACATTGGATACCTTGCAAAATTTATGTTCTTTGTTCCTAAACCTATGATTCGGAAACTAATTAAGGATGACATAACTTGAATTATTTCATCTCTTCTTTATGGTGAAAATTGTGATACTTATGAATTAAGCATTACATTTTAAAAGGTACTTCAAAAATATTTCGATAACATTAGAACAGTAATTAGGAAAAACTTCCTAAATAACCAAACATCCGTACCATAACTATTAGATCTCTCTACTCCCAATTAATTACATAATATCCCACTTCTTAACAATTTTGAATACATGTCACCGATAACCAGTCGTAACCCCTAGGATATCTGAGATACATGGATCTACTGCATTTAGCTGGAAACCCTCCGATACATGCGTAAACAGACCTGGGCTACCACTTACTATGGACTAAATTGATTTACTGGGCCTTAAAAATAGTCCAATATTTTCTGAAGCTAAATCAGGCATTTGTAAGGTGTATAAATATGGGCTTCCTACCAGCAGCCCAGGGTTCAAAACTTTCGTGGGCTAAAATGCATTTTCTAATAAGTGGCCAATTTAACCCACTATTTAAGTTGCATCCAATTTTGTAAAAGTATTTAAGTCATAGCCAGTATTGGAAAGTACTATTTAACTGTGTAAGAAAAGGACAAACAGAAAACCTTATGAAAGTTTAGTTCAAAATTCAGGCATTTAAAACAGTTATAATTTTCATCTAAAATTTGGATACGAGTTCTGAAGTATTTCGAAATTTCGAACGCGTGATCTGAATTTGATTTTAAAACGAATAAACTTATAATAGTGGTCTTTAAATCAGCTTTTGTGCACTTTCCCCATTTTTACCAATCAAATGTTAGAGAATAGTAGTACTTAATAAATGAAGTTCTAAAGGCACACAATATCAGCATGCCCTTTAACATAGCCTCAACTAATATCTTTATTCGTCAACTTTGGGTGTGCACAATTACGCACTTGAACTTGTATAAAGATGAACAAGTAGACATATGTGTCCTATGTGGAACCTTACACGGCAATTCACGTCCTGCATGGCATCCTATGGATATTATGTCACGTCGGATGTGTGTATCTACTTATTTAACCTTACATGACAATTCACGTCTTGCATGACATCCTACACGTATTATATCACGTAGGACGAGTGCATATACTTATCTAACTTTATACAAATTTAAGTGACTTCTTGTGCACATCCAAAATGAAGGGCGTAAATGTAAACTGAGATCATATTAAAGGACATGTTTATATATTATGCCTTTATTATTTGAATTTAAAATTATTATAGAAACAAAAGGGATGACAAATGAGGTGGGGTGAGAGGCTTAAGCTATATAGTAAAAGTCTGTGTTTCTTTAAATTGACATTTGACAATTGATTATCATGTTATAGCTTTTTGATTATCCGTAAAACTGGTCCATGTAGTCATTAATCATGGATAAAATTGGCCATAAAAGTCAAATGTGTCCAAGTCATCTTATAAACATAATGTTGAAGAGGAGAAGGATTGCACTTAGGTATTGTTTCTTTAACTCTTTTTTCTTTTGTTGTTGGTGGAAGTACATTATCCAAAACACTTTTATGAAATTGAAACAATGAGTCAAATTAAATGCATGATGCTTTAGTTTCTTGGTTAGTTAGGTCATTGATAGCAATATGTATATGACTTTCAACTATGAAAAAACTGGAATTTGAGAGACTTGGTGTGTGTTTGGCATAGGGATGAAAACGTTCTCCATTATTTTATGTCTAAGTTGGTTAAAATATGTTGGTGAACATTTTTGAAAAAAAGTTTCTTAAAAATCAGGAAAATGAGGAAAGTATGTAAAACAAGTTTCATAATAACTAAGTGGCGTTTATGTCGACTCATGGGCAGAACCACCTTAATTAGCTTGGATGAGAGATGGTTGCACGGCCTTTACTAGAAAATTATGTGGTATATATAGGTTAAATGTTAGCTATTATGACTATATATTTAATTTACACACACTTAATATAACTGAGAAGAAAATTCGCACACTCGTTGACAAATTTCCGACTCCACTACTGATATATTATATGTCGACGGTCTCCGCAGCCTTACCTCTCCCACACCAATCCCACTTGCCCACCCCTTATCACTAACCGTTTCACACTTCATCAAGACGAAAATCATGTCTTTCCTTCGAATACCATTTGCCTTTTTCTCAGCCAACCAGCAAATTAAACCAACGAATTCATATTTCATTCCTTTTTGCTTATATGATTCATAAATTCTTTCTTAATTTTCATTCAAAGTTGTTTTCTGGACTTTTTATCACCCTCGTAATATTTGCCTAAATCTTTAAAGTCCTTTGGAGTAGGATTTTACGTTTACTTTCAAAATATCGAAAAATAAACAAGAAAATCATTTATTTTTAGGAAAACACTTCCCTTCATAGACCAAACACACCACTAGTTAATGACAACAAATCAAAATTCAAGCATCAAATTTCACTTTGTGAAATAGTTTAATTAAGAATCTCGAAGCATGTGACTTTTGGTATTTGGTTTGTGATGAACATTTCTTTACACAAAATCCAACTTTATACATACGAATTATACTAGCATAAAAAAGTAGTTATATCTTTATCCAAGATTATGTTCTAAAGAAATGTCTTTGAAACGTCATGAAGGAATCATTTTACCTCCAAGTATCATTGACCACTTGACAACATTATCTGTTATATCTTCTTTATTTTGCATCTAGGATTTGCCTTTTGCCGGCCATTTTCTTAAATAATTAAAAAATGTTTAAGTGAAAAATTTGACAACATTAACATTAATTGTTATTTCAATTATATAGAAGAGGTGGTTTCGATCTCTCGTGTAATTATAAAAAAAAAACCACCTACTTTCACTTAATTATATACCATGTCTCAATATATAATGATTCCATTGTTTCATCATAATGGTCTAAATATTTAATATATTCTATTAATTTATATTAATTAACTATAACTGCACATTGGAAGTAAATTTTATTTATTTATTTAATTGGCTATCATGTTCAAAACTAATTTGTTACCACAAAGCACAATAATTAATAACTTAAAATATTTTAAAGACAGAGAGAAATTTTATAGACTCTCGTTATTTTAGCAATGCCACATAAATTGAGATGAAAGAAAAAGTACTGCAAATCATAATAATTAACAACTTAAAATATTTAAAAGATATATAAAAATTTTAGTTGACTCTCAAAATTGCATCGAAGCCACATAAATTGGGACACAAGGAGTAAATATATTATTTGATAATTACGTAAAAATTATTATAAATCACAATAATTAACAAGTTAAAATACTTTTTTAAAAATAGATAAAAGTTCTATTCAACTCTCAAAATTTTATCAATGCCGCATAAATCATGACAAAATAAAAAATTATCACCCCTAATTATTTATTATGTCACTTCTACTTAGTTGTTGTAAGTCATTTAAGACATTTATGCTTCACTGCTTCAGTCGTGATTACCATATCACCCCTAATTATTTATTATGGTCATTTAAGCATTGTGCCACATAAGTTGAAATAGAAAAAAATTAAAAATCACAATGATAAAAAATTAAAATTATTTAAAAAATATAATTGGCTATCGTCGACACAAAACTCTGGACAACGAGAGTAGCATATATTATTCAAAAATTACATAAAAAGTATTATAAATTAAATAGTTAACAACTTAAAATATCTAAAAATAATTCAATATGCTATATATTTAAAAAAAATACATGAAAAATACTAGAAATCACAATAATTAACACCTTAAAAAATTTAAAAGATATAAAATATTTGATCGACTCTTGAAATTATATTAGTGTCACTGAAATTGGAATAGAAGAAAAGTATTATAAATCACAATAATTAAAAATTTAAATTATTTTTAAAATATAATTGACTATCAATGCCACAAAAATTTGGACAAGAAAAGTAACGTATATTAATTTCAAAATTATATAAAAAAATATTATAAATTACAATAGTTAACAACTTAAATTATCTAAATACATATTAAAATAACATATGTTGAACCCATGCTAGATTCCGGATGAATCCTAGAAAACATATGCAATTCTTTATTAAAATTTTTTATTTAAATATATCAAGATTAAAAAGATAAATAAATATTTTAATGTTGGGTCTGTGCTAACACGAGTCATGCTCTCTAGTAATATAATAAAGAGAAGAAGAACATTTAAAATTTAAAAGAAAAAACATTTCTTTTTGTTTGTAGAAGGCACATGCAACCATTCGTGTGAACTATCACCAAATTGAAATCGAATTTATATTAGAGGTCATTGTTTAACATGTTATAGGTGATTGTCTTTCTTATTTTCCATGTTAGTATATTCTTTTATTTATGAATCATTATCTTTTAAATGACAACTTGATCGATGTCTGAACTTTTTTTTTTATTTTGTTAATGTATAAAAATTAGTTTTAACATGTTATAAGTGATTATTATTTTTATTTTTTATTTTAGTATATTCTTTTACTTAATGAACCATTATCTTTTAAATGATAATTTGATTGATGTCTGAATTATTATTTTTACTCTGTCAATGTATAAAAATTAGTTTTAACATGTTATAAGTGATTGTTATTCTTATTTTTCATTATAGTATATTCTTTTACTTAATGAACCATTATCTTTTAAATGACAACTTGATCGATGTCTGAATTATTATTTTTACTCTATCAATGTATAAAAATTAGTTTTAACATGTTATAAGTGATTGTTATTCTTATTTTTCATTTTAGTATATTATTTTACTTAATGAACCATTATTTTTTAAATGACAACTTGATCGATGTCTGGAATTTTTCTTTTTTTTTTTACTCTGCCGATGTATAAAAATTAGTTTCATTAATATTGTAGGTACTAAAGCATATATTACCAAGTTATCTCCCAGAGTTTCAAGCTCAAAATCTCTCAATGTTTTTTAAGTCAAGTTCATTGCATGGGGTTTGTCTAGTACTATTTATCTTTTTTGTATAATTTGCGAGTTATTATACTAAAATTAAACAAAATTTACTTTGTGTGCACTCGAAATAGCGACTGCGAATTCGCTTAATTATTAAAAGAAAAGCATATATCGGTAGAATCTATCTCCTTATCTTTTGGAACATATATATTTTGACCAATAAATGATCCTCCTATTCTTTTCTCCCTTTTGTTTCTCCCACTAGAATATTAATCTTTTTCAAAAATGGATCTCCCTTTATATATAGTTTTTATTTCACAAATTCCAATTACTAGCTAGTTGTACTTTAATTAATTAATACAAGATTTTACCAATTAAACGATTTGGTCGCGTCTGATTTAAGATATTATGCACGTAAATTATACATAGACTTGAAAATTCGTGACAAATATGGCACCAGATCAATAAGATCAACTATATATAATATATTATATAGAATTTATTATTGTATATTTACTAACCATACAAATGAGTTTTTACAAAATGATCCGTTTGGAGACATTTTTATATATAGGTGTTGGTTCTCCGTCCATATATTATAGCTAATAGATTTCACATACATTTTACCTAAGTTGCTCCAACTTTCTAAAAATGTTGTTGTACTCTTCAAAAGTACACTATTTTTAGAGAATATGACATGCATCCATCGACATTTGTAAAGAATCCGAACAACATAGATATTCTTCACATACAGTTAATAACAAATACAGTTTGAGAACACATATCGAATTGGCACATACAAATGATGTAATCAATCACATACATTCAGTTTCTGCTTTGAAAATACATGCATACACATATAGTTAAAATCAGATATTGTATTCGCGTACATGCATGGAAACCTACTTTCTAGCAAAACTAACAAGTATATTTACAAGTACAACAACACCGACGAATCTAGTATAATATCCATAAGTGGGGTACGGGAGGGTAGAATGTAAGCTAACCTTGCTCCTACTTTTGTGGGTTAAAGAGGTTGCTTTCGATAGACCCTCGACTCAAAAGAAATGTTTTCACAGCAGGAAACACAATTACAAGTGGGCAAATTTAATATACAAACTTTAATATATACTGTCATGTCGATGAAGGAATTTCAGATATAGCACAGATTCCATTTATCACAAGCTTTGCTGTATACCATCAACGTATATATCTTCCAACTAAAATATTCCCTGAATATATCAGAATATGAAAGGTATAGTACCCCAAATGTCAAAACCCTAAAGCAAGTTGTCTAAATTTAAAGGGGAAATTAATTCTCTATTTTTTAACATAGTTTAGACACTAATTTTCAGACCACAATTATAAAGAACATGCGAGGTTAGACTACGTACAATCAACCCTTATGATCTAACCAGGGGCGGATCTATATAGTAGCTTGAGGGTGCCACGGCACCCGGTCATCTCGGTAGAAACTCTCTCTATATAGGTATATATATGTCAAATATAGTATAAATTTAAAGCATGACACCTGCTTTAAAATGTTTGATGTAGTGTAGATGGCAAATGGCATAGCATTTGCTTCCAAAGTCCTGAGTTCGAATCCGACATTGGATGATGTTTTTGCACAATTGTTTTAGAAGACATTTGAAAATATTTAAAAATAGTATGATTTGAACCCTAGACATCTTCTTTATAAGTTTTAAAATGTACCAATGAGCTAGGACAAATAATCAATATGTTCTTTCTTAATCCATTTATTTTTCAACTTTTTTTTTTTTGCAAAAGCACTTTTAAATTTTTCGATGAGAAATATCTTTTTAATTAATAAATATTAAAAACACTTTTGAGCAATGTAGACACCAAATTTCGTCCCTCCCCGATATCGTTTTTACCTATTGTTTACCCTATCCTACCGTGTACCCTCACCCGTGTGATAATCCCTCCACAAAATGACAAAACATAACTAACCCTATCTTATCCTAACCACCTACCCAATAAAAACATAACACCTCACCACTACCCCACGTTACCCTACCCCCCTCTCTTTTTCTTGTCCAAAAAGAAAGAGCACAATATATACCCACACATACACACAAAATAAAGGGGGAGAACAAAAAAAAAAAAAGGGAGAAAAAAGAAAAAGAAGAAAAACCATCAGCATTTTTCCTTCTCTCTAGACTCACACTCTCTCTCTCTCATAAACGTCGCCGGCGGCGACCGGAGCTCCGGCTGCCACCACAACACCACCATCTTCTCCCTCTCTCTACCATCTCTCTCTCCCCAAAACTAAAAAAAAAGAAAAAAAAGAGGAAAATCCGCGACACCACCGTCACTCCGTCCGCCCAAGACTACCAGATCCGCCGCTGCCGTCCCCTCGCCTCTTCGTCTGACCGACGACGGCAACAATAACGTCGTCGTCACCGTTCGTCAGACAGAGACCCGAACCGACCGTTGTCGTCCTTCCCTCCCCCCGCTGACAGCAGTCACCGTCAACGACAGCCGGTTCCGCCGGCGAAACAACAAAACCCCATCCTCGTCGGAGAACTGCCTCCAGATCTGCCGCCGCCAGCAATCGTTGCTCCGGCTGCGGCGCGTCGGCCAGCTCCGGCCGCCGTTTCTTCCTCTTTCCCTCTCCGGCGATAACGTCGTCTCTCCGTCACCGGAGCTCCCCGGAGCTCGATCCGCATTGGGTTTGGTTTCCTGCGGTTTGTTGGTTGATCTTGGTTTTGATTATTTCTTGGTTCGTCGTCGATAGTGGATCTCGAGTCGTCTTTATCGAATCGTGTTGTCGTTCTCGGTTGGTTTTCGTATATAAAAGTTTGTCTTCACTGGTTTTGGAGTTGTCTGGATATTATTTTAATACCGAATTTTGTTTGCTCGTTGTGAGGTTCTCCGGTCGAGTATTCTGGTCTTCGGATTTCTTATTATCGATAAGGATCAATTTCATCGAGGTCCATTTCTTCTAACCGAATCTTTAATTTATTTTGACTTTTTATTAATGTTGTTGGTATGGATGATTTATTTGTCGTGTGTTTGGTTTGAATCTTCATTGTTTGTGTTGCGTTTGATGTTGGTTTCGGATTATGAGATGTGATTGAAAAATCGAAGCATGCACTAATCATGTGGTTTAAAGGGAATTCGGGGCGCGAGTTAAAAAAATCGTTAAAGTGAATTAGGATTAATTTTGATTTGTTGTGGTTTCGATTCGTCGTTATTGTTACTTTTACGTCTAATTATCAATTTCGTGATAGTATCATGGTAAGTCAAGCGGGTAGGCAGTCGTAGGTTCGGTTAGGCGAAATTTAGGAATAAGTGTTTCGTTGGATGTTGGAATGTGCGTGTGAATGTTTCTTTTAGTTTATCGTGTTTAATTTGGATGTATTTATTTAGCCGGGGAATGCCCTGAGATCGCTTGTATTTATTCACCGGGGAATGCCCCGACGTATCATGTTGGCGGAAAATAATCGTGATGAAGGCCCGTGGCGTCGGGTAAGGCATTGGAGCGTAGTCTAGATTTAGTTTAGATTAGGATTTATATTTTCGTATTTTTTCTATTTTTTGGACTGTATAATTGGACTGGACTTTTACGTTTTTGGACTGTTTTGTTTTGTTTATTGTTTGATTATTTTGTGCTCTTTTGTGTGGTTTATACATTTCATAATGCCAAAATAGTCGATACACTCCACCAAGCGACCGTGGTCGAACCACGGGATCGAGGGGTGCCTAACACCTTCCCCTCGGTCAACAGAATTCCTTAGCCGAAATCTTTGTTCGCAAACCGGTTTAAGAGTCAAATGATTTCGAAAAGAATTTTTCAAAGGTGACTTGGCACACCGGATTATGCCAAGTGGCGACTCTGAATAAAAAATGCAAATAATCCTTTTTCGAAACAAATTTTAATTTCTTGTCACTTAAATAATAAAACTCTTTCGAACTTTAAAAATGTATCCAATTTTTGGGGTACGCGTAAAAAGGGGTGTGACAGCTCTGGCGACTCTGCTGGGGAACATTTCAGAATTCGAGCTTATTTTTGAGTCGTATCGGCTTTGTTTGGCATTACGAGTGTATAAACATTGTTTGTAATTATTGTTGGTGTTATTGATTTCACTTTTGTGCGTTTTCGTGCTCTTTGTTTATAGTATTTATCTTATGTGTTACCGTTTTATATCTGTCATCATGAGTCCGCCCCCCGGCCTTCTTTCTGCAACAAGTCCGTAGTACACGTGTTGTACACAACCTTTAGTTGAGTCACCCTTATTTTAGGGGGGAGCCGTCGGTGTTATGGAGTAGGTGGAAAGCAAAGCAGCCACTATCGACCATACGCTCCCCCGAACAACCTTGTTAGTGAACCACAATGTAGGTCAGCCTTTAGGTCATGCTTATGTGCATCATGCGGAGACCTAGCGGGACCCACATGGTCCATTGTAGGAGACTCACCTCTAAAGCATCCCTACATGCTAACTGTTGCATATTTAAGGGTAACGTGGTCATTTGACGGACTGATTTGAAAGAAAAAAAATATTTGTTAGGAGTAAGGTGCGTAGGTAAAAAACGAAAAAAAAAAAGGGAAGAAAAATAGAAAAGGTGAGTCGAAAAGAATGAATCAAAAGGAATGTCGTAGTTTATTTTAGAATTCTTTATGGCTCTTGTTCTTCACAATCCAAAATCTCAAAAAGATTTTTTTTTTTTTTTTATACGTTTTGCATTTGTTTTCTTAAAATACCGTAAGCTCAAAAAAAAAAAAAAAAGGAGGTTTTGTTTGTCTTTTCTACTTATTTGTCAAAAGCAAAAATACCAAAAAGATTTTTTTTATAATTGATGGTGTCAGTCTTAGTTAAAGTGTCTAGTTGAAAATTCAAAAAATTTTATTCGTTTGTTTTTTATTGTGTCTCTTAAGTTAGGGTCAATTTATTAGTTAATCGTTAATTGTCCAATCTGAATGAACTACGCATACCTGATTCCCTTCCCTCGGGTTGGGATACGTAGGCAACCCTCGGTGGGTTTGGTAATTCTTTGTGTTGGCCTTTATCTTATTATTAGCCTAGGTCTCTCGCCCCATAATCTAGAGTTGTTTGCCAAGTAGACTGATTTCGTTCAGTACTTCTGTTCGGCAAATTGGAGTCATGAATGTGGTTTGTCCCATCGACATATGCTTGCGTCGAAAATCCCAAGGGTTGAGAATCTTCTACTCCTGTCGAATTTTTGAGATAACGTCTTATATGTTATACAGGATGGATTTGTCCACCAAGTCTAGAGTTCTGATGGTTGTCAAGGTGCCCAAAAAGTTAATCAAGTGGTGGGAAATGTTTAACTATGTTGATCAGCAGAAACTAATTAAAATATTAGGTGATCTTACGGAACTTCTGCATATTACCCCTCGTCCAGATTTAATAGAGGCTTTGTTGACCTTTTGGGATCCAAGTAGTTTGGTGTTCAGGTTTGGGGAATGTGAAATGACTCCTACTTTGGCAGAAATATCCGGTTTGTTGCATTTGCCCTATATCGAGAAGAATATGATCCGAGCATGAAATCATACTGGCGTGAGATTTTTGCAGTCTTGTGGTTTAAAAAGTAAGGGTATCCATTTGGGTTGTTTAAGTGATTCGTGGGTTTCCTTAGACTTTTTGTTCGCTAGATTCGGGCCCTCTGAAGGTTTTGATTGCTTTTGGGATGAATTTCATGTGACTAAGGAGAAGTGGGAGAGAAAGCGTCTTGAAGTCTTTACCCTCGCTTTGTTAGGCATTTTAGTGTTTCCACTAGAAGAAAGACGTATTAATACCCGTTTGCAATCTGTGGTGATGGCCCTATTTCATAAGGATCAAAACGACAAGGGCATTAATCAAAAGGGCAGATTCACTCTCATACCCATAATCTTGACAGAAATATATAAGGCTTTAACCGAAGTGAAGGGGGGGATGAGATTTTTTGAGGGCAGTAACCTGATATTGCAGGTATGGATGATGGAGGATTTGCATGCGTCTTCTTTAGTTAGACCAGACGTGGTAGATCGTTGTATTCCCAATCGAGTGAAAGCCATGGACTCCAGGTTGCGTTTGGATAAATTCTCGCTACTCGTGGGAGTCAAGGATTGGATCGAATTTCTTGAATCAAGAACCGAGGATAACATTTTGTGGACTTATCTGTGGCTTCGACCGAAAATAATGTTGTTGGGTTATCAGACGCAGCTCCCTTTATTCATGTTAGGGCTCAATTGCACTAGACCATACAGTCCTTCTAGGGTAATGCGCCAGTTGGGTAGGCTGCAGGACGTGCCACCAGCAGTGGATCTTCTGAAGAATATTGAGTACTTCAAGGACCAAGCCTTAGGTGAGAGCAAGTACGAGCAGTTTTGGAAGCATGCAACAAAGCTAGGTGTGGACACACTCAAAGAAAGTTTGGATAATCCGGGGTACACTCAGGGATATGGGGTCTGGCTTCAATCTATCCCTCGGGGTATCAGTCAACCTTTACCAGCACAACTTAGAGGGAGAATACAGAAGGAATGCATAGTAGACGATCATCAGGATGAAAGTGTAGGGTCCAAAGTGGAAACACTGAGGGTTCAGCTAGCAGACTTGTTTAAGACAGTAGAAAGGTGCAGAATAATCTTTCCAAGTGCACTCCTCATGAAGCAGGACTACGGGCCCGAAGCTTCTTCCCCGGTATCAGGGTGTCTTTACAGGATATGCTACAAAGTTTAAACGGGAGAAAGAGAATTTCAGAGGCAGGTCCATATCAGCCAGGGTCATCACGCAGAGCACCAGTCTGAAAGAGCACTTCTTATCTTTATTTAGTTTGAGTCTTTTATGTGTCTGTCACTGTAGAGTGGTGTCGGTTTTATGTCGAAATCAAGTTGTTTTGGGTATTAGAGTCTTTACTAGTAATTTCACCTGTGTCATCTTAGGGGTTTATAATGTTGTTTCGTATTTGTTGTTTAGTTTTAAAGTGGTCCCAAACTTTTGTACGTTTTTGTTGTCTTCTTTCTTCAAAATGTTTTATTGTTACGTCTTTCCTTGGTTTGTTTATTTTCGTTTTCGCAAAAAAAAAAACAAAAAAAAGGGTGGGTAGTGTTTATGCACATGCTGCCCGAACTACGCAAGATCTGATTCATGTACAACATGATACGTAGGCAACCTACTTTTGGGTTCGATCTAATCATTTTGTTTCGTTGTTTTTCATTATTTTTTCTCTTTTAAGGAAAACAAAGGCCATAAAGAATGATAAAATAAAGGTAGATAACGTGAGAAAAAGAACAGATATTGATAAAAAAAAAAAGAATAAAAAATAATAATAGGTGTAGATAAAAATAAGTGTAGATAAAATTGGGATGATGTTAAAGTGACTTCGCTACCCTTGAAAGCTGGTAGAAATGAACATGAACTTAGGGCAATTTTACCAACGTGATTCCCATGCTTTTTGTATACCCTAATCCTAACGGATGTCGTCTTTGATGAGCATGTTCTTTCAGATAACAGTGGTAGGTTTGCAGCACTCTGTCTAGTCACCCATACTTCACTAGATCCAAAGCAAAGCTTGCCATGGCTAGCATGGAGATTGAAAATTCTCTCATTGACCCAGATCAGGATCACAGGGAAGAAAGTTCTGAACACAATAATGAGGTAGTAAGGCTCAGGCAACAATTGATAGATTTACACCGGGCATGGGCCAGCGGAATGCCTCCTCCTCCGCTCCCTGAAGGTCTTGGGAATATCTCTAACTGTCCACCGCTCTCTCAGGCACAATTCTCTGTTCCTACTGAGTCACCTGAGTATGCGTCAGGATTCACGCCGCAACATTATTATCCTGGCAGTTCTGATGTGCCTTTGGCAGCTCCCCAATCAAGACCCGCTGCTCAGCCAGCGCCACCAACCACACCGGTATTCGTGGCTCCGCCGCCACAAGAAACTCCCATATATGTTGTGCGTCCCGGAATGAGGCTTCCTAGGTCTGCCAGTGAGCCAGTACTGAAGGTTCCAGATAATTAGTATTATGCCTCGGAGCCTACCTTTCAAATGAATGAACCGTATGGGTACACTCAGCCGCCTGCATTTCTATTTGATACGGAGAAACCTATCGCAGCAGAGGAACAGGATATCATAGCTCGAAAATTGAAAAGTTTAGAACAAGCTATGAGGAATTTGCAAGGAATCGGAGATTATAGAAGTGTTTCCTATAAAGATCTGTGCATGTTCTCAGACATCAACCTGCCCCCCGGTTTTAAGATGCCTAAGTTTGAGAAGTACGCAAGGCACGGTGATCCTGTTGCACACTTGAGACGTTATTGCAACCAGTTGAGGGCTACAGGAGGAAAGGAAGAACTACTCATGGCCTTCTTTGGCGAGAGTCTTTCTGATCTAGCTTCAGAATGGTTTATCGATCAAGATATCGACAAGTGGAACGACTGGGACGACTTAGCTTCTGAGTTTGTGCAACATTTTCAGTATAACATCAACCTGATTTCGGACGAAAAATCTTTGGTCAACATGAAGAAGAAAAGCACTGAAGGTTTTAGGGAATACGCGATAAGATGGCGTGAACAGGCCGCTAGGGTAAAGCCTCCAATGAAAGAAAGTAAGTTGGTAGAAGTTTTCATTCAGGCGCAGGATGAGACCTATTTTCAACATTTACTTCCGGCAATGGGAAAGTCTTTTATGGAAGTCCTCAAAATGGGGGAGATGATAGAGGACGGGATTAAGACCGATCGAATAGTGAGTTTTGCTGCATTAAAAGCTACTACACAAGCGATTCAAGGTGGATCTGGCGCATTTGGAGGTAAAAAGAAGAAAGAGGATGTGGCGACTGTTGTAGCTGGAACCAATTCCTATCCCAAAAGACCGCCTCGCCCCTATCCCCAATCCCAAGCCCAAATCTACACCCAAGCTCCATATATTCTTCCCCACCATTACTACCCTCCACAAAACCCTTTATATTCCATTCCACCACCCCCATACCCAGTATATAGCGCGCAACCATATGCCCAAATCCCTTTTTACCCGCAGTGGCGCGCGCAAACTCCACAAAATCGCCCATTCGCTCCACCAAATTACCAAAACCCTTCCAGACCCAGTTTTCAACCTAGGCCCGAGTATAAGAAGGAGAAGGCGGTAAAAAATCAATTCACACCTCTTGGGGAGTCATATGCTAGCTTGTTTGATAGGTTGAGAAAGTTGAAAGTTTTAAGCCCAATTCAAGGAAGGCTTTCAAATCCACCACCAAGGAATCTCGATTATTCTTTAAGGTGTGCGTACTGTTCTGATATGCCAGGCCATGATATCGAGAAATGTTGGCATTTAAAGAGAGCTGTTCAAGATTTAATTGACACAAATCAGATGCTGGTCCAGGCCCCGGAGGGTCCAAACATTAACCAGAATCCGCTGCCAACCCATACTGAAGCCAATATGTTAGAATTGATATATGATGGGAAAGAGTCTTCGAGGGGTTATAAGCTTATTGTCAAGATACAGACCATTGAGGAGAAATCGGTGAATGTAGCGGAGTCTTTGAAAGCAATGTCATTGAGCCAGGAAGGAATGAGAGAAGATAAATCCCGAGAAAGCACAAAGAAGCCCCTGATCACATTACAAGGCGCCAGAAGGGATGTTGATATAAGTCAGGATAAACCTAAGTTGACAGTGGTGGGAGCTCTAAGTCAGCCCATCTTGACGGTGAAAGAAGCACTGGCAGCACCTATTGTCCTCAAACCGGTGACTCAACCTCCGATAGTTGATACGAAAAGGATTCCCTGGAATTATGGCCGGACCGTGATGACCTATCATGGGAAAGAAGTAGTGGAAGATGTAGATGAGGTAGGGGGTTTGACTAGGTCAGGAAGATGCTTCGTGCCTGAAAGCTTAAGAAAGTCCAAGCCAACGGTGAGTGGACCGTCATCTATCAAAAAGCCTATCACCGAAGAAGAAGTCGAAGAATTTTGAAAAAGATGAAATTGCCAGAGTATTCAATATTAGACCAGCTGAAGAAAACCCCTGCTCAAATTTCCCTTTTATCTTTGTTGTTGCACTCCAAGGAGCATCGTGATGTTTTACTGAAGGTATTAAATGAAGCATATGTTCCAAGGGAGATTACAATCAACCAGCTTAAGAAAATGGTTGGAAAAATCTTTAAGGTCAATCGGATCAGCTTTTCTGATGATGAATTGCCTGTTGAAGGTACAGGGCATAATCGGGGCCTTTACATTACAGTGAACTGTAAAGATTTCTATGTCACTCATGTTATGATTGATGGAGGTTCAGGTGCAAATATTTTCCCTATTTCTACTTTGCAAAAGTTGAATATTGGTGCTGACAGGATCAGGCCCAACAATGTATGCGTTAGGGCTTTCGATGGTACAAAATCAAATTCCATTGGCGAAATAGAACTAATGTTGACCATAGGGCCTGTTGAGTTCGCCATAGAGTTTCAAGTATTGAATGCAGAATCCTCTTATAATCTGTTGTTGGGAAGGCCGTGGATCCACAAGGCCAAGGCGGTTGCATCTACACTGCACCAAATGATCAAGTTTGAGCTTGACCGGCAAGAAGTAGTTATTCATGGTGAAGGTGATTTGTCAGCCTTCGAAGATTCTCCCTTGTCTCTTATTGAAGCAAATAACGTAGAGGAGACATTCGTCTATCAAATTTTTGATACAGTGCCAGTGAATCGTATCCTTGAATGACAGGCTATACTGGGACCACAATTGTCTTCTGCTTCTATCATGATGGTGAGTGAACTTTGGAAATACGAATTTGAGCCAAGGAAGGGTTTGGGAGCGTCTCTGCACGGTATAGTTCATCCCATATGTCCGAGTGAGAACCTGGGCACGTTTGGTCTGGGATTTGAGCCTACAGCTGAAGATCTGAAGAAAGTCAAGGGAAGGAAAAAGGTAATATGGTCACTCCCTCGCCCAATGCCACTACTCAGTGAATCATTTGTTAAGAGCGGTGTCACGAAGCATGTAGAATTTGAGGTTGAATTGGTTGATGACTTCCAGAACCTTTGTATCGAAGTTGATATGGTCGAAGCAGGAGAAGGTACCAGTATGGAAGACGTGCAATTCATAGGTCCAGCTGTCTAGCTCAATAATTGGGAAGTCACTCCTCTCCCCGTCGGGAGGGAGTTTTGGTAGTCTATTTTGTTTTTCTTTCTGTTTATCCGAGTTATTTCAGGGTTGTAATTCAAACTTTAGTTTGCTTATGTTATGTTGGCGTCTGTGTTTAAATCCTTCCATCTTTTATTTAATGAAATGCAATGTCCCTTTTGTTTTGTGTCTAATATATTTTGTTTTTCTTTTCTTACACAGTTATCTTTATGCTGATTCTAATGACATGACATGCATGCGGAATTTTCAGCCTGATTTTAAAATCCAAACTAATCAAGATGTAATGAAGTAGGATGGAGAATATGATGAAGAACAAGCACTAGAAGAAATAAGCAAAGAGTTGGAACAGTTTGAAGACAAACCGAATCCTAATTTGAATGAAACTGAGCCAATAAATCTAGGGGATCAAGAAGATGTTAGGGAAACTAAAATCAGTGTACATGTTTTGCCATAGCTAAAAGAGGGAATGATTCAAGCATTAATCGATTATAAGGATGTTTTTGCATGGTCTTATGATGATATGCCCGGTTTAAGCACAAAATTAGTGGCTCACAAGTTGCCAACTGATCCCGCGTTCCCCCCTGTCAAACAGAAGTTGAGGAAGTTTAAAACCGATGTAAGTATTAAAATCAAAGAGGAAATCATGAAACAACTTGAAGCCAAAGTAATTCGAGTGTCTCGTTATCCCATGTGGTTATCCAATGTTGTTCCCGTACCAAAGAAAATGGCATAATTCGAGTGTGTGTTGATTACCGCGATTTGAACAGAGCAAGTCCGAAAGATGATTTTCCACTGCCCAACATCCACATTTTGTTAGACAACTATGCTAAACACGAGGTTGCCTCTTTTGTAGATTGCTATGCCGGATATCACCAGATCATTATGGATGATGAAGACGCGGAAAAGACATCTTTTATCACACCATGGGGAACTTATTGTTATCGAGTGATGTCGTTCGGTTTGAAGAATGCTGGAGCAACATACATGAGATCCATGACCTCTATGTTTCATGACATGATGCATAAGGAGATTGAGGTATACGTGGATGACGTGATTATTAAGTCAAAAAGACAGGCCGACCATGTTAAAGATTTAAGAAAGTTCTTTGAAAGGCTTCGCATGTATAATCTCAAACTCAACCCGGCAAAATGTGTATTTGGAGTTCCATCTGGAAAGTTGTTGGGGTTTGTAGTCAGCCGTCGGGGAATTGAATTGGATCCCTCAAAAATCAAAGCCATTCAGGATTTGCCCCCGCCCAAGAATAGGACGGAGGTGATGAGTTTGCAATCAAGACTGAACTACATTAGCAGGTTTATTGCTCAACTCACAACCACTTGTGAGCCCATATTCAAGTTGTTGAAAAAGAGTGCTGCGGTAAAATGGACTGAAGAATGTCAGGAAGCGTTCGATTGAATCGAAAGATATTTGTCAAATCCGCCAGTGCTAGTACCCCCGGAGCCTGGTAGGCCTTTGATCTTATATTTATCAGTCATGGATAATTCTTTCGGTTGTGTCCTGGGTCAACATGATGTCACAGGCAAAAAGGAGCAGGCTATTTATTATCTTAGCAAGAAGTTCACCGCATATGAGGCCAGGTATACTCTTCTTGAAAGGACGTGTTGTGCCGTAACTTGGATAGCACAGAAGTTGAAGCATTATCTCTCATCTTATACTACTTATCTCATCTACTGCATGGATCCTTTGAAGTATATCTTTCAGAAGCCTATGCCGACAGGTCGATTGGCAAAGTGGCAAATATTGCTTACCGAGTTTGACATCGTATATGTGACTCGAACCGCCATGAAAGCCCAAGCCTTGGCAGATCATCTTGCTGAGAATCCCATCGATGAAGAGTACGAGCCATTAAAGATATATTTTCCTGACGAAGAAGTGTCGTGTGTCGATGAAGTCGTTATAGATGTTGATCCAGGTTGGAGGTTATTCTTCGATGGAGCTGTCAATATGAAAGGAGTCGGAATAGGTGCGGTTCTTATCTCTGAATCGGGACAACATTTCCCGGTAACAGCACAACTTCGATTCTACTGTACTAGCAATATGGCAGAGTATGAAGCCTGCATCCTTGGTTTGAGGTTAGCTGTTGATATGGGAGTCCAAGAATTATTGGTGTTGGGAGATTCGGATTTGCTTGTCCATCAAATTCAAGGCGATTGGGAGACGCGAGATTTGAAGCTCATCCCGTATCGACAATGCTTGCAGGAGCTATGTCAACGATTTATGTTAGTAAAATTTAGGCATATTCCAAGGATTCATAATGAAATTGTTGATGCTTTAGCCACTCTATCTTCAATGCTCCAACATCCTGACAAAGCCTATATCGATCCAGTGCATATACAGAGTCGTGATCAGCATGCTTACTGTAATGCGGTTAAAGAAGAGCTCGATGGAGAACCTTGGTTTTTGGATATCAAGCGGTACATTCAGTCAGGTGAATACCCAGCATATGCCACCAATGATCAAAAGAGGACTATTAGGCGTTTGGCTAGTGGATTTTTCTTAAGTGGGGGAATCTTGTATAAGAGGGCCCCAGATCTGGGACTTTTAAGGTGCGTAGATGCAAAAGAAGCCTTGGCAATCATCGTTGAAATACACTCTGGAGTATGCGGGTCGCATATGAACGGTCATGTCTTGTCAAAGAAGATTCTTCGAGCAGGTTATTACTGGCTTACTATGGAGAGGAATTCTATTCAATTTGTTCGAAAGTGTCATCAATGTCAGGTGCACGGCGATCTGATACGTTCTCCTCCTGTTGAGTTGCATGCAATGGCCGCTACATGGCCGTTCGTGGCTTGGGAAATGGATGTGATTAGACCGATTGAGCCGAAGGCATCAAATGGACATAGATTCATTTTGGTAGCCATTGACTACTTCACAAAGTGGGTGGAAGCAGTAACTTTCAAGTCAGTGACAAAGAAGGTTGTGGTAGATTTTGTTCATGCCAATATCATTTGTAGATTTAGAATTCCTAAGATGATCATCACAGACAATGTTGCCAATCTCAATAGTCATTTGATGCAAGAAGTGTGTCAACAGTTTAAGATCGCACATCGAAATTCTACTCCATATCGCCCAAAGGCCAATGGTGTTGTAGAAGCCGCCAATAAAAATATAAAAAAGATACTGTGAAAAATGGTACAAGGTTCTAGACAGTGGTATGAAAAGTTGCCGTTTGCATTGCTAGGTTATCGCACCACTGTTCGCACTTCAACAGGGGCAACTCCATATTTATTAGTGTATGGGACAGAAGCAGTCATCCCTGCAGAAGTTAAAATTCCCTCTCTTCGAGTCATTGTAGAAGCAGAGATTGATGATGACAAATGGGTAAAAACCCGACTAGAACATTTGAGTTAGATCGAGGAAAAAAGGCTAGCGTCCGTGTCTCATGGCCAGTTGTATCAGAGGAGGATAGCTCGTGCGTATAACAAAAAGGTCCGTCCCAGGAATTTTGAAGTTGGTCAGTTGGTATTAAGACGTATCCTTTCTCACCAGGTTGAAGCGAAAGGCAAGTTCTCCCCTAACTGGCAAGGTCCCTTCGTTGTGAAGAAAGTGTTACCCAATGGAGCCTTATATTTGACAGATATTGAAGGCAAAATGGCAGAAATGGCTATCAATGCTGATGCGGTCAAAAGATACTATGTATGATATTTGGTCCTTTGTTGATTTTATTGCATGTTTAGTACTTGCATTTTTGAAGATTGATATGATGAAGGCATTTTATTCTTCTATCCAAACATTGTGTCATCTTTTGTTTACCCGTTTGAGCCTCGTTTATTTTTCTTTCATATCCCTCTTTTGGAATCAAAATAGAGTCAAAGATAAATGTCAAGAAAATAAGAATAAAAGAAAGAGTTCGAAAATAAATAAAAAATCAAAACAAAGAACAAGCAGATGGAACTACGTGCGATCTGATTCTCCTCTCTCAGAAGTGAGATACGTAGGCTGCCCTATTTCGGGTTCGGTCCAACCAAATAAAGATTTAAGATTCACCCAGTCAACAAAACTGGGGCATGAGTTAATGCATTGTTTGAGTCGATTCCAAAAGTTGTAAGTCCCACCCCCACTTCAAGTATCATTTAAGCCTCTTACCATCTTTTCTAACCATGACCAAAAGCAGAGTTACAACCAAAGAAAGTCCTTCAGATCAATTTTTGATAGTGTTAAGGCTAAGCATGCAATGGATATGACGATATATTGCGAAGTACCGCTTGTCTCCCTCAGAATAAGAAATCAGGAAAGAAATGAAAATGAGAGAGTCTTATTGGTGAAAACCTTTGCAGGCACCATAAGGCGATGGTGAGTTGAGAGAAATACAAAAATGAGAGAGTCTTATTGGTCAAAACCTTTGCGGGCACCGTAAGGCGATGGTGAGTGGAGAGAAATAAAAATGAGAGAGTCTTATTGGTGAAAATCCTCACGGGCACCGTAGGGCGATGGAGAGTTTAAGAGAAAGGCGGAAAGTGAAAAGAAAGAGATTTGTTGGCGAGAGTCTTATTAGATGTCGTCAGTCGAATGTGATGTATGAGTCCAATGGATTTGAAGAAGCAGCTCAACGGCAAAAGGCACGAACTCAACAACAAATGGGGAGTTTGGATAGGAAGATCAGGCATCTCAATACAAAATGCATGTCATACTCATTGGAGTTGGTTGTCGTATTCAGATAAGTTTTCTTTTTCAATATGGGACATTGCCCTTTTCTTTCATTTACATATTCATGTTTTTGTCTTTTCTTATGTTATTTATCAAAACAAAAGTCACCATCATTTCTTTGCATTTTAAGTCAAGTCTGTGTCAACACAAGCGAGAAAGGATTTCAAAATTTACTACCTGTCTTTCCAATTATATGAGGAAAAGCCAAGGAACAGCACAGGAAAGAAATATGATCGTAATTCAACACGAAGCAAAGGAAGTCTATCAACCGACAGGCTATTGGATTCGTGGAATCATTCAGATTTGGGAAAAGAGTGCACCTCAGGGGCATGGTAAAATGAAAACCCATTATTTGAGTCAGAACTCATTTCCCTCAATCTGAATCTTGGTCAATGATGCGGTAAGATAGGGAAAATGTTAGAGATTTGGAACAAAGATGAAAGGAACGAGTGCTGGGCAGATACCTGAAAAGCCAAGATCTGCAAGCCACCACTAAGTTTTTAACTGACAAATCTTTCTTTGATTGAAACAGGGGCAAATTCGTTTCACTTGATTCATCTACCATTGGAAATGCATATCCATGGATTTTACTTTCTGTTCAGGACCCTCCTGAAAAATGGGATACTACTACTTTGTTCAGGACCCTCCTGAAAAATGGGATTTTATTTTCTGTTCAGGACCCTCCTGAAAAATGGGAATTTACTTTATGTTCAGGACCCTCCTGAAAAATGGGATTTTACTTTATGTTCAGGACCCTCCTGGAAAAATGGAAATTTACTTTCAATTCAGGACCCTCCTGAAAAATGGGATTTTACTTTCTGTTCAGGACTCTCCTGAAAAAAGGGATTTTATTTTATGTTCAGGACCCTCCTGAAAATGAGATTTTACTTTCAGTTCAGGACCCTCCTGGAAAATGGGAATTTACTTTCAATTCAGGACCCTCCTAGAAAATGGGAATTTACTTTATGTTCAGGACCTCCTGAAAAATGGGATTTTACTTTATGTTCAGGACCCTCCTGAAAAATGGGATACTACTTTTGTTCAGGACCCTCCTGAAAAATGGGAATTTACTTTCAATTCAGGACCCTCCTGGAAAATGGGAATTTACTTTTTGTTCAGGACCCTCCTGAAAAAAAGGGATTTTATTTTATGTTCAAAACCCTCCAGAAAAATGGGATTTTACTTTCAGTTCAGGACCCTCCTGGAAAATGGGAATTTACTTTCAATTCAGGACCCTCCTGGAAAATGGGAATTTACTTTATGTTCAGGACCCTCCTGAAAAATGGGATTTTATTTTCTGTTCAGGACCCTCCTGAAAAATAGGAATTTACTTTATGTTCAGGACCCTCCTGAAAAAAGAGATTTTATTTTATGTTCAGGACCCTCCTGAAAAATGGGATTTTACTTTCAGTTCAGGACCCTCCTGGAAAATGGAAATTTACTTTCAATTCAGGACCCTCCTGGAAAATGGGAATTTACTTTATGTTCAGGACCCTCCTGAAAAATGGGATTTTACTTTATGTTCAGGACCCTCCTGAAAAATGGGAATTTACTTTATGTTCAGGACCCTCCCGAAAAATGGGAATTTACTTTATGTTCAGGACCCTCCTGAAAAATGGGATTTTACTTTCTGTTCAGGACCCTCCTGAAAAAAGGGATTTTATTTTATGTTCAGGACCCTCCTGAAAAATGGGAATTTACTTTCAGTTCAGGACCCTCCTGGAAAATGGGAATTTACTTTCAATTCAGGACCCTCCTGAAAAATGGGAATTTACTTCATGTTCAGGACCCTCCTGAAAAATGGGATTTTACTTCATGTTCAGGACCCTCCTGGAAAATGGGAATTTACTTTCAATTCAGGACCCTCTTGGAAAATGAGAATTTACTTTATGTTCAAGACTCTCCTGAAAAATGGGATTTTACTTTATGTTCAGGACCCTCCTGAAAAATAGGAATTTACTTTATGTTCAGGACCCTCCTGAAAAATGAGATTTTACTTTATGTTCAGGACCCTCCTGAAAAATGGAAATTTACTTTCAGTTCAGGACCCTCCTGAAAAATGGGATTTTACTTTATGTTCAGGACCTTCCTGGAAAATGGGATTTTACTTTATGTTCAGGACCCTCCTGAAAAATGGGAATTTACTTTCAATTCAGGACCCTCCTGAAAAATGGAAATTTACTTTATGTTCAGGACCCTCCTGAAAAATGGGATTTTACTTCATGTTCAGAACCCTCCGGGAAAATGGGACAACGCTTTCAAAAGTGAAATACTATTTTTACTATAATTTTTGTTTGGGATAATTTTGTTCTAGTTTTAATGTTGGGTTCCAGGAGCCCGCCTGAAGAACAGGGTGATGAAATAGCAAGTCAGGAGCCCGCTTGAAGAACAGGGTGATGAAATAGCAAGTCAGGAACCCGCTTGAAGAACAGGGTGATGAAATAGCAAGGCAGGAGCTCGCCTGGAGAATAGGGTGAAGAAATGAAAAGTCATGCAACAAAGCGAAGTAATTGAAAGCCAAACAACAAGTCGAAAGAAATTGCAAGTCAGGAGTCCGCCTGAAGAATAGGGTGATGAAAAGTCGAGTCAAGAATCAACAGAAGTTGTATAGATAGGATTTTTGTAATTTTATTTATGTTTTAACTTGTAATTTTCATTTTTGATGTAATAACAGAGTCGCGGACCGGGACCTCGACGGAACCTCACTCGACTCTCTAACTCGGTATAGTCCATCTCCGTCCAATCCTTGGATATACTTATCACTTGATCCCTTCATAACTTGGGTGGGTAGGCTGTCCTAATTCAAGACCCGGTAGTCCTTCTTTCTCCTGTTTCTTTCTTTGAATAATGGTCGGGACAAAATTCTATCTCGCTGTCTACTTCTTTGCCTGAAAACACTTCATGTTAACATTCAAAGGGGGCATGATGTAGACACCTAATTTCGTCCCTCCCCGATATCGTTTTTACCTATTGTTTACCCTATCCTACCGTGTACCCTCACCCGTGTGATAATCCCTCCACAAAATGACAAAAAACAACTAACCCTATCTTATCCTAACCGCCTACCCAATAAAAACATAACACCTCACCACTTTCTCCTACCCCACGTTACCCCACCCCCTCTCTTTTTCTTGTCCAAAAAGAAAGAACACAATATATACCCACACATACTCACAAAATAAAGGGGGAGAACAAAAAAAAAGGGGAGAAAAAAAAAAGAATAAAAAGCATCAGCATTTTTCCTTCTCTCTAGACTCACACTCTCTCTCTCTCATAAACGTCGTCGGCGGCGACCTGAGCTCTGGCTGCCACCACAACACCACCATCTTCTCCCTCTCTCTACCATCTCTTTCTCCCCAAAACTAGAAAAAAAAAAGAGGAAAATCCGCGACACCACCGTCACTCCGTCCGCCCAAGACTGCCAGATCCGCCGCTGCCGTCCCCTCGCCTCTCCGTCTGACCGACGACGGCAACAATAACGTCGTCGTCACCGTTCGCCGGCCAGAGACCCGAACCGACCGCCGTCATCCTTCCCTCCCCCTGCTGTAAGGGTGGCAACGGAACCGGAACTTTCCGTTCCGTTCCGGTAGTTCCGGTTCCGGTTGATTTCCGGTTCCGGTAACAAACCGGTCCGGTTGGTTCCGGTTTATCGGTACCAAATGTTCCGGATAACGAAACCGGACCGGACCTTCGAAAATTTCTGATATTTCCGGTTCCGGTTGACCGGTTCCGGTACCGGTTGACTGGTTTCCGGTCCGGAATAACGGTCAGAAATTTCAATTTAACATTAGTTTTTTTTTTTTTTTTTTATAAAACAGGCTTGCAACGGCTAAAAGCCGTTGCATTGTAGCCGTTACACCCCCCCCCCCCCCCCCCCCACCTTCCAATTACCCCCACCACCCTTTAAAATTTTTACTATAAATATACTTCATTTCAATTATTTTTTTCACACAAATATTATCAATTTTCATACTCTCTCTTAATATTCTCTCAAATTCTCTCTAAATATTTCTACTTTTATTATATTAGTTGAACACTTGAAGTTGAGGATTCATTTAATTCCGACATTTGTTATACGTCTGCTTTTACGCAGATGTTCGGTATATTCGTTCCAACTTTAATCTCTTTTTATTTACGTTAATTATCTATATTTTTTTTATTTACGAACATCAATTTGTATTTGTATTGCTTGTTTTAATATTTTATTTTGAAATATGGATTTTGAAAAAAATAGTAGTGGTAAAAAATCAAATTTTGGTAAGGTCTTTCGTAGAAATAAAAAAAGTAAGGCTAGTACTAGTTCATTACCGGGTAGATTTAATGAAACTTCATTATCACAACCTAATGGTTTCGATGTTGGTATCGATATGGAATTAGATAATGAGACCCTGAATAGGCGTTATAATAATTTTGAGGAAGACTTACCAGAGGAAGATGATATAGAAGAACAAGAATTAGGTGATAGCCCTACCCCTACTAGTCCGGTTACGGAATTACCGGAACACGGTGAAGAACTGTCCCCTTTACCGGAATTTACTAGGGCCAAAGGTACCGAACGTACTAAAAGGTCTTTAGTTTGGAAATTTATGGAGCATGATAGGGTAAAAAGTACTGCTACTTGCAATAAATGCAAGAATGTTTTTAAACATTTGACTGGGGGGGGGAAATGGCGGGACAGGATTGCTAACTTCGCATTTGATGAGATGTAATAAAGAATTTATTCGTCTAAAAAATGAGGCTAAGGCCAAAAAAGATGGTACAACATTTGTACATGAATCTGTAGGAGGTAATATGGTTCAAACACGTTTAGACATGTTTAACCCGGCTGAAGCAAGTTCATCCTCGACATATAGTGAAGATGTAGATAGAGAAGAACTAGCAAAAATGGTTGTTGTTATGGGTTTGCCTTTTAGTTTTCCTTCGCATCCCGGTTTTATTCATTATATTCAACGAGTATATAATCCCTCTTTTAAAGGTTTTTCTCGAAATACAATTAAAAATGATATTTTTAAATTTCAAGCTGAACATTGTCATTTTCTTCGTTGCTTATTTGATAAATTTGATGGTAGAATATCTGTTACTTCTGATATGGGTACTAGTGTTGTCGGTAATGATTATTTTACTCTCACGGCTCATTGGATTGATCACGATTGGAACATGCAAAAAAGAATTATTGCTTATAAATATGTCGATGAGTCTAAAACCGGTATGTATATAGCTAATACAATAACGGAGAGCATGAAATATTTTAGATTTATTGGTAAACCTATGGCATGCACATTAGATAATGCTTCTAATAATTGGAAAGCTATTGACGAGTTAAAAACTAGATTATGTTTAATGTATCAAGATCATTTTCATGTTAGATGTTCCGCACATATTTTAAATTTGATAGTACATGATGGTATTCATTTGTTTGGAAATGGTTGTGTTAAAGTGAGAATTGCTTGTAGTTCTATGTTTAAAAATTAAAAAAAAAGCTGTAATGGATGATTTTAAACGTAAATGTGAACAATGTGGCCTTCCATATAGAAAAATTCCAAAAGAAATTCCTACTAGATGGAATTCTTTGTTTCAAATGTTTGAAGTTGCTGTTATATATCGTAAACCTATACAATTAGTTTATAATTCTTATAATGAGGATGTTAATTTAATGCTAGATGAAGATGATTGGACTGAAGTAGAAGAACTTTGTAAATTTTTGAAAACTTTTTATCAAGCTACGAACACAGTATCCGCTCAATATACTCCAACTATTTCTTCTGTTTTAGTAACTATTACTGCTATTTCTAAAGTACTTGTTGAATATAAAAAAATATGTCCTAACAAAGAGGCAATTGAAGCTATGATTGAAAAATTTAAAAAATATTATTTTCCAATTCCACAAATTATTTTAACAACTAATTTATTAAACCCATTTTATAAAGAACATGGTACAGTGATGTTGGTTAGAAAATTATACAACAATTTAGAAATTGGACTTCATGAAAAGCCATCAGTTGAAACTTGTTGTGCTAGCATAGTACCTACAGCTAGAAATTTATATAACTTGTATCAAGTTATGGAACAAAATATTGGGCCGATTGAACCTCCTAGTTCTAGACGTAGATATGATGATTTAGATGACGAGATGGGCGAAGAACTTGGTCTTCAATGTTGTAGGAGTAATGATTTTGATTCGTATCTTTCGCAGGACCGGGAAAATATTAGAGATGAAACTGGAAAACAACAACTTTTATCGTGGTGGAAGACCCGGATCAGACAATTTCCAAAACTTTCAAGGATGGTTCGAGATTTGTTATCAGCTCAAGCTTCTTCAGTTGCTTCGGAGCAAGCTTTCAGCGCAGGAAGATTTATAATAGGAGATCATCGGTATTCATTAGCAAGGGATAGTTTGGAGATTTCGGTATTATTTAGAGATTGGATCAATGCCGAACGAAGAAATTTTGGGCTCCCCAAACTACCGCCCCATATTGAAGAGGAAATAGATAAAATTTTTGACGAAAATAGTGATGATGGAATGGAAGCAATGGAGCAACAAGGAAATAGACCAATTCCGGAGGATTTATCCGTCGAAGAATTAGAAAAATTACGCCAAAAAAATTATAGACAATTTAGATATTAATAAGATTGTACAATAGAAATCTAATTCACACAGAACCCTTCCTAGAAGGTGGCTGCGTAGATTAGATTTACATTTAATATCTTTGTAATAAATGTTTGCCTAATTTTGTTTTAAATTTTCTCATTTGTTTGTTGCAATTATGAAAAAAAAAAAATTATATTAAGTATTTAACTTTATAAAGTTAGAAAAAAATTTAACTTCTTAAACTTACTAAAAATATTATATTAACTTAACATATATTTACAATAATTAAAACTTAAACTTATTATAAAAAAGTTAATAAATTATATAAACTATACAAGTTAAAAATATATATATTTAACTTATATATTAATCTCAATTAAGTTACAATTTAAATTAAAACTTAAAAAAAAAAAAAAAAAAAAACTGGTAGTGGCGACCAAATTTCCGGTAACGTTCCGGTATCGGACCGGTCCGTTCCGGTTCCACACCGGTATCTATCGGACCGGTCCGAACAGGGTATATGTTCCGGTATTCCGGTTCCGGTAACTCCGGTTCCGGTAACTCCGGTTCCGGTAACTCCGGTTCCGGAGAAATATATCGGTAACAAGGTTCCGGTAACGTTTCGGATCCGGTAAAACCGGTCCGGGGTTTCCGGTTCTGGTCCGTTGCCACCCTTACCCTGCTGACAGCAGTCACCGTCAACGACAGTCGGTTCCGTCGGCGAAACAACAAAACCCCATCCTCGTCGGAGAACTGCCGCCAGATCTGCCGCCGCCAGCAGTCGTTGCTCCGGCTGCGGCGCGTCGGCCGTCGTTTCTTCCTCTTTCCCTCTCCGGCGATAACGTCGTCTCTCTGTCACTGGAGCTCCCCGGAGCTCGATCCGCATTGGGTTTGGTTTCCTACGGTTTGTTGGTTGATCTTGGTTTCATTTATTTCTTGGTTCGTCGTCGATAGTGGATCTCGAGTCGTCTTTATCGAATCGTGTTGTCATTCTCGGTTGGTTTTCGTATATAAAAGTTTGTCTTCACTGGTTTTGGAGCTGTCTGGTTATTATTTTAATACCGAGTTTGGTTTGCTCGTTGTGAGGTTCTCCGGTCGAGTATTCTGGTCTTTGAATTTCTTATTATCGACAAGGATCAATTTCATCGAGGTCTATTTCTTCTAACCGAATCTTTAATTTATTTTGACTTTTTATTAATGTAGTTGGTATGGATGATTTATTTGTCGTGTGTTTGGTTTGAATCTTCATTGTTTGTGTTGCGTTTGATGTTGGTTTCGGATTATGAGATGTGATTGAAAAATCGAAGCATGCACTAATCATGTGGTTTAAAGGGAATTCGGGGCGCGAGTTAAAAAAATCGTTAAAGTGAATTAGGATTAATTTTGATTTGTTGTTGTTTTGATTCGTCGTTATTGTTACTTTTACGTCTAATTATCAATTTCGTGATAGTATCATGGTAAGTCAAGCGGGTAGGCAATCGTAGGTTCGGGTAGGCAAAATTTAGGAATAAGTGTTTTGTTGGATGTTGGAATGTGCGTGTGAATGTTTCTTTTAGTTTATCGTGTTTAATTTGGATGTATTTATTTAGCCGGGGAATGCCCCGAGATCGCTTGTATTTATTCACCGGGGAATGCTCCGACGTATCATGTTGGCGGAAAATAATCGTGATGAAGGCCCGCGGCGTCGGGTAAGGCATTGGAGCGTAGTCTAGATTTAGTTTAGATTAGGATTTATATTTTCGTATTTTTTCTATTTTTCGGACTGTATAATTGGACTGGACTTTTACGTTTTTGGACTGTTTTGTTTTGTTTATTGTTTGATTATTTTGTGCTCTTTTGTGTGGTTTATACATTTCATAATGCCAAAATAGTCGATACACTCCACCAAGCGACCGTGGTCGAACCACGGGATCGAGGGGTGCCTAACACCTTCCCCTCGGTCAACAGAATTCCTTAGCCGGAATCTCTGTTCGCAAACCGGTTTAAGAGTCAAATGGTTTCGAAAAGGATTTTTCAAAGGTGACTTGGCACACCGGATTATGCCAAGTGGCGACTCTGAATAAAAAATGCAAATAATCCTTTTCCGAAATAAATTTTCATTTCTTGTCACTTAAATAATAAAACCCTTTCGAACTTTAAAAATGTATCCAATTTTTGGAGTACGCGTAAAAAAAGGGGTGTGACAAGCAACAATTAGGGTTAATCAAGTATTTTTAAGTGTATTTTTCTCAAAAATATTTTTTAAAAAGCAATTTTCTAGGGAATAAACTATTTTTTTAATCTCCGAAAACTACATTTGTTACTCTCCAAAACACTTACTTTTTCTAGAAAAACTTGGTCAAACATCTCTCTTTTTGTTTAGAAATAAGAATTTTTAGGAGCAACGGCTATTAGTCTTTTCTCCTATGTAAATATGGTGCTACTGTTCATAGGACGTGACACTCGAAACCTCAAAATTCTGAATCCGCCTCTGATCTAACCTCTTCCCAAACTCCATACATATCAGGAGCCTTAATGTGCACCGAGCTGTCCTTTAATTAATTTCATAATAGGAATCTCAATTTGAGCTTTCACTTTCAAAAACTTCTCGAACTAATAATGACCAACGGTGTTTTTTTTTTTTTTTTTTTAAAAAGCAAGACATATAAATTAAAATGAAAGGAATATAACTTAACAGTCTAAGTTTCCAAATCAGTAAATAGATTCAATAGTTTGGATTATTTCAAATCAAGAAATGAAGTAGGTTGAGACAAGATTTTTGGAATACTTTGAGGATATCTATGTTATGTCTTAAAGTAACGTTCCTTTTAAAAGTTTCATCTTTTAGAAAAACTTCTAACTTCGTAGCTAAGTTACACACACTTCATGAAAAAGAAAAAAAAATAGTATAGCATTAAGCTTTCGTTATTTACAAATTCGGACAAGGATTGAACCACAATATAAACAAGCAAATACATTGATTAAAAGTAGTGTCTTTTGAGTATTTTTACCTTCTATTTCTAGTTTATTACTCCATTATTTATGTATATATAAAAAAAGAGATTTCAACGAAGCACTGTCATGTGACACCAATCGAGCCAAGGTGAATCCGGAAATAATGATCGTATTAAGTGAGTTTTAGTTGAATTTGAACCCTAATTCATATATTCAAATCCTGAAACCACCTCTGAACAAAAAAAAAAAAGTTTGTGAAGCTACAATCTTAATTCCTACTTGATCAATTATATCTTCTTAATATTATAAAACTTAAAAGAGTATTATTGGAGCAATTAAAAGAATATTAATCTTGCACCATAGCAAATTAAAATTAGAGTCAAAGAATATGGAGAACTAAACGAAAAGGATCGATGTATTTGACAGATTCCAAACAAGTGGAATAAGTTATCTTTAATAATAAGATATATATGCTGAATAATGTTAACTATATATGGGCCTAAAAAAAATTATTCTTTAGTGTTAAGAATTCGTGTCCTACTGATTTTCTTATTTTCGCCTAACTTTTGTTTATCGATGGAACGTGTTGCCTGACGTGTTTCAAGGAAGCAGTAAACAGAAAGTAAAGAACACAATGATTTTTACGTGGAAAACACCCAGCTCAAAAGGTGTAAAAAACCACGACCTGCACCTCTACAGGATTTAACCACAACTTCACTAAAAAACTCTGAGCCTCAACAACGACTGATTACAAAACTCTTGTAACCAACAAATAGGAATTATAAACTCTAATTCCTATAACTCAACAACTAGGAATTATAAACTCTAATCCCTATAACTCAACAACTAGGAATTATAAACTCCAATTCCTAACTACACACACCTCCCAAGGTATGTGTTCCCAAAGTCTCTGAATTTTCCCCAACTCGAAGACTAGCTCCTAATTCAGTTTATAACACACTGAAACTAATATTACATGAATAGCTCTGAGTTTTCCCCAACTCGAAGACTAGCTCCTAATTCAGTTTATAACACACTGAAACTAATATTACATGAATAGCTCAAACACAATAAACAACTCTAAAAATCAACGCTAAAACTCTTAGCTGGATTCTGTACTGAGGACCAGGTTCTTCAACGTGTTTCTTCAGTAATTGAGTAGCACTTCGTGAAGTCAATCTGTCGATTGAGTTTTTCTGCTTTTATAAGTGCATGAATTATTCTGGCTGTTGCATCTTCTATTTAAGCACAGCTCTCCAAAGAGTCATTCTTTATTTCAAACTCCTCTTCTAATCAAAACTCTCATTGCATAGAGTCTTACTTCAAGTGAGACTCCTTCTTCAATTCCAACTCTTGTCTCCTTGGTGTTGTAGTCAAATTCCAATTCTTTAAATTAGCACATATTAATTTATCAGAATCTTTCTCCTCCCACACATAAGACTCTTAAGGATATGCTTAGAAGTGAAACTCCTTCTTCACATAGGACTCCTTTTTCAACTCAACTTGCTTTCTCTTATCATCAAGTGTTTGAATGAAATTCAACTTGTTTCATTCATATTGTCATTCATCAAAACTTGAAGATTCCAACATTTAGGCAGATTCTATTTTTTTATTTTTTGAAGTGCTAGAGTATTTAGAGCTCTTTTTCAACTCTAGTTTGAACAATGGTCAAGAAGGTCACTACAAAATATAAATAGAAATTAACGATACACAACTTTTGTCCATAAATAGTAAATATTTGACACAAATCCTATTTAACGAAAAAATTGTAATAGACTAATTATACAAAAATCTTGTTAGCTACGAGCTACTTAGCAATAAACTTACGATGAATATCATGGCTAGGGGTTAATTAAGTATAGCTATGAACTATTTTCTTGTGTCGGTGCATCTATGTTAGTTGTTACAATACTACAACAACAACATGACGTAGTGTGATCTCACAGGTAGAGTTTGGAAATGGCGGTGTCAGAGGCGGAGCCAACCTAGTAATAGGGGGTTCATCCGAACCCTCTTCGACGAAAAATTATATTATTAATACATGATTAAAATGATTTTATGTATATATTGTAGATGTTGAACCCTCTTCGATGAATTTTTCTTCAGATTTTGAAACCCCTCAGTAGAAATCCTGACTTCGCCTCTAGGCGGTGTGTATGCAGTCTTACCCTCACCTTGTGAAGGTGTTCCCGATAGACTCTCGGCTGAAATAAAATATATAAAACTCAAGTATGGATATAAAACACAATATTGAAAAAAAACTCATGCTAAAAATAAAGGGGAAGAACATCAGCAAAAAACACATAACTGAAACCAAGAAAACAATAAATAATATATATATATATATATATCCAATGAAATTTCATAAGTGAGATTTGATCGAGGATAATAGTGTGTACGCAACCTTATAATCCCTAGATAGTTTTCACCATCTATTCAATAGACTATTTAGACTTTTTTAAGTATGAGTATCACATCTACTTGTAAAGAAAGAAAAAGGAAAAAAAAATAAATGAAAAAGATATATTCGCCAGCTTGCTCCAACTCAATAATACCTTCATTCCTCCAGCATATAAGGAGCTAAAAATGCTCTCTTTCTTATACCCAAACAAAAAAAACAACATATATCACCCTTTGACTTATAACTTCATTTATATATTCTTCCCTTCTTCTTCTTCTTCTTCTTCTTGTTCAATTCATTATTAAAATGGCAACAAATTGGACAACAAAGCAAAACAAAAAGTTTGAGGAGGCATTGGTTATGTATGACAAGGACAATAATGGTGAGAAATGGCATAATATAGCTAGATATGTTGGTGGCAAATCAGTTGAGGAAGTTAGAAGGCATTATGATCTTTTGCTAAAGGATATTACACAAATTGAAAATGGTCAAGTCCCTTTGCCAAACTATAGGAATGCTTCTGAAAGCAATGCTAGAGGATATGCTAATGAACAAAGGTATTATATGAGTTTAAGTTATATACATTAATTCCGTCGATATCGTAAGCTCTTACCTGTTTATTTTTATTATGTAGATATTCTTTGGATGACGTAAATGATACATTGAATGTAGACTCATAAGAGCACACATATTATTCTATTAATACTTTATAATGTGTGCTCATGCATATATATGAGTCTACATTCATAGAATAAATATCCTACTTTAATTTGTGGGATTATACTGAGTATATTATCGTAGTTAAATTAATGAAAAAAGTTAAAAAATCTAGAAAAGATCCTCTTCATTATTAGACTATTTAATTAAGCTAAAACCACATTAAATAGGGCCCTACTTGATTAAGATCGCATGCTTATTATGAGTTATGGTCATTAACTCACTATATATTTGTCTCTTATCACCAATGTTTCTCAATCACTTTTAAAAAATATTATTGCATTCTTGTTGGATCTTCTAAAAATATACTATTTTGGAGGATTCAACAGGTATCCGTTGACATTTTTAATAGTCCGAGCAACATAGCTAACCATATCAAGAAGATAATCTCATACTATATACACTAATTTCAGGACAATTAACACTTAATTCTTACATGGATATTTCTTCACCGTTAATTCTTTTTGCTTTTTTCTTTAAAAATAAGTTGCATATCCTTAAAGGATGATGATTTAGACATCACATGACCAAAACAAGGTTATCTTTTATATTCACCTTTGGCTTGAAATTAAAGCTAACTTATATCTAGCATGTCTTGACATAAGCAATAAAGTCTTATCAATTGACCTAACTTATAATATAAAATGACCATGCAATTTTTTTTCTTCAGAATGCTGATGTATTTGCTTATATAAATTAACCTATTAGAGCAAATTACCTGTCTCACTTTTTAAGTTATTGATTTTACGTAATTTTCATATTCTGCTTTTTGTTATATTACTATATTTTTAATAATTTGATTATTTATTTGTTGGTAGGCTTCTGAAGAATCTAAAGCTACAGTGAGCAGAAACTTGGACTCATGGTCAAAAGTCAACGCCAAATTTATCCAAAGATCTGTATAAAGTTCCAAAAATTTGGAATCTCTAATTGTAAATTCATGTTTAATTAATTAAGTGCTTCTTATCTTCTGTATTAATTAAATTATTGTTGCCCAATGAAGAGATAAGAAAAATGTGTACGTAACTTCTGTTTTTCAGCTTTTAATGTACCTTTATTTCTGCTTAAGCTATCTGCTATCATCGTATGATATATAAAATTATAAATTGAGATTTTTTAGGTTAATTGTTACTTGACTTGAGCAATCACTTTTATATTTAACTTTATTTCATCGTCCCACGTTCAAGGCAGAATAATTGATATCTTTGGTGTTGACTGTGAAGTCATTGAATGAATTGTCGAGTAAATAAATTAAATTTGAATATATTTATTGTTCCTCTACGATGATATCGACTCGATCCCCTTATATATTTCCGCTCTGGTTACCATAGTATGATTTAAGAGAATAAGGAGGGACACAACTTGCATAGCGCTTTTTTTCGGGTTTTTTCTTCTGTCAAATCGAACGAAGATAATTTCTCGTACCTCTGTATCTATTACATTATATTGATATCTTCTCTTTCATCAACTTTCAAAGTTTTTTAGCGTATTGCCAAATAGTAATCAATACAGTGATTTATATGAATAATGGAAGCTCTGTAATGTTCATTGATGCATTATTAGAAGTTAAATTCTTGCATACCTCCAAAATTAATTTTAAATTTGGACATTTTATGTTAAGAATAAGCAAAACACTATGAATTGTATACTTGCAAAGACAAAAATGGAACGGTTGTTTGCAAGAATAACCCTATAGTAATCTTGAATTTTTCACCTCGTTTAAAAATAAAAATAAATAAATAAATAAATAAATAAATAAATAAATAAATAAATAAAATAACCTTTGTCATAGTTCATTATATCACACATACGTTGTGGATATAAAATTGGTTTTGTCTATAATAAGGAAGGAGTTCGAGACATTTCAATAAATCAAACACAATTAATTAACCCGTTTAATTGGCAATAAGTTGTGACTCATAAGCAAAAGTTGCATGTAGTGCTTAATTATATTGTTTGCAAGTTTAATACAATTGGATTTTTTGCCAATAAGCAACACATTACATTATTTAAATGTTTGTAACTCCTTCAAATGACTTGTCTCTTATCTCATAGATAAAACTAATTTATACACATATTACAACTAGAACTTAATCAAGATACGTTATAGAGGTCCTTTATTTACTAAATATTTTGTTAAATAGAGTCGAAATTTTCGGTATTCTATATGATGTCTATTTCTACAAATTTTACAAAATGGAAGACAAAGGTCATGCTTAAAAAATCAATTATTTAAGGGAGCAAAAAAATAATTTTGCAAAACCCATTTCTAATGCACCATCAAGTATTCTTAGTACAAAAGTTGTCAAAATGGATCAGCCCTGCTCAAGTTTTACCCGTTAAAAATTTTTAGGAAAAAAGACACTCTATAACACTTTTTAAAATAAATAACCCAAGTTTGAAAACTTTTTAAAAAGTGGCCAGTCGAATATACTATTTCCGCTTTATAGCTATTTTTTAATTTGGGTCATTTTGGCCTACGTAGTCCATATTATGGGTGTCAAACGGGCCGGGCCGGGCCAACCCAGAATCGGCCCTCACATTTTAACTGGGTTGAGGGCCGGTTTTGACGCTAGCCGAGCCGGGCCGGGCCAAACGGTAAAAAAATTAAAACCCACCCTAACCCGGCCCACTTAACCCAACCCGGTCAAACCCACCAAAACCCGGTTAAAAACCGGTCAAACCCGTTTAAAAAATAAATAAATAATCCAATATACACTATATACACTCCAATATACACTATATCCACTCCAATATACAATATATATTTTTAAAAAACTATATAAACAATTACACATATATACGTACCATTCAATATATAATTATATATGACTATACGTACTACTTTAAATAAAACATATACTATAATAGTATAATATATATATATATATATATATATATATATTTATATACTAATTTATAAAACATATACACATGTATACGTTAAATATATACTACTTTAGAAGATATATACACATATATATGCACCATTCAATATATATGTACTACTTTAAATAAAATATATACTACAATATACATATATATATATATATATATATATATATATATAAAACAATATGTATATATATATATAGTTACATACTAATTTATAAAACATATACACATGTATACGTTAAAGATATACGTCTATAGAAGCTATATACACATATATATGCACCATTCAATATAAGTGTACTACTTTAAATAAAGTATATACTACAATATATATATATATATATATATATATATATATATACATACTTACATACTAATTTAAAAAACATATACACTTGTATACATTAAATGTATACTACTTTAGAAGATATATACACATATATACGCACCATTCAATATATATGTACTGCTTTAAATAAAATATATACTACAATATACATATATATATATACAACAATATATATATATATATAGTTACATACTAATTTATAGAACATATACACATGTATACGTTAAAAATATACGTCTATAGAAGATATATACACATATATACGCACCATTAAATAATATGTACTACTTTAAATAAATTATATACTACAATATATAAATATATATACTACTATATATATATATATATACTTATATACTAATTTATAAAACATATACACTTGTATACGTTAAAGATATAAGTCTATAGAAGATATAAACACATATATACGCACCATTCAATATATATGTACTACTTTAAATAAAGTATATACAACAATATATATATATATATATATATATATATATATATATATATATATGTGTGTGTGTGTGTGTGTGTGTGTGATAGTTAATTAATAATATATTAAAAGTAAGTTTTTAATTTAAACCAGAATTTTTTTTTAAATCATTTTAAATCAATATATAGGTACTACTTTAAATAAAATATATACTACAATATATATGTATATACTATATATGTATGTATATATATATATATATATATATATATAGTTATATATAGTTATATACTAATTTATAAAACATATACACTTGTATACGTTAAATAAATACGTCAATAGAAGATATATACACATATATACGCACCATTCAATATGTATGTACTACTTTAAATAAAATATATACTACAATATACATATATATGTATTACAATGTATAGATGGTTATATTATACTAATTTATAAAACATATACACTTGTATACGTTAAATATAGACATCTATATAAGATATATACACATATATATGCACCAATCAATGTATATGTACTACTTAAAATAAAATATATACTACAATATACATGGATTACAATACATAGATAGTTATATTATACTAATTTATTAAACATATACACTTGTATACGTTAAATATATACATCTATATAAGATATATACACATATATACACACCATTCAATATATATGTCATACGTTAAATAAAATATATACTACAATATACATATATATATACTACAATATGTATATATATATAGTTATATACTAGTTTGTAAAACATATACGCTTGCATATGTTAAATATATACGTCTATAGAAGATATATACACATATATACACTTCTATAGAAGATATCCAATTTATAAAACATATACACATGTATACGTTAAATATACACTTTTATAGAAGATATATACACGTGTATACGCACCATTCAATGTATATATACTACTACTTATAAAATATACTACATTATATATACATTACAATATATATAGATATACTTATATACTAATTTATAAAACATATACACATGTATACGTTAAATATATACTTCTATAGAAGATATATGCACAAATATACAAAACATATGCTACTTAATATAATAAATTAATAATATTTGGTAGTAAATTAATAATATATTAGAAGTAAGTTTTTAATTTAAAGTAGAAAACTAGAAATTCAATTTAAAATTTTAAATCGTTAAATGAAAAAATATAAAAAGCAAGGACTAAGGAGTGAATGAATTTGGGGAATTTTATTGATTGCAAAATGATCCAAAATTTATAATTTACATGAATGAAAAATCTATAAATTATGCATCATTTTTTCCAACTCATTCATGTTAATATTAATGGGAACTTGCATAGGATAGTCGAAGTCAACGGGGGAAAAACCATGCATTGGACTTGATTCTGCTGAGTTCTCCCGTGAAGTCATAATTTCTTCAAGTTTCAGCTCGTCGCTCGGCTCCGATTCCATTCCTTGGTTTCTTCTTTCCGCTCTAATCCAATCTCTGAGGCAAACTAGAACATTCATTGCATTGCTTCCCAATGAGTGTCGGTTGTCTCCAAGTTGTTGTCGTCCTTGACTAAAGGCGATCTCTGATGCAACGGTTGACATTGGAACATTCAAGATATCTCTAACTAATCTTGAAAGCACAGGATATTGTGTTTCATTACTCCTCCACCAATCCAACGTGTTGATCCGTCGTCTGCGACCCTCTGGTGCCGTCCGAAGATAATATTTCAGCTCTTCCCGATAAGTTGATGTGTAAGTTCTCTCATCAACACTGTTCCAACAATTTAAATCATAAAACGAATCAGAAAAAACACTATGTGCCGACCTTTTAGAAGATAATGGTTCCTCGGGAGGATGAGGAGCGACAGTTGGAGTGATATTTGTAGGTACGGCTAAATCAAATAAATCAGCATAGTGATTATATAATTTTTCTATGTAATCCTTTGCATCAGCCGTAGCCGTCCACAAATCAGGTTGTAATTATTCAGAATCATGGTTAGTATTTATTTCTAAGTTAGTATAAATAAGAGTACTAAAGTGACACATATTATTAAATTTCATGCACGGATTTAGCATAGCACCAACCAAGTAAATAGGAGGAATCGGGAAAAAATATTTTTTAAATTTCGTAAACATGGCGCTAACAGCTTCTTTATAACCTTTTTTATTTTTATATTCTTTGAGCAAACCAGAAATATTGGCTATATATGCCAAAATATTACAAACAGTAGGATAATAAGCACCGAAAAATTCAACCGTAGCTACATAAAATTTTTCTAAAAACTTAACAAGATCATTAATTACAACCCAATCAGAATTATGTAGCATGCAATCAGCAGAATCAGTAAATGAACTGCAATGTTGGTTAAAAACTAGTGTAATAGGAATTCTATATTTATAACAAGTTTTTAAAAATTCATACGTAGAATTCCATCTAGTATCAATTTCCTCAGGCATCAAAATCGGTGTAAGTTCATTTTCTTGACATTTAACTTTAAATTCTCTAATTCTCGATCTACGATTATTTTCTTGAATAAAACCAACAGCAAGGCGATTTTTTTCAATATAAAACTCAAAAAACTCAAGACTATCTTTTACAATTAAATTATATATATGACATGCACACTTAATATGAAAAATTTCAGGCAAGGGCGGAGATAGCGGAGATTTTAATTTTTTTTATAGTAGTGTTGTTGTTAGAAGCATTATCAAAAGCAATACATAAAATTTTATTTTCGATACCATAATAACCGGCAATTTTAACAATAGAATCAGCAATAAATTGTACAGTATGTTTACGATCTTCATCATATAAAAAAGCAAGAATACGTTTTTGCATCACGAAATTACTATCCATCCAATGACAAGTAACGGTTAAATAATCATTTTTATTTACAGCACGACCAAGATCAGAAGTTAGGGACAATCTACATTGAATATTTTTTAACAATGTTGATAAATAAAAACAATATTGTGAATGAAGTCTAAAAATATCAGACCGACAAATAGTTCTAGGAATACCGTTAAACATAGGATTATAAATTGTTTGTATATAACGAATAAAGGCATCAGAAGAAGGAAAATTAAAAGACAAACAACCCACAACTACCATTTTAGCTATTTCTTCCTGGTCCCTCAATTTATTATACTTCTTCGCTACGTGACCGGTTGCTGGGTCCATTCTAGTTTGCATTGGCCCACCAACATCCCCACCACCTTGTGCAATATTTAACTCTCTTTTGTGATCTTCAGCTACATGTCTCATTAACGTACCTGTACCCCCTTGCTTGCCTCCACTTCTATGCTTATATATTTGTTGACAAATATTGCATTGCACCTCAATATCTGATATACGTTCAAAAAATTATCATGCAATACTAGTTCTTTTGCGAGGTCTTGGGGCACTGAGAGGACGGGGAGGGAGATTAACCGATTCAGATCTAACGTTAGCATCTCCTACTGCGGGTGTCTCAGAAATATTTTCATTATCTTCGTCTAAATTAACCGCATCTACTTCATTTTCTTCTTCTATACCGTAATTTTCCTGAGCTTCTACATAATCCATATCGTGAGCACCTACACCTATTTCTTCCTCAAAAGGTGTACCAAGCGGTACCGGAGGCGAAGGCACACGGGTATATCTACTACTTGAACTACCTCTACCGCTAGTAATTTGCTTTTTACTACCACTACCGCTTCCGGGACAAAAAATTTTAACACCTTTAGTAGTGAGGTTTCTTAATTTATCCATAATATAAATTAAATTAAACTAAAAATATTCAAAATACACAAATATAATAAAAATTAAATATTAAACAATTAATACAATAAATAAAAATTAAACGTAAGAGATGAAACGACAATACCAAATTTTGGAAGTATCCGAAGATTGCGACTATAGAAACTTCTGCTCGTACTTTGTAAATGAAAAATTAAAAAATTAAAGTGAACACTTTAAGAAATTAAATATATTGAATATTTGAGATTTGAGATTTGAGATTTGAGAGAGAATGAGATTTAAGAGAGTGAAAAATAATTTGAAGTTGTAGGGTATTTATAGAATTTTTTTTTGGATTAAAAAATATTTTTTAAAGTTATTTTTTTTTTTTTTAATAAATGGGCCCAAACTAGCCGTTTGGACCCAAAAACGGCTATATAGCCGTTGGGCCAATGGCTAGTTTGGCCCAAAATCCCATTTTTTTTAAAAAAAAAGGTATCCGGGCCGGGTTAGCCGGGCCCATTTTAAAAAAATAACCGGCTCGGGACCCGGAACCCTAAAGCCCTAGGGCTTACCGGGTCGGGTCAAACCGGGCCGGATTAGTTACGAGGGTCGGATCAGGTCGGGTCGGTCCACTTGACACCCATAGTCCATATACAGTCCATATATAATACTGATACCGCCTATATACAATACTGATACAGTATTTAATTTGGGCAATTCGGCCATTTTTAAAATATTTTATTTTTTTTTGCTATAAATTTTTTAATTGATAAAATATTCTGCTTTTTTTATCGTTTAGAAATAATAATTAAATTATATAAAAACGATATAATTGTTAAATAGAATATGTATCTATATAAGATATATGTATTGAAATTATATAGTTTTATCAAATATGTATATGTATAAAATATATAAAAAATATATATAGAAAGTGTATGAAAATTATATAATTGTTGTATAAAACGTGTAAAAAAAATGTACAGTTATTGTATAAATTATGTATCAAAACTATATAATTTTCATGTAAAATATTTATATGTATAAGATATGTATAGAAACTGTATAGAAGACGTATAGAAACGGCATAAAACAAGTCAGTAAATTGAAATAGCTAGAAAGTGAAATTTAAACTTTATGATCATTTTTATGAAAATAATTTAATTTAAAGTGTCGTTTCTGTCTTTTCACCAAAATTTTATGTCTGAAATGACTAGCCTTCGTTTGAAATGGCCTAATAAGACGGGCTAGCCCAACTTAGCAGTTAGCACTAATAAAAAAGTCGCGAGCTAACCCGTCATTTTTACTTTTTTATTTTTAAGGTTTTCTTGTAACATAATGCCCTAATCATATATATAATAAACTAGTTTAGGAGTACGCGCCTTATGCGTGTACTTCGATTTTTTGAATTCAAACATTACACTAAATAGGATATTTATTTAAATAATAAAGATGAATACAATAATTAAATTCAACATCTTTTGAAGAATTTATTTAATTAAACCTAACTTTATCAAAATAAATTCTCAAAGTCGATTGACATTCATCTACCACCTGTAACTGCAACAAAACAACACGATGATAGAGATATCAAAATAATATAATTAAATCTAACCTTTTACACAAATTTTCTTAAAGCCGTCTGTAAACTATAACAAAATAATACGACAATAGAGATAGCAAAATAATATAACTAAACTTTACCTTTACACGCAATTTTTTTTTTTTCAAACAGAGATATAAAAACAATATAATTAAACCTAACCTTTACCTAAAAAAAATTCTCAAAGCCGACTGTCATTCATCTACCACCTGTAAATTCATCTACGACTTGTAAAATAAAATAATACAATAGTGATCACAAACTTCAGTTTTGATGAAAGTAATTCTTGTTTGAGCGAAAATTTTGACACTAAAGGATGACTTGAATGAAAACAAAGAAGATATTTATAGTTAAATTCTATTATATTAACAAAAATAGTGAAAAAGTTGAGGGTTAAAAAATTAAGCAAGTTAGATGAGCATCAATCATATTTTTTCAATAATTAAATCAGTTTTTTTCTCTAGTTTAACGTGCATCTTAATATTTATTGAAATATTTTGTTAATAGAGGAGTCTATATATGAGTCCTAAGGTTGTCCCATATATTTCTTTTTTCTTTTCCTTTAATATCATAACAATCAAATTTTGATAGTCATATTTCTTTTTTCTTTTCTTTTTATATTACAACAACCAAATTTTGGTGGAAAATTGGGAAACGAAAAAATGAGGCGTGAGTCATATTTCTTTTCCTTATATGAATTGTTAATAAATAAAGTTGTTATCAAATATTATTACTATTTTTTTTTAGTTTTGATGGAAATTATGATAATTTTTTTTTAATCATATTTTTTAAGACTCTTTATGATGTGTACAAGGAAAAAGAAAACTTATCAATATTAGTTTTCCGTATATTTTTCTCTAACCATTTTTAGAACTTTTTAATTTTAAATATTATAAATATGGTGATATATTAGTTAAAGAAAATAAGTTAAAAGACGATTTTGTCTATTGCAAAAGTTTTTAATGAAGAGCAAAAAGTTCAAATCACTTATCTAAAATCTTTACACTTTTAATATATTATAGATTAGAGATATAGATATAGATACTTTCAAAATGAAGTGCCGGTTTGAAACTCCATCAAACGATGCACTAGTTTCTGATTTTATTGTTAAATAGTGTTAAAGACTTTAAAATTTATACAAAACTTTCTATTACTTCAAATAAGTTGATCAAACAAATTAACCAATGACATCACAAAATAACAGATCAAGAGAAGATATTCAATTCATTAAATTGATGACATCACAAAACGATAAAAAGAACTTAAATTGAAATATCAATCAACACCGGATTAATTATTAGCTGTTTTTAGTTTTATTTTTTCTTTAAATAATAGTAATTAACTAAATTAAATTATTTTGGCCCATGGACCGGTCCAAGTCCAACCTAAACCAAGTCTCAAGGATCAGCGGGCTAACTTGGGACGGATCCATAAACCTCAATTTTAAAAGGGCTCGAAACATAACTCGACTCGACTCGACTCGACTCAAAGTAACGTACTGTATAAGGCCAACCTATTTTGACGGCTCTAAGCCGTACCTTAATAACTAAGGCAAGCAAACTATTGGAAGATTTATTTTTGTTTCTCCTCTTTTTATAAAGAAAATCAGATGAGATTGCACAATTTCCTCCTTTTTCTTGCTTCTTTTCTTTGGTTGTTGCAGCACACAAATGAAGAACTGATTAAAGTCTTTTACAAAAAGTGAAGACCATTTATACACACGCAAAGACAACACATAATTGAAGAAAATGTACATAGTATATCTTAATGAAACAGCTTTTTTGATATATGGGAGAAAAATAAATAAATAAATAAATAAATACAAAATTTAAAATCGTTCATAAGCAATATAACTGAAGTTAAAGAAACTTGATATCCTTAAGTGCATTACTCTACATCGAGTATCAAAGTCCGTTCATGATCTTTCCTTTCATTATTTGCTAGCAAAATTGACGCATTGATTTGTCTCCCTTCAAACGTGTCTAAGCATGATAATGTTCGCCTTTAGCACCGGTGCGGACCTATGTGCAGTTCTGTGGTGCTCCGGCTTTCATTAAATCCGACTTAAATTAGGTATAATTATATTTAAAAAACGTATAAAAATTAATATAAGCTTTTCGAATCTCCCAAACACCCATGCACGACCCCTAAATCCTGAGTGCTCTTGTGATCTTCAATAATAAGCGTAAGCAAACAGTATATGCAATCTTCAATAATGAATCTACCCTAATAATACTGTACACTATATTCTCTTCGTGGATAAGCTTGATGCATGGTAACTAAGATATGTTTCATAATCCATTCAGTTTGCTGACATTTATAAAATGTTGAAGTCGTAAAATAATGTAAAAAATCTAGATCTAGCACAACAATAGATTTCAATAATTTAACATTAATTCATTTTCAGAATTTTCTCATATGACGTTATACGTAACTGTCGTAACCTATATTATATTATACGTATCTTAACAGAGCTAAACGATTTATATACAAAGATTATAAATCAATCAAGATAAAACAACTCTTCTCGCATTAAACCAAAAATTAAAAAAAAATATCAAAACCTAGATCCCATTTTACTTAGTTTTATTTGATTTTTTAGTTTTTAGTTTTGTATATTTCGTAAACCTACCTATATGGTTTGATTGATTAATATTAAGCTCATTTTAAGCGGGTTGGATAAAGAATTGGGATGGGTTTAGGGTTCTTACATCATTAAATAGGTATTGGAAATTATAGTTTCGGCCAAAATGATTTTGGAAGCTAATTAAAAAAGTTGGATGACCATGGAAACTAATTAGACAAGATTCGATGACTTTTCAAAGATAAAATAAATAATTGATCGAGTGACTTTGGTCTGGTGACCAATTACTTAAGTTAAATCAGAGGCGGATCCAGGATTCTGAGCCTATGGGTGTTAAGTAGACTCATCGATTAAATCAACCGAAGACTTCAAATTCTGAATGAGAACCAGCTTATGGTCAAGGCCTCCCTTTGATAAAAAATTATATTATCTATACATGATTAAAATTACTTTTATGTATGTATAATAAATATTGAACCTTCTTCGATTAGTTCATGTATTTACTTTTTTCGATTTTGAACCTCCTTAGAAATGTTTTTTGGCTGCATCAACTTTTTACTTATTTATCTTTCTTTAAAAGGCAAAAAATTGTTACTTTTCACAATATTTGACCTTCATTTTGTGTACAATTATTTTTATGTTTATCAATATCTAGATTATTATTTTTTAATTTGATGGGAGAGAAAACAAAACTTATTCATCTTTTAAATTTTATATCAAACAAATACTAATTAATTAATGAGAAATAAAATAAAAGTCAAAGACTAATAAATTAAATTATTCAAAAACAAATGAATTAATACAAGTCAAGAACTAAATAACTAAAAGCAAATGAAAAGATAATTTATGTAGCAAACTTAACAAGTTGACTTTAAAAACAAATGAAAAGAGAATAATTGAATTTATGCAAAAATTAAGATTCCTACGGGATTTGAAACCGAGTAACTTGGGTGGCCTAGACAATCACTTGCCAATTGCACCAAGTACCTCTTTGTTTTATTGGGTGGCATGCATTATATTTGTATACATTGTGTATATTTATACTTGTATATATAGAGTTTCCGTAGAAGTTTGCGGGTGGCGTGGCACCCTCAAGGGCCTTAATAGAACTGCCCCTGAGTTGAATGTATCAAAAAATGAAATTTCATACGAAATAGTCACTAATCTGTCATTAATAAATCTCACGATTAACATAGTTTTTGATAATATATCACTAATCCATCACTACATACGATCAGCATGAACTTTATTATTAGCTATAAAATTTGTCCATCGCTAATTTTTATTTTTCTTAGTGTGATTATCACCATTATTTCCAAAGATTCTTACACCTTTTAATTTATTTATCTCAACTAACAACGTTAGGCAAATTAAAACACGGTTTTTGTTCGTTATTCGTATAATGTAATCTTCTATAACATGTTACTCTCTTTTTACTTTATGAAAAACTACTATGGAACTTGTAAGGAAAAAAAATTGGGATAATACCCACGAAAATATCTGAAGTTTGATTGAATTACCAGTTGAGCATATTGAATTTTGTGGGGTTCCTATTACCCCCCCCCCCCCAGGCTTTTTTTTTCGTATTTTAAAGGCATATATCTGTCACTTGGCACATTGCGTGTTAGTCACGCGCATTGAGCGCGTGAACAGTGTTAAAAACATTTTAAACTCTTTTTTTTGTCAAACAACCCCTTAATTTTATAATTATTTAAAATTTTATATTTTTATTTATTTAAAGTTTTTCATTCTTTTTCTCCTTTCTTCTTTCTTCTTTCCTCTTTCTTCTTGAGTTTCAGTTTCTTCTTCCTCTTTGTTGCAGTTCATTTCGTTCCGTTTCAGTTTCCATTCTTGAAGATTCCGTCATCAAAACTGGAAACTCAATGGAAGAAAGTTTGGGGTTTTGAGTTTAAGAAAGTTTGTTGAAGAAAGTTTTCAAGAAATTTGAGTTGAAATGGACTTGGAATTTGAAACTCAAAGGAAGATTCAATTGAGTTGGCGTAATTTGGAAATGGAATTTGAAAACTTTTGCGAACCCGGATGAAGAAAATTAATGGAAGATTCCATTCAATTATTGAAAATTCAATGTATGTTTTTTTATACATAAATTGGAATTCAAGTGAATTCATATAAATTCAATGTGCAAGAAAATTAATGTGCTAGAAAATTTTTGATTAAACTCAATGGAATTTAAAGTTTGAAACTAGAAATTGAATTTGGAAACTTGTATGATAAGAATGGACTTGGAATTTGAAATTGACTCAATGAAATTATTTGGAATTTGAATTGTGGAATCTTTAATATGGTTGTCATAATGAAAAATTGTTGAAAAGTGATAAAATGGAGAAGACAAAGCGCGTGTACCACACTTCCCACCTAAAAAACTGGGTATACGTTTTTTGAGGGGATTAACTCCACTTTAAAAAAGTTCGGGGGGAATTAATTCCGATTAAAAAAGTATAGTAGGGTAATAGGACCCCCGTAAAGTTCAATATACTCCACTAAAAATTTGGTTAAAGTTCAAGTATTTCATGGGTATTATCCATACTAATGTTTGAATATATTTTTACTTAAAATTGTTATTATATCTTTAATGACATGTTTTTATAGTCACCAAATATTATGACATGTTTAAGAAAGTTCTCCTTAAACTCTATATCACGGTGAATACCGTCCGCCATGCAAATTCATATCGTATACAAATTGTTGAAGCTCTTTGATCGTAGAGAAATTACAATGTATAATAGTGAAAGAGATTTAAAAAAAATGTTTTAGGTCACACTTAAATCTGAGTTTTTAATTACGATATTTTAACTTCTTCTTTTTTTTCTTTTCAAATCGTCTGATATAAATTTCTGATTCTGTCATCATCACGATTTATATTTGATAGGTGTTATGACACTTGTCATCACCTCCCATCTAGTTGGTTCCCAAAATCTGGACATACTCTAAACAAACTTACTTGCAAGAATTAAATTTGTCAATATTAATTAATATATCTACATTTGTGTTTCTGTTGAACAAGAAAACTACTAGAAATGTCTAACAAGAATAACATTGAAAACTAAAAGACACATTCTATACTTCCTCAAAAGAGAATAGTTTGAAAAGTTAGTAAAACAAAAAGGTCAACAAGGATAGGCAATTTTAAAAAGGAGTCTTTGGGTACATGAATGAAAAGATAAATTTGTTATGCCACTATATAATATATAGTTTTTTTTTTTTTTTTTCATTGTTAGCATGTGGAGGAAAGGTAGTAGGAAGGTACCTGAATGATAAATATTGAGGATTTTGCATGGAAGTTCGAGCCTCGGATATAGAGTCACCTTTGAGGGAACCTTTACTTTCCTTTCCATAGTGAGACTTCAGAGCGAATTTGGATTAGTTCATAATAGAATTTTGGAGCAAATTGAATTAGTCATACTTCAATATGAGAATCGAACACTAAATAAAAATATATTAATAAATACTTCTGGGGTCAAAATTCCATATTCATCCCCTAGGAAAATAGTCAAAAAATGCGTCTGGAATTTAGTTTGCTTTATCTTTTTATTTGTTTATTACATAGAGTAACATGATATGCTTCAGTGTCTTCATTCAAGAGTAGAGTCAATTTCAACAAAGAGCATATTGTACTTTTTTTTTTGGATCTTTTTTAGGCGTTTGGTATTCGTATTAGGCTTTTACTAAATCTGAATTCACGTTACAAAATCTCTTACAATGGAATAAGATATTATCTAACAAAAAATAAATTATATTCATAGCATAATTCTGAAACATGATTAGGGTCAATGAATACTTACCAATCCGCGATAATCTAATTAGTTGATATAATGTCATTATTCTTCTTAAAGAACATACTACTAACATTATTTGTGATGTGTGAAAGGTGGAAAAAAAATCAGCATATAGATCACTACTATAAAGTCGTTTCCAGCATATTCTGCTGGTATTAGATTTTTGAGAAATGAATTTCTTGAGTAATGTAATAATTTCTTAAGAACGAGTTTGCAATTTTAATTAGTTTATCTTCTTAGAAATGATATTTTTTTTAAGAAGATATTTTATAAACAAAAAAAATGAACTCGAACAGCTATTTTATAAAATTTTAACTAATATGTATATATTTCTGGACATATTTATTGAGTATATGTTAGTATAATATATTCTCTTTTTCTTCATTATCTCTCTGTTTGCCTATTAGAGTGGGATTTAACACTTAACAACCTTCTTTACCAACTCTACCTAAATAGTTTCACAACACATTTAATCACCAAAATAAATGTGTATCTTATAATAATACATCCACTTATTAATATTTTATATTAGTGATAAGATGATGTGTTTGAAGGATAGAGGCTTTGTAAAGGCAATAAGTAGAACCCACTTAGGCTTTTTTCCCATTAAATCACCAACTATTTTGTTGAAAAAATTGTTTTCAACTACTTTTATTGCTTTATTAAGTGATTAGTGATAAATCAAGTTTTACGGCATGGTTAAGGCTCTAAGAGACGTGTAAAATCTTCTAAAATTTGAACTACAAAAATGTTTCACATCCACAAACTCTTGAACAAAATAGGTCTTGAAATATTTATAAATCTTAAGTTGAGTGAACTTTTGGATATGATATTAAAAATAAAAATTGTATTTGAAGATAAATAGAAAAAAATTATATTTGAAAATTAAAGTCGTCTTTAGACATAAACGTCACTGGAAAAAATACTAACACTTTATTAGGAAAAATACATTTTTACTAGAAAAAATTGGTCTGAACCATTTTCAATCTTGAATTAGTATTTTTTTTTTTCTTTTCAAGTTTGGAGTTTAAATTTGATGTAGTGTAAAATCAAATAGGTACAATCACTTTAGCTCAAAAAATATTGCCCCAAAAATATTATACTTCAAATAATAAGACTAAAATTTACAACTATTCTTTAACTATACCCTTAACATCAAAAAAAAGATTCTTAATATTGCTCAATTCTTTTAAAAAAACATGATAAATAGGAATAACTTCATAAACTATACATTATATTTATAATTGCTTTCCTAGTGTGCGTGAAATCAGCTAAAGCGACAACTAAAATGAAACGGGTGAGTATAAGATTAAAAGCACTTAGTAGGTGTCATACATCATTTGGTGTTGCTTATCCACCATCTCCCCACCCCACCCCACCCCAAGTGCAACAACCATTTCTCTACAAATGTGTCCCTACCTAAAATCATCCAACCCCCATTTGCTTTACCTGATAACAAGGTATTCAAAACCCCTACCAAACTAACAATCAACAAAATCTTTCCCACTTTTATACAAGGGAAGAAAAAGGAGTCCTTATCCATAACTAATAAAGTCAACACACAAACATGGCACAATAATATCAGGAACCACAGAGAACAAAATCATCTCAGGTAGTGGAGTCTGGAGAGGGCACGGCAGTGTGTACACGCAACCGTACCCCTACCTTGGACGGTAAGGTTGTTTTTGGTAGATCCTCGGTTCAAGAAAATAATAGGAGAAAACGATAATGTAACCATCATTTTATATTTTCTAATCATATTTCAATGTTCTGATCCAAAATGAAAATGCACTTATTCTGTGCAAATATACAGTCAGGGTATTTCTATGAAAGCATATGGTTAAATGCTCATAAGATGGTTCATCCAAAACGGACGATATTATGTCCTTCCTAAAGATCAAAAAGAAATTAGACCCAAGAGCGTAAACCCTGTACTGTGAGGTCCGAGAAAATGTTTATCCAAGCATAATGTAACTCCGATAACATTCACATGCCTATCTCCCGATTTGAGAGTGGCCTCTCTTTGTTGAGGGTTGATTAGATGAGATCTTCCGTTTCCACAGCAAGTTGAGAATTTACTCAGCTGAGGAGTCATCGGTGTTCTTCTAAGAGAATGGGTTGCAGAGGTGCAAGAGACTAAGAGTAACTTATTGAGACAGTTTGTTGAAATCAATTCACCGACGTCCATTTCCCCAATGCCTATTATTGTTGCCAGGTCTCATATGAGGATTCTTAAGGCCAGGACCTTGGTTTGGGGCCCTCTTGGGGATATCATGCAACTCCATAACCTGTATTGTCCGCTGCCTCTTGGCTGAACGACAATAATAAAATACATTCAGATAATATATCAGACCTTGCGGTCGTGAATCAATTGATTTCAATGCTTATATATGTATCCACTAAAATTGGAAGTATCCATAAAAGCTTAAAGAGGAGTAAAGGACCAACCGTTTTCAGCTTCCTGGTACCGTTCCTGGAGCTTTCTCTTTGTTGCTTCAAGTTTGACTTGAACTGCATCCTCATCTGACTGTCTAAGTTTCTATATAGTGAAATTATGCAGAGTTAGATAGGGATCGAAGCTTTACATGAATCGCAAGATAACTCCCTTACTGATACTTACATTCTTCTGTTGAGACGTCATAGGCCTCTTTTGAATTGTGCCTTTCTCAGATTTCTGCTGGAAGTTTGTCTCGTTAATCTTGAGCTTCTGTTCAGAGGATTGTCTAATTTGTCTCCCGGGCCCAGAGTTACCTACGGATGGCTTATTTGGTTTGACAACGGTAGTTTGTTTCTGGATTAAAGCTTCCTGCTTCCTCTCTTTAGGAGCAGCACCGAAGCAACCAGCAGACTGCTGCTTCCGGACAGGAATGTTCTGGTTATCCAGTGATGGCTTTCTGCCATTACCACGGTTCTCATTGAATTCCCCACTGTTTCGAGGATCTGAAATAAAATCCCCAATCAGAACAATATACTTTTATTTAGTGGGGAATTCGAATAAAGAACCGAATAGTAAAGGAATATTTGAAAGAATATGGACACAAATTCTACTCACTTCCATCATCGTCCATGCCATCAAAGAACTTCATCGTTCACAAACAACAAACGGAAAATAAGTCAGTTGCAGCCCACAAAGCAAAATAATCAAATTTCTAGAAGAGAGGAAGCTGTTCATACTTGTCCCAACTCCATCGAAGTGGTCTGAGCAGAAAAGAAAGCTAAGTCATCTAACGGTGGGGAAGGAAGTCCTTCCTCCTCTTGATCAACTACAGATGCTTTCATGGACTCTGGAGTGCTTTCAGTACCTTTACGCAAGTAATAAATCGGTTCAAACTTCAGCTCAGAATTGCAAACGGAAACACAAAGAATAATTCTTTGATCCTGAAAATCGAAAAGGGTGCAAGAGAAACTCTTAAATAGTAACCTGTAAAGGCTGCAGTAGCGTTCACCCATTCATCTATCAAGACCTTCCAATCCCTGTGATCCATAAAAATGTGATCAGCAATAGGCTACAAAGCGCAACTCTATAGAAACAGATAGGCTTCCAAACAGTAAATCAGCAAGTTGCACAGATCAATACGAAGAGATACAGAAAACTAAAGCTCGAATTGCAGGGGTAAGGAGCAAGGTCAATATATACTTCTGATAAATAAAAAAGACTACCCGAAGTGAGTCACAAAATTTTGCAAAGCACTGAATGAATAAAGCGATGACCATCATTACTATCCGTTGATAATTAAGCTACACGTACTCAACATTTAAATGGTAAACATTACAACAATTAAAGAAAAACTATAAGCAACAAATAGTGACAAGTGTTAGAAAGTAATAATAGCTCATAACAACAATCGACAAATCAAGCTGTCCAGAGCAACCACTACGACAAGTTAGTTCGACTAGGCGACAAAGTTCAAACCTTTGCGAAAATGACAAATTTACTCGCATTAAAGATGTCGGGATATCAGACTACTACAACCATGTAGTGGATTCATATTTTGATAATCTTACAGTTATTTTCAGCAATAATACAAGAGTTACTTACTCGATCAATGTCCGGGCTAGATGCCGGATATCCTTTGAGTTGTGCTTTCTGAGAGAATTAACTGACTTTCCAATCTCCGTGGCCTGATACATAAACAACCAATTACGCCCAAAAGAAGATGCAAAATCAATTAAAACTGCAACCAAACAAATGAAGGATGAAATTCTGCAAGTGGCAAAAGATCAAACCTTCAAGATCTCCACAGACAAAGCCATTAGCTGGAGCCTTCTTAAGCACTCAAATAACTCTGAAGACTGTCCAGACAAACAATAAATCAAAACCAGATTATTAGACAAAGCCCAAAACTACCAAGCAAGTGAAATTGCAAAAGAGATAAGAGCTCAAAAGTAGTTTCATACATTTTCCAAAGCTAAGGAAAGCAACAACCTTGTTCAACTAGATCAAAAGAACAAAAAGGGCAAAAGAAAAGGAAATGAAAAGCATAAAGGTTTCCTAACTGTGACATGGAAACTGCCTATAATCAGATTTTCCAGTTATAGAAACTAGTACAGTAAATAGAATCACCATTCTTATATGTCAGACAAACACCAGAAGTTCTGAAAAATCTAACAACATTAGCTCAATTATCTAAGGATTCTTCTTCCTTACAAACCCCAAAAGAAAAGAAACTTCAAATCCATCAAATTCAACCAAACAAGTAACCATTGGTTATATGTCAGACAATAGCAGAAGTTCTAAAAAAATCTAACAACATAAGCTCAACAATTATCAAAGATTCTTCTTCCTGATCAACCACAAAAGTAACCATTGTTATATGTCAGACAACACCAGAACTTCTAAAAATCCAACAACATAAGCTCATCATCAAGATTCTTCCTTCTGGTCAACCCCAGAAGAAAAGACAACCATAAAAGTCACCATTGTTATATGCCAAACAACACCAAAAGTTTCAAAAATCTAACACCATTAGCTCAATTATCAAAGATTCTTCTTCCTGATCAACCACAAAAGTAACCATTGTTATATATCAGACAACACCAGAAGTTCTAAAAATCTAACAACATAAGCTCAATCATCAAGATTCTTCATCCTGATCAACCCCAAAACAAAACAAACTCCAAAATCCATACACACAAAATCCAATTCTTGACTATACAAAATCCAAACACATCAAAAGAAACACTTCAAATCAACAGTATAACAAGTTTATAGAAATAAACCTCAGCTTGGCTGTTATCAATAACATCCTTGATCCTCATAACCTCTCCAAAAGTCTCTGTCTCTTCCTCAATCTCCTCAGTTAATGCCTCAGCTTCACCATAACTATAATTACTAACTTGATTCACAACACCATCAACATGATTACCAACACTACTATTAGCTTTACTCTCTTTTTTACCCTTCACTTTCCCTTCATCATCAACATCATTAACAACACCATCAACAACTGGTACAGCTAATTCAACTTTATCACAACCAAAACACATAGTAAATTTACATGTAAATAACATTTCAGCAATTCTTTCTCTTCTCAATTTGAACTCCTTTGGACAATCAGCTGCTGCTACTAAAACTGCATATTCAATTATATCAAATATATCTGAATTTGCTGTACCAAAATAATCCCTCCATTTATCAAGATTCCCATTACTCTTTGCCATAACTGAAAAAAAAATCAACCCCAGATCAAAAAATCAAATTTTTATCAATACCCAGATATCAAAATTCCATATTAATTATACCCACAAATCCCCAAAAAAAAAAAAAAATCTAATAAAAACAGGATTTTTTTCCAGCAATAAACTCAAAAAAAATAAATGAGAAAATTAAAAAAAAATAAAAGTGAAAAATTGATGAAGATTTATTTTTTTTCGCGGTAAATCGATTGAAAAATCTAGAGAAAATTATTTCGATTGAAAGAAAAAAAATTCTGAGAGAAAAAGAATATATGTTAAAGATATTCTCTATCTTTGTATATAGCTATATATCTGGTTTGATTATTAATTAATTATATATATTTATTTCTCTCTCCTTCTTTCTCTTTCTTTCTATGGAAATGTAATACAAGGTGTTTGTTCAAAGAGATTTGAAAGAGAGGAAGAAAAAGTATTGTTTTTTGTTGGGTTTGTGTGGGGGTAGGGGTTAGGGGATAGGGTGGGGAGGGTGGGGTAGGGGTGAGGAGAGGGTAGGTGATGATTACATAAGGAAGGGGGCCATAGAAGGATCAATTTTTTCTTAGAGAGAAAATCCATATAGAAAATTATAATATATTCGGTGTGATTTTATAAGTCACGTCGGAGAAGATGAGATGTACATAAATTTTATATATACCTTTGTGGGATGGAGAAGGTATTTTTGATAAATCTTTAGTTTTGAAAGAAATGTTACGAGAGTGATATAAATACAGTTTGAAAAAACAGAATACACGTTGGTCGTACGTGTATCGTTACGTTGTGGGATAGAAAGGTTGTTTTCGATAAATCTTCGATTTAACAGAACTGTCTTGGAAGAACTATGAATGGAGTTTGAGAAGATAGAACACAGACGGATGTTACTTGTACCTTTGTTGGGATGGAGAGAGGTTGTTTTCGATAAATCCTCGATTTAACAGAAATGTCTTGGAAGAATTATGAATGGAGTATGAGAAGATAGAATACAAGCGGATGTTACCTATAACTTTGTTGGGATAGAAAGGTTGTTTTTGATGAATCCTTTGCTTAACAGAAACGTTCCGGAAGCATTACACATAGAGTTTGAGAAGATAAAATACATACGGACGTTACCATACCTTTGTTGGAATAGAGAGGTTGTTTCCGATAAATCCTCGATTGAAAAAAATTGTTGTGAAAGCATAGAAATGAAGCTTGAAAAGATAGAATATACACAAATCATATCTGTATCCTTATGATATAGAGAGACTATTTCAGTCGAATCTTAAGTAGAAAAAAATGATATGAAAGCATTACAAATAGAGTCTAAAAAACATAGAATATACGTAGATTTTTCTTGTACTTTTATGGTTGGATGGATTATTTCGAGCATATTCTTGACTACAAAGAAATATTATAAATTTAAAATTATATTAAAAAACATATAACAATTGAATAACAAGATAAAAAAGCAAATAAATTAAAATAATAAATAGTAGTGACATATTTAGAAAATAAATAAAGAAGAACCTCAAGTGAGTGATTCTCTTTTGCTTTGAAATAGTTTGCCTTTTTTATTTTTTTATTTTTTTGGAGGAAAGAGGTGTTGAAGAGATTGTAATTTAGTGGTGATGTCATTCTTTGTGATCTAGTTCTATACTTTCTCTGTTTTAATTTAAGTGTTTTAATTTGATTGAGTATGAAATTTTAAAAATAAAGAGAATTTTTTATATTTTGTGATTCTTAATTAAAAATATGTGTAATTTTTAAAATTTTATGATCTTAAATTTGTGATGTATGATATTGAAACTAAAAAAATTATTAAATATAAAAAGAAACCTCTTTTTTATATAGATACAAAAAAGAAGTAAGACACATAAATAAAAAAGAATGAAATATTATTTAGTTAGGCATTTTTTTTGTTTCCCATCCGATGTTTGGTGTCTGCATTGAAGCTCCGACTAATCTGGATCGCACGTTATAGGGCCAATTAAGGTGACATCTTTTATTTTGAATCATAGCAACATTAAAATTTACTTTATAAATTATTTGGTCGCGAATTGAACAATGTATTTATCTTTTATGAGTAACGCCTATTCAAGTAGTTGAACATCTTCATCGTCAATTTGTAGATTGAGAGTTCGAGTCGCGCTAAATGAAAATGAAAACACTAATCCTGGTGAAATGGGGAAAATGTGTTTTTCTTTGTAGATTGTTATTCTTTTTTTTTTTTTTTTGGTTTAAATCACTCGGTATCCGGTACCCGCTTTTTAGGAGTCCGATTATATCCGAATTCTCCCCGCGTCGGGTCCCATTTGGGGGAAGAGCTCCCAACGTTTGTCCATACCCAGAGTCGAACCCTCGACCTCTGGGTAGGGTAGACCAATCCCTTACCTGCTTTTTAGGAATCCGACTATATCCGAATTCGCCCCGCGTCGGACCCCATTTAGAGGGAAGAGCTCCCAACAGAGTGTTTGTCCATACCCAGAGTCGAACCCTCAACCTCTGAATAGGGTAGACCAATCCCTTATTCATTATTGTTTTGGCTAAGCCTAATTTCTCTTACATCATAATTACCTTGTTTGTTTTAGTCTCGTCACACTCCTACGGTTACGTTAAATTATCTCATATACATTTTTTTTGTCAATTTTATAAATAGTGATATTATATGAAGTTCGTATTTTAATGACAAAATAATTGTTATTTAATACTATTATTATTATCACTTCGAACTTCCTTATTCTTCTATTACTTAAAATAGAAAAAGAAAAAGCAAATATATATTTGAAAATTGTTCATTGAATCTTTTACTTAAATTTTCTCCCATTGTCTCACAACACACACTAATACATTTATCTTAGTGATAAGAGAATTACACCTTTTTTTTCTACTTTCTTCGGTTGGCCACTTACAGTAAATACATGTTTCAAATTATTTATCATTTACTAAATTAAGATAAAATTAATTACTCCCTTCATCATATATTAATCGATTATTTTACTAAAAAGAATTATTTCATATTAGTTGTTCAGATTTTTTTTGGATAGAAATATTAGTTGTTCATGCAACTAAATCAGGAAAGCATTAATTAATATCCTTGTAATTAATTCTATTTTAAAGTGTTCACACTTATTTTTTTAAGGGGTGAATTAGTAAATTAACTTCTTATTTATTATTAATAACCGTGCAAAATTGAATATGCCCAATAAATATTGGATGGGGGAAGTAATTTTTTTCTATTTTATCAATAGCATTAGTATTCTTTGAAAGCCTAAACAAATTTACAAATTTTAAATCTATTTACATGTTATATGTTATTCCATTAATGTGACCATACTTTTCATAAATCATCTTAATATTTATAAATATAAACAAAGGATAAATTAGCAAATTGATTTTTTATCTATCATATAAAGTGGTCAACTAAAATGAAACTAATCAAGTAAAATGTTATGTTGAGTTATCTCATGTCACTTAAAATTTTCTCTCATTAATTCACATTGACCTTACTATTTAAGAGCTCTGTCATATTTAGACTTTTTTTTTTCTTGTTTATATTTAATGTAGATGCTACCATCTTTAAACCAACAGTAAATGGGAAAGGTTTAACGATGAGGATAGTTTAAATTGAAAAATAGATAGGAAATGAAATTTAAATAAAGTTTATTTGTATTATATTGAATAGGAAGCGGAAGATTTGCGTGTTTATATATATAAAAATTAGTTTTTTTAGCTCTTAAAAAGTTGAAAATAGAGTGTTATGCGCAGTTGCTATCGCTCGGCTTGGATTTAGATGATTTAAATTTTCAAAGATTTCGCTTCATTTCAAATATAAAAAATAAAACAAAAAATAGTTCCTCTAATTTTTATTCTATTTCTATAGCACGTTATCTTGACTCGTCTCATTTAAAGAAAAAAAAAATATTTACATTAAATCATGTTAGGTTCTTAAAATTAAAATTTTACTATAATTTAAACGGAAAAGATTTAAATATGTGTCCTTATCGTCAATTAAAACAAATATATATTTATTAGTCTAATTAAAATACACATGTCATAATTCTAAGAGACCTAAATTTACCCAACCCTATATAGAGGGCATATTTAATCCCACATACATACTTTGAAAGCATATTTGGCACATTAAAGCTTTAAAATTTTTATGTTATTTGTTTTGTTTATGGTTTTGGAGTATCTTTGTTAGTTCATGGCAATGCAATAAAAATCTATAATGATGAAATTCACCTTAAATTGATTGCTTTACTTATATAAATATTAAATATAAGATTAAAGACAAATAAAAGTGTAGGAAAATATAACTTATTTGTTGAAAAAGAAACTCAAATTGTGTACGACCAAGAACACTCATTTTATAAAAAATAAATTTGTCGTTTTAAAAATCGACCTCCTAAAATAAATAGCCAAATCCTCTAATTTTCCTCTCAACTTTTAGATATTAACTATTATCTTCCTCTCAATTACGATCCAAATTGAAAAATTATTTATTTTCCATGAAAAATATTCTTATTCAAACCAAACACGCTTTAGTTTTCTTATAGGATGGATGGATAATAAATAGTCAAATGCGCGGAACTGTAAATATTTATGACTACTTAATGTGGTCACAATTAAGGAAAATTTGGTCATAATATCCTAATTTTTTTTCCCCTAAATAAATGAACATTAGACAACAATTGCAAGATATATTAGAGTATATAATGTTGTAGCTTCCATTTTAACTAGGTTTTGACTTTGATTTGAGAAGTGACAAATTCTCTTGAGAAATTATTGAGGCAAACACCATAAATTTCAACAGTTTGAAACATAGTTATAGAAATTTTTAACATTATGTATAATTACTGAAAAACTTAATTTTGAGTCTGTCGAGATACATAATTAATTTCTCATACATCCAAGATACATTTTTTCCTTTATAAAGTGTTGTCGGAGACAAGCTTCTCGTCGGTAGCTCTCAAGAAATGACAAAGCAGAAAGGAAATAAAGAAGAAGATAATGTTGAGCTTAATAAATGACACGAAGTGTTTTCAGCTTCAAATAAGTCCATGAATATCTGAGCCACGTGGACCTATCATATTAAGACAAGTAGCCTCTTTCTACAGTATTCTAGAATAGGATGGAACAAGGACACTTTTGTAATTAGCTACAAAAAATATATTTTAGTTTAGATTTATTTTATTCAGTTTGTTAGAATTCTGTTATAGTAGAATCCAATACTTGTATATATAGGGTAATGATTGTACGTAAATTCACAAGTGAGCAATACAGAAAAAAAATTCTCATATCATTTTTTTTCTTTGAAGTTTCACATGGTATCAGAGCAACAGTAAGAGTTCTGTATATTTTTTTTCTTCTCCAATTTTTGCTTGCTTTGATTCACAATGGCTGATGAATTACTTACTCTACCTATAGCAGTAGAAACTGCACAAAGAGCTGTTGTTCCCACTATTTTGGTGGATCAAAATCACCCCTATTACCTCGCTCCATAAGATAACTCTGGGGTGAATCTGCTCAATATCACCTTTGATGGTACTGGATATAGCAATTGGCGTTGAGGTGTTTTGATCTCTCTCTCAGCTAAGCATAAGCTGGGTTTCATCACTGGAGGTTGTAGATCTCCAGATTTAGATTCAGATTCACTTTTATTTGATCATTAGAGAAGATGCAATGATATGGTTATGGCATGGCTTCTCAACTCTCTTATACGAGATATCCCAGAGAGTGTGATTTACTCTCAAACTGTGAAGGATCTATGGACTGAGCTTGAGAAACGATATGAACAAGTAGATGGTGCTAGGATGTTCCAGCTGCAATGAGATCTTAACAATATCAGTCAAGGAAATTTTAATGTAGCAGGTTATTTTACTAAACTTAATAAAATTTGGGATCAATTGAAATTGCTCAATACTTATATGGTTTGTTGATGTGATTGTGAACGTGGAGCTAAAACACATAATGCTAAGATGAATGAGGATCAACAACTCATTCAATTCTTAATGAGTCTTAATGATGTGTACACCGGTGTTCGAGAAAATATTCTTATGATGAAGCCTCTCTCTTCGACTGCTTAAGCCTACTCTATTGTTCTCCATGAAGAATCACAAAGGGAGGTACATGCTCAAAATACTCTAAGTACTGACTCTTCTGCTTTTTACAGTACTGGAAAAATTTTAAGTGGGTCTAGGCAGGCAAGGGAAAACAGGTATGGAGCTCAGAACAACAGACCTGATGCAAGAAAATTCGAGCAAGTTTGTAAGTATTGCAAAAAATAAGGCCATGTTAAGGAAGAATGCTACAAATTGGTGGGATACCCTGCTCATTATAAGTTCAACAGAAACAGGAAGAGAGTTTTTTCTACTCAATCAATTAACAATGCAATTGGAGAAAAGGGCAATTCTACAGATATTGGTGCACAAGTAGTATCTAGTCTCATCTTTGGGCAAGTTTTTTCTAAAGTACTATGTGACCAATTGATTCAGATGTTCCAAACTGTTCAGGAGGGAATTGGAGCCTCAACTTCTGATGTCTCTGCTAGTGCAAATCTGACCGGTATGCAATATGTTTATAGCATTTTTTCCTCTTTTTATTCTAAATTACATCACAACTCCTGGATAGTTGATTCTGGAGCTTCCCAACACATGACTTATGATAAAAACACTTCTATATAACATTGTTCTTCTTTCTAATCCTGTATCAGTCAGTTTACCAAATTCCTATCGGGTTACAGTAAAATATATGAAAAGTTTATTTCTTACTCCAGAGTTAGAATTACATAACGTCCTTCTTGTTCTCATTTTTAAACATAATTTGTTGTCAGTTTTTCAATTATACACACAATTTGATTGCAATCTATTTTTTTCTAAAACTTCTTGTTACATTCAGGTCCATTTTTTGAAGAGGGACATGGTTCTTGGTGAAGATGTTGCTGGTCTCTATGTGATGAGAGATAACACACCTCAAATGAATCTTATTTTCAAGAACTCTATCTTTCTTATTTCTTTTAATTCTAGCTCTTTGTCCAGGTCTAGTTTATCTAAGTCATTTCCCATTTCAGTTTCTTCAAAGGTACATGCCCAGGATGTTATGTCCAACCATTGTAATGAAAATCCTTCTATCAATGAAAATACTTTTGTTCATTCTGCTTCTACTCTTTTGTGGCACAATTGATTAGGTCATTTACCTTTGGATGCTATGAAACATATTGACGGTTTACATTTAAGCACTAATAGTGAAAATTCTATGCCTTGTGCAATTTGTCCCATGGATAGACAAACCAAGCCACCCTTTTCCAGGAGTTCTATCACTACTAAATAATGCTTTGATCTAATTCACATAGATACTTGGGGACCCTATAAGACACTGACCTACAAAGGAGAGAAATATTACTTAACTATTGTAGATGATTTTTCAAGAAGTACCTGGACTTTTTTACGTTGCACTAAATCAAATGCCTTTTTTACACTCAAAACATTTCTCCTATATGTTGAGAGACAATTCTCCACCAAAGTCAAGGTAATACGATCTGACAATGCTTTTGAATTCGGGTCTGGCCATCTAGCTACTGAATTTGTCCTCTCTCAAGGTATTGTTCACCAAACTACTTGTGTCTACACCACAACAAAATGATGTAGAAGAGTGTAAACAAAGACATTTGATGAAAATTTGTAGGGCTCTAATATTTCATTCTCATGCTCCTAAATAGTACTAGGGGATTGTCTTCTCACAGCCACTCACTTAATTAATCGGTTTTCTTCTAGAGTTTTGAACTTTAAATCCCCTTATCAAGTTTTATTTATCTCACTTCCAGATTACTCCTATCTAAAATCTTTTAGGTGTTTGTATTTTGTTTAACTCTTCCCAGTCACAGAGATGAACTCAGTCCTCGAGCTGTCCCAGGTGTATTTTTAGGTTACCCCTTTGGCAAAAAGGGTTACAAAATTCTTACATTGCACTCTAAACAAATCTTAATTTCTAGGGATGTCAAGTTTGTGGAGTCTATTTTTTTCTTTTCCCTCTCTAAACCACTCTCTCAACTTTTTACAACTTTCTGTCCTCCTCCCCATGAAGAAGAACCTGCAACCTCACCATTGTTGTCTCCCAATCACATTTCTACCCCTCCTCTTACTCCTACATCTTCTCTTTCACCCTCCACTACTAAGGACTCTACTGTGTTATCTACTCCGCAAGAACCGCAGCTACGAAGATCCACCAAGGAACATCATGCTCCCACTTATTTATCAAACTACATATGTGCTAATTTTTTTCTGTCATTTCTCCCAATCCTCCTTGTTTTCCTTTACGCTATCATGTTTTTTCCACTATGAACACTCATAATCAATCTTTACTTACCTCTATTTTTCAAATTACTGAACCCACCTCTTACCAACAAGCTATATTACATCCCGATTGAATGGACGCAATGACACAGGAATTTGATGCTCTTAACTCCAACCATACTTGGGACATAGTTCAGTTGTCACTAACCAAGAAGGCCCTGCCCTACAAGTGGGTATATAAAGTTAAACTTAAGTCGGATGGATCTCTTGAGCGTCTAAAAACTCGTTTGGTAATAAGGGGTGATACACAATGTGAAGGGATTGACTTTACGGAGACCTTTTCTACCGTTGTCAAAATGACAACTGTGAGATGTCTTCTCTCTATTGCAGTAAAAAAGGGTTGGAAACTTTACCATCTAGATGTCAACAACGCATTTCTTCACGGGGACCTCAATGAAGAAGTCTATATGACGTTTCCTCCCGAAATGGTAGCTCCGTCTCCTTCACATGTTTGTCGCCTCCATAAGTCCCTTTATGAATTGAAACAAGCATCGCGTCAGTGGTGTGCACGCTTGTCTACTGGTTTGAGTACTAGAGGTTTCACTTGCTCCTTGAATGACTATTCTTTATTCTTCAAACACACTGGTAATCTGGTTACTCTGATTGCGGTTTATGTTGATGACATCTTGCTCTTTGGTACCTACAAGAAATTGATGAAGTCAAGTTATTTTTGGACTCTGAGTTTCGTATTAAAGACCTTGGCGAGGCACATTATTTTTGGGGAATGAAATTGATTCACGAGGATGGTGGTATGCTTATTACTCAGCGTAAATTCGCCATGAAAACCTTATCTGAGTTTGATAGCCTTGAATCCAGATCTGTCTCTACTCCTCTCGATCCAACTATCAAACTCTCTTCTTCTTGTGGACCTCTTCTTCCAGATCCTCTTATCTACAGACGCCTTTTGTGAAAGCTTAATTTTTTAACAAACACAATGCCAAATCTTTCTTTTGCAGTCCAAACCCTCAGTCAATATATGCAAAATTCATGCCAAGGACATCTTTTCGCTGCTTATCACACTCTGCGATATTTACGTCGCGATCCTGGTCTTGGCATTTTCTTAGCCCCTGATCCATCATTTCAACTCCTTGCCTTTTGCGACTCTGACTGGGTTTTCTGCTCCGATACTCGCCATTCTGTTAGCGGATTCTTCCTCAACCTTGGTAGCTCTCCTATTTCATGGAAGTCCAAGAAATAGCCAGTCATCGCCCTTTCTTCCGCTGGGGCGGAATATCGTTCTATGCATCGCCTAGTTTCAGAGATCACCTAGTTGGTTTGTTTGTTACAAGATCTTTCTCTCTCTCCATCTTTGCTGATTTCTCTTCACTGTGACAGCCAAACGGCAATCCATATTGCTAAAAATCCCGTCTTTCACGAACGAACCAAGTACATTGAGCTTGATTGCCATTTCGTTCGTGAAAAACTTCTTGATGGTCTGATCTCTTTATCTTTTGTCCCTTTTTCTTCTCAGTTGGCCGATCTATTTACTAAAGCTATGTCTGGGCCCCTTCATCGTTCCCTTCTTCTCAAGTTAGGAGTCCGTTCACCGGTCTCCAACCTGCGGGGGGTGTTGTTTGAGACAAGCTCCTCGTCGGTAGCTCTCAAGAAATGACAAAGAAGAAAGGAAATAAAGAAGAAGATAATGTTGAGCTTAACAAATGACACGAAGTGTTTCAGCTTCAAATAAGTTCATGAATATGTTGAGCCACGTGGACCTATCAGATTAAGACACGTAGCCTCTTTCTATAGTATTCTAGAATAGGATGGAATAAGGACACTTTTGTAATTAGCTACAAAAAATATATTTTAGTTTAGATTTATTTTATTCAGTTTGTTAGAATTCTGTTATAGTAGAATTCAATACTTGTATATATAGGGTAATGATTGTACGTAAATTGACAAGTGAGCAATACAAAAAAATTTTCCTCATATCATTTTTTTTCTTTGAAGTTTCACATCAAGATACATAATTAGCTCTTGATACATTTTTTTTTTATTTTAGGTCTGTCGAGATACATAATTAGCTCCCGATACATCCAATGAAAATATATATTTAGTTTAGACTTTTGTAATTATTTTGTAAAGATGGAGATTTATATAAATATGATATGTTAAGGTGTATGTTAATGTTATGTTTCCAAATTATTAACCTTGAAATATCGATCTTTGCTTAGCAAAAATCTTGTGATCATAAGGCACCACCATATGATATTATCTTTATAGACTAACAACTCTTAACCTAAATAATGTTTTTATCTCCTACTTAATATTAGATAATTAACCTTTGTGGTTATTCTCAAGTTTTAGAAAGTATATCTCTAAAATTTCAAGTTGTTAGCCGGAAGGAACACACATTAATCTGCATAAGCTAAATGCACAATTCTTTTTTATAACAATTAGTGAGACTCAGACACATATATATCACATCAAACTGTATAATCATTTCGATTCAAAGTTTTAATGTTTAAAAATAAAGCCCACATTTATTTACTTAATTAGTCAATTGTGCGTGCTTTGCACGTGTATATCACGTTAATACATTATATTTATTTTCGTCTTAGTGTACATAATTTGTGTGTGTGTCTATCATCGAGCAATAAAATTATATACAAAAGAAGAAGTAAAAAAATAAAAATTGATGTTCAAATAAATAATATATTCAATTTGAATGCCAACATATCTGGTCTGTGCCAAAATTTATTACTAAACTTGTTTATCTAAAATTGATCTTTTAAATAATTGATGTCCGTCTTAATAATATAAATTTTTTTACCTGAACATCAAGATCTCAAGCAAGTAATTTTTTTTACATAAAAAGATAAGCAAACAATTCGATCAAGACTAAAAAAGAGAGAAAATTCTTTCATTAGAAAATAAACCTAATAAAACATTTATTCATCTTAGTCTTTATCATATGTAAAACACTCAAATGCTTTCCAGATTTGACATTGAGTCTCCGGATCATATTGACAAATTCATAACTCGCAAATCAATATAGGTTGTGGTGGAATGACTGAAGTCCATCCATCTTTGATCTGTTGTCTCAGATTCTTAAACTTCAACGTACGTAGCACTAATTAAAAAAAAAAAACCTCTAAAATTAATATGCCTTCAAAATTGAGTTCATCAATAATGTCAATATTATCCCCTTTCATCCGTTTTCAAAATATCTACAAATTAATTAGTGTAAAACAACTCAAATATTAATCAATATTTTTTGTCGATATAAAAAAAACTACTACATTAAATTAAAACAATCTATTAGTAATAAATATACATGGACCTTGCAATAATGGAAGTTGCTTCCTGGACGCGCGTGCATGGTTGCATAACTCTCAGCAGTTGCTAGCTCCATGGTCGTGCACTAATCGAGTATTGCTATAACAAATCTAATCCTATGGCAGCCCTTAATCATAAACTTTTTAGGTATGAATTTTTGTAAGCTTTTGTAGGTAACATTATATCATCCATACGAAAAGTCATCCAACAAATACCAATATCACAATAACATTAAAAACGGATCTGCTCTCCAAGGAAATTTATTTTAAATCAATTCTAATTCATAAATCATGAAAAAAAATACCACGAAAGGAAAATTAAGAGGTATAATATGTAAAATATAGAAAGTGGCCTTATTTAAAGAATATCACACGAATTCTAAACCTAAACAAATTCCGATCCTTAATAGATGAAAGAAATTAAACTATATTAACCTAATAAAATTAAATAATTACTTAAGGAACATAGTGAAAAGTCGATTGTCTAAAGAGGAGTCTTTTAACGAAGTGTAAAAAGTTCAAATAATATTCACACTTTTAATATATTATATATAGATTATAGATTATAGATTATAGATTATAGATTATAGATCATAGATTATAGATTATAGATTATAGATATAGATTAGATGACCAAGTGATTCAAGTTCTTATCCCAAAAAATAACAATACAATATTAAAAGAAATTAAAATAAAAATAAAAATCAATGTTGCAAATTGGAAATCAGAAGTCTGATCAACTTACCAGCTTAAAGCGATGCTTCAACCTCTTGTCGTGTTTTAGATGACTTGGACCATCAAGAAATTCATATTTACGAAACGATCCCATGGATAGAAGAACACAAAATCGTTTATGAAGAAAAAATAGAGAATAAAAAATATAAATAGTAACATATCAAATATTTAATAAAATATTAATCTTTGACACCCATCTTGCTTTTGCTAATAGAATGCTCATGGAAACTTTATTTTGTTATAAACAAACGAACGGTAACTTACCTTAACGATAGAAAAAATAAAATACAAAAGTCAAGCTTTTCTAACCCTAATAGAATAGGATTTTCTCCTACTATATATTTGAGGATTCCTTAATTATAAAAATAATTTTAGTTGAGGAAAAAAAAGTGAAAAGACGATTTTATCTATTACGAAATATTTTAATGAAGGGCAAAAAATTCAAATCACTTTTCTAAGGGTCTTCACACTTTTAATAGATATGGATATAGATATAGATATAGATATAGATATAGATTATAGATTATAGATATAAATATAAATATAGATATAGATGATAAATAATAAAAAAGAATATATATTCCTATACAATTCATAGATGCAAAATGAAATAATTTTGCCATCATTAATAAGTATCTCATTACTACCTATATGTCATCTAAGTGACTAAACTTCACCCATATGAGCTAACAACAATAACTAAAGAGCCAATTTTGACTATTCACAAAGTTCAAAAAGGCAAATTCAAAGTTGATTTTCAAATTTTTATTTTTTTCTTTCTATATCATTATTTCGATCTTTTCCTCCTCACTATCTTTATACCCCCCACCCCCCACGCCATTTTTTTATTTTTTTTAATTATTATCAAGGTTTCTAAAGATTTTTATTAGGAAAAAAAAGATGGGAGTTTTTGATGAATTTTGACTCACTATTCACGTGGTAAATTTGCTATCTTAATGAATCTACATTTTAAATATTTATTGCACCTAACACAGTTAAGTTCCTGAACTTTGTTAAGTGTGAAATGAAACATATGCCCAAAATAGTGGCAAATAGTTGTTGTACTCTCAATAAACTATTCATCAAGTCAACTCGATAGTCAACAGGACATGTTAGTGATAATGAAATTACAATTGTAAATATTACAGTCCACGCGTGTTGGAATAAATATGATACCCTTATGGAAGTTAAAAGCATATTTATCTAAAGCTCAGTTATGTAATTTGATGTATTCATAAAATATTCAGAAGAAAATATTTTTTCCTCACAAAGGTAATTTTGAATACCCTTATAATATTTGTTTCATAACCTTCGAAGTATGTATTTACTGCTTTGAGAAAACCTTTAACAAAAACAATCCCTTCTTGTAATACTAGATATCGATGGCCCGTGCCAATATATATTATTTTTTATATCATTTAGACTATTAAAATAATTTATATTATTTAATTACTGTGATTTATAATATTTTTTTTCCTTCTGTTTCAATTTAAATGATGCTGGTATAATTTCTAGAGTCAGTCAAATATTTTATATTTTTTAAATTTCTTAAGTTGTTAATTATGCGATTTATAATGTCTTTTACATTATTTTTCAATAATGTATGAATATTCTCTCTGTCTCAATTTATGTGGCACAGATAAAATTTCGATAGTCAATTAATTTTTTTTTCTACATGTATACTTTTATATTAAGTTCTTAATTATGTGATTTATAATACTTTTTATTTTATTTTCAAATATTATACGTTATTTTATGTTTTTCTCTGTCCCATCTCAATTTATGTCTGCTAATATAATTTCGATAATCAGTTAAATTTTTTATGTTGACATATCATTTTATGTCTCTTTTACCTTTTTTTATGAAATATTATCAATTTTTCAATACTTAGACGCTCATAATAATTAATTTGGGGTGATATAGTAAAATCACGATGAAAGCAATGAAGCACACATGTCTTAAGTGACTTGTAATAACTAATTAGAAGCAACGATGCAAAATTACTATAAAAAATATTTGTATAATAATTAATTATCGATGGTATAGTAAAATTATGATTAAAACAATCATAAATGTCTCTTTTACTTTTTTTTTATAATTAAATATTATTAATTTTTTAATATGTAAATGACTTATAATATTTAATTAAGAATATAATAATTAATTAAGGATGATATAGTAAAATTACGATTTAAGCAATTGAAGCAGACATGTCATAAATATCTATTTTAAATTTTTATTAAATATTATTATTTTTCTAATACATAAATGACTTATAATAATTAATTAGAGGTGATCTAGTAAAATTACAGTTGAAGCAACTGAAGCAAGCATGTCGACCTCGTGCTTGCTTTGCTGATACGGTAAAATTACGATTGAAGCAGCTGAAACAATCATAAATGTCTATTTTACCTTTTTTCTAATTAAATATTATTAATTTTGTAATACGTAAATGACTTACAATATTTAATTAGGGATACAATAATCAATTAGGGGTGTTATAGTAAAATTACGATTGAAGCAGCTGAAGCAAACATGTCATAAATGTCTATTTTATTTTTTTATTAAATATTATTAATTTTCTAATATATAAATGACTTATAATAATTAATTAGGGGTGATATAGTAAAATTACAGTTGAAGCGGGCATGTCGACCTCCTATCTGCTTCAGCTGCTCAACTCCCTCTTATAAATAAGAGACTAGCCGGCTTACGCCGTGCTACGCACGACCCAATGTTGATCCTTAAATTTTTTACGTTATGTATAATTCTATCATTTAATTAAAAGTTTTATTTGTTTGGTTGATAAATTCTAAGTTAGACATATAATACTATATTTAGATTAATGAAATTTGCATAGCGATATTTTAAGTTGTTAAAACTTTGATGACATTGATAGTCAATTATATTTTTTAAATAATTTAAGTTCTTAATTATTGTGATTTATAATAATTTTTTTCTATTCTTTTAATTAAAAGTGACATAGTAAAATTATTGTAAAAAATACTTGTGATTTTTTTTTTTAAGTGGCTCCATATAAGACGTCATGTTAATTTAAAACAACAAAAAATAATTTATCATTTTACGTCTATTTTATCCTTTTTATTAAATATTATTAATTTTTAATACTTAAATTACTTATAATAATTAAATATGGGTAATTTAGTAAAATTACGATTGAAATAGTTGAAACAAATAGATCATAAATATCTATTTTAGTTTTTTAATTAAATATTATTAATTTTTAAATGTAAATAACTTATGATAATTACTTAGGGCTAATATAGTAAAATCACGATTGAAACAGCTGAGGCAGACATGTCGAACATGAGCAGCTTGCTTCAGCTGCTTATTGTGACTTCTTATATAGGATACTAATAATATAATTTTTTAACTGCTTAAATAACCATAATAAGTAATTAGGGATGATATAGTAAAACCACGATTGAAGCCGCAAAACAGACATATATTAAAAGTGATATAATATAATAACTATAAAAAATTACTTGTGAAATTAATCTGAGTGAGCCTTATATAAGATGCCAAGCTAATTTAAAACATCAAGAGTTAATTTATTATTTTATATCTATTTTATCTTTTTTATTAAATACTATTAATTTTTTAATACTTAGATGATTTATAATAATTAATTAGGGGTGATATGATAAAATTACGGTTGAAGCAGCTGAAGCAGACATGTTAGAATGTTTATTTTACTTATTTATATTAAATATTAGTAATTTTCTAATACGTAAATAACTTATACTAATTAATTAGAAGTGATACAGTAAAAACACGGTTAAAGTAGCTGAAGCAAGCATGTCGACCTGCTGCCTGCTTCAGCACTCAAACTAAAATAAAAAATAAAATGTAGTGTTAGAAATTCTATTGCTCAAATTTTTTTTATTTTTTATTTTCCCCAAATTATGTAAAAACGAACAACATGATTGTAAGTTAAATTCATAGAGTTTATATTTTGGACTTTTACCTTAGTAGTCGTTTGGCCATGAGTAGTTTTTTATTTTTTTTTCGAAAAATTATTTTATTTTAATGAAAAAAGTGAAATTTGTGGTGTTTGTCCATGAGAATTTCAAATACAATTTTGGAATTGTATTTGAAAAAGTGAAAACAAGTTTATTTGTTTTCACTTTTTTCACTCATACTTCTCTCACAAAATTTCAAAAATAACTTTAATTTATATTTATGGTCAAACACAACTTCAACTCCAACTTCGAAAAATTATGATTTTCATGACCAAACGAAATGTTAATAAAGTATGTTAAATAAATACTCTAATGCTATATTTAGCGTAATCATTGACGATGATCAAATTTCCTCCTAACAAAGATGCGGCCATAAGTACGTGTGATGTGGCTTTTGTGTTATTCGCGGAGTTAGGATATCGAAAGGGATTTAATGAAATGTTTTTCGTCAAAAATAATATATATATATATATATATATATAACAGATGTTGACTTTATTGACTTAGTTAAATATTATATTTTTTAAAATTTAAATCTTTTTAGTGAATATTTTGATTCCGTTATCAAAAGTGGACTCAAGAAATTGAGAGTGTTGAGGGCATCTGTGTCTTTAATTAGCATAGACATGGCAATTTTTTTTCTTCAAATAACATATGTTGTGTCAATCGCTTACTATAAAATTTGAGGTGGAACTCTATGAAAACAAAAAGAAAAATAATCAAAAATCTGGCGGTAACTTATTTTTCAAATAGTAAATTGTAAAGTTGTTGTCATGCGATTTGGAGTTGTGAAACAGTCTCTTGGAGAAATTTATTATAAGGTTGCGTACAATGATCCCTTTGTGATCCGCCCTTTCCTTGAACCCTACCCAGTGGTGGAGCCAGAAATTTCGTGAAGGTTGTACAAATTTTCTTCTCATTTATGTTAAGGGTGTACAAAATGTCATATACACATATAAAAATTAACATTTAACCTCCGTGCACTACATAATTTTCTAACGAACGGTGTGCACCGGACCGCCTTGCGCCTAAGGTGGCTCCTTCCATGTCCCATGATACTAGCATAAAAGAGGTATTATCTTACGTAGATAAAAAATGATAATTAAAGTCAAATTTATCCCTGATTTGCAAGAAAAGCAATTAATTGCATGTATAATTATAACCACAGAATTAGCAGTTATTTGAAATTATCTTGCCACATTCCTTAAGAAAGAAATAAAAATAATGATTACTTTGAAGTAATGAAACTTACTAAATTTATCTTTCTAATTAGAGGACTAAATATTATCTCAAAAATCATAGCACATTTAAGTATATTTAATAAATGGAAAACTTGAATCTTATGGTTTGTATATAGCACATTAACTTGCCACCTACTTCACATATTATATTTTATATTGTTATATAATACACGCAATTCCCTCTAATAAGTCATTGAACAAACTCATTTCTGTTATGATATATATTAATTATAGTGAATGTCTATCAAGATTTGGATTTGATGTATTTGTCTTTTAGTGTGAAACTAGGGACAAATTTTCCCTATAAATAGAAGGACTTCCTTCATTGTAAATCATCCCTCAAGAGAAGAAATAATAATCACTCTCTCTATTCTCTCTACTCTTCTTCTCGTTCTTTATTGTTTCATAACATGTTATCAGCACGAAACTCTGCCGAACAAGAAAAATAATTGGTTTGAAATTTAAATTCGAGAGAGTCGTGTATTGAATGTCGATGCAGAGGCAACTCTTCGTAGCTCTTAGGATTTGACCTCTGCAAGGTAACTATAACATGACACGGTTGCAGAATTCTAACATTATATTTTGCATCTTTTATTTTATTGGGAGAGTTAAGTAGTTTGAATTTTTATGTTCACTTTTATAATTACAATGAAGGTATATATGAATTTATAGGCTAATTACGTGTGCCCCTAAATAGCTACACGAATTTTAAAAGAAAGAAAAAAGGAAATTGGACAATTTGTTACCATGCAAATAAAAGACATTTATATGTCAGTTGTTTGCCACCTTCTCATTCTCTTGACAAGTACTGTCTCCATAATGTCTTTGGTAAATAATATTTTTTTTTCCACTTCTAATTAAAGTTTAAAATATTTTAAATATTCAAAGGTGAGTCCTATTGTACGTTGGTTTATTATGTCATTAGTATGAGTAAAATGGTGGATTCAAGTCCTATCACATCAAAAGAATAAGACATCGGATTAAAATTTTGGTGCTCTATGATGATAAGATGTTGGGTTTAAGTCTCATCGATTTATGTCTAAGACGCCTTTATATGGATAAAATATTGAGTTTGAATCTCAATACACCATATTGATGATATTGTGATGACTAAGGTAAAATAATGGGTGTTTGATGAAAAAAAGTCATGAAATTCGACCCATTGAATATGCTCTATTCCATGAAGTGAATGTGGTAGCAATATAGAGAAATTCTCTCTATCATATTTATGCCTCGATTTGCTCCTGAAGTAGCAATATCATGAAAGAGGTTATAAGCTATCATAATTTGATAGGCTTAAGGCACAATTATATTTCATTCCTGGGGAATGAGAACCTTATTAATGCAAACGTGTACTTGATTGTGATGGTATCACAACTCACCTCCGAATGAGGCATAATAACAGAGAAAAGTTATTTTGAAATCTACTTCTAAAGTAGTAAATCTGAAATTTATTCATGTAATAGTAAATCTGAAATTTACTAAAGCAAAAAGTACATGTCATGGTAAACTTGAAGTTTACTAGAATAAAAGTTCATAAATTGATGTGAACGATTGTGACATCTCGAAGATGTGCATATTGAGTATTAGACATGTATTGAAGAACTAGAAGATTCTTTGAGAATTGTTTATGTCGCTTGTTCTCATGATAAGTTGGCTGGACCAACTAATATTGGGATTGGAACCCGGGATTGGATCCCTTAAAATCTGAAAATTATAAAAGGTGAATATGGGCCCGTTCACCTATGATGTGATATGTTGAAAAGATGCATCAATAAGATGATCGTATGTAGATTCATTGTCAACCTGTGTTTGACATTCATAGAGTTGCTTTCTCAATAAAATTGAGTTAAGAACATAACTTTCAGATTGTGCAATCAAGACAATTTATCTTGATGATGATGGTTTTTCATTGAATACCTTCAATAAATAGTTAAACCATTGTTAATGAGAACAAAACTTCATGTGTTGGTTTGAAATACGATATGTTGCATACAATAGCACTTGTATACATTAGACCAATAAATTATGATTATTTCTTCCCTCTCAATTGGTTCAAGGCCAGGAACCAACTATTTCATCTAACAATTTTGATGTGCAGTATACGATTAATGAATATACCATCATGTACAAAGATGGATTCCTCAAAGAAGATGGAGGATATATGTTAGCTTTCCTAACATAAGGGGGAGATTATAAGCAGCTATGAAATATGTTAGGAATTATCATCGGATCCCCATTCAAAAGATAATTCAAGTCAAATGCCGAAAACATCTCATATTTAGCTGCAAGTGCTCCTATTTTGTGTCCTTAAAGGATAAAGTCTATGCATGCGTGAAGCATAATAGACCAATCGGTTCCAAATGAAATCATCCTTGAAAAGGATAAGGAGAAAATAATCATGATAAGAAGACAATGTGCTCTTGAAGAGCCTACGACATAACACTTCATGAAACCTTATGAGAGGTTTAGGTACCTGGAAATAATAAAGTGATGAGATCTCAAAATGTTATGTCGCATTGTAAATTGATACAAAATAAGAAATCATCGACGATATCTTTGATACAATATTGGCGCAATATTGTATAAGATTATGAGGATCTAAATTCTATGTTAATTTAAGCATGCTGACGTAGAAATATTTATCAAGTGACATGAAAAGATGCATTTTGGTAAGCATAAAACTTATTTGATTTGCAGTCCAGACACTTGAAGATGTCGCTTATGAAATGTTGAATATTGTCACTTGACAAAACTTATGTGAAAAAAATTTTAAGGATTCAAAATGCTTGAAGCATATAAAAGTTTCTGGGAAACTTATTTATAATCCTTATATTGTATAAGCTTATAGCTTGAAAATCATTGGAACTCTTGGAGAGTTTTCAAAGCAATAGATTATTTACTGAAATTCGAAATATATCGAATTGGATTGGCTATGAAGTACCATATCTTAGTGCAATTGATACACTCATGTACCTTGCAAATACTACAAGGCCTATAACTTTTCGGTTAATATGTTAGCAAGGTATATTTCTACTCCTACTAGGAGACATCGAAATGGGATAAGATATATGAGCTTATTTTATTCTAAAGATTGCAGTCCTGATCTTAATGGTCATGCTGATGTTGGGTACTCATTTAACTCGCATAAATCTCGGTCTCAAACATGCAATGTATTCACATATGGGGATACTGTCATATCTTGGAGATATACAAAGCAGTCTATCATAGCCATCTCATCGAACCATGCGAGATTATAGCTATTCATGAAGCAAACTGATAGTGTGTGAGGTTGAGGTCCACGATACATCTCATTCCTGAAAAATATGGTTTGAAATGTGATAAAGTTCCCATGATTTTTATGAAGAAAATGCATCATGCATAGCACATCTTAATGGAGGATTCATAAAAGGAGATAGAACGAAGCACACTTCATAAAAGCTTTTCTACATATATGAGCTACAAAAGAATAGTGATATCAACGTGCAACAGATTCGTTCAAGTGAAAATGTGGCTGATTTATTCACCAAGTTTTCTCCAATTACAACTTTTAAGAATATGGTGCACAAGATCGGGATGTAAAGGTTCAAGGATGTTCTCATTAGGGGAGTTAATACGCGTTGTACTCTTTTTTCCTTACGAGGTTTTGTCCCACTGAGTTTTTCTTGTAAGGTTTTTAATGAGGCAGCCGATATGCGTATTGTTAGAGATGTGTACTCTTTTTCCTTCACTAGATTTTTTTTCCTGCTGAATTTTTTCAAGTAAGGTTTTAACGAGGCACATTATCTAGTTAGACATTCAAGGGGGAGTGTTATGATATATATCAATTATAGTGAATGTCTATCAAGATATATTTGATGTCTATCAGGATTTGATGTATTTGTCTTTTAGTGTGAAACTAGGGGCAAATTCCCCCTATAAATAGAAGCGTTTTCTTCATTATAAATCATCCCTCAAGAGAAGAAATAAGAATCACTCTCTCTATTCTCTCTACTCTTCTTCTCATTCTTTATTGTTTCATAACAATTTCATAATAATAGTTGTTAAATTAAATATTAATTGCTTTATAAGATATTCATATGTTACTTTATTTAGTAGTATATATATAACAACACAAAATATGTAGAAACAATATATAAAAAAATCGGTTTACTCTCTAAATTTCATCAATGTCACATAAATTGAAATAAATATATAGACCAATATATATTCTCTAAATATTATATAAAAATATTATGAATTACAATAATTAATAACTTAAAATATTTAAAAACAATAATCTAAAAATTATCTTAAAAAATTTAGATGACTCTCCAAATTCCATCAGTGTCGCATAAATTGACGAGTAACACATATTATCTAAAACATTATAACATACATACATCACAATAATTAACAACTTAAAATATTTAAAAATCATTCAAAAAGCTTAATTGACTCTCAAAAATTTATCGATATCACATGAATTAGGACAAAAAGTAGCATATGTTGGGCACGGGCTTTTGCGTCTAGTGTGTCTGTATGAGTATTGATTTTCTTTTCGATATCTAATACTCACATTAAAGTCTGGCTAATTCAAATTTACATTGACTGTGATCTATTCAAGGAAAACACTTCCTACAAATAATCTTTGTATGTCTAAGGCTTGAAATCTAAATCTCTACTAGAGAAGCAACCTCGTCCGACAGAGTTGCACCACATCCTCTAATATTAATATGACATTTTTACATCATTAAGTTAAGATAACCTATAATAACAAATATGTAACTCTTGATAGAATGACTTTAAGAGAAAGGAATTGTGAAAATTTTCTGTGTATTTCTCAAATCATCTACTCAATGCATATATATAAGATACCTAGAGAATATACCTAGAGAATCAAAACAAAACCAATAAACTTTGTACACTTGTAACTATTCTATTGCCTAACTTGTAACAAGCTTTTTATCTCTATACTATATATCATATAAAGCTATGTATTTTGGCCAAAATCTGTAGTTTCTATTGTTGTTGTGAACTGGTTTAATAGGTCCAATCTGTGATGAAGGCCCAATGTGTTGTTGCTCAAATAACTCGTGACTCTTCTTCTTCTTATCAGAGACCGATGATAAAATCTTAACTCTATCACTCCCTTTCAAGTTGGAGGGAATCGAAGAGATGCCCAACTTGCCAAGGCTCAAAGAAAGGGAAGGTCCAGACAAAACTTTTGTGAAAAGATCTGCTAGTTGAGATTTGGATGGAGTAAATATGAAGGAAATCATGCCAGATAAAGATTGTTGACGAACGAAGTGACAATCGAGTTCAACATGCTTCTTTCGTTCGTGAAAGACTGGATTTCGAGCGATGCGTATGGCAGCTTGACTGTCAGACAAAATTGGAACATGCATCACTGGAGAAATGGAAAGATCGGCAAGTAAACGGGTGAGCGAGCCAAGTCAACTCCGCCACACGATGATGCATTGAACGGTATTCAGCTTCAGATGATAATAGAGATATCGGGGATTGTTTCTTTGACTTCCAGCTGATAAGAGATCCTCCTAAACTGATGAAAAACCCACTAACGGATGTTGACACCTAATTTTTTCCCTCCATAATTAAGTTTAATTCGAAGTTTCTTCGATTTTCAAATAAACTTACAACATTTATTTTATCCGAATAAAGGATTTTCAAAGTATTTATTTGGGTAAATTGGTCATTTAAGTAGCGATTATATATTATCGTATTCAATTACACGAAAATTTATAATTTTGTTACTTAAAAATTTATTTTACAAAATATCGGATTTTAGTCAAAGCTTATCTTGAAAGAGTGAGATGATTTCGGAACTCGCAAGAAAGCTAGAAATGCTTCAGGAGGAAATAAATCGTACTCGAGATTTGGCTAACCTGGCCATCACTGTCAATGTTTCCTCTCCAGGAGGACACGGGACTCCACTCCAAATCCCTCCCCTCAGTACGCCTATTCTCGGGGATCAGCCAAATAATATATCATTCGTCTCTGCCACTCCACTTGTCCAAAATATCAATCGTGAAAATAACTCAGATGCTTACCATCCACAAAATCCAACCCTCTCCCCACAAAATTCTTCTCCGAATCTACAAAATTCATTCCCAAATCCCCAGAACCCATTGGTAAATTCACAAAATCCATCCCCAGATCTACCAAATCTGCCAAATCTATCTCCGAACCCACAAACTTCATTTCTGAATCCGCAGAATCCCTCCCAGATCCCACCAAGCTACTCTCAAATTCCATAAAAAAATTTCCATTTTCCAAAACATTCTCCCCACCCACCAACCAACTTCCTTTCATCCACAAAATCAAGTCGTCTTTCCAAATCCTTCTCAAGTCATCATATCCCCTGACATTTATAATTCCCTTCCTAATCCCGAGGTGGACCATTACGAGGAGAAGGAGAAAGAGTGGAGGAACGAGCATGAAATGAAGTTGCTAGCTATGAATGAAGAGATCATGAGGATTAATGAATCTCATGGAGCGGACAACGACTAGTTAGGTTACAATAATTTATGTGTTCACCTTGGAGTAGATCTACCAGAAGGGTATAAGGTCCCTAAATTTGAAGTGCTCGATGGCACCAGAAATCCAATGGACCATCTGAGAAGGTATTGTGATCAAATGGTGGGAGTAGGGAAAAATGAGACATTATTGATGCGCTTATTCAACCGAAGCTTAAGTGGCGAAGCCTTAGATTGGTTCACATCTCAAGAATTGAAAAAATAGACTAGTTGGAGGGCATTGGCCAAAAGTTTCCTTAATAGGTTTGCATTCAACATTGAAATAGTCCCTGACCGATATTCATTAGATTGGATCAAGCAGAGGAATGATGAGTGTTTCTGAGACTATGCCTTCCATTGGATAAAAGAAACTGCCAAAGTACAACCTCCCATGTCTGAGAAAAAAATATTGTCTGTGTTCTCTCGCGCTCAGGAGGGAGAATATTATACCATGTTGGTATCCGCAGTCCGAGCAACTTTCGCAGATTTAGTAAAGATTGGGGAATCGTTAGAGGAAAGCATCTGAACAGGAAAAATTGCCAAAACCCCAACATCATCTGAATCTTCTACATTCTCAAATAAGAAAAGAGAGGATGTGACCGCGGTCTCTACTGATTTTGTTGATAAATTGAAGAGGAAATTCAAGCCTAGGAATATTCTTTCCTCACCACCTTCACCAAATTTTCAGCCTGTATTCTATGCCCATCCCTAATATCAAGCTCCAATTTTAAATATTTTACCCCAGTGCCAAATTCCGCAGCCAAATTATCAATCTCATGTTCAAGCTATTCTTCCAAACAATCAAATAAATGTCCAAACGCCTCCAAACTATCATCAAGTAGCTCCTTCTGCTAATCAAAATCAGTAAAACCACCCACGTGTAAGCCTCGAGAGAAGCCTCCCAGAAAATTCACTCCATTGGCTGAAAGTCGTACCCATCTCTTCGAAAGATTGATGAAGGCCGATTATGTACAGCCTATTCCACCAAAGACTACCAATCTTAATTCTCGATTCTTTCATGCCGATCAAGTTGGTGCTTATTATTCAGGATCTCCCGGGCATAACACTGAAGATTGCATCAATCTGAAACACAAGATCCAGGACTTGATTGACCAGAAGATCATCACTCTTCAGGCGCCGACACCAAATATTACTAGTAACCCATTGCCTAATCACGAGGGAGCCACGGTTAGCATGATCAAAATAGCAGGCGAATGGGTATCTAGCGAGACAATTGCTAATGTGGATTCACGAAACTCCAAAAAGACAGAAGGAGTGAAAATGATAGAGAAAGTTGTCGCTGCCTTCAGTAAGAATTCGAAAGGAATTATTGAGCCTATTATGGTCCCAGAAAGAGTATTTAAGCGTGGAGTAGGATACCAACCAAGAAAGAAAGATGAGATCGAAGATAATTCAAATGAGAGTCTGTTTAGGCCCTTGCCGCTCTTGTACCAGTCATTTCCCGTACATAAGATGTCAAATGATGATAGTCTTGGGGATGGGATAGCAGATCTGTTCGAAGGATGCAATCCTCTACCAGATGATTTCCCAAAGTCCTATGGGGTGAAGAAGATTGCATCAGAGGAGGCCTTGCAAAATTGGACCTCCACTTCACTCATAACCCGTCACCCATCGTGGTAGATGAAAAGGGCAATTACTAATAGTTTTTAAAATCGGTGATGATACGGAGGAGGCCTCGTGATCCACCCTTTTATGTCTCAAATTTTTGTTTCGTGTTTTACAACTTTCAAAAAGGCATGGGCTCACATTTGTGTGGGTCATGACCCATAGTTTTTATTTATTTTCCAAAAGGCCTTCCTTTATTTAAGAAGTTTTTTTTTTAATTATTATTATCTAGCATGGTTTATTTTGGTAGCAATAATTTAAAAACCTACCAATATCATGTCATGTCAAGGGTTAGACGAACAAAGAGAAGGAAATAATGATGAACAGAAAAGGTGAGGAGGAGCAGTTAGTAGTAGATACAGAGGAATGTGAAAATCAAAAGAATCCCAACCTGGAGGAGCCCTAATCCTACCTGATATGGATGGTTAAGAGGGGACAAACCAATCAATTCTGATGCGGTAAAGAGATATTGTGCTTGAAAGATGTTATAGTTTTTATTTCTTGGGTTATTTCTAATCGCCTTTATAATAGTATCAATTTCATGATGTGTAATTTCCTAGAACCCCTTTCCTTTATGTACGAACTACGTTTGACCTGAATTCTCAAGAATGAGATACGTAGGCGGCCTATGTCGGCTTCGATCAACTCCTCAGGAAAATTTATCCTTTCCTTTTTGTATGAACTACGTGATGACCTGAATTCTCAAGAATGAGATACGTAGGCGGCCTATGTCGGCTTCGGTCAACCTATTAGATTTTTCTATATATCCTTAGCGTAGTCTTGAACTATGTTTGACCTGATTCCTGCTTCAATGGGATACGTAGTCGCCCCAATGGCTTGGTCATATAACCCTAGAAAATGGAAACTGGGGCAGAATTTTCGAGAAGGAATCTCGAAAATTCATAAAAGGAAGATCGTCATCCAACAAAGAGAACGAAGACCAATAAAGACTTCGGATCCTCTCGAGTTGGCATCATATCAAACAACTTTAAACTGGGGTAGAAATTTTGAGGGAGCCCTCAAAATTTTCACCAAATACTGGAATATATTTCAAATTTCCCGGCACTAGAGGTCAAAGTCGAGATTTGAGAATCACCACCTGTGATAAAGTCTAGGTAAACTAAATCTTTGGCTACGACGAAACCATTTGTAGAACCCTCCAACAATGATGATGAGTTCTGGAACTCCTCCATCGGATATAGTCAAAACTAAGAGAAATACGTTCGTTGACCTAGTACATGACATGAGTGACAGAGATTTTCGAAAGCTTTTATAGAAACTTTCGAAACTATTTGCTAAAAATAAGACTACTTTTGAAAAATCTTTACAAAATCTTTTACTTAGTAATTGCCTAGGCGTCTATAGGAGCAGGGAGCCAGGGTGGAGGTGCACACATGGTGGAGTACCCAAAAGATGGGGTGGAGCAACCGGAGAATCGAAGAAGGTCAACACGGAGTAGTTTTACTCAAACTAATCATTTTTCTATGGATACAGGAACCAATACACAAAAATAAGAGTCTCTTTCAAAAATCTCTGAGCTAATTGGGAGACACAGCAGAGCACTAATGCTCAAGAACGGTATTTTTGGGTAGCCCTAAAAATGGGTTTAATACCCATTTATTGAAGACCTGTTGAATTGTCCATCTCACTTCTTGAGATCATGGAGGACAAACAAAAGTGTTTTGTTTTCTTTGCAAATATCGTATTTAGAGTTTTTCTAGAAAAATAGTCGCTAGCAAAAGCAACTTTGTGTCTACTAATCGTCTACCTTGAGTACAGGTACATGTAGAAAGTAAGATGCAGGCAAACAAACTCAGGTGAAACTATTTTCAAATTGCCAAGAGGGCCATTCATATCATCGCCGAGAGGCCACTTCATAGCATTGCCGAGAGGGACATTTCATATTATTTCCAAGAGGGACATTCATATCATTTTCTGAGAGGGCCATTTTATATCTGTTGATACGCAAAGACATAAACGTTGGCGTTGAGGATATCATCCCATTTTATATCCGTTGACACGCAAGACATAAACGCTGGCGTCGAGGATATCATCATCATTATTTAATATCTGTTGACACGCGAGACATAAACACTGACGTCGAGGATATCTCATAATTTTATGAATCAGCATCTGAATGCATCATGAGCACACGATTTGAAGGGACGCCTTTAAGTCGGTGTCTAAAGAGGGATGACATGTGAGATTTCCTAGAAATTGACAATTTGAGGGTCATCTATAAGTCATGTTATTTGAAATAGGATAGTGTGCAAGATCACCTATGAGTTGATAGCCTGTAGGTCATCCGTAAGTCACAACAACATCCTAACCGGATAGTGTGCAAGATCGCCCAAAAAATTGATAGTCTGGAGGTTATCCATAAGTCGCAACTGAATCCTTATCAGAGAATATGCGAGATAATCAAATTGATACGTCCAAGGGTTCTCTATAAGCCGCGTTATATCTATGATCGATTATGAGCAGGATTACCCAAGGACTAGCAATTTGAGTGATATCTATAAGTCATATTGTATCCAAGGTCAGATAATGTACAGGAACACCTGAAAGCTAGCGATTGGAGGGATATCTGTAAGCCATCTCTTATCCAAGGTCGGATAATGTGAAGGATTACCTAAAAGCTAGCAATTCAAAGGATATCTGTAAGTCACCTCGTATCCAACATTAAATAATGCGTAAGATTATCCAAAGATTGACAATTTAAGAGAAATTTATAAATCATCAGCTATAACCGGGGAATTTATTATTCCACATACAACAAGTGATATAGGTGACCAAAAGGGTTATCGCATCAATACAAGATTACACGGTTGCAGGGACCGCTCTGCATAAAGTGTCGCCGGTGTCCAAAAGTGCCACCCTACATTGAAGACATATTTAACCGACAAATGTCATAATTATACAACAACCAAGAGGGTTTTTGTGTTTGTTTTTGCCAGTTATTTCCTTCCAAACAGGTACATGAAGAGATGACTCCAATTTTCAGGCCACAACTCACGTGGAGATATGGCAAAAGACTCTATACCTCTTTCGTGAATTATGTTTAGCACTGACACTTTTTGCTTGAAGCATTGTCGAGAGCATCCGAGAGGATAAAAATCTCAAATCTAAACCACAGGTGCGGACGACTTCAGATAGGACGCAACACAACGTGGAACTCTTTCTTAGCAGTAAAACGGGACATAGTCTAGAGAGGGACTTCAAACTCTCTGGACGCGAGATACAGGATGATCACCACCACTATCTAACCACACCCCTATTAGAAGGCATGTGGGTATTTTTGAGATATTCTGGTTTCCGCTTCACCTTCGGTATATTTCTAAACTCATGCCAAGGGTAACCTTTTCTTTCTTTTAAATTCGGGTGACAACACACTTAGAGTTTTGGAAATTATGTCCTGATAAGTTCTTACCTATGGATGTGAAGGATCCCACATTCATGGTTAAGAGGTTACAAGCTTTTTTTTCGCAACTCATCAATTTGTCACTCATCCCGAGCCAAAGATCATCTGAAATAGAAGACTATCTTTTCTACCGATCGAGTCGAACTACAAGAAGTCTGATTCCCTAAAATCTTGGGGTATGTAGGCTGGGCTCTATGTAGAAAACTCTACTGCATTCCAACATTGTAACGCCCCGAAATCGGGTCCCGAGACGTCACACGGTGCTTAGGGTCACAAGTGATCCCAAGCTAACCCTTTTACTGGCATAACTCATAAGCAACTGAATAAAAATACAAATCCATACAAATCAGCAGAAATTAACTCTTTTCTGAATCTGATCGATACAAAAAAATGGAATTTTACAAGATTACAATTCTGCCTTTACAACCAAAATTGAAACAAAATACATCAACTTCTACTGACTGTCTATGAAGCCTTTACTAGTATTGACTGTAGGTAGACGGGTCATGACTCCCGACTACCCCAACTCAATACGACTGAATAAAGAAAATACAACACTATAACTCTGCATAACTAACCCAAGCCCTTGAATTAAAAGGACTCATCACCTACAAACTGGATACCACGAACTGACTGGATCCGAAGGTGCAACTATACCTTGTACCTACATTTCGAGTAAATGTAGCCCACATCCGAAAATGTGGGTCAGTACCATGGAAAGAAACCGAGTATATGAGGGTGTATGCAGTTGTATAAACATCATCATCATAAATATTTATAAGAAATATGCAGGATGTATGAAAGACTCACATAGCCCGAAGAAAATCATCATAATCATGAGAGGATGAAATAAGTATAATAACACATGTGAGTCATCATATAATTTGTCAATCACTTTCAGTTCATCAAGAATATCATTTCTCATAATGTAAATATCATTTAAATCTTTCGAAAGAATAACTTTCACAATTCCACTTTCAAATGCAAATAACTTGACTCTCTCTATTGAGGCCTTAGGAATAAAATATCAAATACAATGAGTTCATTAAGGTATCAAAACTGAAGACACCCATAACGGAAACTGAATCTCACTGATCAATAAGAGTATTGCCTGAGTACTGGAACTGAACATACTGTAAAACTTGAGTATATGAGTCATGGGCGGCATGCCCTGAATTTAGAGCTCATAACTTATGGAATGTGATTCCAACTGCTAGAAGAACTGAAATTTCTCATTTTTGGAAACTAGAAGAGTATGTAATTCTCCATCACGTGTATGAACATGAATTAAGATCATGGAGCTGAAATGTAAAGCATGAGTAGGTTTTGGGACAGCTGAAAATACTGAAATAACATTGGGTCAAGCACCGATCTTTCTCACAGCAAATTTACAACTTACTGGTACTTCTACTAAAATGTAAAAGCTTGACTTGACTACTTGTTCTATCATCTCCCCCTTAGCTTTTAGCCACCACTCAAATTCTCAAATGCTTACTAATTTTGAATCTCCACGAACATCTCTATCGCCGGAATGTACACCATCTAGTGCTTCAACTCTTATTTCTATTAGCTCAACTTGAATACTTTCTAACCTTTTGATAAACCATGCTACTTCTATCTTCTCCCTCTAATACCATGCCTATGAACTTATGTTTCTAACCCATAAGAATCAAAATCACACTTAAGAGGCTCAACATTTCCAATCATACGCCTCGCCTTAACTTAGCCATCAAAACATCATCCATCGTCTAACTAGTATTTATCCATCTAACAATCCCATGGCACGACTCACTACACCACATACACTAATCCTCAAAATTAAAGCAGTCCCATAATATCTTGGGTGAACTTTCTCATCATATATAATATTAAACTTAATTACATGTCAACTACACTTAAACTCTTGTGTACACTGTTCAAGCCTATTAGGTCACTTCCGGCAACTAATACCATTAATCCGGAAATCGTCACATTCGGCTTCATGATCACCAATCGTTCAAACTTAAGGTCTCACACTTCACATAATTTACAACTCCATCTCACACATAACTCCCACGTGAAGATTATAAAACAACATATCCATGAACACTAGCCCACTTAAACTTCATAACAATAATAATTGGTCCTAATCATATAGCCTATCTTACTCACAATCCACCAACACATCCTTCTTTCACCCATCACTACTATCTATCCTTCATACACAACTTAACATAGTTCATAGCTCTCTACGTCTTAACTTAACTTCCTCTTGCAATCTGGAGAGCACCTAGATTAACAACACTTACCCACCAAGTACTTTCATCAATAACCTATACTTTTCTAACACCACAAATACCATCAATAACTCTTTCCTTACCCTAAGCAAACAACAATCCACCTTAACTAATAACTCCTCCTCTAACTTTCACTAAACTAACAAACAAGGGCATATCACTTCATTACTAATTCAATCATAAGCAAAAATTCAGATATACATATTCAATAAATCGCCCTTACTACCTTTCTTGTCACTACACTTCTAAACCCACACTTTCAACTAACACAGGAACGACAAGATAAATAACAAGTTGTCAGTGAATCGAAATAGGCCTCACACGGCTTCAATAGACTTTGGTTTTGTGTTTTGATCAAGAAAGTTATATGAATAACAAAGTAACTATGCTAGTGAATCGAAATAGGCCCCACACGGCTTCACTAGACTTTGGTTTGTATTTTGAACAAGAAAATGAGATGAATAACAAAGAAGCTATGCTAGTGAATCGAAAGAGCCCCACACGGCTTCACTAGACTTTGATTTTTCACAAACATAATGATAACAAGATTACATAATACAAGAGATAGAAACTTGACACACAATATTCAACGATCTAAGAATACACCTTACTCTGTCTTAATTAAATAACCCATAAGAATGAGAGCATAACTTTCAACTTAAGGAACTTAACACACTAGAGAGCTCCTCTCAAGCCCTTTGTGTAACTTTTAAAATTTCTTCTAGAAAATATAGAAGCATTACCTGGGGAAGAACTGGAGCTTGCGAATCATGTTATCTAAAAAATAATACATAGAGGGAGAAGTATAGATTAACATTGTAGATTCTGAGGAGGGATCTGAAAGCACATCTAACCTAGGCTTAGTTCACGACTTTTATGAACATGAATAAAGTACTTCAATCTTTAGAACTCAAAAGCACTGACAGGATACGTTCTAGCTCTCTTACAATCCCATAACTATCTATGGAGAATTAAGTTTAACTGTTTCTGATACCTTGAAAATGAGGCAGAGTTGGCCAGAATAGAGTAAGATAAAAATCTATATAAGCTTCTTGGAGAACCTTTTTATAGCACGATCTTAGACTTGAAAGAAGGAAAATATTTCCTAAATGCCCTGTAGCCTCTCGAGGAAAAGTACAGACGTCTCCGTACCATTCCGCAAGAATCTACTAGACACGACTTCATAGACACCCTAGGACACTTGAACTCTGTGCTTTGATACCAAGTTTGTAACGCCCCGAAATCGGGTCCCGAGACGTCACACGGTGCTTAGGGTCACAAGTGACCCCAAGTTAACCCTTCTACTGGCATAACTCATAAGCAATTGAATAAAAATACAAATCCATACAAATCAGCAGAAATAAACTCTTTTCTGAATCTGATCGATACAAAAAAATGGAATTTTACAGGACTTTACAACCAAAATTGAAATAAAATACATCAACTTCTACTGACTGTCTATGAAGCCTCTACTAGTACTGACTGTAGGTAGCCGGGTCATGAATCCCGACTACCCCAACTCAATAAGACTTAATAAAGAAAATACAACACTATAACTCTGCATAACTAACCCAAGCCCTTGAATCAAAAGGACTCATCACCTGCTGACTGGATACCACGAACTGAATGGATCCGGAGGTGCAACTATACCTTGTACCTACATTCCGAGAAAATGCATCCCACATCCGAAGATGTGGGTCAGTACCTTGGAAAGGAACCGAGTATATGGGGGTGTATACAGTTGTATAAACATCATCGTCATAAATATTTATAAGAAATATGCAGTATGTATGAAAGACTCACATAGCCCGAAAAAAATCATCATAATTATGAGAGGATGAAATAAGTATAATAACACATGTGAGTCATCATATAATTTGTCAATCACTTTCAGTTCATCAAGAATATCATTTATCATAATGTAAATATCATTTAAATCTTTCGAAAGAATAACTTTCACAATTCCACTTTCAAATCACTTCACGATAGACACAAGGAAACACACACACACTGGAGATCCTATAACCGACATAAACCATGTGAGCTACATGAAGTCCAACGTACAACCCATATTGGGGAGAGTCGTCCTATCCTTGCCATTGGAGTAGGACTTCCAATATCAATCGAAAAACACTAGTGATCACTATATAAATCAGCCTCAGGTTCATATCCTACGGGGGCACGTAGTTCTAGGGGAGTAAGGTCACTTTATACCTCCCACTCGGTGCTAAAGATTACTCCCGGACTTAGTTCAGAAATTTAATTCAGCCTCAGGCTCACATTAAAGAAAATCCACAATAAACACTTCAACAATTTTCATCGGGAGCCAATTTACTATCCCTTTATCATAATCAATAAAAACATGGATTTCTTTCACAGTCGAGTTCAAAATAACTCATTCACGACCAAAAGGTCAAATCATTCAAAACATCTCAAATATTCAACATCAACGTGCATATAACACACATTTTCTCAAAGACACAATTTCAAATGGGGTTCAAGACCCAAATATCAAAATCATAGTAAATTTGTTTCAAGCATCATGCTTTAAGTCATAATTTCATATAAATTCGAATTTTCAAAGTCATAAACATCATAATGTCAAGATAACCAAGATAGAATATAAGTTCATGCTCCAAAATCATAATAAACATATAAAAATTATATCTTCGTAAAGAAAATTACTTTTGGGCACAAGAACGAAAGATTGTTCTTGTTGAAAAACCCCACATACCTTGAAAGATGAAATTTAGATCGATACTCATTTTTGATATGTTAATCGTGCCTTTGAATGATGGTTCTTGGAGTTCTTGAACTAGGAACTTGGAATCTTGAATAAATTTGCAGAATTAATAGTGAACTTTGGAGGTTCTTGAAGTTGGATGTAGGAGCTTAAGGTTTTCTTTTTGAGGGAATTTGATGAAATATAACGTATAATGCTTCTAATAGGCTTTAATATAGGGTTTGGACGGATTTTGGATGAGGGGGAATGACCAAAACGCCCCTAAAATCAATTAATTCTCGAATCTGTCCTTTGGTGGACTATTTTGATAGTCTGAAGTAGATCAACCATAACGTTTTACTCCGATATCCAAATTGGATGAAACCAATTTCATTAGAAAGAGGACTCTCATATATTTCCGTTGATATATAGTATCTCACCCGGATCATTGTGTACGAGGAGTTATGATTGTTTGAAGTTGACCAAAAAATTCACTTTTGATAGACTAAAGTAGATCGACCATAACTTTTTATTCCGATAGACAAATTGGATGAAACTAATTTCATTGGAACGAGGACTCACAGATCTTTCCGTTGATATATAGTATATCACCCAGATCATTATGTACAAGGAGTAATGATCATTTAAAGTTTGAGAAAAAATTCGTCAGGCCTCAGTACTTTTTTCCTGCACGTTTTACTGTTCACTACTATTCACGGTTCGATCGGAATGTTCATAACTCGTCGCTCGAGTGTCCGTTTTGGATGATCCACATGTCGTTGGAAATCTTATTCGATACTCTACGCAATGGTGGGTCATAATATAAGACAGTCTGCACAGAAAATTTATAATTCATTCTAGAAGATAGAACCCAACACGTTTACGCACAAAATTTCAACGAAAAATTTCTCGGGGTATTACAAACATCTCCCCAAATCCCTTTCTTCCACAGCTTTTCAGTTTTATAAAAAACTCTAAAATCGAGATAGCTTGTGAGTCTTCTTGACAATCGTGCTTAAAATCAAGCTTTACGAACCACAAGTGACCTAAATTATCATGAAACCTGAGATATGTAGGAAACCTGATACCGAGGTCCGGCCATAACTATACAAAACTCGTGCGAAAACCAACCTCTTTCAGAAACGAATTTGTGGTCAGTCAAAAATTAGGAACGTCAACCTCCCTTTGCCCAGGGTTACTTGGATCCACCCTACCCAATGGGAGGGGGAAGTTGTTGACACTTAATTTTTTCCCTCCATTACTAAGTTTAATTCGGAGTTTCTTCGATTTTCAAATAAAATTACAACATTTACTTTATCCGAATAAAGGATTTTCAAAGTATTTATTCGGGTAAATTGGTCATTTAAGTAGCGATTATATATTATCGTGTTCAATTACACGAAAATTTATAATTTTGTTACTTAAAAATTTATTTTACAAAATATCGGATTTTAGTCAAGGCTTATCTTGAAAATAAATTCAAATGATTAAAATCTTGATTTAAATATAATTTTCTCTAAAAAAATAATTTATTTGGATAAATATTTGTTTGATTTTATTAAATCAAGAAGCTCAGGGTTAAACAGGTGTTAATTCATATAGAATTCCGATTCAATTTAGTCAATTTGTTAAATTAGGACCTTAATTGAAATCAATTCGGCCATAATTGTTATGCAATTGATCGATTGAGTTTTAATTAGGATAAATTTTAAATGCAATTGACTAATTTTTTTCCTTTGGCTATTTATTAAATAACCAAAATAGCATAATCTATCCCAACCCCAAAATAAGCCATTTTCGGTCCAATTAACTAATCAAAGCAGCCAATTTCTCCCCTTTTAAATTACCAGCCCAACAATAACAATTACCTACCCATCAACCATTTAAAAAAGGGCACAATCCATACCAAACCGACCCGGCCCATTCCCATATCCCCTTTTCTTCTTCTCAAACAACAGTACAATACGCATACAAGAGAAGCAAGAACCAGCTTCAACATTGCGAACTTCAACAACCATCAACACAACCAGCGAAGACCCGAACCCATCAACCCTTTTTCAGCCAGAAAACCCAAATACATCCTTTCCCCTTCAATTCGTGCGGATTGCGTGACCTCCACGTGAGTTCGTATGTCGAAGAAACTCAAATCTTCTAGAAACGCGCCTAGGTGTCTTCTCCAACGGTTCAATCCCGCATTTCTCGAATAAGATTGTACGATTTTGTATAATAGTTGATTGATTTTCATTGGTTCTTGAAGGGAATCCGTTTTGCCTAAATGGGATTGGTCCACCCGTTTCATTTTCTGGAAAAAAATCCAAAAAATTGGCACGATTTGAGCACAAAAAATGAGCTATGAGGGGATTTTCGAATTTCAAAATTCAAAAAAAATATCCTCTCTTTCAAGTCCCCAAAAGACCCCTAATTCGACTTCTATAAAAAGAACCTTGGGGTCACTTTTTTGGGGGGTCTCTTCTCTTCTTTGGGGGAGGGTTCGAAAATTGGGGGATTTTTTTTGGGAGGTCACTTTTTTTCAGGGGAAAAAATTTGGTTGAGGAAAAGGCAAAAAATTCGATAAAGATTTTGGGGTTCGAAAATTCCTTAGAAGTTTTGAGGGATTTTTGGCTGAAGTTCGAAAAATTTTTGAGGGGGTTTCGGATTCAAAGAGCTGAGCTGTTAGGAACTTTTCTACCGATTAATTGGAGGCTTTCGAGTTGATATCACTGATTTCTGGTGGTGTTGGAATCCGGCAACTAGCTCGTCGTATTGTTTTGCTGCCCCAGAAGAGGTGAATATACTCTTATTCTCTTAATTTCATCACTTTCTGCTTCATCCCTATTTTTTTTCAGTAGAACTAGTTAATATTTTATCGATAATTATGAATGAGGCTGGGTTTTGTCTACTGTAGATGGTCGTGATGGCCTTAGGGGTTGTTTTGTGATTATTGTTATGCCATTTCGCTGAAGCAGTGCTCATGTCATAATTTTCAAGGCAATTATGTCGAATATACTGCCTTTTAATTGATATTGCTTCCTTTTAATTAATGTTGCTGGTTATCTAGGAGTTTATGACATGTATCGGTATATTCATCATCAAGATTTCTCCTTTTGTTTCTAGTTTTCCCTTTAGAGTTAGTGTTTCTTGTCGCATTAGGATATCTATTGTCATAATCGATTGATTCGTGATTTAGCTTCATCTTGCTCCTTTTTGTTTTATAATCTGTTTGTTTGAAACTTGATATCATTAGTTAATACCTACTGTCCTCATCTCGCGTTGCTGCTTGCAATTTGGCTTGCTATTCTCGGCTAAATTCATGCCTCAGTGTCTACTTCGCTATTTAATCTTGACATTGCCTCGCTAGGTCACTTATTAGTCTTTGTGGTGCCATTAGTACAGTTATCTCTTCAGTTCTTTTAGCTCTTCAAAAGCCAAAAGAATGGGGAGGTATCTGAGGGGAACCAGAATTCCCATAGTCCCTCGAGGACCTTCTTAAGTGGCAAAACTCATTTTGGTTCTATCGAAAAGTGGATGAGAATTGGAATAGTATGCCATGTCAATTACACTTTAGTTTGAATGGTTATAAGAGCGTGTTCCTGTTTAAGGTCTTTGGGCAAAGTGTAGTAGTGATTTATTGCATCGCTAAACATTAGAGTTGTCGGTTCATAGAGAATGTCTTGTCTTTAGATCCCTCCATGACCAGCTTGACGGAAATCCTTGCGGATTAGTTAAGGAAAGGATAAGAGCGAAATAAAATATCTGTTTCTTTGTAGTATGTTCCCACATCAAGCGTGATTAATTATTATCTGGGATCTGGTACTATTTGCGGTGATAGCTCCAAGCGATTCAAGATTAAAGTTGTCTTCATTTGATAAAAGTACCTTGTGTTGCACCGTTTCTATTCCTTTTCACCAAGGTTTTCACGTCTTATGTCAACTAGCTTTCCCAGTAGTGTCTCATGCTTTTTCCATCCTTTCTTTCATGTTATTTTCCAACAAGTTGAAAGATGACAAAGATACCTTTATTTCATAAGTTTCGTCAATTAACCTTTTCTACTGTTACACCATGGTTGTCTCAGCTTCATGGCTATCTAGATTTTAATTTTATCTTTTAACACTCATGGCATCTTTCTTTTCTGGTTTATCAATTAAGTCTATATGAACGTGGTGGCCTTACTCATAATTGGTTATTCGACGTTGCCGCCTTAAGTGATTAAAATTGGGGACTGAATCATTGTGCACATAATGAGTCCTTATGACATGTTATTAGTCCTTCTAATTTGATCATTGGTAAAGCCATGTTTGTTAATTTGGATTAAGTATTGACAAATAATTCGAGTTGCTAAATCTTGATTTATATTAACTCGTACTCCATTGATTCTTTGGTTGATTCATGCTTTCTCTTCAAATTCGTGAGTCATTTCATATTTGCGTTGATATAAACTTTGAATGTATGTTAATGTGTTTTCATCCTTTTCTTTGCATGATCCTGCCTTGGAATCCCAAATGGACTCCCCTTTCTTCACATCTTAAACGGGCCAATGAGGCCTATCTTTCGAGTCAATTCTTAGAGAAAGCTTGAATATCAACCCTAGGGTACTGGGCGCAAGGAGCTGAAAGAAGAAAGTGGGTTAAAGTTCCACTTTGAAGCGGCTAAGAGACAAAAGACTCATTTATTATTTCATTTTATATATTTCTTGTCGTCTTTTATTTATTTACTTATTTATTTGTTTATTTATTCATTCATTTGGGCCTCGAAGTACAAAACTGTAAATTTAATACAGGTGGATCGAGACTCAAGCCAAAGGCTCGAAAACTAGAGTAGGACAGGTGAAACGGGTCAAAGGCCCAATTAGATTAGGACAGGTTTTGTTGGTTTGGGGCCCAATGGCATAAATCGTGTACTTTCTCCCCCTTTCTCCGTTTATGTGTTTACTTGCTTATTTCATTTGTGTAGACTTAGTTAAAATCCCTATTAGGTCGCCTAAAACTATTTTTACACGATTTTTTTTTCTAAAAATCAATCATTTTTCAATAAATTAATTTTTTAGAAGTTAATCAAAGACGTTTTCAAACAGTCCGGATAACCGCTAGTTAGCAGACGTTTTAGGTGCCTAACACCTTCCTAAAACTAATAGAAACCACTTACTCGGAATCTCTAACTTAAAAAAATTTCTGTTTTTGATCGTTTAAAGTATTTTAGAAAGGTTTTTTAATTTTTTTTCAAAATTAAGTGGCGACTCTTTCAAAAAGTCAAAATTTCTACAAAACAACGGATCATCTAGTTTCTCTGCAAGACGCCCAATCGACATCACAAAAAGAAAGAAGCGGAAAATCTGATCTTGAATTGAGTAGCAGACCTTGATTTGTATTAGATTGAAGATAATTCAACCATGAAGAGCAGCAGAAAAATATCCAGTGCAAGGACGTTGCATATACTGACTGAGGATGAGAACCGTGAAGGAAAGGTCGGGATGAGTATGTATTAAATAGTTGAGTTTGCCTACCAGTCTTCGATAAATAGAAGCATCTTGTAAAGAAGTTCCATAGTCTGCTGTCAACTTCAATTGGGGGTCCAAAGGGGTGGAAACAGTAGGGAGATCAAAGCATCCAAATTCCCTAAGGAGATCGAAGGTAAATTTCCTTTGCGTCACAATAAATCCTGTTTTTTCTCTAAGTATTTCCATCCCTAAAAAATAGTGAATTTCCCCAAGATCTTTTATTTTAAACTCTGAGTGAAGGAAACGCTTAAGATCTGAAATAGCCTATTGATTGTTCCCAGTAATCAAAATGTCATCAACATAAACTGCTATGAAAGTGACCTGATCTCCTGAATGTTTAAAAAATAGGGAGTAATCATTTAGAGAGGAAGAAAATCCTTTAAAACTTAGTTTTCCATCAAGCCTGGCATACCATTGCCTTGAGGATTGTTTGAGGCCATATAGTAATTTCCTGAGTCTACAAACATAGTAAGGACTGGGCGGAGTAACACCGAAAGAAAACTTCATGTAAACTTCTTCTTGTAAATCACCATGAAAAAAAACATTACTGACATCAAATTGAGAGACAGGCCAATTCTTTTTAGCTGCAACAGTTAAGAGACATCTTATCGTTGTCATTTTGACAACAGGAGAAAATGTCTCATTAAAATCCAAACCTTTTCTTTGTACATCTCCTCGAACCACTAAACGTGCCCTGAGTCTTTCAATTGAACCATCAGCATTTTGTTTCACCTTATAAACCCATTTACAGGGTAGAGTCTTCTTGCCAGGAGGCAAAAGTACTACATCCCAAGTTTGATTTTCTTTCAAAGCATCTATTCAGAGTTCATGGCTTTTATCCATCCAGGATAACTACACGCCTGAGAATAATGGACAGGTTCATGGATTTTGGAAATTAAGTTGATGAGATTCTGGTTGGATGAGGATAAGGCATTGAAAGCTAGAACAGGGGAGTCAGAAATTGATGAATTTAGACAAGATGAAGTGAGATCAGTAGTGTAGACTTTGTTGCAAATGAAATCACATAAATGAGAGGGAAGGGTCCCTTTGTTAACTCTACTAGATGTCCTGGTAGGTAAAACAGTAGGCATAACAGTAGGTGGATTAGACGGGATTTGGGAAGTAAAGGTGGGCTCGATATCATATGAAATAGGTAGTGTTGTCTCTAAATTAGAATGAGTGGTAGAAGGCTAAGGTGTAGCTATTAGACTTGTGGGTTGTGAATCTGGAACACAGTCGGTGAATATAGATGGAAAAATAGAAAATATAGGAGGAGATGTGTAATGTGTTTGGAGAAAGGGAAAATTCTTCTCAAAGAATTGGACATCCCTAGAGATAAATACTTTCTTAGAAGATAAATCAAGCAACTTATAACCTTTGGTACCACTAGGATAACTGAGAAAGATGCAAGGTTGTGCTCTAGGCTAAAATTTATCTCTATGTTGGGCAAGTGTAGAAGCATAGCATAGACAACCAGAACTTCTTAAGAAATGGTAGGAAGGTTTTGGTGAAAAAGAACTTCATAAGGGGTTCTTCCACTAAGAGCTTTAGATGGAACCCGATTAATAAGAAAATTGGTCGTTAAAATACATTTCCCCCAATAACAAATTGGAATATTAGATTGAAACATGCGGGCTCTAGCAATTTCCAACAAATGCCTATGTTTTCTTTCAACTATTCCATTTTGTTGGGGTGTTGCAACACAAGAAGCTTGATGCAAAATGTCCTGTGACTGTAGGAATAGTGAGGCTGAAGAACTTTTTCCTAACTCTAAAGAATTATCTGATCTGATGATGTTAACTTTGGTACTAAATTGTCTCTCAATCATAGACAAGAAAGTTTGTAGAAATGAAAAAGCATTTCCTTTGGTAGATAATAAGTAAGTCCAAGTAGCTTTATTAGAATTATCAACAATTGTAAGAAAATACTTATATCCATTATAGGTAGGTACCTTGAATGGACCACAAGTGTCAATTTGAATAAGCTAAAAAATACTCTTGGTTTTGATAGAGTTTATTGTAGACACGTGATTTTTGATCCTCCCCGAGTGTAAAATATATATATATTTTGATATTAAATATTTATATTATAATATATTTAATCATATATTATTTTGATTCTTATTTTTATTTTTAATAAATTTTTAGTTAAAAAATAAATAACTAAATAAAGTTAGCTTCAAGATATATATATTTTTATTATTATTATTATTATTATTTATTATTCTAATTTTAAAAATAATATTTAAATATAAAAAATATTTTCCTTTTATAAATTTTTAATAAATAAATTATTAGTTTAAATACTATTTTATTATATTTATATTTATATATTTACAAATTGTTATTATGTTTTATTAAATATAAATTAATTAATTATTATTATTAATTTTTTATTATTTCATTTATTTATTATTATTTTCTTTATTTATTATTATTATTATTATTATTTTATTTAATTAAAAATAATTAAAATATATATATGTACTAAATAATAAATATTTTCAAATTTCAAAAAAAAGGAAATTCCATCCTATATCTGATAACTACTCCCCCCATTTTGTTTTTTCCCCCAAAAAATTCCTCCACGTACCTACAAACTACGTATTTTTCATCAGAAAGAAAACAGAGACTGAGAGAAAAATAGAGAGTAAAAAGAAAAAGAGATCATACATAGAGAAACATAAAAAAGAGAATATTTTCACAGTTCAAGGTCTGAAGTTGGAGTTCCGTCTGAAGTTTCTGGTGACGTCATTCGTGCTTCTCTTTTGATTAATTCATCATTCAGGTTTTCTTTATCTAATTCTACACTATTTATTTTATAAGTTTCATTGTGAATTGAAGCATGAATAACCTTTATTTTTTTTTTATTTTTTTGGGGACTTTTTAAGTTTTGTGGGTTCTTATTTGAGGATATTAATTGAGGCCTCGATGAATTGTAGATACTCCGTTTATACCTCGATTAATAGCCTTGGTTGAGTTGTATTGGTGGAACCGAAACTGTATTCATTCATGTCTTTTAATTATTATGTTTCTTATTAGTGAAATGCAATTAAAGATATATCCATTCTTTTTCTCACTACAGTTCCTTTTTTTTTTTCGTTTTATGTTCTTGCTTAAATTTATCAAAAGTTACTTGTTAAAACTTGTCAAGGTCACTCTTAAAGCTTTACGAAAAAAAAAAAGTTTGATATATTAAAACTATCGGTTTCATTTTTATTTTATTTTTAATCTGTTTTGACTTTTCTTAGTTGTTGAATTATTTTTAGTCAAATAAAAAGGCTTTTTTTTTCCTTTACATATTACAGTTACAATGGAAAGTTTAAACAACATATGAAAAGAAAATTAGATAACAGAATAAAACAAGTTTAGTTGGTCCTTGTTAATTAATTAAAAAAAAAAGTCTTTTATGGTGAAAAATAAATAATGAACACGTGTAAGATTGGATACGTTTTTATTTGCTGAAATTTTACATGTAATTTATAATCTTTGAAATGTTAATGTGACACTTTAGGTTGTCTTTGCAAACATAGAAATAACCCTTTCGTTAGCAAATATGTGTATATATTCTTTGTTCCTAGACTAATTTTTAAGGCCTTATTTATTAATTATTAATGAGAGGTAAAATAAGATGGGTTGTAAATTTATTGAAGATCCATTAAAAATGATACAAGAGAGGAATGAGCAAATATAGGATAATTAGCTTTCACCGATTTATTTAATATAGGATAATACACAAGTTTTTGGTATAATAAAATGAGAGAATTTAGGTCTTCACACAATTCATCGAAATAATTTTAGTTAAGTATAAGTCAATAAAGCGATCGTGCTAGAACCACGGGACTCGAGGGGTGCCTCACACCTTCCCCTCGGTCAACAGAATTCCTTATCCGGTCTTCTGTTTTCGCAGACCACAATAAGAGTCATTTCCTTTTGACTAGGGATCTAATAAGGTGACTTGGAACACCATAACTCAATTCCAAGTGGCGACTCTATAAATTAAATTAATTCCTATTCAAAACCGTCACTTTAATTAGAAAAACCCTTCGACTCAATCCTCGAGCGAAAAAGGGGTGTGACACTTATAGGAAAGGGTAGTCTAGTTTGCCTTGCTAGGGGACAAACAACACAAAAACAACCATGATTGACAGGAAAAGAAATAGAAGTAATATGTCTCATTGCATAAAAGGGAAAATGCCCAAGTCTTACATGCCATAGCATTACATCAGATGTAGTTTTAGCAGACAAAGAAAGAAAAACAGAATCTGAAACAGAACTAGAGATATTAGACTTGGATAAATGAGCTAAGTTGTTGGAAGAATCAGTCCTATTCTGTGTGCTAGAAGACTCTAATGTGTAAAGACCTCCTTTAACTTCACCAAAAACTTGTGGACTCTTCAAATGAGGGCCCTGCAAAATGCACCCATTGGAAGTGAAACTGGAAATGCAATGATATGTAAGACAGAGTTTATGCACAGAAAAAAGGTTGTATTTGAAACATGGAATATGTAAAACATTCTTTAAAACTAGACCCGAAGAAAGAAGTATATTTCCTGCATGAGTAACTCTGACCCTAGAAGAATTGGGCAACTTAACAACAATGGATATAGGTAAAGGAGAAAGAGACATAAAAGAATTAGAATCAATGCACATGTGTTCACTTGCTCCGGAGTCAATTATCCAGGACTTAGAATTAGAATTAGCTAGTGAGTAACAAGATTCCGATAGCTAGTGAGTAACAAGATTCCGAGTTCTCAAAAAATATACCAGATACTGAATTTGCAGTAACCTCAGAAGACGTTGTCTGCATCTGATCCAAAAGGTGTGTTAGCTTGGTGAATTGAACTGGTGATAATTGTTGAGCAAAATGAGAATTCTCAGTGATAACATTATATGGAGCAGTAGCTTGTCCTATGGATATGTGTGGAGCAAAATGAGAAAGATAATGCTTGAGACTATAGTGATTAGTACCCTGTGGCATAGCATTGAATGTCATCTCTTGTGGAATAATTGAACCAACATAATTGCTCTTTATAGGTTGCTGAAATTTCTGAGGCACGTTATTAACCCTCATGTCATGTCCAGTAGCTGAAGAACCAAAGTTATTCTTTGTAGGCTATGAAAACCTTTTGGATTTGGTGAACTTAAAATCTGAAGGACACCCAATAAGTCTGTGACAATCCTCAACAGTGTGATTGGTAAGTTTGCAATATGTACAGAATAAATTCTTCTTTCCCCTGTACATATTGTTCACTTTGAAATTGACATTTCCAGATCTTTGAGAGGATGGATTTCCTCCTCCACTATTATTCGCAACTAAGAAAGCAGAACCCTCTCCTGTTAAATTGGGAATATGCACTTTTCTTTGATTTTCATCTTGCATCATAAGGGAATAAGCACGATTCACAGAAGGAAGAGGGTTTATCACGAGTATATTACTTCTTGCTTGAGAATAGACATCATTTAGCCCCATGAGAAATTGTATTAATATTTCATCTTCCTTGATCTGTATGATCTTTTTCTTTCCATTACCAGTGCAAACACAATTGCACACAACATCAGTATTTAGGGTTTCTAGTTCATCTCATAATTTTTTGATTTTGGTAAAATAACTTGCTATGTCACTAGATCCTTGAACCAGATCTGTTAATTCCTTTTGCAGGTGATATAGTTTTGTCCCATTTGACTGTCCAAATCTTTGCTCAAGATTTGTCCAAAGGTCCTTTGTTGTTCTTGAATAAAGGACACTGTCTGCAATATCCTTAGAAAGAGAATTGAGCAACCAAGATATGACCATGTCATTACACATATTTCAAAGTCTGAAAGAAGCATCCGTTGAAGATGGAGCTGGGCAAGCACCATCTATGAACCCCAACTTATTTTTGGCTGAGAGTGAAATAAGGATAGATCTTCTCCATCCCGTAAAACCTTTTCCAGTGAAAGGAGTATTAACAAGAAATATCCCAGGTGTGTCAGAAGCATGAAGATAGTAAGGGTGTGATAGATCACTGCCTTTAACAGTGTTCAATGGTGGTGTTGCTACTGATGTACTGGTATCCGACATAATGGAGAAGGATGAAAGAAAGAGGAGAAAAAAAAGAAGAAAGAAGGAAGAAAAGCTAAAGATCTCAGCCCTTCTTTGATACCATAATAGAATGACTTGAAGAGAAAGGAATTGTAAAAATTTTCTGTGTATTTCTCAAATCATCTACTCAATGCATATATACAAGATACCTAGAGAATATACCTAGCGAACCAAAATAAAACCAATAAACTTTGCACACTTGTAACTATTCTATTGCCTAACTTGTAACAAGCTTTTTATCTCTATACTATGTATCATGTACAACTGTGTATTTGAGCCAAAATCTGTTGTAGTTTCTATTGTTGTTGTGAACTGGTTTAATAGGCTCAATCTGTGATGAAGGCCCAATGTGTTGTTGCTCAAATAACTCGTGACTCTTCTTCTTCTAAATTACTAACTAATCTAAACTATCTTAATCCCCATTACATATGAGCTATTTTTTTTATGAACTTCCTTTTCATCCTCAATTACAGAGCATCACAATCTAAAACTGTCTAGAAAAATCGAACATAATTGAGCTAATAAGAAGGTCAATAGGCCGTCTAATTAATTTAAGTATGTAAATGATATTTCTAGACAATTACAAAATATGATCTATAACTTTTTCCTAAGTTAAACATGTCGTATATAACCCATTGAAATGCTTTTAGTGTCTTGTAAATTTAAACATGGCATGTGCAATGTCAAAATGAAGATATTACTTACTAATTAAGTATGGAAAATAGTATTTCTTTCGAAGTAGAATTGAAAAAATACACACATCAATTATAAGATATAGAATAATAATTTTTAACTAACAAATGGCTCTAGTGACAATAATTTGAGCCAGGCAGCAGATATCACGTTTTTGTTTTCTGAAAAAAGATATTCTTATTCAAGTGTCAAGATTATCTAGTAGTATTATATTTATCTTTTGATAAAGCTAAGTTAAAAAAACGTAGCAGTACCCATCCTGAATATTATTACTCCGTATTAGTTAATGATTGAAAATATATTTAATGTATTTCGATTTTTTAAACTTTATATCTAATAATATTATTAGGTATGTGAGTTTTCTAATTATTCGAAGCGTGACTCACATGTATCTAGGATATACTGTCTCTCTCGCTCATATCTCTTCCTCTCTCGTTCTTCTCGTTCTCCATATCTAATTCTATCGCCAATTTTTTTTATCAAACATATCTAAATTATTAATTATCCATTTTTTCTATTTAAAAATAGATATAACTCAAACAATTAATAATAGAAGTTGTTTTGATAAACAGGCGGTGTCCTAAGTTCAAATATGAAACTTAAAGAGACGAGATATTTTAGATGTGTTTCATCTTTCACTTGAATATTATTATAATTAGAGGAGCATGACCCGTGTCAGCACGGGACCAACATTAAGATATTTATTTATCTTTTCAATCTTGATATATTTAAATAAATTTTTTTAATAAAAGGATTGCATGTGTTTTCTAAGATTCATCCGAAATCTAGCATGGGTTCAACATATGTTATTTTAATATATATTTAGATAATTTAACTTGTTAACTATTGTAATTTATAATATTTTTTATGTAATTTTCAAATTAACATACGTTACTTTTATGTAATAATTTAAGTTTTTAATTATTGTGATTTATAATACTTTTCTTCTATTCCAATTTTAGTGACACTAATATAATTTTAAGAGTCGACCAAATATTTTATATCTTTTAAATTTTTTAAGTTGTTAATTATTGTGATTTCTAGTATTTTTCATGTAATTTTTTTGAAATATATAAGATATTAAATTGTTTTTAGATATTTTAAGTTGTTAACTATTGTAATTTATAATACTTTTTATGTAATTTTTGAATAATATATGCTACTCTCCTTGTCCAGAGTTTTGTGTCGACGATAGCCAATTATATTTTTTTAAATAATTTAAATTTTTTATCATTGTGATTTATAATATTTTTCTGTTTCAATTTATGTGGCACAATGCTTAAATGACCATAATAATTAATTTGGGGTGATATAGTAAAATGTAATTATTATTATTTATTATTTTTATTATGTGTATGTGTTGATTCAAGAAGAATTTGGAAATATTTAGAAATGTGTTGAATGTTACAAATGTTAATAATCCATTTGGTGCTTCTTGATTTCTGTCCATTTATCTCTTGTGTGTTTTTACTCTTTTGCCCTTTGATTATATGTAGTAATCTTTATTTAAAAAAAAAATATCATGAAAATTTTTATTCATAGCATATATATATATATATATATATAGTAAAATCGTGGATTCAATATTATTAATTTTTCAATACATAAGTGACTTATAATAATTAATTGTGGGTGATACATTAAAATCACGATTGAAGCAGCAGAAATCAGTCAGTTTTAAAAAAATTTGTTGTTAATTATTGTTATTTATAGTACTTTTTATTTCATTTTCAAATAATATATGTTGTTTTATATCTTCTTCTGTCCCGTCCCAATTTATGTGGCACTAATATAATTTTGATAGTCAATCAAATATTTTATGTTGACATATCATTTTGTTATTCTTATTTTTCTAATACATAAATGAGTTATAATAAGGAGTAATATAGTAAAATCATCGTTCGAAAGACGAAAATTTAATTTAAAACATTAAGAGTTAATTTTGCATTTTATGTTTATTTTATTTTCATTAAATATTATTTATTTTCTTAATACCTAGATGACTCATAATAATTAATTAAGAGCGATCGATTATGTTATTACTATAAAAATTAATATAATTTTATCATATCCAATAGTAATCATCGATAATTCACCGAAATAGTATATTAATTAAATATGGAATGCTATATTTGCATATGCAAAATATGATAATATTAAATATTATTGGATAGAGCATTATATTTATCTTTCACACTAATAAAATTTTACTATATATTTTTCTTTATTTCTTTTTAACTTGGTACATATTGACCCAACACAAATTCTAAGAAAATATTCATTAGAAATTTATTTTATTAAATTAAATTTATTAATTTTGTACTTTAAAAATTTAAAGTTAAGTTTAAATATTAGTATTTCTATATAAGAAAAAAATAATTTTAAATAAATAAATAAATAAAAATATTAATTTTCTATATAAAAGTTAATTAAAATAATAAAATTGATTTACTTTAAATATTTAGTTGCAATTAATTAAGATAATTTTTTATTTTGTCATGATTTATGGTGCACCGATAAAATTTTGAGAGTTGAATAGAACTTTTATCTATTTTTAAAAACGTATTTTAACTTGTTTATTATTGTGATTTATAATAATTTTTACGTAATTATCAAATAATATATTTACTCCTTGTGTCCCAATTTATGTGGCTTCGATACAATTTTGAGAATCAACTAAAATTTTTATATATCTTTTAAATATTTTAAATTGTTAATTATTATGATTTGCTGTACTTTTTCTTTTATCTCAATTTATGTGGCATTGTTAAAATAATGAGTGTCAATAAAATTTCTATATGTCTTTTAAATATTTTAAGTTATTAATTATTGTGATTCGTGGTAACAAATTAGTTTTGAACATAATAGCCAATTAAATAAATAAATAAATAAAATTTACTTCCAATATGTAGTTATAGTTATTTAATATAAATTAATAGAATATATTAAATATTTAAACTATTATGATAAAATAATAAAATAATTATATATTAAGGCATGATATATAATTAAATAGAAGTGGAGAATTTTTTTTGATAATTGCAGAAAAGGTGTTCGAAACCACCTCTTCCATATAATAGAAAATAGAAGATTATGGGTGAAATAAAAATTATTCATTCATTTTTTGTCAAACACATCATACATTAGATTCAAATTTTGCATATAGAATTACTCCTACTTTCTCCGTTTAGTTTTACTTGTCACATTTTGAATTAACATACCTAATAAAAAAAATAATTAATAACATGACTATTTTATCATAATATTCCTATTAAATAATACTTACATTGTATCTTGAATATTTTTTTTTAAAACAATTAATGTTAAGAAAAAAATAAAAATAAAATTTATTTTTTCTTGATATATTAAAAATAACAAGTAAAAATTTAATTAAAAATTAGTAATAAATAATAAAAGAAATAATAAATAATATACATTTTTAATATGTATTTAGATTAATCGAATCTCAAAACAAATACCGAATATTATATGAAGGGAAAGAATCATTGAATAGTAATGGGATGAGTCATCCGATCCTATCTCAAACTTCGCCTCTTATAAAATCTCAGCAGTGACATGCTATTAAATGTTACACTGCCACGTGTCAGTAACAAGTCCAATTTGTAATGATCAACACTTTGCAGTGACCCAAAAAAACAAAAAAAAAAAAGATCAACGCTTTTTCTATTCGCTACACGTTTATTATATGGTTGGCTTTATTTTGTCCTTTTTTGACTGTGCATAAACTTTCTGCATTGATCGTGCATAATTTCTTTACGTTATTATCAAGTAAAATTACAATAATAATGTAATATACTAGATATATTTTCACAAAATAAAATCTAAAAAAATCAAATATATACAGTCTAATCATATTACTATGTCAGAGATGAGATATAAATAATGTTTTTGATAGACTTATTGTAAAGTTAAGTTGATTTATAATTTTTTTCTAGCAAATAAATGTGATACAAAGATTTAGAAATGAATCGACAAGGTCAGCTTTATATTTCTATGATTGATAATGATGATGATTGTAGATAAATCATTAGCTAGTTTTAGGAGCGGTACCGAAGCGAAGAAAATAAATCTTGCCATTTTTAATTATAAATTGTTCAATTATGCATATTTAACTTTTATTCAATTTAAAAATATAATTTCAATGTTGTCATATTAACAGATCAATTACGGGAAAAATAGAGCCGAATAGACATTTAATATTAGATTTTATTCAGTATTTAGCTTCTTTTAATTTTAATGATCAAAATTACAAAGTCAGATTAATTAGAATTTAAATATGCATAGGTAACATTGGAACCAAATTGAAAAAACATTTAACTATTGGACCATTTAATAACTAGTTTCCATAAAAAAAACTAATTTAACAACTTGTGGTGGGGAAAAAGCAAATATTTGAACGTATTTTTTTTATTTTTTATTTTTATTTATTTATTTATTTATTTATTTATTTATTTATTTATTTATTTATTTATTTATTTATTCTTCTTCTATTGGAGAACAAGAGAAGATACATGCATGTTATAGATTTTACATAAATTCCAAAATTTTAAAAGTTTTTTTGCACACCCACCTTTTTGTTTTATTCAGATTTCTTAGCTCATATTTTACAAATACAATCCTAAAGGATTGGTGGGACACAAGTAGAGATAAATAGGAATTTTTACGAGATAGAAAGGGATATTTTATGAAATTATTCTATCTCACCTTTTATAACATATGATAAATTCATCATTTTAATATAAATATTGAGATAAGATAATCTAAGGATTGATTAATACCTCACTTCAAAGTTTAAATATTGGATAAAGTTAATTGCAAATTTTATTCTGAAATTGTTATCCGTGTTCCATATAGCATTTCACCGATACGAATTATATGACATGATGATTGCATTTTTTTTCTCGTACTTAAAGGTCTAGAGCTTGAGTTTTGAAAATTTTAAAAATCATGTTAGAAAGGATTCCCTTAAAAATAAGTCATATAATATACACAATTAGATTTAATCAGACTTCATGCAAATATTGAATAACTAATGAAAAACTAAAAAAGAAAAGGGCATAATTTAATTTACAATTAGTTTTCTTGATCTCTCTCACACACTTCTAATTCAATATTTTACTATGTTCTAAGTATTTTCTCTTTAAAATTGGGGAAACAACCTTAATCATTTTGAATAAAAATATTAGTATGATTGATTTGGAAGATTATAGAGTAATTAAATTTACTAAACAAGAGGAAACTTTTTCCAAGAGTAAAGTTGTCGTGAATTAATTTTAATTAATATTGTGGTTAGCCTATTTGCACAACGTCATTTAAGATATATATAGTCACTTGTTAAATTTCTGTAAACATTTCTGACAAGTTAAAGGTGTCAATGTGTGTTTCTTTTGAGTTATTGCATTAGCTAACAAATAACATCATACTGAAAAAGAAAGAATCATACATCACCTAGAAATGATTTAAACTTTATGCCAAAATAGATGAAGTTTCAATCGTATATGACTTGAATTTCATGTAATAATAGATGATCCAAATTGCTTGCTTTTCAAATTGTCTCTAGTTGGGTTAATTGAAAAGGAGAAATTTTTGGGAATTTGAATAAAAATGTTACTCCCTCCGTCTCATTTTATGTGGCGCGTACGCTTTTTCTTTTGGTCCGTCTTAAAATAGAGTCACATTTCCTTATTCGATAACTATTTAAAGGCGCAATTACTCTTTTGCCCATATTACTGGAGAATTACGACGGAATCGATCTCTGCTAATCATTAACTTTTCGAGGAATTCTTATCGGTGCTTGTGAATGACTAATTTTTGCCATCTAAAGAAGATCGAAATAGATGAATGAAAGTGTATACTACCCCTAGCTGACACTATGAATTCAATCCCATTTACATAGATATTACTTTGTTTATAGACGCATATGTCTGAGTCTGAACTTTAGATCAGCACATGTAAAGTTAATTACTTTAAATTGACTATTAGTTTAAAGAAATGAATTCTAAATCTAATTTAATTTTGAGAGGTAGTTCATATAAATTGACCATCCATCCCCTAAATCATCAACGTGGGACATCCCTTTCCCCTTACGCTCGGGGTTAGACATCTGAAACCTTGACAACTTTTTAATATAGGATATCAATACCGGATAATAAAAATTGGAATGAATCTTCTCTAATATCATATAAAGAAATGAATTTTATGCATAATTTATCAATTCTAATAGATAATTTAAACGGTGACGAATGCCGATACCATATAAAAAGATCACTCACTACATTATTAGGGGTCTACAAATTGGCTATACGCGCACTACATTTTTGCATCTTTTACAGGTAAATTTAGTTGAACCTTTATTATAATTTTATGTTTCATTAAGTTATGCCATCTTTTAATCTGATTAGAGTATACTTTTCATGTAGTCCCTGAAATGTATGTTCTTCATGTACATCAAAAAAGAAAAGGAAAAAATAAAACAATGGTCATATCCACTTTGATAACTGATAAAGTTATTATCATGTGATTAGGAGGTCATCGATTCAAGTTATGAAAATAGTCTCTGATAGAAATACAAAATCGGGCTGCATATAACAGACCATTGGGGTCCTGCCCTTCTCTGGATCCTGTGTATATCGAAAAATTTAATGCATTAAATTATTCTTTTTTATAATAAATTTTTCATACAAGAGTTAAAATACTTTGGTCAACCTAATGGAAATTATATTTGTTGGGTAAAGGAAAGTCTTAACTTTAGTCATGAAAAAAATTGTAGTCTAGTCTAAGGTTGTTATTGCCTAGTGTTCAATTGTAGTATGAGGAATATATATGGTCAACAGTGAAGGCTTTTAAGTTTCAAGAAAAATGTGTATACATTCCGTGTCTCAATTTATGTGACACGTTTTATTTTTTGAGATTCAAATAATGTAAGTTTGATCATGAATTTAAGTATAAAATCTTTTAACTTTTTTAGAATAAAATTTATATATTCGAAAACTACGTAAAAAATACTAATAAATCACAATAGTTGACTATTCAAAATATCTAAAACATGTACGAAAAATTCGTGGTAAAAAATAGACATGTTTGAAGCTCAAAATCTGAAATGTGTAATATAAATTGAGACGAGGGAGTGTTATTTATTTGGTGGTAACTAATTTAATGCTTTGAAATGTTATAGCCCACATTATATTCACAAGAAAATTTTAAATAAATCGAAAGTAAACTTGATATTAGTCAATTACTCCACTTGTTTTTGGTCTAACTCAATATCGTAATGTCAAATTTATAATTTATATTAGCTGGTATTTGACCAAATACACTTACTCTCATTTTCTTATAAACCTTTATTCATAATGAGTGAACTTTTTTTCTTTTTTTAAAAAACAATTAAAATATCAAGTTTTCCTCCTATACTAATTTGAGCATATTTCTCTTTATTTGACTATGGCAAGTCTATTGACAGCGTGACAGAAAAAGAAGGATTCAATAATTATTCTTGCATCAAAATCACAAGTTAAAAAAATTTGATAGATAAATATTCTTTAAAAATTTCTTTTGAAGAATGATATAAGGGGTCGTTTCGTAGAGTGTATAAAAATAATGTAAAATATGGTGTATTAGTAATATTTGTATTAGCAATGCTTCCATTAGTTATGCTTGTAATTTTCTTATGCAGTGTTTGGTTCGATGTGTTAAAATAACTTGAATTACATAACTTCTAAAAAAATAATTTTTGTTTACATAATACCCGCAGCCGCAACATATATGTTGGGAAGGATGTGATATTTATTTTTTTAGGGATAATAGTGTCTTTAAGCATGTTAATATATGCATTAGATCCATTGCATTACTAATGTCATGAATTTTGAGGTATTAATAATACACACTTCAATGCATAATAAAATATAAAAAAATATACCAAACAAGATACTACTAATACCACATTAAACTAATGCATATATTAACTTTCCAATAAACTCTATCAAACGACCCCTAAGTTGATGTGATGCCTCGTCTTCCATGAAGATGTGACGCATATCGCCTCTTCGGAACTATAAAGAACAAAGAAATTTTTTATGATCGTTTCCATTAATATTAAACTATAATCGAATACATACTAATTTATGCATGAAAGTAGGGGTGGACATACCAATATCATATTAAAATCAAATTTTTTGATACCGTAGTATGAATGTTATGATATTTGGTAGGAGTTTTAAATTATTATGGTATTTGGTACGGTATTTGATATTTATGCAATAAATACCGAAATACTGTATACCGCACCGAAGTTTTTTAATAATATATAAAACCCAAATATATTATATTTAAGATTATTAAATATATTTATATGTCATCCATTAGAAAATTGAACATACAAATAACTTTTATTCAGAAATAATTTTTTTGGGAAGCTTATTATTTCGAAGTACTATGCTTAAGCTTAGATAATGTTGTTTAGAGTTTGCATCTTGGATTACTCAATCGTGATTGAAATGTTCTTTTTGTGTAGATGATTAACAAAGATAGTTGTTAGTCTGATATGGTTGAGACGTTTTTAAGTTTTAAAGTTATAGTTTTTTTATATGAATATATGTAAATCGAAATCAAATAAAGTATGATTACCGAATTACCGTACCATAAAATACCGAAATCGAATTTAAAAATACCGAATCATACCGAACTAATTTGGTATGGTAATGATATTATTCTTTTAGATACCGAAAACCAAAGTTATCGTACCAAAATTTAAAATATCGTACCATATCATATACCATGCCCACCCTACATGAAATTAAATTCTCATAGCTTTAATCAAAGATTAGTAAATTTGACTCTATAGAGGCGTATTCATTTATATTTGCTTGAAATATATAAAAAGAGATTCTTATACATGAAAAATAAAATAAAGACTTATTTACTTTATTCAAATTACATCGTAATGGAAAACTAAAGCAAATATAACCTTATTGAAAAAATTATTAGAGGAGCAACTTTTAATTTTATTTTTTTTAAATGTACAAAATAATATGCTTAGTGAAAAGGACTGAATATTTCCCAAGCAGAAAACTAGAAAGAAATAAATGGTTGGACAAACAACATAAATCCCGACAGTTTGAAGCTTGATTATAGAAAATCCGACATTTTTCATTATTACTGAATATTTTGATTTTGGGTCTATCGAGATACACAATTAGCTCCCGATACATCCAACAAAATACATTTTTTCCTTAGTAAAGATGCATAATTAGCTCCCGAAATATTTTTTTCGATTTTGGGTTTGTTGAGATGCATAATACATCCAATGAATATATATTTTTTCCTTAGTAAAGTTATATAATTATCTTTCGGTATATTTTTTTTGGATTTTGGATTATCGAGATGTATAATTAGCTCCCATACACCCAATGAAGATACATAATTAGTTGAAATTTTTGTAATTATTTATAAGTGTGGGAATTTGTATAATTAAGATAAGTTAAGGAGTATGTTTATGTTATTTTTCTAAATGGTTTCCTCTAATATTAAGGTGTACTTGTTGGGCCTAAGCATAGGAATATGGATTTGGGCTTAGACTACTAAAGCCTGACCCATTGATTATCAGTGATCCATACTCAGCCCAATGAGATTTTGAAAGGCAAAATTTCAATACCTATGGGGTGTGTTTGGTCTGATGGAAATTTTTTCTGGAAAATATTTTCCTATTTTTTCTTGTTTGGTTGCAGTAAAATATTTGGAAAACATTTTCCACAATAACTCATTTTCCTCAACTTGAGGGAAAATGATAAATGTGACTTATGACCCCACCCCCACCCCTCTTCCCCACCCCAACAACACTCATATTCACATGACTCATAAAATACACATTTCTCACAAATTTACATTACTCGAAAATATTTTTCACTGTTCTTTGCTTCAATTTTTCACTGTTTGAAATAAAAAATAGTGAAGCCCGAATTTTTTCCATTTCCAATGTTCGTTGAATGTATTGTTATTTTCATATGCGTAGAGGAAGACTTACCTATGTTACTTTTGCTAATTGGATATTTCATTTTTAACTTGTTTCACGAGGTTGAATAAGTTTGTGGTTCCGTTATATTTCTAGTATCTTGAGATTGTCCTGACAAAATATTGAAAAGTGTCTCCTATATCTGCTAATTAATAGTTGCTTAAATTTAGTGATTGTAATACTTTAGTATTCGATATTGATATTATTTGTTATGCTTAAATTAGTTCTTACAAATTGTTGAGTTGCTAGATGCACTGATATACTAGTTAACAGTTAGTAGTATTTTCTAAAAAAAAAAAATTTCACTCACCAATCAAACATTAGAAAACATTTTTTTAAAAAATAGTCTCTACGTACCAACCAAACACCATAAAATATTTTTCACTCACCAACCAAACATGAGAAAATAAGTAGAAAACCAACTTATTTTTCAGGAAAACATTTTCCATCATACCAAACACACCCATGAGGTAAAAGAATGTGTTTTGACACTTAAAAGGGTCAGTCCGGTGGATTAAAACTTCTGTTATGAGCAGAGTCCAGGAAAGAGCCCGACTACAAGAATCTATAATGCGCAATCTTACCTTGTATTTTGCTAGAGACTGTTTCCGAGAATTGAACCAATGACTGCATGATTACGTGGCAATAACTTTATCAATTACTCCAAGACGCCCTTTTAATGTTTTTGAAACTTCCTAGTTGAAAATATGTAGTAATTGCATGGTGCAACAGGTCAATTTGTGGTAACTTCAGGTCATGTTGGTACATCTTACGATACTGCCACTTGATTTAATCTAATAACCTTGGGATTCATGATTTAGCTTGCATGCATGCACTTCAACTAATTTCAAATGACGTTTGATTTAATCTAATAATAATAATCTTTGGTGTTCTGGTAGCTTGGGTACACCCCCGACAAATTACAAAATGCCACCTGACAAAGTACGTAGCTTTCGATATAATACCATGCTATAATATTGTAATGTAAACTAAATATGTTACCCTTCACGTTGAAGAAACACATTAACAAGACATAGCTAGCGCATAATCTCTTTATAGCAACAAATTTTAACACGCATTAGGAAATTTTTGTTATTCTTCAAGTGCACACAAGTCCAATAATTCCGCGCTCGTGCAATAGCATGTAAATTATACAGAAGACGTAATCACACTAGACAAATACGGTACAACAAGCTCTAACCGAAAAGGTTGATGGTAACTAATGAGGAAATTATTCGATCCCAATTCTCCCACGTGACAAACAACTCATTCATCATGAAAACTACTTGCCATAGGATTATGGAAACACTGCAACTATTATATATGAAAAGAATCGACTAAAATAAATGCTTGTCATAACCTTTTTTTTTTTTTTTCTCATCTCAAGCTCGTTGCTAAGAAAGTTTTTCATTTTTTTTTTCTGAAGATGTTTGTACTAAAAGAATAAAACGCTATAATAGAAAAAGAAAAACACCAAAACTTAGATCCAAACCTAAAACCCAAAAATAAAATATAGTAATAGGCTGCAATTTTCCAAATCCTAATCCAACAAAAGTAGTGTAAAATTAAACCCTTTTCAAATTAGACCATCAAAACCGAATTGCTCAATATATGGCAAGTTTAGGTTCTGTACAAACTCCCAACATATACCAAAAGAATTCTAAATATATGAAAAGTTTTGCAAATATATGGAAATTTTTGTTTGCGTTACAAAATTCTACTATATGTTACTTTGATGCTATACAATAACCGAGCGGCTTCATAGCAATTTCTGGCAAATTGCATCAATTGGACTATAAACTCATTTTAACGGAAGAATCAATGAGGGTAGCTGATTTGGGAGTTGGATATTAATCTCGACTGTATTTCTTTAATTGGTTCGGAGCGGGTCTAATGAGGATAATGGGTGTTTTTTTTAAAATTGGATATTTTATTTTAATTTTGGGGTTTCTATCCAAAATAGGGGTCTAAATGAAAAGTTTGATAACGGCAGGGGCAAATTTAGCCCCACAGTATGACTGAAGGGGTAAATATGACCACATAGTATGACGGAGGGTAAAATTAGCTAATTAATGAAAGTAGAGGGGTATTTTTGATCCTTTTTCCTTAAAAAAATATAATTAATCTTAAATTAGCAATATGTCAAATGTACCAAAATATTATTTAATTTTATAATTTTAAATATGTAAAGTAGAAAATTGGAATTAAAAAATTGCTAAAGAGAAAGAGTCATTCTTTCTAAATCAACTAAAAAGAAAAATAAATTGAACAAATTGAAAGTAAACTTGATATGAGTCAACTACTCCACTTGTAGCTCGTATTTGACCAAATACACTTCCTCTCATTTTTTTATAAACTTTCATTTATAATGATTGATTATTTTTTCTTTTCTTTTTCCAGAAAAGAGTGAAATATCAAAGTTTTCCCGTGACATTAATTTGAGCATATTTCTATTTATTTGACTATTGGCGGTTTTTTTTTGTATCTCTTATAAGCAAGAGGAGAAAATGATTATTCATTCGTCAGAATCAAAAATTAAAATATTAATAGATATGTATCTAGTAAAAGTTTCTTTTGATGAATGAGCGAGATCGAGTCATTTCTTAATAATTCTAAGATTTGACGCGTTTCATCAAAACTCAAAAGTGTAAAGCACAAAGGATCTTTTTGATGACCCATTCCATTGATATCAAACTAAAATTATATGCTTATTGATTTGTCCATTAAAGTAAATTGTAAAAGTTTTAACGAAAGATAAGTAAATTTGATTTTATAGAGGCGTATTCATTTATATTTGCTTGAAATTTATAAAAACTTATTATTATCTTTTTACATATATAAAAAAAGATTCTTATATATGGAAAACAAAAAACTACAATTAAGACGTATTAACTTTATTCACATTACATAGTGATGGAAAACTAATACAAGTATAACTTGTTGAGGAACAACTTTTAATTTCCATTGTTTTTAAAGTGCAATATTTTTGTACGAGACTGTTTAGACGGTCTTCTAACTATCTATTCAATGGATTGTATTGTTTTGGCGAAGCTGGGGGATCCATTTTCCAAATCAAATGAGCGGCAAAGCTGAGGATCCATTTTTCAAGTCAAATGAGCGAAACAATAGAAACTGCGTGTTTTTGGTGACTTTCGATGAGGATTAGCCCACGGATCGCTGGATGGGCTCAGGGTCCGAAATTTTTTTTGGACGAGATTTCTTGGGCGATCCCCTGGCTACCTATTAAGTGGACCGGGTTGCATTGTTGGGGCTTGGGATCCTTTTCTAATAATATGCTAAGTGAAAATAACTGAATATTTTCCTAACCTAAGAAGTAGAAAGAAATAAGTGAAAAATAACTTAAATCCCAATAGTTTAGAGCTTAACTACATAAAATTTTGATATTTTGCATAATTACTGAAAATCTCGATTTTTTGCTATATTTATTTTTATATTTTGAGTCTTTTGAGATACATAATACATTCAATGTAGATACATAATTAGCTGCCGATATATTTTTTCAATTTTGAGTTTGTCAAGATCTATAATTAGCTCTCGATACATCCAACGAAGATACATAATTAGTGAAATTTTTTATAATTATTTTGTAAGAGTGGAGATTTGCTTAAATATGATAAGTTGAGATGTTTATGTTATTTTTCCAAGAAATAAATGGATTCCTCTAATGTTAAACTTGTACTTGTTGGGCTTAAGCATACGAATTTGGATTGGGCTTAGACTAAAGTCTGACCCATTCATTATCAGTGATCCACATTCAGCCCAATGAGATTTTGAAAGGCAAAACAATACAAAAGAGGTAAAGGCATTTTCAATCCCTCAATGAACAAACACTTAATAAAAGTAAAACAATAAACAACATAAATTCCACCACTTTTGAAATTAATTATTTCTTATCCGAACTCTTTTCAATATTACATAAAATCCCTTAAAAAAAGATAGGCAGATGTTATTTGCTATCGTGTTGATTGTTTTTTCACTTTATTCATGATCCGTAAAATGAGGTTTCATTAAGTATTTGGCTCAGAAATTATTTTGCAATCTTTTTTGAAAGATATTATCGTCTAAACTATACATAATTTTTTTGTTTTGTTTAATTAACATCCTATTTTATAAACTTAGAACGTACCTTACGGTGTTATAATATAAATATATAATGCCAGTGACTCTGAGATTCAAATTGTGTGAAAATCTTAACTGTCCAAACCATTATTTAGTCAGTTTCAATTTACATAATATATCTTGAATAATTGTGATTTTTGTTTTTGAAAAACAAAAAATAAGTAATACCTTTAAAACTAGTGATCTCAAGAATTGTTATAATAATAGTCGCACTATGAAAACTTTTCAAACTTGTAACTTGGAATATGCCATAATAATATTTGAGATGCAACAAGTTTGACATTTAGTTTTGTTTGAACAGATTTACAAGAACATACTACATGTGGTACATGTATTAAGAAATATTAATGGAGTGATTTGAAGTGATACCTAATGTGTCCCCAAAGTTGAACCATATTTCAGACCTATGCCCTCAATAAATGTTGTAAGAGGACCAGGATGATTTGTTGAATTTTTAGGAGGTGTGAATGAAAAATGAATAGGTGTTTTTATCAGAAAGACATCAAGAGAAAGGATGGAATTTGAATGTGCACCTTTTTGGATTGAATGATTATGATCTTTCCAAAGGGTTGTGACTTTTCCGAAGAGTTGCTCCTTTTAGAAGGGGTGCACCTTTCTAAACTATTGTTTCTCTTCATGAAACAACACCTTGAATATGCTATAAATATCTAAATTTTTCCTCAAGTATAGACATAAAATTTTGAAGAAAAAAATACTTTCCTTTCTTGAAAAAACTCAAGTGTGATTTGCTACCGTTGAGTGTGTTCGTAGCTCGACAGAAATTGAGGTACCACTATTCTGTCGAAGTGATTCATTATATCCTGGAAGGAAAGATTTCATAACCTCGGGTATTTGAGGGGAATAAATAAATTTCTTAAGGACAGTCCGTGACTTGAATCTTTCTGTTTCATTTTTTTTTCTTAAAGTTGGTTTTATTATTTTTTTCAGAAAATAGTTTGAACTTCATATTGATAGTTCTGCAACTGTTTAAACTTGTGCTTGAAATTCTTGAACTTCATTTTGATAGTTCATAAGTTGGTTGAACTTGTGTTGAAGTTGTTAACATTTGATTTTTCTATTTTCAAGAAAATAGTTTGAGCTTCAATTTTGGTTGTTCATAAGTTAGGTTTAACTTATTGCTAAAAGTTCAAAGTTGTAAATACAAAATTTAAAATTCATTTGATTATTCATATGTTAATTTAAACATGTGTTTGAAGTTATTATAAAAAAAATACAGATTTTACTAAATCCGAGCAAACACAATAGGATTGCCTTTCACAGTTATTTACTGGCCATATGTGGATTATCAACAAAGTAATAACCTTATAAGCTTCAGTTTTAGTACTCCACTTGAATATTTGAAATCTGCATATAAGCAAGAGGTTAGGGGTTCGATTCCCACCTCTGGCGAATGAAGCAAACTCTGTGGCCAGTTTCCTATCGCTTAGTGCGCTGACCGAAGGAACGGAGTATTAGTCTCACGGCTGCCGACTGTGGTCAGTTCCCTACCGCTTAGTGCGCTGACCGAAGGAACGGAGAATTAGTCTCACAGCTGCCGACTGTGGGAATACCTTGGAAACCCAAAAAAAAAAACTATCAAAAGCTGTTAATAATTGCATTATAAGCTTTCAGTTATCGTACACTGATTGAATATGTGAAATATGCCTATGTGAGACTCAACTCACGATTTCGATCATTAAATCGGAGTGCAAAGATTGAAGCTTATAAGGCAAGCAAAACACAACTCTAGAGTACAGAAACTGAAGTTTATTCAATGATAGCAACTACTTTTGGTACTTCATACTTCATAGGTAGCAAATTTTAAGCATTAAGAGCCCGTTTGGATAGGAATAAAAAAATAGCTTTTTAGCTTTAAGTGATTAAAAGCTTAAAATAAGTGCTTATAAATTAAGCAGGTAAGTGTTTGGATAGAAGTGCTGAAACTGAAAAAATAAATTATTGATGTTGTCACACCCATTTTTTACGTACTCCAAAAGATTATGTTTAAGTGCGAAAGGGTTTTATTATTTAAGTGACAAGAAATAAAAATTTGTTTCGGAAAAGGATTATTTACATTTTTTATTCAGAGTCGCCACTTGGCATAATCTGGTGTGCCAAATCACCATTGGAAAATCCTTTACAAAACCATTTGACTCTTTAAACTGGTTTGCGAACAGAGACTCTGGCTAAGGAATTCTGTTGACCGAGGGGAAGGTGTTAGGCACCCCTCGATCCCGTGGTTCAACCACGGTCGCTTGGTAGAGTGTATCGACTATTTGGCACTAAGAAATGTATGAACCACACCAGAAGCACGCAAAGTAATCAAACAAAAACAAAACACCCCAAAATGTAAAGTCCAATCCAATTATTACAACCCGAAATAAAAAGGGACTAAAAGTAAACCTACGCTAATCCTGAACTAATGCTCTACCCGACGCCTCGGGCCTTCATCACGAACGTCCTCCGGGTACATGATACCTCAGGGCATTCCCCGGTGAATAAATATATACAGATACTTCGGGACATTCCCCGACCAAATTATACAATTGATTCAAAAGTGCTAAAATCAAACCATTCAATCAAATTTCAAACATTCAATCAACCCACAATCTCTAGATTTGCCTACCCAACCTACGTCTTGCCTATTCCAATCAGCGTATCTTGATACTACCGAATTCAATTAACGTGAAAGTAACAATAACGACGAATCAAAACAACAACAAATCAAAATTAATCCTAATTCCCTTTAACAATTTTTTAATTCGCGCCCCGAATTCCCTTTAAACCACATGATTAGTGCATGCTTCGATTTTCCAATCACATCTCATGATCCGAAACCAACATCAAACACAACACAAACAACGAAGATTCAAACCCAACACACAACCAATAAATCATCCACACCAACAACATCAATAAAGTAAAGATCGGTAGAAGAAATGTACCTCAATGAAACTGATCCTTGTCGATAATAAAGAGATCTGAAGACCAAAATACTCGAACGGAGAACCTCAATCACGATTCTTCCCGAATCCGAACTCGGCGTGGAAAATTGGAACAAGAAATAATATAGCTCGAGTTACGATTAGCTCGGGATAGCGTAAACGGACAGAAACAACTCAGAATCCAGTGCACTTGACCTTTCTGATGGAGTATCAAACTTAGTGCCTGAATCTGACCGAAATTCAACGAAGCAAAGAGATTCCGGTGAGAATTAAACCAAAATCAAGATCGTGAGCAACAGTTTGATGCGGATTTGGGTGGAACGGAGGGCTGGTCGTCGTATTTTTCATTACACCGGAGCTCCAGTGAACCCGAAACCCGATTTCGTAACTGGGTCACTAAGACAGACAAACTTGGAGTTTTAAAAATCTAATTGAACCTGAAATCTACGAAAATTAAACTCCGGTGAGCTCACAGTGACCAAAACCCATTAAACAGTCGGATTCCGGCCAGATCTCGTCTAGATATCAGCGAAAAAGAAAAGATCTTTTGGCAATTTTGAGACTGATTCGACCAAAACCAACGACGGGAAGCAGACGCCGGCACCGAGATCGCCGAAAAAGAGCAGACAGAAAGGGGATTTCTCACCGTTTACCATATTCCGTTGCCGGATTCCATCAAACGAGCTTCATACTCTCGTTTTCTTACTTACTCTGTCACGCTCAAATTCCCCCAAACCCCTGTTATTCTCCTCTTATGCTACTGATTCTTTGTTGTTCAGTTGTGTGCGCGCGTATTCCGGTGAAGCTTTTTCCCGGTGATGGTGTATGAATGTGCAGTCGAGTGTGTGCTTGTTTTGGAAATGGAAAAGTGGTACCGTGTATGTGTGAATTCGTTTGGTTTATGGAGAAGAAAGGGAAATCTTTTTTTTTTCTTGAGATGTGTTGTGTGTGTATATCGGTGAAGAAGAAGATAAAAAAAATAAAATAAAAATTCTATCTGTATGGTGTCTTCTCTGAAGAAGAAAAGAAAAATCTTTCCAATTGTTTTTTTTTTAATTAAAAATGGCCTCCCCCCTGTATTCCGTGAAGTGTGGGTATGTATATGTGGTGAGGGTGGGGTCACGTGGGGTAGGGGGTAGTGGTGAGGTGGGGTAGAGTTTGTTAGGATAGGGTAGATAGGTGTTGTTTTTTAATTGAGTGGGTTGTTAGAATATTAAGATAAAATAAAATTAGTTAGGGGGTTGTTATTTTTGTCATTTTGTGGAGGGATTATCACACGGGTGAGGGTACACGGTAGGATAAGGTAAACAATAGGTAAAAACGATATCGGGGAGAGACGAAATTAGGTGTCTACATCATGCCCCCTTTGAATGTAAACACGAAGTGTTTTCAGGCGAAGAAGTAGACAGCGAGACCAAATTTTGACCCGACCATTATTCAAAGAACAAAATAGAAGAAAAAAGGACAACCGGGTCTTGACTTAAGACATCCTTCCTACCCAAGTTATGAGAGAATCAAGTCACGGGTATTTCAAAGGATTGGAAGAGGTGGACTATACCGAGTTGGAGAGTCGAGTGAGGTTCCGTCGAGGTTCCGGTCCGCGACTCTGTTATTACATCAAAATGGAAATTACAAGTTAAAACATAAATGAAATTACAAAAATCCTATCTATACAGCTTCTGTTGGTTCTTGACTCGACTTTCATCAACTTGTTGCCATGCTTTCAACTTCTGCACCCTGTTCTGCAGGCGGGCTCCTGACTTGCTATTTTTATCAACTTGTTGCTATGCTTTCAATTTCTTCACCCTGTTCTGCAGGCGGGCTCCTGACTTGCTATTTCATCATCTTGTTGCTATGCTTTCAATTTCTTCACCCTGTTCTGCAGGCGGGCACCTGACTTGTTATTTCATCAACTTGTTGCTATGCTTTCAATTTCTTCACCCTGTTCTGCAGGCGGGCTCCTGACTTGCTATTTTTTCAATTTGTTTAACTTTCAATTTCTTCGCCTTGTTGCTTGGTTTTCCATTTATTCGCCCTGTGCTTCGGGCATGCTCCTGAAATCACATCAAAACTGAAAAGAAAATTATCCCCAAATAAAGAAATGCAATTTCTATGAGTTAATTGGAATGACTCGACTAAAAGGTACGTCTTTTAGGAATCAAGGGGGATGACTCGACTAAAAGGTACGTCTTATAGGAATCAAAGGGGATGACTCGACTAAAAGGTACGTCTTATAGGAATCAAAGAGGATGACTCGACTAAAAGGTACGTCTTATAGGAATCAAGGGAAATGACTCGACTAAAAGGTACGTCTTATAGGAATCCAAGGGGATGACTCAACTAAAAGGTACGTCTTATAGGAATCAAAGGGGATGACTCAACTAAAAGGTACGTCTTATAGGAATCAAAGGGGATGACTCGACTAAAAGGTACGTCTTATAGGAATCAAGGGAAATAACTCGACTAAAAGATACGTCTTATAGGAATCCAAGGGGATGACTCAACTAAAAGGTACGTCTTATAGGAATCAAAGGAAAATAACTCGACTAAAAGATACGTCTTATAGAAATCCAAGGGGATGACTCAACTAAAAGGTACGTCTTATAGGAATCAAAGGGGATAACTCGACTAAAAGGTACGTCTTATAGGAATCAAGGGGGATGACTCGACTAAAAGGTACGTCTTATAGGAATCAAGGGAATGACTCGACTAAAAGATACGTTTTATAGGAATCAAGACTTAAGTTAGGAAGTGCATTACCTAAGAAGAAAAATTTGAATTACCCAATCAAGGAAGTGTGTTTCCTTACCAATGTTGTTTGAATTATCAAGACAATGAAGTGTGTCTCCTTACCAAAGCTGCTTGAATAACCAAACCTGTGCAACAACCTTGTCTCTTGCATTTGTTGAGGTGAGAAATTACGGCCTTTGATGTTTAGGCTCTGAAATCCTTGATCTGAATGCAACATGTATTCCTATTACATACAAAGAAAACTTATGAGTTTAAAAAACATGGTGGCTAGTTTGTGGCTTTGGCTTTTGAGGCAATTGTTCCTGCCCCCGTCACATTTAGCTTTGCTTCCAACCATTAGCATATGTCATTGACTTGCTGTATCATTTACTCAAACTCATCTTATCAAGAGTGACTCTGAAACAAACATAATATTTCTGCTTTGTCGTGTTTCTCAAATAAACCCTTTGAACCTTTGTATTTCCATGAGTTCTCCTACTTCTCTGTTGACAAAACTTTCTGCATGCCCTTTTTGGGCTCACTATCATGTCTCTTTCATGTGCTATCTTTTGTCTTGCTTTGTGCAATTAAAGAAGCTGGTAGCCAATTTTGAAATCTTTTCTCACTTGTTTTGACACGGACTTGACTCAAAGACAAGAAACGAAAAAAAAGAATGACAATTTTTGTTTTGATAACTGACTCAAGAAAGATAAAATTAAAATAAAGAGAAGAAAGAAAAGACAATGAATGTCCCCTTTTAAAACAAACAAACAAAAAATCATCTAAAAATGACAGTCAACACTAATGATTATGCCATGCATTTTGGATTAAGCAGTTTGATCTTTTCATCCAAACTTTCTACCCATTGTTGTTGAGTTAATGGCCTTGAAACTGAGTTGCTTTCTTAGGTCAATTGCATTTAAGACCCCATTCGGCTAGTGGCCCCTTGAAGGGTTTTAGCCAACAAACTTCTTTCATTTTCTCTCAGCTCACTATCATTTTATGGTGCCCGTGAGGGTTTTCACCAATAAGACTCTCTCATTTATATTTCTCTCAACTTACCATCGCCTTATGGTGCCCGTAAGGGTTTTCACCAATAAGACTCTCTCATTCTATTTCTCTCTTGATTTCTTATGCTGAGGAAGACAAGTACTTCCCAAATGCATCATCATATCCCTTGCATACTTAGCCTTAACATCCTCAAAGATTAATATGAAGGTCTTTCTTTGGTTGTAACTTGACTTTTGGATAGGGTTGGAAAGAAAGGATGGCATGAGGACCAAACGACACTTAAAGTGGGTTAGTACTTACAACTTTTGGAATCGACTCAAACAATGAGGATTAACTCATGCCCCAGTTTCTTTTGACTGGGTGACTCTAAATTGTTTATTTGGTTAGACTGAGCCCTAAGTAGGGCATCCTACGTATCTCACCCTCGAGAGAGGAGAATCAGGTCATGCGTAGTTCTGACAGCTTGTTCTTTCACTTGATTCTATTTTTTTCTTTTGTTTTTTTTTATTCGCTCTTTTCACTTTGCGATTCTTTTTTTTAACTCTATTTTTCTTGACACTTTTTTTTGGAAACATTTTTGTCTTTTTTTTTGTAACTTTTGACTTTATCTTTTGCTCGACACTATTCTTTGAACTTTGCTTACTCTATCTTGATTCCAAAAGAGGGGTATGAAAGAAAATAACACTAAGGTTCAAATGGGGTAAACAAAGGATGACACAATGTTTGAATAGCAGAATGAAATGCCTTCATCATATCAATCCTTGAGAATGCAAGTACATAACATGCCATTGGAAGTGAGAGATGAAGATCATTTGCGACATCTTTTTAAGCAGATTGAGTCTGCGCGTCACTACTTCTTTTGTAAACTCCACCTTTGTTGTACATTCCTCACATAAAATGACTCATGCTTTTGTGGAGCTGCTTATCTTCTTGTTTCTCTTGATATAGCGATCACACGTCCACTATTTGACCTAATTGGGACTTGCCTTTCGATCGATGACCAAGTTGTTCTTGTGATTCTCAAAATAATTGCCTTAACTTGTCACCAAATGTCTCAGCACTCTATCTATTTTCTCATATGCTCTCTTTTTCTAACTTTAACCCTTTGATTCAATGTTCATTCTTAAACTGGATGTTAAGATCTAGCTGTAAATTTCACTAGCATATCATATCACTAGAGTCAACATAAAATGTACTATGTAAAAAAACAACAACAACACATATTTAAAACACAAAGAAAAAGGGGACACTCCATTTAATAAAAATGAAAGATAGAAGGGTTTGAACATAAACGACAAAGGGACAAAACAAGATAAATCCCGAACTACAACCCTGAAATAATTCGGAGAACAGAAAATAAAACAAAACAAGCTACCAAACCCCTTCCTGATAAGGAAAGGGGTGACTTCTCTATTGCTCAGCCTGACATCTTATCCACTGGCTTGCATATCAACATGACTGGAGCTTCCACCACTTTCAGACACATTTCCTTCAACAAATAAGCTCTGGATCCCCATGCTTAACTCATTGCCTCCCACAGATTGTGCAGTACTGCGTGCTGGTGAAGAACTCTGTGGGATGGTCGAAGGGCCAATGTTTTGCACCACAATCAATTTATCTTGAATTACCTTTTCTATTTCTCTTTTCAAAGTGTGACAATCTTCAGTACTATGACCCTGAACATCAGAATGATATGCACATCGCACATTAGGATCAAAGCTTCTTGAATGCGGGTCAGGAGTATACCTAAGGAGAGGAGTGATCATGCCCTACTGTACCAATCTCTGGAATAAACTGGCATAGGATTCCCCAATAGGAGTGAAATTATCTTTTTCCTTCCTCCTCTTTGCGAACTCTGGCCTCGGATAAAATTTGGATTTAGAGGTCCCTTTGTAAATTTGTGGGGGTCGAGGACGATGTTGAGGGACAGGGGCTTGCCATTGTGGATAAGAAGATGGATGAGCATACAATTGTGCATTGCTCACAGGATATCGAGGAAGTGGAATGGGATTTCTTGGATTTCGGAGAAAGAAACCTTGTTGCAAGTGGTTATGTGGATATGATATGTAAGCTCGGTATTGAGGCTGACAGTATTGGTGGGTTGAACCTCTCAAACTCTGCTTTGGCCCTGTCATGACAATTGGTGCGTTTTCCTTCTTCTTTCCTTCAGTTTCCCTTGGTTGATTGCAATGCCGTCCCAAATGTTTCACAGAATCCTTCTGTCCATCAGGCTCCCCAAATTTTGATGTCTCAAAGCTGGGAGGAAGGTTAACACTTGAAGACATGCCCCAGTTTTTATATGAAACATCTTCATAGCCCATAAGTCCAGGGGAATTTTTCATATCATTTTCTACACTCTTCACTTTCCCAACCATTTTCTCTGGCTCTTTTGGCATTCTAGGATTCTTAGTAAGAAATTTTGGCGGTTCACTTAACTTAACTGTAGGCTCAAGAGTATACCAATGATCATCAACAGTATTGAACGTGGAGTCACTAGTGGACTGGGAAAGCACAATCGTTGGATTGATAGACAAAGTAGAAGCCTTAGTTGAAGGTTGAGCAACAAAAACACAGACGATATGTGGTGTTGTGAATGTGGTAGACTTATACTGAGGAGATAAAGAAAGAGTGGTGGAAGTATTGAGGTGCATTTGACGTGGAATGGATTCTGAGGTATGTTGTGGTGCATCAACAACAGTAGGAAACTGACTTTGCGATTTTGGTGGAAGACTCAAGGTATTTGCAGGGTCAAAAGTGGGGAACGGAGGTGGAGGCAGCCCACTGGCCCAAGCTCGGTACATTCCCATCATTTGTTGTCTCAGTCTCAAATTCTCTTCCTTTAAACTCTCAATTTTCCGACTCTTTGTTTCATCCATGATGTCACTCTCTATATCCTTGTTGGACACAACTAACCCTTCCTTGGATTTGGTGTGATATGGAGGACCAGCCAGGAAACCACAAACCAACCACCTTAAACTAACTGAACAAGAGGTAACAAATATGTTAGAGTTCAACATTTTTTTTTTCAAAACCTCTTTTTTTTTTCTTGAAGAAAAATCACCGAACCCTAGAAGGGCGCCTACGTATCTCACCCCCGAAAGGGGAGAATCAGGTGTGCGTAGTTCGTGAAGTTTTGCCAAAATGGCCAATTAAACTTTTTCCTTTCTTTTTTCTTTTCTTGAAACTTTAAAAAGAGAAGAAAATAACAAATTGTCAAAAGAATAGACTCTTTTTGCATTTACACGTTTTAAAATTCCTATACAAAATGAAACCTATGATTACCAAAGATTTTTTTTTTTTTTTTGATTTTCAAATTTGAATTTCATATGAAAATGAAACTTGAACCTATTAAAGAAAAATCTTTTTTGTAGTTTTCTTTTAAAGAATGTATATGAAACACTTACTCTAATAAAGAGTGAAGAAAATCTTTTTGGATTTTTGAAATAAGATCAACCAAAAATGAAACCTACGACTATTGAGGAAAATCTTTTTTTTTTATTTTTCTTTTCAAGATATGTATGAAACACCTACTCTAAATAAAGAGTGAAGAAATTTTATTTTTTTTGAATTTTTTTTTTTAAATAAGATCCCCGAACCAACAATAGGCTGCCTACGTATCTCACATCCCGAAAGAGGAGAATCAGGGGTGCGTAGTTCATCCAGATTGGATAATTAATGATTAAATAACAGCTGACACCTAACTTGAGACACGACCAAAGACACATGATGAACAACATAACAAAGTCTTTTTTTTTTTTTTGAGTTTTTAATTCGACACTTTACATAAAAAATGACACCAACAACTATGAAAGAAAAAATCTTTTTGATATTTTCGTTAAATGAAATGTACTAAACTTCTACCACCTCTTTTTGAATTTTTCTTTTATAAAAAGCCCTTAAAAAAAAATCTTTTTGGAGTTTTCGAATTGTGAAAGCTTGCTAAAGGAAGCAAAAGGAAAATCTTTTTTGAATTGTGAAAAACAAAAGACATAAAGAACTCTAAAAACTACAAAACTCTTTTTTGGACTTTTTTTTTTTCACACTTTACTTCTAACACATGTTTTACCCCACATGAGTCTGTCAAATGACCACGTTATCCTCAAAGATGCCACATTTAGCACGTAGAAATGATTTAGAGGTAAGTCTCCTACAAAGGATCAAGTGGGCCCCGCTAGGTCTCAATATGATGCACATAAGCATGACCTAAAGGCTGACCTACGTTGGGGTTCACTAACAAGGCTGTTCGGGGGAGCATATGGTCGATAGTGGTTGCTTAGCTTTCCACCTACTCCATACATCCAACGGCTCCCCCCCTAAAATAAAGGTGACTCAACTAGAGTTTGTGCGCACGACGTGCGCTCCGAGACTTGTTGCGAAAAGAATTGACTCGGGTTATGCAAATGATGCCAGATATAAAGCGGTAACACATAGAATAAATACTATAAACAAAGAGCACGAAAACGCACAAAAGTGAAAACACAAACCAAAATCACAAACAATGCTTATACACTCGTAATGCCAAACAAAGCTGATACGACTCCAAAAAAAGCTCGGATTCTGAAATAGTCCCCAGCAGAGTCGCCAGAGCTGTCACACCCCTTTTTTACGTACTCCAAAAGATTATGTTTAAGTGCGAAAGAGTTTTATTATTTAAGTGACAAGAAATGAAAATTTGTTTCGGAAAAGGATTATTTACATTTTTTATTCAGAGTCGCCACTTGGCATAATCTAGTGTGCCAAATCACCATTGGAAAATTCTTTTCAAAACCATTTGACTCTTTAAAGTGGTTTGCGAACAGAGACTCTGGCTAAGGAATTCTGTTGACCGAGGGGAAGGTGTTAGGCACCCCTCGATCCCGTGGTTCAACCACGGTTGCTTGGTAGAGTGTATCGACTATTTGGCACTAAGAAATGTATGAACCACACCAGAAGCACGCAAAGTAATCAAACAAAAACAAAACACCCCGAAATGTAAAGTCCAGTCCAATTATTACAACCCGAAATAAAAAGGGACTGAAAGTAAACCTACGCTAATCCTGAACTAATGCTCTACCCGACGCCTCGGGCCTTCATCACGAACGTCCTCCGGGTACATGATACCTCAGGGCATTCCCCGGTGAATAAATATATACAGATACTTCGGGGCATTCCCCGGTCAAATTATACAATTGATTCAAAAGTGCTAAAATCAAACCATTCAATCAAATTTCAAACATTCAATCAACCCACAATCTCTAGATTTGCCTACCCAACCTACGTCTTGCCTATTCCAATCAACGTATCTTGATACTACCGAATTCAATTAACGTGAAAGTAACAATAACGACGAATCAAAACAACAACAAATCAAAATTAATCCTAATTCCCTTTAATAATTTTTTAATTCGCGTCCCGAATTCCCTTTAAACCACATGATTAGTGCATGCTTCGATTTTCCAATCACATCTCATGATCTGAAACCAACATCAAACACAACACGAACAACGAAGATTCAAACCCAACACACAGCCAATAAATCATCCACACCAACAACATCAATAAAGTAAAGATCGGTAGAAGAAATGTACCTCAATGAAACTGATCCTTGTCGATAATAAAGAGATCCGAAGACCAAAATACTCGAACGGAGAACCTCAATCACGATTCTTCCCGAATCCGAACTCGGCGTGGAAAATTGGAACAAGAAATAATATAGCTCGAGTTACGATTAGCTCGGGATAGCGTAAACGGACAGAAACAACTCAGAATCCAGTGCACTTGACCTTTCTGATGGAGTATCGAACCTAGTGCCTGAATCTGACCGAAATTCAACGAAGCAAAGAGATTCCGGTGAGAATTAAACCAAAATCAAGATCGGGAACAACGGTTTGATGCGGATTTGGGTGGAACAGAGGGCTGGTTGTCATATTTTTCGTTACACCGGAGCTCCGGTGAACCTGAAACCCGATTTCGTAACTGGGTCACTAAGACAGACGAACTTGGAGTTTTAAAAATCTAATTGAACCTGAAATCTACGGAAATTAAACTCCGATGAGCTCACAGTGACCAAAACCCATTAAACAGTCGGATTCCGGCCAGATCTCGTCTAGATATCGGCGAAAAAGAAAAGATCTTTTGGCGATTTTGAGACTGATTCGACCAAAACCAACGACGGGAAGCAGACGCCGGCACCGAGATCGCCGAAAAAGAGCAGACAGAAAGGGGATTTCTCACCGTTTACCATATTCCGTTGCCGGATTCCGTCAAACGAGCTTCATACTCTCGTTTTCTTACTTACTCTGTCACGCTCAAATTCCCCCAAACCCCTGTTATTCTCCTCCTATGCTACTGATTCTTTGTTGTTCAGTTGTGTGCGCACGTATTTCGGTGAAGCTTTTTCCCGGTGATGGTGTATGAATGTGCAGTCGAGTGTGTGCTTGTTTTGGAAATGAAAAAGTGGTACCGTGTATGTGTGAATTCGTTCGGTTTATGGAGAAGAGAGGGAAATCTTTTTTTTTTCTTGAGATGTGTTGTGTGTGTATATCGGTGAAGAAGAAGATAAAAAAAAAAAATCTATCCGTATAGTGTCTCCTTTGAAGAAGAAAAGAAAAATCCTTTCCAATTTTTTATTTTTTTTTAATTAAAAATGGCCTCCCCCCTGTATTCCGTGAAGTGTGGGTATGTATATGTGGTGAGGGTGGGATCACATGGGGTAGGGGGTAGTGGTGAGGTGGGGTAGAGTTTGTTAGGATAGGGTAGATAGGTGTTGTTTTTTAATTGGGTGGGTTGTTAAAATATTAGGATAAAACAAAATTAGTTAGGGGTTGTTATTTTTGTCATTTTGTGAAGGGATTATCACACGGGTGAGGGTACACGGTAGGATAAGGTAAACAATAGGTAAAAACAATATCGGGGAGGGACGAAATTAGGTGTCTACAGATGTGTTTGGCAAACAAATTAAATGATGTTCAACACTTTTTTGTTGTTAAAATAACTTAAATGTTCTTAAAGTTGTTAACACCATAAATAAGGTGAATTATTTATAATTTTTAAATTTAAAATAAAATTTTTGAACAAACCTGTGATGTAATGAAGGATTCGATGAAAATAAAGAAGAAAGATGAAGAGGAAATTGGAGGGAAGAGATGAAGCGAAGCGGCAAAGAGAAACAGAAAAAAAATTATATAGTAAGGGCTACAAGTTTAGGATATTGTTGAAATTTGAGGAAAATATAAGGGATAAAAAGGTAAATATTTTGGTCAAATCTAAAAGAATTTTAATCTAAAAAACAAAAAGCTGGGGTACCCAGCTTCTCACTTTTTGACTTTTTAATGAGTTTTTAGTCATTTTTTAAGTATTTTTTTATTTTACCAAACAACTTAAAAAGCTAAAAAAGAAATTAAAAGCTAATTTGACCAGATTTTAATTCTATCCAAACGGACTCTAAATTGGAGTATGTAAACTGAAGTTTATAATGTGAATATCAACCACTCCAATAGAACTCCATCACTTCGGAAGCCATCACACACAATGGGTTGTCACAAAAATACGCATCGATCAGCTTTCTAACGACTAACATTTTGGAAAATAAAGAAGTTATGCACACCCTGTGTGTTTATGTCATTGAAGACAATTGCAATTTCTTCACTATTTCCTTGCTAAGAACCTACAAACTTAAAATCCTAGATCCGCCTCTATATAATATTTTGAAAAATGGTGAAGTTATGCACACAATTACAATTTCTTCACTATTTAATTCTTTGATCAAAGAAGCCACAATCTTAAAATCCTAGATCCGTCTCTGTCTAATATTTTTAAAAAATGGTGAAGTTATGCACACCATGTGTGTTTATGTCATTGAAGATAGCTGCAATTTCTTCACTATTTTCGAGCAAGATGATGATTAACCTATATGTGAGCAGCTCCTCGAGATCTTTTGGTCTTTCATAAAATTAAAATAGATTAAAACAGTCTCATCGATTTCGCTACTTGACACAATTCGGTGCAAATAATCTTATTGTAGGTGCAAATACATACAGCGGATAATGAGTAAGAAATATTTTCCAACTTGGACGTTCATTGGAGTACAAGAAGAGCTTTGACAAATATAAATACCTTTATTGCTCAATTCCACAGCCGATGAAAATAACTCCAAAAAGTGTTCTGTCAATACATCTCGAACTATGAGAATCTCCATTAAATTTTCGATTACCGACAAATAAACGTAGACACAAGCTTGAAAAAATGTAATGCTTATTCATCATAAATTTTTAATTTATTTTTCATCTGTGCCTTAATTCTGAAAATAGAAGTAATCAACGACATTTCAAGGCATTACATTTTCTTTCTGTTATTCCTAGTGTAAAGGGATTTGATTTTCTATCAAAATCAAATCCCGATTCCTTAAGACACGACAAACAAACTTAAAAAAACATTTCCGGAGTCTTCACTTAATGTTATTTCCATGTGATTTAGTATGAAACAATATAAATCATTTATTGTTCAGTTTCAACTCTGACACAGTATTGTTTAACTACGGCTACAATATTGTCGAAGAAGCACTATTCTTCTAAACCACTTCTAGAAATAAACAATTTCAAAGCCGTAGCGTTGAAAATCTCCAACAAACTTAAAATTAGACTTTCTGTAATTAAATGGACCAATTGACACCACCTTAAAATCATTGTGGTTTTGACTCTTCTCATCTTCTTTGATTAAGAGTGGCATCTTATGTATTTTTTAATATACATTCTCACGGGTGGATAGATTTTAGGAAGAAGAAGTAGAAACAATAGCTTGGTAAGGAAAAGGAACTAGAGGCGGTATATAAAGTTTTGAAAGAAAAGAAAAGAATTTTGGGAGGAAGAGGAAATAAAAATGGAGAGACTTTAATGATTTGAGGAGAAATTATTTTATTTGGAAGAGGAGAATAGTGGATACTAGTCATTTATATTATTACAAAAATAATAAGGTTAAATTATATGTTAATTTCTTATAATTGAAAGAGATTATTAAATTTTATTTTTATAAATAATTTCTTATTAAAAGCATAAGTGATTTTATAAAATTCAAAAAAATAAAATAAAAAAAAAATCAAGGCTAAGGGGGTATATGTATGTATCAATCAATGTATTAGTTTCTAATCTCAACGATATCTTATTTTATTAGAAGTGCTAATACATACAATATATATAAAAACCAACTTGTTGAAATGTATATATCAATGTCACAGAGGTTGATCTAGGTTCACTATTATGGTGCTCCAACACACATTAAATTATTTTCGTCAATAGAGCTGATCCGACTCAATCCGACACCAGCCCACTTTTTTTTATCGAGCTTGGGTCCGATCCGGTTCGGTCGCCCCACATAATGAGCCGCCCGTTTTGGACCCAACAGTAAAATAATTATAATTGGTTCAGCACTGGTGATACGAGTACGACCACGAGGAGGGACGAGAACGAGTGCGTATTGAATCTGTCCAAGCAAGTGCACAAGTAAAGTGTGAAAGAGGGCCTAAATGCACTAAAAAAAGCCCCTAAGTTACACTTGATGGGCACCTCACCCTTGAGGGGTATTGTGGTCATTTTGTATTCTATTTTGTAATACACTATATATAGAACCTCTTAGGGTTTTTAGTCTTAGATGTTTATTGATATTGAAAGTTGTAAGAAGAACATTTCTCTCTTGTGAGAAAGGCCGGTGACCGAAACAATGTAACTAGGATTTCCAACTTGAGTGTGGAATCATTCGTGTTGGATTGAAGCTTGGAACGTTGGGTGCTAGAGGAGGTTGAGGTCACTCTTGTGCTCACCGAAGAGATAGGTATTTGTAGTGTGTAGTGTTAAGGGTCCAAGAGTGGAATAGACTCTTGGGTTCTTAAGATTATACCTTCACTTTGTCTATCTATCTATCTTTACATTTCTTGTACTCTTTGTTATTGTTCTAGTAAAAAACCGTGTGTTGTTTTTTCCATTGTGTTATTGTTCATCTTGTTCTTCATCTTGTTATCTTGATACTCTCTTTGTTAGTTTGTGGTGGCTGTTTTGGTGTCAAATACACCATTGTTATCTCGTACTGTTGTTGTTGTAGTGAATCCGAGAGTGGTCTCCAAAAAGGTCCTCGGATCCTTAAGATTGGTGGACTGATTTGGAGTGTGTTTTCGTGCTTCTGTTGTCTTTCTCGTATCATTTTCCCTCATCTCCCACGACATAAAACACCCCATACACGTACTTAGTCATTATAAATCACCCTTAACCCTCTTTATTCCCAAGAACAAGATTAGGGTTTCTTCTTAAAGTAATCTCCCAAGAATTTCAAGACTCCATTACTTTTACAAAATTATCAAGAATTTAAGGTTCCCATTCCAAGAACGTTCAAGAAAAGTCAATTCTCTTGCAAGATTAAAGCTTTAAGGTAAGTTAAATGTTCATTCATGGGCCCGTTTCACCTATGGAGTTCAAGAATCCAAATTTCAAATTCAAGGTTATGATTTATACAAGTTATTGTGATTTCAACCATGAATCCCCATGAATTTTGATCCTTTATCATGTTTTCAGGAAATTTATGTTGTTATTAGACCTTATGCGTTTGAATAATGTTGTTCATTGATTTAAATCATGGATAAGTAATGTTGAGGTTGACTTCATGCTACTACTACAAGTTTTAAACTATTCACATGCTTAGCTTGAACTATGCACATCAAGGGTTTGATGAAATGTCAACAAGAGAGTTTTGAATAAATACTTACATATCATGTCCTCTAAGTTTTAGTATGATATTGCTATTATTGCTATCGAGTCCTGGGGTTATGAATACCCAAAATTTAATTGTTTACGTAGTTTTAGCATTTTCAGAATATTTTCAGATAAACCATGAGTCTTTTCATCCAATTAGTCATCATAATCTATTTAAGGTTAATAATTACCCCAGAATCTGTATGCACTGCTGTTTTTAAATTATCGTGATCTGAGTTTATCAGTTGTCAATGCATGCACCAGTTAATAATTCAGTGTCTTTCAGTTGGAGTAGGATTTAGCACCGAGTGGAAGCATGGGTTCAGCGCATCCTACTTCCGCAGAAACTACATGCCACCGTAGGTCTAAAGGCCTCGCCAGTGATTGTTTCCCTTTGCCCAATATGGGTCAGTTTAGTGATCACTACAGTTTAGGTTCTATTCCGATGGAAAGGTTAGATCAACCCTCCTCAACGTGGGTCAGACGTTGGACTCCATAATATCTCACATGGTTTATGTCGGTTACATGATAGCCCCCACAGTCTCAGTCAGTATTCAGTTACTTCAGTTCAGGTTTGCATTGACCATAACATACAGTTATCAGTTATTCAGTTATCAGATTTCACTATTTCAGTTTACAGATTATATTCAGAACATGTTATATGTTGGGTCATGCATCCACGGTATTTACAAACTTTATGCATCCTCAACATTTACAGACTCTATGCACCCTCAGTATTTACAGACTTCATGCATCCTCAGTATTTATAGATTATATGCATTCTTAGATTTTACATCTTTCACGCATTGATATTCAGCAATCTCATGCTAACCAATCAGTCTTTGCCTCAAGCATGTTCACTAAGTTATCTCATATTATTCAGCTAGTTATTACTTCATGTTCAATTATTCCATGTTATTCATTTAGACAGTTATTACTCATGTACATGAGCCCATGCATATCAGTCTAACCCCATTTAGCGTACCAGTACATTCAAAGTATTGATCGTATACTCTTTTCTTACGCTATGATGTCTCATATCATAGGTTCGGACACTCAGGTTCCTGACCACACTTAGACAGATCAGCCTATCAGCAATAGTCAATAGTGGTGAGTCCTCATCCTTTGAGGTCGAGTTACCTTACATTCAGTATGTCAGTAGTTCAGTTATCTAGTCAGTCGGAGTTAGTTGGGGGCTTGTCCCATCAACTCCACAGTCAGTCAGTTTAGAGGCTTTCAGACTAGTACAAATAGTTAGTCAGTTTTTCAGTTTGTTTTTAGACGTTAACATCATGTTTCAATATTGATTAAAGTTTTAAAACCTTATGGCGTTTCAGTTAACTTCCGCATATGTTTTCTTTGAGATTTTATTCAGTGCTCACAACAGGTACCAGTCATGGGTTAGCTTGCGGTCTTTCGGGATCGTAAGCACCGCTTGACGACCAGGATGTATTTTTGGGTCGTTATAGCTGTTGGATATTCTCAAACAGATATTCATATCTGTTGCAACAGATGACATATTTGATTGAAAATATATTTTTTTCTTTTAATTTTAAAGCAAGCTTCTGTCCGAGTAGATAAAGTAGTACTACTATAGGCGGTAAAAATATTTCTTGGATAACTCAAAAATCTCATTGAGTATTCTTGTCTTGTCTTTTCAATGTCACCCGTTTTCTTCCTCGTGCCCCACAAATTATTAATGAATATTAATTAATGAATATTGAAATCCCTAATACTTCCTCTGTTTTATATTATTTGGCTCCTATTGACTCGGCACACCCATTATGAAAATATTAATAAGGGGTTTATTTTACAAAATTAGCCTTATTAATTATGTTTTGAAAATATATTTGAATAAATACACTTTGTTTAGTCATTTAATATTAAGGGTAGTACATCTAGAATTATCTCATATCTCCTTTAGCCCTAAATTTATTTTCTTTGTCTCTCATCTTTTTCTTTCTCTCCTCTTTAGGGTTATCACAACCTTTTCTCTCTCTTTTTTTTCATAAATATCCTTTCGGATCTAAACCGATCCATATCTTAGATTCCTCAACTGATATTGTTGTTTTGATCCCCTTTTGATATTTAGGTATGGTTCACTATTGCTCTTTTATTCTCGTCTTCTTCTTTGCTAGTTATTTACATCTGTTTTTTTTATTTAATTACCATTTATCCATATCATATTTATTTAAAAAATTTGAAGGAACTTTTAAGTGTTGAATAAACGAATCGAGAATTTTTATTACAATATGCGAAAAAAGTTATCTGTTGGGAGAAGTTTAAAAGCCTTGTTGGCAGCATCATTTTTTTGTATTTATTTTGTTTGTTTTTTTGTTGTTGATGTTGTTATTGATATTGGTGGTGGGGTTGGTATTGTTGGAACTTGTAGTGTGGTGTTGTTGATGGTGTTGGAACATAGGATGTTGCTTCTTTGTTGATGATGTTGTTGATGGTGTTGGAACAAATGTTGTTGTTTTCTTTGTTGTTGATGTTTTTTATTTGTTGTTTCTTTGTAGTTTATGTTGTTGTTGATGTTGCAATAGACAAAGAAACTGTTGGAACAAATCAAACCACCGGCAAGACTGGTTTGATGTATTCCAATAGACGCCACATCTGTTGCAACAAGCTCCTCATCTGTTGCAACAGACTCCATATCTGATGCAATAGACTCCACATCTGTTACAACAGACTCCACATCTGATGCAACAGGCTCCACATCTGTTGCAACAGACTCCATATCTGATGCAACCGGCTCCACATCTGTTGCAACTGACTCCACATTTGATGCAACAAACTCCACATCTGATGCAATAGATGGATAACATTCTTTCTGTGACATCATTTTTTTCTTTTTTTTATAGATATAAGAAACTGAAAGTTGATCAAATTTTGCCCGACCAACACAAGAGGCTGCAGTAAATATGGGTTCGGAGAAATAAGCTGCATACAAATGGAACCACTTCATTGTGGGAGGTATGTATTAATGATAATGTTATTGTGGAAACACACATAGGGTATTAATGATAATGTTCGGATGGTGTTTTTACCGATTAGTCATTGATCATTCAAACAAGATATCTGCAATTTTACAGTTAAGTTTGGTAGGTCTGAACTGAAAAGGCTGAGGGACCATGAATATGGTCCTGATACCCTATTAAGATTTAATGTCGGTTGTTGCTCATGTTTATATGTCAAGCATTGTGAAGGGATCTAGTTTTGATGTCATTGTAAAAAGATTCAATAGTGATTGGACTAACTTTTAGGGTGTATTGAACTCTGAAAAGGCCTTCGAAGCCTATCACTGCATCTAACAAGAATGAAAAAACAATATAGTTATTTCCCTAGCCCAAATTTATATGATTGGGTTGCTCGGGGTGATGATTATACTCCAGAAGGTGCGGTAGGAGAATGCCTTTGAGGGAAAATGGGTGGTTGATGAAATACTATATCATCTGAGAGCTAATTGAAGAGAATACATAGGGTAGAAAGTAATTTCTAGTGAATCTGACCGATGAAATTATCTTAAAATATGAGAAATTTGTATCAAGTGCAAGTATGAAATGTTATTCGGTAATGAAAAATCCGTCAGCTGTTTCTCTAAGAGAAAAATAGTGCATATGGACACTTTGCTAGGGAGGTACGACTAGGTAGCGTGGTCGGGATTATCACCTAGATAGAAAATCAGAGAAGACTAAGAAAGCAGCCTCACGGGCATCAAGGGTTGAAATGATGTACATTAAGTCTAGAAAACTTACGCCAACAACAACTGCAGTTAAAATAAGAAATCTAAGCGAAGGCGATAATTTCTGAATTTTAAATTGCATTCCATGTCTTCTTGTTTGTGGTTTCGATCAAGTCCACCGCCGTTGACCTGATCGGAATCACAAACGAGATTAAAAGAAAGCTTGAGTGTCATTACTTCCTTAGCAATATGGTTATAATTGATTGTGTTTTCTAGCCTTAACATGTTTTCAACATATCTTGGAAAAGATCAGAGGCTTGTTGTAGTATGTGAATACCGATAATTTTCAAGCTTGCCTCTAGCTTGCTGATTTGGTATTCAAGCTTGTCGTTGCCATCTTTGAAGTTGGTATAGAGTTCCTGATCTCTTGTGAGCTCGATCGTGAATACTACCTTCAAAGTTGTAGCATAGTAGAAGCCCTTCAAAACACATTCTTCAGAAGCCTTAAAGAATACATGGAGGGTCGTTGTGTATGTTTTTAGGTCAAAATGTGTTGATGCACAGTCAAGATGTGGTCCCAACAGTTGAATAGCTCACTTTTATCAAGCGTTGCTCAACCAACCCTCAAGGGATTTGATAAATTAATAAGCAAGGAGTTACGTAACATTTGATCTAAACTAACTCTACCAAGCCTATCAAGCATTACGTAACTCCAGGCTCATTTCCCTATCAAAAAACTTTGCCCGAGTTGGTGGACAAATCAAACGAGCTCAATATCTCAGCCTTTTTGCTGCTCACTCTTCTTCAGTATAGATGACAAGATATCTCCTCCATGCAAAAGTCTATACCGTCAGCAGAAATGCTTGCCACAGTGAAATTCTACAGAAGGCATCAATAGTATCCAAAAAAAATTTCAACTCCTCTGTCTTGAACTGTTGAGCAATGTACAAGGTCCACAGCAGAAATTCTCAATAGTGCAAGACAGAGGAGTTGCAATTTTTTTTTTGGACACTATTAACTCCTTCTGAAGACTTTCGTTGTGGCAAGCATTTCTGCTGACGGTGTAAATATTTGCTTAGAGGAGATATCTTTTCATCTATATTGAAGAAAAACGATCAGCAGAAAGGCTGAGAGATTGAGCTCGTTTGATTTTTCCACCAACTCGGGCAAAGTTTTTTAATAGGGTAACGAGCCCGGAGTTAGTAATGCTTGATAGGCTTGGTAGAGTTAGTTTAGATCAAACGTTACGTAACTCTTTGCTTATTAATTTATCAAAACCCTTGAAGGTTGGTTGAGCAACACTCGATAAAATTGAGTTATTTGTAAGACCCCACAAAGTTCCCTCATCGTTGAAGCCTTCAAAGCGAGTTAAAAGAAGCCTTACACCTAGAATTTTAGCTAAGTGTTCAACACTTTATTTTTTGAGCCTTCAAACTTTGATGAATAATTTCACGACCTTCCCGACCTCTGTTTCTTGATTTTTTTGTTGATACATGATGGGGAAAGTCAAGAGTACATCTCGGGTGAGTTTTAGAATTTTTAGACGAGCTTAAGGGCATGTTTAGTATGCCAAACCAGTAGCTAAAGGCGCTAAGCCCGTGCCGCCCAGGGTAGTACCCCGAGCTAGGCGGGGCACCGCCTAGGGTACTCCCCCGGGCTAGGAAGGGTACCGCCCTGGGAACTCCTCCTGGGCAAAATTTCAGCCTTCTAGCCCAACTCATTAAGGGCAAAATGGGTAATTCCCAACCTCCTTTCAGCTCTAACACGGGATTTAATCCCTAAATCACCAAAATACATGTTATTTCTCACAAATTGCTCAAGAACTTATCCTAGGGTTTCAACCCAAAACCCAAGAGAACTCAAAATTTAACCGTTAGTTTTCAATAATTCTTCAAGAATCGAAATCCCCAGACCGAGAGATTCAAGAAGCACCCACCAATTGTACGAATAGCATCCCAAAAAGCAAAAGTTCATTCAATTCCATAATTCAAGGTATGTGGGGTTTGAACAAGAACAATGCTTTCGTTCTTGTGCCCAAAGAATTTCTTTTTATTAAAGAATTTCATGTTTTCAAGTGTAGTTTATGCACAATTTACTTTATTTTGGAGATTATAAATTTATGAGTTGTTCAAGCCTTGAAATTTCATGTTATTTCACTTACTTATGTATGAATTTGAGAATTTGTACTACGAATTGCATATCTTTACGAGAAATTAATGTTTCCAAGTGTTTCTAAGATAAATGTCAATGTTTAAGCTCTATTATGAAATTGTGGTCATTTGAGTATATGTAATTATATATGAACTTGAGACTTGAATATGAATTTTGATGTTTCATGAAGATTATGTTGTTAGTATGTTTTGATAAACAGGTATCCTGACTTTAAAAGAAAGTGTAATTTTGATCTCAAGTTAAGAAAAGAGTCCACATCATTTTGATTCAAGTTAAACGGAAGCCTAGTTGGTCTTCATTACACCTTTTTTTTATTATTTAAGGTAGATTTTTCTAAAAGTTCTGAGCCTAAGTATGGGAGTAGTATTTAGTACCAAGTTGGGCCTGATTCCGAAGTTTCATGCCCCAGAACTACGAGCCACCATAGGTTTATAATATACCCCTAGTGGGTTAAGATAGTTATCACTAAAGTTAAGGTTCTATTCCGATGGAAGGGGTAGAACAGCTCTCCCCAACGTGGGCAAGACGTTGGACTCCATGTTAGCACACATGGTTTATGTCGGTTAGAAACTCCCAAGTTTCTAAAGAGTCATAAAGTTCCCTGAGTCCTAAAGTTCTAAGTCCTTAAGTTTCAAAAGAAGTTTCCTCAAGATAAGAGTATACGTTTTTTTTTAAGTTCTTAACTTAAGATTTCTATTTTGCTTACAAGCTTCAAGAACAAGAGGAGGACACATATTTTAGAACTAAGTATGATGACTCACGAGATTTATGGTACATGTTTCATTATACATGATTTATGAAGTTTATATTTTTGTTTTACTCAAGCTATGTGAGTCATCTATATCATCATGCATGATTTCTATAAAGATTGATGATATTGTTTTTAAGTATTGCATACACCCCTATATACTCAGTACATCCTCAAAGTACTGATCCACATATATGTTTAAGTGCTACATTGTCGCATAATGTAGGTTCAGGTGCTCAGTCCCAGCAGCGATAGTGATCTCCGAGTACCTTGATCTACACCTCCACAGTTGGTAAGTCCTCATGATTCGAGGACCTGTTTTCCCTGATTTCAGTCTTCATAGTAGTTGGTTTATTTCCTTTCAGTTGAGTATGAGTTAGTTGGGGATCTGTCCCAATGGCTCTCTAGTTCTTGAGTAGTAGAGGCTTTGTCAGACTAGACTATCAGTTGTGTTTTATACTTTTTCAGTGTTTGATATTCAGAATATGCTTTTCAGTTATTTTAATTTAGGTTTGACATGATACAACATTGTTGTTTGATTTATTCATCCTAGAGTAAGTATTAGAAGTAGTAGTAGGCTCAAAGAGTTAGTTTAGGGCTACTTGTAGCCTTGAGCACTGTGTGACGTCTCGGGATGAGATTTCAGGGCGTTACAAACTTGGTATCAGAGCCAGGTTTAGAGAGTCCTAGGGAGTCTGACAAGCCACGTTATGTAGAGTCTTGATCATCAGTGTGTAACGCGCCACATCTATGAGTAAGGGGCTACTGGACGTTTTAGGAAAAGTCATCTCTTTCTTTCAGAATCTATCGTGCCTACAACTATCTCTATCTGCTATTAATTCGTGCTCTTTTATGATAGAAAATGCCTCCTCATCGAGCCCACAGAAACAATAACGAGTCACCTCAACCCGTTGATCCCTTGAATGAAAATGTGTCTCACGCTGAGTTTTGGGCTTCTTTTCAGACATTAGCCCAAGCTGTGACTGCTATTGTGTAAGCCAATAATCAGGTTGTTGTTCTGCATCATCAAGGGGGTGATGCAGCCGCAGCCAGACTTTGTGACTTTATGAGGATGAATCCGTCCAAAGTCTTTAGGTCGAAAGTAGGTGAGAACCCGCAGTTGTATCTTGAGGAGGTGAAGAAAATCACCCAAGTTATGCATGTGACTGTGGAGAAGAGTATAAAACTAGCTTCTTAAAGGCTGAAAGATATTGCTTATGACTGGGTTGTTGCGTGGAGGAATAATAGAGGGGAGGATGCTGCTCCCATGACTTGGCAGGTGTTCTAGGATGCATTCTTGGATAAGTTCTTTCCGTTAGAGATGAGGGAAGCAAAGGTAGAGGAGTTCATGAACCTGAGGCAAGGCTCCATGAATGTAAAAGAGTATTGCCTTAAGTTCAACCAGTTAGCTAAGTATGTTCCTGCTTTGATAGCAAACACCAGATCTAGTATGAGTAAGTTCGTGACTGGCATGTCTGGGTTGGTGTTGAAGGAGTGTAGGACTACCATGATCAACAGAGACATGGACCTTTCCAGACTGATGATGCATACCCAACAGATTGAGTCAGATAAGATAAGAGAGAGATATAGAGTAAGAGAAAATAAGAGGGCCAGATCTAAGCAGTTTGAGTATGGCTAGATTAGATCTCATGGAAGAAACCGACCTCTGTTTCAGAATCATTCGTCTATGCTTGCACCTTCATCAGCTAGTGCTCCCGCACCCAAAAATAGGCAGGAGCACGGGAATAGGCCTTCTATGTATAGATCCCAGAACAGTGTGAGTAACAGACCCAGTTTTCCCCCATGTGCTAAGTGTGGCAGAACCCATCCCGGTGAGTGCTTGGCTAAACAGAGGGGTTGTTTTGGTTGTGGAAAGTTAGGTCATAGGCTTAGAGAGTGTCTTCATGCTAGACCGAGGAACCGTGATGTTCGACCCCAAACTCAGGCTACTAGTGAGCAACTCCTGTAGACCGTCCAGCTCTTCCACAAGGTGCTTCATCTATTACTGCTGGCGGTCAGTGCCAGAACCGATTCTATGCTTTTCCATCCCACTAGGAGTAGGAGGATTCACCAGATATTGTTACTGGTATGCTTCGTGTCTTTCATTTTGATGTGTATGTATTGTTGGGCCCTAGGTCAAGTTTTTCTTATGTGACACCGTTAGTTGCTGTGAATTTTGAGATAAACTCTGAAAATATCCCTGAGCCTATTCTAGTTTCTACCCAGTAAGTGAGTCAGTTATTGCTAAGCAAGTGTATAAAAAGTGTCCTATTACTGTTCTCTATAAGGTCATGTTTGCTGATTTGATAGATTTAGATATGGTCGATTTTGACCTTATTCTGGGTATGGATTAGCTTCATTCCTGCTATGCATCTATAGATTGTCGTAACCGTGTGGTTAAGTTTTAGTTTCTGGATGAGCCAATTTTTGAGTGGTCCGAGAATTTTGTATCTCCCAAGAGTCATTTTATATCCTATCTTGAAGCTAGAAAATTGATATCCAGAGGTTTCATCTATCATCTAGTTTGAGTTAAAGACACTAAATCTGAAACTCCAACTATTCAGTCAGTCAACATAGTTAATGTCACGACCCAAAATAGGATCATGGTCGGCGCTACGGAGTTTAGGACTCCAAAGCAAGCCTCGTTAGATTTCTACAGAAAATCGGACAGAGTTTTCTTTGTTTTGGGGCCTATCAAGAAAATTCTCTATCTCAAATCAACAGCACCACAACCAACACATCAATGACACCAACATAATCCACCCCAAATGATCAACAAGTCTCCAACACCACCAAATAATAATATAAAATCCATCTCCAAAACATGAGAGGAGTTCAAATACTCCACAAATTCAAAATAATGAAAGAATACTCAAAACTCTAAAGGCATGACTATGGAGCAAACTAAGAGTTTTCAAGAAAAAGAATATAACAAATAAATGAACTGTAGCCCACGTGAACAAATGCGGGGCTTACCAGGAATATGCTACTCGAATCCTCTAGCCAACGAGATCCTCACCGTCACCTGCGTTCTCTGAAAAATAATAGCGAGGAGTGTGATGCTAGCTCAGTAAGTAATAACACTTAACCACAACCGTTTTAATGGAGACAAGTCATAAAACATCATGAATAAATGCTCTTTCAAAAAACTGTAACAAGAAACAATATCGTTGCTTCTTGTAAGTAAAGCGAGTCAATAGTTCAATAATAAACTCAAAAAACATCACATCATATCAAATATACATATTTGGAAAGTTTTCAAGAAGGAATCATGTAATCAGTGTGGCATTCTTCTTCATCAAGAATAGCCCATAACAGTGGACCCCTCATAAAAGAGTCAAATATCATATCAGTATCAGTATGCTAGTTCCACCTTCCCACTAGCGAGGGCTGTAACAGCCATCAGTAAATACAAGGTGCACCAGATCTAACGATTTCGCCGTTAGCTACGAGATTTAATCAAGGTCTACTCCCATTCATAAATTCTTTGAAAACAATAGGATATTCGTATGAAAACATCTTGCACAATAGAATATAACTTTAAAATTCATATCGATAATAATACATGTAAACTTGAATAAAACATATATCAAAAATACTTATTCCTCATGTAAGTGAAGAATATTCACAATAGTAATATCATATCTCAAATAACCATATCAATATCATATTAAGTAAAGAACTTGTCCCACGTGCAAATTTTCAAAAGCATTCAATAACTCTTGTTTTCATCAAAACATGAATAAATATGCAATTTAAGAAACATAAATTGTGGCAATATTACTACTCACAGTACTCTTGTCGAAATATCAATTTGTCACCTCTAATGATTCGTATCGCTTTCTTGGATCAAACCTATAATCACATCATATCCATTCTCGAGTTAGATCTCTTATTTTAGGCTAATTCATGGTAAAATTAGAGTTCCCAACGTTCAAGGTTTCATGATATTTCCAATTCATTGAACTAGTATCCAAAACAACCCTTATTGTCCATAATTCTTGCCTTTAGCAATTAAATTTCAATACCCAAAGTAAATTATCAAGACTAAATATCACGATAAAGATGTAGGAACGAATTTACCTTAAACCCGAAAGAATTCCCAGTCAAAACCCTTAAGCTTTCTTTCCCTTTTCACTGAACGAATAATTTGATCGTCTTTTTCTTTCTCTTGCGTGAGATTAGGCAGATTTGACTGGGAATTGTGGTCATTTGAGTATATGTAATTATATATGAACTTGAGACTTGAATATGAATTTTGATTCTTCATGAAGACTATATTGTTAGTATGTTTTGATAAACAAGTATCTTGACTTTAAAAGAAAGAGTAATTTTGATCTCAAGTTAAGAAAGGAGTCCACATCATTTTGATTCAAGTTAAAAGGAAGCCTAGTTGGTCTTCATTACACCCTTTCTTATTGTTTAAGGTGGATTTTCATAAAAGTTCTGAGCCGAAGTATGGGAGTAGTATTTAGCACTGAGTTGGGCCTGATTCCAAAGTTTCATGCGCCAGAACTGCGAGCCACCGTAGATTTATAATATACCCCTAGTGGGTTAAGATAGTGATCGCTAAAGTTAAGGTTCTATTCCGATGGCAATGGTAGAACAGCTCTCCCTTACGTGGGCAAGATGTTGGACTCCATGTTAGCTCACATGGTTTATGTCGGTTAGAAAAAACTCTCAAGTTTCCAAAGAGTCATAAAGTTCCCTGAGTCCTAAAGTTCTAAGTCCTTAAGTTTCAAAAGAAGTTTCCTATTTTCCTAAAGATAAGAGTATAAGTTTTTTTTTTAAGTTCTTGACTTAAAATTTCTCTTTCGCTTACAAGCTTCAAGAATAAGAGGAGGACACAAATTTTAGAACTAAGTATGATGACTCACGATATTTATGGTACATGTTTCATTATTCATGATTTATGAAGTTTATATTTTTGTTTTACTCAAGCTATGTGAGTCATCTATATCATCATGCATGATTTCTATAAAGATTGATGATATTGTTTTTAAGTATTGCACACATTCCCATATACTCAGTACATCCTCTAAGTACTGATCCACATATATGTCCATGTGCTACATTGTCTCATAATGTAGGTTCAGGTGCTCATTCCCAGCAGCGATAGTGATCTCTGAGTACCTTGATCTATACCTCCACAGTTGGTGAGTCCTCATGATTCGAGGGCCTGTTTTCCCTGATTTCAGTCATCATAGTAGTTAGTTTATTTTCTTTCAGTTGAGTATGAGCCAGTTGGGGATCTGTCCCAATGGCTCTCTAGTTCTTGAGTAGTAGAGGCTTTGTCAGACTAGACTATTAGTTGTGTTTTAGACTTTTTCAGTGTTTGATATTCAAAATATGTTTTTCAGTTATTTCAGTTCAGGTTTGACATGATACATCGTTGTTGTTTGATTTATTCATCCTAAAGTAAGTATTAGAAGTAGTAACAGGCTCAAAGGGTTAGCTTTGGGCTACTTGTAGCCTTGAGCACCGTGTGACATCTCGGGATGATATTTCAGAGCATTACATTATTCAACTGTTGGGGCCATATCTTGACTGTGTATCAACACATTTTGACCCAAAAACATTCACACCGACCCTCCATGTATCCTTTAAGTCTTTTGAAGAAGTTGTTCTGAAGGGCTTCTACAATGCCACAACTTTAAAGGTAGTGTTCCTAATCGAGCTCACAAGAGACCAGGAACTCTATACCAACTTCAAATACAACAACAACAAGCTTGGATACCAAATCGACAAGCTGGGGGTAAGCTTGAAAATTATCGGGATTCACATACTACAGCAAGCCTCCAATCTTCTACAAGAAATGTTGAAAGCATGCTAAGGCAAGAAAACACAATCAATTAATCCATATTGCTAAGGAAGTAATGACACTCAATCTGTCGTTCAATCTCGTTTGTGGTTTCGATCAAGTCTACAACAGTGGACCTAATTGGAACCACAAACAAGAAGACATGGGATGCAATTTAACATTCAGAAATTTTTGCCTTCAACTAGGTTTCTTACTTTAAATGCAGTTTCTATTGGCGCAAGTTTTCTAGACTTACTGTACATCATTTCAACCCTTGATGTCCGTAAGGCTGTTTTCTTGGTCTTCTGCTATTTTCTATCTTGGTAATAATCCTGACCACGCTACCTAGTCGCAGCTCTCTAGCAAAGTGTTCATTTGCATTATTTTGCTTTCAGAGAGACAACAGACGAATTTACATTACCAGATACACTTTCATATTTACACTTGATTCAGATTTCTCATGTTTTAAGATAATTTCATCGGCCAGATTCTCTAGAAGTTTCTTGCTACCCTATGTCTCCTCTTCAATTAGCTCTCACATGATACAGTTTTTCATCAACTCCCCTTTCCATCGCAGGAATTCTCCTTCGGCTCCATCTAGAGTATAATCATCTTCTCGAACAACCCTTTCATATAAATTTAGGCCAGGGGAATTTTTATTGATTTTTCGTTCTTGTTTGATGCAGTGCGAGGCTTCGAAGGCCTTCTCAGAGTCCAATGCACACTTAAAATTAAGTCCAATTGCTATTGGATCTCTGAAATGACACCAAATATTGATCCCTTCTCAAAACTTTACATGCATAAACAAGAGCAACAACCGTTAGTAATTCGTAACAGGGTATCTGAACCATCTTCATGTGGCTCTCAGCCTTATCAATTTGAACCCATCAAACTTAACTATACAATGCAGGATCTTGTTTGAATGATCAGTGCCTAATCGGTTAAAAACTGCATTCACAAAATATTGTACTTTGTGTGTGTTGTCCCGGTGACCTTATCAGTAATACTTACTTAACTCCCAAACATATGATAGTGGATCCATCTGCACCCACCTTATTCTTTCTAGCCCATCTATGACTTAAATTGAATGAACAGATGACTAGCTAGTTGCAAAAGATGCCACATCTTTTTAAATTGTCAAACAATTGCAGACATCTATTACGACAGATGATCAGCATGTTGCAACATATGACATATCTGTTGGAAAAATAAAACAGATATATCCATCTGTAGCAACAGATTGTCAATATGTTGTAAGTTATCTAACAAATGAAATATATTTTGCAACAAATTACCCATCTGTTAGATTTATTTTAAAGCAATTTTCTTTCTTTCCGAAATACAATAAAAGATAAAATGTTGTATTTAGATCATTTTTTTAAATTTACATATTCGAAAAGTCACCTGTTTTATTTAATTAATTAAGGGATATGAATATTCGTGGCTTTTTGTTTGACGATTCGTACAAGAAGATTCATATTGAGTCCTTGTGGGAACTTCAAAGGCAGTTTGATGAACTCCAGAGAGATTTGGCCGACTTCGGAGCAAGGTTGAGGAAGGTCCTGCTGCTGTCGGATGAAAATTGTCCGGTTGACAATAATAATAGTAATAATAATAATAGTAATGATAATAATAATACTAGTAATAATAATTAGGTTATGTTTTTTTCTTTTAGCGTATGTATGTATTTTCCTCCTTTTATATATCGGATCTACCCAATGAATTCAAAAATCTGTGTTTGGTAGTCGACTTTGAATTTTTAATTCTTATTTAGTATTTAATTATCATTTTATTTATTTCTTATCCTCAACATGTCGACGGTTGGTGGTAGGGATTGAGCATTTGTGGCAACAGAGGTTAATTTGAAAAGACATGACTTTCTGATTATTTAATATGAAAAATGATTCGTAAATAAATAATAAGGATGGTTATTTGATTTTAATAACTGACCGTGACTTTTTAGTCATTTTTTTTAATATTTATTTACTATATAATAAAAAACTCACAATATTGAATTAATTAACTTATATGATGATTTTGTAAAAAAAAGGTTAACAGTAGTGACTTTTTATCTAAAACACATTCAACAATGTTGTTGATGCATCAAATTCTCTATCTGTTGCGAATGATGTATCAACTGTTAGAAGAAATCAAAAAAGCTATTAAAACAGATCATACATTTGTTACAACATATGGTATATCTGTTGCAACTAATGGTTTATCTGATGCAATAGATATACAATCTGTTGCCTGAACTCAATAAAAATGGTTATTATTTTATTAAAGAAATGGTTATTGAAAAGGTGTTCTTTTAATTTGTATAATAAAAAAGTCATCAAATTTAGATTAATGATATGATGATAATTTATTTTTTTAAAAAAATATATTATATGTTGCAACAGATAGATTATCTGATTCAATAGGTTCTCTATTTATTGCAATAGATGATCTATCTGTTGTAACTAAAGAGTTATCTGATGCAATAGATATAAAATTTGTGGTCACAACTGAATAAAGAAGGTTCTTGGAAATAACTAATTAATAATAATAATCTGAAAAATCATGACTTATCACAATATTTCTTAATTTAATTAAGTCATAACTTTTCATAGTAAGGTGAACAGTTAGATTAGATGTTGCAACAAATAGATTATTTGGTGCAGCAGGTTCTCTATTTGTTGCAACAGATGGTATATCTGTTGTCACAGATGAGTTATCTGATGCAACAGATATAGAATTTACTGTCACAACTCAATAAAAACGGTTCTTGGATGAACTAATTAATAATAATAATCTAAAAAGTCATGACTTATCACAATATTTCATAATTTAATTAAGTCATAACTTTTCACAGTAATTAAAAATGTAATTAATAAATGGAGGTGAACAGTCGCGCCTTTTTGCCACTCATTCAAATTCAATCCTCTATAAATAGGTCCCTCCTTACTCAATCGTTCAATCAACTACACTCTACTCTATTTATTTATTGCATCTTGTCTTTCATAATACACCTTTCACCACTTTCTCTTTCCTGACTCAGGTAAATTTTTTCCTTGCCAATTTATAGAATACGTTGTATTACATTCGGATATTCTTTTCTTTACTTTTATTTTTATGTTTTTTATCAATTCATATGTGTTCTAGCTATGAATGATTCAGTGTGGGACGTTGCCTTTTTACAAGACACCGTGAATGAACTTCGGATGTAGGTTCGTGACCTGCAATGGGAACTTGGAGCAGTTAGAGCAAGGATGCTCCGTGAGATCTGACGGCTGAGGAGGGCATTGCTGCTACCTGTTGAAGATTGACCGCCTGACAATAATAATAATAATAATAATAATAATAATAATAATAATAATAATAATAATAATAATAATAGTAATAATAATAATAATGCTAATAATAATAGTTAGATTTTATTTTTCTTTTAGTCTAGGTATATGTATTTTTATTTGTTTTTGTTTGATAAAAAAATTATGTTTAATCAACTTTGACGTTTTAATTCATATTTAATTTTTATTCTGTCAATTATCTTCTCAACAAACATGTCGACAATTGGACGTAAAAAGAAATAATTTAGAATCTAGTAGTGTTGGAACCTTGACGTTTTGATGAATGACAATATGAATGAAACAAGTTGATATGAGTTAATTCAGTGCAACTGGAAACTTCAACTTACTGATCACATGGGGAATAGAACAAGTTGAATTTGATTCAAACACTTGATGATAAGGGAAAGCAAGTTGAGTTGAAAAAGGAGTCCTACGTAAAGAAGGAGTTTCACTTTTGAGCATATCCTGAAGAGTCTCATGTGTAGAAGGAGAAAGATTCTGCAGATTGAAGATTTCTATGCAAAATAGGAAACATATAAATTGAAGGACTCTTTGTTAGATCAATGAAGTTTTTGATGACCGACACATGAATAGAACTGTTACTTGACCTGGTCCAAGCATAGGAAGACAGGTTTCAGGTTTTACTGATAGATGCAGACAAAGATTGCTGAAAGTCAGGAACGAATGAGCAAGCCTAATTCTGATATACTCAAGCTACTGATCACGTGAGAAATTGAAGAAGTTGTGGTTGAGTAAAATACTTGAAGATAAGTTGATTTAAAGAGTTGAAGTTTGACTACAACACTAAGGAGATAAGAGTTGGAATTGAAGAAAGAGTCTCACTTGAAGTAGAACTCTATATTATGAGAGTTTTGATTAAAGGAGAAGTTTAAAATAAAAAATGACTCTTTGGATAGCTGTGCTTAAATAGAAGATGCATCATTTAGAGTAATTCACGCATTTACAAAGCAGAAAAGCACAATCGACAGATTGACTTCACGAAGTGCTATTCAATCACTGAAGAAACACATTGAAGAACCAAGTCTTAAGTATAGAATCCAGCTAAGAGTTTTAGCTTTGATTTTTAGAGTTGTTCATTGTGTTTGAGCTATTGATGTAATATTAGTTTCAGTGTGTTATAAACTGAATTCGGAGATAGTCTTTGAGTTGGGAAAAACTCAGAACTTTGGGAACGCATACCTTGGGAGGTGTGTGTGTAGTTAGGAATTAGAGTTTATGATTTCTAGTCGTTGAGTTAAAGGAATTAGAGTTTATAATTCCTAGTTGTTGAGATATAGGGATCAGAGTTTATGATTCTTATTTGTTGGTTACAAGAGTTTTGTAATCAGTCGTTGTTGAGGCTCAGAGTTATTTAGTGCAGTTGGGGTTAAATCCTGTAGAGGTGCAGGCCGTGGTTTTGTACACCTTTTGAGCTGGGTGTTTTCCACGTAAAAATCATTGTGTTCTTTACTTTCTGTTTTACTACTTCCTTGAAACACGTCAGTGAAACACGTCAAGCAACCCGTTCCATCGATAAGCAACAGTTAGGTGAAAATAAGATAATCAGTAGGTCACAAACTCTAACAAGTAGCAATAGCAAAATTTATCTGTTGGGTTTGTGGCAGAGGCTGATTCGTGTTGTTCAAAATAGATTACTCATATGTTGCAACAAATAAGCAGTCTGATGCAACAGATAACTAGTCTGTTGCACGGCTTTGACGTTTTAATTCATACTCCCCCCATCTTAAATTACCTGTCCCAAATTGAGATGACACATTGATTAAGAAAAATAATTAATAACATGCCTAGTTTATCATAATACACCTATTAAATGGTGTTTATATTTTAATTTGAAGAAAAAGTGATTAATGCAAAGGGTAAAACATGGAATTCTTTTATCTCTTCTTGTTTAATGAAAAAAGACAAGTAAAATGAGAAATCAATTTAGAAAATTTGGGACGGGTAATTTGAGACGGATGGAGTATTTAATTTTCATTCTATCTATTATCTTCTCAACAAACATGTCGATGATTGGACGTAAGAAATAATTTTGAATCCAGTAGCAATAGCAAGAGTTGAAATATATTGGTTATCTGTTGGGTTTGTGGCAGGGGCCGATTTGTGTTGTTCCAAATAGATTAATCATCTGTTGCAATAGATAAGTAGTCTGATACAACAGATAATCAGTCTGATGCAATAGATAACTAGTCTGTTGCAACAGATTACTCATCTGATGCACTAGATAAGTGATTTGTTTAAATTGTGTGCACTTATGTTGGATTCATAATCGGGTTCTATCCATTGTTGAAAAAACAGTAGTAACTGTGTACCTAGATGACAAATTCAAATAAAAATCATAATTTTGCTTACCAAAGTCACCTATGAAGTAATGTCAAAGTGGAAAGTGATGTAGGAAACAAAATTTGACCTAAGAAATTGGTCAGATAGCAGCAGTAGCGGTAACAACAACAACAATGGTCGACAAGAAGAAGATGAAGATGATGATAATGAAGTAGAAGATGATGAATAAAGCAGCAATAACAATGAACAACAATAATTGTGAAGAGAGAGAAAACAACAACGGATGAGAAGAGAGAGAAACGTGCCTTTTTTTCCCTCTGTTTCCTGTTATATTAACTAACATTTGAATAAAAGTGTAAATTAAAAAACTTGTGGGTTATTTTCAAACTTCTCCAACTTTCTTAATCCATAATAAAGTAATTGTCTCCTCCACTCAATAATTAAGACTTGTGTCACCTACACCTCATTTTAAAACTCTTTTGTTACCTACAGCTCAAAGCCCAAGATTAATATTGGAGATTTTCTTTTAAAATTTTAAAAATAATAATTAATATGCTAACCTCATAGGTTTCACTGGTTGCTTGTCTACTTCTCTTGGTTTACATATTTGTATTTGTATGGGAATCAAAGTAAATAGAAAAGCACGCAAATTAGGTCAGCTATCCTTTTTTCTTGGGAGAAAAATTTCACCCTAAGAAATTTATGCCCAAATATATATTTGGCAAAATGACTCAGTGGACCCCTGTACTAGGTCGATTTTGTAAGTTGGACACTTCTACTTACATGTTTGTCATCTCGACCCGTGAATCCACTAAAAAACTATATTTTAAACTCTTTGATCATTGACTTTGCCTGTGTGGCATTAAAATGCTGACTAGGACTAGGAGAGTGATTACACTCGCCTGGGGTGCGAGTGGGGGTCAATTTTTGGCCAATTTTATATTAAAATAATTTAAAAATAAAAAAAAGAATTAAAACTTTTTTTTTCAGTTTTTTAATTTAAAAATATTTTTAAAAATTAAAAAATAAAAAATTTAAAAATAAAAAATAAAAAAGCCCCCCCAACCCCACGCCCCCCCAACCCCCACCCCACCCAACTCCCGTCCCAGCCACCCCCACCCCAACCTCGTGCAATCCCCTCACCCCACCCCCAACCCCTCTCCACCCCACCCCAGCCCCATTCAGCCCCCACCCCAGCCCGTCCATCCCCTCTCCACCCCACCCCATCCTCATCCAACCCCCCTCCTCAGCCCCAACCCCACCCAGCCCCTCACCCCTTTCCCCTCCCCAACACCACCTTCAATTTTTTTTTAAAAAAAATTCTCTCAATCCAATATCTTTTTATTTTTTTTAAAATTAAAATTAAAATTTGAATCTTTTTATATTTTTGGGGATTAAGCTTGAAAAAATTTAAAGTTTTTGTCAATTTGTTAAAGCTATTCAAATTTAAAATTAGAAAATTCATTATGTTTGTATATATGAATTTATATTTAAAAATTTAAATTAGTTGGAGAAGAATTTTAATTATTTGAAACGAATTTGATATTTAATTTGTGAGCAAAAATAAATTAAATGACATTTTATAATTTAATTATTTGGATATTTAATTTTAAACATGATTATTTAAATTTTTCTACAATTTATAAAAAAAATTATTTAATTAAATTAATTTTAATATTTAATTTGTCATGTAGCATTTTAAAAATGACTTGAAATTTCATGAAATACTTGAAAATGACGTGGCACACGTGGCAGCTGGCGTGGAGGAGTGTGTTACACTCTCCCAAAATGTGTTTAAAATATTATTTTTTAGTGGGTTCAGGGGTCCAGATGACAAATATGTAAGTAGAAGTGTCCAACTTACAAAACCGACCTAGTGCAGGGGTCCACTGAGTCATTTTGCCTATATATTTTAACGAAAATTCTTAGAAAAATTCATATAATCATAAATATTAGAAAAAAATAGTGAAAAGACGATTTTGTCTTGAACAGGATTAGAATAGGGATGCGTCTGTGTATAAGCAGTGTCGTTCTAAATTTGTATTGTTTTATTGGATTTGTAGATAAAATTTGTGGTTTTTTTTGTTAGAATAGGATTAGAATAGGGTTGTGGTTGCGCATTAGCAGTGTCGGTCCAAATTTATATTGTTTTATTGGATTTGTAGTCAAATTTATATTGCTTTATTGGATTTATAATTTAAATAGAATATGCGAAAAGACGATTTTGTCTAAAGATAAGACTTTTAATAAAGGGCAAAAAGTTCAAACGTGATTTATAAGGCCCTTCATACTTTTAAGATAATAGAGATAGAGATAATACGATATGTCAAACCAACTTAATAGACAATAGTATTAGTCTTCTTAAAGAATCTTTTGGACCTTGATAATATATTCATAAAAAGCAACAAAAGGAATACTAAATAGAGTTTCTATTAAATATACTTTTTGAAGTTTAAACATATATTTACTCGTCTCCAACTTTAATAAAGTATTACCAAAAACCATACCGAACCGAAGTTTAATTTATCGAACTACCAAACTGATGTGTATAAATATGATATGTGTTATCTACTTTCAATTACCGATTACCAAATCACCGAATTCAAACTTTGAAATACTGAATGCCCACCCCTAATTGAAGTATCATAGTTTGGACATAGTAATTAATTTTAGATTATTTATCTAATTTGGAGATAGTTAATCTCAAAATTAATTATCCCATAACTTATTCCGAATTCTAACCAAACGACCCCTTACAATATACTGTTATGTCTTCTTCCTCCCAGTCCAAATAACTAAACCCTCCCTCCATTGCCACCACCACCACTCCGCCGTATCTTCCTCCATTAATTTCAGTAAGTTTCTCTTGTTCCCTCGACAATTTATGTTTGCATTTTTCTGATAATTTATGTTTGCATTTTTCTTTTGTTTTATGGAAGAAGTAGAAGTACTAGTTAATGTATTATTTTTTTATAACTGCGTTGTTCGTGCCAGCTTTCCAGCTTGTTTAACTAATTCCACGGAATAACTGTCACTCTGGTCACTGAAGCTAGTAAAAAATACTTTTTTGAATAATCGTGTAATTCAAGCTAGCTTACCTGCCTGTCCAACTAATTTTGCGGAATACCTGCCACCTAATAACAACGACACAATAAGTACTGGGTAACGTTGTTCATCGAAACTACAACAGATGAAAAGAAATCATCCATTGATAGAAGTGCTAGTAAAAAATATAGAACTTTTTGTTATAACCGCGGTATCTGGGGAAGCTTGCCGGCTTGCAGGCCTCGACTTATTCCACGGACTAACTTCTACCTAATACCAACAGCATAATACATACTAAGTAACTCTGTCCACTAAGGCTACGAGCCTAAGACAGATGAAAAGAGATCACCTAGTGATTTTGTCTTGAACCTGACACAAAATCTACCTTTGTCCCAGAACTCCCAGTCAAGATTTTGTAAAAACTTGTGGGACTCTATAGCAGAGATGATGACATTGACATATAAATTTAAGCAATGTACTGAGTAAAGATAGAAAAAACAAACAAAAAATGAAGACTTTTACCTTTGAAATTTCAGTAATTCACTTCAATGAGCTGAAGATACAATTTTGTATTTTTAAATATTTATTTTTGTGCATTTTGATTAATGGGGTGCTAAAAGGTTCTCTTCACGGTGCTAAAATGCTTTTTGTGTGTCAACAGCAAGAACAACATAGCCGGTGTAATCCCACAACGTGGGGTTTGGGGAGGGTAAAGTGTACGCAGACCATACCCCTACCATAGAGGTAGAGAGGTTGCTTCAGATAGACCATCAACTCAATAAAAAACATCTGAATTTAAGATTTTCTTGCATTCCTATGGTTGGATAATCACTAGTTGGTAAGACTAATTGCTAAGACATCTGAGTTCTATAGAATGGCTGCTGCCAATGACTCAAGTGACTTGTCTTCAGAGATGGAGGTGGATGCATTTAGACGTCTTTTCCCTTTGCTCTATCATGAGCATCATCTTCTGAAATCCGTTTGACCTGATGCCCGAAAGCTTGGAAGTGCTAGAGATACAACAATAGCACTTGGTTTGGCTAACTCAACTGATCAGTTGTTATTATATTATCTTTTCTCAGGAGTTGTCCAAACTTACATTTGTATTTTCGCTGCAGGTGCCGTTGCCTCTGCTGATGGATCAGCACTGGCAAAGATTGGCTCCACTGTAAGTGTATCCTTTGTGTGAATCACTTCTTAGTCGTTGTATAGAAGTTTCCATTCTTCACTCGAATTGCTTCTAAGTTGATTGGTTATCTTGCATCAATCGCAGACAATGCTGGCTGCCATCAAAATGGAAGTCATGACACCAATGGTGGAATGTCCAGATGAGGGATCCATAGGTAAAAAACCTCTCACGTTTCAACTCTTATTATTTCATTGCCCATATAGTTTCTGGTTATATATATGATTCTATTTTGGTTGCAGCTATCGAATTCCACATGCCTCCCATTTGTTCTCCCCTGGTTCGGCCTGGTAGGCCTGCGGATGTAGCATCAGTAATTTCAAAGCAGCTGTCAGACACTATCTTGAGGTATGTAATAATAGCTTGCAGATGCCTCAAACTTGGAGTCCTAAGTATTTGTCATCATCTAATTCGTTATGCGGACTTTTTTTTTTTTTTTTAACTGAACATGTTATATGGTAGTTCTTGTTTTGTTTTTATAATTTTCCGTACGTCTGAGAATCTAATACAACACGACAAGTTATATTTAAGGTCCAACTAGGCCACTTATAGCCCTACAGCAAACATCACACTCTAATCAGGAAAATACTCTTGCTTCAGGAATCTTGTGTGTGTTTCCAGACTTCGTAGGGGTTACAATTTATTGATAAATGAATAGTAGCAGCTTTCATTACCTGAAAAAGGTTCCGAAAGAACTTTACATCGCAAGAGTGAAGGTTTCTTCTCTCTGGCTACTATTACAGTATTACTGGATAAACCAGAAGCAGTTTCTAGAAGAGCTTTATGTTACAAGGGAGAGTATTCTTCTTCTTCTTTCTCCCATGAGAATAACCTTGCATGAATCCTGCTCTCGCCAGAAGTTTGAAACTATCATTGAATCAACCATACCTCAATCCCTCTAGTTGGTGGTCGGCCATATGAAAAATCTGAATCCATTCTCGCTGTTTGGGACATAATCACATCTGTTAATGCCCCTCCTACGAAAATATTCCTACCAAGAAGCATCTCCAGTTGTTGAGAAAGTCTTAACTTTTCTATTATTTTTGTAAGGGTTGAAATAAAAGAGAGATACGTTATTGTTAGTTTTGTTTTCCCTTCCCTTTGTAGCCATGTCCTTCCTCTTGAAGACATTAATGAAGTAAATGAAATTATGCTCTTTCTAATAGCTAAGTTTTAGATGAGATGATCACACATTTCAACCACATCTTCTTCATATTTTTTTTTTTAACTTTCTGAGAAGGATGCCTCTACTATCTCCTTAATGATCTATGGAAATGTTTGCAGTTCTGGCATGATTGACTTAAAAGAGTTGTGCTTGGTTGGAGGAAAAGCTGCATGGATGGCCTATCTGGTAAGTGCTAACGAATATGAAGATCTTGTCTTCTTGCATTTTTTCCATGGTAGGAAAAGGAAAAGTTTGTTCCTTAATGGCAGAGGTGGGTGCAAATTGAAAAAAAAAAAAGTTTGTTCCTTAATTGTATGTTAATTGAAGAGTTAAATCGCCAGAATATGAAACTATGGAATCCTTGGCAATTTCTAGGTTACCATTTATGTTGATCTGGACAAATACATTTTTCCCTTATTCACATGTTGTTGGTATTTATTCCTATCGTCATATAATATTTACAGGACATATACTGTTTGGATGCTGATGGTGCCCTGTTTGACGCTGCATTACTATCTGCAGTTGCTGCCTTTTCGCATTGTAAGTTTGCTATCGCTTGATTGTGACATTGGAAATGGACCGCATGTTAAGATAAAGTTTCGCAAATAAGGTTTTCGATACAATGGTGAACAAGGGTATGAGTTCTCTTTATGATGGTAGAAAGTATCTTATATTATCAACAGATAGCGGAAAATACAAGCTTCGCCAACAAGTAATAAGATGAAATGAAAGAGGGCCAGCTGTCCCTGCAAGTTCCTAGGGCTATTAGCTACCATGTTAAAGGAGCAATGATGTCCAATCTCTGCAACAATCTGGCCGGTATATGTCATGTAATAAACCTTAAATGAAGGCCAGTCATGAAGAGAATAGAAAGAAAGAGAGGAAGAGTGCACATGTTAGGTGCAGTCATGTGATTTTATTTTAATATTATTGAGGTCGCAACCTTCCCAGGAGGTCAATTGCTCCTTTTTTGGGATGAGGGGACGGTGCTTTTCCTCTTAAATGTTCAATATTGTCTGCACTGAGTTATGTATAGCTATACATGATTAATTTTGAAAACTTGATTCTTAAGTGTTCATGTAATTTTACAAATAAACTGGATTTCTTGCAGTGAACATTCCAGTAGTGTCTTTGAATGATGATGGGCAAATAGTTCTCGTTTCTGCGGACACTGTCCAATTGAAATTGGAGAAGGAGCCTGTGAATAAAGAGAAAAGAAAACTCAAATTGAACTCTCCACCATTCTCCTTAACATGCATACTTAACAAGACCTACATCCTCGCAGATCCTACAGCGGAGGAAGAATCCATAATGGAAACAGTTGTAACTGTGGTATTGGATTCGTCTTACCAGCTTGTTTCACTTTATAAACCAGGTGGACCAGTTCTTGGCCATACATCTGTTATCCAGGTTAGTTTGCATCATAATCTTAATGCTTACCTAAATGAGCAGCAAGGTTTCTTCTTCTTTTCTTTTCTTTATAAGGCACATTTGAGACAAACATTGAAGTAATTTTTTGTTCAGCTTTGTATTAAAATTGCAGAAATAATGCTATTTTCCTATGTTGTGTGATAGTTTCAAGAAAACGCTATGGATTGTTACTTTGATATGTCACTCATTATGAATACAGTAGGACAGATCTATGTTGTCACTCATTAAGATTGCAAAAATGGCATAGGGTGCGTGTCGGATCCTTCAAAAGTATTGCTATTTTGGAGGATCCAACAGGGGTGCGGCAACATTTTTGGAGAGTCCGAGAAACTTAGGGATAGATAAGGGAGGATTTATTCCTTTTTCTTTGTCTCCCAACACCCCTCCTCCATAGTTTTATTTCGGAAACTTTTGGAGTTGTGGTTTCGGATGGGGGAATCACGGAGTGGATGGGTAAAGTATCCAAATTCATGTCCTTTGTCCTCTATCTCCTAGCTTCTCTCTGTATACCGGACGAATAGTAAGTTTGGCCGCTTTGACTGATAGTTGATAGATAATAAGGGATTTTGCCCATTTTAGGCGCTTTGTACCTTTTCTCTTTTTTATCATGAGTAGTCAGTCACCAATAATAGATTGTAATGGAATGGGAGTTTGGTTTCACATATTGTTTTGCATCTGAATTACACCGTATAAGTTAACTGAATAGTGGATTTGGAAGTGCTTCGATAAAATAAGTTTCTCCATAACCATGGGCCTGAAATGGTTTTCTGGCGACGTGCTTCAAAAGGTGATCAAACCCACTAACGCGACATCATTAGGAGGTAGAGTTTCAGTTTGTTTCTCAAGTGAAAGTATAAACGAAAGAAACATAGTAAACATTACCATAGGAGGTAGGACTTGAGGCAAAGTAAAGATACTCAAAACACGGTGAACACCTCCAACTCCAGTTGCGTGGTTGGTAATACAAGTTACCAAGAGCGCAAAGTGGGGAGGTTGCATGTTAACAAACTTGCATAGTGTTACATATGTAGCTGATCTGCATGAAGTTAGCAACTGATCTGAGAGACGCTTTAACTAGGCCTTTTGCTCTTCTAATGTAAAAGGTAGCCAGCCATTCGTCAAGGCCCAGGAATCCGCTGGACATCTCATTGGCAGGATTTGATACCCGCATCCGATAGTTATACATCTTGAAAGATTACATATGTAACTGATCTGCATGAAGTTAGCAATTGATATTGGAGACACATTTTAACTTGCATTCCATAGTTCCTTATTGATCGTGCACTATCTACAGGGCTTCCCCAAAATATTCCAGTAACTATTAGTTCAAAAGATCATATCTTGACCGCTTTTTTACAAGAAATGTTTGTTATATTTTCAGGATTGCGTCGCGCTAGCAAGGCACAGAGTGAAAGAGCTTCAGAATGTCTTGACTGAAGCAGTTTCTGATATGGAGATAGACTAAAGGAGATTTTCCTTCCACCATAGCATTCAACAGACAGCTGGTTTTGTTTAAGCCATGGCTGCAAGTTCAATTTTGGTTAGCCATTTCTCAAGTGGGAAATGCATATTGTTTCTTTAACATATTAGTAACATTTTTTCTATCAGTTAATATAACATATTGTTTGTTATTTGTTAGTTTTCTTAGTTGTTTCATTTCTATCATTGGCCTCAAGAGTCAAAGTTATATTGGACATTTTATTTCATAATAGACAAAATGACTAAGAGAACATTACTATTTCGAACCCATACATTCAAAAATCCAATCCGTTCAATGCTAAGAATCTTACAAATTGAAATACGTAAAGTTTAAATTATGAATTCGCCTGTGTCTCACATAGTAAACATGTATAAAACATGTAGCAACAAGCAGGACCAACAAGAAAATACAATAATCAAGAATTAACTGATTGAAATAGAGATCTTGGAATGCAAAAATACGAGACTAAAACTTCTACTCCGGGAATGGGAAAGCTAACACTCGACTATTACCAAACTACTATCCTAATCTGTATCTTTACCTAAACATAGAAAAGTGCCTAAAAGCACCTAAAATAAACCAGTTCAATGGCTCTTAATCAACCAGCAACGCATCAAACACATCATTAAGGAAGTTAGTGAACAGCAAGAGTAACATCCGGAATTGTATGTAAATTGCATCAAAAGTAACTGAAACTAGGAATTCGAGAGAACCAAGCATGAATCCTCCGTGAGGACTAAAATCCATCAGTGCGGTGGATTTTTAGCTAAGTCTACTTGCTCCTGAGATAACCATAATTGCATAAAACAGAAGATAAACGAATAAAGGGCCATAATTGCATAAAACAGAAGATAAACGAATAAAGGGCTGCAGCCTTATGAACAACACGCCATGGGTCGTCCAGAAAGTACTTGTGTAACGGCCATACGAAACAGCGCCGAGAATACTTATCAATCTCCTTTTTAATATTTTGGAAAATGGTGAAGTTATGCACACCATGTGTGTTTATGTCATTGAACACAGATGTAATTTCTTCACCGCTTCCGATCCTGCTGATGATTACCCTGTGTTGGAGCAGCTCTTGGACATCTTCCGGACTCTTGATGATTAAATTAAAATAACTTGAAACATCCGCATATATCGGTTTTGTTACCCGGACACAATTCGTATGCTATTAAATTAGCATACAACACCTTACTGCAGCTGCAAATAAGCAAAGTCGGTACTCGAAGGAACCATGCGGGATAATCGGTAGCTTAGGGTTTCTTTCCATATACACGTCCATTGGAACAAGACGAGAGCTTGAGCGAACGTAAATACCCTTACTGTTCAACGCCGTAGCTGATGGAAATGCCTCCAAAAGTGTTCTGTTATTTGTGGTGTCAAATAGAATATGAAAATCCCCAGTAAATTGTCGGTTGAAAAAATTCGACAAAATGCAATGGTTGTTCATTGTACATTTCCGGCTCTCGTTGGTGCCTTAGCTTCGAAAACAACAAATAATCACCGAAATTGCAAGGCATTACGTTTTTTTGTTGTTCTCCATCCCTTAGTGTAAACATTAACTGGAGTATGAAGTACGGGATTTGATTTTCCATCAAAACCAAATCCCGGCTCGTTTTGGACACCACAAATAATCCTAACTGCTCTTTTGCAGCAACAGCCTTCTCTGAGTCGTCACTCAATGTTATTTCCATATGGTTGAGAATGAAGCATGCATCATTCGAGCAAACTCATCATCATTAACTACTGCTAGAATGTTGTCGAACAACAATTCCTCCTCTAAACCAGTTCCGACGATGAATAATTTCAAAGCCGTAGATTTGAAATCCTCAACAAATTGAAGATTAGGCTTTCCGTGGTGAAGTGAAATGGGCCGATGGACACCACTATAGATAGGATCATATTGATATTGATTTTCATTTTTATTCTCTTCTCTGATGAAAAGTGGAATTCTTTTCTGCATTTTGATGGATGGACCGTGGTAAAAATTCTTCATTTTTTTAATAAAAGATTTATTTGAAAAAGAGAATATAATTGATATATCTTTTTTCATTATTCTGAAATATCATTTATTTAAAAACAAAATAAAAAGGTTAGATAAATATCTTTCCCACGTGACATTGCTTAATTTTCTTTCTCTATCTTTCCCTTACTTGGTTTCTTTCTTTCTTTCTTTCTTTTTTTTTTTTTTTTTGGTAGACGGTTAAAGGTTTCTTTCATCTACTACAATCTTGCTTTGTTTTTGTTTTTTTCTAAAGGAAATAATTAGTATGATTATTTTATAAGACAAAAAGAAAAATATTTAGGTTAAATTGTTAAGAAAAAATTATTTAGCCTACGTATCAATTTAAGTGTCTTATTATTTCTCTTATAAATAACAATAATCTATTATAAAGGTAAATTGGAAACAGCTTTACAATCTCTTTTTTTTTTTAAATTATTTTTGTTCCATTTTGATTTTCCTCTTAAACTGATAAATTTGTCCTTGGGGTTTAGTGACTTACATTTTTACAATGTTTATTTTTCTTTTATCCAAAAAGTTAAAGTTAGTGAACATTGTAAAATCGAAAAAGTGAAAAATATATTTTCAAATTATTATAAATGATATGTATATATATTTTTCATCATACTTTGTAATGAAATGGTACGTATATGTCCCTCGCACAAACGGTAGGGGCATACGTGTACCCAAAATATAATGGAGGATATATAAGTATTATTTATCATAGTTCAAAGATATTTTTGTTCTTTTTTTTTTTTAACTTTTATCTCAAATAATTAATTCAAATTCATTATCCGACCCAATAAACCCATCAAACTCGATTTCAAACCAACTCAATCTGACCTCTATTTTTTGCTTTAAACCCGATACTCCATTTGTTTTCTCTTAAACGTAAACTCCATTAAATTGCAGTGATTGATCGTTGCAGCTAGTTGGTGTTTATTGATTGGAGAGGGTGAAGATTAGATCGGAGGTTGCCGGAGCTAGGGTGCAGCGATGCTTCGCTGGTTGATGTTTTCGATTCAACGGATACGGTGGACTATTGTAATACCCCGCATGTTTCTAAGCTAGGAGACGAACAATTTTTCCTACATATGAAATCTCCTATCCTGTGATTCATACTTGAGTACATGACTTACAATGAGTATACTAGCGATAAGATAGCTTATGATGCGTTAAGCATGTTCATATGAGTCACTTAAGGTAATACAAGCTAAGAGTTTTTGAATCCATCAAGTTTTAGTGTTCGATTTTGTAAGGGTCATATTTGAACAAGTATAACTCGATGTTAATGTGGTATTTCTGCATATTTCTACCCACCAAATTATAGAGAATCGAATTAGCTTTCCAACGATACCAATTTCATCAAAATCCGACACCCGAGCTAGGAGTTATGGCTTTGCGAAGTAGAGTGTGGCGCCTAACCAATCGCACATGGCCACTGGAAAGCATATGCGGTGCCTATGTAGATATAGGCGATATCATATGCGGTGCCTATGTAAATATAGGCGATATCATATGCGGCGCCTATGTATGATTTCAGCCATAAAAACACTTAGTTTTTGAGTTATTTTGAGGGTAGTAAAGTCTTTTAACACTCCTTACATGTCCCTAAACCTAACCTCACGAAATTTATAGCTTCTAAACACATTACAACCCTATTAACATCTCAAAGTTCATTATCCAAGAGCACCATAGGAGAAAAACAACTAGGGTTGCATAGTTAAGCTTGAAGATCCAATTTCAAGGAAATTCCTCCGTCAATCATCAAGAATCTTTCTTTTAAGGTATGCGTGAGTTGATTCATGGACTGCTTTCGTCCATGAAGCTCAAGAACCATCTTCTAAATTATGTATTATGATGTTTATGTTGTTGGTGGTTGATGTTCATGTGGTTGTTGTTTGATGATGCCTAAGATGGGATCTTTGTATGTTTTGTGTGAGGATATGGTGGTATTTAATGTATAAATATGTGAAATTGGTGGTTGAATATTTGTAATCTTGATGAATCCACCTATGCCTAAGATGTGCATGTAAGGTGTTTGTGAAAATACCTAAGGGAATAGAAATCATGCTTTTATGACATAATAAGTCCTAAATGACTATTCCATGTTCTAAGTTTATGTTCAACGTGATCCCCATGCTATTGTCTTGAATTGAAGATGTTGTATGAGATGCTCATGATATTGTTGTGATATGGAATGACCATATTATTGAAGCCATGCAAGTATATATATGTTGTGTGCATTCCCGATCATGTGATAGTTTGTTGAGAATCATTCTTATTATGAAATCCTTACTTATGATATTGTGAATTATGGACTCTACTCTTATGATCAGGTCAGTCATTGTAGACACCTAATTTCGTCCCTCCCCAATATCGTTTTTACCTATTGTTTACCCTATCCTATCGTGTACCCTCACCCGTGTGATAATCCCTCCACAAAATGACAAAAATAACAACCCCTAACTAATTTTGTTTTATCCTAATATTCTAACAACCCACCCAATAAAAAAACAACACATAATCCTTATCTCATCCAACCAAAAAGAAACACCTCACACCCTACCCCCTACCCCACGTAACCCCACCTACCTCACCACTACCCCACCCTCACCTCAATATATATACACATACTCTCACAAAAAAAAGATCAGGAACCAAAAAGGAAAAAAGGAGGATCGGTATATACAAAAAAGAGAAAGAAGGAAAAAGACCGAAACTCTCTCCTTCTCACTCTAGACTCTCACTCTCTCTCTCAACAAACTTCGCCGACAACCATCCATGTCTCGCCGTCTCTGGCGAGAATTCGACCAGCAAACCAGCGTTGCTACCATCATTGCACCGCCTTCCACCCGAGAAACCAGCTAGCACGCCATCCCTCTCTGCTTTAGCTTCTTCGACCGTCTCCGCCGCCACCACTTCCAATCGGTCGACCATCGTTCTGCCGAAATCACCACCGGAAATAACCTGTCAGTAAGGCGAACTCACGGGAAAACCAATTCTGACCCCTGAGCTCTCGAAACCGGCGACCAAAGACCTCAACACCGACCAACTTTGCCTATTCAAGCGGGTCCCAACTCCGTTTCCAACAAACAGTCGGTGAGCCTTCACCGGAAACTCCATCCCAGTCAAAAAATATATCCACAACCGATGTTGGTTGATTTTCCAGCAGCGAATCACCGTCGAGCAGTTCGCAAATCTTGTTCGAAGACTGTTTTGGTTTCGTGGCTGAGTTGATCCATGATCGTATGATTCCTATTAAGATTCTATCCGTGGATTATCGGGTTATAAAGTCAAGATTCGTTGAGCCCGTGAAGCGGTTTCAGTCGATCAATCCGATTTGAAATAAAATTGAGGTCCAAATTCTTCAACTATATCTCTTTTCATTTTTGTCTGTGATGTCATTGATTCGTGTTTGAGTTTGATAGTTATTTTGTGATTGTGTGTTTGAGCTTCTTTAATTACTGAAGTTTGATTGGTTGATTTAATTGAGACTTATTTAATCATGTTGGTTGAAACAAATTTGGGGACGAAAATAAAAAATTAATAAAAGTGAATATTACAATATTTTTTATACTTGTTGGTGATGAATGCATGTTGTTTTGGTTGGTGATATAGTTGTTATTTTGATATTGACTCGTTGTTTAATGTCGTTGAAAAGTGATGGTGGGTCGTTGAAATAGAAATGGTGAATTTGGGTTGATTAAAGACTTTTGGTTTAATTTGGTTTAAATATAAATATGGTTGAAATGGACTTGGGGGCGAGAATTAAAATTTGGTATAATTGGTGATTTGGATTAGTTTGATTCATTGTGTGTTTGACTCGAAATGAACGTTAATTGAACTTGGTAGTATCTTGATACGACAATTGGTTTAGGCGAACATAGTTTGGGTAGGCAAAATTTAGGATGTGTGGCTTCGGTTGAACGTTGGAAATTCTGTGGAGTGTTTGAAATTTTGTTGAATAGTTTTTTTTTCCGCACTAAAAATGTATTCATTTGGCCAGGGGATTCCCCGAGGTATCTGTATATATTTATTCACCTGGGAATGCCCCGAGGTATCTTGTACCCGGAGGATGTTCGTGATGAAGGCCCGAGGCATCGGGTAGAGCATTAGTCTAGAATTAATTTAGAATAGGATTTATTTTTATGCATTTTTCTATTTTTGGGACTGTATAATTGGACTGGAAACTAATTTTAGATTTGTTTTGTTTCATGTGTTTGATGGATTGTTTTATATGTTTTTGTGTGGTTTATACATTTGTAATGCCAAACTAGTCGATACCCTCCACCAAGCGACTGTGGTCAAACCACGGGATCGAGGGGTGCCTAACACCTTCCCCTTGGTCAACAAAATTCCTTAACCGGAACCTCTGTTCGCAAAACCAATTTCAGAGTCAAATGGTTTCGAAAAGGATTTTCTAAAGGTGACTTGGCACACCGGATTATGCCAAGTGGCGACTCTAAATAAAAAATGTAAATAATTCTTTTTCCGAAACAAATTTTCATTCTTGTCACTTAAATAATAAAACTCTTTCGAACTTTTAAACGAATTTTGAGTACGTAAAAAAGGGGTGTGACAGCTTTTGGCGACTCTGCTGGGGATTTTTTCAGAATTCGAGCTTATTTTTTGAGTCGTATCGGCTTTGTTTGGCATTACGAGTGTATAAGAATTGTTTGTGATTATTGTTTGTGTTATTGTTTCCACTTTTGTGTGTTTTCGTGCTCTTTGTTTATAGTATTTAAACTATGTGTTACCGCTTTATATCTGTCATCATGAGTCCGCCCCCCGGCCTTCTTTCTACAACAAGTCCGTAGTACACGTGTTGTACACAACCTCTAGTTGAGTCACCCTTATTTTAGGGGGGGGGGGCGTCGGTGTTATGGAGTAGGTGGAAAGCAAAGCAGTCACTATCGACCATACGCTCCCCCGAACAGCCTTGTTAGTGAACCACAACGTAGGTCAGCCTTTAGGTCATGCTTATGTGCATCATGCGGAGAACTAGCGGGACCCACATGGCTCTTTGTAGGAGACTCACCTCTAAAGCATCCCTACGTGCTAACTGTTGCATCTTTAAGGGTAACGCGGTCATTTGACGGACTGATTTGAAAAAAAATATTTGTTAGGAGTAAGGTGCGTAGGTAAAAAACGAAAAAAAAAAAAAAAAAAAAATAGAAAAAGTGAGTCGAAAAGAATGAATCAAAAGGAAGGTCGTAGATTATTTTAGAATTCTTTATGGCTTTTGTTCTTCACGATCCAAAAACTCAAAAAGATTTTTTTATGTTTTGCATTTGTCTTCTTAAAATACCGTAGCTCAAAAAAAAAAGAAAAAAAAAAGAGGTTTTGTTTGTCTTTTCTACTTATTTGTCAAAAGCAAAAATACCAAAAAGATTTTTATAATTGATGGTGTCAGTCTTAGTTAAAGTGTCTAGTTGAATCCAAAAAGGTTTTATTCGTTTGTTTTTTGTTGTGTCTCTTAAGTTATGGTCAATTTATTAGTTAATCGTTAATTGTCCAATCTGGATGAACTACGCACCCCTGATTCTCCTCTCTCGGGAGTGAGATACGTAGACAACCTATTGTGGGTTCGGGGATCTTATTTAAAAATCCAAAAAAAAATTCTTCACTTTTCATCTAGAGTAGGTCTTTCATACATGTCTTGAAAATAAAAATACAAAAAAAAATCCTTAATAGTCGTAGGTTTTATTTTTGGTTGATCTTATTTAAAAAATCCAAAAAGATTTTTTTTCTTCACTCTTCATTTATAGTAGGTGTCACATACATCTTAAAAGAAAACCACAAAAAGATTTTTCTTTAATAGGTTCGAGTTTTATTTTCGCATGAAATTCAAAACTGAAAACCCAAAAAGATTTCTTTGGTAATCATAGAAATTCACTTTATAGAGGGGTGTTTAAACCTGAAAAAATACAAAAAGATTATCGTCAATTCTTTTGACAAATTGTTATTTTCTTTTCTTCTTAAAGTTTCAAGAAAAAGAAAAAAGAAAAAATAGTTTAATTTGGCCATTTTGGCAAGACTACCCGAACTACGCAAGATCTGATTCATGTACAACATGATACGTAGGCAACCTACTTTTGGGTTCGATCTAATCATTTTATTTTGTTGTTTTTCATTATTTTAAGGAAAAACAAAAGCCATAAAGAATGATAAAATAAAAGTAGATAACGTGAGAAAAAAGAACAGAGAATGATACGAAGAAAAGAGAGACAAAAAAAAAAAAATAATAATAATAATAGGTGTAGATAAAAAAAAAGTGTAGACAAAAATTAGGATGATGTTAAAATGACCTCGCTACCCTCAAAAGCTGGTAGAAATGAACATGAATTTAGGACAATTTTACCAATGTGATTCCCATGCTTGTTGTGTGCCCTAATCCTAACGGATTTCGTCTTTGATGAGCATGTTCTTTCAGATAACAGTGGTAGGTTTGCAGCACTCTGGCTAGTCACCCATACTTCACTAGATCCAAAGCAAAGCTCGCCATGGCTAGCAGGGAGATTGAAAATTCGCTCATTGACCCGGATCAGGATCACAGGGAAGAAAGTTCTGAACACAATGAAGAGGTAGTAAGGCTCAGGCAACAATTGATAGATTTACACCAGGTATGGGCCAGCGGAATGCCTCCTCCTCCGCTCCCTGAAGGTCTTGGGAATATCTCTAACTGCCCACCGCTCTCTCAGGCACAATTCTCTGCTCCTACTGAGTCACCTGAGTATGCGCCAGGATTCACTCCGCAACATTATTATCCTGGCAGTTCTGGTGTGCCCTTGGCAGCTCCTCAATCAAGACCTGCTGCTCAGCCAGCGCCACCGACCACACCGGTATTCGTGGCTTCGCCGCCAAAGAAAACTCCCATATATGTTGTGCGTCCCGGAATGAGGCTTCCTAGGTCTGCCAGTGAGCCAGTACTGAAGGTTCCAGATAATCAGTATTATGCCCCGGAGCCTACCTTGCAAATGAATGAACCGTATGGGTACACTCAACCGCCTGCATTTCCATTTGATACGGAGAAACCTGTCGCAGCAGAGGAACAGGATATCATAGCCCGGAAATTGAAAAGTTTAGAACAAGCTATGAGGAATTTGCAAGGAATCGGAGATTATAGAAGTGTTTCCTATAAAGATCTGTGCATGTTCCCAGACATCAACCTGCCCCCCAATTTTAAGATGCCTAAGTTCGAGAAGTATGCAGGACACGGTGATCCCGTTGCACACTTGATATGTTATTGCAACCAGTTGAGGGTTGCTGGAGGAAAGGAAGAACTGCTCATGGCCTTCTTTGGCGAGAGTCTTTCAGATCTGGCCTCAGAATGGTTCATCGATCGAGATATCGATAAATGTAACAGCTGGGATGATTTGGCTTCTGAATTTGTTCAACATTTTCAGTACAACATTGACTTAATTCCGGACGAAAAATCCTTGGTCAACATGAAGAAAAAAAGCACTGAAGGTTTTAGGGAATACGCGATAAGATGGCGTGAACAGGACGCTAGGGTAAAGCCTCCAATGAAAGAAAGTAAGTTGGTAGAAGTTTTCATTCAGGCGTAGGATAAGACCTATTTTCAGCATTTACTTTCGGCAATGGGAAAATCTTTTATGGAAGTCCTCAAGATGGGGGAGATGATAGAGGACGGAATTAAGACCGGCTGAATGGTGAGTTTAGCCGCATTAAAAGCCACCACACAAGCGATTCAAGGTGGATCTGGCGCATTTGGAGGTAAAAAGAAGAAAGAGGACATAACGACTGTTGTAGCTGGAACCCATTCCTATCCCAAAAGACCACCTCGCCCCTATCCCCAATCCCAAGCCCAAGTCTACGCCCAAGCTCCATATATTCCTCCCCACCATTACTACCCTCCACAAAACCCTTTATATTCCATTCCACCACCCCCTTACCCAGTATATAGCGCGCAACAATATGCCCAAACCCCTTCTTACCCGCAGTGGCGCGCGCAAGCTCAACAAAATCGTCAATTCGCTCCACCAAATTACCAAAACCCTTCCAGACCCAGTTTTCAACCTAGGCCCGAGTATATGAAAGAGAAGGCGGTCAAAAATCAATTCACACCTCTTGGGGAGTCATATGCTAGTTTGTTTGATAGGTTGAGAAAGTTGAAGGTTTTAAGCCCAATTCAAGGAAGGCTTTCAAATCCACCGCCGAGGAATCTCAATTATTCTTTAAGGTGTGCGTACTGTTCTGATATGCCCGGCCATGATATCGAGAAATGCTGGCATTTAAAGAGAGCTGTCCAAGATTTAATTGACACAAATCAGATGCTGGTCCAGGCCCCGGAAGGCCCAAACATTAACCAGAATCCATTGCCAACCCATGCTGAAGCCAATATATTAGAATTGATATATTACGGGAAGGAGTCTTCGAGGGGTTATAAGCCTATTGTCAAGATACATACCATTGAGGAGAAATCGGTGAATGTAGCGGAGTCTTTAAAAGCAATGTCATTGAGCCAGGAAGGAATGAGAGAAGATAAAGCCCAAGAAAGTACAAAGAAACCTCTGATCACAGTACAGGGCGCCAGAAGGTATGTTGATTCAAGTCAGGATAAACCTAAGTTGACGGTGGTGGGAGCTCTGAGTCAGCCTATCTTGACGGTGAAAGGAGCACTGGCAGCGCCTATTGTCCTCAAACCGGTGACCCAACCTCCGATAGTTGATACGAAAAGGATTCCCTGGAATTATGGGCGGACCGTGATGACCTATCATGGGAAAAAGTAGTGGAAAATGTAGATGAGGTAGGGGGTTTGACTAGGTCAGGAAGATGTTTCGTGCCTGAAAGCTTAAGAAAGTCCAAGCCAACGGTGAGTGGACCGTCATCTATCAAAAAGCCTATCACCGAAGAAGAAGCCGAAGAATTTTTGAAAAAGATAAAATTGCCAGAGTATTCAATATTAGACCAGCTGAAGAAAACCGCTGCTCAAATTTCCCTTTTATCTTTGTTGTTGCACTCCAAGGAGCATCGTGATGTTTTACTGAAGGTATTAAATGAAGCATATGTTTCAAGGGAGATTACAATCAACCAGCTTGAGAAAATGGTTGGAAAAATCTTTGAGGTCAATCGGATCAGCTTTTCTGATGATGAATTGCCTGTTGAAGGTACAGGGCATAACCGGGGCCTTTACATTACAGTGAAGTGTGAAGATTTCTATGTCACTCATGTTATGATTGATGGAGGTTCAGGTGCAAATATTTTCCCTATTTCTACTTTTCAAAAGCTGAATATTGGTGTTGAGAGGATCAGACCCAACAATGTATGTGTCAGGGCTTTCGATGGTGCAAAATCAAATTCCATTGGCGAAATAGCACTAGTGTTGACCATAGGGCCTGTTGAGTTCGCCATAGAGTTTCAAGTATTGAATGTAGACTCTTCTTACAATCTGTTGTTGGGAAGGTTGTGGATCCACAAGGCCAAGGCGATTGCATCTACACTGCACCAAATGATTAAGTTTGAACATGACAGGCAAGAAGTAGTTATTCATGGTGAAGGAGATTTGTCAGCCTACGAAGATTCTCCCTTGTCTATTATTGAAGCAAATAACGTAGAGGAGACATTCGTCTATCAAATTTTTGATACAGTGCCAGTGAATCATATCCTTGAATGGCAGGCTATACCGGGATCGCAATTGTCTTCTGCTTCTATCATGATGGTGAGTGAACTCTGGTAATACGGATTTGAGTCAGGAAAGGGTTTGGGAGCGTCTCTGCACGGTATAGTTCATCCCATATGTTCGAGTGAGAACGTAGGCACGTTTGGTCTGGGATTTGAGCCTACAGCTGAAGATCTGAAGAAAGCCAAGGGAAGAAAAAAGGAAATATAGTCACTCCCTCACCCAATGCCACTACTCAGGGAATCATTTGTTAAGAGCGGTGTCACGAAGCATGTTGAATTTAAGGTTGAATTGGTTGATGACTTCCAGAACCTTTGTATTGAAGTTGATATGGTCGAAGCAGGAGAAGGTACCAGTATGGCAGACGTGCAATTCATAGGTCCAGCTGTCCGGCTTAATAATTGGGAAGTCACTCCTCTCCCCGTCAGGAGGGAGTTTTGGTAGTTTATTTTGTTTTTCTTTCTGTTTATCCGAGTTATTTCAGGGTTGTAATTCGGATTTTAGTTTGTTTATGTTATGTTGGAATCTGTGTTTAAACCCTTCTATCTTTTTATTTAATGAAATGTAATGTCCCTTTTGTTTTGTGTCTAATATATTTTGTTTTTCTTTTCTTACACAGTTCTCTTTATGTTGATTCTAATGACATGACATGCATGCGGAATTTTTAGCCTGATCTTAAAATCCAAACTAATCAAGATGTAATGAAGCAGGATGGAGAATATGATGAAGAAGAAGCACTAGAAGAAATAAGCAAAGAGTTGGAACAGTTTGAAGACAAACTGAATCCTAATTTGAATTAGACTGAGCCAATAAATCTAGGGGATCAAGAAGATGTTAGGGAAACTAAAATCAGTGTACATGCTTTTCCACAGCTAAAAGAGGGAATGATTCAAGCATTAATTGATTATAAGGATGTTTTTGCATGGTTTTATGATGATATACCCGGTTTAAGCATTGAATTAGTGGCTCATAAGTTGCCAACTAATCCCGTGTTCCCCCTGTCAAACAGAAGTTGAGAAAGTTTAAACCGATGTAAGTATTAAAATCAAAGAGGAAATCATGAAACAACTTGAAGCCAAAGTAATTCGAGTGTCTCGTTATCCCATGTGGTTATCCAATATTGTTCCCGTACCAAAAAAAGATGGCAAAATTCGAGTGTGTGTTAATTACCGTGATTTGAACAGAGCAAGTCCGAAAGATGATTTTCCACTGCCCAACATCCACATTTTGTTAGACAACTGTGCTAAACACAAGGTTGCCTCTTTTGTGGATTGCTATGTCGGATATCACCAGATCATTATGGATGATGAAGACGCGGAGAAGACATCTTTTATCACACCATGGGGAACTTATTATTATCGAGTGATGCCGTTCGGTTTGAAGAATGCTGGAGCAACATACATGAGAGCCATGACCACTATGTTTCATGATATGATGCATAAGGAGATTGAGGTCTACGTGGATGATGTGATTATTAAGTCAAAAAGTCAGGCAGACCATGTTAAAGATTTAAGAAAGTTCTTTGAAAGTCTTCGCAGGTATAATCTCAAACTCAACCCGGCAAAATGTGTATTTGGAGTTCCATCTGGAAAGTTGTTGGGGTTTGTGGTCAGCCGTCGGGGAATTGAATTGGATCCCTCGAAAATCAAAGCCATTCAGGATTTGCCCCCGCCCAAGAATAGGACGGAGGTGATGAGTTTGCTTGGTAGACTGAACTACATTAGCAGGTTTATTGCTCAACTCACAACCACTTGTGAGCCCATATTTAAGTTGTTGAAAAAGAGTGTTGCGGTAAAATGGACTGAAGAATGTCAGGAAGCGTTTGATCGAATCAAGAGATATTTGTCAAATCCGCCCGTGTTGGTACCCCCGGAGCCTGGTAGGCCTTTGATCTTATATTTATCAGTCATGGAAAATTCTTTCGGTTGTATCCTGGGTCAACATGATGTCACAGGCAAAAAGGAGCAGGCTATTTATTATCTTAGCAAGAAGTTCACCGCATATGAGGCCAGGTATACTCTTCTTGAAAGGATGTGTTGTGCCCTAACTTAGATAGCACAGAAGTTGAAGCACTATCTCTCATCCTATACTACTTATCTCATCTCCCGCCTGGATCCTTTGAAGTATATCTTTCAGAAGCCTATGCCGACAGGTCGATTGGCAAAGTGACAAATATTGCTTACCGAGTTCGACATTGTATATATGACTCGGACCACCATGAAAGCCCAAGCCTTGGCAGATCATCTTGCTGAGAATCCCATCGATGAAGAATACGAGCCATTAAAGACATATTTTCCTGATGAAGAAGTGTCGTGTGTCGATGAAGTCGTTATAGATACTGATCCAGGTTGGAGGTTATTTTTCGATGGAGCTGTCAATATGAAAGGAGTCGGAATAGGTGCGGTTCTTATCTCTGAATCGGGACAACATTTCCCGGTAACAACACAACTTCGATTCTACTGTACTAACAATATGGCAGAGTATGAAGCCTGCATTCTTGGTTTGAGGTTAGCTGTTGATATGGGAGTCCAAGAATTATTGGTGTTGGGAGATTCAGATTTTCTCGTCCATCAAATTCAAGGTGATTGGGAGACTCGAGATTTGAAGCTCATCCCGTATCGACAATGCTTGCAGGAGCTATGTCAACGGTTTGTGTTAGTAAAATTTAGGCATATTCCAAGGATTCGTAATGAAATTGCTGATGCTTTAGCCACTCTGTCTTCAATGCTCCAACATCCTGACAAAGCCTACAACGATCCAGTGCATATACAGAGTCGTGATCAGCATGCTTAATGTAATGCGGTTGAAGAAGAGCTCGATGGAGAACCTTGGTTCTTGGATATCAAGCGGTACATTCAGTCAGGAGAATACCCAGCATATGCCACCAATGATCAAAAGAGGACTGTTAGGCGTTTGGCTAGTGGATTATTCTTAAGTGGGGGAGTCTTGTATAAGAGGACCCCAGATCTGGGACTTTCAAGGTGTGTAGATGCAAAAGAAGCCTCGACAATCATGGTTGAAATACACTCTGGAGTATGCGGGTCGCATATGAACGATCATGTCTTGTCAAAGAAGATTCTTCGAGCAGGTTATTACTGGCTTACTATGGAAAGGGATTCTATTCAATTTGTTCGAAAGTGTCATCAATGTCAGGTACACGGTGATCTGATACGTTCTGCTCCTGTTGAGTTGCATGCAATGGTCGCTCCATGGTCGTTCGTGGCTTGGGGAATGGATGTGATTGGACCGATTGAGCCGAAGGCATCAAATGGACATAGATTCATTTTGGTAGTCATTGACTACTTCACAAAGTGGGTAGAAGCAGTAACTTTCAAGTCAGTGACAAAGAAGGCGGTGGTAGACTTTGTTCATGTCAATATCATTTGTAGATTTGAAATTCCTAAGATGATCATTACAGACAATGCTGTCAATTTCAATAGTCATTTGATGCAAAAAGTATGTCAACAGTTCAAGATCGCACATCAAAATTCTACTCCATATCGCCCAAAGGCCAATGGTGCTGTAGAAGCCGCCAATAAAAATATAAAAAATATACTGCAAAAAATGATACAAGGTTCTAGACAGTAGCATGAAAGGTTGTTTGCATTGCTAGGTTATCGCACCACTGTTCGTACTTCAACAGGTGAAACTCCATATTTATTGGTGTATGGGACAGAAGCAGTCATCCCTGCGGAAGTTGAAATTCCCTCTCTTCGAGTCATTGTAGAAGCAGAGATTGATGATGACGAATGGGTAAAAACCCGACTGGAACATTTGAGTTTGATTGAGGAAAACAGGCTAACGTCTGTGTGTCATGGCCAGTTGTATCAGAGGAGGATGGCTCGAGCGTATAACAAAAAGGTCCGTACCAAGAATTTTGAAGTCGGTCAGTTGGTATTGAGACGTATCCTTCCTCACCAGGTTGAAGCGAAAGGCAAGTTCTCCCCTAACTGGCACGGTCCCTTCGTTGTGAAGAAAGTGTTGTCCAATGGAGCCTTATATTTGACAGATATTGAAGGCAAAATGGAAGAAAAGGCTATCAATTCTGATGCGGTCAAAAGATACTATGTATGATATTTGATCCTTTGTTGAGTTTATTGCATGTTTAGTACTTGCATTTTTGAAGATTGATATGATGAATGCATTTTATTCTTCTATCCAAACATTGTGTCATCCTTTGTTTACCCGTTTGAGCTTCGTTTATTTTTCTTTCATATTCCTCTTTTGGAATCAAAATAGAGTCAAAGATAAATGTCAAGAAAATAAGAATAAAAGAAAGAGTTCAAAAATAAAAGAAAAAAATCAAATCAAAACAAAGAACAAGCTAATGGAACTACGTGCGACCTGATTCTCCTCTCTCGGGAGTGAGATACGTAGGCTGCCCTATTTCGGGCTCGGTCCAACCAAATAAAGATCTTAGATTCACCCAGTCAACAAAAACTGGGGCATGAGTTAACATGTTGTTTGAGTCGATTCCAAAAGTTGTAAGTCCCACCCCCACGTCAAGTGTCGTTTGAACCCCTTGCCATTTTTTTCTAACCTTATCCAAAAGCCAAGTTACAACCAAAGAAAGTCCTTCAGATCAATTTTTGATAATGTTAAGGCTAAGCATGCAATGGATATGATGATACATTGTGAGGTACCACTTGTCTCCCTCAGCATAAGAAATCAGAAGAGAAACAAAAATGAGAGAGTCTTATTGGTGAAAACCTTTGCAGGCACCATAAGGCGATGGTGAGTGGAGAGAAATAAAAATGAGAGAGTCTTATTGGTGAAAACCCTCACGGGCACCGTAAGGCGATGGAGAGTTCAAGAGAAAAGTGAAAAGTGAAAAAAAAAAAGATTTGTTGGCAAAAGTCTTTCAAGATGTCGTCAATCGAATGTTATGAATGAGTCCAATGGATTTGAAGAAGCGACTCAGCAGAAAAAGGCACGAAATCAACAACAAATGGGGAGTTTGGATAGGAAGATCAGACAGCTCAATCCAAAATGCATGTCATACTCATTGGAGTTGGTTGTCGTATTCAGATAAGTTTTCTTTTTGAATATAGGACATTGCCCTTTTCTTTCATTTACATATTCATGCTTTTGTCTTTTTAGGTCATTTATCAAAATAAAAGTTACCATCATTTCTTTACATTTTAAGTCAAGTCTGTGTCAAAACAAGCGAGAAGGAATTTCAAAATTTACTACCAGTCTTTCCAATTATACGAGGAAAAGCCAAGGAACAGCACAGGAAGGAAATATGATCATAATTCAACACGAAACAAAGGAAGCCTATCAACCGACAGGCTGTTGGATTCGTGGAAACATTCAGGTTTGGGAAAAGGGTGCACCTCAGAGGCATGGTAAAATAGAAACCCATTGTTCGAGTCAGAACTCATTTCCCTCAATATGGATCCGGGTCAATGATGCGGCAAGACAAGGCGAGTGTTAGCGATTTGGAAGAAAGATGAAAGGAACGAATGCTGGGGCAGATACCTGAGAAGCCAAGAGTTGCAAGCCACCACTAAGTTTTTAACTGACAAATTTTCTTTGTTGAAATAGGGGCGGATTCGCTTCACTTAATTCAGCTACCATTGGAAATGCACAGCCATGGGATTCTACTTTTTGTTCAGGACCCTCCTGAAAAATGGGAATTTACTTTATGTTCAGGACCCTCCAGAAAAATGGGATTTTACTTTCTGTTCAGGACCCTCCTGAAAAAAATGGGATTTCACTTTATGTTCAGGACCCTCCTAAAAAATGGGATTTTACTTTGTGATCAGGACCCTCCTGAAAAATGGGATTTTACTTTATGTTCAGGACCCTCCTGAAAAATGAGATTTTACTTTCTGTTCAGGACCCTCCTGAAAAATGGGATTTTACTTTCTGTTCAGGACCCTCCTGAAAAATGAGATTTTACTTTCTGTTCGGGACCCTCCTGAAAAATGGGATTTTACTTTATGTTCAGGACCCTCCTAAAAAATGAGATTTTACTTTATGTTCAGGACCCTCCTGAAGAGGGGATTTTACTTTCTGTTCAGGACCCTCCTGAAAAATGGGATTTTACTTTATGTTCAGGACCCTTCTGAAAAATGGGATTTTACTTTCTGTTCAGGACCCTCCTGAAAAAATGGAATTTTACTTTCTGTTCAGGACCCTCCTGGAAAATGGGATTTTACTTTTTGTTCAGGACCCTCCTGAAAAATGGAATTTTACTTTATGTTCAGGACCCTCCTGAAAAATGGGATTTTACTTTATGTTCAGGACCCTCCTGAAAAATAAAATTTTACTTTCTGTTCAGGGCCCTCCAGAAAAATAGAAATTTTACTTTATGTTCAGGACCCTCCTGGAAAATGAGATTTTACCTTATGTTCAGGCCCCTCCTGAAAAATGGGATTTTACTATATGTTCAGAACCCTCTTGAAAAATGGGATTTTACTTTATTTTCAGGTTCCTCCTGAAAAATGGGATTTTACTTTATGTTCAGGACCATCCTAAAAAATATGAATTTACTTTATGTTCAGGACCCTCCTGAAAAATGGGATTTTACTTTATGTTCAGGACCCTCCTGAAGAGGGGATTTTACTTTATGTTCAGGATCCTCCTGAAGAGGAGATTTTACTTTCTGTTCAGGACCCTCCTGAAGAGGGGATTTTACTTTCTGTTCAGGACCCTCCTGAAAATGGGATTTTACTTTCTGTTCAGGACCCTCCTGAAAAATGGAATTTTACTTTATGTTCAGGACCCTCCTGAAAAATGGGATTTTACTTTATTTTTAGGACCCTCCTGAAAAATGGGATTTTACTTTATGTTCAGGACCCTCCTGAAAAATGGGAATTTTACTTTATGTTCAGGACCCTCCTGAAAAATGGGATTTTACTTTATTTTCAGGACCCTCTTGAAAAATGGGATTTTACTTTATGTTCAGGACCCCCCTGAAAAATGAGATTTTGCTTTCTGTTCAAGACCCTCCTGAAAAATGAGATTTTACTTTCTGTTCAGGACCCTCCTGGAAAATGGGATTTTACTTTATGTTCAGGACCCTCCTGAAAAATAAAATTTTACTTTATGTTCAGGACCCTCCTGAAGAGGGGATTTTACTTTATGTTCAGGATCCTCCTGAAGAGAAGATTTTACTTTCTGTTCAGGACCCTCCTGAAGAGGGGATTTTACTTTCTGTTCAGGACCCTCCTGAAAAATAGAATTTTACTTTATGTTCAGGACCCTCCTGAAAAATGGGATTTTACTTTATTTTTACGACCCTCCTGAAAAATGGGATTTTACTTTATGTTCAGGACCCTCCTGAAAAATGGGAATTTTACTTTATGTTCAGGACCCTCCTGAAAAATGGGATTTTACTTTATTTTCAGGACCCTCTTGAAAAATGGGATTTTACTTTATGTTCAGGACCCCCCTGAAAAATGAGATTTTGCTTTCTGTTCAAGACCCTCCTGAAAAATGAGATTTTACTTTCTGTTCAGGACCCTCCTGGAAAATGGGATTTTACTTTATGTTCAGGACCCTCCTGAAAAATAAAATTTTACTTTCTGTTCAGGACCCTCCTGAAAAAAATAGGATTTCACTTTATGTTCAGGACCCTCCTGAAAAATGGGATTTTACTTTCTGTTCAGGACCCTCTTGAAAAAATAGGATTTTACTTTCTATTCAGGACCCTCCTGGAAAATGGGATTTTACCTTATGTTCAGGACCCTCCTGAAAAATGGGATTTTACTTTATGTTCAGGACCCTCCTGAAAAATGGGATTTTACTTTATTTTCAGGACCTTCCTAAAAAATGGGATTTTACTTTATGTTCAGGACCCTCCTGAAGATGGGATTTTGCTTTCTGTGCAGGACCCTCCTGAAAAATGGGATTTTACTTTATTTTCAGGACCCTCCTGAAAAATGGGATTTTACCTTATGTTCAGGACCCTCCTGAAAAATGGGATTTTACTTTATTTTCAGGACCTTCCTGAAAAATGAGATTTTACTTTATGTTCAGGACCCTCCTGAAGAGGGGATTTTGCTTTCTGTGCAGGACCCTCCTGAAAAATGGGATTTTACTTTATTTTCAGGACTCTCCTGAAAAATGGGATTTTACTTTATGTTCAGGACCCTCCTGAAAAATGGGATTTTGCTTTCTGTTCAGGACCCTCCTGAAAAATGGGATTTTACATTTTGTTCAGGACCCTCCTGGAAAATGGGATTTCACTTTCTGTTCAGGACCCTCCAGAAAAATGGGATTTTACTTTCTGTTCAGGACCCTCCTGAAAAAATGAGATTTTACTTTATGTTCAGGACCCTCCTGGAAAATGGGATTTTACCTTATGTTCAGGACCCTCCTGAAAAATGGGATTTTACTTTATGTTCAGGACCCTCCTGAAAAATATGAATTTACTTTATGTTCAAGACCCTCCTGAAAAATGGGAATTTACTTTATGTTCAGGACCCTCCTGAAAAATGGGATTTTACTTTATGTTCAGGCCCCTCCTGAAAAATGGGATTTTACTTTAGGTTCAGGACCCTCCTAAAGAAGGGATTTTACTTTATGTTCAGGACCCTCCTGAAGAGGGGATTTTACTTTCTGTTCAGGACCCTCCTGAAAAATGGGATTTTACTTTATGTTCAGGACCCTCCTGAAGAGGGGATTTTACTTTCTGTTCAGGACCGTCCTGAAAAATGGGATATTGCTTTCTTTTCAGGACCCTCCTGGAAAATGGGACAACGCTTTCAAAAATGAAATACTACTTATTTATAATTCTTGTTTGGGATAATTTTCGTTCTAGTTTTAATTTTGAGTTTCAGGAGCCCGCCTGAAGAACAGGGTGATGAAATATCAAGTCAGGAGCCCGCCTGAAGAACAGGATGATGAAATAGCAAGTCCGGAGCCCGCCGGGAGAACAGAGTGAAGAAAATGAAAAGTCAAGCAACCAAGTGATGAAATAGCAAGTTAGGAGCCAGCCTGGAGAATAGGGTGAAGAAATGAAAGAGTCGAGTAACAAAGTGAAGCAATTAAAAGCCAAACAACAAGTTGAAAGAAATTGCAAGTCAGAAGCCCGCCTGAAGAATAGAGTGATGAAAGTCGAGTCAAGAACCAACAGAAGCTTTATAGATAGAATTTTTGTAATTTCATTTATGTTTTAACTTGTAATTCTCATTTTGATGTAATAATAGAGCCGCGGACCGGAACCTCGACGGAACCTCACTCGACTCTCCAACTCGGTATAGTCCACCTCTTCCAATCCTTTGAAATACCCGTGACATGATTCTCTCGTAATTTGGGTAGGAAGGATGTCTTAAGTCAAGACCCGGTTGTCCTTCTTCCTTCTATTTCTTTCTTTGAATAATGGTCGGGTCAAAATTTGGTCTCGCTGTCTACTTCTTTGCCTGAAAACACTTCGTGTTTACATTCAAAGGGGGCATGATGTAGACACCTAATTTCGTCCCTCCCCGATATCGTTTTTACCTATTGTTTACCCTATCCTACCGTCTACCCTCACCCGTGTGATAATCCCTCCACAAAATGACAAAAATAACAACCCCTAACTAATTTTGTTTTATCCTAATATTCTAACAACCCACCCAATAAAAAAATAACACCTAATCCTTATCTCATCCAACCAAAAAGAAACACCTCACACCCTACCCCCTACCCCATGTAACCCCACCTACCTCACCACTACCCCACTCTCACCTCAATATATATACACATACTCTCACAAAAAAAGGATCAGGAACCAAAAAGGAAAAAAAGAGGATCAGCATATACAAAAAAGAGAAAGAAGGAAAAAGACCGGAACACTCTCCTTCTCTCTCTAGACTCTCACTCTCTCTCTCTCTCTCAACAAACTTCGCCGACGACCAGCCACGTCTCGCCGTCTCCAGTGAGAATCTGACCAGCAAACCAGCGTTGCTACCATCATTGCACCGCCTTCCACCCGAGAAACCAGCTAGCACGCCATCCCCTTCTGCTTTAGCTTCTTCTACCGTCTCCGCCGCCACCACTTCCAATCGGTCGACCATCGTCCTGCCGGAATCACCACCAAAAATAACCTGTCAGTAGGGAGAACTCACGGGAAAACCAGTTCTGACCCCTGAGCTCTCGAAACCGGCGACCAAAGGCCTCAACACTGACCAACTTTGCCTATTCAAGCGGGTCCCAGCTCCGTTTCCGATGAACAGTCAGTGAGCCTTCACCGGAAACTCCATCCTAGTCGAAAAACACATCTACAACCGATGTTGGTTGATTTTCCAGCAGCAAATCACCGTCGAGCAGTTTGCAAATCTTGTTCGAATTGTCCTTCTTCGACTGTTTTGGTTTCGTGGCTGAGTTGATCCATGATCGTATGATTCCTATTGAGATTCTATCCGTGGATTATCGGGTTATAGAGTCAAGATTCGTTGAGCCCGTGAAGCGGTTTTAGTCGATCAATCCGATTTGAAATAAAATTGAGGTCCAAATTCTTCAACTATATCTTTTTTCATTTTTGTCTGTGACGTCATTGATTCGTGTAATTCGTGTTTGAGTTTGATAGTTATTTTGTGATTGTGTGTTTGAGCTTCTTTAATTACTGAAGTTTGATTGGTTGATTTAATTGAGACTTATTTAATCATGTTGGTTGAAACAAATTTGGGGACGGAAATAAAAAATTGATAAAAGTGAATATTACGATATTTTTTATACTTGTTGGTGATGAATGCATGTTGTTTTGGTTGGTGATATGATTGTTATTTTGATATTGTCTCGTTGTTTAATGTCGTTGAAAAGTGATGGTGGGTCGTTGAAATAGAAATAGTGAATTTGGGTTGATTAAAGACTTTTGGTTTAATTTGGTTTAAATATAAATATGGTTGAAATGGACTTGGGGGCGAGAATTAAAATTTGGTATAATTGGTGATTTGGATTAGTTTGATTCATTGTGTGTTTGACTCGAAATGAATGTTAATTGAACTTTGTAGTATCTTGATACGACGATTGGTTTAGGCGAACATAGTTTGGGTAGGCAAAATTTAGGATGTGTGGCTTCGGTTGAATGTTGGAAATTCTGTGGAGTGTTTGAAATTTTGTTGAATAGTTGTTGTTGTTGTTTTCCGCACTAAAAATGTATTCATTTGGCTGGGGGATGCCCCGAGGTATCTGTATATATTTATTCACCGAGGAATGCCCCGAGGTATCTTGTACCCGGAGGATGTTCATGATGAAGGCCCGAGGCATCGGGTAGAGCATTAGTCTAGAATTAATTTAGAATAGGATTTATTTTTATGCATTTTTCTATTTTTGGGACTGTATAATTGGACTGGACACTAATTTTGGATTTATTTTGTTTCATGTGTTTGATGGATTGTTTTATGTGTTTTTGTGTGGTTTATACATTTGTAATGCCAAACTAGTTGATACCCTCCACCAAGCGACTGTGCTCAAACCACGGGATCGAGGGGTGCCTAACACCTTCCCCTTGGTCAACAGAATTCCTTAACCGGAACCTCTATTCGCAAAACCAGTTTAAGAGTCAAATGGTTTCGAAAAGGATTTTCTAAAGGTGACTTGGCACACCGGATTATGCCAAGTGGCAACTCTGAATAAAAAATGTAAATAATCCTTTTTCCGAAACAAATTTTCATTCTTGTCACTTAAATAATAAAACCCTTTCGAACTTTAAAACGAATTTTGAGTACGTAATAAAGGGGTGTGACAGTCATGTGTGTCAGTTTCCTTCCATCGAATCCTGGGGGTACTTGTACCCGAAAACTATAGTTGTGTGCCTAGAGTTAGTGTCATGTTTCAAGACATCCTCAGTTAAGCTATGCTCCATAGATTTCAGTTAGTCACGTGACTCAGAAAAACTCAGAAATCTCAGTAGTTTAGTAGTCCCAGTAGTTTCAGTACTCTCAGTCAGACCTCAGATCTCAAGTAGCTTTTCCATCAGTCAACGGAACTCAGTGAATTCAGCTTAGTTCAGCTAAGAAAATATTATCAGCTCAGTTAATCAGTTTATAAATCAGTTCAGTTAGTCAGTTCAGCACAGTTAATCTTTTTTAGAGTCTTTCAGTTGGGAGTAGGGATTAGCACTGAGCGAGTGCAGGGATGACGGTTTTCCCGTTATAAAGGCAAAGCCGTTAGCAGCAATCCCTGTACTCCATAACTGCGTATCCAGCGCAGGACAGGAGTCACCCGTCAGATTAAGGCTATACTTGACTATTATATTGCCTTAGGCTTGATTTCCTGTTCAGGGTCACCCGTCAGAGAGGCTTGACCATAGTAGAGGTCTCTACCCGTGGCACGGTATTGACACCCTTCCAATCAGGGCAAAGATTGGACCCCACCAGTACAGTATCGGGGCATGTCGGTTAGGTTACTACCTCCCACAGTCACAGTTACAGTTACAGTTTCAGTATCAGTCTTCAGAGTAGAAATCAGGAATCAGGACTGTCAGATACAGTCATCGATCTCAGTAAGGAACTCAGATAGTTCCATTGGTTCCTGGACCATCCCGTCAGATAGGCTTGGTCCCATATTCAGATGCTTATTATTAGATCTAGAGGTCACCCGGCAGACAGGCTTGATCTCAATCTAAGATTCAGTCAAGTATTCTCATTATCAGTTTTAGAGATCACTCGTTAGCTAGGACTGATCTCAGACTTAGATGTTAAGATACAGTTTGGAACTCAGATAGTTTTCCCCAGAATTAGAACTGTTAGATACAATCATCCATGATTATCAGTCATTCAGTATCTCCGTATCACGAAACTCATGTTATCAGAGTTCAAACTCAAGTAGTTAGTATCTCCACGAGTTCAGTAGCAGTTATGTATGTATTCTCACATTCATATTAGTCAGCATGTTCATGCATATAAACCCCATGCATTTAACCTACCCCCACGTATACTCAGTAATTTAGTTGTACTGACGGATTTGCGCTATGATGCTTTCTTTTTATGTTACACCATAGGTTCTGAGGTGTAGATTCCAGATCAGCAGTAGCAGTTCAGTAAGAAGTGAGTCCTCATCTTTCGAGGACATGATCGTTACATTTATTATTCCAGTATTTCAGTTTATTTTCAGTTTAAGGAGTTAGTTGGAGACATGTTCCTTCAACTCCTTATTCAGACAGTTTGGAGGCTTTCAGACGATTATAGAGTTTTCAGATTTAGACTTTAGTATTTTCAGTTTTGTTTTGGTACTGTGAAACCACTTTATTTCAGATATTTTATTATTCAAGATTGAACCTTACGCCCTCTTTGTTCATGTTTTCGCATTTTATATGTATATCATGCAGTTACAGGTACCGATATCAGTCATGGGTTAGCTTGTGGTCCTTTGGGGTCATGAGCACCGTGTAGCATTCCGATTCAGAAAATCGGGGCGTTACAGCTATATAGTATTCACCGATGATGGGTAGTGTTTTTCCGATAAAATTTCGCTGAAAATTGAAATGTGTGTGTATATTGTTGTAGGAATGGAAAAAACGTGTCTTCAATAGGCATTTATTGAGTTTTAAATAGGATCGATTCGGATAGTGATTTTATTGGATCGGATAGTGAATTTACTGGATTGGATAGTGAGTTTATTGGGTCGGATAACGAATTCGAATCAATTATTTGCGCTAAAAAAATTAAAGTGTAAAAGGAATAAATATATCTTCAAACTATGATAAATAGTACGTATATATCTTCCGTCATATTTTAGATATTCCTATTATTAGTGTGAGGAATAAATACGTATCATTTTATTAACCTAGAAATATATATGTATCTAAAATATAAAAAGAATATATACACATTATTATTCATATATTTAGCTCTTTTCCGTTGTAAAAAGGACAAAAGGAAAAAGCAACATGATGGCAGTATATGTGGACTGTGGCATGTATGCCATAATTGTATTTGACAGCAAAAAGGTTGTCTCTTTTGCGTACTTAATAAAAATACGTCACTAAATTTTCAAATAATAGGATATTAAATTTTCGAACAATAATAGTGAGTCTGATAAAAATTAATTTTAATAAAATATAATTTCTTTAGATGATGTTTCAAGATAACATTAGAACTCACATAAGCTTATATAATCTATTGAAATAAGAATAGCTCCCTACTATTTTGAAAATCTCTTTTAACATAAAATTTGTTCAACAAATGAATATTAAACATCTCATTTAATCCCTTTTCATCTAGAAAAACTTACAATCAAAAAAAGCTTAAGATTAATTATAGAGCTTAAACTGAAAAAAATAGCGTAAGCAAAAGTATTATGTAATAATGCCCGCTTCACATTTCAATTGTTGTAATAACTTTAAGAATTAATAAAATGACTGAAGTATAACACATCAATCAATATATATATATATATATATATATATATAAAGGAGGATTAGAGGGATGCTGATGTGGCAGTGAGGATTGATATTTCTTTTTTTATCAATTTTTTGACACTTTTCTCTTATTTTTAGCTTATAAAATTACTTAAAAATAAACACTTTCTGTTAATTATTCCTCATTTTTTTTCAATTTGGAATACCAAAAGTCACTATTAATTAAGTCACTAGTGAATCATTTATGCCATCAAAATAATAAGACTACATAAAACTCAATTTAACGTTTGACACAACAAAAAAATCGGTAATGTGGCTTTTAATTGGATGCTAAATGCTACCGTTTCTGTAGTATTTTTATGCTTCCTCTTCTCATTCATTCTTCTATTTAATCCTCATTTCATGTGATGAATATTTAAGCATTCCTAATTGAAGATTGTTGTCACTTTTATGCGTGGTAATAGGTATTGCATTTTGCTATGAATAGTCTTAAAATTTATCCATTTTATTGCTATTAGATGTTATTTATTTATATATTTTTACCTTTATCGTCTTGATGTAACAGATTATCCATCGTCTCAAAATTTATCTATATATATGAAATATTTATCGTTGAAAAAATAAAATCGTAATTTGAAATTATTGACAGTGATTTGATGAATACCAAAAATCTGTAATTTCCTCAGAAAAAATTGCCCTACGCATTGGTTGTTGAAATTCATCAAATTTATCATAAGTTGAAACATGATAAGTACTCGAACTGAATTCCGCTTAATCAAATATCAAAAGGCTTCTTCTTTCTTCTCTTATGCTATTTACTTATTTATTTATTTATTTATTTATTTATTTATATATCCCTCCTTATCATCTTGATATATAACATGTTATCCATCATTTCTAAATTTATTTATAAAATATATTTATATTATTGTTATTGTTAACAACAGTTTGATGAATACCAAGAGCATGTTGTTCTCTTGGAGAAAGTTGTCCTAGCAATTGATGGGTGAAACTCATTTAAATTTATCATAACTTGGAATATAACGTGAACTTGAGAACTTGAATTGTATTTTACTGGTAAAAAAATCTAAAGGTCACTTCTTTCTTTCATTATGCTATATATATCTATATATATATTTATAGATACTGCTTTGAGAACATGAACTCCAAAATTTTAAAGTAGAATTACTAAAATACCCTAAGCCTAAATAGTACATTACTTTCAATTATATAAATTATTTTAAAAAAAAAAACTATATACAACAAATATATAGCATGATTTAAACAGATTATTTATAGTTTCTTAATTATCTACAAGAAATATAGTTTCTTAATTATATACAAGAAATATTTACTGTTTAGGAAACAAAATCAGAATTTTATTTTGGAAAGTTATTATTTGTTGTTTGCTTCCATATAAGTTGAGAAGATTTATAGCCAAAGTTTCCTTAGAAGTCAGAGAAGTTAGAACATGGTTTTTCTCCCTTTAGATTTCATCCAAACATTGCTTTCTTATTTCTTTAAAATAATTAAATTAAGTTTATCTAGATTTGTGTTATTCTTATAACTAGTTTAGGCGTACGCGTCTTGCGCGTGTACCTCACTTTAATGAGTTCAAATATTATATTAAATAGGAAATTTTTTAAAATAATAAAAAAGAATATAATAATTAAATTTAATATCTTTAGGAGAATTTATTTATTAAACCTAACTTTTACCAAAAATATTTTTAAAAGTTGATCGACATTCATCTACTATTTGTAAATTGCAACAAAACAATACAATGATAGAAAAATCAAAATAATATAATTAAATCTAATTTTTACAAAAAAAATTCTCAAAGTCGTCTGACACTCATCTACCACCTGTAAATAATAACAAAATAATACGATAATAGAGCTATCAAAATAATACAACTAAATTTAATCTTTACTAAAGAAAATTCCTCAAAATAGACCAACATTTATCTATCACCTGTAAACTGCAACAAAATAATACGATAAAAGTGATATAAAAACAAATTAGGATGTATAGCTTTTCAGAAAAAAAGATTTCATCTTTACTGCAAGAGTTGCAGATTTCCATTTTTGGCAAACAGATCTCAGCACACTGGGCTGCACCAAGAGGTTGACCAAACTGAAATTAAAGCATATTTTCCGTTTCTGGCTAACTTAGAAGCACTAAGAATGGGTTTTTTCAAAAACCTTTTTACCAAAAACGGAAAACGAAGCAGCAAGAAAATGTCAAAAACCCATTATTACTCCAATATTCAAAACCCCAGAATCCAGAATAATTAATATACACAGTGATATCTTTACATGCTCATTAAAAAAAATTCTTTTCAAAACCCCATGTTGTGTACAAGTGCAAGAAAATCTATATATCAAGAACAGCACAATATTGTATAGTTGTATAGTATACACAACCAAGAAAATCTGTCAAAAACACAGCACCATATTGTAGTATACACAAGCAAGAAACTGTCAATAACACCACCATATTTTGTAAACAAAATCAAGAAAATCTGTCAACGAATTAAACAGCACAATATGGTAGGGCGTGGGGGTAGTAACAGGTAATCTGCCTCTGCCTCTCCTGCTGCTGCTGGAGCTACTGGAAAAAAGACGTACGGATGATGGACCCCACCTTCCCTGTTTCCCTTTTCATATACTCCCTCTAATAAATAAATTGTTGGATTTTGACATACATATTAAGGAAAAATCATTAAAAACATAAATTTAATATAATTTTTTATTTTTACCCCAAAAAAGGAAAAATGTGACCTTGTAATACCTTTTCAAAAGTTAATTGGTTGTCAAATTATAAGGGCAAATTTGAAAAAAAAAATAATGATTCACTTATTTTGAAACACCAATAAATATTTCAACAATTCACTTATTCCGAAACGGAGAAAGTATGTTTCTTTTCTTGCAAGTCTCCTATTTGCCCTCCTTTTTTATGTATGTAATGTACATGTGATTTTGTTATTCATATAAGTATTATATTGCCACTAATATATATTTTTTTTTAATAATAGTGGCGTGCATCGTGTGGGTGTCTATTCAAAATACTGTAATATTTTTATTTCACAGACAATAGACATGAGATGTATGTATATATATATGTATATCTTTTTTCAAACTTCACTCGTAAAATTATATCTCTTTATTTATCAAAACTTACGTTTTAAAGATAAAGGCCCTTTCATCGATTATGGTTGTAGAAGGTCAATTTATTTTCCTTTTTGGTTTGATTTGTACAAACATAATTAAAAGTTTGAAGTTTAGATAATGTAGCTTATCGTTATGCAGGGAAAATACATCGTTTTCACCTCAAACTATACCCAAAAAGTTGAAATCACACTTAAACTATACTAGTGACCTATTACACACCTAAACTATAAAAAAGTGATATTATTACCTCTCCGCGACACCCATGCCCAGTTTTAATGAGTGGAGTGTACTCCACTCGCCCTGTGCTGATGACACGTGTTAATTTAATTTTTCTATTTAATTAATAAATAACCATTGTGATTAAAAATAAATAATCAAGAAAATACATTAATTCAACAACTCTTTCTTCTTCACTCTTTCTCTACCTCATTTTTCCTTCAAATAACCAAGCAATTTCAACAAGAAAATTTTGATTCCTTCTTCTTCGCTCTTACTCTACTTCACTTTCCCTTCAAATAACCAAGCAAATTCAACAAGAAAAGAAAATATTCAACAATTCATCATTAAAAATATGAAATTGTTGAATTGTTCACTTATTCTCAATTCACTTTCCCTTCAAATCCACTTCCTTTCTCACTTTCTTCTCTTCATCAACAACTCGTCATTTTTCACTTTGAGTTAATAGAGGTGAAAAATATGGTTTCTAAAAACGCGTGGGTAACTGGGTATTTTCAAATTGTACGATTTGACGAGTTAAAAATCACACCATAGATTGGAGATGAAAGATGTGGTATTCTCATAAATCTATGGTGTAACAAATCACACCATAGATTTCTTGAAAGACTTTGGTCTTTGGGTATTCTCAGATTCGTCAATTAATTGAGTATTTGACGAATTGAATGTTGTAATATGGAGTGTTGTGATTTCGGGTATGCACAGTGGGATTAACAGTTGTGATTTCGATGGCAATTTTATTGACGATTTAAAGCTAAGATTTAATTGCACATATTGTGATTCCGATGTCAATGTTAGTAGTGGATATTGAATTTTTATGGTGGTTGTTTGTGATTTTTATTATATTAATGGTTTATTGTGATTCCGATAATGAAATTTGGATTTTTAAAATTATTGTGGTGAGGACTTGAATTTGATGATTTAGTGGTGGTGTTTGGGAAAAGACATCGTTTCCACCCCCAAACTATACCCGAAAAGTCAAAGCCACACCTAAACTATACTAGTGATCTATTACACACCTAAACTATAAAAAAGTGAAACTATTTACACCCTGTCAGGTTACCACCACTTGCATGTGGTGTAATGTTTTACACGCGCTGCCACGTCAGCACCACGTCAGTAAAAAATATCATTTTTTTATAGTTAAGGTGTGTAATAGGTCACTTATATAGTTTAGGTGTGGATTCGACTTTTCGACTATAGTTTGGGGTGGAAACGATGTCTTTTTCCTTAATGTTTTTAGCCGTTTACTTTTGTTATTTAATAGGCTGGACGCGCCTAAAATAAGTGTAACACACGCTCCTTAGAATGGGGGTCGCGGGGAGGTAATAATATCACTTTTATATAGTTAAGGTGTGTAATAGGTCACTTCTATAATTTAGGTGTGGCTTAGACTTTTCTTATATAGTATGGGGTGAAAATGATGCCTTTTTCCCGGTGGTGTTTTAATGGTGATTTTGTTGGAGAAGAAGCAATTGAAGGCGTGACCCACATATTAAAATAATAAATAAGAAAATTTAATTTTATTAATATTTTTTCAATTATAAAAATAAAAAAAAATAATTTTATTAATATTTTTTCAATTGTAAAAATAATTAATCTAATTGTATATATTAAGAAGAATATTAGTAGTATTTAATGATATAATGACAAATGAAATAGTGACACGTGTATGGAAGCTGCCATTTTAAGTTTTTTTTTCTTCTCTCACGCACCTTAGAAAGGTGAATACACCTTCTCTGCCACGTCACCTTCTAAGGTGGAAATAGTATCACTTTTTTATAGTTTAGGTGTGTAATAGGTCACTAGTATAATTTAAGTGTGATTTCGACTTTTCGGGTATAGTTTGGGGTGAAAACGATGTCTTTTCCCTCGTTATGCACTTAGATAATGTAGCTTTAAATAAAATTTAATGAAAAGAAAGAAATAATTATGAAAAATCATCTCTTAAGAAAATCATCAAAAGCATATAAATTTAATAGATGAGAATAAATTTTTATTTAAAACTAAATTATCCATCAATAAGCTATGTACATGCCACCTTCCGTACATATTTATATGCACCAAATATTTACGCTAAATGAAGCAAGTTTAAACAAAGGTTAAGGATAAATATATGTATTACTATTTACTAATTTGGTGTAAACACCAAATGTGAAAATTTGTATTAAAAAGAAGTTCCGAACCTTAGATTGAAAAAGAACCATCTTAATCACATAAGTAATAAATTAAATATGATGCTACTATTTAAAATCAATTATCTCTTTACCAAAAAACTTGGCCAAAATACCTTTATTCTCTAAAATATTTTATTTTTTTTCCAAAAATATTTTTGACCCCATAAAAATTTGGTCAAAAGGGATATATAATTTCTATGGGGTTTCCTGTTGACATAAAATAATATTAGAAAGGACATCTAAGTTTTAAGCAAATAGGGAGACAAAAAATATCACATTATGAGTAAACAATTCAAAATAAGATTAGTTCAAGAGTTGGAAGAAGTTGATTATTATGGAAACGATAAGTTGGTGAGAAAGTATGGCCCTTAATAGAATGTGACATTAATTAATAGTTCAAAATCACATGAAATATTAAGAGAAGTGCATCTAAAATAATTAAGGGGAAAGGACACAAATATCATCTCGCCCAAAATTATTTCCACTAATATAACTATTGATTTAGCAATTTCATCAGATAGTCATTTAGGCTTTTCTATCGCTGCTACTACCCTTTTTTTTTCTGTCTTTTCCTTATTTATTATTTAATTTTTTAATGTCAATTATTTTACATGTAATATTTTTTTATTATTATTATTATTTTTTTATATGTTACATTATAATTATGACATGAAATACAAGTTCACCCCATAACTGTTCTATCTCTTTTCATATGAGTTAACACTATAGCGGCATTTTAACTTTTTTTTTCCTTCTATCCCTCTCTTTTTAATCAAAAAAATTAAGGAATGTTTGGACAGTAAGGGTACAGGATTTAATAAATTTTGTATATGCTTGCACAAATTTTCACAAAATTTTAGGTAAAGATAACAAATTCGCGAATAATGAATTACTGTCTATGTTTGCACAAATTTTCTCTGTAAAAGGTGTATTTATGTGGTATACATATTGTATCAACGTGGTACAAAAGTGTATCAATCTAGTATAAAAGTGTATCAATGCGGTATCAAAGTGTATTAATATGGTATAAAAAAGTATCAATTGGGTATAGGGACTGCATGTACTTGCATAGAACTTTCTTTCTCTTTTTTTTAAAAGTGTATCAATATAATATAAAAGTGTATCAATGTGATATAAAAGTGTATCAATTGAGTATAAAGATTTCATGTGCTCAATTGGGCGAAATGGATAAAAAAGGAAATTAATTTAGCCGATTGGCTACAATATGTCCACCTTTTCAAATGTGGATCATTTTTCAAAAAAAATGGTCAGCCCATATCCTTTTCCCAATAATTAATGAACACTTGGAATCTATTAAGCACACCCAATATCTCAATAGGTCATACAACTGATCCTTGAGAATGTTTTTAATCTTACTTCCAATATTGGGAACTTAATGGAATTTTTTGTTTTTGAGAAAATAATATTTTAATCCCTTAATTTTATGTCAATTATGAAAGCATATTGAATTTTTAATTGATTGAAATATATTTTTGGTCCCTTATGTATGAAGTATGCAATATTTGAAATACATTTAAAGTTATATTATCGCTAAATATGTAGTAACAGTACAAACTAAATATGACATATAGGTAATTAAGTAGTGAAGCAAAAGAATAAAAAACACATACTTTAAGTTAGGGGTGTCAAGTGGGCCGGCCCGACCCGGCCCTAGTAACTAACCCGGCCTGATTTGACCCGGCGGCTTTAGGGTTTCGAGTTCCGGGCCGGTTATTTTTTTAAAATGAGATCGGCTAACCCGGCTCGGACCAAGCCCGGTCTAGGTCCGCCGGTTAACCGGCCCGGCTCAGATACCATTATTTAGAAAAAAAGAAAAAAAAAATTTGGGTCAAACTAGCCGTTGGCCCAACGGCTATATAACCGTTTTTGGGTCCAAACGACTAGTTTGAGCCCATTTATTAAAAAAATTTAAAAAATCTTTTTTAATCCCAAAAAAAATTCTATAAATACCCTACAACTTCAAATCATTTTTCACACAATTTTTCACTCTCTCAAATCTCATTCTCTCTCAAATCTCAATTCTCAAATATTCAATATATTTAATTTCTTAAAGTGTTCACTTTAATTTTTTAATTTTTCGTTTACAAAGTACGAGCGAAAGTTTCTAAAGTCGCAATCTTCGGATACTTCCAAAATTTGGTATTGTCGTTCCATCTCTTACGTTTAATTTTTGTTTATTGTATTAATTGTTTAATATTTAATTTTATTATATTTGTGTATTTTGAATATTTTTAGTTTAATTTAATTTATATTATGGATAAATTAAGAAACCTCGCTACTAAAGGTGTTAAAAAATTTTGTCCCGGAAGCGGTAGTAAAAAGCGAATTACTAGCGGTAGAGGTAGTTCAAGTAGTAGATATACCCGTGTGTCTTCGCCTCCGGTACCGCTTGGTACACCTTTTGAGGAAGAAATAGGTATAGGTGCTCACGATATGGATTATGTAGAAGCTCAGAAAAATTACGGTATAGAAGAAGAAAATGAAGTAGATGCGGTTAATTTAGACGAAAATAATGAAAATATTGCTGAGACACCCGTAGTAGGAGATGCTAACGTTAGATCTGAATCGGTTAATCTCCCTCCCCGTGCTCCAGTGCCCCAAGACCTCGTAAAAGAACTAGTATTGCATGACAATTTTTTGAACGTATATCAGATATTGAGGTGCAATGCAATATTTGTCAACAAATATATAAGCATATAAGTGGAGGCAACCAAGGGGGTACGGGTACGTTAATGAGACATGTATCTGAAGATCACAAAAGAGAGTTAAATATTGCAAAAGGTGGTGGGGATGTTGGTGGGCCAACGCAAACTAGAATGGACCCAGCAACCGGTCACGTAGCGAAGAAGTATAATAAATTGAGGGACCGGGAAAAAATAGCTAAAATGGTAGCTGTGAGTTGTTTGCCTTTTAATTTTCCTTCTTTTGATGCCTTTATTCGTTATATACAAGCAATTTATAATCCTATGTTTAACGGTATTCCTAGAACTACTTGTCGGTCTGATATTTTTAGACTTCATTCACAATATTGTTTTTATTTATCAACATTGTTAAAAAATATTCAATGTAGATTGTCCATAACTTCTGATCTTGATCGTGCTGTAAATAAAAATGATTATTTAACCGTTACTTGTCATTGGATGGATAGTAATTTCGTGATGCAAAAACGTATTCTTGCTTTTTTATATGATGAAGATCGTAAACATACTGGACAATTTATTGCTGATTCTATTGTTAAAATTGCCGGATATTATGGTATCGAAAATAAAATTTTATGTATTGTTTTTGATAATGCTTCTAACAACAACACTGCCATAAAAAAATTAAAATCTACGCTATCTCCGCTCTTGCCTGAAATTTTTCATATTAAATGTGCATGTCATATATATAATTTAATTGTAAAAGATGGTCTTGAGTTTTTTGAGTTTTATATTGAAAAAATTCGTCTTGTTGTTGGTTTTATTCAAGGAAATAATCGTAGATCGAGAATTAGAGAATTTAAAGTTAAATGTCAAGAAAATGGACTTACACCGATTTTGATGACTGAGGAAATTGATACTAGATGGAATTCTACGTATGAATTTTTAAAAACTTGTTATAAATATAGAATTCCTATTACACTAGCTTTTAACCAACATTGCGGTTCATTTGCTGATTCTGGTGATTGCATGCTACATAATTCTGATTGGGTTGTAATTAATGATCTTGTTAAGTTTTTAGAAAAAATTTATGTAGCTACAGTTGAATTTTTCGGTGCTTATTATCCTACTGTTTGTAATATTTTGGCATATATAGCCGATATTTCTGGTTTGCTCAAAGAATATAAAAATAAAGAAGGTTATAAAGAAGCTGTTGGCGCCATGTTTACGAAATTTAAAAAATATTTTTTTCCGATTTCCCCTATTTACTTGGTTGGTGCTATGCTAAATCCGTGCATGAAATATAATAATTGTGTCACTTTAGTACTCTTATTTATACTAACTTAGAAATAAATACTAACCATGATTCTGAACAAGTACAACCTGATTTGTGGACGGCTACGGCTGATGCAAAGGATTACATAGAAAAATTATATAATCACTATGCTGATTTATTTGATTTAGCCGTACCTACAAATATCACTCCAACTGTCGCTCCTCATCCTCCCGAGGAGCCATCATCTTCTAAAAGGCCGGCACATAGTGGTTTTTCTGATTCGTTTTATGATTTAAATTGTTGGAACAGTGTTGATGAGAGAACTTACACATCAACTTATCGGGAAAAGCTAAAATATTATCTTCGGACGGCACCAGAGGATCGCAGACGACGGATCAACACGTTGGATTGGTGGAGGAGTAACTAAACACAATATCGTGTGCTTTCAAGATTAGCTAGAGATATCTTGAATGTTCCAATGTCAACCGTTGCATCAAAGAGCGCCTTTAGTCAGGGACGACAACAGCTTGGAGACAACCGACACTCATTGGGAAGCAATGCAATGAATGTTCTAGTTTGCCTCAGAGATTGGATTAGAGCGGAAAGAAGAAACCAAGGAATGGAACCGGAGCCGAGCGACGAGCTGAAACTTGAAGAAATTATGACTTCACGGGAGAACTCAGCAGAATCAACTCCAATGCATGGTTTTGCCCCCGTTGACTTCGACTATCCTATGCAAGTTCCCATTAATATTAGCATGAATGAGTTAGAAAAAATGATGCATAATTTATAGATTTTTCATTCATGTAAATTATAAATTTTGGATCATTTTGCAATCAATAAAATTCCCCAAATTCATTCACTCCTTAGTCCTTGCTTTTTATATTTTTTCATTTAACGATTTAAAATTTAAAATTGAATTTCTAGTTTTCTACTTTAAATTAAAAACTTACTTCTAATATGTTATTAATTTACTACCAAATATTATTAATTTATTATATTAAGTAGCATATGTTTTGTATATTTGTGTATATATCTTCTATAGAAGTGTATATTTAACGTATACATGTATATATGTTTTATAAATTAGTATATAAGTATATCTATATATATTGTAATGTATATATAATGTAGTATATTTTATAAGTAGTATTATATATACATTGAATGGTGCGTATACACGTGTATATATCTTCTATAGAAGTGTATATTTAACGTATACATGTGTATATGTTTTATAAATTGGATATCTTCTATAGAAGTGTATATATGCGTATATATCTTCTACAGATGTATATATTTAATGTATACAAGTGTATATGTTTTACAAATTAATATATAACTATATATATATACATATTGTAGTATATATATATGTATATTGTAGTATATATTTTATTTAAAATAGTACATATATATTGAATGGTGTGTATATATGTGTATATATCTTCTACAGATGTATATATTTAACATATACAAGTGTATATGTTTTACAAATTAGTATATAACTATATATATATATACATATTGTAGTATATATATATGTATATTGTAGTATATATTTTATTTAAAGTAGTACATATATATTGAATGGTGTGTATATATGTGTATATATCTTCTACAAATGTATATATTTAATGTATCCAAGTGTATATGTTTTACAAATAAGTATATAACTATATATATATACATATTGTAGTATATATATATGTATATTGTAGTATATATTTTATTTAAAATAGTACATATATATTGAATGGTGTGTATATATGTGTATATATCTTTAACGTATACACGTGTATATGTTCTATAAATTAGTATGTAACTATATATATATACATATTGTAGTATATATATATATGTATATTGTAGTATATATTTTATTTAAAATAGTACATATTTATTGAATGGTGTGTATATATGTGTATATATCTTCTATAGACGTATATCTTTAACGTATACATGTGTATATGTTCTATAAATTAGTATGTAACTATATATATATCTATATATATTGTTGTATATATATATGTATATTGTAGTATATATATATGTATATTGTAGTATATATTTTATTTAAAGCAGTACATATATATTGAATGGTGAGTATATATGTGTATATATCTTCTAAAGTATTATACATTTAACGTATACAAGTGTATATGTTTTATAAATTAGTATGTAAGTATATATATATATATATATATATATATATATATATTGTAGTATATACTTTATTTAAAGTAGTATATATATATTGAATGGTGCGTATATATGTGTATATATCTTCTATAGACGTATATCTTTAATGTATACAAGTGTATATGTTGTATAAATTAGTATGTAACTATATATATATATACATATTGTTGTATATATATATATATATATGTATATTGTAGTATATATTTTATTTAAAGTAGTACATATATATTGAATGATGCATACATATGTGTATATATCTTCTAAAGTAGTATATATTTAATGTATACATGTGTATATGTTTTATAAATTAGTATATAAATAAATATATATATATATATATATATATATATATATTATACTATTATAGCATATGTTTTATTTAAAGTAGTACGTATAGTCATATATAATTATATATTGAATGGTACGTATATATGTGTAATTGTTTATATATTTTTTTTAAAATATATATTGTATATTGGAGTGTATATAGTGTATATTGGAGTTTTTATTTATTTTTTAAACGGGTTTGACCGGTTTTAACCGGGTTTGACCGGGTTGGGTTAAGTGGGCCGGGTTAGGGTGGGTTTTATTTTTTTTACTGTTTGGCCCGGCCCGACCCTGCCCGAATAGCGTCCAAACCGGCCCTCAGCCCGGTTAAAAAGGAAGGGCCGGTTCCGGGTTGGCCCGGCCCGTCCCGTCCCGTTTGACACCCATACTTAAAGTAATTAAATGTTAGATGTACTTAGTTACATATTACAAGAACTAAAAGGAAAAAGAATTTACTAATAGTTAGATGTGATATTCTATTGAATATTGATAATATTTAACGAGTTTAAGGTAGGGGTGGGCATGATATGATATGGTACGGTAATTTTGGTATTTGATATTTAAAAACACTATATTATTACCATACCATATTGATTCGGTATGGTTTGGTATTTTAATGTTCGATTTCGATATTTCGCGGTATGGTAATCGGTAACTATAGTTTATTCAACTTTGACAATATATACTCATATAATAAAGTATTATTACTTCGACTTATCAAAAGCACGTATCAATGTATCGTAATTACACATTACACATGTAAAAATATTCAAAAAAAAATGTACAAATAACTCTTTTGTTAGTCAATTACCAAAAAAAAAAAAAGACATTACAATTAAGATAGAGTAGCCAAAGTTTCAATGTCTTAACATTTTTATACTAATACTAATAAGTTGTATATTTGTTAATATTATATATATATGTGTGTAACTATATGTAACTATATACTTTGGTATGATATTCGGTATTTTGGTATGTCATTTATAAATATTGAATATTGTACCATATACCAAAAAAATTTAAAATGTATACCATATACCATACCAAATACCATAATACAAAAACCACGCTATCAAAAAATTCGATTCGATATGATAATTCGATATATACCATACGATGCCCACCCCGCTTTAAGGTGGATATGTTGTATGATTGTTAGTATTAGATGAGTTGATAAAATTATTAAATTTCATATTGTTACTCTACAAATGCTTCAGGGACTTTATAAAGATGGATGAGTAAATCAAATACAAGGGGAATTTAAGGAAGGTTTAGATTTGCTAAAACAATAACTAAAGTCACTGAAAGCAAAAACAATACTATTTGTTTTATTTTGACCCAAAAAATGTTCTATTTATATTTTAAATTTTATTTTTCAAAGAAAAACTGCTTTTTAAAATCTAAAATTACTTCTTTATTGATTGGGTAACAGACTAACAGTGGTACTAAAATTGACTCATATTTTATCTTTTTATCTAATCTGACACACTTTATATATATGACTTGAATTTTCTTTTCACATATTAAAGACCTATTTTGTATATAGTTGTTTGGTAAGCAGGATATGATGAGATATTTAATGATTAAGTTTTAAATTAATTAGATTTATATTGTGTTCGATTAGCGGTATAAATTTTATTTGAGATAAATCGATACCGTTAATTAAATAGTTACCTTTTAAACATTTTTATACACATATATACCCTATCTTGTATGTACTCGTTTGGTATACAATATAAGGTGAGATATCTCGTAGTCAAGTTTCAAATTAGATTAGATTTATACCATGTTTGATTGACGGTATGAATTTGTACCGAGATAAATCGATACCGTCAATCAAATAGTTACCTTTTAATCATTTTTATACATCTATCCACATAATGTACCTACCTATCTTGTATGTAATCGTTTAATATGCAGGATAAGGTGAGATATCTCATAATTAAGCTTCATATTAGATTTGATTTCTATTGTTTTTGGTTGATTATATAAATTTGTCCCAGGATAAATCGCTACCATCAATCAAATAGTTACCTTTTAAACACTTTTATACACCTATCTTCATAATGTACCTGCCTATACTATATGTAATCGTTTAGCACGCAAGATAGAATGGAATATCTCATAATTAAGTTTCAGATTAGATTTGTATTATGTTTGTTTGACAGTTTAAATTTCTCTCGGATTTTTGTTTTACCGCCAATCAAATAATCCTAGATATCCCGTCTTATACCGTCGAACTTGAAATTATTTTACCTCACCTCTCAGGTGGGATAAATTAGCCAAGACTATAATCCTCGAACTATTTAATCCGCGTACCAATGTATAAAAATCTGTAGATTAATTTCTTCTATAATTTATTTTCAGTTGCAATTTTTATTAAAAGTGAGTCCAAATCTCCATTAAACAACATCCACTTCAAATTTCTTACAGAATCATATTTGAAATTCAAATCTATCTATTTAATCTTGTTCAACAATGGTAGATCATCTTTAAAATCTAATTTTCACCATCCACATGAATTTTATTTGTTGAATTAATGTTTTGAGTCACAATTACTGGTATAGAAATTGAATTGGATACTTTGAGATTTGGAGTTAGATGTTAAATTTTTGGCTACAACTTTGCAAAATTATATATGGACCATTTGGTTGATATATGTATATATGTGGACTATATACATATATGTAATTCTTAAAAAAAACATGTATATGATATACAAAAAAAATAATAATAATAAAAAGATGAAGAAATTGATTATACCGTTATGTATGAGTCCGCCCAATCGAAGAAGAGAAGTTGGCGGCCAAATAAAATCGATTGATTTTTTCATTGTCCAGATAAAATTTGATAAGAAAAAATTCTTTCCAACTACAATAGTCTTGATCTAAAAAAACACACCAAAAACAGTACTATTTTATTTTACTAACATTAGCTAAAATGGTTTTCAAACTAATTAAATTGTCTTTTCCTTCAAACTATGGTTGATAGTTCTAGATGGTTAAGCGAATAGCTCAAACGTATCTTGCCCTTACCTTGGTTCGTAGCTGAGTACAGTCTTACTCTAAATTAAACACTTAGACCAAGATAGTAAAAGAATATTTTTACGTGAGACCTTTAGCAATTTCCTTTAATTTAGGGCGTTGAAGTTGAGTTCGCAAGCAACATGAGGAAGGATGGTATAAGCACAAATCAATGACATCTTGAGAAAACGACTAATGATTGGTGCAACCAAATGAACCGAGGGTCTATCGGAAACAACTTCTCTACCATTAAGGTAGAGGTAAGGTATCCATACGCTCCCCCTACCAAACGTTGAACCGAGAGTCTATCGGAAACAACCTCTCTACTACTAAGGTATGGTATGTATACGCTCCCCCTCCGTAGGTACTTCTACATAGAAACTCTTTGTTAACTTTTCTTAATTTGTTAAATATTTTCGGATAGTTTTATCGTATTCCATAAACAAGGTAGGTTTGTATGATTAATTGTACCCAAGTTTGCATATAAGACACGTATCTGGTAGGACACGAAACTAGCAACATATTTTGGGTCTTATTTAAAGAGTAGAAATTAATAGCTATAGTTACAAAAGCTGTAGAACCAAGGATAAAAGAGTTTGCTAGACTTGGATCCTTTATGTAGCATGTATGTAACTATATCCATGTCAGTGATCATATGAGAGTTGCACCACGAGCTTAAGTTTCAGACATGAGTGACAATTGCTCTTTTGGCCTGAATGGTTGAGAGAATAATAGTAACTCTAATGGATTTTCTTGAATGGGGTCTAACAGATTTGTGGTTGAATCTATTAATAATGATACTTAGGATCTTTCAATAAGAAATTTTCATGTCACTTATGTTTTGAGTAGGAATATGTGTGTGATAATAGTATATTAGAAAGCGTAATACATTTACCATTTGTATTAATTGATTTCCAAGACCAATGCTGATAAAATTATTCTCCCTTTGCATTCTGTCTACATTCCTTTGTGGTTATGTTGCTTACTTGTGTGTTAATCTTAGATCGTCTTTCGTTCTATGAGGATAAATAGATAGGTCATTTGAGGTCAACAATATTGAGAAATTTGTTTTCAACCATGGCAAGACAACTATCTTTGAAAAAAGTATACAAGCTTAATTAAGTTGCAGTTGAATTTGGAGGTTTGTTGATTAGATGATGTTATGATGACTAAATTTTTTCTTAGTTCGAACTATCTTATAGTATTTGTTAATAATTATAGGAGCTTGGGTTGGAGAACAAAGGATTTATTTTTCTACTTTTATATTTTATTTTTTTCTTCTTATTCTCTGAGTACACTTGTGTGTTGGGAGGTAGGGCAAACATTGACTTCATATTCATCTACGTCTATCTCTTTTACAGTTGGCCATAAAACATTACAAAGTATTTCAATCATCAAAAAGAAACTTACCTTGTGTTTCCTTCTTCTTTTGTAGGAAGGCTTTTCTAAGTTCTCGCATTTCTATGATTTTATCTTCTTCGTTAGCAGTGAAAATAGACCAAAAAAAAACATCAATAAGTTGATTGCTTGTAGATGATTTTGCAGCAGAGTACTCATGCTTCATAAAGCATTTCTTGTGCAGCTAGCTCTATTTTCGATTTATGTTGTTTTAAAATATTTTTAGGTGTATAAGCAACATTAAAACTGATTGAAAAATAGTTTTAGATGGAAGGTTTCAGCTACTTGACCATTATCAGTGTCAGTGTCTCTAATGATTTATTATCTATCATGTGTTCAAATTGCATTTTCCATCTGTTTCTGTGTGTTAAGAATTGTGAAATTTTAAGATTCAATAAATCCATTGACTACAAAGGTGGCATGCTCTTGAAACTTGGCTTCTTTGAGTAGACAATTAGCCTACTCTATAAAGTTTGTCTCAAGGGTCATCGAAATTCAAACAATAAGATTTATAATTTGATGAAAATACATCGAAGATCATGGAATGTCACATCATTAACACTTATGTGAGTCATAGGCATATGGAAGGAGAGAAATAGGAGAGCGGACACATGTATGTCTATTGAGGAACAACCTCTCATCCATTGTTTTTTTAGGAGAGTAAACACATGTATGCATATTGAGGAACAAACTCACATCCATTGTTTCTTTTTGGACCCATTGAGTTTCATCATTTCCTTTCGCAAGTATATATAGCTTTTTGCTGCATGCCAAGAGGTTTGTGGTGGATGCCATTTGTTATTCTTAATTTGATTTTTGCATAATATAATTAATTTAGTCATTAATTCTTAAATTTTGGTGTGATGACTTTCTGTTTAGATTTAGAATATCTATTTAGTAATAAATCTAACGTATTCTACGAGTAGAAAATTTTAATAGATTTCAAATGGCTTATACGTTGCTCTTATGATTTAGCAATAGTGATTGACTATTTTTAGCATTTTGGACTTAGCTTACTCCTTGATGAGTTATGAAAATTTGAGAAATCTTTTGGAAAAGCAAGAAAGCTGGATGCATAATTATAATAAAATATGAAAAGATCACAAATTAAGAATATTTTTTTTTTCTAGAAAATGACTCTGAATTGTAACATTTATGTAAAGCAAAGTGGACCTTATAAGTATTCAAATAAAATAAAGGAAGAACTAATAAATTGGATCAAACTCCTAAACACGATAATTTGACCAAGTATGATTTGGGGTCCGTTATTTTGTCAAAAAATCTTAAAGGGTGTGAACGTTTCATCTCAAAGGCTTTCCAGTTGGCAATTGTCTGAAAATCAACTATTTGCAGTCATGCTTTTGGCAAACTCAAGCGTAGTGGTTTTGGATGCAAAATTTAGGAAATGAAGTTTCGAAAATTACCTAAAAATTAAGCAAGTGACTCAGTATGTGACTCCTAACAAACCATGGGCATTTTTTGTGTACGATGAAGAAACATAGAGGAAATTTGATCTGATGTAGAACTACTCTGCCTTTTGTAACATGTAAGTCCTTGATACTTGAGTTCTCAATATGCCATTTCTGTTATGAAAACATAGTACAGTTGAAACATTCGATAAGGTTTATATGAGAACCATAATTTCATAACGACGCCAATCATGTCATAATATTCATATTAGGAAAGCCATTATTTTCATAGCTTTCAGATTTGTGTAGCAACCTTCAGTTCGTTGGAAGCATGTGATATCTTTTATGTAAAACTTCATAAATGCAAGACCTATGAGAGTTAGGGGTATCAATGGTTTTAAAAAATTAACTTAACCAACTAAATCGTACACCAGTTCATCGAATCGTATCCTGCCTATATTTAGTAGGAAAGTTTATTCGCTTTGGACTCTATTTATATATATTGGGGAATTGAATTAATTAACAACAAAGTTTAGTTTAGCTATCATGTATAAGGAAGTGTAGATGAGATGGACTTAATTACTATATTTTTTTTCATTTCATGTATAATTATTTGTTCAAAATTTAATCATAATATCATGTTTGATTAATGGTATAAATTAATCCTAGGATAAATTTACATCATTAAGTAGATATGGTATAAATTTAGTATCAAACTTAACCATAGAATGTCTCACCTTATACCGCGTACGAAACGACCCCTAATAATATTAATATCATTTTACGATAACATATACTACATAACTAGATATACACGTGCGACGCATATTTTAGAAAGTCTAGTTAATATAATAAAAAATAATTAAATAATAAATTAAAATAATAGTGAAAAAGATAGTTTTGTCTAAAGAGAGTTTTTTAATGAAGGGCAAAAAGTTCAAATCACTTTTCTAAGGTCTTCACACTTTTAATATATTATAGATATAGATATAGATATAGATATAGATATAGATATAGATATAGATATAGATATAGATATAGATTATATTAGAAATTGGTCTGCTTAAAAGTACTTTATAAATTGGACCCTTTTAATTTTTGGACTTTGAGTTCTTATTTTATTTGTATTTTTTCTTCCTCTATTTCTTTTTACTTAAAAAAAACTTGATGGATATCTAGAGATTTGTAATCAATCGTCAAAAAACGTAGATGTTCTTCTAATGTATAAAAAATAGACAATTTTTTCTTTCATTTCAGTTATTATCGAACATTTTTAGGTCATAAAGTTTGATTATAATTTTTGAAAAATATAATTATTAATGGCTAAAATTAAATAAAATTTAGAACTTAATTTATTTAATTTAGGAATGAAAAGGAGCAAATTGTGCTCAAACAACTTTTAAAACGGATAAACTCATTTTTGTTATGAGCCGAAGAATATTTTAAACAAATAGTTAGAATACGAGCACATGCAGATTAAAGAAATTCAAGTTGAATTACTATAGTTAATTCTAAATTTACTATAGTTTACAAAGATTGTGAATTTTAAAATTTGAATATGTTCGGAATGTGTTGAAATGTTTTATCATTTTTTCTAATATTGTTCCTTTTAAGAGAATGTTTTCTTAAGGAATGTGACAAGTCAACATTGATTAAATAAACGGCAAAACGATCTTCTAGATCCCTCTATTATGTCAGTTTTGTAAGTTAGACACTTCTACTTACATGTTTATCATCTGGACCCCTGAACCTACTAAAAAACAACATTTTAAACCCTTTTTTGGTGAGTGTAACGCACTCCCTCCCACGTCAGCTGCCACATCTACTGCCACGTCTGCCATGTCAGTCATGCCTGTCGCGTCATCTGCTATGTCACTTAAAAAAAAATTAATTTAATTAAATAAGAAAAAATTATAAATTGTAGAAAAATTTGAATAATCATGCTTTTAAAATTTGAATAATCATTTTTAAAATAAAAAAATAATAAAAAAAGCATTACATTAAAATTAATCAAATATAAAAATTAATTTAATTAATTAATTTAAATTTTAAATTTAAATTAGTAAAAAATTAATTAATTTAAATTCTTAACTAATTCATTTATTTAAATTAATTAAGTTTTAAATTAATTAATTTATCAAATTTAAAATTCTTACCTAATTTAAATAAATTTTACTTAAATAATTAATTAATTTAAATATGATTTACATATTTAAAATATTTAATTTAAATTAATTGTGGGGGGAGGGGCTGGTGTGGGGGAGGGGCTGAGTGGGATGGGGACTGGAGAGGGGGTTGCGTGGGGCTAGGTGGGGTGGGGTTGGGTGGGGGGCTGGAGGAAGGGAGTTAGGTGAGGTGGGGGGCTGGGGAAGGGGTTGCGTGGGGCTGGGTGGGATGAGGACGGGCTGGGTGGGGTGGGGGCCTGGGGAAGGGGTTGCGTGGGGCTGGGTGGGATGGGGATGAGCTGGGTAGGGTGGGGGGCTGGGGAGGGGGAGGGGTTACGTGGGGCTAGGTGGGCTGGGGGAGAGGGGTGGGTGGGAGTGGGTGGGGCTGGGTGGGGTGGGGACGAGCTGGGGTGGGGGTGAGGGAGGCTGGGTGGGGTGGGAACGGGCTGGAGAGGGGGGTGGGAAAAAAATTAAATTTATTATTTTTAAATTTTTAAAATATTTTTAAAAATATTTTTAAATTAAAAAGGAGGGGCTGGGGTGTGTGGGGGTGGGGAGGGAAAAAAATATTTTTTTTTAAAAAAATTAAAATGATTTTTTAATTTTTTTTTTTTTTAAATAATTTAAAAATATTTTTAATTTAATAAAGAAGGAAGGAAAAAATGATCCTTTTAAAATTTTTGGCAAAATTTTAAAAATATTTTTATTTTTATTTTTAAATTTTAAAAATATTTTAAAATAATTTTTAAAAATTTAAAAATATTTTAAATTATTTTTAATTTTTAAAAATATTTTTAATTTAAAAAGATGGAGGAAAAAATAGGACCCTTTTTAAAAAAAAAAAAAATTAATATTATTTTTATTTTTTTTAATTATTTTAATGTAAAATTGGGCAAAAATTGACCCCTACTCGCACCTCTAGGGGAGTGGTTACACTCTCTTTGTCCTAGTCACCATGACCTTGCCACATGGGCAAGATCAACGGTCAAAGGGTGCGAAATATTGCTTTTTGATGAGTTCACGGGTCTAGATGACAAATATGTAAATAGAAGTGTCCAACTTACAAAACTGACATAATAGAGGGGTACAGAAGTTCATTTTGCCTAAATAAACTAAAAAAAATGAAATGGAAGGAGTAGTAATTAAGCCTAAGTTTAATTTGTTAGAATGAGATTTGCAAATCCACATTTTATACAATTTTGTTGTTAGTTTTGTGAAATACTCCAACAGTGAATGATTACATAGTTGGAATTGACTTAACTTACAACTCATGATAACAAGAAGAACACAATTATCACATATGTTCTTTGCCTGTGTTTAGAACGACCTAATGACATGTTTTATTGTTAATAATAAATTTAATGTTTCATTTATCTTCTCAATGTACGAATAAAAGTATCATTACTTGTATGCTAAGTAGATTTAAGATGAAATTGATGCAATTCTAATTTTACCAACTAATTCTTTCAACTACTCATCATCATTCTTAATTGGATAAAAAGATAAAATAAAATTCATTGGTTATATATATTATAAAGTATTAATGAGACATGATTCCTTAGTAATTCCGATTCTCATTATTTAGTTCACAATTGTGACTTATTTCTAACAATATAGACGTTAGTGGAGGATTTTTATTAATTTTAAACAATTTCTTAAGCTAAATATAGGAGAAAATAATCCAAAAAAACAACAAAAAAGGTAAATGATGACATTAAAGGCATCTAAGGCATGACACATAGGATGAGCTAAAATTCTCCTATATATATATATATACTAGTAAATAGGCCCGCGCTATGCGCGGTTATCAGATACTTCACATACGTGAGTTATAAATTACTTGGTTTTCTACTTATTCTTGAATATTAAACATCAAACAAATATTTGCAATAAATAAAATCTCTTCACTTGGTTTTAAAAAAATAAATTAAAATACAAAACCTTTTGATTTCAATTTTGTCTAATCAAATTAAGATTATATTATGATTTTATTTTTTAAAAGAAAAAAATTTAAACCATAACGTAATTTTATGAAAATATAAAGTACAATAACCATTATATTAGAGTGGGATAATTAATTTATATTTGATGTGGATTCAATTTTAATTTTTTTTAAGATTGTACTCATTATAAAATTCATTGCCGGAAGGCTATATTATATCCCGATAACAATGCCATATTAGTTAGTTCACATCAAAAAAAAATTTAAAAAAATTGTAAAAGAAAATTAGAATTCTCCTCTAGTTTTCATCATTATATCAAGCATCCATAAATATTTAATTTTAGCTTAAATTAGTTTTTTTATTGTTATAACTTTTTTCTTTTTTTTTTTTGTGTGTGTGTGGTTAATGTACATATGTAGCCGTTTTTATATTTTTGTATATAATTGTATTATATGTAAACGCATTTAACATATGCCGTAAGTTAAAATATAATGCTCTTTGAAATATTTCGTTAATTTAATAATTTAAAAATAAAAAAAAGCAATAAAATAGGAAAGAATAGTAGTTATTTATAGAACCTAAATGTTGAAGACATGAAGGTAAATGCAGCAGAACGTAAGACTTATTCGCATCCCTTCGCTGTTCCATTTTTGCCTCTTTTTGTTTCTTCATCTGTTCTGATTTTTCTCCGAAAATCAATAAAATCCCCAATTTCGCTCCAAAATTTATGCAAAATATTCTCCTCTTTCTTTTATATCTTATGAGGAGGGAAATGTGGGTATTAAAAAAGAGTGAATAATTATGTTACTGAAATATTGATTCTATCTGAAACACGTCATTATCCAAACGTAAATGATGTGTATAGGTTAAATAGCATTGATGATGAAAATCGACTATCTTTAATGTAATAATGTTGTAAATAATGCTAAGGTAATTTTTTTAATCTTTTAAAAATAAAAAATGATCAAAAAAATCATAAATAAATAAATATCCAATGCATGCTAGAGTCAAAAACACCCACAAGATCACTTGTACCGAATAATATGAAAGACGCTGCGACAAGTTAACGATTTGGTGTTTATTTGAAAAGTTGTAAATCTCTATACATTAGGTTTAGTTTATAGAAGTATTAATTTTCTCCTCTTTCTAATTGATTTTATTTTTAAAATGCTAACATGAGTACACATTAATAAGTTGAATTTTAAGAAGTGTCCAATATTAAGTATTTAAGTACAGTGGATTAAAATAAGGGATTATAGCCGCCTTCTTTTTTTCTTTTCTATGCTACGACAATTTTTATTTTTTTTAACCCAAAAATAAAAAAAGGGGAAAGGAAAAAAATAACATCTAAAATAAACTAATTCTACAAAATTAGCACCCAAATTTTTAATACCCGTAAATAGCCACTCGCGAATTAGGTTTTAATTCCGGTAAATAGCCTCGTCACTCGCATATGTGTATCAATCTAGTATAAAAGTGTATCAATGCGGTATCAAAGTTATCAATGTAGTATAAAAGTGTATTAATATGGTATAAAAGAGTACCAATTGGGTATAAGGACTGCACGTGCTTGCATAGAATTTCCTTTCTCTTTTTTGAAAAGTGTATCAATATAATATAAAAGTGAAAGTGTATCAATGTAGTATAAAAGTGTACTAATGTGGTATAAAAGAGTATTAATTGGGTATAGGGACTGCATGTGCTCGCATAGAATTTCCTTTCTCTTTTTTAAAAAGTGTATCAATATAATATAAAAGCATATCAATGTGGTATAAAAGAGTACCAATTGGGTATAGAGACTGCATGTATCCAATTGGGCCAAATGACTAAAAATGAGATTATCATGGCCGACTGGACATGGTATTTCCACCTTTTCAAACGTGGGTCATTTTTTTAAAAAAAGGTCATACCATGTCCTTTTCCCAAAAAAAAAAAAAAAAAAGGACTCCAACATAATTTATTTATGGCACCACTCTTCCCCTTACTTAATATACTCAAAACTTTATTTACAGCACCACTTTAGAATAAATCAAGCAATATTTGGAATTAATAGGGCTGCACACAAGCTACATGAACATCAAAGTTATTAGAATAAATCTAGTGGTAGTATCGTAAGATGTTGTTATTATTGTGAGTTAAATAATTTGCATAGCTTTTATAAGTCTTTGCCTAAATAATTTGGATAGTTTGAGAAATTTATAAAACTAGAGTAGGAATATCATTTTAGGTTCCTAAATCCTACACCCATAGATAAATTTTGATTTTAATTGAAAAATATTAAACCTTCAATTAATTAAAATGAACCTTCAAAATTAATTAAAATGATACACCTCTAATTCTCATTGTATGTGTGACTCTTCACAAATTTATGGAATTATTCAGCTCTTACACTATGCAATTACCCAATACATATTTTCAACTAGGAAGTGTTGAAAATATTAAAGGGGAGTCCTGAAGTAATTGGTAAAGTTGATGTCATGTAATCATGCGGTTACGGGGTCTCAAGCATTGGAAACAGTCTCTTGCTGAAATACAAGATAAAGTTGCGTATAATAGATCCTTGAGGTCGGATCCTTCCCACATAACGGAAGCTTTAGTCCTTTGAGATGCCTTTTATTGAGTATCCAAAACACACTTTCTTTTACCTCTTTTGTATTGAAATTTGAAAAAATTCACATAACCACAATTTAGGATATCTAATTTACTAAAAATTCCTTCACTTAGGATATCTAAATTATAAAAATTATAAATTGGTAAAGTTGCTTCCATGTAACCATGAGGTCACGTCAAAAACATACATTGTTTGTTAATTGAGGGATTAAAAATGCTTTTACCTCTTTTGTATTGAAATTTTACCTTTCAAAATCTCATTGGGATGAATATGGATCAATGGTAATCAGTGGGTCAGGCTTGAGTAGTATAAGCCCAAATCCAAATTCTTATGCTTAAGCCCAACAAGTACAAGTTAAATATTAGAGGAAACTAGTATATGTACCTGCGCGATGTGCGGATAATATCAAAATATCATTTTTAATTTTTTGAACATAACATTATTTCTCAATGAAATTAACCCCCCCCCCCCCACACACACACACATATTGTCGACTCGCAAATAATAAAAAGATAATCCAATTATTATTTACTTATCACGTTTAAAAATTATTAACTATAATATTTTATTCTCGAACTTATTTTGGGTCATTCTTAGTATTTAATAACATTTTGTATGTACAGTATCAATTATTTTAAATTTTGTGTAAACATTATAAATAGTTTATATTTTATGGACGAATAACTCAATGAGAAAATGTATCCAAGTTTTTATAGATGTACACTAAAAGCAAAATTTTCAAAATCAATATTTTTCTTAAATATATTTGAACATGAATTGTATAATTTTGTTTGAAAGAATCTACACATGTGTAATACCTTCATCATCATTCTCAGAAATTCAATTTTCACTTTTTATATAAAATTAAATTTTGACCTATAATATTAAACTATCTTTATTTCAATTCATATGACATGTTTTTCTGTTTAGCAAGTAACCAAAAAATTAATACATTTAAATAATAAGTAAAAATAACTATAAAATGACAATTTCACCAAAAAAAAAATATTTATAATCATAAATTTTGAATGTCTTTTTATATATTTAAAATGCACACCATTTAAAATATTTCATATATATATATATATTGAGAATATAGGAAAAAATTATAGAAAAATAATTTGTTATCAAATGACCCAATGGGTCAGATTTTATTAAAAAAACAATTCTATTATAGAAGGGGTAGCCCAATGCTAAGCCCACAAAATCAGTCCAAAATCAATAAAAATAATCTAGAAAATTGAATTAGAAAAGTAAACACACATTTGGAAGTGGAAAAGCTTAGGAAAGTACCGCACAATCCGTCGATCTGCCATTTATATGGCTTCTCCGTTGATATCCTTATCTTCTCCCTCTCTCATTGAGAAGTTGAGGAATCTAAATAGTGCCTTGATTTCCATACTGTCCATCCATGGCTCCCATTCCACCAATGCCTCCCATACCATCAGTGGAACCCATGTTTTTTTTCTTTTCTTTTTTGATGTTTTAGACACAAGGCAATTAAGTTTGGTTTTATGATGGAAATGAGTTGCATGGAGTAGAGATTTATATAGGCAAAGGAAAAATAAGAAAGGCCAACTTGAGGCATAATAGGTGTTAAGAGACAAATGAAATTGAGGATTTTCGGGTAAGAATGGCAAAGCGTGGCAGTAGAAAATTGGATTGCACCATTAAACTTTGTTGATTGCATAATTGCATCCTTCCGTTATTGGATTATTTTTCGTAAAACTGAAATGGGTATTCGGACTTCTATTTTTCATCTCTTTTTATTTTGAGTTTTCATTTTCGTTCTTAGCTTTTTCTAGCTCAATTCAGTTTTAATTGATGCGAATAGCTTGACTTTTGTTTTTTCATGTGGATTAAAATGGCTGCAAACTTTTTCGTTGGCTGCAGGGGTTACTCACATTTTCTCACTCAGGTTCTGTTCTTAGTTGAAAATGGCTACTGTAAATCAACGGAGTCCAAACATTAAGTTTAGTTAGAAAATGATCGGAGTAAAATGCAGAATTGGAAATCAATGGAATGCATCTCAGAGTGAAAAATGATATTAAGTTACCCAAGATTTGGTGCTCTATTTAGACCTTGACATCGTTGGTCTCGACACAGTTTATTAATATGACAGGTAAGAATTGAGTTTTTCAGCTTGTTCGTTCATATGGAAGTATAAGAAAGAGTCAAAATGTTAATTATTTGAATAATAGTTTAAAGAACTTAATGTTACGGAGCATTAAGTATGAGATGAATCTAGCTTTCCTGGGTAATGCATCTATATGTAAAAGCTCTAATGTTAAGTAGTTATTGTCGTCGAGATTGTTAATCCATTTCTGAAATATGTTATGGTCCTCTTTTAGTTTTAGATTAGCCATTTGTCATTTCTCTTATGAGATACTATAACATCTCATATAATCATTCTTCCTAGGTTGCTATTACATTCACGATCTTTTCTTCTTCTGCTGGTTTTAAGGATTTGCAATGGATTATGAGTATGGTACCTTTCGAACTATATAATCATGACACTGCATAGTCTTTATAGAGATATTGGATATTTTTCATGAACCTTATTGCATTCCCTCGTCATTAACACTAAGAGGTCGTTTAGTTGGGAAAAAGTTACCATCAGTATTATGTTAATGGTGAAATAAATAATATCGGTACTAATTAATACCTTACAACAAACATGTGATAAAATAGTCTATTTTATCCCAGAAATATTTATCCCTCATACCTCACACCAAACGATCCCTAAGTATCATATAATGAGCTTTTGTTCAATATTAGCTGACTGCTTCAGCTGTATCTTGACGTTCAAAAGAGCATCTTAGATATCTGATTCATATCGATCTGGAACTTGATTCATATTATTTCGAGAACTATTTTCTTTGAAAGTAATTTTTCTTTTCCTTTGTTTTTTGTGTAATTTATGGTGAAGCTGGAGCTTCATAGAGCAGAATTTACATGAATATAAAAGAAGAATTATCGCGGATGTGTTATGTATCACAACAGCATAACATAAATCTTGAGGTATCTAGAGTTTCTTTTTAACACTTATTCCCATTCCTGCTGCCTATTGTAACTGTGTCTTTACTCTAGCATAGCCAAAATGCAGAACACTATTGCATTCACAATATAAAATATTACTCCTAATTTATCGAAAGAAGAAATACAATGTAGAAAACTATTGATTTTCATTGTATAAGATAATTTTCAGCATTCTACGATTATTTGAGAAATTTGGATGGCTGGTTATATGTTTAGTTTAATCTTGAATCCATGAGTAAAATCTCATGGGATATCCCAACCTATTCCAATCCATGGGATATCCTTGTCTATCTCATCCTAGTAATCATTAGAGATCAAAATTACAGTGAAGCCAAGAAACATTTTGTACAGATTAGTTAAGGAAGAGAAATGATTGTAAAACTTGTAGAAATTAGCTGCTCATATTTGCAATTGAATTTGTGAGTTTTATGTTATTACAACCATTGTTCTTCGGTCTCTATTGAATGAGTTGTTTCCAGAAGTAAGTGGTTGGAGAACCAAGTATAGAGCAGGACATATTTCTAGAATACAGTCACAAAGTAGGAAAATTCAAAATAAGACTGTTGAAGATTTTCGCAAGGGTCTGGTATGTCAAATTTTTAATTTATTGTTTTCTAGATAGTTTCTGATGATTTAAAGCCTATTATACATGCAAACACTGCAGGTGAACATAATTGTAGCGACATAGAAAGCAATAAATCAAAAACATGCTTTCACTTTGTAAATCACAAATAGTGTATTGATCTCCCAAGTCTTAGAAATCACTTTGTAAAGAACCTTGCCAACTGCAAATAAATCCTGTCAACAAAACTTGGATCATAATCTAAAGGCCTATAAACACAACGAACTTCGAGTACAAAATACATCTACTGAAAGCTATTCCACCAATATTACTTTAGCCCATACAGTTGTACACCAGGCACATGAGATGTCTACCGACTCAATAAGATTCCTCAAGAGAACAGGAAGCAAATTTTCCTGGCATCCACTTAGACAACTTTGTAGAAACCTAATAGGAACACTTCTTTATTGACCTAGAAATATCTGAAAACTATAAGAACCTTTAAATTCCATTGCATCTTAGTATTTGATATCTCATGCATATAATCAATTTTAGCAGACATTTTTTTTTATAGATATTGGCTAGTATTTTTTTTGGGAGGGGGGGAGGGGGGGGTTGAATTTGAAATACGTTGATATGAGATTTTATAGTAAAACTGTAGTTTTTGAATTACAGAAAGATAACGATAAGCAGTTGGGATAAGATTATTTAGATAATCACTAAAAATTGAGATAAATTTCAAACTTTAAAATTATTGAGTTAGATACAATCAGTAAAAATTTAAATTGTTATCTATTTAAAATATCTTCTTAGTTGAGCATTATTTGGGTTAAGAAGTTGTTTAAAGCCTTGCTTCTAGCACGTTTCTTTTTAAAATTATTGTATCCCTTCTTTGAAAAATTTACACTGCATCTCTTTTTAAAGTTGCAAGATAACGATAAGCAGTTGGGATAAGATTATTTAGATAATCACTAAAAATTGAGATAAAATTAAAACTTTAAAATTATTGAGATAGTTATAATTGTTATCTATTTAAAATATCTTCTTAGTTGAGGATTATTTGGGTTAAGAAGTTTTTTAAAACCTTGCTTCTAGCACGTTTCTTTTTTAAATTACTGCATCTCTTTTTTAAAGTTGAAAGTTTAAGTATTTTTCAATTTAAAGTTTTTTATTACAATATTTTTAAATGTTGTCTTAAAGATTGCCACGTGGCTATTTTAATAGCTTGACACGTGACATCTTGTCTTGATTTTGTTTTGCTTTTATATATATATATATATAGATCCATTTATTTCTTTCTACTTTTTTGCTTACGAAAATATTCAGTCTTTCTCATTGTTATGTTTATTTCGTAGTATTTGTTTAATTTGTTTTTGACATTGCTCCTCTAATTTTTATTACAAAATTAAATTAGAAACAAATTCACAATCTCTTCTTTTAATTTTTGTCCATTTTGATTATCCTCTTAAACTAATGAATTTGTCTTTTTTCTCGGGTTAATGAAGAAAATAATAAATTTACAAGTAAAAGTATTGCACAGTGTTCATTTATATTGTCATGGTTTCATGGTGGATGATTATGAAAATACGAATCTTGCGTTTTAGTGACTTACATTGCACAATATTCATTTTTCTTTTATTCAAAAAGTTAAAAGTTAGTGAACATTTGTAAAAGGAACAAAAGAAAAACGATTAAAAAAAATAAAAAAAAAAAATGACACTATATGTGCGGCATCATGTGTTGACAGCAAAAAGACCTGAAAGAGAAAAGTTTAAAAGACAAAAAGTAGTAGAATGGAGATCGAGGAGACTTTAACGATAAGTGTTTTATTTGGAAGAGGATAAAGAAATCTCATCTTGTGAAGTAGTATTTGAGGTAAAGAAAATAAATCAGACCCAAAAAAGCAACCGAGGCCTCCACAATAACAGGGACTGTGTATAGTCCGATGCTTCTTGTGTTGTTGTTGTTTTGGATCTTCATGATCAATATCATCTTGTGTTGGACTTAGCTTTGAATCATCCATCATTAGTCTTGTGTTGTTGTTTTGAATCATCCATCAGTATCATCTTGTGTTGGAGTTAACTTGTCTGATTTTCCATCTTCATCAATAGTCGACATTATTATTATGACACGGGATGGTGTAGATACGAGTAATTTTAGTGAAACACAGTGCCTAGCTAAAACATAGCTACACTCGGAGAAGGTTCATCTAAGGGAACAAATTTCACCACCGATGACACGACGCACCAAATCCTGACTCTTAAAAATACAACTAACATTGAACCTGAAAACAGCGATGGACTTGAAAGTGCATTCGCAGTTTTAAAAGTACCAACAGAAATGCAACTGCATCCACAAACCTCTTCCGTAGCTGTGGGTTCCACACAAGTCAAGCCCTTTTCGGGGTTCGGGCAGGTTCATCAGGACCAACCCCTGATGAATCTGCCCAACTCACCCGAGTTCGACTGATGGAGGAGTATGAACTAGCTAGTGGTGACATTCTGGGATTTGAGCTATTGGGGTTTTGAATAAGAAAAGCTATGGCTAAACTAGGAGTAATTAAGGTTTGGGATAAAGGCATCAGTTCCTTTGGAGATGGTAATTCTTCTTCCCATTTAGCAAACCAATTGGAATCTTCTTCCCTCATTTCCTAAACAAAATCTTGGATTTTCCAATCACCTGGTTACACAAGAGGGGTTGCTCGGATAGTAAGCAGCCTTCACCTCCAACACTAGTGTCGTGGATTCGAGTCACCAAGGGAGCAAAACAAAGTGCAGTATTTTTGCTTGGATGGTAAGTACCCTCCACCTCCAACTCTATGGTCGTGGATTCCAGTCACAAATGAAGGAAATTACTGTTCTTCTTGGTACTTCAAGATTGATGGACTAATTGACAACTGAACTAAAAAGATTAAGATGAAAACACAAAAAAGATGAGATTTTTATGAGACGGGGTTGCTCGGATAATGATAAGTACCCTCTACCTCTAACCCTATAGTTGTGGGTTCAAGTCACCAATTGAGCTTTTTTTTTTTTGGGTCAATTTATGTTGGTCTTGTTACTTTAAGATAGATGGACCGATTGAAAATTGAGCTAAAAAAACAAGATGCAAACACCAAAAAACAAGATTTTTATGAGATGGGGTTGCTTAGATGATAATTACTACCGTCTACCTCTACTGATACAAGTGTAGCAGGTTAAGAAGAGCAAAAACAGCTAGGATTCAAAAGTTAGTTAAGTCTGTTAAGTATTGTAGCAGTTGTCTGTTTTTACTGTTGTAACAGACAACAGAATTACTGTAGCAGAGTCCAATAGTTAGTTAGACGGTTATCGATCAATGAGTAGCTATAAATATTCATGTATAATGATTCAAAGCTATTCAGAAATCATAATACAATTCTACTTTTCTCTTATTCTTCTCAATTTAGCTATTTTTCTCAGTTAATACCCCGATCTTAGCCTCCTCCTTCCTCGAGGTTAACCTCCTAGATTGATTGAGTTCATCAAGGTGCATCATGAAAACAAAAAAAAAGTCATAAGTACCACTGTAGAAGTAGAAGTTCACAAACAAGGAAGTTCAAGAACCAGAATTACCAGAAACCACGGCTATAAAGTTATAGTTACCGGTAAATATGTGATTTTTCAACCAAAGAAACATTACTTAGGCAGGGCCACATGCAACATATTAGGGAAATTTAGTCTCTTTCTTTTCTTTTTCACTAGGGTGACCTTATTTGTATGAAGAATTTTTCTATATATTTTTTTTAATGGAGTTATTATTTGTGTTGCATCTTCCAATTTGAGAAAAGTTTTTTCTCTTATCTCTCAACTTATAGGTGTTGAATCGATCGAGAGAAAGTAAGAAAACTATTGCACACACCCTCCATTCGTCCAGCTATCGTTGCCTTGCATAAAACGGTACCCTTCACTTCGAGTTCCTTCCTTGCTAGTCGACCATGTCAAAGCAGCATTCTTTCTTCAGATAGTGAAGTCACTCCAATTTATGTATGATTTGACTCTCTAGAGTGTAGAGTCTATATCTTGCCCCTAGAAATAGAAGAAGGTGAACCCCTCTCTGTCGAAATAGATGAGATTATCGTGGATACACACATTGGTTAATCAAATTTGTCTGATGTAGAGGCAATGAAAAAAATCACATAAGTGAATATATAACTCTCTGCCTTCTTGCCTGTACTTCAACTCAGTAGCTCATTCCAGATAAGCGAGTGAATTTCAAGCCAAAGAACTGTTGACATTGACCACCAAAGAAAGACGCTACCTAAAGCTAGGCCATGAACAACCAATCATCGTACTGTAAAAATTGGATAGATTCGACCTATAGACCTCCTACATTGAACAACTATAGTTTAATCAAAGATGAGTAAACTTGACTCTATAATGACGTTAGGTTCGACCCAAAGACCACCTACATTGAACAGCTATAGTTTAATCAAAGATGAGTAAACTTGACTCTATAATGACGTTAGGTTCGACCCAAAGACCACCTACATTGAACAACTATAGTTTAATCAAAGATGAGTAAATTTGACTCTGTAATGACGTTTTCATCAGTATTTACTCAAATGATATATTACTTGCAGTAAGAATCTACTTTTGAAATTAATAAAACTTTCTTATTATGGCATCCATGCTAGTAGTTCGTAGTGCTAGTCTTGTTTCGACGTGTGTTATCGTTTGTCGTATTATTTCATGCTAGACACCGGAGGTCTGTTTGGAAACAGTCTCTCCATCTCACCTCCAAGATAGTTGTATGAACTGCGCACACTTACCACCCTCCTAGACCCCACTTTGTGGGAATATTGTGGATTTTTTGTTGTTGTTAGGCTGTGAACAGCATAATGTGGAACTTGATGAAAGTGATGGCTTCGTACTGCACATGGAACCATATCATAAGGCACATGGTGAAGCACGCAATGTAGTTAATAATGCAAAACCATGTTGGTGCCTCACTTGACAAGGGAACTGAGAGCACCTGACCCTCAATAATGCAACTTTAACTAATACCCAGTACACTACAACAATAATAAATAACATAACCCACCACTTGGCTCCACAAGCCATTTGAATAACAAAAGTATCTCAACTTTTTGAGAAACTACTAACGTAACCACAACACAAAAATGACTGAAGAGTAAAGAGAATATGAACGACGAAATAAGAAAGATAACAAATATTTAAGCAGAGATAGGTAACAGTATTACAACTAGAAATCCACATCCTCACTCTCCAGCATTCACTCCTGATAAACTACATAGGGCACAAAACTAGGGGACTTAACACAGCGACGTGTAGACAAATATAGAACATACAAGAAAAAGAAATGCTCATAACCCGCGGAGATCAGAAACATATTGCAAACCATATATAATGAAGTGTGTTTCTTCAGCTCTCTTCATTCCCATCATACTCCTCATCCTCGTATTCACCTTCTTCATCAGCAGTGGCATCTTGGTATTGCTGATACTCAGACACGAGATCATTCATGTTGCTTTCAGCTTCTGTGAACTCCATTTCGTCCATTCCTTCACCTGTGTACCAATGCAAGAAAGCCTTTCTACGGAACATAGCAGTAAACTGCTCGCTCACCCTCCTAAACATTTCCTGAATGGAAGTTGAGTTTCCAATGAAGGTGGATGCCATTGAGAGACCTCTAGGTGGGATGTCACAGACACTGGATTTCACATTGTTTGGAATCCATTCAACAAAGTAAGATGAGTTCTTGTTCTGAACATTAATCATCTGCTCGTCAACTTCCTTAGTGCTCATTTTACCCCTGAACATGGCTGAGGCAGTAAGGTAGCGACCATGACGTGGATCAGCAGCGCACATCATGTTCTTAGCATCCCACATTTGCTGGGTCAACTCTGGGACTGTAAGTGCACGGTATTGCTGTGAACCACGAGAAGTGAGAGGAGCAAATCCAACCATGAAGAAGTGTAGACGAGGGAAGGGGATCAGGTTGACAGCAAGCTTCCTAAGATCAGAGTTCAATTGCCCCGGGAACCTGAGGCAGCAAGTGACCCCACTCATTGTAGCAGAAATCAAGTGGTTCAAATCACCAACTGCAACATGATATTAAAAGAAAATTTTTTTAGCGAATGTTAGAAAAGATAGTCAGAAAACCTATCACAATTCTAATAGGTTCGGAAGTATGAAAGAAATAACTAAGCATCCAAAAACTAGAGTAGTTTGATTTAAATTTTAATCCAAATCACTTTTTGTGTGTGATGCTTTAGGCAATACAGGGACTAGCTGAAATGCTAGCTATACACTCACACATACACACATAAAATGATTAGCTTAAGACCCCTAAACATGCATGCACATGTTGCTGGTGAAAATATATTTCGACACTAGGAAAATGGCCAAATCACCAGTTTACCTACCTTATTAAAGAAAGTGAGATGAAATAAATAGTAGGGACCATGATTTGTAACAAATGAACAGCCCATTGTGCGTGAGGACCACAGGTAAAGGAAATCTAGGGTTGTCAGGAATTTCGATATTTTCGCTCAAGCCAGTAATCCTACAACATGAATCATTGATTACTGATAGAACCATTTTACACCAACTTAGAGACGAGCTGATAGCCTGCCTACAGAGTGCATCTAGAGATGCCACTTTATAACCAGATATTATTTTTGAAGGCTGCATTATCACAAGTTTAGAAAGGATAAAAACGAAGGTTCAATCTATGCATTGATAGTCATAGCACATAGAAAAAAAAGTAGATTGTATCAATTTGGATAACATATACTCACAGCTGGGTGTGGTAAGCTTGAGAGTCCTGAAACAGATGTCATATAGAGCTTCATTGTCAAGCACCATACACTCATCAGCATTTTCAACAAGCTGATGCACTGACAGGGTAGCATTATATGGCTCAACCACTGTATCTGAAACCTTCGGTGATGGGAACACAGAGAATGTGAGCATCATGCGGTCAGGGTATTCCTCCCTGATTTTGGAGATAAGCAAAGTTCCCATTCCGGAACCTGTTCCTCCACCAAGTGAATGGCACACTTGAAAACCTGGAAAGAGCAGAACAATGTATCAATATTGCGCAAATTAAGCACGGTTATAATGCTGTCAACTAAGAAACACTACTCAAATCCATGAGTTTACCTTGAAGACAGTCACAATTCTCGGCCTCCTTTCTGACGACATCAAGAACAGAGTCAATAAGCTCTGCACCCTCGGTGTAATGACCCTTAGCCCAATTGTTTCCAGCACCTGACTGACCGAAAACAAAGTTATCAGGCCTAAATATCTGACCATAAGGACCAGTTCTCACACTGTCCATTGTGCCAGGCTCGAGATCCATAAGCACTGCACGGGGAACAAACCTCCCACATGAGGCTTCATTGTAATACACGTTGACACGTTCCAATTGCAGATCTGAGGTTCCAACATAGCGTCCGGTAGGATCAATTCCATGCTCATCACATACAACTTCCCAGAACTTTGATCCGATCTGGTTTCCACATTGTCCACCTTGGATGTGAAGGATTTCTCTCATCTTTCCTGAAATTATCAAGATGTTCCAAATTATTCTTCTCTTATTATTAAAAACCACAACATAAATTATAAATTCATGATTCACAATCAAATATATCTGATTTTCACAAAATTAAATAGATCGCTATTACATTCACCTATTGAATCATAAACTTCCCTATATAACTATTCGTGCTTGAGGCAATATGTGTGTTTAAATAGCATCAATATTGCTACGAAATGTTGATCCAAACAAACATTCAATAAAATCAAGTACGTTATTCACACAAATATCACTAAAACGCACATTTTCCACAGATCTCAATAAATCAACTAACTACAATATATCCTAAGAAAAAATACAGAAAATCTACGAAATTTGATCCAACAAACAGTGAACTCTCACAATAAAAATCATCAGAATTACAAATGCAATCCAAAAAATCACAATAAGATATCATAGATCTAAGAATATAATCATACGTGCAAGATTTTCACAAAGTACACAAGGAAAATGAGAAAAAAATCATTCATTAATCACAATAAAAATCAACAAAAATCACAAATGCAATTCAAATAAATCATAGATCTGCAAACAATAAACAGAAAACCATTAAATAGACATAATATACAAGAGCAAATTCATTTTAAGATAGCATAAAATCATTAATCACAATAAAAATCATCAAAAACCACAAATACAATTCAAAAAAATCACAATAAGACATTATAGATCTAAAAATGAGAAAAAATAAATCATTTTAAGATAGCAAAAATCATTAATCACAATGAAAATGATCAAAAACTACAATTGCAATTCAAAATATCATAGATCAGCAAACAATAAACATAAAATCATTAAATAGACAAGGAAAATGACCAAAAAATCATTTTAAAATAGCAAAAAAGCACTAATCACAATATAAATCATTAAAAAAAATTCAAAAAAATCATTAAAAATTTCAAAAAATCATCAAAAATTACAAATGCAATTCAAAATATCGCAAACAATAAACATAAAATCATCAAATAGACATGGAAATGACAAAAAAATCACTAATCACAATATAAATCATTAAAAAAATCAAAAATTATCAAAAATTTCAAATGCAATTCAAAATTCATAGATCTGCAAACAATAAACAGAAAATATACCTTTAAAATCAGGAAGAAAACGGAAGAGTGAAGTGGAACTACTCACTCGATCGAGAGTATTAGTAGTATGGAGAGTGTGGGGGGTGAGGGAAGTGAATGCTAAAGAGAGAATTTTATATGAGTAACAGGGAAAGATCAAGGGCTGTAATTTGTAATGTGGACCCCATTGATGGAGAAATCGACGGTTATGATGAGATCTAATATGGTGAGATTTGAATTATAGGTAACATATAATTGTTGGGAGATATTTTAGTGACGATTATGTCCTTTGTTATGTGAAATTATTTGGATGTCCTCCTAGATTACCTATTTTACTTACTATGTACCTCTCTCTATACTCCATTTTATGAGAATACACCAAATATATTAATAAAAAGATATCATTAAAAGTTAAAATTAAGTTTTATGGAGTAGTGATTCGACAAATATTATTGTATAGGGTGAAGTGTTGACCAATTAAAAATTCTCATGTATCAAAGATACATATGGCAGAAATGAAAATGTTGAGATTGATATGTGCGTCTATTAAAAATATGATAGAATCAGGAATAAGGTCATTCGAGACAAAGTGATAGTGACCTTTGTAATGGACAAGATAAGGAAAGCGAGACTGAAATTATTTGGACATGTAATGAGGCGAGGGTCGGACACCCAGTGAGGAGGTGCAGAGGTTGGATATAGAGGGTACGAAGAAGGGTATGTTGGAAAGATTGCAACAATATTGATGATCCAACTGAAATTATTAATAGTTATAGAATAGTCACAAATACTGTGTCGTGGCAAGCCACTGCCTTGAAAACGATTTCGGCCCGACTCTGGTGCAAATTCTTCTAGCCGGTCGCTCCCCAAGGTTCCGCAACTACTTTCAAACACGTGCACTCGTGGCTGAAAGTTTGGAGGTTGCTCAAAATTGTCAAAGAATAGGAAACCAAGATTACGGTAGAGAATTGATGAAGGGGAGAGAGTATTTTGTTTTCTATGTTTTCTTACCTCTTTAGTTCTCAAATGATACTCCTTAAATAGTTATACCATTTACGTTTCATCCATCAAAAGAGTGAATGAAGGCAAACAGAGTTAATGTACATAAATTAACATTACTCTTAAATTAATGACAAAGTCATAATGTTTAGTAACTTTCAAGACTTATGAATGTCTCTTCATTAATCGTCATTTAAATGAATATATATTTATGAAGCATTAGTAACTCTCTCATCCTATATGACTTACGAATGTTTACATATATTTATCACAGAGAATTAAAAGAGTTTTAATCTTTGCATTAATTAAGAAGGAACTATCCTTCAATCCCCCACTAATGCAAAGATAAAGAATGGAATAATTTTTGGGCAAAAGGAAGGAACATGTACTTAAGTGTCAATATCTTTCGATTTGAATTGACACGTAGTGATGTGAGGAAACAACAAATATCCAAAAAGTAAAGTACTCTTGAACTAGATGGACATAAGTTGAGACCCCCACAACACATACCATATCCTTGATTCTAAGCAACCTCCGCGATACTACAAAGTGCTTTTACGGTCATGCACACAAACCTTGGGTCTCATGAGTGCTCTAGAAAGATAACTCAAGTCTTTCATAAAAAGGTGACCAACCTTTTACACTCACGTAGGTGATCCATCAAGTCTATCTCATAGACCACCTTAAGGCTATGGATCATTAAGAGCAAAAACAAGCTCAACCTTATAATACACTACCTCACGCCATAGGGATAGGATATGTTGTGTTTATTGAAGGCCTATATGGCTTCATTTGACCCCAAATGGGTATCCACCATATTACCTTAATCCATGGGCTTTATCCCCATCCCCTCGATGATTCAAGGACCATTTTCCTTGTCAAACTCTTGGTCATATGATCCACCAAATTTCTTTCGGATCTTACATATTCCAAGAAAATAACATCATGTTTCAACAATTGTTTAACTACATCATGTCTGATGCGAATATATCTTTTTTTACCATTGTATACACTATTTTTAGCAATCTCAATTGCCGCCTGTGAGTCACAATGTAAAGAGACTGGTGACATTTGTCTTCCCCATAAAGGAACATCTGTCAAAAGATTTCTCAGCTACTCAGCTTCTTGCCCTGCCAACTCGAGAGCAATGAATTCAGATTCCATAGTAGAACGTGCTATACAAGTCTACTTTGAAGACTTCCATGAAATAACACCTGCACCCAAAGTAAACACATAGTCACTGGTAGAGCTAACTTCATCATTGTCGGTCACCCAGTTTGCATCACAAAAACCTTCTAAAACAGCAGGAAATTTATTAAAATGCAAACACCAATCCATAGTACCTCTCAAGTACCTTAAAAAGCGATGACGAGCATGCTAATGTTCATTACTGGGATTATGAGTATATCTACTCAATCTACTAACAACATAAGCTATATCGGGCCGAGTATAGTTCATGAGAAACATTACACTACCAATTATTTTAGCATATTCAATTTGAGAAACACTAAAAATTTTATTCTTTTTCAAGTGTATGCTAGGATCATAAGGAGTTCTCACTGAAACTACATCAAAACAATTAAACCTTTTCAACATTTTTTCAATATAATGAGACTGACACAAAGAGAAACCATTAACATTTCTTTTGATTTTTATTCCTAAAATCACATCAGCTTCTCCAAGGTCTTTTATTTCAAATTTAGAAAATAAAAACTTATTAGTCTCATTTACAACATTCACATTAGGACCAAAGATTAACATGTCATCCACATATAAACATATAATCACACAATCTGATCCTATTATTTTAGAATAAACACAGGTATCTGATGAATTAACAACAAAGCCATTATCTATTAATGTGAAATCAAATTTTTCATACTACTACTTAGGTGCCTGCTTAAGTCCATAGAAGACTTTCTCAATTTGCATACTTTATCCTCTTGTCCTGGGACCACAAACCCCTCAGGTTGAGTCATATAGGTCTCTTCCTCTAAATCACCATTTAAAAATATAGTTTTAATATCCATTTGATGTACCACTAAATTGTGAATAGCAGCTAGGGCAATAAGAGTTCTAATGGTCTCTAGTTTAGTCACAGGAGAATAAGTATCAAAATAATCAACACTTTTTTTTTGTTAAAGCCCCTAATCACAAGTCTAGCCTTATATTTATCAATTGTACCATCACGCCTTAATTTTTTCTTGAATATCCACTTGCTACTTATGGGTTTACAACCTTTAGGAAAATCATACAAGTCTCATGTGTGATTAAAAATTATAGAGTCTAATTCACTTTTAATAGCCTCTTTCCAAAATATCACATCTATTGAACTCATTGTTTCATTTTCATGCTCATTAGCATTAACATCAGAAGCAGGCATAACATGGGAGTTAACATACATAGACACAGACACAAAAGTATTATTTTGCACATCACTATGCACACCATTTTTCAAAGGAAAAACATGCTCAAAAAATTCTGCATCTCTAGATTCACATATAGAATAATCATTTAATGACATAAATCTATATGCAGCACTATTTTGAGCATAACTAAACAAAGACGGTATCAAAGGTCTTAGAACCTACATTTACCCGTTTAAAATCAGGTAAACCAACATTAGCCAAACACTCTCACACTTTCAAAAATTTTAAGTTAGGAGCAAATCCTTTCCACAATTCATATGAGGTCCTATCTAACTTTTTATGAGGGACTCTATTAAGAATGTAACATGCAGATAAGACAACTTTCCCCCACATATAGTCAGGTAGACCTGAGCTTAAAAACATAGAATTCATCATTTTCTTAAGAGTTTTATTCTTTCATTCAGCTACATCATTTTGTTGGGGAGTATAAGGAGCACTAAACTCATGGATAATACCATTTTTTTCACAAAAATCTTCTAGAGTTTTAGTATTATATTCACCGCCCCCGTCAAATCTAAATCTCTTGATTTTCCTGTCTAATTGATTTTCTACTTCTGCTTTGAATTTTAAAAACATGTTTTCAGCCTCATCTTTAGACTTAAGGAGGTATACCTTAGTGTACCTAGAAAAGTCATCAACAAAAGTAATGTAATACTTTTTTCCACCTTTACTAATAGTGTTCTTAAAATCTGCTAAGTCTGAATGTACTAATTCGAGCAATTCGATCTTTATTTAAAAGGTTTCTTAGCATGCTTTGCTTCTACACACACAAGACATTTAGAAATATCATCAATATTTACTGTAGGAATTAATTTCATTTTTCTAAGTCTTTTAATAACAACAATATTAACATGATCTAGCCTACCATGTCATAAATTAATAGACTCAGCAATATAAGCAGAATTAGGAATATTTGCATTATTGACAATCTCCTGATCAATGTTCAATACAAATAAGCCCCCACTAAGGTATCCCTTCCCAACAAAGTTTCCTTCACGAGAAATAATTATTTTATCAGCTTCAAAAACAAGTTTAAGGTCTACTTTGTTGAAAAGTGCTCCTGAAATTAAGTTTCTACGGAGCGAGGGAACATACAGAACATTGTTCAAGGATAATATTTTTCCAGAAGTTAATTTAAGTAAAAAAAATTTTTTACCCGAAACTCCAACAGTAGTGGAGTTATCCATGTAGACACACTCGCCATTGGTGGATTCCTCAAAGTCATGAAATAATTCTTTGTTGGCGCAAAAATGCCTTGAAGCCCTTGTGTCCAACACCCACTCAATCTTGTTAGACACCATGTTCGTCTCGACGACTACTGCCGCAATCACTTCATCACCCTCAGCAAGATGAACTTAGACATCATTTTGTGCTCCCTGTTTTGAGTTTTGCAAATTATCCCATATTTCTTTAGCAGATTTATAAGTAAAAAATAAATCAAATAAAGTATTAGTCATATGACTCAATAAATGCCCTCTAGCATTTATGTTATTCTTTTTAATCTTCTTTTTACCAAATTCATCAACAATCATAACAGTATAACAACCAGTAATGATGTTAGAACCATCATTAAACAAAACATAATCAACTTTTAATTGTTAAGAAAATAAAAAGGTTTTGTGACCAACGTTTAAAATTATTTTCGTCCAATGGCTCTAGCTTTGACAAATCAGAAAAAGTTTTGTTCAAAGAAATAATCATTTATCAATATTGTATGTAAGAAAATCGCTTTCAAATTGTTGGAAATATTGCTACAATATTGATGATCAAACTAAAATTATTAATAGTTAGAGAATAGTCACAAATACTGTGTCGTGACAAGCCACTGCCTTGAAAACGATTTCGGCCCGACTCTGTTGCAAATTCTTCTAGCCGGTCGCTCCCCAAGATTCCACAGCTACTTCCAAACACGTGCACTCGTGGATGGAAGTTTGGAGGTTGTCCAAACCAATTGCCCAAAAATTGTCAAAGAATAGGAAGTCAAGATTACGGTAGAAAATTGATGAAGGGGAGAGAGTATTTTGTTTTCTATATTTTCTTACCTCTTTAGTTCTCAAATGATACTCCTTAAATAGTTATACCATTTACATTTCATCCATCAAAAGAGTGAATGAAGACAAACAGAGTTAATGTACATAAATTAACATTACTCTTAAATTAATGACAAAGTCATAATATCTAGTAACTTTCAAGACTTATGAATGTCTCTTCATTAATCGCCATTTAAATGAATATATATTTCTGAAGTATTAGAAACTCTCTCATCCTATATGACTTACGGATGTTTACACATATTTATTACAGAGAGTTAAAAGAGTTTTAATCTTTGCATTAATTAAGAAGGAATTATCCTTCAGGATAGAGGTAGACCAAAGAAACATTAAAGAGGGGTGATTAAACAGGACATGACGTATATGGAGGATGTGCATTAAAGTAGAAGGTTAGTTGGGTAAGAGTGTTTTCGTGCACTAATCGTAGTATGATAGTGTAAGGTTTAGCCATAGATATTTGTCTTTGTAGTCGTTTATTGTGTTTTCATTGCATAAATTTGTTGCGGATTACTGGTTGTATAGTAAATTATGTACAGTTTTGTGTGATCATATTTACCTTCATTGTGTTCCTTTTTTTTGTATCTGAATTTGCTACACTCGAGCTGAGAGTCTTTCGAAAACAGACTTTCTACCTCCTTGAAATAATGGTAAGATATGCACACACTTTATCTTCTCCAAAATTCACTGTTAAAATTTTACTGGATATATTATTATTATCGCTGATCATATGATGATATTTGTTTTTGTTAGGTACTTTGTTTCGAAATAACAATACATTTTTATTTGAAATAATTTTGTTGAACTCTCAATACTTTACTTTTACAATAACAATATGCTTAATTTAATCTCATAAAGTGGAGTCTATGAAAGCTACTTCCTTGATCGAGATACTAGTAGTATAGAGGGGTGAGTGGGGGAGGGGGGAGGCAGTGACGGAGCCAAAAATTTAGCAAAGGGTGTGCAATTTTTTTTCCCAATTATATTAATGGTGTGCAAAATTAAATATTTACTCATAATAGATAATATTTAACCATGTAGACCACGTAATTACTCAACGAAGGATGTTCATCTGACCACCCTTCGTTTAAGGTGGCTCCACCCATGGGGGGAGGGTGAGAGAAGTGAAGGCTAAGAAGAGAATTTCATAAAGTATTAAAAACATACCTAACCGTCCTCTTTTGATTTTCCCACCCAAACTAATGAAAAGTGTGAAAAACACATCTAAATTATTCTTTTTACTTTGAAAAATATACTTAAATTATTAGCACTTATTAATTTGGTAAACACACCTAAAAGACGATAAAATTAAATATTTACTTACAAACTCTTTAAGTGTGTCTAGCATTAAAAATTAATCCACGTGATATATTTTTATTTTTTTTGTTAATACATTATTTTTTTTTCATTTTTTAAATATTTTTAATTGATTTTTATTTATTATAGGATGTGTTTTTCAAACTAATGAGTAATAGTTTAGATGCATTTCTCTCACTCTTGATGGTTTAGAATTTAGATATGAAACTACAAAAAAAAAGAAGAAGAGAATTTAGGTGTGTGTTTTTAATCCAATTTTATACGAGTAAGAGGGAAAGATCAAGGGCTCTAATTTATACTGTGGACCCCTTTGATGGAGAAATCTACGGCTATGATGAGATCTATAATGGTGAGATTTGAATTATAGGTAAAAATTAAAATATAATAGTTGGAGATATTTTAATGACGATTATGTCCTTTGTTTTGTGAAATTACTTGGATGTCCTCCTATGGTCGGCAGTTTCATTTTGCGAAAACTAGGATTCGTTTGGCTTGTTGTACTGAGTATAATTAGTATCAATATTATTTATACATAATAAATCATGATATTAATCAAGATCGGAGTCAAGATGAATGACGTTCGTTTGAATTTTCTTTAACGAAAAATTATATTATTTTATATTTAACATTATGCCTTATACGTTGATAGATATTGAATATCTGTGACATCTTTGTGTGCTCATGACATCTTCATATTTGGACTTCATCATTGATATTAATGCTATCATACACTTGTTTTATACTTCTAGACTCTATTCAATATTATTGTTGATAATGCAATCTATGTTATTCTCAATACAATAAACGAATACAACAACAACAACAAATCAGTGTATTTCCACAAAGTGAGGTTTGGGGAGGGTAAGATGTACGCAGACCATACCGCTACCTCAAAGAAGCAGAAACAATAAACAAATACACTCGACAAGAAATATGTTAATGTAATTAGTTCAGGCATAATTAATTTTTGAATTATTAATCTAGTTGCTATTTGACAAACCAAACGACCCCTTGGAGGTGTGACATGATTGGGGGTTGGTTGATATTTTATAAGAACTTATATTATAGTATTAATTTTCTGGTTGTTTTATGTTATATGATTATAGTCATGGGATGTTATTTTTCCTAGACCAGGAACAACTCAAAATAATGTTCTACTTTCCTAGCAATTAGGTACACACCAAGAATATCCAAATTATCTTACGTTTCATTTGATAAATATGTTGTTGTTAACTGTTCTCGAATTACGTAAAAATTAAATTTTAAAAAATTATGAAAGTTTAAATTATCTTGTGTTCGAGAAATAAATTATTAATAAACTCCACATAACACAGTCAACGATGTTCATTCTAGATTAGGATCGACTTAAAGTGATACCCGACATTTTTAGTGATCAATGCATCTTAAGGAGGCTCAAATTATCCTACGCTCAAGATAAACACTATTAACAACCCTTAAATCACACACATAAAAGTTCAGAAAGGAATACCAAAAAATAAATAAAGGCTCACGAATATTCGTAAATAAGATCTCTTTTTATTTATGATTGAAATTTATTTTTCATACTTTAAATTTTTACAAATAACATTAACTAAAAATTCTAAATCCGTTTTCATGTGGGGTCACTTTTTTTGTTTTCCTCACATGATATGTTTGAAAAGAAAATTAGTAAAGTATTATAATGATAAATTGATACTCTCACTTGTTAGATCTCTCACATATTCACGAGACAGTATGAGTAAAGGGAACATGGTTATTAAGAAAAGAGACAAATAAATCCCTAAGTACACCATATATTATTATGGGTAAAATTGAGAAATAACATACTTATCTCCTTAGTGATGAGTTTCATAGCAACAGTTTCATAATTACATAATATAGCAAGTTGTATTTTGTATTTTTACAAACTATTGCTACAAAAATACAAATACATATGATTTTTACTGCCCTTTTGATCGATATATATATTTTTTATTTTTGCAAACTATTGCTACAAAAATCCAAATACATATGCTACAAAATATAATTTGATAAAAGTGTTGCTATTTTTTGTAATTTAATATTTAAATATACTAATATGTATTTTTTCCTATTATAAATGAAGGGTCACATGAAATAAGATTGTTAGCATGTGATGTGCCTTGGTTCTTGTATTAATCATTGATTAGGGGAAAATACATTTTGGAACATTATATTAGGCGGGCAATTATAACATCAGATTATAGCAATGTATTGGGATTAAGTGATAAAATTAAAATAAAATATGATTTAATCGATCATGACCGATGAGAGATTGTTATATAAAGGTAAATTATATAACTCATATCATTATGAATTATTTGTTGCTTTTCATAATTTAAATTATGTGAACTTTAGTCAGTATTAATTTTAATCATATTAAGTGAAGACGATTGCAATTTATATATTTTTTTTAATAATTTTGAAATATAACAACTTTAGTTTTAAAATGTTGAGTTGATCTATTCGAGTTTAGTCACTCATTTTGAAAAGAAAGAAGTATAAAAATCGATTTTAAAAAAAGCTTATATGTTATATTGTAAAGTGATATTAGAAAGACTATAATTGTTATAGAAAGATCTGAAATAATTATTAGTATCGGAAATAATTTTATCACAATGTCTTTTTATGGCATGAAGAGGTCGTGACTTTTTTTTTTGGGGGGGTAGAAGATGGTGACTTAATATTTGTATTTTTCTTCTAAAGTTAAACAAAAGTACTTTGTTATTTGTGAAGTTTAAATAGCAAAATTTCTGAATTTTATTGGTTAATTATAGTATGAATATTATTATTTGAAAGTGATTATTCGTTTGTACAAGTTAAAAAAAGATGATAAATGTACCTCTCAAACTTGCTTCCAACTCACTTGTACTCAAAATAATAATTAAGTTTAAATGATTGAGAATATTACTTCACCTAATTTAAGTTCAGATTGAATGTCACAACCACCATTCAAGTGAGATTTGAAGCAAGTTATATTCTTTTGAAGTGTAGTTGTATAATTACAGTATCAAAAATAGTTAGTGTGACGGATCCAGATAAAAATATTAGTATAACTCTCAAAAGTTAACAAGGATGAACTTCATTTCAAAAGTAAACGGATGAATTAATCGAAGGGGTTTAATAATTACTATACATACATTAAAAATAATGCTAACTATAATGAACCCCTTGGCCCAAGGATAGCTCCGCCGCCCGAGAGGCTCACAGTTACCACGACCTTAAGCACTCTGCTCGTTCGTAAGAGGCGATCCAGGATCTTATGTCGAGCATTTATTACTCTAGTGGCAACATGTGACAGACGAATGACATTTTTCTCGAGGAGTTACATGATAAGTGGCGGGTCAATGAATTGGGCTTGGCCCATTTGAACTGGGCTGGATATTATAAGCAAATGTAAGAATAATCCAATTCCAAGTCCAGTCCACTAGGACAAAAATAGTTATTGTAACATAGACTCAAAATCTACAAATGAAACTTCAGGTTACTGCCAGAGAAATTTTACTTACAGAATTTTGAATTCCATTGAGTATATGTTGTTGTTATTGCAGTTTCAGATATCGTAACAGTGATTATTTGTCAACGATAGAGCCAAAAGGTGATCTGTGAAGGCTATTTCGACAAGCATTTGACGCTATTGCAGTTTACATGTCATGTCACACATTAAGACAATTGAATGAACAAGATATCACAATTCGTAATTAGTTGCATGGGTTTGAATCGTAATGCTTTACGTCACGCTATATATGCCTTATGGTTTTACCTCTCATTCTACGTTTGAAATTTATATTCGAAATTTAAATTCATGTTATGTAAAATTCATTAAGAGGGAAAGCTCTTAATATGATTTTTTTTTTCATATTCAAAACTCGAATTTAAAATCTCTAATTAAAAATAAAGAAATCATATTCATCCCACCGTAATCCTTGCTGGCTCGATACGTCCAACGAACTCAAATCGTGACATACAAGTCAAGTGCCACTAATTACTCCAATCCTCCTAACACATGTAAGCTTGTGCAGAGAAAAAGAAAGGTTAGACAATTGGCATACTTTAGAATGAAGCTTAGCAAAGTTTATGATTGAGCCACTATATTAGGTGTCAGGTTGGACATGGTGGTATTCACAGGCACTTTTAATCACTACACACATGGGGTAACTTCATCCATAATAAGGCACATAAAAAACATTACTTAATCGGCGGCGGAGTCAGATTTTTCATTGAAAGACAAAGACTTCAAATATATACACATGAATTAGCCGAATGAGGTTAACATTTACTATATATATACATAAAAAATATTTTTAATCATATATAAATAATGTAATTTTCACCGAAAAGGGTTCGGATGAATCCCTCATTGTATGCTAGCTCCGCCTCTGTACCAAATATTTATTAGCTCTATTTTAATTTGAACTTTAGTAATGTCTACGTACATCTATCCTTTCAGACATAACGCTGCACTGAATTTATTATTGTTATTATACTATAATTTGAATCTTATTTATAAGATCTGCGCATACTTCTTTGACGGCTAAACCACAATCTTAAAATGTACTTAACTAATATTTTTTCTAGGAATGGGCTTTGTAGTAGTTCGTATCACCATCTACAGGTCGAATCATGAGATATATTTGACATCGTGAATAAAAAATTCAGAGGACTACTCTAGCCCTTGCTCTTCCCCTATATCCTATTCTGATCTCTCTAACGAAGGTGCTAGATCTTTTCTCTATTCGATTGATCCTAAACTTAGGAGGACTCTTTCTGTTCTGCTAGCTGGTGGTCCTCCCCGTAAAGTCAAGTGACTTTTAGCTCCTCTTAAATTCTATTTTTCATCGGCAAGTAGCTAGAGTGAATTCTAAAATTCCTTATTCCATTCCAGTTCTAAAGCGGAAAGAAGAGGGAGAATGGGCAGATGGCATAAGTGGGAAGAGTCGACTATTGCCCCACTTTTATTAGTTCTTTGAAAAATGACTTCGATATACTTATAAAGGAACGATTTTTACTCTACTAAATCGAAGGAATGACTCTAATCATCAAAATAAAATACTCATACAAGCAAAAAATCATTGTCAAAAAGTTTCTAACAACAAAAGTATTAATGCATGAGAATAACAAGTCTTCACATAGTAAAATAAAAACCATGTCCAAATAGAAAGTAATCTTAACAGTCAAGACAAACTAAAAATAGACATCGTTACAAATTAACAAGTTCAAACATATTAAAACCATATCCAAATAGATCATACTATTAATAGTTCATTAAAGTAAACCACTTTATCTATCTATATAGCCTTTGTGAAATTTAAACAACGATTAATTTGTTTCATTATGTGGATCTAGTGCCATACTGCCTCTCGATTTCCAAAATTCATTAGCCTAATAAGGTATATTAAGGAGTAATTTGGTAGCCAGGGTATTTTAGTGATACGTTCCATAAAAGACAGAAGAGAGCTTGACTATAAGACTCAACCATCGAGTAGGGACCAAAGTCAGACTTAGTGATCTGACGGTGCCTAGTGCTTGTCATTGCTCAACGGACAAAAGTTATTCCTAGCCTGGGTGCATAGTTTCAAAATTTATACGTAAATAAAGAACGATAAATTAAAGGAAGTTTTGATACCTATTTTTTGTAATGAAATAGTATCTCTAATACCTTCCAAGATAAGAGTAAGATGCATTGGCATTTTACACTTTCCGAATTCTACTTATAAAATTATATTAATATTTTATTGTTGTTATTATATTTAATTTAGTATTAAATATATATAGGAATGTAAATAAGTCATTTTCTTTTGGAACACCTAGGGAACCTCACAAAATCTTTGCCCTTCTTGTGGGCACTTAATTTGTGACAACGTGCTCACTTTGCAATACTAACAAATCACACAAATGATGTAAACTGTATCAGACAAGGCTCATGTGACGAGCTCATGATTGAATCATAGACGGAAGCGAGATTCTATATTAGATACATTTCTTTATTGTTTATAAAAGAATAGGAAAAACACATAAATATGCACCTTAACTTATCATATTTATACAATTTTTCACTCTTATAAAGTAATTACAAAATTTTTAACTAATTATGTATCTTCCTTTGATGTGTCAGGGAGCTAATTATGTATCTCGACAGATCCAAAAGCGAAAAAAAATATATCGGGAGCTAATCATGTATTTTTACAAAGGAAAAAATATATTTCACTAGATGTATTATGTATCTCGACAGACCCAAAGTCGAAAAAAATGTACCGGGAGCTAATCATGTATCTTCACAAAGAAAAAAATATATCTTTGTTGGATGTATTTGGGAGCTAATTATGCATCTCGACAGTTTCAAAATTAGAATTTTCAGTAATTATGAACAATATCAAGATTTTCTGTAATTAATATCCAAATTGTCGAAATTTATGTTGTTTGTCCTTGTTATTACCCACAATAAAAATGTACATTTCTTTATTGTTTATACAAAAAAAAAATAAGGTAGTGTAAAAATCATATCATACATACAAGTACTAGAAATATAACATAGAATACACATTGTTATATACTTTCGATCTGTCGCAGTAATATTAATAATCCCATCAACTAAATTAATTAACACAGTTATTTAAAACAATCAAACCCAACGGCTAGTTTTCGTGAAACTAAATTAACACCGTCGGATCTTGCTCTGTACTAATCTAACGGCTACTATTTCAAAATGAAGAAAATAAGACCGTTAGGAATAGAAGCGCCGATTCTACAACTTCAAAAAGGGGGCTTTCTTCTTCAGTGTACCAAAATCCACAGTTTCTCAGAGGCTTTCAGAGAAAAGGTAAGGGGAAATCGGGCAATTTTACGGACACCCAAGTCGATAATCCGTTCGTTCTTCTAGAAATGGCTGCAAGAAACGTTCTTCAACAACAGAACAGAGGTTAATTCTTGTTTTTTTGGTTTCTTGTATTCAAATTGTAAAACTTTTAGTTGGGGTATGTTGTTGTTGTTGTTGTTGTACGAATCGTGTTGAGTATGAAAAAGATAGTTTTTTTTTTTAATTGTTTATGCCCTTATATGTCGGTTCTTGAGGGTCTATCGGAAACAACCTCTCTATCTTTTAGGCTACATATCACCACCCTCTCAACAACCCGCTCGTGGGATTTCACGAGAATGTTGTTTTTGATGTCTGTTCCTGAGGAGTTCTTGGTTTATTATAATCCTAAGCATGAAAAAAAACTTGCTCCAATGTTTAGTGTGAATTTGAGTAGTATTTGACATGTAATTTATTGGTAAGATTTCACCTTTCATTGATGAGAAATGTACTAGTGTAGGCATATCTATCTAGCAGACTTATTACTGAAATTAATAGAACCACTAATTACCCTTTTACCTCTAAAATATACCCCTCTACAATTCAATTGTATACTGTGAATGGTCTCTTGTTAACCTCAATGACACGAATCTTCATAAATATTGGGGGAAAAAACTTGAAGATTTGGCATAATTTCTACGTATCGATGAAGCCTTGAAATACTTCTCAATGTCAATGACACAAATCTTCATAAATATTGGGGGGGGGGGGGGGGGGGGAAATTAAAGATTTGGTATAATTTCTATGTATTGATGAATCCTTGCAATACTTCTGTTAATAGTAGTATTAAACTAAAAGTTTTGTAACATTGGTCAGGTGAGGCAGTCCCTGGAGCCTTAAAGCAGAAGAATATGGCAGGAGCACAAGGAAGAAACCGCAAGGCGCTTGGTGATATTGGGAATATGGTAACTGTGCGTGGTGGGGTCGAGAGGGGAAAGGCAAAGGCGCTTCCTCAGGTGTCTCGGCCCATAACGAGGAGCTTTTGTGCACAATTACTTGCTAATGCACAAGCAGCAGCTGAGAACCAGAAGGTATATAAGACTTGAAAATCATTTTTTCTCTTAGTATTTTTACAAACTTATTGAAGTTATACTAATAAAGGGGTTGTTGGTTTTTAATTACTTTGCAGAAATCAATGGTTGTTAATGCCGATGGACCGATTGTTGCTAATGGAGCTTTACCTGTTAAAGCTGCAAGAAAACCAGCAGCTCAGAAGAAAGCAACTACTACTGTAAAACCAATGCCTGAGGTGATTGAAATTAGTCCTGATACTGTTGAACAAGTGAAGGAAAACAAGCAAAAGAAGAAGGCTTGTGTTGACTCTTCAATGAAGAAAGCAGCAACTCTTACTTCAACTCTCACTGCTAGGAGTAAGGTGAGCATATAATCCTCAATCAAAATCATCATATTGTCATGTTTCCTTTACATAGCCGGTCGAATATATACATGGATTATAACATGTACAGTCTACCGCTTATTTAAGCCATTTTGTGGGAGTCTGATTGTGTTCTTCTGTTTGTGAAGGCTGCCTGTGGTCTGAGTCATAAACCAAAGGTCCAGATTGTGGACATTGATGCTACAGATGTGAATAATGAGTTGGCAGTGTTGGAATATGTTGAGGATATCTACACTTTTTACAAGATAGCTGAGGTACTTGATCTTTTTCATGTACAATTTGCTTTTTCTTATTCACATATCTTGATAAGACTAACTATGGTTGCTATTTTGTTTTTTCATAGAATGAGAGTAGAATTCATGACTATATGGATTCACAGCCTGAGATAAGTGAAAAGATGAGAGCTATTCTGATTGATTGGTTGATTGAAGTGCATCACAAATTTGAGCTAAATCAAGAGACTCTTTACCTCACCGTCAATATCGTTGATCGTTACCTTGCTGCGGCGACTACATCAAGGAGGGAATTGCAGTTGGTTGGCATAAGTGCTATGCTCATTGCCTCCAAATATGAAGAAATTTGGGCACCTGAGGTACACTAATAAGTTCAATTATGCAAGTTACTTCCCATTTTTCTTAAGTTGCTATAACTAACAAACCAATATACTTTCTCAGGTGAATGATTTTGTATGCATCTCAGACAGAACTTACAGTCATGAGCAGGTTCTGTCAATGGAAAAAAGGATTCTTGGACAATTGGAGTGGTACTTAACAGTACCAACGCCTTATGTGTTCCTCGTTCGATTCATCAAAGCTGCTATTTCTGATGTACAAGCGAACGTTGCTGTCTTGAATACTTGCAATGTGACCTCAATGGAAAACATGGTTTACTTCCTGGCGGAACTAGGGGTGATGAATTATGCTACAAATAGCTACTGCTCATCGATGATTGCTGCCTCAGCAGTCTATGTTGCTCGACACACGCTGCAATGCAATCCTTTTTGGAACGACACGCTGAAACTGCATACAGGTTTCTCGGAGTCTCAGCTACTAGGTTGTGCTAAGCTGCTGGTTAACTATCACAAGGAGGCACCAGAACACAAGCTGAAGGTGATTTACAGGAAGTATTCGAGTCCTTCTCGAGGTGCTGTTGCTTTGAATCTTCCAGCCATTTCCCTGTTGGCTCTTCATGAATAAAGGAGGCTTAGTTCTAGTTTTTATTTGTTTCAAACAAAGCATTTAGATTTGTATCTGCTGCTGACCAGATGGAATAATTTCAATTCCATAAAACTTAATGTGAAAGTTATTTTGTCTTATCAGTTTAGGTGAAATGCATACTACTTCTCCACCAACTACTAATCTTGTATTCTTCACCATAAATGTTTGGCTATGATCTCATCTAATGTACGTACACACACGTACATTGTCTTATCTTGATTGCTATTAGGACATAATCCTACTATTCTTTCAGTAGCGCGTAAAATGCAAAATTGGCCACACACGGGCACAATAGACCTCTCCTAGACTCAGCTCGGCCACAGAATGATCTCATAGCCCCTTTTGTCCGTGTACGTTAGATGAGATAGCTAGTAGGAGTCTTTCAGTAGTGCGTAAAATGCAAAATTTGGCCTGTACTGGCACGGGCGCAATATAGATACTATGCGCTCAGCTCGGCCACAGCATGATCTCATAGCCTCTTGTGTAGCTCGGCCACAGAATGATCTCATAGCCCCTTTTGTGTATGTGTGTACGTTAGATGAGATTGCTAGTAGGACACAATCCTACTGGTCTTTCAGTAGTGCGTAAAATGCAAAATTTGGCCTGTACTAGCACGGGCGCAATAGACCTCCTATGCTCAGCTCGGCCACAGCATGATCTCATAGCCTCTTGTGTACATTAGATGAGATTGCTTAATAGGACACACAATCCTACTGGTCTTTCAGTATCGCTTAAAATGCAAAATTTCATGATCTCATAGCCTCTTGTGTACATTAGATGAGATTGCTTAATTAGGACACACAATCCTACTGGTCTTTCAGTATCGCGTAAAATGCAAAATTTGGCCTGTAACTAACACACGGGCACGGTAGATCTCTCCTAGGCTCAGCTCGGCCACAGTGTAGGTCCTTCGAGATTCATTATTTTCGTTCCTGTACCTTTTGAAGGTCGACGCAGACATGGCCAACTGAAGCTATTGAACCTCTCTTCCTACTTTTGTCATTTCATTGGATATGTTGTGACAAATATAACACACTAGCCTTGCCAAAAATACAAAACACGAATATCAGAAAGGAAATAGAGGAATCTTGAACTGGAAATAGTCAATTCCTAATCCTATTGTAACCAAGCAAACGCACTAACATCGAGCAGCCAAAAATATTCCCTATCTGTTAAATCAAATAAAGAAGTGCACTACTTTTTATCCATTCTTTGAAAGCTCATGTGATTCCCACTTTTGACAATACATTTGACAATAAAATAACTTGTAGCAAAAAATGGCGAGTATAATGGGACGGATATGATCTCTTTATCCTTAAAAAGAATCTATTTCTCGAGCAATTTTTCATTAAATGATGGGCCTTACACAACGTAAATTTAAATTAATCGGAACTTCAATACAAATATCACCGTATAAAGATAGGACTCACTTAGCACACCAATCAAGTAGCCACATGATTGATCACCATAGTCCAATCCAATGTATAGTTATTGATTTTGTGGGGTTAGTTTTTAATAATAGAGATGCCAGCATACAAATCTAATCAAAATTTTGACTAGTTTTAACATAGTACAAAAACAACAAATCCGGTATATTCCCACATAGTGGGGTCTGGGGAGAGTAAAATGTACGCAATCCATACCACTACCTCCGAAGAAGTAGAGAGATTATTTCCGATAGACTCCCGGCTCAAGACAAAAGACCGTAGACAGTTTTAACATAGTAAATTGTAACAAACATTAAGCTGAGATAAATACTAAGTACTTCTTTCTATGCTTTATAAATTGTATAACAGCTTACTTATTGAATTAATCGAGGTATCATTAGAATTCACAACAAGGTGTAACCAAGGATGTCACCAAAAAGACTACTATGGAACTGAATTTAATTGAACTCGTATATGAATATTGAACATCGAAGCGAATTGAGATTCCCCATGCAAATAAAACCAAAATCACCATAATTGAATTTGGAAAGTAAAGTTCATTTGTCCCCTTTACAAAGCTTTTCTAGGAGGGAAAGAGAGAGCAGAGACCAAAAAGACAAAAGCCCCATCTCAGAACAAAAAAAAATCTAATCTTTCCAGTCTTTTTACATTATCACAACCCCATTTTTCAAAAAATTCTCCTTTTTTATTTTTTATTTTTGTTCTACTTTGGTCTTCACTTCTTCTTCTTCTTCCTATTATTATTATCCCATCAATCTGAATTTCCAAGTAGCATATATAGATTGACCAAGAAAAAGATTCCATATCCTTTTCAAGTCTCTTTTACACTGTCAATCACAACCCCATTTTTCTTATTCTGCCTTTAGGCCTTTGGTCTTCTGTTCATTTTTGACAATTGGTCCATCAATCTAAAGCACTTGACTCGAGCGTCTGTCAAAAATAGTATCTCTACTTCTAGGACGAGGTAGTGGTAAGGTTAAACTTTACATTTTTCACTGACTTCACTTGTGAAATTTCACTAGGTATGTTATTGTAGCCTTGGAGTAACCGGTAAAGTTGTTGCCATGTGATCAGATGTTACGGGTTCAAGCCTTGGAAACAGCCTCTGACAGAAATACAAGATAAGGCTGCTTTCCCCGAACACCTAGCGGTAGCTTTAGTGCACCGAACTGTCCTTTTTTTTTTTTAAATATTATTGCAGTTGTAGTCCATCAATCTCAATTACCAAGAAACACACAAACTGACCCCAGAAAAAAAAAACCTTTAGACCCATCTGATAAAAGTCTTTATCTTTCAAGTTTTTATCAATAAGTCTTTCAATTTGAATTCTCATAAAGGAGACAAATTTCCAAGAAAATTTGCTACCCCATCTCATAAAAATCTTATCTTTTTGTGCTTTCATCTTGGTTTTTATCTCAATTGTCAATTGGTCCATCAATCTTGAAGTACCAAGAAGAACAACAATGGAAACAAAAAATTTGCACCTTCATTTGCTCCTTGCTGACTCGAACCCACCATCATAGGGTAGAGGTAGAGGGTACTTATCATCCATCTCATAAAAATCTTGTCTTTTTATGTTTGCATCTTGGTTTTTAGCTCAATTGTCAAATGGTCCATCAATCTTGAAGTAACAAGAAGAACATCAATTGACCCAAAAAAAGTTGCACTTTTTTGTTCCCTTGGTGACTCGAGGGTACTTATCATCCGAGCAACCCGTATCATAAAAATCTTATTTTTTGTGTTTTCATCTTGTTTTTTTTTAGTCCAATTGTCAATTAGTCCATCAATCTTGAAGTACCAAGAAGAACAGTAATTTCCTCCATTTGTGACTGGAATCCACGACCATAGAGTTGGAGGTGGAGGGTACTTACCATCCGAGCAAAAATACTGCACTTTGTTTTGCTCCCTTGGTGACTCGAATCCACGACACTAGTGTTGGAGGTGAAGGCTGCTTACTATCCGAGCAACCCCTCTTGTGTAACCAGGTGATTGGAAAATCCAAGATTTTGCTTAGGAAATGAGGGAAGAAGATTCCAATTGGTTTGCTAAATGGGAAGAAGAATTACCATCTCCAAAGGAACTGATGCCTTTATCCCAAACCTTAATTACTCCTAGTTTAGCCATAGCTTTTCATATTCAAAACCCCAATAGCCCAAATCCCAGAATGTCACCACTAGTTCATACTCCTCCATCAGCCGAGTTTGAGTCGAACTCGGCTGAGTTGGGTGGCAGGGCAGGTTCATCAGGGGTTGGTCCTGATGAACCTGCCCGAACCCCGAAAAGGGCTAGACTTGTGTGGACCCCACAGCTACACAAGAGGTTTGTGGATGCAGTTGCACAATTGGGGATCAAGAATGCTGTCCCAAAGACTATAATGCAGTTGATGAGTGTAGATGGCTTAACTCGCGAAAATGTTGCTAGTCATTTGCAAAAATATAGGCTTTATTTGAAGCGTATGCAGGGTTTTTCTAGTAGTAGTAGTATGTCCGGTGCAGGGGTGGATCCCGCAACAGATCATCTGTTTGCGAGTTCACCCGTGCCTGCACATTTTTTGCATCCAGGGAGGGGAAATTCTGAACATTATATGCCATTTGTGCCAGTGGCTGCAATTGTTGGACATGCTCCACAACTTCAGCAGCAGCATAGGCATTTGGGGTCATCGCCAAACGGGCAATTTGAGGTTCCATTTTTGTCTCGACAGTCGCAGCAGCAGCCGGTTCAGAGAATGGGGACATCAGTTCATAGTAGTAGTCCAGTGTTGCCTTCTTATGTAGAGGGGTTGGAATCAGCTACAACTGCTAATGGGAGAAAGGTTCTTACTTTGTTTCCAACTGGGGATGATTGATATTTAGAAGAGTTGATTTCTCAGATGGTCACTCGCAACTGTTAACTTGTCCTGTCAATTTGTCTTATGGAGTTGATTTCTCAGATGGTCACTCGTAACAGTTAGCTTACCCCGTCAATTTGGCTTATGAGTATTTCTAGAGACTGTTTTTGGAATAATACTTTAGTCTTTAATTTCTAGAAACTTTTATCTTGTAGATGGCATTTTCTGTTTTTAGTAACTCTCATTTCGGTTGGTACTTGTATAAAACTGCGAATACACTTTCAAGTCCATTGCTGTTTTCAGTTCAATGTTAGTTGTATTTTTATGAAATAGGATTTGTTGCATAGTGTCATCGGTGGTGAAAGGATCGAGTGTAGTTATGTTATAGTTAGCACTGTGTTTCTCTTATCAGCCTCCATTTAGCAGTCTAATTTAACCCCTTCCGCTTAGGATGAATAGTGGCAATAGTATACCGAGATGCCAATTTGGTAACAGTAATGTCATAATTGGCCTCGATTCAGCAGTAACAACATTCTGCAAGTATATTGGCCAATATGGTTCTCTGAGAAAAGCTGATCTATTCCGTAGTTGCATAAGAAGTGCTCGAGTTTCCTAAAATTCTTTTTTTCCTGTTGAGGTAAGTTATTGTCCGTGAAGACATCATGATAGTAGTCGCGGATAATCAAATACTGTTGTTAGTAACAGGCTAATAGCCATGAACAGCATGATGCAACTACGCTCGTTGGTTATGGTTTCATGAGCTTCTGCATAAGAATTTAGTTCTCTTGTCTCCTGGTTTAGTGTCGTATAGAGGCGAGCCGTGCTTGTTGTAAATTGAGTGGTCTCGGTGCTGACTTAAACGCTACTTCGCTGTGAATCTTCCGGAGAGCATAATCATTCTGGTGATAGTTTTACTCCCTTGTTTTCGTCTCATGACCAGAATTGATCATTTCTAGCTGCATTTTCTTGAATTTGATTACTCCTTTCCGATGCTCATCGCCTTTCCAATTACTGAGCTGACTATGTCTACTCCACTCCACGTTGCTTCTTTCGCCAAGTAGAGGAAACAACACGAGTCCCCTCTGCAAGATATGGAGGTGTTTATATCGTGACACAAGTAGTAGGTTGATTTCATGGCTCAAACTTTACCTACCGGTCAGTGGTTACATGGTGCCAACTTTATTGTTGTGTAACGCAGACAAGCTTATCTAGATGCAAGCTTCATGCCGGTTCCATAGTTTGAACCAGTGACCTATATGTAACTTTGTCATACAATCCATGTAATCTACCTTAAACACAAGCGGTAGATTGATTTCATGACTCGAATTTGTGAGTCACATGGAGATAACTTTATTATTACTGCAAGGCATCCTTTCATGCACTCTCTTTTGATCGATGGAATTATCTTAAAATTTAAGAGAAATCAATGAGTGGATATAAATTAAAAAATGGTCTGTTTTCCACCTTGGTTAGAATACTGTACACCACAAAATTTTATTGAATAGGATTCAAGAAAATTTTAATTCATCTTCAAATTTTGAAGGAAGTTAGAATTTTTTGGACGCTATTTTACTTCAAATCTTAGCTCACGTAGCATACATCCCAAACTTTAGCTCACGTTATAAAAAGAGATATATTTTAACGAAAAGTCATCTCGAATATCTCATTAAATATTCAGAAAAAGATCAAAATTTCAAAAATCCAATAAACGTTTGAATATTCTTAAATAAATCAAGACATCAAATATTATCTTTCTCAAAATTGAAGTGATGATAAACAACAATAGGTGATTTCTTTCCATCTTTCGTAATCTTGGTGGATAGAGTAGACTTAGCTTATATGATGTTGCTGGTGGGAGATATTAGTTATCTTGTGGAATTAGTGAAAGTACACATGCTGACTTGAACGGCACAATTATCAAAAATAATCGGAAAAGGCTCAAAAATACCCTGAACTATCTGAAATAGCTCAAAAATGCCCCTCGTTAAATTTTTGGCTCAAAAATACCCCTCCGTTAAATATTTGGTTCAAAAATACCCCTCCCTCTAACGAAATTCGGAAAAGGATCAAAAATACCCCTGAACGATCTGAAATGTGGCTCAAAAATACCCCTCTGTTAAATATTTGGCTCAAAAATATCCCTCCCCTTAACGAAATTCCACCAAGCATGCCACCTAGATAAAAAAAAAACTACGTGACTATGCCACATTACCATCCACATGTAAAATGTTAGTATTTTTTAATTATATGGCATTCCTTTCTTCTTTATTTTTATTTTTATTTAAAAACGTCAGTGAAACGGATAAAATTTACACGGCTTTTTCATTTTTAATCAAATTAGACAAACGGTGGTTACATAATATTTTTTTCAAAAAAATGTATTAAATGTAACATCGCTATTATCAAATTCCTTTGATCATCTAAAAAACAAGTTTTTTCCTGTTAATAGGTTTAAAAGTGTGAAACTCCACAAAAGAGTCTTATTAAACTGATAAACCCATTAATTATTAGGCCAGTATAAAAGTTAAAATTAAGATTTATTCGTAAAAGTAACAAATTTCAAACTAAACTTCAAATTAGTTACTCAAAAGATGTGTTTGGCTTTGCTAGCTTTTACTCAAAATGCTTATGTTAAAATGATTTAATAAATACTTCCTCTAATCTAAAATTAATAAATCTTTGAATGTGACACACATCTTCAAAAAATTAGTGAATGACATAATTAAATAATAATTTATCAATATTAAGTATCATTTTACCTTTTTTCAAACTTGTTCTAAAAATAATAAGATTATTCATCAAAACTGAATTTAGAAAAATGAATTCATTTCGAATGATTAAACAAGTGTTAAAAAGAATTCATTTATTTTGAAAAAGAATTTGCATGTAGTAAATTCAACTCAATTATTAGTACATCAACATTTGCTAGCTTAAAAGTTAAAATTCTAGCTCCTCCTCCGAGTCAACATCAAATCAAGATCAAGTTGTCCCTCATCCCAAACGACAAGAACAAGATGAAATTTAGAACTTTTAAAACACTAATGAAAAGGTGAAATCTAGAACTTTTGAAACACTAATGAAGTAATTAACAAAAGATTAGTTTTTTGAAGATACTTATAATTAAAAAATACTAACATTTTACATGTGGATGGTAATGTGGCATATTCACGTGATTTTTTTTTATCTAGGTGGCATGCTTGGTGGAATTTCGTTAAAGGGAGGGGTATTTTTGAGCCAAATATTTAACAGAGAGGTATTTTTAAGTCATTTCAGATAATTCAGGAGTATTTTTGATCCTTTTCTGAATTTCGTTAGAGGGAGGAATATTTTTTAGCTAAATATTTAACGGAGGGATATTTTTGAGCTAGAAATTTACTGAGGAATATTTTTGAGTTATTTCAAATAGTTAAAGGATATTTTTAAACCTTTTCCAAAAAATACTTAACGTAATCAAGAGGCGATCTTTCTTAAGATCAATAACAACTCAATGTTCTAGGCAGGGAGGGCCATATCATTTTAGTTGCAAAAATACGCAAATAACGACCCTCGAAATAAATCATGAAATAAACAAAGCTATACCCATAAATATTTATTTCTATCATATTTTATTTATATTTCTCATTCTAATTTTCCTTTTGGTGATTTTAATGATTTTTATCACATCGGACATAAAAAATAGTACTATCTTATATATCTTCCATAATCTCCCACACACTTCAACTCACCAACTCTCATTCCACAGCTCCAAATATTTTTTCCATTTTTTTTACAGATCCAACAATTTCAAGATTTATTTTCCGTAAGTCTCTAATCCTTAATTTCTCTTTAGTGTTTAAAGATTCAATTTTTTACCCATTTCTTTTTCTTTTTTAATAATCGTGATGTCTGAATTAGCTTACAAGTTAGTTACAAGGTAACCTCGATTAATTTCACTAGATACGTGCCACTTCTAGCCAACCACAACGTATGTATTAGGTAACTCTGTCTACTGACATTAGGACAAATGGTAGTGTTTTTGTCCTCATGGCTCTCTTCATTGACCACTAGGCACCCTTGAGTGCATACCCCCCCTCCAATACTGAATCTTGATTAAGTAGGAGGGAGGGTTATTATATCTTTGATTAATGATTAGTTGGGTCAACGAGTAATTGCAAGATAAATGCTTTTAGCAGTTATTTTGAGCTTATTGGTAGTTCTGTTTGACTAGATTTTCTAGTTCTTGATATTTGTTAATTGGGAAATGACTGACATTATTGTTGCTACCTAATTGAATTATTGTATACCCAACTGTTGCAAATTCAATCTGAAATGTTTACTTTGTTTAGCTTACTGTTTTATTATTTGTTTCCTTGAGCTGAGTATGCATAGGAATCAGCCTCTATAAGGTCTGCGTATACACTACCCTCTTGAGATGCCATTTGTTGAGACCCCACTTGTCGGATTACACTGGGTATGTTAATAATTTATTATTATTTAAATGTGCATAGAACCGAATGTGATGATTCCTAATTGTACATGGCTGTTAATACCAAAACCTTAGTGTGGGAAGAGCTATAGTTATGAATTAAGGTTATGAGGAACTTCTAGCTCAAAGTAGAGCTGAAGGCTTCCTTACCGATTGAGTTTCCGCATAAGATTTTACTAGTGACAACTTCAAACAATCATTACTCGTAGAAATTGGATTATGATGTTGTTGAACTATTTGTTGCTACCGAAGGGAAATTGGATTTTTTATATGAAATTAAGTGGGGTTGATTCACTGTTGGTTCTTGAATTATGTGTTTTTTGTCAGCTTTATAGAATGTGATTATATTAGTAGTTATTTACCAGTGTTCAAACGAAATGGGTACGACAGCAACTAAATGGATATAGAGGATCATATTCCTAATCCCAGCTAGTTTGTGATTGAACCGTTGTTTGATGAATCTTAAGAGTGTTTATCAATCAGATGAAAAATTCAAATGGAGATGCTACTAAGTTTTTTTCTACGAATTGAGGACCTCTAAGTTTAGTATCTACCTTAACAGAAAACTTCGGTACCTGAATATCGATCTCAATTGTTGAAGTTTCTATTTCGGCCCACACATATAGAGAGCAGTGTGACGTAAAGATTAGATCGGGGTCCAAGTCAAACCCGAACCTGGACAACTTTAATTAGGCATCCAAATTCCTAATGGCATGTGGAAAAGTAGGGCATATGTTCCAGTGAATGGAAATAATGTTATCATCAGTCCACGAATATACACCAATCAAACATATATTAGCCTTGTGAGAGCCATACTCCTACAGAAGTAGATTCATCGCCGCTTAATTAGTTATGTAGTAGAATGGCTTTGAATATGCGTACTCTTACTCTAGTCCAACCTTATGGTTTAACCTTTTCTGGTATGGATAAGCAGGTCCTGAAGTTTTAGGCAAGTTGTCTTTCGTTTGAAGAAAAATGGCATCGCCATCAGATCACAAGGCCGCAATCATTGATGGTAAAGCAATCGCTCAAACTATTCGTTCTGAGATTGCTTCTGAAGTCAAACTTCTTTCAGAAAAGTATGGCAAGGTTAGTTTCCATGGCATGTTGTATCTGTGTGCTTTAGTGATTGCATGTTCGGAATTTTTCCATTAATGTGGTAATTGCATTGTGCATACTTGAATGTGTATATGATGTATCTGAATTCTGAAGCTGGTGAAGCAATGTCCTTCATCAGACTTAGTGTATTTACATGGGTCATCGATATTCAAGCATCCAAGTTGTTTGTTATTTTCAGGTCCCGGGGTTGGCCGTAGTCATTGTAGGAAATAGGAAGGATTCACAAAGTTATGTGAATATGAAGAGAAAATCTTGCGCTGAGCTTTGCATAAAGTCTTTTGACGTAGATCTCCCAGAGGAAGTTGCTGAAGCTGAATTGATTAGCAAGGTCCATGAGCTGAATGCTAATCCTGATGTACATGGTTAGTCATTTGCGCTAATCGGAAGTTAATCTTTCTTGCTTTTTGCATTGTTATACTTCTGCTGTTTCACTGAGAAATTTAGCCTTGTTGGTCTGTACTTGGGTTGGGCATGTTGATTTAACATAATATGCAACGTATTGCACGAGTTTCTTTTTCTTTTTTTCTTTTAACAAAATTTTGTATATTTCCATTTCAAATGTTAATATCAAATCAACATGAAGCTTATGAAACAATTTTCACCTAATGCATAGCCAAGAACTCCCTAATGATCTCTCCATACTAAATGAAAAAGCAAGCTAACCAAAAACACTAACAATATTAGATTACAAGGTGAAGAAAATATTTGCTGGCGACAAGCGATTAATCGCTTCCCCATTTTCTTGCTACGCTGTCTTTGGCAGAAGCGCAAGAAGGAACTTCCTCCTGAGAAATGGTATCAAAGCTGTCTTGGCTAGCAGGATATACCTTTCTCATAATCTGTGATGTTACAAAGGTAAACCCATTCCTTGCTCCGCGTAGAGTGAACAGCAGAGGGTTGAATATGAAAGCAAGTATCACATCTCCTTTTGCAACTATCAAGTACATGACAATAATACCCAAAATAGCAAGGGTTGCTTGTTGGGCTTCCTGCCAAAAATGGCCATTGTCGCCACCAAACCATCTACGCCAATTAAACCAACCGCCTCCGCCTGAATTGTCTCTCCACCTGCTTCCTCCCTTCGTTTAATTTCTTTATCCCATTTCTCAAACTCAGTTTTCTTTCCTCCCAAAGCATTTTCTAAAGATTTTCTAGCCTCGTCCTGTTTGTGGTTATTGTGAGAGAAGAGGCAAGAAAATATGCCATTGCATTGGAATTTGTGCTGTAAAGAACTGAAGCTCTTTAAGGTAGTGCTGGAAGTAGTAGTTAGGAGGGCTGGCCGTGTTAAAGATGAGGTTGATATTTCTAGGCTCGTATTGCACGAGTTATTTTGTCATCCATGTTCCTTTTATTTTTGAACTAACACATCTTTTTAGCCAACAGTCTGCATGCCTGTCTAGTCAGTCCATAAGAAAATTATAGGGTCCTAGCTATTGTAGGCTCAATGCAAAATATTGAAATTGCTATGTTGGATAAACTCAATGGTGTTAATTGTTGGCAACATAGCGACATCTATATTAACCGGCCGTGGGTACTAAATGTGTACCATTTCAGTTGTTGTAATTTAGTGTATTTGACACATTATGAACATCATCGGATTAGATCTCTCATCTAATATGCCATCTCTAATAGGTACCATCCGGCACTCATCTTAAATCTGATTGCTGCATATTTTTCTTTTTTGGCTTTTGTTGTTCCAAACTTCTATTTGGGTAAGGTTACCTGCTAGGCAGATATCGATATTGGTGTTCTGCTGCTACTGTTTATAGACCATCTCCACCATGCCTTTTTTAATTGGGTAGTTCGAATCTCTTATTTTCTCACTCTCAGCTGGTGGCATTTTTGCCAGTTTTGCATCACTGCTGGTTAGATGTTTTTATTTCTCTCCTTTTTTATCTTTTTCCTTAAGTTACCATTTCCGGTTCTGGTTTATTAGCAATGTTCCGCAAGTATATTTTTTATTTAAGTGTATGGGACTATGGGGTAGGATATCATGATGCATAACACAGGCAAGTGAGCTGAAGGCACTTTGTGCATTGCTGCAGGTATACTGGTCCAGCTCCCGTTACCAAAACATATTAATGAAGAGAAAGTTCTCGGTGAAATCAGTCTGGAAAAGGATGTAGATGGCTTTCATCCTCTGAATATTGGCAAGCTTGCAATGAAAGGCAGGCAACCTTTGTTCCTCCCTTGCACGCCCAAGGTAATAATGTGATTTAACTTCGTTGAGTCTATGAAGACTTATTTTTATTACGTCTTATCTAGTTCTCCTGGGGCGGAGCCAGGTAGGGCCGAGGGGGTTGGCGAAACATTACACTATTTGTCCTGTTATACATGGTTAAAAACTATTTTCTATGTATAAATAATAGATGTTGAACCCGCCTCTAGCTTCTTTGTGTGTTTACTTCATATTTTAAACCACCTTAATGAAAATTCTGGCTCCGCCCATGTAGTTCTCCTTCCTTAATCAAGAATCTATGTTTATTTATACTATAAACAGCTATCTCCTGTTGTCGTCTAAAAATTCTCCTATCTGGTTTCTGCTAAACAGGGATGCATCGAGCTTTTAGTTCGAAGTGGGATTACCATAAAGGGAAAGAATGCAGTTGTGGTTGGTCGAAGCAACATTGTTGGATTACCCGTATCTCTGCTTCTCCTGAAGGAAGATGCCACTGTTACTATAGTTCATTCGCGTACCAAGGAACCAGAGAAAATCATTCGTGAAGCTGACATAATCATCGCTGCTGCAGGGCAAGCTATGATGGTAACAATTACCATTTATTTCTTTCCCAGAAACCTCCTTTTCGTATCATTTTTCTCAATTCACTAGTTTTGTTCTTTCCCAATTATATATTACTTCCTCCGTTTCCATTAGTTTGTCTATTTTTGACTTGACGCGGAGGTTTAAGGAAGGAAGGAAGACTTTTCAATCTTGCGATCTTAAACTAAAGATCTGTTAAACGTACCAAAACACCCTTTAATCTTGCGATCTCAAACAAGTCACATGGAAAGTTGGAATTAAAGAGTTGCTAAAAAGGAAGAGATTCTTTTTGAAACGGACTAAAAAAGAAAGTAAGACGAAATCAATTGAAACGGAGGGAGTATTAAACGGACGAGATTCTCTTATGTTTTTTGTTTGTTATATTTGTTATCTGTCTTGAGCCAGGGGTCTATCGGAAACATCCTCTCTACTTCATTTGAGGTAGTGGTATGGACTGCGTACACTTTACCCTCCCCAGACCCCACTTCGTGGGAATACACCGGGTATGTTGTTGTTGTTGTCGTCGTCTCTAAACTAAGTTGCTGCACTGTTTTTTCAGATCAAAGGCAGCTGGATCAAACCAGGTGCTGCAGTAATTGATGTTGGGACAAATGCAGTAGATGATCCTTCTAGGAAGTCGGGTTATAGGCTCGTTGGAGATGTCGATTTTCAGGAAGCATGCAAGGTGGCTGGCTGGATAACTCCAGTTCCGGGAGGCGTTGGACCAATGACTGTTGCAATGCTTCTGAAGAATACATTGGATGGAGCTAAACGAGTTATCGACAAGTAAACACTTTACTTCCTTTGGCTCTGTAGATTATTACAATAAAGATGTCATGGGCTTCTTAGCTTGTTGACAATACATGCATTTAGAAGATGTCAATTACATTCAAGAAAATAACAATGAGATTGTTCTTGTGTAAAAAAATCTGGAGATTTTATAACCATTCGCTTAATATGCATTTGATCGAATATATATCGGACTTCAGTTTATACTAGAAGAACTTGTTGAATCTTGGGGTCACATCTTATATTAATGTGAATCGTGTTATTTAAAAATTTAATCTATTGGTAAGATGATACATTTTTTTTTTTTCAATTATTAGGTTTGTTTCATGTAACACACCATAAAAAGAAAAGGAAGCTAGCATTTGGATGTGGGAGTACAATAATAATTGTCTATATGACGTAGTTGAATTAGAAAACAATGTCAAATTTAATTTGGTGTAGTATGTGGAAAAGTGAAATTTTTCACCTACACCTCTCGCACAAAAAGTTAAGAATAACTTCATTTATATTCATGATCAAATACAATTTCGACTCTAACTTTAAATTTTCATGGCCAAACACCGACTGCTTCTTTCATAACCTAAAAAAACCAACAAAGAGTTTATTTTTTAAAATTTGATTTTGGTGTTTAAAAGTTTTGATATGGATATCGTTGTTATCCAATTAGGTAAATAGGTAGTCTAGCTATATTATTGCTATAGTAATATGGTACAATAAGAAAGGGACAAACAAGTTTTTCAATTAAGTGATGGTCCTTCAAGTTTTAAAAATTAGGTGAAAGGAATAAAAAAAAAAATTTAAAAAATATTTTCGTTCCAACAACTTTGCAAAGTTGTCGAACAACTTTGCGAAGTTGTTCGACAACTGTGCGAAGTTGTTGAGACAACTAATGCAGTTGTCGAACAATTATCCCAATTGTTTAAATGATTTTATTTTTTTAACTTAATAACATTGTGGGACCCACTTGTCCCTTTTTTTTTTAATGAAAGACTTAGGAGGGGGTTTATGGATTCATTTTTCTCATCAAATAGTCTACCAACATGGGTTGTAGTGTAGTGGTGAAATTATTCTACCTTTAACCACAGGTTTTGGGTCCGAACCTGAGTACGAAGAAAATCCTATTAAGAGCGAGTACCTGACACCGAATGAGAAACCAAAAACCAAAAACCAAAAAAAAACTATCAAATAGTCTTGCTATAGTCTAGCTATACTATTGTCATCTCCAAAGTTTGGTCCCAACATAGAAATATGTTAGAATTCACAATCATTTAGGTAGGTTACTATTATATCCTCAAACTTATAATAATAATACTGTACTATATCTTAAAATATAATTGTAGCATGAAACCAACGTCACTTGGTCAATTTGCAATTGCAAGTGTACCACATGTTGCAATTGCAAAGGGTACCTCCTACTTTGATTTGCTAAAGTGAAATGCATTATAATATATGGTCATTTATTAGGTATTTCCCACTATAGATTTTCTTAGCCAACAATTTGTTACTCTTCGTCCTTTAATTGTCTAATATACTAAAAATAGACGTTTGATAATATTTATTTTGCTTGAAAACAATGGATTATTGCACTTTATGTTCATTCTACCTGCTATTAAATATTAGGGCAAACAACATAAATCTCGACAGTTTGGAGTTTAATTACAAAAAATTCTGATATTTTGTATAATTACTGAAAATCTCAATTTTGGATCTATCGAAATACATAATTAGCTCCCGATACATCTAACGAAGATGTAATTTTTTTCTTTTGCAAAGATACATAATTATCTCCCGATATTTTTTTTTTTAATTTTGCGTCTGTCGAGATATATAATACATCCAATAAAGATACACTTTTTTCTTTGTATGGATACATAATTAGCTTTCGATATATTTTTTTCGATTTTGGGTCTTTCAAAATAAATAATTAGCTCTCGATACATCCAACGAAGCTACATAATCAGCTGAAATTTTTGTAATTACTTTGTAAGGGTGGAATTTTTTGTAAATATGATAAGTTAAGGAGTGTGTTTATGTTATTTTTCCTAAATATTATTCAGTGTCCAATGTATTTTCAAAAGCATTAAATTTGTGATTCCAAATGATAATATAATAAAATTATTTTTATTATTATTACTATTTCTTAAGGTATGTCAAGTCAACAACAAACAAATAAAAAAGTATAAATAACATAAATACCAACCCTTTTGAAAATCTCCCACTTTTTAAATTACTTTACTCTCTCTCCCTATTAATATACATAACATAGCTGACATATACATAACATTCTGTGTATATGTTGAAATTTTTGTAATATTGAAAATATAAGTTGTGTGTATTTGTGTAATTTTGGGAATAAAAATAGACGGAGGGAGTATTTTGTGCCAAACATTCTTACCATATGCTAGACGTCTTTTCTTATATAGAAATATCATTCATTTAATTTTTTGTGGATCAATAATTGGTGCATGAAATTTTTAAACTTGCACGCTTTAAAACACAAAAAAGAGAAGAAGACAATTATTGGCAAGTTTCTATGATTGTATGAACTTGGAAAAGAGAACGCATCATTACATAATATATGATAGTATATCCTATCGAAATATTAATATTTTCTCGGATCTTATTTTATGTGACGGTATTTGATGACTGAGCATATAGTTTGATATAAATAAAGACTTTGGTAACTTTTATTATTATAAATCATCTCTCGTTGAAGGTGTGTTTGATATGGAGGAAGACATTTTCCTATTTTATTGATCAACATATTTTTGGCGAACATTAATTCTAAGAAAACAATCTTCTTAAAAATCAAGAAAAACTACTTTTCTGATGAAAATAGAAAAAGTAAGTTATTACATAAATAACATTTCACATTGATTGTGCGCTCAGACACGCCAACTAATATTCCATGCATACACCCCTCCCATCCCCCCCCCCCCCCCCCTCCAAACCCCCACCATCATGCTTCTTCCACCCCGTCAAGGGCAAAGCCAGCCCTTCAAAAAAATATACTATTAGTTATACATAATTAAAATTATTTTTATGTATTTATAGTAGTGTTGAATCTCCCTCCATGCATCCCTCGGCTAGGTTTTCTTCAAATATCGACCCCTTTAGTTGAAATTCTGATTCCACCTCTGCCTCCTGTCCTTATCCCAGACCCCCACTGCCACTCCTAACCCATCCTCAACACCCCACCCCACCCCCTCATCCCCTCCACTCCACCTTCCACCGTCATATGCTGTGTATATTTTTCTTACTTAAAAATAATTAGAAAATAAATAAGAAAACCATTTTTTTGTCAGGAAAATATTTTCTTTCATACCAAACGAACCTTAAAAGAAAAATAAGAAGTTTAAAATTTAATTATTTTAAACAACAAAACAGACTAAAAAATAAAGTATGACACATAAATTAAGCAGAGCAAGTATTTCAAGTAGGGACCAATTTGGTGGGACGATATATATATATATATATCCCTTGTTCCTTTGCGTATAGAAGAGGCATGCAACTTTGTCTTGATGACAATTGTTGTTCTAAAATGTGTTATACGTAAGTATGGTCTACACAAAAAATGAATAAAAGTGAAAGAAAGAGACATGCATGCATGGCTTATTACTATTATTATCATTATGGATATGGATTGAAAGAGGAAGAAAAAGTGAAAGTTTTCGTTTCTTCTCAACCAAATATTCCCTATTTCCTTTTCTAGTTTGGAAAACAATTCTATCCATGAATAATATGAATTTTATAATTCAGCACGATAGTAATATCGTAACACATACTTACCGACAAGAAAAAATGAGATATTCAGAGTTTTCCTTGGGTTGGTACGACGAAATGAGGCCACCCTAGCCTATTATTGACTATATATTAAGTGCTCTACCTCGGGCCATCGACATCATATGCTCTACTGAAATAGATTTGGCAGAAGACCAGCTATATCCGATCTTGATTGACCTTTTACCTCTAGCCACAAGTGATCCCCGTATTTTGCATTGACCTAATCAAGAAAGAGAAGGTAAGAATGATTCCTACATTCATCACAATAACAACAAAAGAAAAGAATATAGTAGAGTAGGATTGGCCCGTAATGTATACAGAATCTCTACGCGTAATCTTCCGCTTAATACTAGAATCAACAGAAATGAAACATAGTATCTGAGGTTGCAGTAATCGAGGATACACGATAGAAGGAATTGTTCTATTTCCAAACTTCACCATAAAAAAACATAGATTTTTATTTTCAAAATTTTACTCAAATCACGTGTTTTTCTCCTCGTAAGACTGAGAGAAATGAATAACTATGAAATTAAGAAAAAAAGAATCAAATCGCACCATCTCTGTAACTGGTAATTAATGCCTCTGGAGCATTTTAAGAATTATATTTGAGGTATCTCCATGTAATGTAATAATGGTGAAGTGATCTGATTCATACATACAGTAATGTCCCTAGCTTGCGTCCTATTTGAGATTAACGAATATTTGGAATGTCTATCAGGCATTACGACTCAAATAATCATGTGAGCAGGTTAATGACTCGCTTATTTATTAACTCAACTTCTTACACAACCTCTATGATCTTGATCCTTTGGTAATGAATTTTAATTATCATTCAAACATTTTCATATAAATTAGGACAGAAGAATTAAATATATAACACATGTCTTCCTAAAGAAAGAAGAAACTCTCATCCAAAAGGGAATTACTGTTATTTGGTTGGGAAAGAGTTATCTCGGGATAATTAATTCCTAGATTAGTTATCCCACCATGTATATGCCTGTGATAACTTATTTCATCACTATGGTGTAAATGACGGGATAAATAATTCTCATACTAACTAATATCTCACACCAAACATGGGATAATATAATCCTTCATTTTATCTCGTAACTATTTATCCTTTATACCTCACACCAAACGACCTCAATAATGCAAAACTTAAAAAAAGTTGAAGAAAGCCACGTACGTAAGGGTTAAGCATGAATATTCATCTTAATCTTGAAAATGTCTAAGTCATCCTTTTTTAGAATAAGATGGTGATCACAAAAATACACAAAAGAAGAGAAAAATGTAAGGAAATTAAGAAAATCAAAGTCAAAAAAGAGGACCAATACCCACCTGATAAAAGAGAAAATAATAAAGATAACCCCATCTAACTGTTTTAATTTGTAGATAAGAAATTAAAGCTCTATCATACCACTACTTCCCCTCGTTTCAATTTATTTGACCTATTGTTCTTTTTTTTTTAGTAACTCTTTAATTTAAACTTTTCATGTAGTCTGTTTAAGACCACAAGATTAAAGAACATTTTAACACATTCCACATATCTTTAATTTAAGACAATGCAATAAAATTCGAAGATCTTCTTTATTTTCTCAAATTTCGTGCCAATTACTCAAAATGGTATTTTTTTTTATCCCAAATTTGTACTACATATTCATATGAATTAACACAAAACGAATAAGAATTGTATTTCTGTCATTTTTCATGGTGCACGTTAATACCAAGAGAAAGGCTTTGCAATAATAATATTTGGTACTTCCAAATTCCAAAGGACACCTAATATATTCTTGTAACTTGTGATTTGATATATACTTTGAGCTTCAATACCTTTTTTAAAAAAAAAATGGTTGCCAGCTTTAAGCTATGTATGTAATTCTTCATTTTTAAAAAAAGTTTTTCCCTATTTTGAGGTCGATATATTCTCTAGCTTGATGTCTGCATCATTGAGGAGGAGAAAAAAGAAATCGAGAAAACTAAAAGATGAAAAGTATATACGTCCATTTGAAATACGTCGATTTGACATGTTTAATGTATACACGATACACGTGGCATTAGTGGAGAGGAGAGGAAAAAGACATCGTCTTGGGTTGGGGTGTCTAATTTTTTCATATTTGGATGATCAGAAATATTTTCTAAAGAAAGATATGTTTTTCGAAGATGAGGTGACTCCTTTAGTAGAACGAAGCAAAATCGATTTCACAAGTGGTATTTTAATTGATTGTGTCCTCCAAACCTCGAACATACCTTATCTTCACCTTCTCCCACGTAGCCACCGTTCCCACCACATCCGTAATGTTTATTTAAATTAAATACAAATGTGTTCTTACGAAAATATTTTTTACTTACGTACTTACAGGTGCAGAGCAACCTTATGGTTAGGGGGTTCATCCGAATCTTCTTTGATGAAAAATTATACTATTATTTTTACATAGTTTAATTTTTTTTTATATATATAATTGATGTTGAATCCCCTTCGACTAGTTCGTATGCCTAGTTCTTTCGATTTTGAACCTCCTTAGTGAAAATTTTAGCTCCGATATTTGAGGTAAGAAATTAGTACATATTTTTTCACAAAGCATAGCTCAATGATATTGAAGTTAATTATGGTGTGCATTATGTATGGACGTGGGGAAACGATGAATAATTAAAATTCAAAATAGAACTATAGTCTATGTATCATCACTTAACGATTTGACACAATCGAATTGGCAAGACTGACTTTTGACTGTAAAAAAGATTTTTTTTTTTTTAAAAAAGGTAGCTAGCTACTTTGCTGAGAATGAAATAACTACTAATAATTAAGCACTACCTAAGCATGAAAACAGATTAAAAGCAACAATAATTCAATTGTTAACATTTACTATTTGCATGTTCTTAATTTAATATTAAATTGATCTAAACAATTGTCCAATTAAACTATTTGCAACAAAAGCTACTAAACTACTCAATCAGAGGAGCAACTAATTAACAAAGAAAGCGAGTCAAAAAAGTGAAGGATAAATGAGATGAAAAGTACCAATAATTACATAATGAACTAAAATATTTTTGTTCCTATTAGTTATTATGAGAAGAGTCACTATTTTAGAAGAAATCTAATGAATGGAAAAAAATCTCATATTGGTGATGAAAGGGATCTTGGGCTTTAATTTAATTTCTTATACGGATTTGGACAATTTTATTTTCTTTGAGCTATCTTATATGTTCAATTGACATGATATCAAAGTCAGATCCTCGACATAGGCCTCCAGATAGATTGTCCATGTTGTGCAGGGGCTCAACCTAGGGCCAATTAGTGTTGAGCTAGCTTATATATGTCCAACATGATATCAGAGTCAGGTCTTCGACATAGGCCTTCAGATAGATTGTCCACGCCGTGCAGGGGCCAAATAGTGTTGGGGTGGGCACAACCTAGGGACCATAGTAAGTCGGGCGTGCAAGGAGTGATGAATAAAAAGAATCCTACATCAACAATTGATCGAAGGAACCTGAACTTCCTTATATAAATTTGGATAATCCTCTGTACTTAAGCTAACTTTTGGAATTGAATCAGGCACGAGGTCTATCTCATAAAAAAGAAAGATTTTTTCCACTTGTGCTTCATCTCATTCTTAACATCTATTGAATTGAACCATTCGCCACAAAAGTTTTGCCCAAACTATTTATAATCAATCAATTAGAAATTAAAGATCAATAAAAGATAAAACAAGTTGTAAAGAGAAAAAATGAGAGAGACAGAAGAAGAAGAAGACAACCATACATAGACAGAAGAAGAAGAAGATAACCATACATATATACTAGTACACGTTGTAGTACGATAGAGCTCAAATTCGAAATCTCTGTCTAAGAGTGAAGGGATATATCCTATATATCCATACCACCACAATCTTAGGTCAAACTTTTCTTCGGGTTTCTCACCTCCAGATTTGACACTGTGTAAGATCTATTTAAGAGGAAAGACCGCTCCCTAACAAGATATATATTTTTCATATTCAGGGTTCGGTTGGAACTTGAGACGTCTGATTAAGGGTGAAGGTATTCTATTCATCTCAATATGAACCGTAGATAACTCGCATCTAGCTTTTTTTTTTCGGAGGGGGGAGGGTCTCACCTGATATCAGATACCGTACCTCAATACGAACCGTTGATGTAAGAGGAGATCATATGAAAAACGTAACCGATTCTTTCATTTCTTTGAGCCACTGTCCATCTACCGGGAGTTTCGAATTTTATACCGATATTTTAGCAACGGGGGAGGGTCTCACCTGATATCTGATATTGTATCAGGCTCCAATTAATCTGAATTTGCATCACGTAAAGCCCATTTAATAAAGAAGTGTTCTCTAACAAGCTCTTTTTTTATATTCAAGACTTAAATTAAAGACCTCTCATTAATAGCGAAGTAATCTCATCCATCTCATCACCACCATTGTGGTGACTTAGATTTAGCAATCACTATTTTGGTCCAACTAAAAAAAAGTATATGCACTAATATAAGCTCTTTTTAAAAATAAAAAACATGATCTTGATCATGCATGCATAGCTCACGTATGTAATAGTTCCCCATACTCATAGATTCCTACCGAGTACCGACCAATTTAATTTTTTTATGAATTAGGTTATTGGCTAGTGTAATATTTTTTTATATTATCAAAAAAATTTAATTGAATATGTTTATCAAGAGATTTAACTGTAATTATAAGCTATGTTTATCAAGAGATATACCTGTAATTATCTAATAATATTTTTTTACACTGTTAATGCCTATAATCTACTCCTTTTTTAATTATTGATAATCAAGAAACTAATTTCGAAAAAATTCGAATATTATGAAACTCTATTGCAGATATTGCCAATAATTAGTTGATTCGTTTTCCATTCACTTGGACAATCAAAGAGTTCCCTAGCATGATTAAACATATAACATAAACTCATTGGTTCAAAAGTCTACATCATTAGGCTTTTTGAAAGAAAAAAAGCAAATAAATAAATAAAAATAAAGTGAAGTGCATTAAGAATTCTATTCAATTTGTAAATAGACGTTATTGCATGCTTACAAAATAAAATAAAATTGAAAAGATGATCCATCTATTATTGGTATACGTTAACTTTGACCAAAAAAAGTACTGATGATTTTATTTTCAATATCTACCAATAATTCGACCTTTTGATATATAAGAAATAACAAGAAATAAAGGGGAGCTCAAAGAATGGACATTATATTAAAACATTATCTTATTAATTTATTATTTATTATAATATATTAATAGTAATCAAAACATTACTCGATGATTAGTGGGGGGATAATAACCAATAAATGAAAGTGAAACTTTATTAATTACATTTTTATATAATTTTTTGTCTTCTTACGACTTTATAAGATCTTTTTTCTTTTTTTTCATTTCCTGTATATAAAAATCATCAACCTTTAGAGTTTATTTAAATAACTATATAGTTTCTTGAAAAAGAATTAAAGGAACATTGATTTTTAGTTTCAATTGAAGTGTGTCTTATGTGCAACTAATTAATTAGTTTTGATTCATGTGACGTTATAAAGCAAGCTAGCCATAAAATTTTAGATTAAATTAAACATCTATAAAATAAAGTATTTTCATGATGATTTTCCTACTTTGTTGACCAAGAAAAAAGGGTTAAAAAGAATAGGACGTGACTTGCAATATAATTGTACTACTCCACAAAGTTAGGTTATATAATTAACAATTATATAGTAGTACTGACTACAATTATTATAGGAGGAGGAGGAGGAGAAGGAGATCTACAGAGTATGTTATCTAGTTACAAAATTAAAAGGATGTGTGTAATTAAGGTAATTTGCTTACGAGCAGACAGAATAAGACTGACTTGAATATAAAGACAATGACTTTGAGATTACTAATTTCGTAAAATAACAAGGAACGAATACGATCTTATAAGCAAAGCGCGTAATTAGGAGTGACAAAAATAGTCCGTGTAAACATGGCCCATTGGATGGAATAATGATCGATAAATTAATAACTTAACAAACTTCTAGTCAGACAACTACGCACAATAACTTTGAAAACGGGTGCTCATCGCCCCATGAGAAAACCTTACAACAACATATATATCCAATAGGATAAGTTTGTCAAAAGGACACTATGAAAAATTATTTTGTCAAAGTTATAAATTTCTTGAAAAATTTGTAGAAGGACACTTAAATCCACATCATCATCAACTTTTCCAACTTAACAACTTCACCCATAAATTTTATAATAATTCACTTTAACCCAATACTTCCAACTTAATAAATTCATCCACAAGTTTTAGATAATACACTTCAACCCACTCCATCATCCACCATTATATATACAAAAATATCTAGGTTTTCAAAAATATTAAATAATTTTTTTTTTCGAAAGCTAAAAATAAAAGGTGGTTGTTTTCCCTCAAAAAAGTTCTGATTCCGGCCACTTTTTCGGCGATCAGCTCTAAATTATTCCACAAACATCATAAGCTTGTTCATTGCACCCATTGTTACCCCATTTGTTTGGTATCTTCTCAAACACACTTTCCACCATTGTTAAAAAGCTTGAAACCACTCACATTACTCAAAAGCACTTTAGAAAGTACATTACAGCAGCTCAGGCGACTCTAAGTTTATTTCTCTATTCCATAAACCCAACGATCGTTGATTAGAAGCAATATTTGCAATTTCAAGATTTTCATACGGATAGCTGCCCAGTCATCGACCACTGATCGTCATTCATCGACCGTGCATATAACCTGACCTAGACCATAAGCATAATATACCATCGAGCAAAGCCTAATTCCAGGATGTCCATTGCAGAATTTTTTCTGGTTTCTGGTGATTTCATGGGAGAATGGGTGGAGACTCTCAAATGCTGGAAATGGAGATCTTTTACCAAGGTGACAATTCCCGTTGCTATTCGCCGCAACAGTTCGTACGATGAATTGGTTGCAAGCGTAATGCAGAGCGGGGATCTAGATTGCGTGCCGGGCGACATGGTGATTAATTATCTAATGCATTCGAGGAAAAAGGTGAATCCTACGATCATAAATAGTGATGCACGTGTGTTGATGTACATGATGGATGTTGATGCAGATAGCTTTAGGCCTATTTTGAGGATAAATGTAGTTGAGAGGTCCTTCGAAGGACCGGTAAATTCATCAGAACCCCCACCTCCGCGCTTGGCAGTCGACGACGATTTCAGTGATTATGAGAATGATGGTGATTATCCTATTAATATGGAAGATGATTCTATGCATATGAAATACGTTTCATCGGACTCGTAAGATGATGAAGAGGATCGTGGAACGGGATCACAACTAGGACATTCCTTCACCAACGAAACCAATTTCTATCTTGACCAAACATTCACCGACAAGAAAGAGCTCAAAATGCTACTACACGCAGCAACGGTGAGGCAGTCTTTTGATTATTGTTTCGAGTTCCGCCCCGCCACTATGATCTGCTGCTGTTGCGTAATGACCTTGGTCGGCTTTTCTACGGCCTGAGGGAAGACCGAGCATACTTGGAGCGTGAGCTCCGATTTATTGCTCGTTTCCTCCAAGCAATTCTGTAGAGGCTTGGCATGAACGACAATGGCTACATCAACCCCCCCTCCCCCCAGCATCCCCCTAATTTAGTTTAGGTTTTTATTTAATTTATGTATTTAAGTTTTTTTTGTATTGTTCATTGTTGAAGAAGCTTTCGTAATAGGATTTTGTTATAAGAAAGCTTCTTCAATTTTGACTTTTTTCCTTAAAATCCATGTAATGCAATGAACAAGTTCAATCAATATAAGTATTTTCAGTTTATACATTATGTTTTTTCTTTTTTTTTGTGACTGTTATTTTTTTGTGGTTATTCGTCTATGCAGACAACATTTAAAAAATTTATGCATTGTTAGATCGTATAGTTTATACAGTCTATCATCGATCGTATACTCCATCAGTCCTCGACCTAACATAGTAGTCGATCGTAGACTATGTAAATCGATGGGTCATGTTTTGGGGCTGGTGAAATAAAATAATTAAATTAAAAATTATATAAACAGATAATAACATGTTTTGGGCTGGTGGAATAAAATAATTAAATTAAAAATAATATAAACAGATAATAACATGTTTTGGGGCTGGTGGAATAAAATAATTAAATTAAAATAGATTTAAATTGATAATAGCATGTTTTGGGGCTGATGAAATAAAATAATTAAATTAAAAATGATTTAAACTGATAATAACATATTTTGGGGTTGGTGGAAGAAAATAATTAAATTAAAATAGATTTAAATAGACAATTTTGAGCTGTTGGTGATACTTAATAGACTGTCATTGATGTTGACCCAAAAAAAAATATCAGTAAAAGATATACTTGTGCTTTGAGGGTCCATCGACTCGTCCGATCTATCGCAGACCTACACCTTTAGGAGTGCCTCGATGGATCTCTTAATTATGCGTAGACCACGGTGATCTATTACACTGCTATAGACCAACACTTAAATGTTGTTTAAAAATAAATAAAAAAATAAATAAATGTAGGGTGGGTTTCTATACATGTGAAGGAGTGTAAACAAGTCACACAATCATATTAGAGTTTATACAAATTAGGAGTGGTGTATTAAGGAGTGTGTGGATGGGTAGTGGTAGAATGTTCAATATCCTAAGAGTATTTGCCAAAGTCTAAGTATGTTTTGAGGATATATTTTCTATTTGATGAATACACATTCCACATACTTCTTCAATCACCACCCCCAAATCAAAAGAGTATGTGGAATGGATAGTGGTTGAACAATCATCATCCTCAATACATACTTGTGTTTTGAGAAACATTACTATTAGGAGATTGAACATTTAAACACTACCTATCCACACACTCCTTAATACACCACCCCTAATTTGTATAAGCTCTAAAATGATTGTGTGACTTGTTTACACTCCTTCACATGTGCAGAAATTCATCGTACATTTATTTTTAATTTATTTATTCTTTTCTAAACAACATCCAAGTGTTGGTCTATAGCAGTGTACATAGATCACAGTAGTCTACGTATAATTAAGAGATCCATCAATGCCTCCTAAAGGTGTAGGTCTACGATAGACCGAATGAGTCGATGGACCCTCAAAGCACAAGTATATCTTTTACTGATGTTTTTTTAAAACATGTTATTGAGGGTCCATCGATTACGCGTGTCTACGGTAGACTTTAGTATCTCGTTGATAGCTGACATAGGTCATGATCTACGACAGTCTATTAAGTGTCACCACCAATTCCAAAAATAAAATCATTGTTCCAACGATAACAAATGACTAATTTTGTACTTAACACTTCTTTTTTACTTCATATATAAAGTCGTCACTCCCTCATTATTTCATTTCATTTACTTTGTTTTTATTTAAAAATTCTACAATGTCTCAAGCGTCTCAAGCATCTCAAACATTCAATTCTAAAAAGACTCTAATTTGTCATTAAGGGAATGCAGTTGTGTTGAGGATGTCACGCACAGATTCAAATTCAGATTGCAAATTTTATAACTATGCAAATGCGAAGGTGAGCCGTGTATGCCTTTTTTATAATGTTAAGTTAATCATTATGTAATTATAATTTATTTTCTAGGATAATGGCGCATGCTCATTTTTTAAATGGCTCGATGAGTTATCACTTCCAAGCAGTCCATCAATGTTTAGTCCGGGACCCGAGACATCAAATTTTCATCGCTTGGCAAAATTTAATCTACTACAAAGGCTCCAAGAATGCGAAGAAAATAGAGATTTTCTTATGACTTTGTTCAAAAAAAGCCGAAGAACAAAGGGATCACCTTAAAGTATTGCTACATGACACTCAAATAGAGAAGGATCAACTAAAATAAAAATTGATTTTGGTCGAAGAAAGGGAGAATGACCTAAAAATGATGTTATGTGCTATAATGCTAGTATTCGTTCTTGAAAAAGTGTAACATGATTGTAGTGATATTGAATAAATAATAATACTTCTATTTTTCTACAAAGTTAATACTGTTTTTGATAGAATCATAGTCGATCAATCAACACCTCAACTGAAAATCGAGCAGCATTGTCATGATAGACTATGCAAGCAGTATACGAAAGATTAAATATTAATTCTATGAAATAAAAAATATTTCAAATATCCTACCAACAGATCATTCAACACATTAACAATATTAACATTCAAACATCTTTTTTTCCATTTTCCTAATCATTAACATAGGTATTGTTGATTTCATCAACGATATCCATGAACCCAACTTCTTTGTCTTCTCCTCCTTCTTTGTCTGCTATTTCTTCCATTACATCTTCAACTTCATTTTTTTTCCAGCATCTGTAGCAGCTGTTGCTTCTTTCTCGACTTCTTTTTCTTCTTGAGCTTCTTTTTTTCTTCACCTTCAACAACTGTTTTTTTCTCTCCTTCCTTTTCTTCCTCAGGATGGATGATTTTTTTACCCATTTTCAACATAAACTACACCTGCAGAACAAATCTCCCATTTTCAGTTCATAGACCACAAGTCTATCAACAGAAAAGTCAATGCTCAAATGAAAACCCCCCCAAAAAACAAAGAAATACCCCACCAAAATCCAACATGCAGCATCAAAATCAAACTAGTGCACCTAATCAAACTAATTAGCTATTAATCTTTTAATTTTCACTATTTCAGCCATCATATTTTAAAATAATTTCATACGTCTAAAAATTGATTTCAATCTAGGGCATTCTCATTTCATAGACCACGGGTCTACGGACAAAAACATGTCACTGTTCGAATCAAAATGCCAAAATAACTCTTCCACCATCAAACAGTTCACTACACACATCAATAACTGAAACAAAATCCAACATGCAGTATCAAAACACAACAATTGCTAAAAATTAAACTAGTGCACCTAATCAAACTAATTAGCTATTAATATTTCAATTTCCACTATTTCAGCAACCATATTTCAAAAGAATTTCATACGTCTAAAAATTGATTTCAATCTAGGGCATTCTGATTTCATAGACCACGGGTCTACGGAAAGAAACAGGTCATTGTTCGAATTAAAATGTCAAAATAACTCTTCAAATAACGATTACCTCACCATTCAACACTTCTTTGCTAAAAAAAAATCGGAACTAAACCAAAACTCCTTAATCAACCAAATTCGAAAATAAATAAATTCTACATCATTACGAATCGATTAGCAAAGAAACCTGTTTAAATGGATCTACAAATGATCGAAACATGATTTTAACTAACCTTATGAAGCAACAATGAGCTCTTTAGCAGTTGCAGAAGAAGGAAAAGCGAAAATGGCATTTGGGGAGAAAAGTTCTTGAAAACGGAAGTTGGGAGACAATTTAAGATGAGAGAGAAGTTTTTTTTTTTTTTTATATTGGAATAAGTGGATGAGTGTTAGTTTATTATGTTAAAATTGTAAAGTTAGAAAAATGATACAATGGTCCCTTGGCCCACATGTGAGCCTGCTTTTTTCAACTTTTACACACTTTTTACACGCTAACCCTAAAAGATAATTCAAAAAGAAATTTAGTGTTCCTTTGGCAAAATAGTTTTGAGAAAGGTAGCTTTTGCCAAATTTTCCCCAGTGTATTCCCACATAGTGAGGTCTGAGGAGGGTAGAGTGTACGCAGACCATACCACTACCTCAGGTGAAGTAGAGGGGCTGTTTCCGATAGACCCCCGGCTTAGGACCAATAGCAATATAACAAACACACCCATGAGAAAACCTTCAAGTTCAAAAATCAAAACTTGTCAAATTTTTAAAGTTTGTTCATGAGATAAGCGAGGTCAAAAGTTCAAAACCATCGACATCCAAAGCGCCACAACCTCTACTGTCAGTGTACAAAATACTCTACACTATCAGGTAAATTTGACCTGCTATTGCAGGTTATCCAATTTTTTACGTAAAAATTTAAAATAAATTGGGTAACCTGAAATAACAGGTTAAGTTTATCTACTAGTATAGAATATTTGTACACTAACAATACATGAAACTTAAATTTTTGAAAAAAAAGGGACAAGAAAACAAAAGTAGGATAAATAGATGTTCCTACCTCTTGTAAGTTGCCCTAGACATACAAACATTGACAACCCTAAAAATCACTCTCTATCTCTTTACTCTTTTCTACAAAATTCCCACCTACTTTAACTATGTATCCAAGTACTTTACAAGAAGATAATCAAATAAAACAATAATTTTTTTGATGACTATGGTAGCATATATAGTTGTGATTTGTCTCCACACTTAATCAGAAGTCACTAAACAGTAGCTCATATGTCGGAAGTGTTTTCGACGGACTTTTCAGTTGAAAATTTCATATTTCTAACAACATTCCGACGAAAATGTTCGTTGGAAATTTACGTTTTTTAATAGTGAGTTATGAATATGAACCCCAAAGGCCATAAATATTATAGAAATTATTGATATGAAACAATTTCTCCTCGAATGAATTCTAAGCAATGTGAATTTGAATTAAACGATTCAATAGATATCGACTATCAGATGATTAAATGAAAAAAAAGATCTTGATAGAAAGAAAAATTTATGGTGATATCACATGTGACCATGAATTTTGTGGCCCATATTTTTGTTAGGCCATGATGCCTAAAAATAGGAATTTTAATTAGGTTAACACATTGAGTGATCCACTTTTCCTATGCTTTCTTTTACTGTATTTATTATTGGATAATATGCCAAATTCGGTTTTGAGGTTGCTATTTTAGCTAATTCCATTTTGTGTGACATGAAGCCATTTTTATTTGAAGTCGGACACGGAGACGGAGTCAAAATTTTAACTTTTTGAATTTTGAAATTTAGAATGACGAGTTCAAATATTTTTAGTTGAATTCTAAATTTAATATTTGTACAAATATATTTAATGAATTTCTTGTTACGTATACATTATTTGAGCAAAATTATTGGGTTCGACCGAACCCGTATTTGGGTGCATAACTCCGCCCCTGGTTGGAATAATATAGCATTAAAAAGTTGTTCTTATTAGACATAGTGATACATATAATATACATGAATTATATATATAAAATACATTTTCCGACTATATAATTTTAGTTTAAGTGTTTAGATGAGCGACTATTTAAGTTAATTCTTCATATCTTTTTTGTGCTTAATTACCATAAAATGACTTATTTGGGGGGGGGGGGTGATAAAGCAGTATTAGCAAATAGAGAAACAACAACCCCCCTCCGCCCCCCACCCCACCCCCCCCCCCCCAAAAAAAAAAAAAAAAAAGAAAAGAAAAAAGAAGAAGAAGACAATTATAATTAACAAGAAATGTTGGAAATTCTAAATGGATAAGATGAAATGAAATGTTAGGAGATAAATTGGAATGGGTGACGTTTTGATTCTCAATAATTAGAATAATCTCTAATAAGTTGATATTCATATCCATATGTTATAATATCAGAATATAATTTAATCCCACTTGCTATTGAAATATTCATTTGGTATCAAATATCATGTGATTATTAGTTCCTGTCTGTTGGGTGCAAGCTGATGACACATTGAACTTAGAAAAAAACAATTACTCAAAATGTCTAATTAGAATATTTTATTAGGAGTTAACGTGTTCAATTGAAACAAAACTTAATTGTAATGTCTAAATTAAATATCCTGACAGATTTATATGTTGATTGAGTTTTTTCTTTTCTAACAACAAATTCACTTGCATGTAAGATAGAGATTCTTATATATCCAATTTATTTTAATTCTTGTAAAAAATATTGTAATGTTGATTAAAATTAGATAATATTATGTACCTTTTGTACCAACATGCATGTGGAACATTTGAGACTTAAGTGAGCATATATTATTATAGAAAATAGAGTATCATAATGGAATATTAAGCTTTTGCTTTCATGCCATCCACATAAGAAATGCAAATGCCCCAAACTTAATATTCTATGATAATTCTAATCTAACCAACAAAGAATCAATAATGGAACCAACTCTCTAAATAATTAATTTCTTCAAATATATATATAGAGAGAGGATTTTTTATACCACTTATAGAGTCTAACACTTCTATTTATGTCTGAAAAATTCCGTTTGTCTTACCATGTATAATTACATAATATTTGAATCTAGGCTTACTTTTATCTGATATATATTCATGGCGGCTAAAAAAATGTTATATATATATATATATATGATATTCCATGAGCATATTCATATATTAAAGTCAAACCAAAGGACTATTAGTAGTAGTTATAGCACACTGCATACTAATAAAAAAGCAAATGTTGTTGATTATAATTAGGAAAAATAACATAAATATACATTTATCTTATTAAATTTATACAAATTTCTATTCTTACAACTAATTATGTTCTTCGTTGGATGTATCGACGAGCTAATTAATATGTATCTCGACAAATGCAAAATCGAAAAAATGTATCAGGAGCTAATTATGTATCTTTACAAAGAAAAAATATATATTTGTTGGATGTATTATGTATCTCGACAGATCCAAATTCGAAAAAATTATATCGGGAGCTAATTATATATTTTTACAAAAGAAAAAATATATCTTCGTTGGATGTATTGAGAGCTAATTATGTATCTTGACAGAACCAAAATCGAAATTTTCAATAATTATGCAAAATATTGAGATTCTCTGTAATTAAACTCCAAATTGTTAGGATTTATATTATTTTTACTAATTATTAAGCTCACGTCATTACAATTAATTATTTATATTATTAACTTTAATTAATTATTTACTACTATTGCAAGTACTCCGGTATGTTGCATTACTGTTCCGGCGAATCACCGGCGACGGTATGCCGCATATTCGTGTGACGATGGTTGATGGGTCCCACATACAAGATGGGTCCCACCACCAATCCATTTGAGTGTAGCATCACCATCCCACTTACATTATTAATAATAATAATAATAATAATATAGTTTTCGATCATTCTTTGACCTAGTTTTTGAGGTTAAATTAGGTGTGCAAAGTTATTACTAGTCCGACATCGATAAATTATGTGATGATAATTTATCGCATTAAATAATCTCAAATACTTCTCACCTTTTATAGTTTTTAAACTCGAGTTAAATGCAACGCCCCTTTACTTATCATGTTAGGTTTTTATGGAGGGAGAAACTTTCAGACTTCAGTAAATCAGTATGATATCTTAGATAATTAAACAAAAAAAAAAAAAGAAGAAGATGATGATGGAGATATTAAAAATAATACTAATGATGATAACAACAATAATATAGTAACTTTTAACAGCTTACATAAATAACCAAATTAGGATATTCAAGTAGATTCAAATGGAGATAGTACACATTACACTCACTTGTGAGTGTGAACCACACACACTTTAATTGATTGCAAAGTGTATTCCACTATCTTCACATAAACATTAAAAAAGAAAAAAAAAAAAAAAAAAAAGTAAGAAGCAGTACATCTATAGCATTAATTAATTTTCTTGTCTATATATATGTTGCATTGTCTCACTTCTTCTCCTTAGGAAAAACACAAAAATCTCCTCTAAAAACTTTAGTGTATTTTCCTCCATTTTCATATCATCTCAAGAAAAAAAAAATATTGAAAATTATGGAGGGTGAATGTAGTTGCAATTTTTATCAAAGAGCAAAACCATATATAGCTATGATTTCTTTACAATTTGGTTATGCAGGAATGAATATTATAACCAAAGTTTCACTTAATAGAGGCATGAGTCATTATGTTCTTGTTGTCTATAGAAATGCCTTTGCTACTGCTATTATTGCTCCCTTTGCTCTCTTTCTCGAAAGGTAAAATTACTCGCCGCGTTACAGGTTAAACTATACTCATCGTATGAAAAAAAAATTACGATTTGTGTATAATATTTATAACCTTTTTTTTTTTTTTTCATTGACAGAAAAATTAGGCCAAAGATGACATTCATGATGTTCTTGCAAATATTTGTATTGGGTCTTCTAGGGCCAGTGATTGATCAAAATTTTTACTATGCTGGGCTTAAATATACATCACCAACATTTTCATGTGCCATGAGCAACATGTTACCTGCTATGACATTTGTCATAGCAGTCCTATGCAGGTATATACCTATTGTTCAGCATCTTTTTTTAGACATAAAGCATCGAGTACACTCTTGAATTATCACCAAAGTTGCTGCGACATACTCCAACCTCCGAAGTCCATTTTAGCGTATTTTTGTCACCCACCCTTTTGTGCTGAACGGTGCCACATCAGCTAAAAAGGTGTCACGCCAACTAAATAACAGGACCCCCGTGAAATTGGAGTATGTCGTAGCAAATTCGATCATAGTTCAGGGGTGCTAGATACTTTACTCTTTTTTTAAATAATCTTAACGTTTGGGCCAACTTACTAACTTTTTTCTTTTTCAGAATGGAGAAAGTGAACATAAAGAAAATTGGATGTCTAGCAAAGGTGTTGGGAACTATAGTAACTATGGTTGGTGCCATATTAATGACATTGTACAAAGGCCAAGTTGTTAATTTATTATGGTCAAATAACATAAATTCTAATGAAGTTATTACTAGTGGAGCTTATGATAAAGATTGGGTAAATGGTTCAATTCTTCTCATTTTTGCTACACTTTCTTGGGCTTCTTTCTTTATTCTTCAGGTATGTAACACACTAATATTTCTTTTCTTTTTTTTCCTCATATTATCTTTTTTTCAAGAATCTTATATTTATTTTTTATTATTTTTATTACATAGGCTATTACCATGAAGAAATATGCAGTTCCATTATCTTTAACTGCACTTATTTGCTTCATGGGAACTTTGCAATCAAGTGCTTTAACATTTGTTATGGAGCACAAAACTTCTGTTTGGAATATTGGTTTTGACATGAACCTTCTTGCTGCTGCCTATGCTGTAAGTTCATTTCCTTTCTTCCGAAGTCTATTGTATATACGTAAAAAAATTAATTCCGAACGTATATGTACTGTAATATAGTTTTCGGGCAAAGGTGATTCAGATGAACCTCTTGCGAACCCCTTAACTCGAGTCTGCATAGGCAGACTCGATTTGTATATAATGGTTTCAATTGAGCTCGATATTTTTTTTAATATGTACATAGATTTAAATATATGATGAATAATCAATATTTATATGTTTTTTTTTATATAAAATTTCAGGGAATTGTGTCATCAAGTATAGCATACTATGTACATAGTCAAGTAATGGAGAAAAAAGGACCTGTTTTTGTGACAGCTTTTAGTCCACTTATGATGATCATTGTTGCCATTATGGCCTCTTTCATTCTTGCTGAAAAATTCTATATTGGAGGGTAAGTCCAAGAAAATCAAAAATATATTATTTTTTTTAAAAAGAAAAAAGTCAGAAATATACTTAAACTTTAGTAATATTTGTTGTAACACACCTCAATTTTACAGGAGTCCTATGACCCTCTCCTAGATTGTTTATTACCGTATTTTTGTGGAATATATCTGTCCAGCTGGACCACTTCAGAACCTTACGCGCTCGGTGCGCGTGTATTCACACAGTGGTCCAGCTGGGTAAATATATGTCATAGAAATACGGTAATAAATAGTCGAGAGGGGGTTATAGGACCCCTGCAAAGTTGAGCGTATTACAACAGCCAAAGTTTAGGCTTATTTCGAATCTTTTTTCAAAAAAAAAAAGTAATTTTTGAAGATAATAACTATTAATCGAGTAATCATATGAAAAATCAGTTCGTTCTTTTACTTTTATATGTATAGACTAATTTTTATTTTTTATCTTTAATTTTTTTTTTTTTTTCAGAATTGTTGGTGCAGTGGTGATAGTGGCAGGGCTATACACTGTATTATGGGGAAAATACAAGGAATGCAAAGAAGATAAAATTGAGGAATCAATAATTGATGAACCAGTGAAGGGCATTAATGGAAATAACCGAATGATGATTATAGTAATTAATGATTTAGAAAATCAGAAAAATGATGAAAAAATAATATCAGCAGCTCCAGCATTCAGTTTCCCTATATTGGCTAGGGAAAGCACCAAAGGGTTAATTTAAATTAAATTATTAGAAGGAAAAAAATGTGTAGAGCAATTTTGATATGACAAGTATGTTTAGAGCAATTTACTTTTTTAACCTTGAGACTTTTGTATAAATAACAAATGTTCATCTAATTTCTCCTCCTTGGTTTAACATCGATTTCTAATTTCATCACCCTTTCATCTTATATATAAATATATATTAATTTTCTTGATTTTGTATTCTAGTTTAAGATAAAAGATACGTGGAAGTTCTAACGCTACTAAAACATCATTATTTTCGAGTCCGGAGCTAAACGAGACACTTTTTCAGTCTTAAGAGCCAAAAAGGACATTACTTTAAGTTTGATACAAAACGGACAGGTAGTCCATTTTGAGGCAAACTATAACTAACACCGATTGTCAGTCGTTTGGGGTGAAAAATTGCTATTATGGTTTGCCCAAAAACGAGCAAACTACATTTCATAAACTTCATGTGAATTATTGAAGAGATTCGCTCAGAGATTTGATAGATTTTTAAAAATATTTCAATTTTTTTGTAATGTAAATTGCTGAAGAGATTCCTGAAAATGTGAAAGATTTGTCATTTCAATAAAAAAATTTCACTTATAAATATGTGTTGTTGTTAACCATTTTATCTCATTCATCACAAGCAACATTCATTATTCACATAAAACCTTTATATAAGGCTAAAAATAATGAGTGACATTGTTAGGGTTAGTTTATTTTGGGGTGGAGAAGTTTTGTACGAAGGTGGTTCGGTTAGATATAGTCTTACTGCGAAAAAGATTAAAGTGCTTCCAATGACACTCAAATATAAACGTCTTGTACGTCATTTTCGGAGTAAAATGAAGGTACATGATGCTGAACTTTCTATTCTTAATACTGGTCGATATCCCATATCAATAATGAGTAACAGTCATATAATTTTCTAGGAGACTCGAATTTGGAATAATGACTCTTTATCAGCTTTTCTTTATAGTCCTGAGATTTTTCGTAGCCAAATGCGTTTAGCAACACTTGATATGTATGCCAAAACTCAAAGCGCTATTCAGGATGAAGAATCATCTTATAATGAATTTGATATTCGAAATAGAATATGTTTTACTAATTTCAGTGTTGGTTTGCCAAGCAATTCTATTCAACAACAAACAGTAGTAGGATTTGATAGAGAAAATGACGGTTTGACTTCACTAAATCAACATAATGTCCATTGGAGTTCTCAAAATTGTGAGTTTGGAGAACCAAGTAATCAAGAACCGACTAGTCTATATTGTCACACTCCAATTGAATCAATGGATAGGTAAAGGCATTTTTATTTTTTTTATATTCTGTAAAGATTGTTATATACATGTTTCAATAAAAATTATTTTATTGAGCCAAACTTAATGTACAGACAAAGATGTTTTTTTCAAAATAAATAAATAATGGAGTTTGCCCATAAATGGACAAACCCTAATTTTTGTTTTAAATAAAAAATTGAAGTTTGCCAACAAATGGACAAACCATAATTTTAAAAGAAAAAAAATGGAGTTGAAAAACCCTAGCAGTGTTATTTTAATTTTACTTTAAAATAAAAATTATAATTCTATTATTTTTTAGGCTAAACGTCTACCCAAACAATTCTACATTGATTCAATTCACAAAAATTGTGAATAATGATGAGCTAGCTAATGACATAGCTGATCATGAGTCCGATAGAGATAGTTTAGATGATGATGATCAATCCTACATTAACATACATCTGGTTCAATTGAAAATAAAGACATTTCAAATTGTTGAGACATAATTCTGAAGGATTCTCAAAGCCGAAAAGAGATAATATTAGTAGAAAATATGATAGATGAATGAGATAAAATGGTTAACAACAACACATATTTATAAGTGAAAAAGTTTTATTGAAATGAAAATCTTTCACATTTTCAGGAATCTCTTCAGCAATTCACGTTATAAAAAAATTATGAAATATTTTCAAAAATCTATCAAATCTCTGAGCGAATCTTCTTAGTAATTCACATGAAGTTTATGAAATGTAGTTTGCCCATTTTTGGGCAAACCATAATAGCAATTTTTCATCCCAAACGGCTGACAAACGATGTTAGTTATAATTTGCCCCAAAATGGGCAAACTGACTGTTTGTATCCAAACTTAAAGTAGTGTCCGTTTTGATTTCTAAGGCTGAAAAAGTATCCCTTTTTGCTCTAGACTCATTGAAATTTTTCACTGAAAAATGTTCAATAGGTATTTTCAAAGATAAAATTTAGCTTCCTCACTATTTCAATGAGAGTCTGTTTCTCACCATGTATTTTATTATTTAGCATGTTCGGTTAGAATGAATAGGAAAATCATATTTTAGAACACAATTTTTTCACTAATTTGTGATGAAAAAAGCCTTTATATTTAGTAGTACAATATTGATATCCTCTTTTAACTAAATGTCATTTTTCCTTTTCTCAAAAATAATTCAACTAATTTTTGAAGCTAAATTAAATAAATTGGCTCATTAATTATTCATAGCCAATTATTGTACATTGCCACTATTATTGTTATCCTTCTGCCAAACATGCTTTTCAAAAAGGGAACTATATAGTATATCATTATCTTCTCTTACATACTTTATGAATCTATATAAACTTGCAATATATGTTTAGATTAATTATGATTAGGCTGTTTTAAGATGACATGGAACTTAATAATTAAGCTTAATTAAGCTTAATTGAAAAACGTTAGTGTTTTGGTTTCTCTTTTTTCAACTTACAATAACAACATACACAGTAAAATTTTCATATGTAGAATATGAGGAGGGTGTAATATACGCAGACCTGACCCTAGAATCAGTATATTATCCTACAATTAAAAAAATAAATTAAATAATAAGTAAATAAAATGAAAAAAAAAAAAACTTAAGGTGGGGAGATGAGGTCTTCGAAAAGAAATAGAAGAGAAAGAAAGAGACGTGCCTTAATTAGGGATAAAAAGAGGAGGAAAATGATAGTTTCATTTGTCCTTATGAATAAAAAGCGACGTGCATTAAGTTCATGCAAAAATAACTGAAATTCAACTATACGTACGTCTAAACTTTAGTCATATACATTGTGAATATAGCTTAATTAAATGACAATTATTTAAAATTTGAAAAAGGAACAAATGTATTTCGAACTATGATAAATGGTATGTATATACTCTCTGTCATACTTCGCGTACAGCCGTACATATATACCCTTGCCATTAGTGAAATGGTGTGTATATATTCCTCACACTAATGTTAGAGGTAAATGTGTACCCAAAATATGACGGAGCTAGGGTATATACGTACCATTTATCATAGTTCGAGGATATATTTATCCTTTTTTCATTTTAATATTTAATCTCAAATAATTAACCCAACCCACTATCCGACCCAGTAAATTCATCGAATCCCATTTCAATCCAACTCAATCAGATCTCTATTTTTCGTTCCAAATTCGTACTCCCTCAATTTTTTCTCTTAAACGTGAATCCCAATCAAATGACAGTGATTGGTCGTTGCTGCTAGTTGGTGTTTACTGGTTGGAGGTAGTGGAGATTGGATCGGAGGTGGCCGAAGCTAGAGTGCGGCGATGGTTCGCCAGTGGGGTGTTTCCGATTCAACGGAGACGGGGGTTATATGGTGTTGACTAGTGGTGGGTAGTGTTTTTTCTGTCGCAATTTCGTTGAAATTTAAACGTGAGGAGTTCAACATATACATACTATTTCATTAACGGTAGATTCATATTTATACCCAAAGTATGACGGAGGATATATACATATCATTTATCATTATTCGAGCGTATATTTATCCCTTTTTCCTTTAAAAATTGGATACATCTATACTTCAAAGTGGAACAACTCGATAGATTATGACGACTTCTTTATTATTATTCAAACACGAGAACTCTGATAAAGAGTAAAAAAAATCTTTACCATTTGATTAATTTTATTAGTCTTTATCTATCAAGTAGCACGAAAATATTACAAAGGATTTGAAAAGTTTCTTTGATTTACGAATAATAAGTAGAAAATTATAGAAAGTGGTACAAGAGTAATCATCATTTCTGTGCACTCTTGGAAAAATAAAAAATAAAAAAATGGAAAGGGGAAAAGTAAAGGAAAAGATAAAGGTCTGCTTTTTTTTTTTTTTTTTTTTAAAAAATCTGGTTAAAATTAAACGGTGTTTATTATTACATAAATGAGGTCTTTAAAAAAGAAATAAAAAGATATTGAAAGAGACTTGGCTTAGGATTAAAAAAGAGGAAGAAAATGATAGTAAATTTTGTTTGTTTTGCTTTGAAAGTTCTATATTATCAAATGCAAATTGTGAATTATTAATGTTAAAATAGTAGCACGGAATATTAAAGTTCTCGCTATGTTCGAATTCGAAAAAGGATCGAATCATAAAAGATTTATTGTCTGCAGTTTTATCTTGCATTTCTTCAAAAGATTATTTTCACGACTTGAAACCCGTGAACTTCTGATCACGTAAGAGCAATTAATAATGACTATTGTTTTGGTCTTAAGAATAATATTAAATTAATACTTTTGCATTTATATTAAGATTTAAAAGAATGAATAAGAGCTGAATTTTCAACTTCAAGTGATGCTATAACCTTTTTTATTGGCATAAATAATGTAGTTTCTCCTTCTTGCATCATTTTCTCCCAATAATTAATTAAAAAGCATAGTGTCAAATAGTGATGGAGTTAATATTTTCACCAAGGTTAAAAAAAATAAAGAAAGAAAATACATACGGAGAGAAGTCTAGTTGATTCAATGTCTACGTACTATGTAAATATAAAAAATAATTTTAACTTTATATATAACATAAGTTTTGTCACACCCCTTTTTCGTACTCCAAAAGAATTGATTCGTTTGCATTTTAAGGGTCGAAAGGGTTTTATTATTAAAGTGACAAAAGATGAAAATGTGTTCCGAAAAGGACTTTTAACAATCAAAACTCAGAGTCGCCACTTAGCATAATCGGGTGTGCCAAGTCACCTTTAGAAAATCCTTTTCAAAACTATTTGACTCTTTAAAACTGGTTTTAAGGGTCGAAAGGGTTTTATTATTAAAGTGACAAAAGATGAAAATGTGTTCCGAAAAGGACTTTTAACAATCAAAACTCAGAGTCGCCACTTAGCATAATCGGGTGTGCCAAGTCACCTTTAGAAAATCCTTTTCAAAACTATTTGACTCTTTAAAACTGGTTTGCGAACATAGATTCCGGTTAAGGAATTCTACTGACCAAGGGGAAGGTGTTAGGCACCCCTCGATCCCGTGGTTCGACCACGGTCGTTTGGTGGAGCGTATCGGCTAATTTTGACACTACGATAGTACAAACCACAAAGAAGCACGTAAAGCAATCAAACAAACAAAACAAACTAAATGAATAAAAGTATAGTGTTTAGTCCAATTATACAGTCCCGAATAAAAATAGAAAAAAATAAAAAATACGGAAATATAAACCTACTCTATTCTAGCCTAATCCTAACTGCGTTCAACCCGACGCCTCGGGCCTTCATCACGATCATCTTCCGCCAACATGATACGTCGGGGCATTCCCCGGTGAATAAATACAATGAGCCTCGGGACATTCTCCGACTAAATGAATAAATTGAATAATAATAAAAAAAAATGAAGAAAATCACTCAAACATAAATATTTGAACGTTTGATGATTAAAATCTTAGAGTTGCCTACCCCAAAGCCTAGAATTTGCCTACTAGTTTCGGCCTAAACATGATACTATCAACGTTCAACATAAACAATGAATCAAAATACTACAATATTCACTCTTATTGATTTTCAATTTCCGCCCCCAAAACAATCAATTTTAATTCTCAAATGAGACATCATTTCACGATATGATCCATACTCAAAGGAACCAACCACGATTCAAAACAAGAAAATATTCAATACCAACACTGTCACACCCCTTTTTTACGTACTCCAAAAGATTTATATTTTAAGTTCGAAAGGGTTTTATTATTTAAGTGACAAGAAATGAAAATTTGTTTTCGAAAAAGGATTATTTACATTTTTTACTCAGAGTCGCCACTTGGCATAATCTGGTGTGCCAAGTCACCATTGGAAAAATCCTTTTCAAAATTATTTGACTCTTTAAACTGGTTTGCGAACAGAGACTTCGGCTAAGGAATTCTGTTGACCGAGGGGAATGTGTTAGGCACCCCTCGATCCCGTGGTTCAACCACGGTCGCTTGGTAGAGTGTATCGATTATTTTGGCATTACGAAATGTATAAACCACACAAAAGCACGCAAAATAATCAAAACAATAGACAAAACAAAACAATCCAAAAATGTAAAAGTCCAGTCCAATTGTACAGTCTAAAAATAAATAATGCGGAAATATAAATCTAGTCTACTCTAGACTACGCTCTACCGCTTCACCCGACGCCTCGGGCCTTCACCACGAACATCTTCCAAGTACAAGGTACTTCGGGGCATTCCCCGGTGAATAAATATATACAGATACTTCGGGGCATTCCCCGGCCAAATTAATACAGTAGATGCCAATGTATAAATCAAAACCATTCCACAAACATTTCACCATTCAACAATCACAAATCCTACATCTTGCCTACCCAACCTACCTTTGCCTAAACCAATCTGCGTATCACGATACTACCAAGTTCAATTAGCGCTCGTTTCAAGTTGAACACATAATGAAATCAACTAATCCAAATCACCAATTATATCAAATTTTAATTCTCTCCCCCAAGTCCATTTCAACCATATTTATATTTAAACCAAATTAAACCAAAAGTCTTTAATCAATCTAAATTCACCATTTCTATTTCAACGACCCACCATCACTTTTCAACGACATTAAACAACAAGTCAATATCAAAATAACAACCATATCACCAACCAAAACAACATGCATTCATCACCAGCAAGTATCAAACAACACCCGAAGCTTAATCCAAACACCAAAGCATAGTAAACAATAAAATAGAAGAGGAAAAGAGTAGAATTGGACCTTTCGATAGTCGATTTTGTTGATAATAACATTTAAGAAGGCCCGAACTTCAGAACTTGGAACAGAACCTCAATAGTGACGAATCCCAACTTCGATATCGAGGACTTTGAAACCCAAAACTGATCGAGATGAATAGAAAATCAAATCCCGAACCAGGAACAACAAACGATGAACCCAAAACCCAATTTCGATAATGAATCACCCACGAACCCGAATCTACAAAAATCCAAAAGAAAACGAACACCCGCACGACTTGAACCCTGGTGAGCTAACAGTGGCCAAAAATCGACGGAAGTAGGTCAGATTCTGGCAAGTCTTTGACGTCTTGATGTTTTTCCAGCTAATCGGTCGAAGAATCAGTTCCGGCGACCCCCTGGCGTTTTTCGATCAGATTTTGGCGCTGATTCCAGTGGGATTACTAGTGTTGGTATGGTTGTGTTGGTAGGAGCGGGGGCTAGGAGAGGAGGTGGCTATGGAGATGGTGGGCTGGTGAAGACGCTGGATGACGGAGGAGGCCGGATTCTAGCCGGTGATGGCGACGACGGTGTGGTGGCTTAGGTCATCGGTGGCTGCTGACGGTGTGGCGGTTGAGGGAGAGGGGAAATTGAAGGCTAGCCAGTGCTGAGCTGGCCGGCGTCGGCCATGGATGCCGATGGAGAGGAGAGGAGAGGATAGGGGTAGAGAGAGAAGAAAAAGAGAGAGGGAGTTCGGCCCTTTTTTTTGTTTTTTGATCATGCCTTTTTTTTGTGAGAGTATGTGTGTATATATTGAGGTGAGGGTGGGGGTAGTGGTGAGGTAGGTGGGGTTACGTGGGGTAGGGGGGAGGGTGTGAGGTGTTTCTTTTTGGTTGGATGGGATAAGGATTAGGTGTTGTTTTTTTATTGGGTGGGTTGTTAGAATATTAGGATAAAACAAAATTAGTTAGGGGTTGTTATTTTTGTCATTTTGTGGAGGGATTATCACACGGGTGAGGGTACACGGTAGGATAGGGTAAACAATTGGTAAAAACAATATCGGGGAGGGACGAAATTAGGTGTCTACATCATGCCCCCTTTGAATGTAAACACGAAGTGTTTTCAGGCAAAGAAGTAGACAGCGAGACCAAATTTTGACCGACCATTATTCAAAGAAAGAAACAGAAGGAAGAAGGACAACCGAGTCTTGACTTAAGACATCCTTCCTACCCAAATTACGAGAGAATCATGTCACGGGTATTTCAAAGGATTGGAAGAGGTGGACTATACCGAGTTGGAGAGTCGAGTGAGGTTCCATCGAAGTTCCGGTCCACGGCTCTGTTATTACATCTAAATGAAAATTACAAGTTAAAACATAAATGAAATTACAAAAATCCTATCTATACTGCTTCTGTTGGTTCTTGACTCGACTTTCATCACCTTATTCTTCAGGCGGGCTCCTGACTTGCAATTTCTTTCAACTTGTTGCTTGGCTTTCAATTGCTTCATTTTGTTGCTTGACTTTTCGTTTCTTCACCCTATTCTTCAGGCGGGCTCCTGACTTGCTATTTCATCACTTTATTGCTTGACTTTCATTTCTTCAATCTATTCTCTAGGCGGGCCTCTGACTTGCTATTCCATCACCCTGTTCTCCAGGCGGGCTCCTGACTTGCTATTTCATCACCCTGTTCTTCAGGCGGGCTCCTGAAACCCAAAATTAAAACTAAAACGAAAATTATCCCAAAAATTATAGTAAAATAGTATTTTATTTTATTTTTGAAAGCGTTGTCCCATTTTCCAGGAGGGTCCTGAACAGAAAGTAACGTCCCATTTTTCAGGAGGATCCTGAATTGAAAGTAAATTCCTATTTTTTTAGGAGGGTCCTGAACAGAAAGTAAAATCCCATTTTTCAGGGTCCTGAACATAAAGTGAAATCCCATTTTTCAGAAGGGTCCTGAACAGAAAGTAAAATCCCATTTTTCAGGAGGGTCCTGAACAGAAAGTAAATTCCCATTTTCCAGGAGGGTCCGGAACAGAAAGTAAAATCTCATTTTTCAGGACGGTCCTGAACATAAAGTAAAATCCCATTTTTCAGGAGGGTCCTGAACATAAAGTGAAATCCCATTTTTCAGGAGGGTCCTGAACATAAAGTAAAATCTCATTTTTCAGGAGGGTCCTGAACATAAAGTGAAATTCCATTTTTCAGGAGGGTCCTGAACAGAAAGTAAAATCCCATTTTTCAGGAGGGTCCTAAACATAAAGTAAATTTTTCAGGAGGGTCCTGAACATAAAGTGAAATCCCATTTTTCAGGAGGGTCCTGAACAGAAAGTAAAATCCCATTTTTTAGGAGGGTCCTGAACAGAATGTAAAATCCTATTTTTCAGGAGGGTCCTGAATATAAAGTAAAATTCCATTTTTCAGGAGGGTCCTGAACATAAAGTAAAATCCCATTTTTCAAGAGGGTCCTGAACAGAAAGTAAAATCCCATTTTTCAGGAGGGTCCTGAATATAAAGTAAAATCCCATTTTTCAGGAGGGTCCTGGACATAAAGTAAAATTTTATTTTTCAGGAGGGTCCTGAACATAAAGTGAAATCCCATTTTTCAGGAGGGTCCTGAACAGAAAGTAAAATCCCATTTTTCAGGAGAGTCCTGAATATAAAGTAAAATCCCATTTTTCAGGAGGGTCCTGAACATAAAGTGAAATCCCTTTTTTCAGGAGGGTCCTGAACATAAAGTAAAATTCCATTTTTCAGGAGGGTCATGAACATAAAGTGAAATCCCATTTTTCAGGAGGGTCCTGAACAGAAGTAAAATCCCATTTTTCAAAAGGGTCCTGAACAGAAAGTAAAATCCCACGGATGCGCATTTCCAATGGAAGTTGAATTGAGTGAAGCGAATTTGCCCCTATTTCAACAAAGAAAATTTGTCAGTTAAAAGCTTAGTGGCGGCTTGCAGCTCTTGGCTTCTCAGGTATCTGCCCCAGCACTCGTTCCTTTTTTCTTTGTTCCAAATTGCTAACACTTGCCCTGTCTTGCCGCATCATTGACCCGGATCCATAATGAGGGAAATGAGTTCTGACTCAAACAATGGGTTTCCATTTTACCATGCCTCTGAGGTGCATCCTTTTCCCAAATCTGAATATTTCCACGAATCCAACAGTCTGTTGGTTGATAGACTTCCTTTGTTTCGTGTTGAATTATGATCATATTTCTTTCCTGTGCTGTTCCTTGGCTTTTTCCTCATATAATTTGAAAGACTGGTAGTAAATTTTGAAATCCTTTCTCGCTTGTGTTGACATAGACTTGACTTAAAATGTAAAGAAACGATGGTGACTTTTGTTTTGATAAATGACATAAGAAAAGACAAAAAACATGAATATGTAAATGAAAGAAAAGGACAATGTCCCATATTCAAAAAGAAAACTTATCTGAATACGACAACCAACTCCAATGAGAATGACATGCATTTTGGATTGAGCTGTCTGATCTTCCTATCCAGACTCCCCATTTGTTGTTGAGTTCGTGGCTTTGCCGCTGAGCCGCTTCTTCAAATCCATTGGACTCATTCATCACATTCGATCGTCGACATCTTAAATGACTTTTGCCAACAAATCCCTTTCTTTTCACTTTTCACTTTTCTCTTGAACTTTCCATCGCCTTACGGTGCCCGCGAGGGTTTTCACCAATAAGACTCTCTCATTTTTATTTCTCTCAACTCACCATCTCCTTATGATGCCCACGGGGGTTTTCACCAATAAGACTCTCTCATTTTTATTTCTCTTCACTTACCATCGCCTTATGGTACTTGCAAGGGTTTTAACCAATAAGACTCTCTCATTTTCATTTCTCTCCTAATTTCTTATGCTGAGGGAGACAAGTGGTACCTCACACTGTATCATCATATCCATGGCATGCTTAGCCTTAACATTATCAAAAATTGATCTGAAGGACTTTCTTTGGTTGTAACTTGGTTTTTGATTAAGGTTAGAAAAAATGGTAAGGGGCTTGAACGACACTTGAAGTGGGGGTGAGACTTACAACTTTTGGAATCGACTCAAACAACATGTTAACTCATGCCCCAGTTTTTGTTGACTGGGTGAATCTTAGATCTTTATTTGGTTGGACCGAGCCCGAATAGGGCAGCCTACGTATCTCACTCCCAAGAGAGGAGAATCAGGTCGCACGTAGTTCCATCAGCTTGTTCTTTGTTTTGATTTGATTTTGATTGATGATTTTTTTTTGGACTCTTTCTTTTATTCTTATTTTCTTGGCATTTGTCTTTGACTCTATTTTGATTCCAAAAGAGGGATATGAAAGAAAATTGAAACGAAGCTCAAACGGGTAAACAAAGGATGACACAATGTTTGGATAAAAGAATAAAATGCCTTCATCATATCAATCTTAAAAAATGCAAGTACTAAAACATGCAATAAACTCAACACAGGATCAAATATCATACATATTATCTTTTGACCGCATCAGCATTGATAGCCATTTCTGTCATTTTGCCTTCAATATCTGTCAAATATAAGGCTCCATTGGGCAATACTTTCTTCACAACGAAAGGACCTTGCCAGTTAGGGGAGAACTTGCCTTTTGCTTCGACCTGGCATATCATCATAAGACCATGCAAAAATATCCTTATAATCAATTAATGCTTGAATCATTCCATCTTTTAGCTGTGGCAAAGCATGTACACTGATTTTAGTTTCCCTAACATCTTCTTGATCCCCTAGATTTATTGGCTCAGTCTCATTCAAATTAGGATTTGGTTTGTCTTCAAACTGTTCCAACTCTTTGCTTATTTCTTCTAGTGCTTTTTCTTCCTCATATTCCCCATCCTGCTTCATTACATCTTGATTAGTTTGGATTTTAAGATCAGGCTGAAAATTCCGCATGCATGTCATGTCATTAGAATCAGCATAAAGAGAACTGTGTAAGAAAAGAAAAACAAAATATATTAGACACAAAACAAAAGGGACATTGCATTTCATTAAATAAAAAGATAGAAGGGTTTAAACACAGATGCCAACATAACATCAACAAACTAAAATCCGAATTATAACCCTAAAATAACTCGGATAAACAGAAAGAAAAACAAAATAAACTACTAAAACTCTCTCCTGACGGGGAGAGGAGTGACTTCCCAATTATTGAGCCGGACAGCTAGACCTATGAATTGCACGTCTGCCATACTGGAACCTTCTCCTGCTTCGACCATATCAACTTCCATACAAAGGTTCTGGAAGTCATCAACTAATTCAACCTCAAATTCCACATGCTTCGTGACACCGCTCTTAACAAATGATTCGCTGAGTAGTGGCATTGGGCGAGGGAGTGACCATATTTCCTTTTTCCTTCCCTTGGCTTTCCTCAGATCTTCAGCTGTAGGCTCAAATCCCAGACCAAACGTGCCCACGTTCTCACTCGGTCATATGGGATGAACTATACCGTGCAGAGACGCTCCCAAATCCTTTCCTGGCTCAAATCCATATTTCCAAAGTTCACTCACCATCATGATAGAAGTAGAAGACAATTGTGGTCCCGGTATAGCCTGTCATTCAAAGATACGATTCACTAACACTGTATCAAAAATTTGATAGACGAATGTCTCCTCTACGTTATTTGCTTCAATAAGGGACAAGGGAGAATCTTCATAGGCTGACAAATCTCCTTCACCATGAATAACTACTTCTTTCCTGTCGTGCTCAAACTTAATCATTTGGTGCAGTGTAGATGCAACCGCCTTGGCCTTGTGGATCCACGGCCTTCCCAACAACAGATTGTAAGAGGAGTCTACATTCAATACTTGAAACTCTATGGCGAACTCAACAGGCCCTATGGTCAACACTAGTTCTATTTCGCCAATGGAATTTGATTTTGCACAATCGAAAGTCCTAACACATACATTGTTGGGCCTGATCCTGTCAACACCAATATTCAACTTTTGTAAAGTAGAAATAGGGCAAATATTTGCACCTGAACCTCCATCAATCATAACATGAGTGATCAGAGGTTTCTTTGTGCTTTCTTGGGCTTTATCTTCTCTCATTCCTTCCTGGCTCAATGACATTGCTTTCAAAGACTCCGCTATATTTACCGATTTATCCTCAATGGTCTGTATCTTGACAATAGGCCTATAACCCCTCGAAGACTCTTTCCCATCATATATCAACTCTAACATATTGGCTTCAGCATGGGTTGGCAACGGATTCTGGTTAATATTTGGACCCTCCGGGGCCTAGACCAGCATCTGATTTGTGTCAATTAAATCTTGGACAGCTCTTTTTAAATGCCAGCATTTCTCGATATCATGGCCTGGCATGTCAGAACAGTATGCACACCTTAAAGAATAATCGAGGTTCCTTGGTGGTGGATTTGAAATCCTTCCTTGAATTGGGCTTAAAACCTTCAATTTTCTCAACCTATCAAACAAGCTAGCATATGACTCCCCAAGAGGTGTGAATTGATTTTTGACCGCCTTCTCCTTATTATACTCGGTCCTAGGCTGAAAACTGTGTCTGGAGGGGTTTTGGTAATTTGGTGGAGTGAATGGGCAATTTTGTGGAGCTTGCGCGCGCCACTGCGGGTAAGAAGGGGTTTGGGCATATGGTTGCGCGCCATATACTGGGTACGGGGGTGGTGGAATGAAATATAAAGGGTTTTGTGGAGGGTAGTAATGGTGAGGAGGAATATATGGAGCTTGGGCGTAGACTTGGGCTTGGGATTGGGGATAGGGGCGAGGTGGTCTTTTGGGATAGGAATGGGTTCCAGCTACAACAGTCGCCACGTCCTCTTTCTTCTTTTTACCTCCAAATGCGCCAAATCCACGTTGAATCGCTTGTGTGGTGGCTTTTAATGCAACAAAACTCACTATTCGACCGGTTTTAATCCCGTCCTCTATCATCTCCCCCATTTTGAGGATTTCCATAAAAGACTTTCCAATTGCCGGAAGTAAATGTTGAAAATAGGTCTCATCCTGCGCCTGAATGAAAACTTCTACCAACTTACTTTCTTTCATTAGAGGCTTTATCCTGGCATCCTGTTCACGCCACCTTATCGTGTATTCCATAAAACCTTCAGTGCTCTTTTTCTTCATGTTGACTAAGGATTTTTCGTCCGGAATCACCCACGAACCCGAATCTACAAAAATCCAAAAGAAAACGAACACCCGCATGACTTGAACCCCAGTGAGCTAACAGTGGCCAAACATCGACGGAAGTAGGTCAGATTCTGGCAAGTCTTTGACGTCTTAATATTTTTCCAGCTAATCGGTCGAAGAATCAGTTCCGGCGACCCCCTGGCATTTTCCGATCAGATTTTAGCGTTGATTCCAGTGGGATTACTGGTGTTGGTGTGGTGGTGTTGGTCGGAGCGGGGGATAGGAGAGAAAGTGGCTATGGCGATGGTGGGCTGGTGAAGACGCTGGATGATGAAGGTGGCCAAATTCTCACCGGTGATGGCGACGACGGGGTGGTGGCTTAGGTCGTCGGTGGCTGCTGATGGCGTGGCGGTTGAGGGAGAGGAGAAGAGAAGGCTAGCCGGTGCTGAGCTGGCCGGCGTCGGCCATGGATGCCGATGGAGAGGAGAAGAGAAGGAAGAGAGAGAGGGAGTTCGGCCCCTTTTTTGGTTTTTGATCATGCCTTTTTTTAGAGTATGTGTTTGTATATTGAGGTGAGAGTGGGGGTAGAGGTGAGGTAGGTGGGGTTATGTGGGGTAGAGGTAGGGGTAGGGTGTGAGGTGTTTCTTTTTGGTTGGATGAGATAAGGATTAGATGTTGTTTTTTTATTGGGTAGGTTGTTAGAATATTAGGATAAAACAAAATTAGTTAGGGGTTGTTATTTTTGTCATTTTGTGGAGGGATTATCACATGGGTGAGGGTACACGGTAGGATAGGGTAAACAATAGGTAGAAATAATATCGGGGAGGGACAAAATTAGGTGTCTACAAACACAGATCAAGCAACAAATAACGCGTCATTCGATGCATCCGAATATAATAAATAATGAAATAAAAGAAGGGATGGGATTGGACCTCAATTCGAAGATTTCGAAATTCAACAATACTTCAATGAAAGGACATAATCCGCGCCTAAGAACTTCAATTCGGAACCTCCATTCGAACCCCGACCGACGAACTCAACTCGGTATCGAGAATCGCTAACCAAACAGATTAGAAACCAACAGAAGAATTTCAGATTGCGGATTTTTTACCAAACTTAATCAAGCCTCGCCGAAATTGAACCTGGGATGTCGTTTTTGTATCGCCAGAGTTCTGGTGAGATCCAGCGACGAGGAAAACAAGAAGTTTTGGGTAGATCTTTTGAATTTCAGGTGAGTTTTAGCAGAAATGATCAGTTTTGGACAACTTCGAACGACCAACGACGTTCACCGGCGTTAAATCGCCGGAAACAACAACACAACCGATCGGGATGCTTTTTCGGTGGCTAATCCGGGAACTTCCGCCGGATTTTCGACGAAAACATTCCACTTCGACCCTTTTTCTCTTCTTTTCACGATCTCTCTCCCTCTCGCTCAATTTCAACTTCCCTCTCCTAATTCCCCTCTCTTACGAATTTTCTCTCTATTCTCTCTCTTAACCTCCAAGCATACGTGTGTGTGATTATTGTTGAGAGTGAGGGTGAGTTTCGGTGTGAATATGGAAGATGGTCGTATGGAGGTCCCTCCTTTTGTGGAGAAGCTCTGTATATATTGGAGAAGTAAAATGGGAATCCCCCTGTGCGTGAGAATGGGATATGTATATATGGTAGGTGATAGTGTGAGGGGTCACGTGGGTGGGTATTTAGGTAGGGTAGGTGGGTGAATTGTTTAGGATAAAGTTTGTTAGGATAAGATAAATTAGTTAGAGGTATTTTTTTATTTATTTTTATATTTTTGTGGGATATAATTACATGGGGTTGGACACATGGTAAGGTGAACTAAATGTGAATAAAATTAGACTTCGGGAGGGACAAAATTAGGTGTCTACATCATGCCCCCTTTGAATGTAAACACGAAGTGTTTTCAGACAATGAAGTAGACAGCGAAACCAAATTTTGACCCGACCATTATTCAAAGAAAGAAACAGAAGGAAGAAGGTCAACCGGATCTTGACTTAAGACATCCTACCTACCCAAGTTATGAGAGAATCAAGTCATTTACATCAAAAATGAAAATTACAAGTTAAAAACATAAATGAAATATGCAGCTTCTTTTGGAATTTTTACTTGAGTTTCATCACCCTATTCTTCAGGCGGGCTCCTGACTTGCTATTTCTTTAACTTGTTGCTTGCCTTTCAATTTCTTCACCCTGTTCTCCAGGCGGGTTCCTGACTTGATATTTCATCAACTTGTTGCCATGCTTTCAACTTCTTCACCCTGTTGCTTGGTTTTCCATTTATTCGCCCTGTGCTTCGGGCAGGCTCCTGGAATCACATCAAAACTAAAAAGAAAATTATCCCAAACAAATATTATTATAAAGTGGTTTTATTTGCCAGAAAAGTAAAGTTTCAAAAACAGAAATTGAATTTTTTCCCCAGTTTATCATCAGTAGACTTTTGGAAAAGTCACATCATACCTACTTGCATGTTGTAATAATGAATCAAGACTTTGACCAAGAAATGCATCTCTTGAGAGTTCAATTGAATAAGCAAGACTAGGAAGTGCGTTTCCTAAGAATTAAAGTGAGGGATTCTAATTAGAAAGTGCGTCTTCTAGAGATATAAGTTTAAGTTAAAAATTTGTCACCTGAAAAATGAAAACTAGCAAGGAAGTGCGTCTCCTAAGGATTAAGTGCAATAACTTGACTAGAAAGTGCTTCTTCTAGGAATCAAGACTTAAGTTAGAAAGTGCATCACCAATGTTGCTTGAATTATCAAAATAAGGAAGTGCATTTCCTTACCAATGCCTCTTGAATTACTCAAACAAGAAAATGCGTCTCCTTACAAATGTTTTCTGAATTGCCCAAACCAGGAAGTGCGTCTCCTTACAAATGTTGCTTGAATTACCCCAAACAAGGAAGTGCGTCTCCTTATCAAATGCCGTTTGAATTACCTAAACAAGGAAGTGCATCTTCTTACAAATGTCACTTGAATTACCCAACAAGGAAGTGCGTCTCCCTACAAATGTTGCTTGAATTACCAAAATAAGAAAGTGTGTCTCCTTACAAATATTGCTTGAATTGTCAAAACAAGGAAGTGCGTCCCCTTATAAATGTTGTTGGAATTACCCGAACAAGGAAGTGCGTCTCCTTACGAGTGCCAATCGAATTACCAAACAAGGAAGTGCGTCTCCTTACAAATGTTGCTTGAATTATCAAACAAGGAAGTGCATCTCCTTACAAATGTTTGCTTGAATTTCCCACACAAGGAAGTGCATCTCCTTACAAAAACCGCTTGAATTACCAAACAAGAAAGTGTGTTTCCTTACAAATGTTGCTCGAATTTCCCAGACAAGGATTATCATAAGGCAGTATTTCATTTTTGAAAGCGTGGTCCCATTTTTCAGGAGGAACCCGAACAGAAAGTAAAATCTCATTTTTCAGGAGGGTCCTGAACAAAAAGTAACTCCCATTTTTCAAGAGGGTCCTGAACAGAAAGTAAAATCCCATTTTTCAGGAGGGTCCTGAACATAAAGTAAAGTCCCATTTTTCAGGAGGGTCCTGAACATAAAGTAAAGTCCCATTTTTCAGGAGGGTCCTGAACATAAAGTAAAGTCCCATTTTTCAGGAGGGTCCTGAACATAAAGTAAAGTCCCATTTTTCAGGAGGGTCTTGAACAGAAAGTAAAATCCCATTTTTCAGGAGGGTAATGAACATAAAGTAAACTCCCATTTTTCAAGAGAGTCCTGAACAGAAAGTAAAATCTCATTTTTCAGGAGGGTCCTGAACATAAACTAATATCCCATTTTTCAGGAGGGTCCTGAACATAAACTAAAATCTAATTTTTCAGGAGGGTCCTGAACATAAACTTAAATCCCATTTTTCAAGAGGGTCCTGAACAGAAAGTAAAATCCCATTATTCAGGAGGGTACTGAACAGAAAGTAAAATCCCATTTTTTCGAAGGGTCCTGAACAGAAAGTAAATTCTCATTCTTCAGGAGGGTCCTGAACAGAAAATAAAATCCCATTTTTCATGAGGGTCCTGCACTGAAGGTAAAATCCCATTTTTCAGGAGGGTCCTGACTGAAAGTAAATTCCCATTCTTCAGGAGGGTCCCGAACAAAAAGTGAAATTCCATTCTTCAGGAGGGTCCTGAACAGAAGGTAAAATCCCATTTTTCAGGAGGGTCCTGAACAGAAGGTAAAGTCCTATTTTTCAGGAGGATCCTGAACTGAAAGTAAATTCCCATTTTTCAGGAGAGTCCTGAATTGAAAGTAAATACCCATTTTTCAGGAGGGTCCTGAACTGAAAGTAAATTCCTATTTTTCAGGAGGGTCCTGAAAAGAAAGTAAAATCCCATTTTTCAGGAGGGTCCTGAATTGAAGGTAAAGTCCCATTTTTCAAGAGGGTCCTGAATTGAAAGTAAATTTCCATTCTTCAGGAAGGTCCTGAACAGAAAGTAAAATCCCATTTTTCAGGAGGGTCCTGAACATAAAGTAAAATCCCATTTTTCAGGAGGGTCCTGAACTGAATGTAAATTCCCATTCTTCAGGAGGGTCTTGAACAGAAAATAAAATTCCATTTTTCAGGAGGGTCTTGCACTGAAGGTTAAATCCCATTTTTCAGTAGGGTTCTGAACTGAAAGTAAATTTCCATTCTTCAGGAGGGTCTTGAACAGAAAGTAAAATCCCATTCTTCAGGAGGATCCTGAACAGAAAGTAAAATCTCATTTTTCAGGAGGGTCCTGAACAGAAAGTAATGTCCCATTTTTCAGGAGGGTCCTAAACTGAAAGTAAATTCCCATTTTCCAAGAGGGTCCTGAATTGAAAGTAAAATCCCATTTTCAGGAGGGTCCTGAACTGAAAGTAAATTCCTATTTTTCAGGAGGGTCCCGAACAGAAAGTAAAATCTCATTTTTCAGGAGGGTACTGAACTGAAGGTAAAGTCCCATTTTTCAGGAGAGTCCTAAATTAAAAGTAAATTTCCATTCTTCAGGAGGGTCCTGAATAGAAAGTAAAATCCCATTTTTCAGGAGGATCCTGAACTGAACGTAAATTCCCATTCTTCAGGAGGGTCCTGAACAGAAAGTAAAATCCCATTTTTCAGAAGGGTCCTGAACTGAAAGTAAATTCCCATTCTTTAGGAGGGTCCTGAACAGAAAGTAAAATCTCATTTTTCAGGAGGGTCCTGAACTGAAGGTAAAATCCCATTTTTCAGGAGGGTACTGAACTGAAAGTAAATTCCCATTCTTCAGGAGGGTCCTGAACTAAAAGTAAATTCTCATTTTTCAGGAGAGTCCTGCACAGAAGGTGAAATCCCATTTTTCAGGAGGGTCCTGAACAGAAGGTAAATTTTCACGAATATGCATTTCCAATGGTAGCTGAATTAAGTGAAACGAATTTTCCCTGTTTCATCAACGAAAATTTATCAGTTAAAAACTTAGTGCGGCACTTGTCTGTCCCGACACCTGCTCCAGTGTCCATTCCCTTCATTTTGTTTCAGATTGTTGGCACTTGCCCCTGCTTTGTCGTTTCATTGACCCAAACTCGGATTATTAAGAATGACTTTGAAATAAACAGAACATCTTTGCTTTGCCATGCTTCATGAATAAACCCTTTAAATCTTGGTATTTTCATGAGTTCCCAGACTTGTCTATTGGCAAAACTTTCTGCACACCCTTTTTTTTGGCTCACAATCATGTCTCTTTCATGCCCTGGCCTTTTTGTTTTGCTTTGTGCAATTGAAGAAGTTGGTAGCCAGTTTTGAAATCTTTTCTCACTTGTTTTGACATGAACTTGACTAAAAAACAAGAGAAAAATGACAACAACTTTTGTTTTATTTGGATAACTGACTCAAGAAAATAAAAATAAACATAAAGAGAAGAAAGAAAAGACAATGAATGTCCCCATTTGAAACAAAAAAATGAAAATTTTATCTTAAATGACAAATCAACTCTAATGATTATGCCATGCATTTTGGATTAAGCCGCCTGATCTTTCCATCCAAACTCTCACAAATTGCTGTTGAGTTAATGACCCGAAAGTGAGTTGCTTTTTTTGGCCAATTGCATTTAAGACCTCATTCGGCTAGTGGCGCCTTGAAGGGTTTTTGCCAACAAGCCTCTCTCATTTTTTAGATCACCATTTCCTTATGGTGTCCGTGGGGGTTTTTTCACCAATGAAACTCTCGTATTTTCATTTGTCTCAACTCGCCATCGTCTTACAGTGCCCGTGAGGGTTTTCACCGATAAGACTCTCTCATTGTTATCTCTCTCAGCTTACCATCGTCTTACAGTGCCTGTGAGGGTTTTCACCAATAAGACTCTCTCATTTTTATTTCTCTCAACTTATCATCGCCTTATGGTGCCCGTGAGTGTTTTTTACCGATAAGATTCTCACATTTTTATTTCTCTCTTGATTCCTTGTGCAGAGGAAGACAAGTAGTTCCCAAATACAAACTCATATCCTTTACATGCTTTGCCTTAACATCCTCAAAGATTGATCTGAAGGTCTTTCTTTAGTTGTAACTTGGCTTTTGGATAGGATTAGAAAGAAAGAAATGATGGCATGTGGCCCAAACAACACTTGAGGTGGGGGTGGGACTTACAACTTTTGAAATCGACTCAAACAATGAGGATTAACTCATGCCCCAGTTTCGTTTGACTGGGTGATGCTAAATTATTTATTTGGTCGGACCGAGCCCTTAGTAGGGCAGCCTACATATCTCACCCCCAAGAGAGGAGAATCAGGTCACGCGTAGTTCTGGCAGCTTGTTCTTTTGCTTTGATCTGATTTTTTTTTTCTTTTATTCGCTCTTTTCACTTTGCGATTCTTTTTTTTCTAACTCTATTTTTCTTGACACTTTTTTTTTTTTTGGAAACATTTTTGTCTCTTTTTTTGTAACTTTTTGACTTTATCTTTTTACTCGACACTATTCTTTGAACTTTGCTTACTCTATCTTAATTCCAAAAGAGGGGTATGAAAGAAAATAACACTGAGGCTCAAATGGGGGTAAACAAAGGATTACACAATGTTTGGATAGCAGAATGAAATGCCTTCATCATATCAATCCTTGAGAATGCAAGTACATAATATGCACTTGGAAGTGAGAGATGAAGATCATTTGCGACATTTTTTTAAGCAGATTGAGTCTGTGCGTCACTACTTTTTCTGTAAACTCCACCTTTGTTGTACATTCCTCACATCAAATGACTCATGCTTTCGTGGAGCTGTTTATCTTCTTGTTTCTCTTGATATAGGGATCAAACGTCCACTATTTAACCTAATTGGGACTTGCCTTTCAATCGATGACCAAGGTGTTCTTGTGATTCTCAAAATAATTGCTTTAATTTTCAAAGAAGGCCTCACTTGATCACCAAATGCCCCAGCTTTCTATCTATTTCCTCTGACGCTCTCTTTTCTAACTTTAACCCTCTGATTCAATGTTCATGCTTAAACTGGACTTTAAGATCTGGCTAAAAATTTTGCAAGCATGTCATATCACTAGAGTCAACATAAAATATACTATGTAAAGAAAACAAACAAACAACACAAATTTAAAACATAAATGAAAAGGGGGCACTCCATTTAATAAAAATGAAAGATAGAAGGGTTTGAACATAAACAACAAAGGGACAAAAAAAGATAGATCCCGAACTACAACCCTGACTAGATCTTTCCTCACTGTCAATTTTCTGCACCATGATTGATTTATCTTGAATCATCTTTTCAATTTCTCTTTTCAAAGCTCGATAATCTTCAATACTATGACCCTAAGCCTCAGAATGATATGCACATCGTGCGTTAGGATTAAAATTTCTTGAACACCGATTAAGGGTGTGCCCAAGGAGAGGAGTGATCATTCCCTCCTGTACCAATCTATGAAATAAACTGGCATATGACTCTCCAATTGGTGTGAAGCTATCTCTCGACTTCTTCCTCATTTCATCGTTTGGCTTGAATCGAAAATCAGGCTTAGAAGGGTTTTGGTATGTTTGTGGAGTTAGAGAACGACTCTGAGGAGTTGGTGTGTTTCACTGTGGGTAAGATGGGGGTTGAACATATGGTTGTGCATAATATACTAGATATGGAGGTGGGGAAAAAGAGTATAATGGATTTTGGGAGTGATTATGTGGAGCTTGGGCATAAACTTGAGCTTGCGCCTAAGACCGACGACGACATGGTCTTCTTGACCTTTCCTGCTGTCCAACTACAATAGCAAATGCATCTTTCTCATTCTTATTCCCTCCAGGTTCCCTTAATTGATTGCAATATTGTCCCAAAGGTTTCAAGGATTCCTCATGCCCATCTTGCTCCTCAAATTTCGACATCACAAAGATTGGAGAAAGATTAGCATTTGAAGGCATGCCCGAGTCTTTGTATGAAACCTTTTCTTTACCCGCAGGTCCTAGAAAATTTTTCATAGCATTTTCTGTACTCTTCATTTTTCCAACCATTTTCTCTGACTCTTCTGGCACACTGGACTTCTTGTTCAAAAACTTTGGTGTTCCAATTAACTTAAAAACAGGCTCAAGAGTATAACAATGATCACCAAGAGTATTGAATATAGGTTTACTAGAAGCATGGGGACGCACAACCATTAGGCGAGCCGGTGTGGAAGTCCCAGTAAAGGATTGAGCAACAAGATCACAAACAACATGTGGTGTTGTGAATGTAGCAGGCTTATGCTGAGGAACTAGAGGCAAAGTGGTGGAAGTATTGAGATGCTTTTGGCTTAGAATGGATTCTGAGTCATGTTGCGGTGCATCAACAACAGTAGAAAACTGACTTTGACATTTTGGTGAAAAACACGAGGTATTTGTAGGATCAATAAAGGGAAATGGAGGAGGAGACAACCCACTGGACCAAGCTCGATGGATTTCTGTCATTTGTTGTCTTAGTCTCCTGACCTCTTGCTTTAAACTCTCATTTTCCTGATTCTTTGTTTGATCCATGATGTCACTCTCTATATCTTTGTTGAACACAACTAACCCTTTGGATTTGGTGTGATGTGAAGGACCAGCCAAAATGCCACAAACCAACCACCTTAAATTGACTCAACATAAAACAACAAATGTGTTAGAGTTCAACACTTTTTTCAAAACCTCTTTTTTTTTCTTTTTTTCTTTTTTTTAGTTTTAAATCTCTATATAAAATGAAACCTGTGATTACCAAAGAAAAAATCTTTTTGGGTTTTCGATTTTTGAATTTCATGTGAAAATGAAACTTGAACCTTGTCACACCCCTTTTTCGACTCCAAAAAAAAAAGATATATATTTTAAGGTTTGAAAGGGTTTTTTATTAAAGTGACAAAATGAAGATTGGTTCCGAAAAAAGATTTTTTTTACATTCAAAATCAGAGTCGCCACTTGGCATAATCTGGTGTGCCAAGTCACCATTGGAAAATCCTTTTCGAAACCATTTGACTCTTTAAACCGGTTTACGAACAGAGATTCCCGCTAAGGAATTCTGTTGACCGAGGGGAAGGTGTTAGGCACCCCTCGATCTCGTGGTTCGACCACGGTCGCTCGGTGGAGCGTATCGGCTAATTTGACATTACAAATGTACAAACCACATAAACACACAAAACAAGCAAACAAATAAATCACACAAAATTCAAAACAAACAAAAATAATGTTCAGTCCAAATTATACAATCCAAAATAAAAGAGGTGCTGAAATATAAAACTTATTCTATTCTAAACTAATCCTAAACTAAACTCCACTCGACGTTCTGGGTCTTGATCACGAGCCTCCTTTGCATACATGCTACTTCAGGGCATTCCCCGGATAAATCAATACAAATCCTTCGGGGCATTCCCCGGCCAAATGAGTACAATTTAAACTTTTCGTGCAATAAAGTAGAAAGTACCATTCACGCACATATTCAAACACTCCAATAAATCGTTATTCCTAAATTTACCTAACCGGCCTACGTTTGCCTACCAAGTTCAACATATCACAATTCTATCATGTTTACCATTATCAATACATCAAAATTAATCAATATTCATTTTCCTCCATTTTTAATCCCCACCTTAATTCATTTTTAACCACGTGATTAACCCATTTCAATACACAATCCACCAATCGAGAATAACGAAAATTCACCAATCATGCTTAGCACATCACACACCCAAATGTCACCAACAGTTCACATCAACAAACAAACCACGGTATCGAATCACACGCAATCACAATCACATAAGAATTGAATAAAAGAGAAGAAAGAATTGGACCTTAAATTTGAAGCTTTCAAACTCAATGTTATTCGAATAAAGAAAGTCCGCACCCGAAAACCTCGAGCCGAACCTTAACACCAACAATCCAACTCGACAAATAATGACCCGTTCACCGTCACTTTTCACGTCGTCAATGTTCACCGATACTGTTCACTGATCACTGTTCACCGGTACTGTTCACCGGTCACTGTTCACTGGTTACTTTTTTCTTTGTTTTTTCGTTGTTGTTCTTGTTCTTGTGAGGAAGATTATTCGGTGATTCTTGTTATTGTGGAGAAGAGGATGATCAAAGAATGAGCCTCCTTTTTCTTCTTAGAATTTTTCTTTTATAATGAGCATGGATTTGTTATGATGTGGGAATTTTGGTGGGTCCCCCATATATTCTTTCTTTGTGGACAAGAAAAAGGAGGGGGGAATCACATGGGTAGTTAGGGTAGATGGAAGTTTTTGATTGGGTAGGTTGTTAGGATAAGATAAATTAGTTAGAGGTATTTTTTTATTTATTTTTGTATTTTTGTGGGATATAATTACATGGGGTTGGACACATGGTAAGGTGAACTAAAAATGAATAAAATTAGACTTCGGGAGGTACAAAATTAGGTGTCTACAAACCTATTAAAGGAAAATCTTTTTGTAGTTTTCTTTTAAAGACGTATATGAAACGCCTACTCTAAATGGAGAGTGAAGAAATATTTTTGAATTTTTCAAATAAGATCTCCGAACCCACAATAGGTTGCCTACGTATCTCACTCCCGAGAGAGGAGAATCAGGGGTGCGTAGTTCGTCCAGATTGGTCAATTAATGATTAAATAACAGGCTAGACCCTGACTTAAGAGATACGACCAAAAACAGACGATGAACCATGTTAATAAGATCTTTTGAGTTTTCATTTTGATACTTCACAGAAAAATGACATCAACAACTATGAAAGAAAAATCTGTTTGGTATTTTCGTTATACGAAATGTAAAAAATTTCTAACACCTCTTTTTTTTTTTGCATTTTTTTTTATAAACACATCCTATGAATGAAAAAAAAATCATTTTTAAAGTTTTTGAATTGTGAAAGCATGCTAAACGAGACAAAGGAAAATCTTTTTGATGTTTTCGAGAAAATGAGTGCGAAAGGTAAAAAAAAGTCCTTTTGAATTTTGGAATTGTGAAAAATAAAAGCCATAAAAAACTCTAAAAACTACGAAACTCTTTTTTTTTTTGTTCTTTTTTTTTCTCTCTCTACTTTTTCATTACCCACACACCTTACTTCTAACACGTATTTTTTCCAAATCAGTCCGTCAAATGACCACGTTATCCTCAAAGATGCAACATTTAGCACGTAAGGATGCTTTAGAGGTGAGTCTCCTACAAAGGACCAAGTGGGCCCAACTAGGTCTCAATATGATGCACATAAGCATGACCTAAAGGCTGACTTACGTTGGGGTTCACTAACGAGGTTGTTCGGGGAAGCGTATGGCCGATAGTGGCTGCGACAGCTTTCCACCTACTCCATAACACCGACGGCTCCCTCCTAAAATAAGGGTGACTCAACTAGAGGTCGTGTACAACACGTGTACCATGGACTTGTTGCAGAAAGAAGGCCGGAGGGTAGACACACATGATGTCAGATATAGAAGCGGTAACACATAGGATAAATATTGTACACAAAGAGCACGAAAACGGACAAAAGTGATAACAATAACACAAACAAAAATCACAAATAATGCTTATACACTCGTAATGCCAAACAAAGCCGATACGACTCTAAAATAAGCTCGAATTCTGAAAAGTTCCCAGTTGAGTCGCCAGAGCTGTCACACCCCTTTTTCGTACTCCAAAAGAATTGATTCATTTGTATTTTAAGGGTTGAAAGGGTTTTATTATTAAAGTGACAAAAGATGAAAATGTGTTCCGAAAAGGACTTTTAACAATCAAAACTCAGAGTCGCCACTTAGCATAATCGAGTGTGCCAAGTCACCTTTAGAAAATCCTTTTCAAAACTATTTGACTCTTTAAAACTGATTTGCGAACAGAGATTCCGATTACGGAATTCTGCTGACCAAGGGGAAGGTGTTAGGCACCCCTCGATCCCTTGGTTCGACCACGGTCGCTTGGTGGAGCGTATCGGCTAATTTTGACACTACGATAGTACAAACCACAAAGAAGCACGTAAAGCAATCAATCAAACAAACCAAACAAAATGAATAAAAGTATAGTGTTCAGTCCAATTATACAGTCCCGAATAAAAATAGAAAAAAATAAAAAATACGGAAATATAAACCTACTCTATTCTAGGCTAATCCTAACTACGCTCAACCCGACGCCTCGGGCCTTCATCACGAATAAATTTAATAATAATAAAAAAAAATGAAGAAAATCACTCAAACATAAATATTTGAACGTTTGATGATTAAAATCCTAGAGTTGCCTACCCCAAAGCCTAGAATTTGCCTACTAGTTTCGGCCTAAACATGATACTATCAACGTTCAACATAAACAATGAATCAAAATACTACAATATTCACTCTTATTGATTTTCAATTTCCGTCCCCAAAACAATCAATTTTAATTCTCAAACGAGACATCATTTCACGATATGATTCATACTCAAGGGAACCAACCACGATTCAAAACAAGAAAATATTCAATACCAACACAGATCAAGCAACAAATAATGCGTCATTCGATGTATCCGAATATAATAAATAATGAAATAAAAGAAGGGATAGGATTGGACCTCAATTCGAAGATTTTGAAATTCAATAATACTTCAATGAAAGGACATAATCCGCGCCTAAGAACTTCAATTCGGAACCTCAATTCAAACCCCGACCGACGAACTCAACTCGGTATCGAGAATCGCTAACCAAACAGATCAGAAACCAACAAAAGAATTTCAGATTGCGGATTTTTGACCTAACTTAATCAAGCCTCGCCGGAATTGAAACTGGGATGTCGTTTTTGTATCGCCATAGTTCTGGTGAGACCCAGCGACGAGGAAAAAAAGAAGTTTTGGGTAGATCTTTGGAATTTCAGGGGAGTTTTAGCAGAAACGATCAGTTTTGGACAACTTCGGACGACCAACGACTGTCCCCGACGTTAAATCGCCGGAAACAACAACACCAACGATCGGGATGCTTTTCTGGTGGCTAATCCGGGAACTTCCGCCGGATTTTCGACGAAAACAGTCCACTTCGACCCTTTTTCTCTTCTTTTCACGATCTCTCTCCCTCTCGCTCAATCTCAATTTTCCTCTCCTAATTCCCCTCTCTTCCAAATTCCCTCTCTATGCTCTCTCTCAACCTCCAAGCATACGTGTGTGTGACTGTTGTTGAGAGTGAGGGTGAGTTTCGGTGTGAATATGGAAGATGGTCGTATGGAGGTCCCTCCTTTTGTGGAGAAGCTCTGTATATATTGGAGAAGAAAAATGGGAATCCCCCTGTGCGTGAGAATGGGATATGTATATATGGTAGGTGATACTGTGAGGGGTCACGTGGGTGGGTATTGGGGTAGGGTAGGTGGGTGAATTGTTTAGGATAAAGTTTGTTAGGATAAGATAAATTAGTTAGAGGTATTTTTGTTTATTTTTGTATTTTTGTGGGATATAATTACATGGGGTTGGACACATGGTAAGGTGAACTAAAAATGAATAAAATTAGACTTCGGGAAGGACAAAATTAGGTGTCTACAAGTTTCTATCATTATCAAAGATGATAATAATCGTGGTTTTTAAAATTATATCGCATAAATTAAGACAGAAGATTATAATATTTAAAGTAGCAATATGACTTGAAACAATTTGACACACAATTGAATTGGTGTCTGGTGACACTGCTTTTTCGACTGAAATTTTTTTAAAATAAAAGGTATTTTAAAAGTAACAAACATATACTTTTGTTGTGAAAGAAATAACCACTTCCTATAAGAATATGAAAATTTCTTAACAGCTACAACTCAAAATATTACCACTTATTAAAGATCCAATCTTATATAAGAAAAAGGTGAAAGATGTGTGCTCCATTGTGTGCATCATTTCAATATTTAAAATTATGTTGAATTGCTCCATTAATTTTCCAAAAAGCTTGTTAAAAACATAGTATATATAATAAAACATAAAGGATCGCATTGAAAATAAATAAATGAAAGAGGGGGGAAAAGAAGAAAATTAAAAAAGAAATGGGGTGTCATTAATTTTAGTCTCTCAAATATTGATAAATTCTAATTTGGATCCTTGTAATTTTTTACTTTTTTTACATCCGGTGTCCGGTGCCTGCATTGAAGCCCCGATTAATACGAATCGCGCGTTGCAGGGTCCATTAAGGTGACAGCGCTCCCAACAGAGTTTTCTCCATACCCAGGGTCGAGCCCTCGATCTCTAGTTAAGGGTAGAGCAGTCCCATACATTGCACCACAACCCATGTTGGTGATCCTTGTAATTTCCGATTAAGCATATTTAGTCTTTAATTAAGTGTGACTATTTAATTGTTGATGTATTTTGTGAAATATATATTATTTCTCCATATTTAAGGGTGATACAATACTAAAATTACTTTAAATTTCACATATTTAATTTCACCTATAAATTAAGTGATCAAAACTTTCAATTATCCAAAAAAACTACATGACAAAATGTCTTGTTATTGGAAAAAAAAGAAAAACTTCTTGTAGCAAAATCACTATTTTGGTCCAACTCTGGAAAAAGTATATTAATCATATTAATTTGAATATTCTTAAAAGGACATATAATTGATCATGCATGGCACACGTATGTACTAAAAAGGAGGATTTTTCCCATCTTCTCAAGAAAACCTTTTACTTTTTAAAATTTTCAAATTATTGAAAAATAATTTTATGATCTTTGTCACATTATAGGCCAGTCAATCAATGAGTCCTTTTGCATGATTAATATAATTAAAAATAATATTTGTTCAAAAGTGCACATCATTATGCTTTTGAAAAAAATATTTAAAAATGTGAAGTTATTTAAGAAAAATATTTAATTTCTTTTAAGTAGATGGTTATTGTACATTACAAAGAAAATATATATATATATATATATATATATATATATATCAGTATAATCTCACAAAAAAAGTCTAATTAGACATGGCACTGAAACAAACTGATTTTTTCCTTCTTGAATTTCGCGGATGAGCCGTTCGATTTTAAAATTATTTATGAAGAATCGAACAATGAAGCCTCCTCTGCCTATAAAGATGTCCCCGATGCTAGTCTCTTGAAAAGAACTTTTTGTATTGTGATTTCCTTAGCGAGTTTGGTCAGGAGGGATTCTTACTTTTTGAGCGATAGTTCCAGATCCCAACCAAGATATTTTCAAAAGACCTAAATGGTTATTGCATATTAAAATAAAATAAAATTATAAAGATAAAATATGAAGGTGACATTGAACTAAATGTTTGTTAACTTTGATTTAAAAAAAGGTTTTCAATTTAATAAACTATCAATATTTCACACTTTCGGTACCTAAAAAAACATTTACAAAAGCAAAAGGGTTTGCTTAAGGAAAGGGAGAATAAACGTTTTCTAATTGTCCATTTTTTTTTTATTATTATTTTTTTAAAAGAATCACAAATGAATGAAAGTTTGTGACTTTTTATTGTTTTGGATGTTTATATAAAAGTACTTTGGCTTATTACCAGCTTAGAGAACATATATTTTATAAATATTGCTAAAAGTATGGTAAGCACATTATAAGGTGAATGTTTTCTTACTACGACAAAGTAAATTTATTAGTTTGATATAAGCATTGGGTGGGATAAATTTTTATAAAAGAAGATTTGATTGAGTATGTTCTTTAATCAATTTACGACTCATCGTTTTTTAATCCATCCACGATTCAGCGTTGCTGAGTCTATTTTTCATCAATTCACGATCGATCAGCACTGGTTAATTTGTTTTGTGCAATCAGTTGGAACTAAATATTTGGAGCTATACATAGTTCATTTAAAGTGTGGTAAGCTAATTTTAAGATGAGTATTTTTTTTTACTATGACAAAGCTCATTAGTTTGATATAAACATTAAATGGAATATTTTTTTTACTAAAAAAGATCGGTTAAGTATATTTTTTAATCAATTTATGATTCGTCTCTTTTTAATCAATCCACGACTCAGCGCTGCTGAGTCTATTTTTTCATCAATTCACAATCGCTCAGTACTAGTGAGTTTTCTTATTACAATCAATCCACGCAACGCTCAATGTCGTTGCTTGTGTTGTGAGCAGTAATTTATAAAGAGCCTTGATTTCGAGTGAGACAAACTCAAATACATAATGCATGTAATGTTAAAATTTACTTGAACCCTATCTAATAATACCAAATTAGTGATATGATTACTTAATGTGTATTTTCATCTCATTTATTATTTAACTATGATAAAATACATGAATTTGATATAAACATTAGGTGAGAATAATGTTTTACTAAAAAAAAGTCTGTTGAATTTGTTTTTCCAATCAATCCATCATCGCTCGACATTGATGAATTTGTTTTCTAATCAATTCATGACCGCTCAATGCCACTATTAATGTAAGCTGTAAATTAAAACTTTGATTAACATAAAATAACTCCATAATATAACAAGTAGACGTACAAAAAGATCGATCCATTAATAATGACATCACTGACATGACATTGTTATAATTAAATTATCATAACATTTTGACAATATCATGAAAAGTAAATCGAATTATCTCGTAACCATTGACAATCTTTTTAGTTCTTCCATAGAATTGTCATATATATACTATTAAAAAATATGTGGTAGAACTATATACTATTCATATTTTAAAGTTTTAATATTGGACCAAAATAAGTTATTTTTTAAATAAATTTATCAAAGTAATATGTTTTTTTGAAACTTTACCAAACTAATATAAATGTTGTTCCCAGTAACGTATTATGCTTTAAAAAAAGTTAACGGATCAAAAAGAGCCATGAATGACGTTAAAATAGGAATCGTTACTGTCATTATCATTTTTTGTCAAAAACGATACTGTAACGTTTTTGACATAAAACGTTACTATGAGTAACGAGACTCTGCAACTCTGTCACATCAAAATCTTTGTATAAATCTGATGTTAAATTCGTTGCTGCCAATTACGTTTTAGCTTTAAAACGTTACTTTGAGTAACGATACTATCAAATCAACTCAAAACTCTGTGGTGTCAGAGTTTTGAGTTACTCGGAGTAACGTTGTAAAACTAAAACGTAACTGAAAGTCCCTAATTTAACATCAAATTTGTACAAAAAGATTCTGATGTGATAAAGCTGCATAGTCTCGTTACTCTCAGTAACGTTTTATGTCAAAAACGTTACTGCCAATAACGATTCCTATTTTAACGTCATCCACACCTGTTTTTGGTCCGTTAACTTTTTTTAAAGCATAATACGTTATTGGAAACAACATTTATACTAGTTTAATAAAGTTTCAAAAAAAACATATTACTTTGATGAATTGATTTAACAAATGACTTATTTTGGTCCAGAACTCGAACTATATACTATTCATACTTTTAAGTTTTATTACTGTTACCAATTAATTTCACCTGAGGAAAAGACAAAATCAATAAAACACACACACACACCACATAATTAAAGAAGTGGGAACCCTTTTGCAACCTTATATAGCCCAGGCCACCATGCATGTTGCCTAGTTGACGAAGGTTAAAAGTTATATAGTGGAATCTATGTACCCTATAGACATAGCAATTTGAAAAATAAAATGAATATAAAAAGAGTTTTACTTCTATATATCGTATGTACATGCATAAAGAAATTATTTAATCAGATCAATTAAAAAACGATTACAGGTAAAATGTTCATAAAAATTGACACAAATTCTGAGAAAAATGAGACAAATAACTTGTTATATTAGTAACATAGTAAAAAGGTTGATGAAATAAGTTTTATTTAAACCAACAATGTATATAATATGTAGACACGTGATTTTTGATCCTCTCTAAATTTTAATTTGTCTATCAATATTAAATATTTATATTTATATTTAATCATATATATATTTTAATTTTAAATATAATATAAAAATTAAAAATACATGTTTTCTTTTATAAATTTTAATAAATAAATTAATAGTTTTAATATTAATTTGTTTTGTCTGTTTATAAATTGTTATTTTGTTTTTGTTAAATATAAAATTAATTAATTATTTTTTTATTTATATTTATTATATTATTTATTGATTGGTTCATTATTAGTATTATATTTTATTAAAATAAATAAAAATAAATTAATTTGAATATTTAAATCACCCTTTCCTTATCTGTAACTAAAACTACTCCCCCCTTAAAAAATAATTGTTCCCCTCCTTTTTTCACATTCCTATATTTAAAAATGTTTACACTGAACAGAGGATAAAGGAAATTCATTATCAACAACATCAAAAATAAAATAAAAATAAAAATGAGACTTTGACACTGTGAAAAAAAAAAACAGAGACAAAATCAGAGAGTTAAAAATCATTAGAGAAAAGAAAAAACAAAAAGTAAAAATTAGTCAAAACACCAAATAAACGAGTGTGAAGTTGAGTTTGGAGTTTCCGTTCAAATTTCGATGACGGTTTATTGTTTCATTAGCAGGTTCTTATCTAATCATGTAACATTTATTTTATAAATATTATTGTGAAAAACATGAATAAAAATGCTTAAGTAATTTCATGAATTGCTATTTTGTGAGTTTGTTACTGCTAACAATGATAACAATGAAAAGTTTTTTTTTATATCTGTATATGATAAAAACAGAGTAACAATTGCTAACACAGTAATTTATTAACTCAAACAAACTTTCACAAATATAGCAGCATCCATATTTTCTTTCTTCATATACACACACACTACGTAGATACACGAATAAAAAATAGAATAGAAATTGAGGAAAATAATGCAGAAAAATCTGTTAAAAGAGATTTAGAGAGAATTGAGAAAAACAGGGAGCATAAGTGGAAAATAGATGGGTGTTGATGGCATCTCATCAATAACTTCAACTCCCTTAAATTTCAAAACCAACTGCTCACCGTCGGAACCTCGCCGAAAAATTCATGTCAGATTTGCTACCGAACCAATCACGGCCGCCGCTTCCAACCACCTCGTCGTCGGTGCCATCCCCTTTTCCCCTTTTCCGTCAATCATCAAGGTCGTGCCGCTATTTTCTCTCTTTTTCGTCATCAAAAACACCGGCAGCAGTCACCGGCAAAGCTAACAGTGCCGCCAACCTCCAGATCCATCCTTTTTCCTCCGATTTTAAACCAAATTCTTTGGCAACCGCTACTGTTGTCGACAAAACGGTCTTCTAGTCACTACCACCATTAGACCGCTACTAATTTTCTCTATCAGAATAGTTGAAGTTGAAAATTTTATGATATTTTATATTTGATTTGCTAATAAAGTTAAAAAAAACTTAGTACGTTTGTTGGTTTGCAAAGAAATAAGTGTACTGTACATATTTATTAAAAAGGGGAATCTTTACTTTATTTATTATTAACTAATAGATTTTATTTATTTATTTATTTATTTATATATTTTAAATTTAATTATTTTAAATTTAAATAAATAGATAAATATAGGGATTCATAATAAATTAATATAATATGATTAAATTTTATGTATGTGTATCATTTTATTATTATTATTATTCAATTTATCTTTATTTTATTTTATTGTTATTATTTTATCATTAACAAAAGATTGATAATGTTCTTACTAAATTAATTTAGTGTTTCGAATAAATGTTGTTTAAGTTTACTCTTAAGATTAAGTAGCATTTCAAATATATAGATTATTACAAATTTACAAAAATTAAATCAGTGTTTTAACGTTAAATAAATTTTACACACGTTTAAAATATTCGTCTCAATTAAGAATGCGGCGTACGCACCTTCTTGAGACATTTAAAATTTCAAGAATGTAATAATACATCTTGATAATTTTTTTATTTTTTTTATATATATAAATTATTTTTTTATCGATTTATTTAATATAAGATAATAGACAAATATTTTCAGTATAATAAAAATAAGCGAACCTAAGCCTTAACATAATTTAATAAAATAATTTAAGTCAAGATAAGTCAATAAAAGCGACCGTGCTAAACCCAGGGGACTCGAGGGGTGTCTCACACCTTCCCCTCGGTCAACAGAATTACTTACCCGGTCTTCTGTTTTCGCAAACCATAATAAAGAGTAATTTCCTTTTGACTAGGGATTCAAAAAGGTGACTTGGAACACCAAAACTCAATTTCAAGTGGTGACTCTGTAAATAAAATAATCTCTATTCAATACCGTCACTTTAATTGAAAAAACCCTTCGACTCAATCCCTTCGAACGAAAAAGGGGTGTGACATAATATATATTATTAAAAAGTAGAAGAAAAGAAAAGAAAAAAAAGTAGGATTAATATAGGTGTTCCTACCTCATGGAAATTGCCATAAAAAATAAAAACATTGACAACCTAAAAGGTCACCTTTTATCTTTCTACTCCTCCCTACAAACAAAATAGAAGTTCAAATTATACTCAAATTAGAAAATGAATGACATAAAAGAAAAAAAGGAGACCCATCCACCCCCCGCCCCAAAAAAAATAATTTAAAAAATTATATTTTTTTTTTGTATTCACTCGGTGTTCAGTATTCACGCGCATTAGGACATGATTAAATTTCAATTTATGCTAGAACATTCAATATTCAATAATGTTAGAATTGTGACCTGAATTTTGTTGTTCCGGTCCTGGAAATTTCGCGGTGCGATTTATATTTGTGATTTTTAATAGGGTCTGTGATTTACTCGTGGTTTGCTTATTCTATCTGAATCATAACAAGTAAAGTACTATTTAACAAAAAAAATGTTTATTAAAATTCAGTCATCAGACCTCTAATTAAAAATGAAGGAATATGATTGCTTCGTGAAAACTTTTGTTGTTAAGAAAATATATATTGTCACATTTGATTTCATCATCCAATTAAAAAGAAAAATAACTAGTCAAAAAATGAAACTTTTGCAGTGCACTTGGTATATGTTTCATCATATAACTATGTAGACCAAAAAAAGTACCCCACAATGTTCTTTTTTAAAAAAATAAATTGTGGCTCATATATTATAAGGTCATGATGTCCTTAAAAATAGTGTTATACCTAGGGGTTTCAACATTTGGTTTACACAAATTTGACTGTGGGATGATTAGATATCCATATTATATTATATAATGTGGTCTTTTTGTGCTCCACACTTGGTCCTTTTACTTGCCTCTTTCTTTTTTTTTTCCTTCGATATTCGGTACTTATATTGAAGTTCGATTAATTTGAATTCTCATCGGATAGGGTCCATTCAGGAATAGCGCTCCCTAACAAAAATTTCATATCCAGGACTCGAACCCGAGGCCTCTGATTAAGAGAGGATCAGTTCTATCCAGTGCACCACATCCCTTGGTGCTCCTTTTACTTGCCTTTGGCCTTCTTTCTTAATGGACACTGCATTTTTCAGGTTCAACATGAGGGTATTTTAGTTCATGTGACGTTAAAGAAAATATTTCGGATTTAAATTAATTCCAAAAATTAGTTCGCAAGGCGATGACTGTCCGAAATCATGTTAGGAGATCACCTATGTCTTTTTCAATCTAATGTGGGACTTTTTTATAGATATCATAAATAATATTTAAAATATCAAAGTTAAGAATTTATAAACAGTATTTTGAGAATTATCGTCTGTTGACGTTGTTTTTAGGACTGATCGATGTGATGCTTTATCTGCACAGACACCTGCATAGTGCAATTCCAATCGCACACTATTTGATATAACATTCGGACTCATGTGCTTTTCAAAACCCAAGGGCATTCAAGTCTTTTACGTGTGAGATATGTCGATACACCTCATAATAAAACTGGATCGCAAAAGTGGACAAAGAGATTCATTACATAGGTGGGTAATGGGTTATTTGATCTTTTTGTATGGTTCATGAGCAATAAGGAGCTAATTTTTCGTAATGAATAAGGCCCAAGGTTCGATTCTTCACATCGTATTAGAGCTAGGGTTGTAGACACCTAATTTTGTCCCTTCCAAACACCCATTTTATCCATTTTTAGCTCACCTCACCACGTGCCCTCACCCACGCGATTATGTAGACACGTAATTTTGTCCCTCCGAAAGATTAATTTACCCAATTTTACCTTATCCTACCGTGTACCCTCATCCATGTTATTATACCCTCATAAAATACAAAAAAAAAAATAACAAACTCCCTAACAAATTCTATCCTATCCTAACCCCTTTACATCTTATCCTAACAACCTACCCAATCAAAATAAAACACATCACACCCTACCCCCACCCCACTACTCACGTCACTCCACCCATACACCAACACACACAACACTCACAGATATATACATATTCCATTCATATACATAAGTGAGAGACAAAAAAGAAAAAAAAATACACTTTGATCTTCATCCATTATCATCTTCATAAAAAAAAAAAAATCTCAAGACGTCATTTTTGTTTTCTTTTAGCTCCATCGCCAAACACACACACGATAGACTCCATTCTCTTCTCTTTCTCTTTGATTCCTCGCAACACACGCACACAGATACACCAAAATCGCACACACATCTCCCTCGAAATCAAGAGCCACGCCCTCAAATCTCACCGAAAACACAGGTTTCGTGAGTGGGTCACCTTTTTCGGCGACATACTCATCGGAATCACGTCAAAGTCGTCGCTAACACCTCCAAGATCGTCAAATACGGTTTGAGTTTCTCATTCTTACTATTTTAGCTCAGTTTATACTGGTTTATAGTTTCTATCGCGTATTGGAGTGTTGGGGTTCTCCCGTTTTGCGTTTTCATCATCGACATTAGGCCGGGATCTGATTGTTTTGGTCGTTGTTCGCTCATCGGAGCGCAGTTTCGATCGGGGTTAGTTGTCTATCGGATTCTAAAGGTGCTTTGGGTCTGTCTGTTTGGGGAATTATTATCGATATCATATTTTGGATTTTGACGTGACCAAGTCGTGTCAAGATTCAGAATTCGATTCTCATATCTAGGTTTACTCCTGTTTGAAATTTGTTTGGTTGGGAATCCCGGGCTACCGAGAAGGTTGGTCATCGTTGAGGTTCCCGTTCGAGGATTTTGGTCTTCGTATTTCTCTTTATTATCGACAAAGACGTTTTATCGAGGTACATTCTCCTAACCTGTTCTCTTTTCTTTATCTCGATTTATTGAATTGTCATGATTATGTGTGATGTGATCATGGTTGGTGGATTTTTGTTGGAGTTATGAGGTTATAGTTATGTGTTTGACGATTGGATTTCGTTAATATGTGGGATGAATCGGAGTAACGTTGAAGGTTTGATTGATAAAAAATGAAATTAGTGGGACGTGGAATTGAAATTGATAAAAAGTAAACGTTAATTTATTTTGATTCATTGAATATCGTTGATGTGATAGTATCATGATAGGTCGAATTGGATAGGTAAAGAGTAGGTTCGGGTAGGCAAAAGTAGGACTTGCAATCGTTGAATGATGAAAGTGTTTTGTTGAAATATGTTGATTTATGTTTTCGGATTGAAATGTATTCATTTGGCCGGGGAATGCCCCGAAGATTGATGTATTTTTTCACCGGGGAATGCCCCAACGTACTATGTTGGCGGAAGACATTCGTGATAAGGTCCGAAGCATCGGGTAAAGCACGGGAGCATAGTTAGAATTAGTAAAGGTTAGATAGGATTTATTTTTGCATTTTTTATATTTGGACTGTATAAATTAGACTGGACACCGTACTTCTGATTCGTTTTTGTTCTGTTTGTCTGTTTGATTGGGTTTACGTGTTTGTGTGGTTTGTACATTCGTAGTGTCAAAATTAGACGATACGCTCCACGAAGCGACCGTGGTCAAACCACGGGATCGAGGGGTGCCTAACACCTTCCCCTCGGTCAACAGAATTCCTTAGCCGGAATGTTTGTTCGCAAACCAGTTTAAAGAGTCGAATGGTTTTGAAAAGGATTTTCCAATGGTGACTTGGCACACCGGATTATGCCAAGTGGCGAATCTGAATTAAAAAAATGTAAATATTCCTTTTTGAAACAAATTTTCATCTTTGTCACTTTAATAATAAAAAACCTTTTAAATTCTTAAAATCAATCCTTTTGGAGAACGAAAAATAGGTGTGACAGATTACATCCCACAAAAATACAAAAATAACAATTCCTAACTAATTTTATCTTATCCTAACAACCTACCCAATCAAAATAAACCACATCACACCCTACCCCTACCCCCACCTTAATACCCCACCTACCCTACCCCAATACCCATCCACGTGACCCCTCACACTACCACCTACCATATATACATATCCCATTCTCACGCACAGGGGAGGACTCGATCCTTTTCTATTTTTTGATGCTCCACCAAGATCCAGGGGAGAGTTCACTAGAGAAAAAACATACATACACTCTCACCCTCACATACGAATACACGATCCACATATATCACTAAAAAATTCCCATAAGAATACACCGTTGAGGGAAATAGGGAATAGAGAGAGAGCTGAAAGTTGAGAGAAAGAGAGAAATGCATAGTGAAGAGAGAATCGAGAGAGAGAGAGGGATTTGAGCGAGAGAGGAAGAGAAAAGGACGGAGGCTAACAATTTCGGCGAACCATCATCGTTCAAATTCGATTTGTACTCTATTTTTTCCGACTCGTTGGAGTTTGTCGAAGCTCCGGCGAGACGATAACCGGATCCGCTCTGCTCAAAATCCCAAACCCAACTACTTCCATCACTATTGGTACTATTTAAGCAGCAAAAATTCATCGGGAGTCACCCATATTCGCCGGCGAAGCTACCTGAAGCTCTGGCTAACAGTGAAACTAGTTGTCAATTAGTCTAAAGTCCGGTTGAATCGTCGGTCTTCTATTTGGTTTTGTTTCAAATTTCCGAATTGGGTTTGATTGGAGTTCGTTGGTTTGAGTGTGGATTTGGTTCCGGTCACATCTCCTCCGCTATAAGTTGGTGGAATTGTTGAAGAAAGTTCATGATTAAGCTCCGATTGAGGTCCAATTCTACCTTATTAACTCTTAATTCAATCGTATAATTTGGTTTTGTGTGTTTGACGGTGTGAATGGTTTTGTCTTTGCCTAATATTCAATTATCAATGATTATAAATTATGTGATGAAATGATAGCTCACTAAGGATTAAAATCAACTATTTGGGGCGGGAATTGAAAGTTGATAAAGCGAATTTTGTGGTGTTTTTGATTCATCGATAATATTATGTGGTAGGCCGAGCCGGGTAGGCAACAGTAGGTTCGACTAGGTAAATTGAGAACTTGCGGATTATGGAAATATGTGTTGGAATGATTTTGTTTTATCGCATTTAATTCAATTGTACTTAATTGGTCGGGGAATGCCCCGAGGTACTTGTATCTATTCACCAAGGAATGCCTCGATGTATCTTGTATGCAAAGGAGGTTCGTGATGAAGGCCCGGGGCATCGGGTAAAGCTTTGGAGAATATTTTAGGATTAATATTGGTTAGCGTAGGTTTGCATTTTGCATTTTTCTATTTCGGGACTGTATAATTGGACTGAATACTAAATTTTGGACTGTTTTATCTTTGTGTGTGTTTGATTGATTGTTCTATGTGTTTTTGTATTGTTTATATATTTGTAATGTCAGATTAGCCGATACGCTCCACCAAGCGACCGTGGTCGAACCACGGGATTGAGGGGTGCCTAACACCTTCCCCTTAGTCAACAGAATTCCTTAGCCGGAATCTCTGTTCGCGAATCAGTGTTACAGAGTCAAAAATCATTTTGAAAAAGGATAACCACGGGTGACTTGGCACACCCGATTTATGCCAAGTGGCGACTCTGAGTTTTCAATATAGTGAATCCTTTTAGAAACAAATCTTCATTTTGTCACGTAGTAATAAAAACCCTTTCGAAACTTAAAAATGAAATCTTTTTGGAGTATGAAAAAGGGGTGTGACAGCTCTGGCGACTCTGCTGGGGACTATTTCAGAATTCGAGCTTATTTTGGAGTTATATCTGTTTAATTTGGCACTATAGGTGTATGAACATTTTGTTTGTGTTGTTTTATGTTATTGTATTATCACTGTTGAGTGTCTACGTGCTCTTTGTTTACAGTTTTTAGCTTATTTGTTACCGCTTTATATCTGGTATCATGAGTCTACCCCCAGGCCTTCTTTCTGCAACAAGTCTGTAGTACACGTGTTGTACACGACCTCTAGTTGAGTCACCCTTATTTTAGGGGGAACCGTCGGTGTTATGAAGTAAGTGGAAAGCTGTCCCATCCACTATCAACCATACGCTCCCCCGAACAGCCTTGTTAGTGAACCCCAACGTAGGTCAGCCTTTAGGTCATGCTTATGTGCATCATATTGAGACCTAGTGGGGCCCACTTGGTCCTTTGTAGGAGACTCACTTCTAAAGCATCCCTACGTTCTAAATGTTGCATCTTGGAGGATAACATGGTTATTTGACGGACTGATTTAGAAAAAAACATGTGTTAGAAGTAAGGTGTGTGGGTAATGAAAAAATAGAGAAAAAAAAAACGAAAAAAAAAAAATATTTTCGTAGTTTTTAGAGTTTTTTATGGCTTTTATTTTTCACAATTCCAAAATTCAAAAGGACTTTTTTACCTTTCGTACTCATTTTCTCAAAACATCAAAAGTTTTTCCTTTGTCTCGTTTAGCATGCATTCACAATTCGAAAGCTTCAAAAAGATTTTTTTTTTTCATTCATAGGATGTGTTTATAAAAGAAAAATGCAAAAAAAAAAAAGATGTTACAAATTTTTTACATTTCGTATAACGAAAATACCAAAAAGTTTTTTCTTTCATAGTTGTTGATGTCATTTTTCTGTGAAGTATCAAAATAAAACTCAAAAGATTTTATTAACATGGTTCATCGTCTGTCTTTGGTCGTGTCTCTTAAGTCAGGGTCTAGCCTGTTATTTAATCATTAATTATCCAATCTGGACGAACTACGCACCCCTGATTCTCCTCTCTCGGGAGTGAGATACGTAGGCAACCTATTGTGGGTTCGGAAATCTTATTTCAAAAATCCAAAAAAGATTTTTCTTCACTCTTTATTAGAGTAGGTGTTTCATATACGTCTTTAAGTGAAAACAACAAAAAAGATTTTTCGTTTAATAGGTTCAAGTTTCGTTTTCATATGAAATTCAAAATCGAAAACCCAAAAAGATTTTCTTTGGTAATCATAGGTTTCATTTTGTATAGAGATGTTAAAGCCGAAGAATTCAAAAATATTTTCGTCATTTCTTTTGACAAAATTTTATTTTATTTTCTTTTTAAAGATTCAAGAAAAAGTAAATAGAAAGAAAAAGAGTTTAATCGGCCATTTTGGCAAGACTTCACGAACTACGCACACCTAATTCTCCTCTTTCGGGAGTGAGATACATAAGCGTCCTTCTTGGGTTCGGTGATCTTTTCAAGAAAAAAAAGAGGTTTTGAAAAACTGTTGAACCCTAACCATTTGCTATCTCTTGTCCAGTTAGTTTAAGGTGGTTGGTTTGTGGCATTTTGGCTGGTCCTCCATATTGCTCCGAGTCACAGAGGAAGTTATGGCCAACAAGGATACCGAGTGAGTGGTCACTAATCAGATAGGGAGTTCGGGGAATGAGAATATAGGAGATAATGAAGAGATTCGAAAATTAAGGCGGCAAATAATAGAAATGCATCGAGCTTGGGCTAATGGGTTGCCGCCTCCTCCAGTTCCCACTGATAATCCAGAATATCTTTCTAGCTTGCCTCCCGTGTCACATGCACAATTTCCCATTTTTGTTGATATGCCACAACATGCATCAGGATCGACTCCGGGGCAACAATCTAAGACTACAACATACTCGGCTTCAGTTGTTATTCATGCTTTTGCGGCGCCACCCCCACCTGAAGCTTCTACTTTTGATGCTCATCCACAAGTTGTGCCTCTCTACTCTACAAGAGAGCCTGCATTGAATATTTTTAGTGATCAACATTATGCTCTCGAGCCCACATTTAAGTCGACTGGTCCTTACAATTGCCCTCAACTGCCTGAATTTCCTCCTAACACTGAGAAGCCTGTTATGACAGAAGAACAAGAGGAAATAGCCAGAAAATTGAGAAGTTTGGAACTGACTATGAAAAACTTGCACGGACTCGGGGGTACAAAAGTGTCTCATATAAAGATCTGTGCATGTTTCCAGGTGTACATCTTCATTTTTGTTTTAAAATGACGAAGTTTGAGAAGTATGATGGACATGGCGATCTTGTAGCACATTTGAGACGCTATTGCAACCAGCTAAGGGGTGCTGGAGGGAAGAAAGAATTACTTATGGCATATTTTGGTGAGAGTCTTTATGATCTAGCTTCAGAATGGTTTGTTGACCAAGACATCGACAAGTGGAACAGCTGGGATAACCTTGCTAATGAATTCGTGCAACAATTTCAATACAATATGGAGTTGATTCCTGACGAAAAATCTCTGACTAATATGAAGAAAAAAAGTACTGAAACTTTCAGAGAGTATGCAATTAGATGGCGTGAACAAGCTGCTCGGGTGAAACCGCCAATGAAAGAAAGTAAGATAGTGGAGGCATTTATTCAAGTGCAGGATAAAACATATTATCAACACTTGTTACCTGCATTAGGCAAGCAATTTATTGAGGTCCTCAAAATGGGGGAAATGATAGAGGATGGAATTTAGACCGGTCGCATTGTGAGTTTTGCAACATCGACAGCGATTATTCAAGCAATTCAAAAAGGTTCGGGAAGTTTTGAAGGAAAAAAAATGAGGAAGATGCATCAGCCATTATAGCTGAACAACAGGCACGGGTAAGAGGACCATACCATCGTTACCCACGAGCTCAAACCCAAGTTTATGGCCAAGTTCCACAGAATCTTTCCCAAAATCCATTATATTTCATTCCCCCACATCCATATCCAGTGTATAATGCAAAACCTCATGTTCAACCCTCATCTTACACACAATGGCATACCCCAACGCCCCAGAGTCATCCTCTAACTCCACAAACATACCAAAACCCTTCTAAGCTAGATTTTCTATCCAAGTCAAACAATGAAATAAGGCAGAAGTCGAAAGATAGCTTCACACCAATTGGAGAGTCATATGCCAGTTTATTTCAGAGATTGGTACAAGAAGGAATGATCACTCCTCTCCTTGGGCACACCCTTAATCGGCGTTTAAGAAATTTTGATTCTAACGCACGATGTGCGTATCATTCTGAGGCTCAGGGTCATAGTATTGAAGATTGTCGAGATTTGAAAAGAGAAATTGAAAAGATGATTCATGATGGATCAATTATAGTGCAGAACATTGATAGTGAGGGAAACTTTAGTCATGCTGATATGCAAACCAGCGGCTAAGTTGTTAGGCTGAGCAATTGAGAAGTCACCCCTCCCTACTAGGAAGAAGTCTGATAGTTTGTTTTATTTTATTTTCTGTTATCTGAATTATTTCAGGATTGTAGTTCGGGATCTATCTTGTTTTGTCCCTTTGTCGTTATGTTCAAACCCTTCTATCTTTCATTTTTATTAAATAAAGTGTTCCATTTTTCTTTGTGTTTTAAATATATGTTGTTTGTTTGTTTTCTTTACATAGTACATTTTCTGTTGACTTTAGTGACATGACTTGCTAGTGAAATTTACAGCTAGATCTTAGCATCCAGTCTAAGCATGAACATTGAATAAGAGGGTTAAAGTTAGAAAAAGAGAGCATCTGAGAAAATAGATAGAGTGCTGGGGCATTTGGTGATCAAGTTAAAGCCTTCTTTGAAAATTAAGGCTATTATTTTGAGAATCATGTGAATAATTTGGTCATCAATTGAAAGACATATCTCAATTAGGTCAAGTAGTGAGTGTGTGATCCTATGTCAAAAGGAACAGGAAAAAAATTAGCTCCACGAAGTCATGAGTCCTTCAGCAAGCGGAATGCACAACAAAGTGGAGTTGTATGCTGGACAAGTGTAGAAAAGAGGTGGCACACGTGCTCGGGGCAAGTTAGTGTTGTAAAATATTTCATAAGTGATCTTGATCGTGCACTTTTGCATTGCATGCTATGCACTAGCATTTTCAAGAATTGATATGATGAAGGCATTTCATTCTGCTATCCAAACATTGTGTCATCCTTTGTTTACTCCATTTGAGCCTTAGTGTTATTTTCTTTCATACCTCTCTTTTGGAATCAAGATGGAGTCAGCAAAGCTCGAAAGAAAAGTGTCAAGCAAAACAATAGTCAGAAAAGTTCAAAAAAAAAAGAGAAAAAATGTGTTCAAAAAAAAAAGAGTGTCAAGAAAAATAGAGTCGGAAAAATCCCCAAAAGAAAAAAGTCAATAAAAGAAAAGAAAAAGAATCAGAATCAAGCAAAAGAATAAGCTACCAGAACTACGCATGACCTGATTCACCTCTCTCGGGGGTGAGATACGTAGGCTGACCTACTCCGGGCTCGGTCCAACCAAATAAATAATTTAGAATTACCCAGTCAAAAGAAACTAGGGCATGAGTTAATCCTCATTGTTTGAGTCGATTCCAAAAGTTGTCAGTCCCACCCCACTTCAAGTGTCAATTGGGCCTTATGCCATCCTTTCTTTCTAACCCTATCCAAAAGACAAGCTACAACCAAAGAAAGACTTTCAGATCAATCTTTGAGGATGTTAAGGCAAAGCATGCAAGGGATATGATGATGTATTTGGGAACTACATGTCTTCATCAGCACAAGGAATCAAGAAAGAAATAAAAATGAGAGAGTCTTATTAGTGAAAACCCTCACGGGCACCGTAAGGCGATAGTAAGTTGAGAGAGATAAAAATGAGAGAGTCTTATTGGTGAAAACCCTCACAGGCACCGTGAGATGATTGTGAGTTGGGAGAAATGAGAATAAGAGAGTCTCATTAGTAAAAACCCTCACAGACACCATAAGACAAGGGTGAGCTGAGGGAAAGACCCTTCAAAACGTCACCAGCCGAATGAGGTTTGAATGCAATTGGCCTAAGGAAACAACTCAGTTTCAAGGCCATTAACTCAACAACAATTGGTAGAAAGTTTGGATGGAAAGATCAGGTAGCTTAATAAAAAATGCATGGCATAATCATTAGAGTTGATTGTCATTTTTAGAAAATTTGTCATTTCTTTGTTTCAAATGGGGACACTCATTGTCTTTTCTTTCTTCTCTTTATTTTATTTTGTTTTCTTGAGTCAGTGGTTTAAATAAAAGTCATTGTCATTTTTCTCTTGTTTTTGAGTCAAGTCCATATCAAAACAAGTGAGAAAAGATTTCAAAACTGGCTACCAGCTTCTTCAATTGCACAATGCAAGACAAAGTCAGCATATGAAAGAGACATAATTATGAGCTGAAGAAGGCATGCAGAAAACTGTCAACAAACAAGCTGGGGAACTTATGAAAATACCAAGGTTTGAAGGATTTATCTGAGCAGCATGACAAAGCAGAGATACTGTGTTTATTTTAGAGTCACTCTTAATAATCTGAGTTTGGGTCAATGACACGACAAAGCAGGGGCAAATGTCAGCAATCTGAAACAAAATGAAGGGAATGAACACTAGAGCAAATGCCTGGAAAGCCAAGTGCTGAGAGTTACCACTAAGTTTTTAACTGACAAATTTTCTTTGTTGAAATAGGGGCAGATTCGCTTCACTTAATTCAGCTACCATTGGAAATGCACATCCGTGAGACTTTATTTTATGTTCAGGACCCTCCTGAAAAATGGGAGTTACTTTCTGTTCAGGACCCTCCTGAAAAATGGGAGTTACTTTATGTTCAGGACCCTCCTGAAAAATGGAATTTTACTTTCTATTCAGGACCCTCCTGAAAAATGGGAGTTACTTTCTGTTCAGGACCCTACTGAAAAATGGGATTTTACTTTCTGTTCAGGACCCTCCTGAAGAATGGAAATTTACTTTCAGCTCAGGTCCCTCCTGAAAAATGGGATTCTACTTTATGTTCAGGACCCTCCTGAAAAATGGGATTTTACTTTCTGTTCAGGACCCTCCTGAAGAATGGGAATTTACTTTCAGTTCAGGACCCTCCTGAAAAATGGGATTTTACCTTCAGTGCAAGACCCTCCTGAAAAATGGGACTTTACCTTCTGTTCAGGACCCTCCTGAAAAATAGAATTTTACTTTCTGTTCAGGACCCTCCTGAAGAATGGGAATTTACTTTCAGTTCAGGACCCTCCTGAAAAATGGGATTTTACCTTCAGTGCAGGACCCTCCTGAAAAATGGGATTTTACTTTCTGTTCAGGACCTTCCTGAAGAATGGAAATTTACTTTCAGTTAGGGACCCTCCTGAAAAATGGGATTTTACTTTATGTTCAGGACCCTCCTGAAAAATGGAATTTTACTTTATGTTCAGGACCCTCCTAAAAAATGGGATTTTACTTTCTGTTCAGGACCCTCCTGAAGAATGGGATTTTACTTTATGTTCAGGACCCTCCTGAAAAATGGGATTTTACTTTATGTTCAGGACCCTCCTGAAGAATGGGAATTTACTTTTAGTTCAGGACCCTCCTGAAAAATGGGATTTTACTTTATGTTCAGGACCTTCCTGAAAAATAGGATTTTACTTTCTGTTTAGGACCCTCCTGAAGAATGGGAATTTACTTTCAGTTCAGGACCCTCCTGAAAAATGGGATTTTACTTTATGTTCAGGACCCTCCTGAAAAATGGGATTTTACTTTCTGTTCAGGACCCTCCTAAAAAATGGGATCTTACTTTATGTTCAGGACCCTCCTGAAAAATGGGATTTTACTTTCTGTTCAGGACCCTCCTGAAGAATGGGAGTTTACTTTATGTTCAGGACCCTCCTGAAAAATAGAATTTTACTTTATGTTCAGGACCCTCCTGAAAAATGGGACTTTACTTTATGTTCAGGACCCTTCTGAAGAATGGGATTTTACTTTCTGTTCAGGACCCTCCTGAAAAATGTGAAGTTACTTTCTGTTCAGGACCCTCCTGAAAAATGAAATTTTACTTTCTGTTCAGGATCCTTTTGAAAAATGAGATTTTACTTTCTGTTTGGGTTCCTCCTGAAAAATGGGACCACGCTTTCAAAAATGAAATACTGCCTTATGATAATCCTTATGTGGGAAATTCGAGCAACATTTGTAAGGAGACTCACTTTCTTATTTGGTAAATCCAGCAACATTTGTGAGGACACACACTTTCTTGTTTGGTAATTCAAGCGGTATTTGTAAGGAGATGCACTTCCTTGTGTGGGAAATTCAAGCAAACATTTGTAAGGAGATGCACTTCCTTGTTTGATAATTCAAACAACATTTGTAAGGAGACGCACTTTCTTGTTCGGTAATTCGATTAGCACTCGTAAGGAGACGCACTTCCTTGTTCGGGTAATTCCAACAACATTTATAAGGGGACACATTTCCTTGTTTTGACAATTCAAGCAATATTTGTAAGGAGACACACTTTCTTATTTTGGTAATTCAAGCAACATTTGTAAGGAGACGCACTTTCTTGTTGGGTAATTCAAGTGACATTTGTAAGGAGATGCACTTCCTTGTTTGGGTAATTCAAACGGCATTTGATAAGGAGACGCACTTCCTTGTTTGGGGTAATTCAAGCAACATTTGTAAGGAGACGCACTTCCTGGCTTGGGCAATTCAAGAAATATTTGTAAGGAGACGCACTTCCTTGTTTGAGTAATTCAAGAGGCATTGGTAAGGAAATGCACTTCCTTATTTTGATAATTCAAGCAACATTGGTGATGCACTCTCTAACTTAAGTCTTGATTCCTAGAAGATGCACTTTCTAGTCGAGTTATTGCACTTAATCCTTAGGAGACGCACTTCCTTGCTAGTTTTCATTTTTCAGGTGACACACTTTTAACTTAAACTTGTATCTCTAGAAGACGCACTTTCTAGTTAGAATCCCTCACTTTAATTCTTAGGAGACGCACTTCCTAGTCTTGGTTATTCAATTTTACTCTCAAGAGATGCATTTCTTGGTCAGAGTCTTGATTCATCATTGCAACATGCAAGTAGGTATGATGTGACTTTTCCAAAAGTCTTCTGATGATAAACTGGGGCAAAAATTCAATTTCTGTTTTTGAAACTTTACTTTTCTGGCAAATGAAACCTCTTTATAATAATATTTGTTTGGGATAATTTTCTTTTTAGTTTTGATGTGATTTCAGGAGCATGCTCGAAGCACAGGGTGAATAAATGGAAAACCAAACAACAAGGTGGAGAAATTAAAAGTTAAACAGATTGAAAAATAACAAGTCAAGAGCCCGTCTGCATAACAGGGTGAAAAAATTGAAAGCCAAACAACAAGTTGAAGAAATTGCAAGTCAGGGGCCCGCCTGAAGAACAGGGTGATGAAATGCCAAGTCAAGAGCCCGCCCGAAACACAGGGCCAATAATTGAAAAGTTAAGCAGCAAGGTGAAACAATTGAAAGCCAAACAACAAGTTGAGGAAATTGCAAGTCAGGAGCCCGCCTGAAGAATAGGGTGATGAAACTCGAGTCAAAAGTTCAGAAGAAGCTACAAAGATAGGGTTTTGTAATTTCGTTTATGTTTTTTTTTAATTTGTAATTTTCATTTCTGATGTAATAACAGAGTCGCGGACCGGAACCTCGATGGACCTCACTCGACTCTCCAACTCGGTATAGTCCATCTCTTTTCAAGTCTTTTGAAATACCCGTCACTTGATTCCTTCACAACTTGGGTAGGTAGGATTTCCTAAGTCAGAACTCGGTTGTCCTTCTTTCTTTTGTTTCTTCCTTTGAATAATGGTCGGGTCAAAATTCTGTCTCGTTGTCTACTTCTTTATCTGAAAACACTTCGTGTTTACATTCAAAGGGGGCAAGATGTAGACACCTAATTTTGTCCCTTCCGAACACCCATTTTATCCATTTTTAGCTCACCACGTGCCCTCACCCACGTGATTACATCCCACAAAAATACAAAAATAACAATCCCTAACTAATTTTATCTTATACTAACAACCTACCCAATCAAAATAAACCACATCACACCCTACCCCTACCCCCACCTTAATACCCCACTTACCCTACCCCAATACCCACCCACATGACCCCTCACACTACCACCTACCATATATACATATCTCATTCTCACGCACAGGGGAGGACTCGATCCTTTTCCATTTTTTGATGTTCCACCAAGATCTAGGGGAGAGTTCACTAGAGAAAAAACATACATACACTCTCACCCTCACATACGAATACACCATCCACAGATATCACTAAAAAATTCCCACAAGAACACACCGTTGAGGGAAATGGGGAATGGAGAGAGAGCTGGAAGTTGAGAGAAAGAGAGAAATGCATAGTGAAGAGAGAATCGAGAGAGGGAGAGAGATTTGAGCGAGAGAGGAAGAGAAAAGGACGGAGGCTAACAATTTCAGCGAACTATCATCGTTCAAATTCGATCTGTCCTCTATTTTTTCCGACTCGTTGGAGTTCGTCGAAGCTCCGACGAGACGATAACCGGATCCCTTCTGCTCAAAATCCCAAACCCAACTACTTCCGTCACTATTGGTACTATTCAAGCAGCAAAAATTCATCGGGAGTCACCCATATTCGCCAGCGAAGCTACCTGAAGCTCCGACTAACAGTGAAACTAGTTGTCAAATAGTCTAAAGTCCGGTTGAATCGTCGGTCTTCTGTTTGGTTTTGTTTCGAATTACCGAATTGGGTTTGATTGGAGTTCGTTGGTTCGAGTGTGGATTTGGTTCCGTTCACGTCTCCTCCGCTATTAGTTGGTGGAATTGTTGAAGAAAGTTCATGATTAAGCTCCGATTGAGGTCCAATTCTACCTTATTAACTTTTAATTCTATTGTATAATTTGGTTTTGTGTGTTTGACGGTGTGAATGGTTTTGTCTTTGCCTAATATTCAGTTGTCAGTGATTATAAATTATGTGATGAAATGATAGCTCACTAAGGATTAAAATCAACTATTTGGGGCGGGAATTGAAAGTTGATAAAGCGAATTTTGTGGTGTTTTTGATTCATCGATAATATCATGTGGTTGGCCGAGTCGGGTAGGCAACAGTAGGTTCGAGTAGGTAAATTGAGAACTTGCGGATTATGGAATGTTCGAAATATGTGTTGGAATGATTTTGTTTTATCGCATTTAATTCAATTGTACTTATTTGGTCGGGGAATGCCCCGAGGTACTTGTATCTATTCACCAGGGAATGCCTCGATGTATCTTGTACGCAAAGGAGGTTCGTAATGAAGGTCCGGGGCATCGGGTAAAGCTTTGGAGCATAGTTTAGGATTAATATAGGTTAGCGTAGGTTTACATTTTGCATTTTTCTATTTCTGGAGTGTATAATTGGACTGAATACTAAACTTTGGACTGTTTTGTCTTTGTGTGTTTTGATTGATTGTTCTATGTGTTTTTGTGTTGTTTATATATTTGTAATGTCAGATTAGCCGATACGCTGCACCAAGCGACCGTGGTCGAACCACGGGATTGAGAGGTGCCTAACACCTTCCCCTCGGTCAACAGAATTCCTTAGCCGGAATCTCTGTTCGCGAATCAGTGTTACAGAGTCAAAAATTATTTTGAAAAAGGATAAACACAGGGTGACTTGGCACACCCGATCTATGCCAAGTGGCGACTCTGAGTTTTCAATATAGTGAATCCTTTTCGAAACAAATCTTCATTTTGTCACTTAGTAATAAAAACCCTTTCGAAACTTAAAAATGAAATCTTTTTGGAGTATGAAAAAGGGGTGTGACAAGGGTCATTCAAATTTATGAATTCCTCAATGTTCAGTCCTGAGTTTGTCGAGAGAGAGCAAGGGGTATTAGATATACCACATCGATGGGTAATAGGCTACATTGTCTCCATATCTGATCTTGAACAATCATCATCAAATGAGCTAATAGCCTAATAACCATTTAGCATTGAGCCAGTTTCAAGGTCCATTTCTTTATACTTATTTATCTTTATTAAATTAGCATGATGTACTTGGTAATATTTTGATACATATTTGAGTCAACTTCTTGGAATAAATGCATGATGGGAGAGTATGTATATTATGAATATGATTTCTCATTGACTAAACAAAAAAGGCAATTGATTGGTCATTTTTAAAATAAGTTAAGATAGGAATCTTATTGGTATACACTAATCTCTAATTTAATTAGTCTAATTAACAAAAAATTGATCATTCAAGCTAGTTGATTTTCCAATTTAGGACCACTGATTTATATTTAATTCGTCACACTCTCCTTTTTAAATTAAGTAACAAACACAGTTCAAGATATTTATGTACTCTATATAAAAAAAAAGTCAATTGTTAGGAAAAGTATATATATTGTTCAGGCAAAGCATTAATTAGTATAATTATTCTTAAAGTAGCTAATGGACCTGACTAATCAAGATTCGTGTCAGGTAATTTCACTATTTGAAGGATAAAAATGCTTCCAATGAATTTAGATTTTTTTTTTTTCATTTTTACTTAAACGTATGATCTTCAATTTAAAAAAAAATCTAACTCTCCTCCACGAAGTAAATTTCAATTTACTCATCACCTCATGAGCTTATCTAAAGATCTACTGTGTCACTCATACCAACCGAATATTTATAGCCACCAAAACTCACTACTTCTTTTTTGTGTATGCATCTCCAAAGCTACGGAAAAAGATAATAAGTTGGCCCGTAGATGAGCAAAGACACTAAGCCGGGCCCGCGCCATCAATTGTCATCTCCATTATCGTCTCACTGAATTATTGATAATTATAATACTAGTTTTGGGGATAAAATAGTCCAAATATACTTTTAACGTAATATGGCATTTTTAACACTCTAAAATTTAACATCATTAAAATTTAACACTCTAACAATCGCATCACACCCTGTTTCTAATTGTTGAGAATATAATTAAATAATAACAGTGTACCCTCTCCAATAGCTTAATCTTTTAGATGGGTCACACACTTCAATAGGTATCAGAGCAGACAAAGGTTCTGGGATCAAATCTCATTGTCACCCATTATTAAAAAGAATTTTTACGTGTTTATACTTTTATTATTTAATTATATTTTCAATATTAATTAACACTTTATTATTAAATTATATTTTAAACATTAATTAACTCTTAAATGATTCATGATGCAAGTGGATTAAGTGCTTAAGCTTTAACTAATAAGTAATTGTTATCATATCATCAAACACTTAGGCTAAAGTATATATCATCAAGTTGTGTCCTCCAACAAGACTACATAATTAAGCTGATAATTACCTAACTGATTAACAGTTACTTGTAAGATTAATGTACGTATTAATGCTTTTTCTTTGTGTATATCCACTAATTTAATTGTATCATCAATTCTCATAATCCAAAAACATAGGAAGAAACTAGGAAATTTGATATTATTTAAGGCAAAAATTAAATTCTGATTCACGTTGCGTAATGTCACTAAGGAAATCTGAAATTATCGGTCTTGAAACATCGACTAATTTTAATTCGCACAAAGTAATGTCTCTCAAAACTGGAATCTCGAATTTTTGATTAATAAAGAATGGAAGGATACTATTATCTTTCCTAATGTGTTTGAATGATCCACCCTATGACATCCGCCATTATATTTTGAACGGAAAATGTCTGAGTATATTCCTGAACTTTGATAAATGGTACAGATATATTCTCCGTCATACTTTAGGTATAAATATACCCTTGCCATTAATGAAAAGATACATATATACCCTTCTCACTAACGGCAGAATACGTGTCACAATCCTGTTCGTTTGGCTTTTTTTTTTTTTTAATTTAATTTATCCCAACTTTACCGCAAAATAAATCTAATTTAACTCATGATTCAATTTAAAATAATTCAAACGCGACCCAGTCTAATAGAAAGAGAAAGAGAAAAATGAATATATGGACTAATATACATACTGTAGAAATTTGTGTTTGACAATATAAATTTTCATCATTTGTGAAGTTGACAAAACTCAGTCAAATATATCTATAGGACATGACAAAAGTATTAACGAATCTATTGTAATCCAAGCACTTTATATGCTTTTTTACGTATTGATTATTGTCTTTTTGTGCAAAATTTTCAGTTCTTTGATTATTAATTTCATGAAAGTATGATCAGATTTGTTTCCTCTTAGGGTGGCCATGTTTATTATAGGTTTGTAATTATATATATGTCTGTTCTTTTTTCTTTTTTCTTTTTTCTTTTTTTTTCTTTTTATACAAAGAATCATACAATTATCTTTGACAAGATTTTAGTGAAGAGATTTCAAATCAGTCCCCTTTATTTGTGGAATTTTGTGATATACATGATTTTCTTCAAATATGTTATGAATCCGACAGAATAAGCAAACCGCAATTAAATGAAAAAATAAGAACACACAGATTTACGTGGAAATTCTTACGGGAAAAAATCACGGGCAGAGACAGAAGAATTCACTATAATGGAGAGGAGTACAACGTGGAGACAATAGTCTCAATTCTGTGTATATAAGAACAACCCGAAACAGCTCACTAAACACACAAATAAGTTCGAGGCCCGAAATCATACAGGTCCATACGCTACCACCATAAACCCCATGAAAAATCACAAATATGGATCGCACCGCGAACTTTTCAAGATCGGATCAACAAAATTCGGATCACAAACTTTAACAAAATCATCATTTTTTAGTAAAAGACAAATGAGATCGATCGAGTTAGTTATATTATACATATATATGTGTGTCACTAATTGATTTCAATTTTTCTTTAGAATAACACAAATTTATATTAATCAAATCAATAAGTTCAATTAAAACAAGAATATAATCATGAGTATTTTTGCCTCTTTTATCCCTTTAGGTAAACAAAACTACATATATAAACAGAAAATAGAACAAGATGCATAAAAAAGGTGGATTAATTCAACTAAATGAAGAATTAAAACGAGAATATTATTTAGAAGAATCTTTAAGAAAATAATATCTCGAATTTCTAATTGAGGTAAGATGAAATGCTATGTTAGACAATAAATTGGAAAATTGGGACGTTGATATATATTATATATTATATTCCAAAGGAATAAAATTAAGATAGGAGAATCCAAATATACGTTGAAATTCCAATCCCCACATATATATATAACAATAAAATCCCACTATCTATTGCTATATTCCTAAACTTTTAAAAAAAATATAAAATATTCATTTGGTATCCAAGTGTAAAAAAAACGAATCACGAGATTCTATTATACGTAATCTTACTCTATATTTCTGTAAGAATTTATTTTCACGAGTTGAATCCGCTCTTTAAATATATCATTCTAAAAATTATATTTTTTTTTATTGTTAACAAGTGTACAAATTAAAATAAAGTGTGAAGATTATATAGAATATTTAGCTTTTGCTTTCCATGCTCTCCACATAAGAAATGGCATCATACCCAACAAAGAATCAATGCATCTATTATTCGTGTGTTTATTTTTTTATATTTTAATTATCTTAGTAAAAATTTTCATTTTGCTACTTAAACTGTATTTTTTATATGTTTGAAAGGATCAATATAATAGAAATAAATGTCTATATACACTTTTATCTCTCAATTTCCTAGCTCAAAATTTATATCGTCTAAATTTTTTTGTTGCACCCTCTAACTATACGTACAATAATTTGGAGATTAGGATGGATATTATTTTTCTATCATTTTAATTATTCCGACGTATGACATCATTTTTCCGATGAATCACCGGTGCCGGAATGCTGACGACAGCATTTCGTCCCGGGCCCCACATTAAAGATGGACCCCACCACCAACCTTCTTTGAGTGTATCATTAGCCTTGCACTAGAAAGGAAGTTGTGATAATAACAATAACAACATTAATAAACATTTAACCAAAAAAAAAAAAAAAATTAATAAACATTTTTAATATACTTTATCCCTTATGATTTAATTAGTACTTAACTCCCAACTAACTTTAGGTATAAATATAGGGCAAGCTCGGTGCACTAAAGCTATTGTTATGCGCGGTGTTCGGAGAAGGATCCCACCACGAGGGTATATCGTACGCAGCCTTACCTTGCATTTCTACCAGAGACTGTTTCCAAGGTTTGAACCGAAAATTTAGGTATAAATATAGGAATTCAGAAATTGAAAAATATCGAAGCACTTTTATTTTTAATATACAGACACGTTGAGTTTTCTCTTCAAATAACATAGACATGTTATATAATAATAACATATAAAAGACAAATCAGAATATTCAATTAGATTCAAATTTAGTGCAAATTACACTCACGTGTAGACTATATTATTCTCATACGCATGAAACTCTTACGTAATAATAATATTCTCAATTTTCAAAATTTATATTATTACTCCTATATTCGGATGATAACGGGATAAATGATTTTGTAGTCCTTTACATTAAACTTACTTTTAGTTTACGTTCTTTTTATCAGATATCTTTAGTTTTACATATACGAGATCTCAAATTCTCAACTAGTTGTCTTTTTTTTTTATTCGATTTGTAAGTGGTCATAATAGATCATTTCCTCAATAAATAACAGAAAACCCTAATTGACCTTAGCCAGAGGCAGAGTCAACCTAGTATTAGGGGGTTCGTTCGAACCCCCTTCGACGGAAAAATATATTATTACTACATGATTAAAATAATTTTTATGTATATATTGTAGATATTGAACCCCCTTCAGTGAGTTTTCTTCAGATTTTGAACGCGTCAGCAGAAATCCCTAGCTCCTCCTCTGACCTTAGCCCTTTGGCTATAAATATGTTGCATGTCTCATTTCTTTTCCCTAGGTTTTCCTCTCTTCTCCCAAACACTTCAACATTCACCAAAGAAAAAAAAACATAGGAAAATGGAAGGAAAAGGTGAATGTAATTGCAATTTTTACCAAAGAGCAAAGCCATATATAGCTATGATTTCTTTGCAATTTGGTTATGCAGGAATGAATATTATAACCAAAGTTTCACTTAATAGAGGCATGAGTCATTATGTTCTTGTTGTCTATAGAAATGCCTTTGCTACTGCTATTATTGCTCCCTTTGCTCTCTTTCTCGAAAGGTAAAATTACTCATCGCGTTACAGGTTAAACTATACTGATCGTGTGAAATAAATTACGATTTGTGTATAATATTTATAACCTTTTTTTTTTTTCATTGACAGAAAAATTAGGCCAAAGATGACATTCATGATGTTCTTGCAAATATCTGTATTGGGTCTTCTAGGGCCAGTGATTGATCAAAATTTTTACTATGCTGGGCTTAAATATACATCACCAACTTTTTCATGTGCCATGAGCAACATGTTACCTGCTATGACATTTGTCATAGCAGTTCTCTGCAGGTACATATATTATAGTCCAACATTTTCTTTTTTATGTACATATAATTGTTAGAGTTTGTGATCCAAATTTTGTTGATTCGGCCTTGAAAAGTTCGCGGTGCGATCCATGTTTGTGATTTTTTGTGGGGTATGTGGTGGTAGCGTAGGGATGGGACCGATGTATGTTTTTGGGCCTAGAATTTATTTGTACATACGTATTATATAAGTGTGATTTAGTGGATTATTTTGGACGGTTTATATACGTAATCGCGACTTTCGTCTCCTTATTGTACTACTCTCCATTACGGTGAATTTATATGTTATGTTTTTTAGGATGGAGAAAGTGGACATAAAGACAATTAGATGCCAAGCAAAAGTATTGGGGACTATAGTAACTGTCGCAGGTGCCATGTTAATGACATTATACAAAGGCCATGTTGTTAATTTAATTTGGTCAAATCAAGTAAATACAAATGTCCCTCAAGTTACAAGTGGAACTTATGATAAAGATTGGGCAAAAGGTTCAATTCTCCTAATTTTTGCCACTCTTGCTTGGGCTTCTTTCTTTATTCTTCAGGTACCTAGCACAAAATTCAAAAGTCTTCTGTTCTTTTTCGTTTGTCGTTTACTAAATGGTGAGGTTTTTATTCGTTACAGAATATAACGATGAGGAAGTATACAGCTCCGTTATCTCTAATCGCGCTTGTTTGCTTCATGGGAACCTTGCAATCGATCGCTATAACATTTGTAATGGAGCACAAAAATTCTGTTTGGACTATCGGTTTTGACATGAACCTTTTTGTTGTTGCCTATGCGGTAAGTATTTTCATGATATTCAGAAAGATTTATGTTTATTCACTCTGATCGCATTAAGAAATTATTATTAATTAATTTTGTAATTTAATATAATTTTTTTCAGGGAATTGTATCAAGTATTGCATATTATGTACAAGGAATTGTTATGGAGAAAAAAGGACCCGTTGTTGTGACAGCATTTAGTCCATTAATGATGATTATTGTTGCAATTATGGGCTATTTTATTCTTGCTGAAAAAATATATATTGGAGGGTAATTTTAATATTAATTTTAATTTCTATGAACATTTTATATTTTCTTGTTTTCTTAATCAATTTGTAAACTAATTTATTTTTTATTTCTTTGTTTCAGAATTATTGGTGCAGTGCTAATAGTGGCAGGGCTATATTTTGTTCTATGGGGAAAATACAAGGAGTATAAAGAAAATGAAATTGAAGAATTTCTAATTCATGAACCAGTGAAGGGCATTATGGGAAATAATAAAATGATGATTCTTGAAAATAATGATATAGAAATGCAGAAAAATGATGAAAACAAAATCCCAATTCCAATAGTATCCATCAGTGTGTCAAAAGCTTAATTTTTTGTTTAGGAATTAGAAGCCCCCCCACCCCACCCCACCCCACCCCACCCCACCACCACCACCACCACAAAAAAAGGAAGGGCAATTTTGTCTTTTACATGTCAATTTTTTTTTTCTTTTTTGGAGGGTATTTTTAGTTTCTTTTTAAATTTTTTAGGTGCCTGGTAAATTATAAAAGACTCTATATGTAACTTTTTGGTGTAAGCTTATGGTATATTTATGACATTTTTACATGTTTAATTTATTTTGAAATATCAATTAACATAAGTCGAAACTGTATTCAAAATAATCTTTTTATTTTTATATTGCATAAGGTAGGAATAAAATTAAATATATGATATACACTAATCTTTTTTTAAATTTATTAAAATTACACTGAATATATTATTATAATTATTGTAGTTGTTGTTGACAATATTATTGAAACATAGCATGGCAATGTTCCTGTTATAATATGTAGGTACCACAATGAATATCAAAAATATTTTATGTGTTGCCAAATAATTACTCACCTCTTATTCATATCCCACTCAGTTAGTGGCTGACTATATAATTTTATATTATATAACGATTTTTTATTTTTTATTTTTTATTTTTAGCAAACCTTAACATGATTGTCTATGCATTTGAATTTTCTGAACCCCCTAAAAGAGAAAATATCCTATTTTACCCTTGAATTATACTTAAAATGGCTGAGACACACCTCAATTTAAAGGGATTTAAAACCCTTGAACTAATTAAAAGTGTAATTTTAACAACCTTAGTGCCTACGTGAACCCTTCAGTGTGTTGTGCCACGTAGGCACTAAGTGTATCAAAATTACACTTTTAATTAGTTTAGGGGTAATAGGATCCCTTTTAAATTGAAGTGTGTCTCAGTCATTTTTAATATAGAGCATTTTCTTCCCAAAAATAAAAACAAATGATATAAAGTTGATCCATTGGAAATTAATAGCACAACCTGAGATGTGTGGGCTAGGTGCACGTTATCCATCGAATTTCGAATTAGTTCATGGGGTAATAGGACCCCTTTTAAATTGAGGTGTGTCTCAGTCATTTTTAATATAGTTCAAGAGTGAAATAGAGCATTTTCTCCCCAAAAATAAAAATAAATGATATAAAGTTGATCCAGTGGAAATTAATAGCACAACCTGAGATGTATGGGTTAGGTGCACGTTATCCATCGAATTTCGAATTGGGGTGTGTGTGTGGGACTAACTCATATTCATCGAATTTCGACTTGTGCATTAGTACCGGAGTTTCGGTGGCCAATATCCACCAAACTCCAAATCAAGCGTCACTGGCGCTCGAGGATTTCTTGATTATTCGAAAAAATAATAATGACGTTATTGTGGATTTGTGATTTTAAAGTATAGGTTCACACAGATTTGTATGTTGAGTCGAACCCTAAAAACACACCTACAATATGAACTTGAGTTATGCATTACAAAGTTTTCCATTTTCTTCTCCTATTTCGATATATATCATTCGCCTAACGTATCATGTGCGCCTCATATCTTTAGAAGCTTGTCAGTTCTACTTTATCCATCCTCCGTCGGTGGCGTCACAAATGGTCATTGACCATCAAAGATTTGGGTGGAGTAATAAGTACGTTTAATTCATAAGTCTCAAATTTAAGCCTTGAATACATAAAATTAGATGGAATGACAAATGCTGGAATATTCATAAGCAATATTTCTTGGGTGGAATCTAGTGAACAAATTAAAAGTATGATTTATAATGTTCCATTGTAGATAGCATAAAAGAATATTAAAAAGACGCTACTCGCATTCAGTGTTTATAAATATTCGAAGAATATTATTATGATTAATTATATAAATAGCAAGTCCCATATGTAGATTAATAAAAAGAATTATCTAAGTAGATCATTTCATGGTATTGGTTTTAAAGCCTTACACATGAATTAGTTTCATATATGAAGCACTAATTTCTTTTAAATGGGTCATATCATACGAGATGCATGCAAATATGAATTAATCGGGTCAATAATTAAATCCTAAATACAAGATGATTCGAAAAAATATTCTCCTGAATAAAAATCATTCTTATTCTTATTTATTTTAACGATACAATTCGTGAACTTTTTTTATGTCCTACGTTTTTAGGTGTTATTAAGTTTGATAAAACAATATGTACCCATCCAAAAAAAAAAAGTATTGACCATTTAGATGTGTCACAATCAAATTCTTAAGGTTGATAGAAATAAAATTTGATTCTAATTCTAAGGAATTTGTTTCCTTTTGGATTAGTTCATGAGCTCATGGAATCATATCAAAATTAATTAATTTATCACACTTTGCATAGAATCCATTCTATATAAATAATATTTATTTTTTTTAAAGAGAAAATGTACTATTTTCATCCTGAACTATAAACGAAATTGCTGAGACACACTCCAACTTATAGGAGTCCTATTACCCCTTTGGACTAATTAAAACCATATTTTTGACAATCTTAAGGCCTGTGTGGCACATACGTGACACACTGCATGAATCAACATACTGAAGGTCCACGTAGGCACATGTATGTACCACGTAGACACTTAAGGTTGCCAAAAATTCGATTTTAATTAGTCTAGGGGAGGGTAAGTACCCCTTTAAGTTGGGGTGTGTCTCAATAATTTCGTTTATAGTTCAGGACGAAAACAGTGCATTTACTCTTAACATAAAAATTGTGAAACCTAAAAACAAAATCCATTTTGTATGTGAGAGGTCACTAGAAAGGAATATAGAAAAAATCTACACCCATTTGATTTGGCTTCAAAAAATATGGATATAATAGAATATATACCAAACATAATTCATTTATGAAAAGTCACATATCAATATACTCAGATTAGAAACCATATAGAGTATCAAATTTAAATTAATTAATTTCAAAAGCATCTGAACTAGATAATAATATTAGTGATAATAATATTACATCATGATAAAGAGTATTTTCAGATCCATTTTAGTCAACATATCACATGCACTTTTGAGCATAACTCAATCGACCAATTACTCATCTCATATTCGATTTGAGACTCTTAGCACTCCTCCGCATACCATCAGACCTCTTAACTAGAGCATGAACACTATTATAATCTTGGGGTCCGACATTGGTGAAAAAAGAATTAGAACGGATCTAATTGTGATACCAAGCCAAACGGACTTTGGGCCTAACTAAACTTTAAAATTAGCTCATACGATGAAGATTGTCCAAGTCTCCACGACCATATAAGGAGATCAGTTATCCCCATCCCATATCCGATGTGGACTATTCAAAACAGTCTTTTTACCCCACAAAGATAGAAATCGATAAGGTCCCAATCTTGTGAGATTATACTGGATATGATATTATTGTTTGTTTATTGTCACACCCCTTTTTTTCGACTCCAAAAATTAATATGTATTTTAAGGTTTGAAAGGGTTTTTTATTAAAGTGACAAAATGAAGATTGGTTCCGAAAAAAGATTGTTTTTACATTCAAAATCAGAGTCGCCACTTGGCATAATCTGGTGTGCCAAGTCACCATTGGAAAATCCTTTTCGAAACCATTTGACTCTTTAAACCGGTTTACGAACAGAGATTCCGGCTAAGGAATTCTGTTGACCGAGGGGAAGGTATTAGGCACCCCTCGATTCCGTGGTTCGACCACGGTCGCTTGGTGGAGCGTATCGGCTAATTTGATATTACAAATGTACAAACCACATAAACACACAAAACAAGCAAACAAATAAATCACACAAAATTCAAAACAAACAAAAATAATGTTCAGTCCAAATTATACAATCCAAAATAAAAGAGGTGCTGAAATATAAAACTTATTCTATTCTAAACTAATCCTAAACTAAACTCCACCCGACGTTCCGGGCCTTGATCACGAGCCTCCTTTGCGTACATGCTACTTCAGGGCATTCCCCGGATAAATCAATACAAATCCTTCGGGGCATTCCCCGGCCAAATGAGTACAATTTAAACTTTTCGTGCAATAAAGTAGAAAGTACCATTCACGCACAATATTCAAACACTCCAACAACTCGTTATTCCTAAATTTGCCTACCAAGCCTACGTTTGCCTACCAAGTTCAACGTATCACAATTCTATCATGTTAAACATTATCAATACATCAAAATTAATCAATATTCATTTTCCTCCATTTTTAATCCTCACCTTAATTCATTTTTAACCACGTGATTAACCCATTTCAATACACAATCCACCAATCGAGAATAACGAAAATTCATCAATCATGCTTAGCACATCACACACCCAAATGTCACCAACAGTTCACATCAACAAACAAACCACAGTATCGAATCACACGCAATCTCAATCACAATCACATAAGAATTAAATAAAAGAGAAGAAAGAATTGGACCTTAAATTTGAAGCTTTCAAACTCAATGTTATTCGAATAAAGAGAGTTTGCACCCGGAAACCTCGAGCCGAACCTTAACACCAACAATCCAACTCGACAAATAATGACCCGTTCACCGTCACTTTTCACACCGGGTACTGTTCACGGTACTGTTCATGGTACTGTTCACCGTTACTGTTCACTGTTACTGTTCACCATTTTTATTTTTATTTTTATTTTTGTTGTTGTTGTTGTTGTTGTTGTTGTGAGGAAGATTATTTTGTGATTGTTGTTATTGTGGAGAAGATGATGATCCAAGAATGAGGCTCTTTTCCTCTTAGAATTTTTCTTTTATAATGGGCATGAATTTGTTATGATGTGGGAATTTTGGTGGGTCCCCCATATATTCTTTCTTTGTGGACAAGAAAAAGGAGGGGGGATCATATGGGTAGTTAAGGTAGGTGGAAGCTTTTGATTGGGTAGGTTGTTGGGATAAGATAAATTAGTTAGAGGTATTTTTTTTATTTATTTTTGTATTTTTGTGGGATATAATTACATAGGGTTGGACACATGGTAAGGTGAACTAAAAATGAATAAAATTAGACTTCGGGAGGGACAAAATTAGGTGTCTACATCATGCCCCCTTTGAATGTAAACACGAAGTATTTTCAGACAAAGAAATAGACAGCGAGACCATATTTTGACCCGACCATTATTCAAAGAAAGAAACAGAAGGAAGAAGGACAACCGGGTGTTGACTTAGGACATCCTTCCTACCCAAGTGATGAAAGAATCAAGTCACGGATATTTCAAAGGATTGGAAGAGAAGTGGGCTATACCGAGTTGGAGAGTCGAGTGAGGCTCCGTCAAGGTTCCGGTCCACGGCTCTGTCATTACATCAAAAATGAAAATTATAAGTTAGAATATAAACGAAATTACAAAATCCTATCTAACAGCTTCTGCTGGCTCTTGACTCGACTTTTATCACCCTATTCTTCAGGCGGGCTCCTGACTTGCAATTTCTTCCAACTTGTTGCTTGACTTTCCATTGCTTCGCTTTGTTGCTTAACTTTTCGTTTCTTCACCCTATTCTCCAGGCGGGCTCCTGACTTGCTATTTAATCACCCTGTTCTTCAGGCGGGCTCCTGACTTGCTATTTCATCACCCTGTTCTTCAGGCGGGCTCCTGAAACCCAACATTAAAACTAGAACAGAAATTATCCCAAACACAAATTATAGTAAAATAGTATTTCACTTTTAAAAGTGTTGTCCCATTTTTCAGGAGGGTCCTGATTTGAAAGTAAATTCCCATTTTCCAGGAGGGTCCTGAACATGAAGTAAAATCCCATTTTTCATGAGGGTCCTGAACATAAAGTAAATTCCCATTTTTCAGGAGGGTCCTGAACATAAAGTAAATTCCCATTTTTCAGGAGGGTCCTGAATTGAAATAAAATTCCATTTTTCAGGAGGGTCCTGAACAGAAAGTAAAATCCCATTTTTCAGGAGGGTCCTGAACTGAAAGTAAATTCCCATTTTTCAGGAGGGTCCTGGACTGAAAGTAAATTCCCATTTTTCAGGAGGGTCCTGGACATAAAGTAAAATCCCACGGATGTGCATTTCTAATGGTAGATGAATTAAATGAAATGAATTTGCCCTGTTTCATCAATGAAAATATGTCAGTTAAAAACTTAGTGATGGCTTGCGGCACTTGGCTGTCCCGACACCTGCTCCAGTGTTCATTCCCTTCATTTTGTTTCAGATTATTGGCACTTGCCCCTGCTTTGTCGTTTCATTGACCCAAACTCGGATTATTAAGAGTGACTTTGAAATAAACACAACATCTCTTCTTTGCCATGCTTCATGAATAAACCCTTTAAACCTTGGTATTTTCATGAGTTTCTAGACTTGTCTATTGGCAAAACTTTCTGCACACCCCCCTTTTTTTTGGCTCACAATCATGTCTCTTTCATGCGTTGGCCTTTGTGTTTTGCTTTGTGCAATTGAAGAAATTGGTAGCTAGTTTTGAAATCTTTTCTCGCTTGTTTTGACATGAACTTGACTCAAAAATAAGAGAAAAATGACAGCAACTTTTGTTTTATTTGGATAACTGACTCAAGAAAATAAAAATAAAGATAAAGAGAAGAAAGAAAAGACAATGAATGTCCCCATTTGAAACAAAGAAATGAAAAATTTATCTTAAATGATAATCAACTCTAATGATTATGCCATGCATTTTGGATTAAGCCTCCTGATCTTTCCATCCAAACTCTCACCAATTGTTGTTGAGTTAATGGCCTTGAAACTGAGTTGTTTCCTTAGGTCAATTGCATTCAAGACCTCGTTCGGCTAGTGGCGCCTTGGAGGTTTCTTGCCAACAAGCCTCTCTCATTTTTTCTCGGTTCACTATTGCCTTATGGTGTCTGTGAGGGTTTTTCACCATTGAGACTCTCTTATTTTCATCTCTCTCAACTCACAGTCGTCTTATGGTGCCCGTGAGGGTTTTCACCGATAAGATTCTCATTTTTATCTCTCTCAACTTACCATCGCCTTATGGTGCCCGTGAGGGTTTTCATCAATAAGACTCTCTCATTTATTTCTCTCTTAATTTCTTATGCTGAGGAAGACGAGTAGTTCCCAAAATGTGTCATCACCACCATTGCATGTTTAGCCTTAACATTCTCAAAGATTGATCTGAAGGTCTTTCTTTGGTTGTAACTTGGCTTTTGGATAAGGTTAGAAAGAAAGGATGGCATGGGGCCCAAACGACACTTGAAGTGGGGTAGGACTTACAACTTTTGGAATCGACTCAAACAATGAGGATTAACTCATGCCCCAGTTTCTTTTGACTAGGTGACACTAAATTGTTTATTTGGTTGGACCGAGCCCTGAGTGGGGCAGCCTACGTATCTCACCCTTGAGAGAGGAGAATCAGGTCATGCGTAGTTCTGGCAGCTTGTTCTTTCACTTGATTTTATTTTTTTCTTTTGTTTTTTTTTCGATCTTTTCACTTTGCGATTCTTTTTTTCTAACTCTATTTTTCTTGACACTCTTTTTTTAGAAACATTTTTGTCTTTTTTTTGTAACTTTTGACTTTATCTTTTTACTCGACACTATTCTTTGAACTTTGCTTACTCTATCTTGATTCCAAAAGAGGGGTATGAAAGAAAATAACACTGAGGCTCAAATGGGGTAAACAAAGGATAACACAATATTTGGATGGCAGAATGAAATGCCTTCATCATATCAATCCTTGAGAATACAAGTACATAACATGCAATTGGAAGTGAGAGATGAAGATCATTTGCGACATCTTTTTAAGCAGATTGAGACTGTGCGTCACTACTTCTTCTGTAAACTCCACCTTTGTTGTACATTCCTCACATCAAATGACTTATGCTTTCGTGGAGCTGCTTATCTTCTTGTTTCTCTTGATATATGGATCACACGTCCGCTATTTAACCTAATTGGGACTTGCCTTTCGATCAATGACCAAGGTGCTCTTGTGATTCTCAAAATAATTTCTTTAATTTTCAAAGAAGGACTCATTTGATCACCAAATGCCCCAGCACTCTATCTATTTCCTCAGACGCTCTCTTTTCTAACTTTAACCCTCTGATTCAATGTCCATGCTTAAACTGGACTTTAAAATCTGGCTAAAAATTCCGCAAGCATGTCATATCACTAGAGTCAACATAAAATATACTATGTAAAGAAAACAAACAAACAACACAAATTTAAAACAAAAATGAAAAGGGGGCACTCCATTTAATAAAAATGAAAGATAAAAGGGTTTGAACATAAACGACAAAGGGACAAAACAAGATAGATCCCGAACTACAACCCTGAAATAATTCGAAAAACAGCAAAGAAGACAAAACAAACTACCAGACCTCTTCCTAGTGGGAGAGGGGTGAATTCTCAATTGCACAGCTTGACATCTTAGCCACTAGTTTGCATATCAGCATGACTAGAGCTTTCTTCACTGTCAATGTTCTGTACCATGATTGATTTATCTTGAATCATCTTTTCAATTTCTCTTTTCAAAGCTCGACAATCTTCAATACTATGACCCTGAGCCTCAGAATGATACGCACATCGTGCGCTAGGATCAAAATTTCTTGAACGTCGATTAAGGGTGTGCCCAAGGAGAGGAGTGATCATTCCCTCCTGTACCAATCTCTAAAATAAACTGGCATATGACTCTCCAATTGGTGTGAAGCTATCTCTCGACTTCTGCCTCATTTTATCGTTTGGCTTGGATCAAAAATCAGTCTTAGAAGGGTTTTGGTATGTTTGTGGAGTTAGAGGACGACTCTGAGGAGTTGGTGTGTTCCACTGTGGGTAAGATGGGGGTCTTACATATGGTTGTGCACAATATACTAGATATGGAAGTGGGGAAAAAGAGTATAATGGATTTTGGGAGTGATTATGTGGAGCTTGGGCATAAACTTGAGCTTGCGCCTGAGACCGACGACGACATGGTCTTCTTGAACTTTCCTATTGTCCAACTACAATAGCAAATGCATCTTTCTCATTCTTCTTCCCTCCAGGTTCCCTTAATTGATTGCAGTATTGTCCCAAAGGTTTCACGGATTCCTCATACCCATCTTGCTCCTCAAATTTCGACATCACAAAGATTGGAGAAAGATTAGCATTTGAAGGCATGCCCCAGACTTTGTATGAAATATTTTCTTTACCCGCAGGTCCTAGAAAATTTTTCATAGCATTTTCTGTACTCTTCATTTTTCCAACCATTTTCTCCGACTCTTCTGGCACACTGGACTTCGTGTTCAGAAACTTTGGTGTTCCAGTTAACTTAAAAGCAGGCTCAAGAGTATAACAATGATCACCAAGAGTATTGAATATAGGTTCACTAGCAGCATGGGGACGCACAACCGTTGGACGAGACGGTGTGAAAGTCCCAGTAAAGGATTGAGCAATAAGATCACAGACAACATATGGTGTTGTGAATGTAGCAGGCTTATGCTGAGGAACTAGAGGCAAAATGGTGGAAGTATTGAGATGCTTTTGGCTTAGAATGAATTCTGAGTCATGTTGCGGTGCATCAACAACAGTAGAAAACCGACTTTGAGATTTTGGTGGAAAACACGAGGTATTTGTAGGATCAATAAAGGAAAATAGAGGAGGAGGCAACCCACTGGCCCAAGCTCGATGCATTTCTGTCATTTGTTGTCTTAGCCTCCTGACCTCTTGCTTTAAACTCTCATTTTCCTGATTCTTTGTTTGATCCATGATGTCACTCTCTATATCTTTGTTGAACACAACTAACCCTTTGGATTTGGTGTGATGTGAAGGACCAGCCAGAATGCCACAAACCAACCACCTTAAACTGACTCAACATAAAACAACAAATGTGTTAGAGTTCAACTTTTTTTTCAAAATCTCTTTTTTTTGTTTTGATGATCACCGAACCCAAGAAGGGTGCCTACGTATCTCACTCCTGAGAGAGGAGAATTAGGTGTGCGTAGTTCGTGAAGTTTTGTCAAAATGGCCAATTAAAATCTTTTTTTTTTCTTTTTCTTGAAACTTTAAAAAGAAAAGAAAATAACAAATTATCAAAAGAATTGACGAAAATCTTTTTTGCATTTTTTAGGTTTAAACTCCCTATACAAAAATGGAATCTATGATTACCAAAGAAGAATCTTTTTGGGTTTTCGATTTAGAATTTCATAGGAAAATGAAACTTGAAACTATTAAAAAAAATCTTTTTGTAGTTTTCTTTTAGAGATGTATATGAAACACCTACTCTAAGTGAAGAGTGAAGAAAATCTTTTTGAATTTTTTCAGATTCCTGTACAACATGAAATCTATGGTTACCGAAGAAAATATTTTTGGATTTTCGATTTTAAATTTCATACGAAAATAAAACTTAAACCTATTAAAGGAAAATATATATTTTTTGCTTTCTTTTAAAGATGTACATGAGACACCTACTCTAAATGAAGAGTGAAGAAACTTTTTTTTTTGAATTTTTGAAATAAGATCCCCGAACCTAAAATAGGTTGCCTACGTATCTCACTCCCGAGAGAGGAGAATCAGGGGTGCGTAGTTCGTTCAGATTGGACACTTAGTGATTAACTAATAAATTGACCCTAACTTAAGAGACAACCAAAAACAAACGAGTGAAAACTTTTTTTGAATTTTCAACTAGATATTTCAACTAAGACTGACACCACCAATTATATATAAAAAAAATCTTTTTGGTATTTTGTTTTTGTCAAATAAGTAGAAAAGGCAAACAAAACCCTCTTTTTTTTTCATTCATTTTTTTTTGTTGAACTTACGGTACTTTGGGAAGATAAATGCAAAACGTAAAAAAAAAATCTTTTTGAGTTTTGGATCGTGAAGAACAAAAGTCATAAAGAACTCTAAAATAAACTACGACACTCCTTTTTGATTCATTCTTTTCGACTCACTTTTTTTTCTTTTTCTTTTTTTTTCACACTTTACTTCTAACACATGTTTTCCCCAAATCGGTCCGTCAAATGACCACATTACTCTCAAAGATGCAACATTTAGCACGTAGGGATGCTTTAAAGGTGAGTCTCCTACAAAGGACCGTGTGGGCCCCGCTAGGTCTCAATATGATGCACATCAGAATGAACTAAAGGTTGACCTACGTTGTGGTTTACTAACAAGGCCGTTCGGGGGAGCATATGGTCGATAGTAGCTGTTTTGCTTTCCACCTACTCCATACATCCAACGGCTCCCCCCCTAAAATAAAGGTGACTCAACTAGATTTCGTGCGCATGACGTGCGCTCCGAGACTTGTTGCAGAAAGAAGGCCGGGGGGATGGACTTATGATGACAGATATAAAGCGGTAACACATAGGATAAATACTATAAACAAAGAGCACGAAAACGCACAAAAGTGAAAACAATAATCACAAACAATGCTTATACACTCGTAATGCCAAACAAAGCCGATACGACTCAAAAATAAGCTCGAATTCTGAAAAGTCCCCAGCAGAGTCGCCAGAGCTGTCACACCCCTTTTTTCGACTCCAAAAATCAATATGTATTTTAAGGTTTGAAAGGGTTTTTTATTAAAGTGACAAAATGAAGATTGGTTCCGAAAAAAGATTGTTTTTACATTCAAAATTAGAGTCGCCACTTGGCATAATCTGGTGTGCCAAGTCACCATTGGAAAATCCTTTTCGAAACCATTTGACTCTTTAAACCGGTTTACGAACAGAGATTCCGGCTAAGGAATTCTGTTGACCGAGGGGAAGGTGTTAGGCACCCCTCGATCCCGTGGTTCGACCACGGTCGCTTGGTGGAGCGTATCGGCTAATTTGATATTACAAATGTACAAACCACATAAACACACAAAACAAGCAAACAAATAAATCACACAAAATTCAAAACAAACAAAAATAATGTTCAGTCCAAATTATACAATCCAAAATAAAAGAGGTGCTGAAATATAAAACCTATTCTATTCTAAACTAATCCTAAACTAAACTCCACCCGACGTTCCGGGCCTTGATCACGAGCCTCATTTGCGTACATGCTACTTCAGGGCATTCCCCGGATAAATCAATACAAATTCTTCGGGGCATTCCCCGGCCAAATGAGTACAATTTAAACTTTTCGTGCAATAAAGTAGAAAGTACCATTCACGCACAATATTCAAACACTCCAACAACTCGTTATTCCTAAATTTGCCTACCAAGCCTACGTTTGCCTACCAAGTTCAACGTATCACAATTCTATCATGTTAAACATTATCAATACATCAAAATTAATCAATATTCATTTTCCTCCATTTTTAATCCCCACCTTAATTCATTTTTAACCACGTGATTAACCCATTTCAATACACAATCCACCAATCGAGAATAACGAAAATTCATCAATCATGCTTAGCACATCACACACCCAAATGTCACCAACAGTTCACATCAACAAACAAACCACAGTATCGAATCACACGCAATCACAATCACAATCACATAAGAATTAAATAAAAGAGAAGAAAGAATTGGACCTTAAATTTGAAGCTTTCAAACTCAATGTTATTCGAATAAAGAGAGTTCGCACCCGGAAACCTCGAGCCGAACCTTAACACCAACAATCTAACTCGACAAATAATGACCCGTTCACCGTCACTTTTCACGCGGGTACTGTTCACGGTTACTGTTCACGGGGTACTGTTCACGGTACTGTTCACGCTACTGTTCACCGTTGTTGTTCACCGTTTTTTTTTTCTTTTCTTTTTATTGTTGTTGTTGTTGTTGTTGTTGTTGTTGTTGTTGTGAGGAAGATTATTTTGTGATTGTTGTTATTGTGGAGAAGATGATGATCCAAGAATGAGCCTCTTTTCCTCTTAGAATTTTTCTTTTATAATGGGCATGGATTTGTTATGATGTGGGAATTTTGGTGGTCCCCCATATATTCTTTCTTTGTGGACAAGAAAAAGGAGGGTAGTTAAGGTAGGTGGAAGCTTTTGATTGGGTAGGTTGTTGGGATAAGATAAATTAGTTAGAGGTATTTTTTTTTGTTTATTTTTGTATTTTTGTGGGATATAATTACATGGGGTTGGACACATGGTAAGGTGAACTAAAAATTAATAAAATTAGACTTCGGGAGGGACAAAATTAGGTGTCCACATTTATTATTGAGTGTGCGAACAAAGTCCCGCAAAATTAATTATGTATGATATACTGATTCTCTTAATTGTGTGAAGCCTTTTCAAAAAAAAAAATCATACGAATTTAATCCAAAACAGACAATATCATACAAGATAAAAATATTTTTAATTTGTTTAAACCAACAAGAACATCATAGCTAAACTTTTCATTTATATTATAGAAATTTTTCTTGTGGATATATAGTCAGATTATATATGTATTCTTAACACATCTCCCAAAACTTAATTGCTCTATGATTACATTGTCATTTTGTGTCTGTTCCAATAACTTTTCCTCATTCATCGTAATCATTACTTCCTCCGTTTCACGATAAGTGAATTATTGGAGTAATTTTAATATTTTAAAATAAGTGAATGATTCACAATTCAAGGTAAATGTTGGAAATTTTTTGTAAATTTACCCTCCATTAAATGTATATTGGGAGTGATGTATCATGTGTCTTTACTTTTTGAAGAGGGTAAAAATGGGAAAACATGATAAATTTATATTTTTACTTTTTTTTCTTAACATGTGTGACAAAATTCAACAATTAACTTATTGTGAAACGGAGGAAGTATATTACAATGATAATAATATATGTCCAAGTTGAAGGATTTGTATGTCATCAAAATTCACAACATAACTACTAGATATTTCTACATTTCTTCAACTTGATTATTGCATTATTATTTAGTCCACTAACAAACACTCCCTCCATTTCGGAATAAGTGAATTGTTGGGGTATTTATTGGTATTTCAAAATAAGTGAATCATTGAGTTTTTTTTTTCAAATTTACCCTTATGATTTGACAACCAATTAACTTTTGAAAAAGTATTACAAGGTCAACTTTTTATTTTCTTGGGGTAAAAATGGAAAGTTGAGTTAAATTTATGTCTTTGATGTTTTTTTCTTAATTTGTGTGTCAAAATTTAACAATTCATTTATTACGAAACGGAGGAGTACTAAAAGATCTCTTATAAAGTTATCCATATCTTTCAATCATTTACAACTTTCTCTAAATGTTAATAATAAACAAATCCAAGGGTTATAATTATATATGTTGAAAAAGGGTTACCACTTTTCTTGAGATTTTGAGCTTCATTTAGAAACTTTTCTTAGATTATTGATAATTTTGCTACTAGTTGCTTGTAAAAGTGCAATTTACAATATATAAAAATGACTATTATTTGGATTATTCAATAAAGTATTGTTTTGAAATTACATAAGAAAGTAGATGGAAATAACCTTTTAAAATTTTTTGTTAGGACTTGTTCAAATTGAATGGTTTATTCAGTGCAGACTGCTTCATTGAAAATTTTTACTAGATACATATGTACAGATAGCAAAATATAAATAATGGACATAAATATTAAAAAAAAAAAAAAAAAAACCCATTTATTATTAAATGAAAGAGAACTTTGGAGTAACTGGTAATGTTGATGTCATGTGACCAGAAGGTCACGGTCCAGGCCGTGGAAATAGCCTCTTGCAGAAATATGGGATAAGGATGCGTACAATAAACCCTTATTGCTCGGCCCCAGGGGCGGACCTATATGCATTTCTTTGGTGTCCGGCACCCGTTAAATCCGACATAGACTTGATATAATTATATAGAAAAAAGTATAAAAATTGGTATAGGCTTCAAAAAAGCACCTTGCTGGAAACCAAGAAGATAGCTGGGTGCTTTGATTTTCAGGTGGAACTTTAAAGCTTTAAACGTCAATATGTGTGTTCGAACCCCATGAACACCCACGGCCCCTAAATTCTGGATCCACCACTGTTCAACCCTTTCCTAAACCTGTGGATTGCGGAAATTTTAGTATACCGGAGTGGGATTTTCACTAAAATGTTTATATCATTTAAGGAAAGTTTTGTGTATGTTAGTGCTTAGCCACTATATATGCTAGAACCACCTGAGTTTGTTTTTGCTATTATTATAACTAACTGAATAATGGATATGGTTTTGTTTGGATATATGATCTTAATATAACTCAATAAAATAATTTATTTAACAGAAAATGAACTATGAATGGGCAACTAGTAATAAAGATATCCACTTGAATTTTCTAAAAAAAATCTATTGGAGACAAAGGGACAGATTTAACTGGATAAGGCCTAGAGCATAAAATTCCACTTTAATTTCCACAATAATAAATAACATAACATATACTATATGGTTAATCTGCATGGAAGTCACTAGTGAAAGTTTTAATTAGTGGGCACATAAATGATAAGTATGATTAAGCAACTTCTATTCTCCACATAATTAACTTTGCCCTAATACTGTATATTAATAGTACTACTACTTATTTCTTTGTGTCCCCCTTTGATTTGCTAATTAATCTTAGTTAATTAAAAAAGTTTCTTTGTTCTATTTTTGGGACATACATTTAGTAAGCCTCAACATCAACATTATTAAGATCTATCACAAAGGTTTATTAAACTTTTTTAGCTTCTTTCTTCGGATCGAAAATAGGTAAAGTTTTTTGTGGCCACCGGGTTGACGTCGATGGCGGAGCCAGGATTTTCACTAAGGGGATTCAGAAGTAAACTTACGAACTAGTCGAAGGGGGTTCAACATCTACAATAGATACATAAAAAATAATTTTAAGCATGCATGTATAATTTTCTGTCCAAGGAGTTCATCAAAGGTGGCTCCGCCCCTGGTTGGCGTAAAGATATTGGTCCTTCACTTGCTGATCGATCACATGCAAGTCAAACTCGCTCTCTTATCATGTTTTTCGCTCACTCGCTTGAATCGAACTAAATCAATCTTTTAGTTGGCGAATCATTATTTTTTCACTCTCTTGCTACTATCCACATTACTAAGTCACCAAAAGAACCAACATGGGTTGTGGTGCAGTGGATGGGGTTGTTCCACCCTTAACCAGAGGTCGAGGGTTCGACTCTGGGTATGGAGAAAACTCTGTTGGGAGCGCTGCCACCCTAATGGACCCTGCAACGCGCGATCCGGATTAATCGAGGCTCCAATGCGGGCACCGGACACCGAATGGGAAATCGGAAAAAAAAAGTCACCAAAAGAAACAAATGTGATTAAAAAACAAAGAAGCAAATATAAATGTTTAATTTGATTTGTGAATCTACAATATTTTGAGAAGAAAATTATACTCATTGACTAAAGTAAGTTGAGTTTACATACATAAATACAAGTGTCCTAATCAAAAACAAAACGAAACCAACGTGGGTTGTAGTGCAGTGTGGGATTGATCCACCTTTAACTAGAGGTCTAGGGTTTGAGTTTCGGGTATGGAGAAAATTCTGTTGGAAGCACTACCCCCATAATAGGTCGTGCAACACGCGATTTGAATTAATCGAACTTTAATATGGACACCAAACATCGAATGGGAAATAAAAAAAGACAAAACAAATGAAAGAAAAAGAAAGGCATATTGTATCAAGAAGAAAAGGTAACTCCATTTTCATAATACAATAATAATATTTCTATGATGATGTACTAAAACAATTATCATTTCACAGTTACAATAATAATTGATCAAAAGTGCTTGTAATGATTAATCTTGAAGTAATGTTTCATGCATCATCAAATTAAACCTGAAACAGTTACAACCATTTGAGAATGTTTTTCTATGTTGTAATTATGGATAAGAATTTGACAAACATATTTTCTTTTGAGACATTACATCATTTTAATAGTAGCATTTGCTAGAAGATGAAACAATTTGAGACTTTGAGTAATGGAGACATAGAGATTCGAGTCCGATTCAAAATTTAAACTTGATAAATTCAACCTTCGAAAATTTCAGCACTACTAAATTAGTTGTATTTTTGAAATTGTAGACCAAAAAAAATTTAAGAATTTTTCACTTATATATTTGTCAATAACAGAGAGGAGGGAGGGCGTGTGCGTGCACATGCGCAGGCGCAGACCTATGGCAATTGTTTTGGTGCTCCGACACCCATTAAATTCGAGACAGACTAGGTATAATAATATAAAAAATATATAAAATTAGTATAAGACTTAGAAAAGCATCCAATAAACCATGAACATAATTGTGTGCTTTAATTTTCGATAGGAGAACCTTAAAGTTTAATTTTCGGCATGACTATATGTGTTCGAACCTCCCGAGCACCCACAACTCATAAATCCTAAATCCTCCACTGTGTGGTTGGGGTTGGGGTGGGGTGGGGGGTGGGGTGGGGGTGAGGTGGGGTGGGGGGTTATCAACTTATGTGCTCAAATGTGTTGGATTTGCAATTGGACATTACAAGAGGGTGATATATCCAATCACTCACTCTAATATGGGCATGACACACCCCACTTTCTATTCTCTACTATTTTCTTGCATTGTTGGGGTTTGGTTTCGATATTTTTTATAATTTATTAAAGTAAAAATAATCATTTTCAGACATATAATTGAAATATTATTCATATACTCAAAATTCATGAAAAATTAGCAAAATATATGACACTGTCATGAAATAAGTTCGAAATCCATTAGTGACATAGATTTTCAAAATCATCAAAATATCCTAGATCTTTTATTGGTTTAAATTCAAAATTCATGACATTATCATTATATTTTTCGCATTTAAAATAGCTATTTAAATGCACATGCCGACAAATCTCTCTTTTGTTGTTCGCACTCTGCACTGCAGGTATAACTGCCCCACGTTGAGGACATTCTCTGAAAAAATGATCAAAGGACCACACCCATAACACATCGCAATTGCATGCACTACACTGTATCCAGAAGATCCGACTGATCCGGAATATCCACTTCAGAATAGCCACTTCGGCAAGACTGATCTTGTTATTGATACTGACTCTGTTATTGATACTGACCTATGAAACCTTTCCTCTAAACCGTGAGCCACGCCGATTCCCACTGAAACTATACTGATAACGTAGCCTCTTATAGCTGCCCCTTGAGCGTCCCGATCTCCTCCATAATCTGGACATAATCAAAATAAAATATCTGTCGGCGGCAAACAAACTCTATGTAGCCAGAAGTCAATCTCCGAATAAAACACTGTGTCCTTTCAAACTCGGTCGACACAAGATAGATGTAGCATGACTGGCCAGCTCATGAAATAGCTATTTGTCGGTATATTTATCGAAAATGACATCTCAATAAAATTAGTTGTCTAAAAAAATATTTAATAAAAGGCATACATATATATAATATATACAAAATTACAATTACTTAGATTATTTTATCAATTTTTATATATTTGTTAGATTTAATGTTGTGTTCTTAATTCTAGTTGATATGATGTTAGTAATGTGTTTGCAATATATTATATTGGATGTTGTTGTAAAAACTTTATTCATTAATATGAACACTCAAGATGTTTAATCCAAAAATCTAAAATATTTTTTAATGAAAAATAGATAGTTTTTGTATATTTTTTTTCTTACAATTTTCAATATTATTTAAAATAAACATAAAATCATAAAATTTACTATTAAAAAAAATTGTGGCTCGACATTTTTGGACTTAAAGCTGATGTTTTACTAAGTTTACCTTGAGCAACCCCTGGTGTAATAACTAATTATTTATTAATTAAACTTATTAGTTCAAGCATTAGATTTTTGAAGTGCAGTTGCTATAAACTTGTCTAAAATTAGTTTTTGACGTGTGCAACTTCAAACATATGTGAAGTTAAGCTTTGGTATGATAAACTTTATATGCACATGTCTATAATTAAAAATAAATAAATAAAACTCTACACTTGTATATTTAAAATTAATTATGAACCAATTGAAACTGTAAATTTTATGGACACTTGGGACTACGTGTGCACTTTCCCACTCATGCATTGGCAATCCCTTATGTTTTATCTAATTTCCAAGAGATAATAAAATGGCAAATGATGTGTTTAATATGATAGTAGAAAATGTTTCTAATATTGAAGATGTAGAAAGTATTTTACTAGAAAATAGATCAAAACAAATCATTTCCCTAATTAATGAATTGGAGTCAAAAAAAAAAAAAATTACATATATTTCAACTGTTAATTCATTCTCAACAATATCAATGTAACTAGTTAACTCATCATAAAAGCACAATCAACGTATCTTAAATTTTTAATCATAAATTTGTCACAATTGTTTAGTTCTTTGCTAAACGCTATATATTCATTTTGAAACTCGATAAATTTAAATTTATTTTTTAAAAAAATTGATATTAATCAGTAAAACACTCTCTAATAAAGACAATTTTATACTCATAATTCAAACCTCAAAACTTGTAATTAAGAACGAAAAAATATATACCAACACGGCAAAAGGATCCTTCATACTCAATAACTAGTAACGGAAAAAAAATTACTCAATAACTAGTTAACTTATTAGAAAAACATAATCAACATACATTATCATAAACTTTTCGAAGGGGAGCCTTGGAGTAACTGGTAAAGTTGTTGCCATGTGACCAGGAGGTCACGGGTTCAAGCCTTGGAAACAGTCTCTGGCAGAAATGCAAGGTAAGGCTGCGTACGATACACCCTTGTGGTGGGGCCCTTCCCCGGACACCGCGCATAGTGGTAGCTTTAATGCACCAGGCTGCCCTTTTTTTTTATTATTATTATCATAAACTTTTCAAAACTTTATTCTAGTTTTTTCACTCTATATTCTTTTTTTTTCATCCGGTGTCCGGTGCCCGTATTGGAGCCCCGAATAATCCGGATCGCGCGTTGTAGGGCCCATTAAGGTGGCAGCGCTTCCAACAGCCTCATCCACTGCACCACAACCCATGTTGGTCACTCTATTTCATTATTACTCTTGAGATTCGACTAGATTTATCGAACGCATAATAGGACGGAGGATGAGATCAAGGACAGTATGGACATCTGAGATGAAATTAGAGTTACTTCTGAAGAGATAGTCTAAAGCGCGTGTCTGGTAAAATTGTCACGATTCAATTTCATGAGTCATGATGACAATTATTTTAAACTCACCAGTAGGTAAGTCAAACTGTAGCCCGAAAAGACAAGTAATGGATAATTGATGGAAGGTATATTAAATACCAAAATTAAACATACAATAGGAGTATTGTAACCGATAAAAATAAGCACAAAGATATATATATAAATTACACAAACCCACAACTTAAGTTTCACTTATTACAAAAAATCTCATCTCTCCAAACATATTACAAAAATTTTATTTTTCTCTAAAATACATATACATAACTTTCTATGTATATGTCGGCCCTGTTATGTAAATGAATCGGTTTTGTTATGTATATGTCGGCCTTATTATGTATATGTCGGTCTTGTCATACTTGTTATGTATATGAATCGGCTTTGTTATGTATATGTCGGTCTTGTTATATACAAAGGTTTCTATGTATATGTCGGTCTTATTATGTATATGAATCAGGAGAGAGAGTAAAGTAATTAAGGAAGCGGGAGAGAGTGTAAATAATTCAAATAAGGTTGGGATTTATGTTATTTTTACTATATATATAAAGAGAGAGAATGGGGGGGGAGGGGTGAAAGAAAGCAAAATAGCATCCCACGACCTAGTAAGGTCAGTACAAGAGCCACTAAATTCAAATAAGTAAGAGTACTAATAGTATCCAATATATAAGCAATCACAATAACTAAGCACTATCAAAAAAAAAAATAGAAGAAGAGAGAATCAACTCGAACTCTAAAAGCTCACCCTATCTCCGAATTTTGAAAATAAACTGAATAGAGTGTCAGCGATGACAACTAGTACTCAAATATGCATCAGAAAAGATGCGGAAATGTTGTATAAGTACCAAAACAAAGGGTACTTAATAGGCATTTTCAATCAACTGAGCTAAATCATACTAAAAGCATAATAAGATGCGAAAATGTAAACTAAAGGCAGGAATTAAGAGGCAAACATGAAATAATACTTCGATTGACAGATAAAAAATAATGAAATAAATAAAGTCGAAGGAATACAAGCTAACTATAGGCTAATTGAGCCTCCATAATCCCAGAAGGCGCAAACAAGAAAAGATTAACCCAAGAGAGCCCCCATAAGCCCGATGAATTCAATTAAGAGAGCCACTGACAACGGTAATAATTATAAAGTAATGGACCACCGAAATCATACTTATGAATCCATTTGTGCCATCACCACTAGAATCGAACCGGATCCTTAACATTATAAGTGAACAATAAATGTCGGACTCAAATTGAACTCTAATATCATACATATCGGACTCAAAACCAAAATTTTTGTATAATAAGTGAATAGTAAGTGTCCGACTCGAACTAGTCTTGAAGATAAATACGATAACTAGTTTAATCAAGAATTTGAAAGGTATCAAAATTGCCCTAAGGTTTAAGGATACATGTAAGGCGAAGAAAGAAGATCTCTTAAGTCTATAAGTAGCTATTTAGGAATTTGACCTAAAATAAGGTCAGCAAAGCCAGCTTCTAATTCCGAGAGTGCATACTAAGGCGATTTTTATCCAAAACTAGAGTCTAAGACTGTCTAACGGGCCGGGCCGGTTCAACCCGGAACCGTCCCTCTCATTCTTACCGGGTTCCGGGCCGGTTACGGGCCGGGTTTGGCCTTAACCGGGCCGGGCCGGGCCGGGCTGCACAGTAAAAATATTAAAACCCACCCGGAACCGGCCCACTTAACCCAATCCGGTCAAACCCACTAAAACCCGGTCAAACCCGGTCAAACCCGGTTAAAAACCGGTCAAATATACACTATATACGCTATATACATAATATATACTTTAAATATACACTTTTATAGAAGATATATACACGTGTATACATTAAATATACACTTGTATAGAAGATATTAAAATTATAAATCGTTAAATAAAAAAAAATAAAAAACAACGACTATACGTTAAATATACACGTCTATAGAAGATCTATTAACATTCATACACTCTATTCTATGTATATGTAATACTTTAAATGAGATATACTACAATATATATACATTACAATATATATTTGTATAGTTATATACTAATTTATAAAACATATACACATGTATACGTTAAATATACATGTCTATAGAAGATCTATTCACATATATACACTCTATTCTATGTATAGGTAATACTTTAAATGAGATATACTACAATATATATACATTACAATATATATTTGTATAGTTATATTCTAATTTATAAAATATATACACATATATACGTTAAATATACACGTCTATAGAAGATCTATTAACATTCATACACTCTATTCTATGTATATGTAATACTTTAAATGAGATATACTACAATATATATACATTACAATATATATTTGTATAGTTATATACTAATTTATAAAACATATACACATGTATACGTTAAATATACATGTCTATAGAAGATCTATTCACATATATACATTCTATTCTATGTATAGGTAATACTTTAAATGAGATATACTACAATATATATACATTACAATATATATTTGTATAGTTATATTCTAATTTATAAAATATATACACATATATACGTTAAATATACACGTCTATAGAAGATCTATTAACATTCATACACTCTATTCTATGTATATGTAATACTTTAAATGAGATATACTACAATATATATACATTACAATATATATTTGTATAGTTATATACTAATTTATAAAAAATATACACATGTATATGTTAAATATACACGTCTATAGAAGATCTATTCACATATATACACTCTATTCTATGTATATGTAATACGTTACATGAGATATACTACAATATATATACATTACAACATATATTTGTATAGTTATATACTAATTTATAAAATATATACACATGTATACGTTAAATATACACGTCTATAGAAGATCTATTAACATTCATACACTCTATTCTATGTATATGTAATACTTTAAATGAGATATACTACAATATATATACATTACAATATATATTTGTATAGTTATATACTAATTTATAAAACATATACACATGTATACGTTAAATATACATGTCTATAGAAGATCTATTGACATATATACATTCTATTCTATGTATAGGTAATACTTTAAATGAGATATACTACAATATATATACATTACAATATATATTTGTATAGTTATATTCTAATTTATAAAATATATACACATATATACGTTAAATATACACGTCTATAGAAGATCTATTAACATTCATACACTCTATTCTATGTATATGTAATACTTTAAATGAGATATACTACAAATATATATACATTACAATATATATTTGTATAGTTATATACTAATTTATAAAAAATATACACATGTATATGTTAAATATACACGTCTATAGAAGATCTATTCACATATATACACTCTATTCTATGTATATGTAATACGTTACATGAGATATACTACAATATATATACATTACAACATATATTTGTATAGTTATATACTAATTTATAAAATATATACACATGTATACGTTAAATATACACGTCTATAGAAGATCTATTAACATTCATACACTCTATTCTATGTATATGTAATACTTTAAATTCACTAAAACCCGGTCAAACCCGGTCAAACCCACTAAAACCCGGTCAAACCCGGTCAAACCCGGTTAAAAAACGGTCAAATATACACTATATACGCTATATACAAAATGTATACATTAAATATACACTTCTATAGAAGATATATACACGTGTATACATTAAATATACACTTCTATATAAGATATATAAACATATACACATGTATACATTAAATATACACTTGTATAGAAGATATTAAAATTATAAATCGTTAAATAAAAAAAAATAAAAAACAACGACTAAGGAGTGAATGAATTTGTGGAATTTTATTGATTGCAAAATGATCCAAAATTTATAATTTACATGAATGAAAAATCTATAAATTATGCATCATTTTTTCCAACTCATTCATGTTAATATTAATTGGAACTTGCATAGGGTAGTCGAAGTCAACGGGGGAAAAACCATGTATTGGACTTGATTCTGCTGAGTTCTCCCGTGAAGTCATAATTTCTTCAAGTTTGAGGTCGTCGTTGGGCTCTGGTTCCATTCCTTGGTTTCTTCTTTCTGCTCTAATCCAATCTCTGAGGCAAACTAAAACATTCATTGCGTTGCTTCCCAATGAGTGTCGGTTGTCTCCAAGCTGCTGTCGTCCCTGACTGAAGGCGCTCTCTGATGCAATGGTTGACATAGGAACATTCAAGATATCTCTGGCTAATCTTGAAAGTACAGGATATTGTGATTCATTATTCCTCCACCAATCCAGCGTGTTGATCCGTCGTCTGCGATCCTCTGGTGGCGTCCGCAGATAATATTTCAGCTCTTCCCGATAAGTTGATGTGTAAGCTCTCTCATCCACACTGTTCCAACAAGTTAAATCATAAAACGAAACAGGAAAACCACTATGTGCCGGCCTTTTAGAAGCTGATGGCTCCTCGGGAGGATGAGGAGCGACAGTTGGAGTGATATTTGTAGGTACGGCTAAATCAAATAAATCAGCATAGTGATTATATAATTTTTCTATGTAATCCTTTGCATCAGCCGTAGCCGTCCACAAATCAGGTTGTACTTGTTCAGAATCATGGTTAGTATTTATTTCTAAGTTAGTATAAATAAGAGTACTAAAGTGACACATATGATTATATTTCATGCACGGATTTAACATAGCAGCAACCAAGTAAATAGGGGGAATCGGGAAGAAATATTTTTTAAATTTCGTAAACATAGCGCCAACAGCTTCTTTATAACCTTCTTTATCTTTATATTGTCGGAGCAAACCAGAAATATCGGCTATATATGCCAAAATATTACAAACAGTAGGATAGTATGCACCGGAAAATTCAACCGTAGCTACATAAAATTTTTCTAAGAACTTAACAAGATCATTAATTATAACCCAATCAGAATTATGTAGCATGCAATCAGCAGAATCAGCAAATGAACCACAATGTTGGTTAAAAGCTAGTGTAATAGGAATTCTATATTTATAACAAGTTTTTAAAAATTCATACGTAGAATTCCATCTAATATCAATTTCCTCAGGCATCAAAATCGGTGCAAGTCCATTTTCTTGACATTTAACTTTAAATTCTTTAATTCTAGATCTACGATTATTTCCTTGAATAAAACCAACAGCAAGACGAATTTTTTCAATATAAACCTCAAAAAAGTCAAGACCATCTTTTACAATTAAATTATATATATGACATGCACACTTAACATGAAAAATTTCAGGAAAGGGCGGAGATAGCGTAGATTTTATTTTTGTTATAGCAGTCTTGTTGTTAGAAGCATTATCAAAAGCAATACATAAAATTTTATTTTCTATACCATAATATCCGGCAATTTTAATAATAGAATCAGCAATAAATTGTCCAGTATGTTTCCGATCTTCATCATATAAAAAAGCAAGAATACGTTTTTGCATTATGAAATTACTATCCATCCAATGACAAGTAACGGTTAAATAATCATTTTTATTTACAGCACGACCAAGATCGGAAGTTAGGGACAATCTACATTGAATATTTTTTAAGAATGTTGATAAATAAAAACAATATTGTGAATGGAGTCTAAAAATATCAGACCGACAAGTAGTTCTAGGAATACCATTAAACATAGTATTATAAATTGCTTGTATATAACGAATAAAGGCATCAGAAGAAGGAAAACTAAAAGGCAAACAACCCACAGCTACCATTTTAGCTATTTCTTCTCTGTCCCTCAATTTATTATACTTTTTCGCTACTTGATCGGTTGTTGGGTCCATTCTAGTTTGCGTTGACCCACCAACATCCCCACCACCTTTTGCAATATTGAACTCTCTAGTGTGATCTTCAGTTATATGTCTCATTAACGTACCCGTACCACCTTGCTTACCGCCACTTCTATGCTTATATTTTTGTTGACAAATATTGCACTGCACCTCAATATCTGATATACGTTCAAAAAATTGTCATGCAATACTAGTTCTTTTACGGGGTTTTGGGGCACTGGGAGGACGGGAAGGGAGATTAACTGATTCAGATCTAACGTTAGCATGTCCTACTGCGGGTGTTTCAGCAATATTTTCATCATCTTCGTCTACATTAACTGCATCTACTTCATTTTCTTCTTCTATACCGTAATTTTCCTGAAATTCTACATAATCCATATCGTGAGCACCTTCACCTATTTCTTCCTCAAAAGGTGTACCAAGCGGTACCGGAGGCGAAGTCACACGGGTATATCTATTACTTGAACTACCTCTACCGCTAGTAATTCGCTTTTTACTACCACTACCGCTTTCGGTTCCGGGACAAAAATTTCTAACACCTTTAGCAGCGAGGTTTTTTAATTTATCCATAATATAAATTAAATTAAACTAAAAATATTCAAAATACACAAATATAATAAAATTAAATATTAAACAATTAATACAATAAATAAAAATTAAACGTAAGAGATGGAACGACAATACCAAATTTTGGAAGTATCCGAAGATTGCGACTTTAGAAACTTCCGCTCGTACTTTGTAAACGAAAAATTAAAAATTTAAATTGAACACTTTAAGAAATTAAATATATTGAATATTTGAGAATTGAGAATTGAGATTTGAGAGAGAATGAGATTTGAGAGAGTGAAAAATTGTGTGAGAAATGATTTGAAGTTGTAGGGTATTTATAGATTTATTTTGGGGATTAAAAAATATATTTATTTTTTTTTCTTTTTAAGTTAATGGGCCCAAACTAGCCGTTTGGACCCAAAAACGGTAATATAACCGTTGGGCCAACGGCTAGTTTGGCCCAATAATTAATTTTTTTTTTATTTTTTTTAATGCCGGGCCGGGCCGGTTAACCGGCGGGCCTGGACCGGGTTGGTTCGGGCCGGGTTAACCGGGCCCAGTTTTAAAAAAAAAAAACGGACCGGAACCCGGACCCCTAAAGCCCTAGGGCTTACCGGGCCGGGTCAAACCGGTCCGGTTTGATATGTAGGGCCGGTTCGGGCCGGTTCGGGCCGGGCCAGCCCGGCCCGTTTGACAGGTTTAAACTAGACTAAGGCTTTCAAGCTTTGCTACAAAGTGTTACATAAGTCTAAATAATTTTTAAGACAACAATTTAACTGATCAGGAAAAGAAAGAATGGGTCTCTTCTACTTAAAAACGGCTCTCTAATGATTTGTACCGTGGTACAACAAATTCAATGTCTCCGAAGTTAATTTATGGCACTAATTGAGGGTTTGACAGACATGAGCGCAACACAACATTTGGCCGGTGGAGTGCGATGAGAGGGAAAACATGAGAACATACCTATATATTGACAATTATTCTACTGATTTTCAGACACCTATTAAATCAGCAAAACAAGATTTAAAGATTTCGAACGGGCAATGACATGTGGACTATCTATAACATTGAGCTGAATGTATGTGTGATTAAACCGCACTCGACGAAAAGCCAATAAAAAATAGTACTTTCATATTGACAAAGTAAAGTACTCTATGTCACACCCCTTTTTCCGCTCGAGGAGCCGAAGTCGAAGGGCTTTCCCAATTAAAGTGACGGTTTTGAATGGGGATTATTTTATGTTAAAGAGTCGTCACTTGGAATTGAGTTTTGGGGCTCCAAGTCACCTTTTTGAATCCCTAGTCAAAAGGAAATGAATCTTTATTAGGGTCTGCGAAAACAGAAGACCGGGTAAGGAATTTTGTTGATCGAGGGGAAGGTGTGAGGCACCCCTCGAGCCCCGTGGTTCTAGCACGATCGCTTTTATTGACTTATCTTAACTAAAACTATTTTGATAATTATGTTTGTAAGCCTAAATTCGCTCATTTTTATTATAGCAAAACTGTCTATATATTTTATATTAAATCGATGAAAGTTAATTTTAGAAAAATATTTGTCAAGGTGCATTATTGCATCCTCAAATTTTAAATATCTCGAAAAGATGCGTACGCCGCATTCTTAATTGAGACGAATATATTTAAATGTGCCTAAAACTTTCCTAGCTTTAAAAGGCATTCGTTTGTCTCTTATAAATTCGAGACAAATTTTCTTATCCATTTTATTCTTTTTCACTCTTTATTTTGCAATGAGTTTTGAATTAATTTGCAACTCGCCTCACTCCATCCAAATAAGTTTTTCCTCTCTTTTTGTTTTAGTAGTAACGATAGATCTTGGATAATTTTACAACCTATCTTATTTAGCCTCATATGAATTAACGAGTAGATCTTACCTATCGAATCAGACCCAACAAAATCTATTAATTAATATAAAAAGATGGATGAAACGGATAACTATTATGATGTGCTAATTATGTATTAGCGTTTCTTATCTTGGAATTACAATAATATACTAAAGAAAACACACAGATTCTAAAACATGCAAAATATTCAATTAATTCAAACATAAACATTCAATATTAAAATAAGAAACGAGAAAACCAAATAGTAAGTAATTTAAAAACCTAAAATAGCATACTATTAGTTATATTTTCTTGGATTCTACATTAGCTAATTTACCAAATCATGGAACACTTAAATATCATATCATCAAATAATTTACTAGGGTTAAATAACAAAAGGTTTACAACCACTTTTCTAATCCATCTTTTTTTTATTCTGTTTCTGCGTGTGTTTACATCTATATAGTGCATATGCCTTTAATTGTGTGTGCACGTTGTCTATTCCCACTTTGCATTCTATGCGTGTGTGTTGTGTCTTTTTTTTTTTTTTAAATGCATGCATGCATCATAAGTGATTTATTATATAGATTATAGCCACATACTAATTGCACACCAACTAACGCAATTATACACTTTTGAACATTAATAACTTTAAAACCATCTCTGACGGTTTGGCAAGCACTTAAGATGATGTTTACATCGCAAACCAAGGCTAGGATAATGCAACTAAGGTTGCAATTACAAACCACAAAGAAAGAAAACTCATCCATGGTAGAATATCTTCAAAAAAATGAAGACTTGTGCCGATAATCTCGCGGTTGTGGCACACCCAGTCACTGATGATGATCTTGTCTTATATATTATTGGAGGACTTGGACAAGAATATGATGTTGTGGCTGTCTCGGTCACTACTAGGGCCGAGTTAATTTCATTAGCCGATCTTCATGGCTTGCTTTTAAGTCAAGAGTATCGTTTGGAGCAAATGACAAGTACAGAACAAGGATTAAGCCAAGCCAACTTGTCTACTAGACAATCCAACAATACTAAGAATGATAACTCCTTTAAGCAGCCTACTAATGTCAATAACAATCAAGCTTATAGTGGCATATCTGGACGAGGATGAGGACGAGGTCGAGGTCGCAAAGCCAACTCATCCAACCAAAATCAATGTCAAGTTTGCCATAAATTTGGTCACTCCACCTTGGTTTGCTACCATCGTTTTGACCATGCCTATCAAGCTCCTTCCAAATCGCACATGGCTGCTCTCATTGCACAACCTTCTATGGTTGGAGACTCAAATTGGTATCCAGATTCTGGAGCTACTCATCATTTAACTAACAATATGCAGAATATGGCGGTACGAGGAGAGTACATAGGAAACAATCAAATTCATATTGGTAATGGCACAGGTTTAACGATTTCTCACTTTGGTAATGCTATCTTACCTACAGTTAGTCGACCTTTACATTTATCTAATGTATTATTGGTGGCTAAAATTACCAAGAATTTGCTTAGTATAGCAAAGTTCACTTCTGATAATGATGTTATATTTGAGTCTCACCCTCGTTTTTATCTTGTGAAGGATCGGGCAACGGGGAAAGTACTACTGCGCGGAACTCTTGAGCATGGCCTTTATCGTCTCCTTGCAACCTAGTTACTAGGCCAGCCTTCTTCCTCAAATAAACCACAGGCTTTCCATGTGCCCAAGTCATCTTTTGATCTATGGCATAGTCGTTTAAGTCACTCGTCTCTACGAGCAGTCAATAGTATTATTAGGAGTCTTTCTTTACCGGTCAAATTGAGTCCTCGGTCTAGTGTTTGTTCTTCTTGCCAATATGGCAAGAGTCACAAATTGTTGTTTTCTAATTCTAGTTCTAGTGTTAGTTTTCCCCTTGATTTGATCCACAGTGATGTATGGAGTCCTTCTCTACAATTGGCTAGTAATAAATACCGTTATTATGTTTCTTTTATTGATGACTTTAGCAAATTTACATGGCTATTTCCTATGAGTTCCAAAAATAAAGTTTATACAATATTTTTACGGTTTAAAACTTAAGTCGAGAAGTTCTTTGAGCGCCATATAAAAGTGGTACAATTTGATTGGGGTGGTGAATATAGGAAATTATCCAACTTTTTTGCTCAAGATGGGATCGTTCATCACTTATCTTGTCCCCATACCCATGAACAAAATGGTACTGCCGAAAGAAAACATCGTCATATTGTTGAAATGGGTTTAACACTTCTCGCACATGCGTCCCTTCCTCTCACCTTTTGGGATCATGCTTTTGCTACTACCGTTTACGCTATAAATCGTATCCCAACACCCTCGCTCAATAATGTTTCACCTTATGAGAAGTTGTTCAAACAAATTCCTCATTACCATTTTCTGAAAACTTTTGGTTGCGCGTGTTTCCCATTCTTTCGTCCGTATAATTCTCACAAACTAGCCTTCCGATCCTTAAAGTGTATTTTCTTGGGATATAGTGGAAATCATAAAGGATATCAGTGTTTACATATCCCTTGTGGCCAAATATATATCTCTCAGCATATGGTGTTTGACGAGTTACAATTTCCTTTTATTAGTTTATCTTCGACTTCAAATAGAGCACCGACTTCCGACTCTACTGTCATGACCTCGTTACCCATCATTGCTCCTTGTAATTCCACTTCGCCTATCAATTCTGCCAATAATAGTTATGTAGCAGATGTTGTCTCGCCAATTCCATCGTTAAATTCGTCAAATCCTTCTTCACCAAGTCCATCGTCAAGCTCACCGGTGTGTTTTTCGATCTCATCCGATCTGTCTCCATTTTCCATCCCTACTATTAACCTTACTGTTGATCTTCCAATACCTATTGATACATCTACCGTTGCTCCTAATTCTCAACCACTGGCTGCTCGGACCACATCCTTTTTACCTTATCCTATGGTCACCAGGAGTAAAAACAAATCACAATTTCCCCAAGCTCACATTGCCACAAAATATCATTTGCCTCCATCTACCCTTCCACCTGAACCTACCTGTTTTACCCAAGCCAACAAGGATCCAAAATGGTGAAAGTCTATGCAAGAAGAGTACAACGCCCTCTTGCAAAACGGTACTTGGTCCCTTGGTCCATCCTTCACGGCAAATAATATTGTGGGATGCAAATGGATTTTTAAGTTAAAACTCAATCCTAGTGGCTCCATTGAGCGTTACAAGGCTCGTTTAGTGGCAAAGGGATTTAGCCAAGAGGCTGGAGTGGACTATCATGAAACATTCAGTCCCGTGGTAAAGTCTACAACGATCCGAGTGGTTTTGTCTTTAGCTCTGTCCAAAGGGTGATCTTTACAGCAGCTCGACGTCAAAAATGCATTTCTTCACGGGCAATTACATGAAGAGGTATACATGTCTCAACCCCCTGGATTTACTGATCCAAGATATCCCAACCATATGTGCAAGCTTCACAAAGCCCTTTATGGCCTTAAACAAGCACATCGGGCATGGTTTGAGAAGCTTAGCTCAAAATTGCTTGAACTCAATTTTGTACCTTCCAAATCTGATACGTCTCTGTTTATACGCAATTTTGACAGCAATATTACTATTATCTTGGTGTATGTGGATGATCTTATTGTTACAGAAAGTTCTAATGAGTTCATTGCAATCCTTGTTCTTCAATTGTCTAATGCCTTTGCTGTAAAAGATCTTGGTAATCTACACTACTTTCTTGGTGTTGAGGTCCATTATCAACCCACTGGATTGACCCTTACTCAATCACAATACATACGAGAACTCCTTGCTCGTGCCAATATGGATGGTGCAAAGCCAATTGGTACCCCTATGGCCACAGGAATTCAATTGTCTCAACATGGGAGTTCACCGTTTTCATATCCATCATTGTATCGCAGCTTGATAGGAGCTCTTCAATATATAACCATCACGCGTCCAGATGTGTCATTCACTGTCAACAAATTATAGCAATTCATGCATAATCCTATGGAGTCTCATTTCACTGCTATGAAACGTTTGTTGCGCTATTTAAAGGCATCTATAAACCTCGGCTTGCATTTGCATTCCGCTAGCTCCTTACTACTTCAGGCCTTCACAGATGCGAACTGGGCTGGTTTCCCAGATGATCGGCAGTCTACCAATGGTTATTGTCTATTTCTTGGACCCAATTTAGTATCATGGAGCTCAAAGAAGCAGCGAGTGGTTGCACGATCTAGTACCGAAGCTAAATATAGGGCCTTAGCTGCGGCTACTGCCGAAGTTACCTGGCTGCAACATCTTCTTCAAGAGCTGTATGTCTCTCTTCCCCAAGCCCCCATACTATGGTGTGATAATCTGTCCGCTACCTACCTCACTGTCAATCCTATTTTTCATGCGCGAACCAAACATATTGAGTTAGATTTTCATTTCGTTCGAGAGAAAGTGGCCTCAAAGGACTTGAACATTCGCTGCATCAGTTCCTTGGATCAGTTAACAGACATTTTCACCAAGAGCCTTCCTTCCCGTCAGTTTCATCTCCTGCGTTCCAAGCTTGTTGTTGCCCAGCCACTACTCAGCTTACAGGGGCATGTTAGGACACCATAATAGTCACATATTATGTATTTATATTTGATTAGAATTGTATAGTTTATCTCTTAGAGAGTTTGTGTTCAACTATACCATGTATAGCATCTTGTATATATTGAGGCAAAAGCCCTCTCTGAATATAATTGAGTGTAAAAAAATGAAAAGTTACATATCATCAGAAACGGAGCCAGTTAAACCAAACTTGATCATGCGAAACCCCTTCAATACATGTTGAACCCCCTTGAGAAACCCCTTCGACAGATGTCGACCCCCTTCAACTTTTTCATTTTTTACTTCAAACTTCTTCATTTTTTTATACTTTCTACATCAAAATATTTAGGTTCCATCACTGCATACCACTCCACCATAATCGCTACATGCCACAAAAGTACTTCATATAAACACCAAAAGTTAATCTACAGTTCTACACACACCACACTTTGAATTTGAAATCTCCAATTAAGAATAACGAAATTCATATCATCAAAACCAAAACCAAAACCAAAACCAAATAGATTAGAATCGATCGTCCGAAACCCCTTCAATAGGCATCAAAACACCCTTCAATTTCTTCATTTCTTACACTTACACTAAATTCTACTTCCATCACGACTTACCACTCCGTCACAACCTTTACATTTTACTAAAGTCTATATATAAAACCCAAAAAGTTAGTCCCCACACACACTTCCACTCACTCCAATCCCACCTCAACTCCCTCTAATCCGTAAAACTCACAAAAAATGTCTCACCCAAATCCCGATCCAACTCCGGCCCTGGAAGATTCAAACTGCGATCAATCTCCGGCACCGGTAAATTCAAACTCCGATCAACCTCCGGCACCTTCAATTGCTCCAGAAATTCGTAGCGGCAAGCGTGAATCCTGTTACAAAGAAGATCCAGACAACACTTTACACCAGCCAAAAAGACGAAAAAACTGCCCAACTGCTTTAGATAAATTCGATTCAGTGAATTCAGTTACGAATTTCGGATTTTCCTTTTCGTTTGATTCGAAATTCTCTGGTTGTTCGACTCCCGAAGTTACTCCGAAATTCGGATCTTTTAATCGGGTCAAACCCGGTTCGAACAAAGATTCGAAATCTGAAGAAACACAGCTTAAAGAAGAAGAAGGAGGAAAATCGGATGTTATTGTTGAGAAAAATTCATTGGATTTGTTAACTGTAGATTGAAATGGATCAGAATTACAGAGTGAATTGACTGAATTACCCTCATCGTAGAATCACCGACGCCGACGGGATGAAGGGGTGGCGGAAATGGGATGATGTAAAGTGATTATATTTGCAAATGTGACTATATTTGAAAATGGCTATATTTGTATAGGTGGTTATATTTGTAAACACTGAAAACAAGAGCTTCTTTTTGTTGTAATTTTTGTATGAGTAGTAATAATGGTAATGAATGAGTTGATGTTTTTGTTTTATGCTTTTTGTTTGTGTTTAGTGATATATTAATCTTTTTTTTATTCCCTAAACTTTATTGGGAATAAATTTTATTTTTATGTTTTTACTATACTTCGAAGTAGGAGCTTGTTGTTATATGCAAATTATATTTTGTGGTTTGATGAGGATAATTAAGTTGATACATCGAATTTATAGTTAGCACAATAAGGTGGTGTTTTATCGGTTCGTAGGTAGGGACGTGATAGCATTCGTGTGATGGTTTAGGATTCTAATATATCACTTTCTTGAAAACTTTAATTAATATATTGCGTCTATGAAGAGAACGAGCTTTGTTGGTGGATCACTATCATGGAAATGATTGTTTTTTTTTTCATAATATGCTATATATGTATGCCATATAAGATAAGCATATAATTGAAAACAAAAGCTCTCAATTATTATAAGTACAAATCACCAAATTTTGATTAGGAAATTATTATTACTGTTATTATCAGCAGTTAGCACTTTAATTTTAATTGTGTTGGGCATTCTTGAGACATTTTGATATAGAGATACTAGTCAATTGCTTATATTGTTTTAAAGCTATTATTATTTGGCGGAGTGTATTTATAATTTCTTAAATTTGTTAATAAATTTCGTTTAGATACTCAAATAACTATATATATTCTGACTGAACGTATAATAATGTGTTCATATTAGGTACTTTCGGCTTAAAGTTTGAAAAAGGATTTTGTGTACTCTCAAAAACTTATTTGATGCGATTAACTTATCAGCATAATAAGAACTCGAGAACACCCAAAACCTTTTAGAGTTTGACCCAAAATTGTTTAGTAGAAACACATCGTATATTTGATGTGCAACCGAAACATATCGTAATTAAATATCTAAATTTAAATAATTGATATATCTTGCCTATTTATTTTATTAGCTCCTTATCAATCTATTCTCACCTAGTCACCAAAGGAGGATTACAAACTTCTGAATAGTCAAAATGATCTATATAAAATTATTGACTAAAAATGTGAAAATAAATCCAAAAAAGATAGGTCTTAAAATTGGTAATTATTGACATTTCCTTTTCAATAAAAAAAAATCACAAATAACGACATAAATAATAATTCATTCCTTTTTAATGAAACCACTAAATTGCACGTGTGAGATGTTTCCTTGTCATGTCTAGTGTTACTAGTGAAACTAGTGATTGATATTCCATACTCATAGACCATAGTACAACCTACACGTGTGTTGTCAGTGGCGGAGTCAGAATTTTCGTTAAAGGGGTTCACAAATAAATATACGAATAGATCAAAGGGGGTTCAACATTTACTATATACACATAAAAAACAATTTTAATCATGTGTAAATAATATAAATTTTCGTCTGAACCCCCTTGCCAAAGGGTAGCTCCGCGCCTGTATGTTGTTACGAATCAATTTCCGACACATAATCGCTGATGTATATTATAATCACTGAACGAAATTACGCTAGATGAGTACGTCACATGTGTTTAGTGCAGAGGCGGAGCCAGGATTTCAAATAAAGGTATTCAATATTTAAAGAAAACTAAGTCGAAAGGAGTTCAACACCTACTATAACCACATAAAAATAATTTTAATCATGTATAAATAATATATTTTTCCGTTAAAGGGGATTCAGACTAACCCCTAAAGAGGGCTGGCTCCGCCTCTGGTTTAGTGGGAAGGCTGGTTCATAACATGTGCACGTCAAAACACACACATTAGATGTGTTTAGTGGGAAGGAAAATGTTTTCTTCAAATATATTTATTTAAAAATAATTAATGATTTTTTATTTAATCTCGTGTCTTTGATATGTAATTAAAAATATTATGGCAAACATATTTTTGAATAATCTAAGCAAATATCATGGGATGACCAATGACGGCAAGGGTAAGGTGTGGGGTGTGACTATGGAAAAGGAGATACTTAGGTGTCGTTTGGTTTGAAAATGGTTATTCTGGGATAATTAATATCGGAATTAGTTATTCCAGGATTATTCGGGATAACTTATCCCACCATGTATATGGGATAAGTTATCCCGAAACTAAGGGGAAAATGGTGGGATAAGTTATCCCGGGTTGGATTAATCCCTCCAATCAAACAAAAGAAAATGTGTTATTAACCCGGGATAACCATTTTCTCTAATTTCATTAAAAACATTATTTTCCTCATATTTAAAAAACTTATAAATATATTCCAAGATTTTTTTTAAGTAACGAATACACCCAAAATACTTCTTTCATTTAGGTTAGAAAAAGATATTGGTTCGCATGTAAATACTTATCCGCATCAAGTATTTATAATTTTAATAGTTAAAAATAAATGATGGAATATCTTTTTTAAGAAAAGAGAAGATGGGTTTTGTAAAAAAATAGACAAAATCATTTACACGTTACTTTTGTTAATTTGTTGTTGAAATCAATATTTTTCCTTTACGCTCGTCATTTGCATGAATAGAAACATAGGCTGAAATTCATTCAAAACGATCTATTTACAATGGTCTTTATAAATTTTATGGGGTAATAGAATGTATGTAAACTTAAAGTTTCTTTTAGCAAATGGTGAACAACTTCAGTGACGACTTTTTGTCTTTTCTCATAACTTAACTATGATTTAATTCATGGATGTATATACGAAAGACCTATATCTTTGACCTTCATTAGTTTGATATAATTAGCCAAAAAGAGCTTTTACATTTATAGTGTAAAAAAAAAGAAATGTTTCTATGGTAACACTACATAGTATATGCTAGCTTTTGCTAAGCAATCACTACTTTTGTATATTATTAATATCTTATTTGGTATATTTTTTAATCTGTGTATAACTAATATACAAGTATTCGTGATCTTTAATCATAACAACCGACCTCTTAGGGTGTGTTTGGTATGATGAAAAATATTTTCTGGAAAATGTTTTTCAATTTTCTCTTGTTTGGTTGTAATAAAATGTTGAGAAAATATTTTCCACAACAACTCATTTTCCTCAATTTGAGGGAAAATGACTTCCCTCGTGAGCCAAGAGAAGTCATTTTTCAGAAAATGACAACTATGACTTATGACCCCACCTTCATCCTTCTTCCCCACCCCAACAACACTCATATTCACAAGACTCAAAAAATTTACATTACTCGAAAATATTTTTCACTGTGCTTTGCTTCAATTTTTCACTGCTTGAAATAAAAAATAGTGAAGCCCGAATATGCATAGAGGAAGACTTACCTATGTTATTTTTGTTAATTGCATATTTCATTTTGTCATCGATGTAATTTGTTTCACGAGATTGAATAAGTTTATCGTTCCGTTATATTTCTATTAATTATAGTATCTTGAGATTGTCCTGACAAAATGTTGAAAAGTGTCTCCTATATTTGTTAATTAATAGTTGCTTAAATTTAGTAATTGTAATATTTTAGTATTCGATATTGATATTATTTGTTATGCTTAAATTTGTTCTTACACATTATTGAGTTGCTAGAGGCACTCATATACTAGTTAACAGTTAGTAGTATTTTCTAAAAAATACATTTTCACTCACCAATCAAACAATAGAAAATATTTTTCTAAAAAATATTCGCTACTCACCAACCAAGCACTATAAAATATTTTTCGAAAAATATTTTTCACTCACCAACCAAACATGAGAAAATAAGTAGAAAACCAACTTATATTCCAAGAAAATATTTTCCAAGAAAACATTTTCCATCCTTAGTGATCCTTAATCATAACAACCCAATATAGGGAAGCCCATATACTATGGCACAAATTTTTATATATTCAAATGAAGATGTTGGGCCACATTGGGTTGATTCAGCTAGACCATAATGACCGAAGAAAACTTGTAAAAACAACATAAATCCCGACAGTTTGCAGCTTAATCACAGAAAATTTTGACATTTTGCATAATTACCGAAAATCTCAATTTTGGTTCTATCGAGATATATAATTATCTTCCGATATATTTCTTTTTATTTTGATTCTGTCGAGATACATTATACATCTAACAAAGATACATTTTTTCCTTGTAGAGATACATAATTAGCTCCCGATATAATTTTTTTTATTTTAGATCTGTCGAGACACATAATTAAATCCCCAATACTTCCAACGAAGATACATAATAAGTTAAATTTTTTATAATTACTTTGTAAGGGTAGAGATTTGTGTAAATATGGTAAGTTAAGGTGTATGTTATGTTATTTTTTCAAAAAAACTTTGAGCGGGTTGAATTATGACACAATTAATACCGTTGAATCATGAGATATCCTTCAGATATAGTTGATCTGCTTATATAGTTTGAAACTCCTATATTTGATTCAGATAGTCACACATACGGTTGATGTCTTCACATACATTCATCTTCTACTTTAAAAACATATACATATAGATTCAATTAAAATCGAATATTGTATCCACGCCATTTATGTCAGGCTTAGATATTGTACGAATATAGTATATTTCGCTATGTTTTAAAATAAAAGAAGTGCTACTATATGAAATTAAAAAAAATCGCTATATATTACAAATAAGGATGCTAAATGGTGCTACTTATGAAATTTTTGCATTAATAAGAAAAAATTACATAACATCATAACTTATCTTTACTAAATTACATAAAATTTCTATCCTTTTTATTAATTACCTAATTTATTTATTTTAAACAGCTGGATACATCCACAAGCCCATAAATTTCCAGATACACTCCCTTTGGTCTAGTTAATTTATTATGTGTCTCGATCAAATAGTTTCCAAAAATGAATGTATTTCAGTAATCAAATTTATGTATCTCAACTTCGGAATTATGTATCTTGCTGCTAATTGTGTATCCAAGCAAAAATGGAGTAATTAACAATTACATTCTTAAGTTTAAAATTATGTATCCTGATGCTAATTATGTATTTGAAATTGTAAATAAGAAATTTTTGTAATTTAACAAAGAATAGAAATATAAAGTAATGAAAGATTAATTTATTGAAATTTATGTAAGTTTTACTTATAATAACTAGGTTGGACCAAACACTTTTCAGTTTTCATTGGTCAAAATTTGTTGGGTCAACACCCAAAGATCATATGTTAAAATTCAGCATAAAAAACTTTTTAAAAATATAAATTCTGGATCATTCCTTGACACTTTGGTACAACAAATTTTCCAACCTGTATGCACCCACCCAAAAAGACCCACATATCTGTCATTTTTTTTATTTTTTTTTGTTTTTCGAGGTATCCTCAGTTCGACAGGTCAAGGACTAATCCTCTACAGATCTGAGCTTCATTTAAGGATTTACCGCTGGCCAATTGATTGTTGCATGCACAAGACGGGAATCGAACCCCCGACACTTTCTTAAACGACCTAATGAGCTAACCACTAGGTCAATCAAGCTTGGTTAACATATCTGTCATATTTCAATCTCCAGTTGACTACCCCAACAAAGAAACTCAAATAAATATTTTAATTTTCCATTTTAATTAGCAAATTAAGAGAGTTATATACTTTTCTTTTTTATATTATACTTAATATTAAATAACTATTTAAAGTGATACTAATCAAATTTGAAGTTATAAAACATCATTAATAAAATTAATTTAGTAAAATACAGCGTCTATCGGAAACAACCTCTCTACTTCATATGAGATAATGATATTTGGCTGCATACACGTTACCTTCTTCAGACTTCACTTTGTGGGAATACACTGAGCATGTTGGTGGTGGTGGTGGTGAATTTAGTAAAATACACCCCTGGAAGGATAGCTTTGGAGTAACTGGTAAAGTAGTTGTCATGTGATCAGAAGGTCACGGGTCAAGCTGAGGAAAGAGTCTCAATAGAAATGCAAGATAAGGCCGTGTACAATAGATCTTTGCCATCTGACCCTTCTCCGAACCTCATGCGTAGCGGAAGTTTTAGTGCAACGAATTGCACTTTTATGTAAAATATACCAATAATTAAAAATTTTCTAAGAGATGTGTCTCATAAGAAGCCATGAAGTATGTGTTCAAATAGTCTAAAATCTTAATAGTTAGCTCTCGACCTTCCGGTCAAGTAATATTAAATGGAGGGAGTAAAGTCTTTCAATTTGTAAAGGGGACAAACTTATTTTGGACTCACTTTCATGATTTCACTTGACAAAAATAGAATTTGTCACATCACATGTTTACATGTCATTCTATAGAATGTTAATTAAAGATGGAGGGAGGTTTTTCTTTTGGCATAATAGGTAAAACGAACTCTTTAACTTGACCATAAATTACATCTATGACCTCCAACTTTGGGTGTACACAAGTAGACACTTAAACTTGTATAGAGTTGAACAAGTAGACACATGCGTCCTATGTCGCATAATACATGTAAGACGTCATGTAGGATGCCACATAGGGCAGACGTGTCTACTTGTTTAATTTAATACAAGTTTAAGTGTCTACATGTGCACACCCAAAGGAGATCATAAATGTGATCTGAGTCCAAATTAAAAGATATGTTTATGTGTTTGTGCCTTTTCTTTTAGTATTCAAAATTGTGGATATATGTTATATTATTATATATGTAAATCACAGAGTAGCCACATGAATTATCATGATCCTAGACAAAGTTTGTCCCATAGAAAGCCAAAATTGTAGATACACCAAATCTTGATATTAAAAAAAAAAGGGGGCCAAAGTACTTAAATTTAATTGAGTGACACTTTCACCAATTTGAAACCTACCAATATGTCCATTATTTATTCCATTAGTCAATGTTGTAGATATATAAAAAGCCATGACTTCTTCCTTCAAACTTCTCTTGTGAGCTGAGGATTTATCGAAAATAATCTCTCAGATTAAGAAGATGTGAAAGCGCGTTTATCTTTATAAGAAGGGTGCATTCCGAGGTATGAATTGGGAGGGAAGGGATGTCACAATTGAGATTTTGAATAAAACGATCTTTTGATTGGGTGCATAAGGATGTTGTGCTCAGCCTGAAATACAATCATAAAATTGAAAGTACCACTGATTCCTAGAGGCATACCATCAGAAAAACTTCCTTGACCGATTGGGTAGATCAAGAAAACTGAGGTAGCAGCTGCAACAAGAGCTGAATATGCAACAGCAATCCAAGGTCGCATACCCAGATGGAAACTAAGCTCCGACTCACGACCCATGTAACAAGCTACGCCAAGTAAGAAGTGTAAAAGAATTAGTTCATACGGACCACCGTTGTATAACCATTTTATCCTTTCCAAACCCAACTTGTGAAACTACATTGGACATGTTGACAAGTTCTGTTTAAGCTATGAAACTTGAACACAAGATGATTCATGAACCATATTTAATTTTTGTTGCAAGAACAGGTAAAAAATGCAAATATAAAGCAAGTAAATGACAACAAAATCAAGTTTTGTTCATCGTTAGGGAACGTAGTCGATGGGACTTGGAAGTTTCTTATTTCCAATGAAGAGGGATGCAACACGAGGATTTCCCAGGAGGTCACCCGGCCTCCATCGTAGTACTGCTCTCCCCTAAACACGCTTAACTTTGGAGTTATGACGAACTCAGAAGATATTAGAAACAAAAAGGCATTGTTATACATTTGTTGGTTGCTTTTTTTTTTTCTTCACCTCTTTACAACTTATGCAAGAGGTATCATCATACATAACAGTGGTAATGCATGTCATTACAGGCCTGTCACCTCTGTGACTTAAACCTGAAAATGCATCGCGGTACTTAACCTTCGATACAGTATTTACAAGCACAAACAACCACATATATTCATTTGAGCGCGAGGGATGCCCTTTTGGCGTTGTTCCCTCTTTGCAAAGCTCTTCAAATTTAGTTTTCCCTCGGGGCCTGAATGAAATGATACGTGGGAGGCAGATTTCAGCGACCAGAGGGGGGGAAATCCTTCATTCGGCTACTATATACGTGGTACAAGAAGTAGAAACAGCGGGAGCACCCACAAGGTTGAAGGAACGATCCCTGCTGAAGCTGCACATGGAGAACATCAAATGTTATTTAGTATGAAGCGTAAAAAACACAAAACAATTAAGTGTCCAAGTGTGTTTCTGGCAGCTAGAAACACACTTGGACATGGGTAGACAGATGTTGCTCGGATTCTCCAAAAATGTTGCGATGCAGTGTCAGATCCTCCAAAGTTGCGCTACTTTTGAAGGATCCGACACACACACATCGGCATTCTTGAAGAGACTGAAAGAGAAGTAGAGAACATTGAAGACTGATGAATGATTGCTTAACATGCCTCAACAGCTCATTAGCTCTTCTGTCTAACACAAAGGGTGTTTTCCGTGTGCAAATGTTTTCCAATTTTCTCATGTTCGGTTAGTCAAAGATTTTGGAAAGTATGCGCTCTAGGAAAACATGCTCATTAAAAATGAGGAAAATGACTTCCGTAATGGAAGTAGGGAAAACAAGTTCCAGTTGTGACATTCCATATAGATTCACGAAAATGTTTTCCGTGGAAAACATTTTCCTTCATACCGAACACAGCCAAACAAAATATTATTGCACAAACTACTTACATGAAGATATATCGTTTAAAAATGAAGGTGTTCTGTGCGGAGGCTCTGCAACTGAAGGTGTCCTTGGAGGAGGCTGAGCATGAGCATACACAACAGAGGGCAATGGGCTTGATACAGGGATTTTATGCAGGATAGGAGTTGGAGCATGTGTTTGTTGTTGTGGTGAGGGAGCAACGTGAGGTGCAGGGACTGGTACTCGAACAGGAGGTCGGGCAGGAGGATGACTCTTTGCCTTCCTTGGGTATCTCCCGAAATGACACGGAGGTTGGGTAATATGACGTTTGTGAATCGGAGGTACAGGAGCAGGTGCAAGCACTGGTGCAGATACTGGTGAAACTTTCTGGCCACCTGATCCACCTTTCTCAGCCCTCGGAGCAGGTGAAATTGCAGGAGCAACACTTGAACCTCGGTGATGGTGGTGGCTATGGTGGTGATGGTGATGTTGGTGGCGATAAGGTTGAGGGGCTGGAGAAGGTGAAGGACTACCGCCATTACCACCAAGAGAATGTTGTAAAATGGAAGAAAGGCTGACTTGTTTAACCCTCCCAAATACGGTATTATTCAGGCCAAGGTTTTTAGAATTAGAACCAATGGTCTGAGCCAACTGCTTCAACCTAGAATTGGAAGGAATCCCAACTGCTAAAAAAACTTGACACTGAATAATAGTGGGAGGATCCACCGTCGAACCTCTTGTATTAGTCAACTTGATATATAAGTTCTGCATCCGAAAGAGAAGTGAGAAATATCAGTCGACAAGCAAACAATGAACAAGAATGCTTCTAAGTGAAAAAAACAGAAACAATCATGAAATCTTCTACCGTGACCAAGAGACCAATGCTTTCACAAGTATTGTCAATAATATGGCATGTACATACGAAAATAAATATATTTATACATATGTGCAACATGTGAGTGCACAAGTGTTTGTGTGCTAAATAAGGACTTTCTGCAAAGCAGCAGCTTGAAGGTGCAAATACCGCAAACCTTCTGCATTTCTGTTGAATTATTGAACCATAATAATGCTTATCACTACCCAAACCGTTCTTATTACTACAATCTTGTTACAAAATCATAATTTGCAGACGCGGTTCAAATCCTAGAACTTCAACTCCAAATCATTTTCAATGCCCTGGAGCTGTCTGTCACAGACATTTAGGAAGTAGACATAGTGATATTCATTTACAAGTGACGTTCAAGTTTCAAATTTTCCTAAATAGTTATTGTATCTGTAAATACCGTCAAATTAGGAGAACATTATCTTTGGTAGTTGATACCTCCTATTATCACCTTCTTAATAGTCATGGACTGTACATGCAAAGAGAAAAATACAACTTGAGGCTATAAATATAAAAAAGAACCACAGGTAGTTGGAGCTACTATTTATCATTTTCCGTTTATTTAATTACCTTGAATACAAGAACGACAGCTCCTGTTATCACCTTCTTAACGGTCATGACTATACATGCAAGTAGAAATATATATATAAAGAACTCGGGTAGATGAAACTACTATCTATCATTTTCCATTTATTTAATTGCCTTGAATAAAAGAAAGACAGCTCCTTGTTATCACCTTCTCAACAGTCATGACTATACATGCAAATAGAAATATTCAACTTGAGGTTATATATATATATAAAGAACTATGGGTAGCTGAAGGGACTATCTATCATTTTCCATTTATTTAATGACAGAAAGCTATTACTACACTTAGTCAACAATCAACTGTACAAGTAAACAAAAAAGAAGAGCTGTAGGAGTCATGTAGCGAGAAAAAGAATCCAGCGAGCATGAATAAAGACGTTTGGAAATTAAAAAGGGGTCATAAAGACTTGCTTAATTACACCCATCATGAATTGTATTAACGACCAACATCAGAGGAAAGAAAAGGATATACAAGTCAATGCACTTAACAGCAATCATATTGACGTACCTCGTATGATGCAAGATGTACTCCTGATTTTAGCTGGCTTGTTAATTCATCAAACTTATCTTGAATTTCATCAATAGAGAAGTTCAATGTGAAGTTGAATTGGATCTGCACATTTTGCATAACGAATCCACTTTGTTTAGGGATCACTGTAATCCCTCCTCTGAGTTTTAGCACTTCAAAAGAAAAAGGATCCCCAAACAAAGATGGCGCCAGGCGCAGAAATGACAAGCGAGTAATTACAGATTCAAAATCGGATCTGACTAAACTTAGAGCAGTTGGAGAGATCCTCATATTTTTCATATCAGAATCAACCGCAAAGACAACCCTTGTTATGTTTGATCCAGTTATATTTTCTAATGATATTATTTCCACCTGTAGTAAGCATAAATCTGTAAGAAAAGGAACAAATAGCAAAAAGCAGTTAATCTAAGCGAGGAAAGGAAAACGAAGAAAAAATATATTTGACATACTTTGGTGTTGGAAACACTTATTTCATCAAAAATATCATCCTCGAGCTGCACGATATAATCCTCCACCAAAGAAACTGGCTTCTCGAGCATGAAACTGGCTACTATGTCATGACCTAGAAAGCCCCAGACACAAAAACACTGAAATCAATAAGTGAAAGCATATCCAACGTACAAAAGAGGTACTTCGATCAACTATCTTTTAAATGTATTAGCATAACATATTAAGCTATAGCAGAATACACGAGAAAGAAATGAAGAGTCATGTTATATCGCGGTGAATATCATCCATTAACATTTCAAATCCCTTGCTTCTTGGTCACACCAAAGGGATATTCTACTATATGCCCTCATGTAAATCCATCAACACATCTCAATTCTACTAGCATAAGTTGCTCGTGATATAGTTGGTAAAATTAATACTCACAGAAAAGAAAGCAATTGTAAAAATTAACAAGAAGCTGATTCAAATCTGCAGAAGAGAACAATTAGATACTTCTTTAGTTATATTTTTATATTTGAATAGGAACTAATGTGCTTTCTTTCTTTGATAATTTTTTGTAAGATTTGCTTATTATATATATTGTTATTGTTATTGCGTGAATTGCTAGTTGAGCCATTGACTGATGAAACGAAGATAAACATGAATGATCAACTCCAAATGATGCGATGACAAAAATTCGAGAACTCAACTGAACAGAAGGGGTAAGATATTAGGATGCTACTAAATGAACTAAATGGACCACCAGAAGCTCCTGCGATGAGAATGACAGAAAACACATTCACTGACTTAGCTAAGCGTCAGTTATCAAAATCTCCAGACATTGCATGTTTAGGATTGTGAATCTACTGGTCCCAGTACTTACGAACTTATAATCAATGTCTAGCCCACATAATGGGGAAAACAAATTGTCGCATGCAACTGCATGGCATCCTTTTAAATCCAGTTGGACAACTATCTTTCTGATAGTGAAATGTCCGAAAGAAAAAGAATACAAAGAAAAGTGGATCACCGAGGTATCTTTAACTGCTCAACCATCATGGAAGTCCTTGAACTATCGAGCTGTTCTTGAACATTATGCACTTGGGATAGACATGTTAACATTGGAAAATGTCTAAGAGCATAAAAAAGTAAAACTTTGATTGACCAGTTGGAGTTTTCCTTGCAAGTGAACAACACTAATAGCATGGGATCATAATACAAGGGTGTCACAATCAACTTTTACCTCTTATATGCTCAGCTATCACAATGGCCAAATGTCAAAATAACGTGTAGCAATTCAAGTTCTCAATAAACTTTTTAATCCAACTAAAGTATGGCTAAGTGTAACAAGAAGGATATAATGAAAACCACCAAAAGAAAAAGGAAAGAGAAAAAAAGAACAGAAGAAGGGGAAATTTTTATGGAGATCTGGAACGGTGACAAAGAAGTTGATCGTCTAAAATAACACCATACCATCCATCCTACTGCAGTGTCTATGACCAGATGAAATTCGGCATATCCATTATCCATTATACCAAGTTTCATTATTTAGTTTTGATCTTTGACCCTAATCAAGTATGTATGCATCGAATTCTTCATTACCTAGATATCTAGGCGACATACAAAACTATTTATAAGGTTATTACTCTACTTCAACTGAGAAATAGAAAAGGTTGTATTTTCTTAAAATGCAATAGATAAACAAAAGTAACAATCTAAGGCACAACGGAGAGAGGCAAAAGAAGGCAATACATCAAACAGAAATTTTTTCTTAATGAGTTGGATGTAAATTAGTATAAACAAATTACTAAAATAAGAGATTATCTTAAAAGTATTCTAACATGAGTGTTGTTACCATAACAATTTGCACTACTTACAACAACAAACATCAGACAAAGTGTAATCCCACAAGTGGGATATGGAGATGATATTGTGTACGCAGACCTTACCGCTACCTTAAGAAGGTAGAGAGGATGTTTCCGCTAGACCCTTGGCTAACAATTTCCACTACTTAATGCCCGAAAAATGCATTCTATGTCTTATGTACAGATAAAAGTCAAAGACTTTTTCCAAGTTTGACATAGTAATAACTAGTAACAACCTAAAATAGTGAAAAAGCCACTTCCTTTAACAAAAGTAGAATAAACCCACAAATCAAAAACACCATTTCATGTAAGAAAAGGAATTAAACCATGAGATTACACAAACCAACCCAAAAAGGGTAAATTAGGATCTCAAAAACCCAAATTTGGGAACCCACAATTACAGAAGGCAGAGAGGTTGTTTCCAATAGACCCTCGGCTAACAATTTCCACTACGTAACACCCATATATGCATTCGATGTCTTATGTTTCAAATTAACGGCAGACCCTTTCCAATTTGACATAGCAATAATAACCTAAAGAGTGAAGAATTCACTTCATTTTACAAAAGTAGAAGAAACCAACAGATCAAAAACACCAGTTCATTTAAGCAAAGTGAGATTAAAACAGAAAATCAAGGTAAACCTTAAATATTACACGAACCAACCCAAAAAGGGCAATTAGGATCTCAAAACCCAAATTTGGGAACCCATAATTACCCAATAAACTACACACAGCAAGATCTGCTACATCACAAAATTCCCTTTAAATTTCTCCTAATAACCAGCACACCTCAACTACTCCGTCAGTTAATTGGCTACCTGAACGTTCACCTTGTCCGTAAGGATTCGATTCCCTACCTTGTAGTCCCCTTCCCATTTTCCCTTAGCCCCTACCCCATATTACCACCAAAAAGAACCAAGACAGTGGCAAATCAAACCTTAAAACAAACAATGATCACATCGTGAAACTCAAAATCAAGAAAAGTGGCACCTCTAAACTCAAAATCAACAAATTAGGTACCTCTAAATTCAAAAATCAACAGAAGGGGTACCTCTAAACTCAAAATCAACAAACGGGGTACCTCAAAACTCAAAACCTTTAAACTCAAAAAGCAATACAAGGGGTATCACTGAACACAAAATCAAGAAAATGGGTACCTCTAAACACAAAATCAACAAAAGGGTACCTCTAAACTCAAAACTTTAAACTCACAAAGAAATACAAGGGGTATCACTAAACACAAAATCAAGAAAATGGGTACCTCTAAACTCAAAAACCAACAAAAGGGGTACCTTTAAACTCAAAAACCAACACAAAGGGTATCACTAAACACAAAATCAAGAAAATGGGTACCTCTAAACTCAAAAACCAACAAAAGGGGTACCTTCAAACTCAAAAACCAACACAAGGGGCATCACTAAACACAAAATCAAGAAAATGGGTACCTCTAAACTCTTGAAAAATCAACAAAAAGGGGGTACCTTTAAACTCAAAAAGCAACAAAGGCAGCACCTTTAAACACAAAATCAAGAAAAGGGTATACCTCTAAACTTGGGGTCTAGATCTATATCCCCAAGATCTCCATTATGAAAAATTGGCAACAAGAACACAGCAGACAGCAATACAGCCCCACCAAACAGTAAAGCAAGTACACATCTAAACTTAACCCATCCACTCAACGTTCCACACCTACTCCTCTCTACATTTTGTTCTGTAGTACTACTTCCTCCAACTACTACTGATGATGAAATGTTGGGCAGTTGATGTTCCTCCTCTACTTTACCCATTTGGAACTATAATGGTAATTGTAATGTGGGTTTTTTTCCTTTTTGCTAATCTCCATTTCTAGTGTGCTGTATTGAGAGAAACTCCATGGATGATTCTTGTTTGTTCTTTGCTGTTGTTGTTAGTTCTTCCCCTTTTTCTTTTTTTTTCTTGTGAGAAAAAGAGAGAGAAACTTTTTTTTTGGTAACACACAATTTCAAAGAGAGTGGTAATATGTACTCCACTTCTTTTCTACTACTTAACTCAACATAGTCAATGTGGGTAACAAAATAATCTAATCTTGCAAGTACACTATATCTAGTGTAAAAGATACACTACCTATCGTTTTGGGGTAAGGTATTAAAATAAATAATTTTGAAATTAAAAATATAATTTAGAAATAAAACGTTTAATTTTTTATTTGATTGTTAAGTTTGGAATAGTTTATTTCGAAATTAATAAATAATACTGAAATAAATTAGTCCATTCTTTGTGTGGTATCGTAATCTCAGGATAATATATCTTGGGATAAATTCATAAAATGACAAAATTATCCTCCAAATCTGTTGATTATCACTTTTCATGTATATAAGGTGAGGGGTATTTTTATAAACAAATAATATATTCTTAAAAATAATGTAATGCGTATTATTTTTAGTATCACAAATCAAATAATCACTAAAAAAAATAATATCAGAATAATTAATCACAGTACAATTAATCCAGCATAATTAATCTCAACATAACAAATTCCGACATATGTTGACGAATTCCGACATAACTTGTAGTCAAACCAAACGACCCTTAAGTAATAACAATATATAATATGATAATCGAAATAAAGAAAATAAAATATAATAATCGTCATATTTTACTATTTAGAGTCATGTGTCTCGGTAAGCTGTAAGTGAAAAATATTACTATATAGCACTTAAAACTTATGGCTAAGTCTTAAAATAGTGCAACAACTTATTTAGTGTAATTTCGTGAGTGAAGTCTGGAGAGACTGGTGTATATGTAATTTTAACCTTACCCAGCAAAGGTAGAGAAAATATTTTCGATAGACCTTCGATTCAAGTAAAGCATAACAATCATTAATAAGAAGAAAATACAATAGTAAAGCATGACAACGATTAGTAAGAAAAGAAAATACAACAGCAATAACAACAGATAAATAAAGACAATCGAAACAATAATACCAACAAAGAAATTAGATAACTTGCGACTATCTACTAACCTTTTACCTTAATTCTTGACCTCCAAATTCTCCTATGATCATATTATCGATTACTTCATGTGTATCATATTCTATCTAATTACTTCTCCCCCATATCTTTTCGACTGAACTCTACCTTTACTTACTCATACTTAATATTTAAATCATTCAATAAATATATACCACACATGTCTTTACGTATATCCTTATCAATACAATGTAGCTAATCAAAATATCTTACTTTTTAATTTTTGATTTAATTATAATAAATAAATAACTTAGCACTATTATATTTTGATTTAAATATCAAATCTAACTGATTTTTTTTTAGTAGAGAGAATTTTTTTTGTTGTTATGATAGAATGGCATTTTTGTTTTTGTAAGTTGTTGCTTGTGGTTTTATTGGTTGGTATCTTGGATTTTGTAATAAAGTCACATTATGCAAATGAAAGGTTGAACTCCTCCACGGTTTTTGTCAACTTTGGTCCCTTGTCTTGTCAACATAAATATGGTTGTAATTCTTTAAATAAAATAAAAAATATTTAAAATAAAGAAAAGAAAAAGAGAGATTAACTTCAAAAAGTTTTTGAATTAAGTCAATTTATCTCTTAATTCAGAAATTTATTTTGTATAGAAGTTGGCTAAATATAACTAATTCATTTATGATGGAAGCTTGATCATTATTTTCTTTTTAAGGAAAGTAACATTGCATGAATACTATATAGTTGATTAATTGTGATTAAGTGATGAATTACTATTTACTAAAATAGAATAAACCTTGTGATGATATAAATAATATATAATCCAGAAAACATTTTTTTCATTCTAAATATTGTCTAGAAATATACCTCTTCATCCACTTTCTTCTATGGAATTTTATTCAAACAATAAAAAGAAAACTCTTCATTATTACTCCTTCTGTCTCATATTAATTGTTATATATTTTTTTCACGTATCTTTTAATAAATCATATATGAACAATACTTTTTACTAGTCATATATTCTTTAGTATGTTGTTTGTTATCGTCTTTTTGATTTGCAAACTATAAGTCTCCACGTGAAATCAGATCAATTTCGAACCCAATATTTAAATACCGAGCACCGGATAAAAAATTAACATTCTACGTAAACCAACTTCGACTAAAGGGATAATTGAATTAAAAAAAAAAAAAGTGACAGTGGGTAAGGTAATTTATTTACGTAAAAGAAAAAAGAACTTTCTTATTTTCAACTTTATTTTAAATAGTAAATATTAAATAATAAGCAATACCCGCTCGTAGTTATTACTTATTTTTTAATCTTGTTATATAGTATTTTATATTTCAATTTCGAAGAGGACGCTCAACCAAATAGAAACTTCATATTGATTTGGATAGAAAGCCTAACCAAATTCTAGGTGAACCAATAAAACAGAAAGTATAGAATATAGGATTTTATATATAAAAAAAAATATGATTCTTTAAAATATTTATTTAAAATTATTGTATCGATTTTCTTAATAAATGTTATTTTAACGTTACATGCATTATGTGTTTTAGTTTGCTTCATTCAAAACACAACTCTTTATAAGTTAGATGCTGCATCAGTAGCAGCGTAGCGGTCATGAATTGATTGAAAAAATCAAAGTGATCGACGTTGAACGGCGATAAATTGCTGCAAAAGAACATACTCACCGATACAGAGTCGTGAATTGATTAAAAAGCCGTTCAGTCGTGAATTGATTAAACAAGCAAATTCAGGTGATTCTTTTTTAGTGAAAAGTGGGGTCAGTGGTTATATAAAGTAATTTAACCTTTGTCATAATTAAATAATAAATAAGATAAAAATGCACATTAATTATTCAAATATGGTGATAAAAGAGTGTGTAAAAGACATGTCATTTTGTCATTGATTTGGTAAAACAAAAAGCATAGCATATAGGATTTTATATATATAAATATGATACTTTAAAATATACTCTGATACTTTAAAATATACTCAAAATTGATACTGATTTCTTAATAAATGTTATTTTAACGTTACATGCATTACGTATTTGAGTTTGCTTCACTCAAAATACAACTCTTTATAAGCTAATGTTACATCATAAACGGCGTATCGGTCGTGAATTGATTGAAAAAAACAGACTGATCGACGTTGGGCGGCCGTGAATTGATGAAAAAGAACAGACACACTGGCACAGAGTCGTGAATTGATTAAAAACGCAAACTCAGTCGATCTCTTTTTTAGTAAAAAGTTTAGCCCAGTCAGTGGTTATATCAAAATAAATATACTTTGTCATAGTTAAATAACAAATAAGGTAAAAATACACATTGATTAATCAAATATGGTGATAAAAGAGTGTTTAAAAGACATGGTATCTTGTCATTGATCTGATAAAACAGAAAGCATAGCATATAGGACTTTATTTATATAAATATGATACTTTAAAATATTTACTCAAAATTATTACCGATTTTCTTAATAAATGTTATTTTAACATTACATGCCTTACGTGTTTTAGTTTGCTTCACTCAAAACACGACTCTTTATAAGTTAGATGTTGCATCAGCAGCAGCGTAGCGGTCATGAATTGATTGAAAAAATCAAAGTGATCGACGTTGAACGGCCGTGAATTGCAGCAAAAATATATAGTCACCGATACAGAGTCGTGAATTGACTAAAAATCGTTGAATCGTGAATTAATAAAACAATCAAACTCATGTGATCCCTTTTTTAGTAAAAAATGGGGCAGTGGCTATATCAACGTAATATACTTTGTCAGAGTTAAATAATAAATAAGGTAAAAATGCACCTTAACTATTCAAATATAGTGATAAAAGAGTGTGTAAAAGACATGTCATTTTGTCAAAACAAAAAGCATAGCATATAGGATTTTATATATATAAATATGATACTTTAAAATATACTCTGATACTTTAAAATATACTCAAAATTGATATTGATTTCTTAATAAATGTTAGTTTAACGTTACATGCATTACGTGTTTGAGTTTGTTTCACTCAAAACACAACTCTTTATAAGCTAATGTTACATCAGCAACGGCGCATCGGTCGTGAATTGATTGAAAAAAATAGACTGATCGACGTTGGACAGCCGTGAATTGATGAAAAAGAATAGATTTACCGGCACAAAGTCGTGAATCGATTAAAAAGTGTTGAGTCATGAATTGATTAAAAACGCAAACTCAGTCGATCTCTTTTTTAGTAAAAAATTTATCCCAGTCAGTGATTATATCAAAATAAATATACCTTGTCATAGTTAAATAACAAATAAGGTAAAATGCACATTGATTAATCAAATATGGTGATAAAATAGTGTTTAAAAGACATGTCATTTTATCATTGATTTGGTAAAACAGAAAGCATAGCATATAGGACTTTATATATATAAATATGATACTTTAAAATATTTACTCAAAATTGTTACCGATTTTCTTAATAAATGTTATTTTAACGTTACATGTTTTAGTTTGCTTCACTCAAAACACGACTCTTTATAAGTTAGATGTTGCATCATCAGCAGCGTAACAGTCGTAAACTGATTGAAAAAATCAAAGTGATCGACGTTGAACGGACATGAATTGCTGCAGAAAAACAGACTCACCGATACAGAGTCGTGAATTGATTAAAAATCGTTGAATCGTGAATTGATTAAACAAGCCAACACAGGTGGTCCTTTTTTTAGTAAAAAGTGGGGCTAGTGGTTATATCAAAGTAATATACTTTGTCATGGTTAAATAATAAATAAGGTGAAAATACACATTAATTAATCAAATATGGTGATAAAAAAGTGTGTAAAAGATATGTCATTTTATCATTGATTTGATAAAACGGAAAGCATAGCATAGGATTTTATATATACTAGATTAGTGTACGTGTGTTGCACGTGTGTTTCACGTCAAACCTCCAATCAACATGAAATATATAAAAAAAAATTGAAAAATAACAATTGACTTTAAATAAAATATAATATTTTTTCTTGAAAGAATATCACAAAATGAGTACATGGGTTATCTTGAATACTAGTAATCATATTTTATGAGTTCTACGTTTATTGACGCTCCCCCCTTTAATCATGTTGCCACTATGCACAGGGACGAGCACCTATAGTTGCTACGCTCTTGTTCAGCAAATAGGATCAAATTAAAGAGAAACGTGAGAAATTATCAAAAACATAATTCATTGTTAATGTTGATTATGCATAATTCATATATAAACTTTAAAATTATTAACTAAAAGAAACAAAGAAAAATAGAAAGAATAATAATAATGATTGTATGAAGACGACTAAAATCAAAATAAGAGAAAAACGTAGAAGAAAATCTACCATAGCGTATATGAAGAAATAATTTAACTTTTTTGCTAATTTAATTTCTCCTTTTAACTTGATTATATGTTTTTAATAATTTTAAAAAGGTTCATTCACCTAAGCTAGAACATGTATACAATTGTAGACGAAAAAAAGGTTAGCAAGCTATTTATTAACTAAAAGACATACCAATATTAATTCGGGAAAGAAAAACCTTATAAATGTTTTTCTTTTTTTCTATTCTCATAGATTTTAGGACTCCTTTATCACATATACAAAAAGAAAAAACCCTATAAATGTTTTCCTTTTCTTTTTATTACCATAGATTTTGAGACTCCTTTTTTACATATACAAGGAGAAAAAAAAACTTTTCAACATTAATTATTCATATATTCAATTAAATAATAATTGAAGAAAAAATATGGAAAGACGATTTTGTCTATTACAGTGTGTTTTAATGAAGGGCAAAAAATTCGATTAACTTTTCTAAGGGTTTTCAGGCTTTTAATATATTATAAATTACATAGTCTTTTAGTGAAGGGTAAAAAGTTCAAATTACTTTTTCAGGGTCTTCACACTTAGTGTACGTGCAAAGCACGTGTATCTCACGTCAATTAATTAAACTATACAAATAGAAAGAAGAACACTACAGCTATAGAAGCAACTGGCGATGAGTGTACTCAAGTGATCTTGTTCAATTTGAAATACCACAAAACTAAAATTTGATCAATTAAAAAATACAAAAAAAGAGCACCACAAAATACGAACGCAAACATAAATCTGAATTACATTAAAATATAGACGAGAAACATAATACTTGAATACTCAAAACTGAAAGGAAAACGAAAAAGGAAAAAACTCAACAACAAAAAAAATATTATAACTTTACTTACTTTAACAATTTTCACCATAATTGGTATGCAAACTATTTGAACAAAATTAATTCTTGTCTAATAAAATCAATGCAGTCATGAATTAATTCTTGCACGAAAGGATAAATCAATTGTTTTATGATGTGTCTACTTTGATAATAGACCGCAGAGATATAAAGTCTAATTGGATTTAAGCCATGACTCTAATTGAATTTTTTAATTGGATTTAAGCCAAAACTCTGATTGGATTTTTACACCTAAATTTCTATCCAAAGTGGAATAGGACACTAAAAAAGAAGAAATTTTTTCATATGAATTCTACCCTAAATCAAATATGAAAAGAATATTATTATATTAATATAGAAGGAAAATTAAATTATATTAACTTAATGAAACGAAATAATTATTGAAAAAATAGTAAATTACAGTTTTATCTATTAAAACTATTGCAGAACATTTTAATAAAGGGCAAAAAGTTCGATTCACTTTTCTAAGGGTCTTCACACTTTTAATATATTATAGATAAATATGATACTTTAAAATATTTACTCAAAATTGTTACCGATTTTCTTAATAAATGTTATTTTAACGTTACATGTATTACGTGCTTTAGTTTGTTTCACTCAAAAAACGTCTCTTTATAAGTTAGATGTTGCATCAGCATCAGCATCAGCATCAGCGTAACGATCATGAATTGATTGAAAAAACTAAAGTGAAAAAAATAGACTTACCGATACAGAGTCGTGAGTTGATTAAAAAGCGTTGAGTCGTGAATTGATTTAACAAGAGAATTTAGTCAATCATTTATTTAGTAAAAAGTTTATCTCAGAGCCAGTGCTTATATCAAAATAATATACTTTGTCATAGTTAAATAATAAATAAGGTGAAAATACACATTAATTAATCAAATATGGAGATAAAAGAGTGTGTACAAGCCATGTCATTTTGTCATTGATTTGGTAAAACAGAAAGCATAGCATATTAGATTTTATATATATAAATATGATACTTTAAACTACTTACTCAAAATTGTTACCGAATTTCTTAATAAATATTATTTTAACGTTACATGCATTATATGTTTGAGTTTGCGTCACTCAAAACATAACTCTTTATAAGCTAATGTTATGTCAGCAACGGCGTATCGATCATGAATTGATTGAAAAAATAGACTGATCGATGTTGGGCGGTCGTGAATTGATGAAAAAGAACAAATTCACCGACACAGAGACGTGAATTGATTAAAAAATATTGAGTTGTGAATTGATCAAACAAGCAAACTCAGTCGATCCCTTTTTAGTAAAAAGTCTATCCCAACCAGTGATTATATCAAACTAATATGTTTTTATCATAGTTAAATAATAAATAAGGTGAAAATGCACATTAATTAATCAAATATAGTAATAAAAGAATGTGTAAAAGACATGTCATTTTGTCATTGATTTGGTAAAATGGAATGCATAGCATATAGAATTTTATATAGATAAATATGATACTTTAACATATTTACTCAAAATTGTTACCAATTTTCTTAATAAATGCTATTTTAACGTTGCATGAATTACGTGTTTGAGTTTTCTTCACTCAAAAGACAACTCTTTATGATTTAAATGTTACATCAGCAACGGTGTAGCGGTCTCGAATTGATTGAAAAAATTGATCGACATTTGGCGGTCGTGAATTAATGAAAAAAAAAACAGACTCACCGGCAAAGAGTCGTGATTTGATTAAAAAGCTTTGAGTCGTGAATTTCTTAAACAAGCAAACTCAACCGATCCTTTTTTAGTATAACGTTTATCCCAATTAGTACTTTTATCAAAGTAATATACTTTGTCATAGTTAAATAATAAATTAAGTGAAAATGCACATTAATTGATCAAATATGGTGATAAAAGAATGTGTAAAAGACATGTCGTTTTGTCATTGATTTGGTAAAACAGAAAACATAAATTCGAATATTATTGTAGTTGTTTATTGGATCGGGTTGATTCACCTGTTTCATCTCATTGTATATTCGTCTCTTGGAGTACATAGTTTGAGCTAGCCTTGGTTTCAGCCGCCTCAACATATTGATTTCGAATTAAATTCAGAAATCTTATATATTATTTTATTCCTTTTGTACACCTAGTTAAATCTTTAAAATATATCTCTAACATCTTGTACCTTATTTAATGATGTATCCTACATTATTTAGGAGTATATAACTTTATTATCTTGTACCTTATTTACTTCTACCTTATTATTTACTCAAAATTATTATCAATTTTCATAATAAATGTTATTTTAACGTTACATGCATTACATGTTTTAGTTTGTTTCACTCAAAATACGTTTCTTTATAAGTTAGATGTTGCATCAGCAGCAGTGTAGCGGTCGTGAATTGATTAAAAAAATCAAAGTGATCGACGTTGAACGGCCGTGAATTGCTTCAAGAAAAACAGACTCACCAATATAAAGTCGTGAATTGATTATACAAGAAAACTCAATTGATCCTTTTTTCAGTTAAAAGTTTATCCCAACAAGTGTTTATATCAAAATAATATACTTTATCATAGTTAAATAATAAATACGGTGAAAATGCGTATTAATTAATCAAATATTATGATAAAAGAGTGTGTAAAAGACATGTCGTTTTGTCATTGATTTGGTAAAACAGAAAGCATAGCATATAGGATTATGTATGTATGTACATATGTGTATATATATATATATAATTTAAATATTTCCTCAAAATTATTACTGATGTTCTAATAAATGTTATTTTAACGTTACATGCATTACGTGTTTGAGTTTGTTTCACTCAAAACACAGCTCTTTATAAGGTAATGTTACATCAGCAGCAATGTATCGGTCGTGAATCAATTGAAAAAAATAGACTAATCGATGTTGAGCGGCCATGAATTGATGAAAAAAAAGCAGATTCATCGGCACAGAGTCGTGAATTGATTAAAAAGCGTTGAGTCGTGAATTGATTAAACAAGCAAACTCATCAATCCCTTTTTAGTAAAAAATTTATCCCAATCAGTGTTTATATCAAACTAATATACAAACTAGCTAGTTAAATAATAAATGAGGTGAAAATACACTTTGATGATAAAAAAGTGTGCAAAAGACATGTTATTTTATCATTAGTTTGGTAAAACAAAAAGCATAACATATAGAATTTTATACACCACAATATAAATATGGTACTTTAAATTTTTACTCAAAACTATTATGCCTCTATTTTTAATAATATTATTTTAACATTATGCGCATTATATATTTGAGTTTGCTTCACTCGAAATCAAGACTCTTTAAAGTTATAGCTTGCATCAGTAGCGGCATTGAGCGATCGTAAATTGATTGAAAAAATAAACTCAACGGCGTTAGGTGATCATAAATTGAGGAAAGAACAATTTCAACGGCGTTGAGTCATGGAATATTTAAACAAGCAAACCCATCCGACCCATTTTTAGTAAAAATTTATCCCACCTGATGCTTATATCATACTAATGTCCTTTGTCATAGTTAAATAATAAATGAGGTGAAAATGCAAATTAATTAATCAAAATGTGGCTATAAAAGAGTGTGCAAAAGACATGTCATTGTATCACTTCTTTGATATAGTTAAATACGGATGCAAGTAAGTTTTAACGTTACACGTATTACGTATTTAAGTTTACTTCGCTCGAAATCAAGACTCTTTGTAAGTTACAGCTTACATCCGTAGCGATGTTGAGTGATCGTAGATTGAATGAAAAAAACAAACTCACCGGTGTTGGACGACCATGAATTGATGGGAAAAAACAGACTCATCGATATAGAGTCGTAAATTGATTAAAATACGTTGAGTCGTGGAGTGATTAAAGAAGCAAACTCAACCGATACTTTTTAATAAAAAGTTTATCTCACCTGGTGCTTATATCGAACTAATGCACCTTGTTGTTGTTAGATAATAAATGAGGTGAAAATGCGCGATAATTAGTCAAAGTCTGATGATAAAAGAGTGTGCAAGAGACATATCATTGTATCATTGATTTGGTGTACTTAAATACGAATCTGAGTAAATTTTTGACCCCTTTCCCCTCCCTCTACCCACCCCCCAAACCCAAACTTCAATCGCCTATCTACTTGTGGTCATAGTTCGATCAGAGGTCAAGATTGTGGTTCGAAGGAAAAACATAAAGTCACTCTTATTAAGCGACACCTTAACTTATCAGTAGTTCCTCTATTCTTTCTTTTTAACCTTTGTAGATGGAATATATGTTTGAGTTGTGATAGCTTTGATACCGTTAATGAAATTACTATACAATAACAACAACAATATATCTCGTATAATTCCATCAAATGGAGTATGGAGAGATCAGGTCTGTTTGGATTGACTTTTAATAAGTGGCTTATAAGCCAAAAGCCATAAGTTGGTATTACCCTACTTTTGGCTTTTGGCTTATAAGCACTTTTTTAGTTTGCCAAACATCACCAAAACTAAAAAAATGCTTAAAAGCTAAAAACACCTAAAAATAAGTCACTATTTTTGTTTATAATATTAATATGATGGTGACAACTACTTTTTTTGGTTCAGAAAAAACCTAAGTTAATAGAGTGATGCAATTAATAATAAAACGGATTGAAGCACAAATGAGCCAATCACGGGCAGAAAGGTTACTTCTCAAACTTGTGTGTTGTTGTGGGGTACACCGCACGCACCCGTGACCAAATTCAATTTTTTACACATGTTATGACCGAACTGTTATTTTCAACTCACTTCTTCTATATGCCTTCTTTTATTGTTTTTTTTTGGATCATGAAATATCTCACTAGACTTTGCCATTAAGAAGAGGAAGATCAATGTAGCTTACGAGCAGGAAATCAAATAGGTAGGTGTGGAGGCTAGGGATGAAGACGAGTTTAGGTTATGATAATTAGGGAGCTCGACGAAACTCGTGGAATAAATGGTTAAGGGTAGGTGGGTAAACAATAAATGATGGTAAATAAGTTTGTTTTGGGAGGGCTAACGTTTAACATAATTAGTTCATATGCGTGCAAGCTGAAAAAAGACCATGATCAATAAGTTCGTTTTGGGAGGGCTAACGTTTAACATAATTAGTGTATATACATGCAAGCTATATAAGACAGCAATGAAGTTAAAGATTAGGATTAGAAGGTTTGTAGGCAGCGAAGTGTTGTTGCAGTTTGAGTGGGGGAAGCAAGGTGCTAGCCTCTGCCTCCTCTCTTCCTTTCTAGTGCATCTGTTGTTGCACTTGTTTTGTATCTTGCTATTTGCTATGAGCCAAATATCTATCAAAAACATTTTTCCTTTTCTACCCTACGAAAGTAGGAATATATCGTTTATCATTTGATAAAACCTGGTCATGTAGAAAGAAGCATGTGCAAGAACTCTTTACCGTATAATCTCAACTAGCCAAGGCACCTAGCTTGAAATGGGTCGTTTAGTGATTAATAAAGTGAGATGAAAATTAAGGTTCTTATCCCATCAAAGGCAACATTTGCATAGATATTAAACGAGCACTAGTTGAGTTGCCAGTACATGTGCTTGGGGTAAGTATTTCACATGATGAAATTGTCGAGGAACAAAGGCTGACTCAAATACCACCCCTATTAATAATACAAAAAGAAAAAAGCAAACAGCTATATCACCAGAGGTATTAGGCTCAAGATTGTCCAATTGTGGTTTAGAATCATCCTCACACGGATTTCAATCAGTACAGGGTGATCCAAACACATGTACACCAATCTAATTTGTAAAGCACTTGGTAGTTTAGTGCATAAAGAACAGCCCGGTGCACTAAGATCCCGCTATGCGCGAGGTCCATGGAATGGCCAGACCATGAGGATCCAGGGTAAAGAAGTGCATGTTAATAGATAAAACATTTATAGAGAGGGCATAGATTCATAGTTACAAAGATGCTAATACTTGCGTTAACAATTCAGTTAAAAGAAAGCAAATTTGAGACCTGGAGGACTATCTATGATTGCGAAAGAGAACAAGTCGAGACAAGATCGTACATCCAAAAAGACTAGGCAAGTACGAGCATTACAAATAGCTTTGATCATTGATATGATCACCACCCACCACTGCCACCGGACTTTTTACCACTACCCCAGCCAGAATCCTCAGATTGACCACCATTGTCCTGTCCCCAGCTGCTTCCGCCACCACCACCACTAGGACTAGCACCCCAACCACCACTACCGCCACCACTAGGACTAGCACCCCAACCACCTCCGTCTCCACTACCACCTCCACCACTACCACCCCAAGAGTCCCTGGCAGGTGAATTTTGGACTTCACCCCAACCTCCTCCTTCCCCCTCCTTAGAACTCCACTTTTGAGAGCCATAATCTGAATCTTGCCCGTCATTATCATTATTTCCTCTACCACGTCCCCGACCCCGACCACGTCCACGTCCACGACCACCGTAGGGCCTTGGGGGCAATCCACTTTGATCATCCTGATTGCTTCGATTTCTGTAGTCATTTCTACCTGCAAAACCGAAAGTACCCATTAACAACCAGTACGTATCTTTCTTCCCTTTTATAAACCTCGAGGATTAAGAACGACACATATTGCAAAGCAACAGTAGAATGACGTCCAATGGAGTGAAACACATTCTAGACACACATAGTGAACAGACTGAAAAGCCACTGTATGTTTTAGGGCAAATAAAAGTCGCAATAGGATGCAATCTCAGCCTGCTCGCTGAGGTTTTGAGGGCAAAAGTCAAATGGCATGCCCACGAAGTCGGGCAAGCAGTTGAGACAATGCGCCCCTGCAGCAGAGACCGCCACAACCCACTCCCAGAAACACTTCTGTAGGGAAAAGGAGAGCAGAATGGCACACCGCCGCAACTTAAAGATACGGTCCAGTCAATGCTGGAAGGAGATACATAAATAAGGGCAACTCCTCCCAGCTGCCAGCCCAATTTTATCTCTAAAAAAAAAAAAAGAGGCATCTAGGAAAGTGTTGGTTTAGCACTTTCAGAGCGTGATGAAGATTGAAGAGCAATCTTTCATCATGCCACTAAGACGACAGAGAAAGGGAGAGAGAATAACGAGGGACAGTTTTTACCTGGTCCTGAAGACCTATCTCTGTCACCAGATCGACCACCTCTTCGACCACTATCATTGGATGAACCACTCCACCCGCCACCAAATCCTGAGGATCCCCCACTTGCAGGACTGCGCATAGGCACCATTGCTGCAACTGATCGTATTGATGGTCCAGAGTCATGAGGATCATCAATATGTCTTTGAAAATATGCCACAAGGCGATCAATTTCTTCGAACATCCTCTTACGGAATTTAAATCCTTTCGGGTACAGACCAACATACTCATGGTGTGGGTTGGAACTTCGTATATAAGTCAAAATGAATGTCCCAGGGTGTTCATGAGAAATACCAAAGCTATAGACAATCCTCATAGGGTACTCAGATTTCTCAATTTTCAAAAGCTCATCAACTTCTGCCTTTGATCCCGTCTTAAACTTGCGGTAATTTAGCATTGCCTTCAAATGAGCTACTAATGGATCAACATACCGATCCATCACCTGAAATAAACACAGCATAAAACCAAGGAGATTGTCAGTGTTCCCAAGATTCTAAAAAAGAAAATACCCACAAATGTATTGTGCCTCCAAGAGGAAAGAAAGTTGCAAACAAAAAATGTACGATAAACCCCCATTTAGTTTTGTATTGTGCCTCCAAGAGGAAAGAAAGTTGCAAACAAAAAATGTATGATAAACCCCCGTTTAGTTTCTACTTCAATCAACCAAAGAAAACATATCAGAGAAAACAATCCTCAACTAAATGCCAACAAGCAAATTTCTTGGGAGCAATTAATAATTTTTTTATGGCAAGTAGTTGGAGCAATTGATACTTAAAAAGTGTTCTCTGAAAAGAGAGAGAAATTAACTACATTTGAAATAAGAATGTAGCAATTATGATTAAATGATCCAATCAACTTTAACTACATTAAGAAAAAGGCAAGAAAAAACAGGCCCATTTTAGTCATCAAATTAGACTACTCCTTCCCAATTTATTTGTCCATCATTAGACCAATATATTTAATTTTTCCCCACGGAAAGTGTAACGAAACAAACTGCAAGAGAGAGGGGACAAATTATATTTCCTCTCCAAAATGACATCAATCCAAGCTAAGTGCATTGGTACCCATGTTTCTAGTTCTGCTTCTAGTGTTTGGATAATTGTTACATATTGTAATGTAACATAATGTTAATTTACACCCACTGTATGTTTTGATTGTTACTTAAATTTTATTGTGTTATATACCAATAACCAATTTGGTGCGACCGCACAGTTACCTTTTTTTTTCCGCTTTTACTTATCATTTAACAATCTTATTTTACCCTTACCCTTATCCTCTTTATAATAATAATTCCACCCCGTTATCCTACTTTTTCTTGTACTATTGTAAGCTTATTCTTCAGGTTGTTGGTGTGTGAAACTTTGAAACAATGGAAGACAATAAAATCTATCCAAACGTACTTATCAAAACAGTACATTGAAGTACAATACTGTCAATACAATATAATACAGTGATGCATTATGAAATGATGCAACAACAAACGATGTAACAACCATCCGAACAAGTTGTTAAGGACTTCTATGTTTATTTATTTTAGTTTTATTCAACTCAATTTTTTATAAATGTTTGTCTGGGTTAAGCCTGCGTGCACCTCAAAACTAATTCCACGGGATACCTATCACCTCCCACCGGTAGCAAGCAATAGGTACAAGGTAAATTTTTCCACCAAGGCTAGGACCGAAGGGAAGGAATCACCTAGCTTTTTTGTCTATGTTGGGATTTGAAACCTGAGACTTCATGGTTCTCAACCCACTAAATTGACCAGTAGGAAACACACTTGGGTATATTCAACTCTTCTCACCGGTTGTATAGCTAAATTCATATTAACAACAGGGAACCTATGTTCCCTATTCTCTACAATCCTCCCTCCAACAAAACTAAAGGGGAGAGATGCCAAAAACTAGATCAGGAACATTTCTCATTAATATGAAATAACTGGACAGATGAGCAAAGTACCTCATCTAAATCTTCAAAAGTATCTTCTCCTATTTTCAATGTTTTTCCGATACGCAGCAAGCTTGTTATATCCTTATGTTCCTTTCCACCTTCCACAATATCCTTGTGAGCATAAACACCATCATACACTTTGAGCGTTAGGGTCAAAAACGATGGTCCGCGTGAGCTGGGACGTACAATACTTTCACCTGGTTCCTTGTCCGACAGTAACTGCACAAAATATGAAGAGTGTCAAGATAAGTGTATGCATCAAATGCTAAGAATCGCTAAAGACACTTCTTTCTTGTCATTGCAATGTCATAGCATGAGAACTATGCACCAAATTTACATATTACATCTGTGAAGATACAACATACCTCCATTGCTTCATCTGCTGTTATATTTTGGAATCGAGGATGAACTATCATCCTTGGTTTGAAATGCTTCTTCGCAAGCTCCTTTTCTTTACGAGCTTTTTCCTTTTCATTCTGTAAACTAGTGCGATCTTCATGGTAATATGGATCCAAGTTCTGATTATTCTGATACCTATTATTTCTCATATCATTCTCTTTACAACTCAGGAAAACCTGGTACCTATTTTTTTGGATTGACTTGATTCTGCAACTTAAGATATCACCTTCACGCATTTTTTCAGTCAAATCATTGACATCTCTCCAATCATCTGAAGAATCCTCCTTGGTAAGAATGCCGGTTAGTCCACACTCAAGAGCACAGATAGCTTTCTGTGGTTGAACCCGCCGAACTGTTGCCTGCACAATTCTTCCCTCGGAAAGCGTCTCCTCAGACTCACCAGAAATCATATAGAACTCTTCATCCTGGCTTGGCTCCACATACTTTCTACGCCAATCTTGAAACCCTTGCATTAGCTCCAATTTTATACCGTTAAGGGTTTCCCTTTTATTTTCACGCTTCTTCTCTTCAGCATATCCATAAGCATTAACCGACCTCAACAGATGTGGCTTCTCTTTAACATGCTCTATTGCCATTTCAAGCACTTCATCATCATCGTTATCTTCTTCACCCATGTCTCTAAGATAAATATCTTTCGCCAACTCCTGTGCAAGACTATAGGATTCTGGGTGGATCCTTGTATCATCCAACAAATCAATATATGTACTGCTATTTGCAGTGTATCCACTGCGCCGTACTCGCAAGAAGCCAACTGCATTGACAAATACCTTTTTACCAAGATGATGTTCAGTTAAGAGATCCTTCCTAGTGAAGATCGTCTGCTGTCTTACCAAGGATCTTTGAAGAGATGCTGCCTTTCTGGGACCCAGCCCCGAAATAAATTGCAGCGGGGCAAATAACCATTCATGACTTATAGCCAAATTAAGGTCAATACCCACCTGATTAGTTACATCCACCATAACCTGTTCAACCACCCCGTACTTCTCATCTGGTGTGAGAAAGCTCTCTAAAGTATTCAGCTTCCAAGATAAAATTTCCTTCCCAGGTCCACATAATGTAGCTATCATTGCTAAAGGATTTTGAAGATAACGTCCCAATGCCACAGCACGCCTCACAATACCTAAAACCCTGGAGTGGATAAGTACAGGTAAATCCAAACAGTTGAATATAAGATCACGGGAGAGTGGTACCTGTCTGTGTAGGAAGCTGATCAGCAGAAATGCGGGAATTCTCATAGAGATGCGGAAGGGATTCGTCTCCATATATTATGTTCAGATTATCCATCTCATGACCAACATCTCTTGGATTATCCTCCACCATTTTGAAAATAATCTGAATCACATAAACAATCAAGAGAAACTTTAGCAACTGCAATAAAGAAGTTATGCTGATAAAAATATTTTTATAATAAGTCAGAATCAGGGACATATCCTACCAGAATACTGCTAGTTTATCCCTCATTACATTAGCTACCAATCAAGTAAAATTCATGGCTGCATACCTCGTAAATATCCTCCTTAAGCCGTGTACAAGAAAGATTTACAGCTCCCAGCACCACAACATGTGGCTGGTGGTCCATCATGAATTTTAACAGTCTCTGCTGGTCATTTTTCTTCCGCTGGTCATCATTAACATTCTGTCCACGAAGGCTGAGAGATCCAGCATATAGGATATCCAAAACCTCTCCTGACGAATCCAGCATCACAAAAGTGGTTGCGGGCTTTCCATGGCCCCAACAGCAAGCCATAACCCTGGGTGCAGGCTCTTCATCGGAGCCAAGATCATTTTCTCTGCGTTGATATGGCCCCACTGACACTTTATTCCATAAAACATTTCCATATTCCATAAGCAGCCAGTTCTTTGCTTTACTTGTTAACAAGGATCTTGCTTCCTTTTCCATCGAAGGTAGAAGAAAATTGAAAAATGCATCCTCAAGTATTAACTTTCTCTGTTCGTTCCATAACTGAGCAGATTTACTCACACCGTCACTGAGAAAATGAACTTCAGACTCAGACGTCAGTTGGTTAAGAACAGGTTCAGGCAGCTTGATAGTAACTTGGATGAGTTTCTCCTCTTCAGCCTTCTGTATGAGAAGCCACTGTGCATCCTCAAATTTGGAGAGAGGTTTACCCCGTAACCACTTGACTCCAGCAAATCGATGGAAGGAATCAATCACCGCATTCCCATCAGGAGTAGGACTCGTTGATACTTCGGCGTTGGCCATGTAGAGACCACGCACATGTTTACGGACACTTGGTTCACAGCTTATCTCTACTGCCGCCTAAAATTGATCATCAAGAATCAGCTATTACAGTCACACACAGCAATGAAATCATTACAAAGTAAGTTTTACATATATGTCCTCATACCATGTGTCTAGCGCCTTTAAGCACAGCTTGCGGTGTTTCAAACATTGCACAGGTGAAGTTCGATGCCATCTCTTCTGGTGGTTCCTTGGCATCCTCCAGCTCATCCTCCTGCAAGAAAGTTCACGCCTTCATAGTGATTTCCTAGTACCAACTAGTAAAATGCTACCCAATAATCGGAAAAAAAGATATCAGAGATGAACTTCAAAGAAATAAACCACCTACAGTAATAGCAACGAGGAAATGGATGGAACAACAAAGCTATTGGAGAATATTTGGGTGCTGAAAATATAATTCCCAGCACTGTGTGATTAAAGATCTTAATTAGGTTGAACGTTGACATGATAGCAAGTATCCTCCCGCAAATGGGATGCACAACTCCGTAGAAGACAACGCATATTTAAATAAGCTCAGGTCATCACTTTGTACTGTCTACTAAGTTGAACACATCTCATTTCTAATTGTATGTCAAACAAGCAAACTGAGAGTCCAGAAGCAATGATGTTTAAAATTCAAATGTGCAGGTGCAATCAGTAATTTGGTACCCCTCAGGTGATTCCCCGATCAACACAATAGTCAACATGAATGCAATTTTATTTTCTTAACATTGGGCAGATCCAAAACATATAAGAGAACACTTACCATCTTTTCTCGAGTCATCTGTAAACCAAATTGCTCGGCGCTGTATCCCAACTTGCTTGCCACTTCCCATAAGCCGGCTTTGCTGCAAATACTGTATTGCGATTTCCTCTTTGGCCTCTTATATTGTCCTTCATCCACACCAACTTCTCCAGGCGGGAAGTGCAAGTTAAATTTTGAGTCAACATCGTCAACCTCTCTTTCCGACTCAGCCGCCTGGAGTGATTTGGTAATCGATTCAAAGAGCTGCTGATTCAACTTTAGACGTGTTTCATCATACACCCTACGGGACTCTTCTTGAAAGCGCTTCTTATAGTACAAATCAAGCGCAGACTTCCGCTTCTGAAGGAGGAGCCACTTCCGGTCTAAATCTTGGATTGCCCAAAGCACCTGCAGAATAATCTCTTTCAATATTCATTTCATATTCCCAAGGTTCTCGACATGGGACAAATCATAATACTTTTGAGAACAAGTCTCACCTTATGCCATCTTACGGCAGGTTTTTTGTCAGAATCATTGGAGCCATCATCACTAGTTTCATGCTCTTCTGGATTCTTTAATAAGCTCATGCATTCCTCCTTACGGTACATGGTGATGAATGGGACCTAATAACAAAGCAAAAATTTGCAGAGTTCCAAATGCCATGCATATATAAGATCAAAAATCCCAGTTAAGGTTTAGAACTCACATCAAACTTCTGCACGTGCATTAAATCAAGAAATCTCAGTATGTCATCTTTATCTATTGGCAGCTCATTCTGTTCTTCAGTTGTCCCACTATCTTTCTTCTTAAAAAGAGGCACAACTCCAGCAGCAAGCTGATTGTACATCCAGTTACTCTCTTCCACTCTAATGGTTTCAACTGGCACAGGACCAGTGCTTTCCTCAGATATCTACAAAGAATTAACAAGAGATTCTACAGTTAAGAAAGTAGCATAGTAAACAAGAAAAACCACAAAATCTACCCAGACAATAAAATTAAGATGTAAAATCCAATGACAAAGACAACTTAGATGTTGCACCTGCATTCTTTCTGGGACATCTCTTTGTCGGATGCGCTCGTCCTTCTCCGTCATATACTTCTCAGCTAGAATAGTAGGATCGAATTCATCTTCAAGTCTCCTTTCACTCCATTCACCGGACTCGTCGTGCATGCCCGATTTTGCCCTATCTTGTTTTCGACGCATTAAAAGTTCTTCAACATCACCAAATATGTCATGGGCTTCCTGGAGAGCAGAGGACGACACTCCTGGTGCCTGCCTGGACTTCTTTTTGTTCACCTTCTTCCTTCTGCAGATCCAAAAAGACAATGTGACATAAATCAGAGAGCTATATAAAAAATCAAGACCATCCTATATCCATATATATCTCAAATGCAATACCTAATAGGAGCACCATGTTCGTCAACTTCTTCTTCATCAACAATAAAGTCGGCCATTTCATCTTCCTCGCCAATGTCAGCATCCTCTTCTTCGTCCAGCCTTTCTTCCTCCTCAGCAATATCCTCGAGTGGTGGCCCTGGAAATATCCCGAGGAGTTCAAGTTAACAACATGAGGAATACTGCCAACAAAGAAGACAATTAGAATGACGTTTACCTTCATCATCACCAAATAAGCTGCGCTCGAGCTTCTGCTCAGCTGTACGCCCTCGTCTCCCAGTTTCATCAAACTCCTCCTCCTCATAAAAACCAGAACCCTCATCTTCCATATCCCTCTGAGCCTTTTTCAACCGCTTGAACTTTTTGCTCTCCTAATCAGACAGTGTGAAAATCAGAAAGTGTGAACACCTACTGACAAAATCAATACCCTACATAGGAAATGCATATATATGTGTTTGCTTGCGTGTTTACATTCAGTGAAGCCAAAATCACAACTCACAAGTTTTGGACGAGGCACCGCAATATTACTTTCCTGGAGAAGTTCATAATCATCTTCATCAAGCACGTAATTCCTCTCTGACTCCCTGAAATAGTCAAAACATATAAAGGCAGCGATACACAGAAAAGTTATACAATATTCGAAAAGCCGAACTCACCTTTTCTTCCTTTTCTTCTTCTTTTGCCTCTCATCATCACTATCAGCTTCATCCTCTTCATCCTCTTCTTCTTCTACATCATCTACTATAAACCCATCTTTCTCATATTCATCCTGACCCTCTGCCCAGATAAAAGCAACAGAACAACCCAAATTACAACATATACATATAACCATGCAACAATAACATACCCAGTCCCATGAGTGAGGTCCGGGGAGGATATAGTGTAGGCACACCTTACCCCCACCTCGTAGAGATAGAGAGGTTGCTTCCCATAAATTATCTGCAAATACATATAAACAAACACGAATAACGAAAACATACCCGGTGTAATCCACAAGTGGAATCTCAGAAGGATTGAGTGTACGCAAACCTTACCCCTACCTTTAAAGATAGAGAGGTTGTTTCTAATAAATCCTCGGTCAATATATACAATCATACAACAATAACAACATACCCAGTATAATCACACAAGTGAGGTCTGTGGAGGGTAGAGTGCAAAAGACCTTACCCCGCCTCGTAGAGACAGAGAGTATTCCCGATAGACCCTTAGCAAATACACATAACCATACAGCAACAATAACATACCCAGCATAATCTCATAACACGTGAGGTTGAGGAGGGTAGTGTGTACGTAAACCTTAACCCTACCTCGTAGATATAGAGAGGTAGTTTTCAATAAACCCTCAGTAAATACATATCTCATACAACAACATACCCAGTGATATCCCATAAGTGGAGTCTAGGAAGGTGGAGTGTACGCATACCTAATCCCTAGCTCGTAAATATAGAGAGGTTGTTTCCAATAATAGACCCTCGGCAAATACATATAACTCATACAACAATAACAACAGCATACCTAGTGTAATTCCACAAGAGAAGTCGAGGGAAGGGTAAAGGGTACAAGCTTACCACTATCTCATAAATTTCCGATAAACCCTCAACAAATACATATAACCCAAACAACAACATACCCCGTGTAATTCAGTGAGAGTAGAGTATACGCAAGCCTTAGCTCTACTGGCCATTTCAGATAAACTCTCGTCAAATACATATGACCAAACAACAACAACAACAATAACATACCCAGTGTGTAATCCCACAAATGAAGTCTTGGGAAGGTGAAGTTTACTCAGACCTTACCTTTACCTCGTAAAGATAAAGAGTTTGTTTCCAATAGACCCTAAGCAAAATAAACATAAGAAAAAATCTACCATATTAAATTAGGGTAAATACCTTCTTCTTCGTCTTCATCCTCATCCTCCCGTTCATCAACTGCATCCCCATCAACTGGCTCTTCGTCCCTCTCTTCTTCCTCAATTCCAACTTCATCTACACACAAAATTTTCAATTTCTATAAACACATGCACATTCAACCACTCAACATTTTCAGCTAAAATAACCAAACATTTCTTAAAAAAAAGGAAAAAAAACATCAACCTTCGTCGTTGGAGATCAAGTTTTTTCCAGCCATTTATTTCGCCGATCTAACTTAGAGCACAACAAAAAATCCAGCTATTTCACACAGAGTACACGCAGAACTAGGTGAAAGTTGAAAACCTAAACCCTAGAAGTTTCAATTTGCATTCAACTATAACATTTTCAGCTAAAATAACCATACATTTCCACAAAAAATCAAGAAAATGAAAAAAATCAACCTTCGTCATCGGAAATCACGTTTTCCCCAGCCATTTTTCCCGCAGATGATAACTTTAAGCGCACAACAAAAATATAGCTATTTCACACGCAAAACTAAGTGAAAATCGCAAACCTAAACATTTTCAGCTACAATAACACATTTCTACAAAAAAATTGAAAGAATTATGAAAAAAAAAAAATCAACCTTCCTTATCGGAGATCATATTTTTTCTAGCATTCTTTCGCCAACGATAACTTAGACCACAACAAAAAGACTAGTTATTTCACACAAAGTACACGCAGAACTAGGAGAAAATCGAAAACCTAAACTAGAATTTTCAATTTCTATAAACACATACATGCAACTATTCAACATTTTCAGCTAAAATAACCATAACCATCACATTTCTAGAATAAAATCGAAAAATTCTTTAAAAAAATCAACCTTCGCCATCGGAGATCACATTTTTTCCAGCCATTTTATCGCCGACGATAACTTAGAGCACAGGAAAATATCCAGCTATTTCACACGCAGAACTAGGTAAAAATCGAAAACATAAACTAGAATTTTCATTTTCTATAAAGACATACATGCAACTATTCAACATTTTCAGCTAAAATAACCATAACCATCACATTTCTAAAAGAAAAAATCGAAAAAATTATTTAAAAAATCAACCTTCGCCGTCGGAGATCACGTATTTTCCAGCCATTTTTTCTGCAGACGATAACTTAGAGCATAACAAGAAAATCTAGCCATTTAGAATTTTCAATTTCTATAAACACATACATTCAACTACTCAACATTTTCAGCTAAAATAACCATAACCATCACATTTCTAAGAAGAATCGAAAAAATTATTTAAAAAATCAACCTTCATCATCGGAGATCATGTTATATCCACAACAAAAAATCCAGCTATTTCACACACAGTACACGCAGAACAAGGTGAAAATCGAAAACCTAAAATAGAATTTTCAATTTCTATAAACACGTACATTCAACTACTCAACATTTTCAGCTAAAATAACCATAACCATCACATTTCTAAGAAGAATCGAAAAAATTATTTAAAAAATCAACCTTCGTCATCGGAGATCATGTTTTATCCACAACAAAAAATCCAGCTATTTCACACACAGTACACGCAGAACTAGGTGAAAATCGAAAACCTAAAATAGAATTTTCAATTTCTATAAACACATACATTCAACTACTCAACATTTTCAGCTAAAATAACCATAAACATCACATTTCTAAAAAAAATCGAAAATTTTATGGAAAAAAATCAACCTTCATCATCGGAGATCACGTTTTTTCCAGCCATTTTTTCGCCGACGATAACTTAGGGCACGATAATAAAAAGCAAAAACCCTAGATATTTTTCACACAGTACACACACAACTATGTGTGAATTGAAACCCTAACCCTAAAGATTTCGATTTCGCGTTACTGATAATAGCGAAAAGTGGTGAAAATTGTATATATAGTGAGAGGGAGGGAGTAGGGCGGTTCGTAGTAGTGGTGGTGTAGTGAGGGAAAATGGCGATACAAAATGGGCAGAGGTTCAGAGTGTAATAATAAATTGGGGATGAATTGATATTAATAATAATGATAATGTTCTAAATTGTTTATTCAAAAATTGAAATTAAAATATAGATGAATATTTTATATTGGTGATAATATATTCAGTGTAGTCTCGTAGGTGAAATTTGAGATGAATAAAGTATACATTGATCATATTATAACAACGACATTAATAACGTATTCAGTGTAACTCACATATGGAGTCCTGAGAGGAAATAGCGGAATTTTGGATCGTATGCAAGTCTTGTTCTATTTCATATAGGTAGATGATATGAGTACGTGTAACAATAACATATAAGTGTAGCCTATGATATAAAGTTTAGAGAAGTTAGAGCATATATTGGATTCATCTTTATCTCGCGAATGTAGAGAAGATGAATATTTATAGATAATTAATACTATTATATATGAAGTTTTTCATCGGAATACTCCTAATAATTTATCCAGAAAAAGATTAAACTTATTAACGAGGAGCCTGTTCAGAAATGATGTAATGAAAGACATACATATATGACTTTGTCAGCGGGTATTTGATTGATTAGAATCGTTCGATTTCCAAAGGAACCTACCTCTCAGAAAAAAGTCTGAGCAAAGCCGTGACCACTTCTTAAGTTGAAAATCTGGGAATTTGTTATCTTGATTTGTCTAGTTTATTTTTCGATAGTGATCTTGGCCGATCTCTAAAGTGCTCCAGCAAGGCCCGAAAGTGCAAATCAAGATGAGTTACTTTTTACAGCACACCCGCTTCGAGGAGCCCAGGCCGATGAGGCTCCTTCGGATCTAAACGTTGATTTAGATAAGCATATCAAAGTAAGAGAAATAGTTATGAACACTGTAGACTATTTTTGTCGAGATAGTGAAGGAAGAGTCTCGTTTGTAGAAATTTTTTCGTATGAGATTTAATGAAATGTAAAGAGATCATGTCTATTATTTATAAGATTTTTCGTACTCGGGTCTATCAAAAGTTCAATGGACGAATATTTAAGAATGTGATAGCAAATTGAGAATGAATTGATAATGGTCTAAATAATTTATTCAAAATTAAATTTAAAATGACGAGGAATACTTTATTAATGTCTGTATGAATTTCTTTTGTTGGAATATTATTATTACTAATCTCGATTATAAGAAATTGTTGCTAATTATTTATTGGAAGAGAATTATTTATAACTTATAAAATCCATCTCCTCCTCCAAATAAAATTTAATGAGATTCAAAAATTATGGTCTCATCTAAAAAAATTCAAGTATTCAAATTAAATAAATATTCAATGACCGGCATTTATGTCTTTCTTAGCTAAATAGGACCAAGTTAATATGCTCTAAATAGTTTAGTCAAAATCAAATTTAAAACGTATGTGGATACTTATAAATGCTAATTAACATTTATATAGAGTTTTTTGGCTAGAATATTACAAATGGCGTATTAAAAAGAAGGTCTTGGAACTAGATTACGAGAAATATGCTTAGTAAAGGAATTACGAGAGTTTATCGCTGGGTATATTATCAGTAAAATCATCTAATTCTTATATAAGCTATATTTTTTTCTCATAATGAAATTTAATTTCATTTAAGAGTCAAACAATCTAAACTTTAATCAATATTTTTAAAAGTAATTTCTGCAACACATTGATATGAGGAAAAAAGATATATAGTATTTTTCGTATATTTTTTGACTATTTAAAATTTTATTTTAAAATATCAAATTAATATAATCTAACTTAACTTCATAAATTAATCAAATTGTCTCTTAAACAACAAAACATGACAACTAAAAAGAAATAGAGATAATACTCTATATTGCATACCAAAGGAACACTTGGAAATGAGGAAGAATTAAGTATGCGCTTGGCGGTGAAAATAAAAAAAAAGTTAGAGTTCGAGTTCGAGTTAAAGTTGTATTTGACCATTAATATAAAGTTGAGTTATTTTTGAATTTTAGTGAGAAAAGTGAGTTGGAAAAAGTCCATCAGTTCTCGCTTGTATTTGTAATTCTTATGGACAAAATATTATTTCTAGCTAGTGTTTGGTCCTACATTTCTAAAAAAAAATTGACAAATTATTTTTGAATAAAGATTTGAACTAAATCTCATCGTGTATTTGACCACGGTATTTTGAAAAACATATTTTACTTTGAAAAGTTATCAAAAAACAAAAATTGTCCCAAATACTAGTCTTTTCTAGAATTTGAGATTACGAAAAATGACACTAATAGCACTTCGTCGGAAACTATTGACATGAAAATCACCATTGAATTTTAATTCCATTTTTTAGCTATTTGTTGTCAGCTTATACAATACTGATAACAAGTTTGATTTATATTTTACACAGATACATATTCCATACTATAAATATACATTTTCTATATGCATCTTATAGATACATGTTTTATACAATAAATGATACCAATTATATGTACATCATATTTTAAAAAATGCATATTTATATAACAATGATTCATTTTTTATACATAAATTCACCGCTATATTTTTTTACGAACTGTATCAATATGATATATGAATTGCATCCGTACGTTATATGAATTGTATCTGAACGACCTAGACCAAAATAGTCCAAATTAGGTTAGGATTATTTAGTGAAATTAAAATGACTGGCTGATTATTCCATATCAAATAACCCAAACATGAGCCAATTGTTTTTAAATGGGTCAGACTGTGTCCTTTTCTTTTTGAATTATTTGTTAAATAATGACAAATTATATGATTATACATTATTTGCTAATTTTTTTTTTAAGCGTAAAATAAATTTATGACCAAATGAATCCTTAGAATAAAGTGACTTTTTTTTCTAAAAAAAAAAAAATGGCAGTTGTCACGCCCCAAAATCCCATCGGGCCGGACTGGCACCCGAAGCCGAGAAGGCCCGGGAGAACCCGTTCAAATACCTGTATTTTCCCTTACATGTCACCAAAAATTTGGACAACACTTCGTTGCATATAAAAGGATCTAATTACTTGTATTAGCACAAAACGCACAAATATATATATATATATATATATAATACTTGGCCGTCGGGGCCACCACATATACAGATATAACATCACTATATAAACTTCCATGACTTTACCCTTCCTTATGTCTACAAAGCCTCTAGGATATACATGACATAACTAGGGTCGGGACAAACCCCCGCCCACACATGACTCCTGTAAAATAACAAAACATAAGGAACCGACTCGGAAAACTCCAAAGCAAACTGGAGCTCACCAACAATAGTTGTATGACCTGGCTCCTATTTATGTTGTGAATGAGCTGAGGTACCTGTGCCTGTAGCATGAAATGCAGGTCCCCGTGGGGGACGTCAGTACGAAATATGTACTGAGTATGTAGAGCTGTAGATAATCACATATGATATAGGAGCTCAATAGAAATCCAAAACAAGTGAATAAATCGTAATAGGAGTGGACCACACTTACCAGAACTTGTGACAACCTGTACATTGAATTTATTCAATCACTTTACCTTCGTTCTTAACATCTTTGTAATCATTACTGTACTGTACTGTGACCATTAGGCTGCCTCCAGTACATATCAACTGGGGTCGACCCATGCTAGGCTTATGCCCCTGGGATACCACCCATAAACACGTAAATAGGGATCGACCCATGCGAGGCTTATGCCCCTGGGATACCACCCGATAAGAGAGAACTTCCATCACTTAGTTCAATTAATCTTTGAGATTGTTATTTCGGTCGCCACCACATTTTTGATACTTTGAAACAACGATACATCAATAAGAACCAAGTAATAGACCTTCTATACAATAACGACGTAATAAAGACTCATTGGTACATCAACAATGTGTTTCAGAATCATCAATATCACAACAATGAAATAGGAGCCTTTTGGTATATCAATGAAATATTTTGACACTTTATAGAATGGAAACAACTTCGTTGGTAATGTAGAACAATACATGTTTTTGGACAACCTCAGAATCTTACTTGATGGAACATTGGTGTTTTCATGCCAAAGAACATCGTTAGAGTATGCTTTACATACCTCGTTGTAGATTCGGATACCAATTCAACACAACTTCCCGCCTTTACAAATCACTTATCTACAATGAAATGTTTGTCATCTAGTATTAACAACCCAACACCACAATTCTCTTCCATAATTCCATACAACCAATATTTGCAAAACATTCCAAAAACCAACTTGAACAATAGGTTTATGTGTGTATATATATATATATATATATATATATATATATACATACATATCCATATAAATAACACCAACATAATTTACATCCTTACCATAAAATGACCCTTTTGATTTCGAAGTCCTGTTGGCACAAATAAGGGGTGCTTCTCGAAGCCCTCGAGACGGTGAACACAACTACGGAATCAATTTGGACTTTCTACGGTTGAATCACAAGATAATTGGAGTTGAACTTAGACTAGAGTTTCTTATTCTTCAATAATTTGGATGATAACATGATGGATATGAGGCTAAGTATATGTATATAATGACCAATTTTCGTCCATGAGGTGATGGAAAATGACCATATTGCCCTTAAAAATTTAAGTAAATCTGAATTTGTCCATGGTGGACTGTTTTGATAGGCTAAAGTAAATAGACCATAACTCTTTGATCCGATATCATATTTGGGTGAAATTGGTATCGTTGGATAGATCATTCAAAGGTCTTTCATTTCATATAAAGTAGGCCACCCAGTTCGTCCTGTACAAGGAATTATGATCGTTTGAAGTTGACCCTAAAAATCTGTTTTGAGAGGCTGAAGTAAAACGAGTATAAATCCTTACTTAGACGTTGGATTTGGATGAAACCAATTGCATTAGAAAGAAAACTCTCGGGGCTTCTCATCGATATATAGCAGCTCACACAGTTCATTTTGTACAAGGAGTTATGATCATTTAAAGTCAACCCAAAAATCTGTTTGGCTGCAGTACTTTTGTGTGCAGAAAATTTCTGCACATTTACTATTCATTGCGTCCACCGTTTTCAAGTTTTGAACATGCTCTCTTATATCCGATACTCATCTGTTTTCAGAAATCTTTATATCGTTGGAAAGCTAACTCGATAAACTTCGCATAGAAACTTCGACGAGCAAATTCCGGTATAAATAAAGTCGATTCCCATACACATATAATCAAACTATACACTTGAAACCATCTCAAAATAATCAATACTCATACTTAAACTCATATATACCTAACTTATGATCAATACATATACTCCAACACATATAACCATGGCTAATGCACGTAATTAAGTACGGGGTGTTACATCCTTCCCCCCTTGAGGACATTCGTCCTCGAATGTGAATGTAGTTATTTAGCCGAAACAAGTTCGAATTCATAATTGATATTCACGTCATCATATAGATATTATGCATATGTAAAAACTTACTTGTTAGCATCCCAGTTCCACTCCTTGCACTTCTTTTTCACCTTTGAACAAATAAGGGTATTTCGATTTCATTGCTTCCTCCGTTTCCTATGTAATCTCTTCCCTTTGTTGATTTCTCCAAAGTACTTTCACCAATGCTACTTCTTTGTTTCTCATCTTCTTAACTTGACGATCTAATATAGCAATAGGCATCTCTTCATAGGTAAGATCTTCTGTTACTTGCACATCTTCAGTAGAAGTAATAAGGGACGGATCTCCGATGCACTTTCGAAGCATCGATACATGAAATACTGGATGCACTGATGACAGTTCCTGGGGTAGCTCTAATTCATAAGCAACTTGCCCACATCTTCGAATAATCTTATACGGGCCTATATATCGTGGACTCAACTTTCCTTTCTTGCCAAATCTCATCACCCCTTTCATTGGCGATACCTTCAAAAATACCCAATCGCCTAACGAAAACTCTAGCCCTCTTCTTCTACTATCCGCATATGACTTGTGTCGTCTTTGGGTTGTTTTCAACCGTTGCTGAATCACCTTGACTTTTTCTATGGCTTGATACACAAGATCCGGTCCGAACATAAGAGTTTCACCCGCTTCGAACCATCTTATTGGTGATCTACACTTCCTCCCATATAAAGCTTCATATGGTGCCATTTTGATACTTGAATGATAGCTATTATTGTAGGCAAACTCAATAAGAGGTAAATGATCATCCCAGCTGCCTTTAAAATCTATAACAGATGCTCGTAGCATATCTTCAAGTGTTTGAATGGTGCGCTCTGCTTGTCCATCCGTCTGAGGGTGAAAAGTTGTACTCAGATTCACTTATGTTCCCAAACTCCGTTGGAAAGACTTCCAAAAGTTTGCGGTAAATTGAGTCCCCGATCCGATATAATAGAAGTTGGCACCCTATGTAATCGGACTATTTATTTAACATACAGCTTCGAATATTCTTCAATTATGTAAGTGGTCTTAACGGGTAAGAAATGTGCGGATTTAGTAAACCTATCCACAATCACCCATATAGAATCAAATTTCCGAGCTGTACGAGGCAAACCTGTAACAAAATCCATGTTGATCATGTCCCACTTCCAAATTGGAAGATCTATGCATTGCATATAGCCTCCGGGCTTTTGATGTTCCACTTTAACTCGTTGGCAATTTGGACATTCAGCTACAAATTCTGCGATGTTCCTTTTCATGTCATTCCACCAATACATATCTTTCAAATCTTGATACATTTTGGTTGATCCTGGATGAATGGAATACCTTGAAAAATGTGCCTCTGTCATAATCTTCTTTCTTAGCCCGTCTACATCTGGCACACACAATCGGTTTTGGCACTGAAGTACTCCTTCTCGCATAAGCTCAAATGCCTTGGTCGCACCACTCTGAACGTTCTCCTTAAGCTGTAATAAAATAGGATCTGCATCTTGCTTCTCTTTCACCTCAGCTACTAATGAGGATTTCGCGGCATTATGCACAATAAGCTCCTCGTCCGGAGTTTCGAGAAGACGAACTCCTAGACTAGCTAATTGATGAAGATCTTTAATCATCCCTTGCCTTTCTATAGGTGCCATCATAGCCTTACGACTCAACGCATCAGCTGCTATATTCGCTTTCCCTGGGTGATACAAAATATCAACATCATAATCTTTTAATAGTTCCATCCACCTTCGCTGCCTCAGATTTAGATCCTTCTGACTGAAAATATATTGTAAGCTCTTATGATCAGTATATATATCAACATGAACCCCATATAAATAGTGGCGCCATATTTTTAAAGCAAAGATAATCGTTGCCAGCTCAAGATCAGGTGTGGGGTAATTTTTCTCATGTGGCCTCAATTGCCTTGAGGCATATGCTATCACCTTACCATGCTGCATTAATACACATCCTAAACCAATTCTCGAAGCATCACAATACACTGTATACCCTTCTGTACCTTCTGGAAGTACCAACACAGGTGTAGAAGTCAACTTATTCTTCAATTCTTGGAAACTCTCCTCACACGCATCATTCCATTGGAACTTAGATGCTTTATGTGTTAGCTTGGTTAAGGGTGCTGAAATGGAAGAAAAGTCTTTAACAAACCTTCTATAATAACCGGCCAACCCGAGAAAACTACGAATCTCCGTAGGCGTTGTGGGCCTTGGCCAGTTCTTCACAGCTTCTATCTTTTGAGCATCAACCTTTATCCCTTCACTAGATACAATATGACCCAAAAATGCCACCGACTTTAACCAAAACTCACATTTAGAGAACTTTGCATAAAGCTTACAATCACGAAGAGTCTGCAATGCCTGTCGTAAGTGATTGGCATGGTCCTCTTCTGATCTAGAATAAACTAGAATATCATCTATAAAAACTATCACAAATACATCCAGGAATGGCTTAAACACCTTATTCATCAAATCCATAAAAGCTGCAGGTGCATTTGTTAGCCCAAATGACATAACTAGAAACTCATAATGACCATACCGTGTTCGGAAAGCTGTCTTGGGTATATCCTTCTCTTTGACCCTCACTTGGTGGTAACCTGACCTCAAATCAATCTTAGAAAAACACTTAGCGCCCTGTAACTGATCAAATAAATCATCAATTCTTGGGAGAGGATATTTATTCTTAATAGTCACCTTATTCAATTGTCGATAATCAATACACATCCTCAGCGAGCCATCCTTTTTGCGCACAAATAACACTGGTGCTCCCCAGGGGGACATACTAGGCCTTATGAATCCCTTCTCTAGCAAATCTTTCAATTCTCGTAATTCTGCTGGGGCCATTCTATACGGCGGAATGAAGATTGGTTGGGTGCCTGGTATTACATCAATACCAAACTCTACTTCTCGTTCAGGAGGCAAATCTGGAAGATCTTCAGGAAATACATCAGGAAATTCATTTACCACCGGAACAGCGTGAAGAGTTGGTGGCTCTGCTTCTGTATCCCTTACTCTAACTAAATGATATATGTATCCCTTGGAAATCATTCTTCTTGCCTTAAAATAAAAAATAAATCTACCTCTTGGCGCGCTAATTTCACATTTCCATTCAAGGACTGATTCATTTGGAAAATGGAAATATACCTTTTTCGTCCAGCAATCAATTGTGGCATAACAAGACGCCAACCAGTCCATACCCATTATAACATCAAAATCTACCATTTCTAACTCTACAAGATCAGCCATCGTATCACGACCACAAACAGTTACTATGCAGTTTCGATAAACCCTTCTAGCTATAATAGATTCCCCAACCGGTGTGGATACTTCAAATGACTTAACTAATAGTTCGGGTATTCTTTCAAACTTTCCAGCAACCAATGGAGTAACATAAGATAATGTGGAACCGGGATTAATTAAGGCATATAAATCGAATGAAAAGATAGACAACGTACCCGTAACCACATCTGGGGAAGCCTCTAAATTCTGTCGATCCGCTAGAGCATACGTACGATTTTGAGCCCCGCTAGAACCCGTGGCTCCTCTATCACCTCTAACACGACCCATTGGTTGTGCACCCCTTCCTGAATAAGGCATCGATGATGATGATGCAACAAATGACCCTGCAGGTCGTGCCATACCCCCCTATGTCCCTTCGTGGGCATTCCCTCACCATATGCCCCGACATACCGCACCAAAAGCAAATATTGGTCCCCAGCCGACATGCGCCCAAATGATACCTTCCACATTTATTGCATGGCTCTCGAGGAGGTCTCGATTGACTCATATTCCCTTACCCTTGGTACCCCACTATCCGCGAACTCTGACTCTCACTTCTATGCCCAAATTGATTTTCTCTGGACCCTTGGAACTGTGGTGGGGCACTAGCTGCAGAATAAGAAGATAATGGCCTAGGTGGTCTAGCAGAAAACTGTGGTCTGAACCCTCCTTGAGATGTCATGAACTGCCCTGTAGATCTGGCCCTCTTGGAATATCCTCTTTCTGATTCCTGTGTTCTTCTCCTCTGCCTCTGATCTTCCATTTTCTGTACAAAAGCTTAGATCCTCGCTATGTCCATATCTTTGTTCAAAGCGGCAATAGTACAATCCCTAACCAAATACGGATCCAATCCATCCACATACCGATGAACTCTGTCATCCATAGTAGCTATAACATTAGGAGCATATCTGGACAAAGAATTAAATCGAAGACTATACTCCCTCACACTTGTATTACCCTGTCGAAGATTTAAGAACTGATCCGCACGGGCCTGACGAGTCTCATATGGAAGATAATGATCAATAAATGCCTCTTTGAACTCTTTCCAAGTAGCTGGGGGTGCATCAATGCCCCTTGACCATTTCCAGTCTTCATACCAATATATAGCCTCACCTTTGAATCTATACGCGGCTAACTTCACTGTCTCTCTGCCCGATACATGCATCACCTCTAGGGCCCTTTGGATCTGATCAATAAAGTCCTGCAAATCTTCATTAAGATCGGATCCGGTAAAAGTAGGCGGATCCATCTTAAGAAAATCCTGTGTTCGAAGACTAGCCGCCCTATCTATACCACTAGGACCTGCAGTAGGAATGGCTCGCCCTTGAGCTTGCCCAGCAACTATACGAGTAAAAAATTGCACTGCATTTCTAAGATCTTGATCAACAACATTAATAAGTGGTTCTGGGGATATAGTTCTCCTCCCCCTTATTTCTTCCGGACTGGGGGAAGTTTCTGATGCATGCTCAGCTGGAGCCTCACTTTGATTAGCTGGTATAGTGGGTGACTTACTAGTCCCCTCTCCGGCAGCCACATCTACTTGCTTACCGGTATTCTTATTTCTGGTAACCGGCATCATTACTATAATAAGAGAAACAAACTGATTCAGTGGTCAACTATGACTTCATATACAATATAAGCTCTATCGCACGATATAAGACATGAAGAAAAGAAATAATTCCTAAATGTCCATAGCTTCCTGTTTATAGATGTGGTGCACAACACACCGATAAACAAGACTCTACGTAGACACGGCTTTGTAGACTCACTAGGACGAACCTCTCTGATACCACTTTTGTCACGCCCCAAAATCCCATCGGGCCGGACTGGCACCCGAAGCCGAGAAGGCCCGGGAGAACCCGTTCAAATACCTGTACTTTCCCTTACATGTCACCAAAAATTTGGACAACACTTCGTTGCATATAAAAGGATCTAATTACCTGTATTAGCACAACACGCACAAATATATATATATATATATATATATATATATATATATAATACTTGGCCGTCGGGGCCACCACATATACAGATATAACATCACTATATAAACTTCCATGACTTTACCCTTCCTTATGTCTACAAAGCCTCTAGGATATACATGACATAACTAGGGTCGGGACAAACCCCCGCCCACACATGACTCCTGTACAATAACAAAACATAAGGAACCGACTCGGAAAACTCCGAAGCAAACTGGAGCTCACCAACAATAGCTGTATGACCTGGCTCCTATCTATGCTGTGAATGAGTTGAGGTACCTGTGCCTGTAGCATGAAATACAGGTCCCCGTGGGGGACGTCAGTACGAAATATGTACTGAGTATGTAGAGCTATAGATAATCACATATGATATAGGAGCTCAATAGAAATCCAAAACAAGTGAATAAATCGTAATAAGAGTGGACCACACTTACCAGAACTTGTGACAACCTGTACATTGAATTTATTCAATCACTTTACCTTCGTTCTTAACATCTTTGTAATCATTACTGTACTGTGACCATTAGGCTGCCTCCAGTACATATCAACTGGGGTCGACCCATGCTAGGCTTATGCCCCTGGGATACCACCCATAAACACGTAAATAGGGATCGACCCATGCTAGACTTATGCCCTTGGGATACCACCCGATAAGAGAGAACTTCCATCACTTAGTTCAATTAATCTTTGAGATTGTTATTTCGGTCGCCACCACATTTTTGATACTTTGAAACAACGATACATCAATAAGAACCAAGTAATAGACCTTCTATACAATAACGACGTAATAAAGACTCATTGGTACATCAACAATGTGTTTCAGAATCATCAATATCACAACAATGAAATAGGAGCCTTTTGGTATATCAATGAAACATTTCGACACTTTATAGAATGGAAACAACTTCGTTGGTAATGTAGAACAATACATGTTTTTGGACAACCTCGGAATCTTACTTGATGGAACATTGGTGTTTTCATGCCAAAGAACATCGTTAGAGTATGCTTTACATACCTCGTTGTAGATTCGGATACCAATTCAACACAACTTCCCGCCTTTACAAATCACTTATCTACAATGAAATGTTTGCCATCTAGTATTAGCAACCCAACACCACAATTCTCTTCCATAATTCCATACAACCAATATTTGCAAAACATTCCAAAAACCAACTTGAACAATAGGTTTATGTGTTTATATATATATATAATCATCAATACCACATCATCACACCAAATCCCTTCACAATTCAACATAATCCAACATCATTTCCCAATCATCTTTCAACAACAATCAAATAACATACTTCTTATGCTCACATGCGTATATATATATATATATGTATATATATATACATATCCATATAAATAACACCAACATAATTTACATTCTTACCATAAAATGATCCTTTTGATTTCAAAGTCCTGTTGGCACAAATAAGGGGTGCTTCTCGAAGCCCTCGAGACGGTGAACACAACTACGGAATCAATTTGGACTTTCTACGGTTGAATCACAAGATAATTGGAGTTGAACTTAGACTAGAGTTTCTTATTCTTCAATAATTTGGATGATAACATGATGGATATGAGGCTAAGTATATGTATATAATGACCAATTTTCGTCCATGAGGTCATGGAAAATGACCATATTGCCCTTAAAAATTTAAGTAAATCCGAATCTGTCCATGGTGGACTGTTTTGATAGGCTAAAGTAAATCGACCATAACTCTTTGCTCCGATATCGTATTTGGGTGAAATTGGTATAGTTGGATAGATCATTCAAAGGTCTTTCATTTCATATAAAGTAGGCCACCCAGTTCGTCCTGTACAAGGAATTATGATCGTTTGAAGTTGACCCTAAAAATCTATTTTGAGAGGCTGAAGTAAAACGAGTATAAATCCTTACTTAGACGTTGGATTTGGATGAAACCAATTGCATTAGAAAGAAGACTCTCGGGGCTTCTCATCGATATATAGCAGCTCACACAGTTCATTTTTTACAAGGAGTTATGATCATTTAAAGTCGACCCAAAAATCTGTTTAGCTGCAGTACTTTTGTGTGCAGAAAATTTCTGCACATTTACTATTCATTGCGTCCACCGTTTTCAAGTTTCGAACATGCTCTCTTATATCCGATACTCATCTGTTTTCAGAAATCTTTATATCGTTGGAAAGCTAACTCGATAAAATTCGCATAGAAACTTCGACGAGCAAATTCCGGTATAAATAAAGTCGATTCCCATACACATATAATCAAACTATACACTTGAAACCATCTCAAAATAATCAATACTCATACTTAAACTCATATATACCTAACTTATGATCAATACATATACTCCAACACATATAACCATGACTAATGCACGTAATTAAGTACGGGGTGTTACAGCAGTCCGGTGCACTAAAGCTACTGCTACGTACGCATTTCTGCCAGAGACTATTTTCAAGACTTGAAAACATGACCTCATGATCAGATGAGATCAACTTTATCGATTACTCTAGGCTCCCCTTCAACTTTTTTTCTTCTTCAAAATATACTTTAAAAAAAATACTCATGACAAAACGTGGCTTAGCTAAAAGCCATACTCAACTAAAAGAAAACTCCAAGTCGGGCCGGGTCATTGGTGTTGTTGGTATTGGGCTTTAGTCATTCATTCAGATCTCAAATCTCAAAAAAGTAAAAAAGGATCAGCTCCTCGCCGATTAGGGTTTTCCAAATACCTCTCTCTCACTCTCTCTTTCAGCTAAACCAAATTCTCTTCTAAGGCATAACGATGACTGCTCAATCTCAAGAAGAACTCCTTGCTGCCCACCTCGGACAACAAAAACTTGATGTAATTCTCATTCTCTTTATATTTTTTTCTTTTTTTGTATATATGTGTATATATATGCGTGTGTTTTGTGCGTTTATTATATGTGTGTGTGTGTGTTTTGTGCGTTGCTTGTATGTGTGTGTGTGTGTTTTGTGTGTTGCTTGTATGTGTGTGTGTGTGTTTTGTGTGTTGCTTGTATGTGTGTGTATATATGCTTGTGTTTTGTGTGTGTATATATATGTGTGTGTTTTGGGTGTGGTTTGTATGTGTGTATATATATATTTGATAACCGTGGTGTCCTAGCCAGCTTGAGCACACCTCGACTAATTCAACTAGATACCTGCCACCTCCCACCAGCAACATGTATGTATGAAGTGAGAATACACACACAAAAGACGTACACATATATATCCTCAGTGTGTTTATATATATATTTTTTTTTTTTTTTTTTGTATATATGTGTATATATATGCGTGTGTTTTGTGTGTTTATTATATGTGTGTGTGTTTTGTGTGTTGCTTGTATGTGTGTGTGTGTGTTTTGTGTGTTGGTTGTATGTGTGTGTATATATGCATGTGTTTTGTGTGTGTATATATATGTGTGTGTGTTTTGGGTGTGGTTTGTATGCGTGTATATATATATTTGATAACCGTGGTGTCCTAGCCAGCTTGAGCACACCTCGACTAATTCAACTAGATACCTGCCACCTCCCACCAGCAACATGTATGTATGAAGTGAGAATACACACACAAAAGACATACACATATATATCCTCAGTGTGTTTATATATGTGTGTGTGTTTTGTGTGTATGTGTATATATATAATCACTTCATATATATAGAATTGTGGATGTGAAGTTCTGTATTTTAAAACTTTTGTTCTTATTGTTAATTAGAGTACTTTTGGTTGTTTCATGATCAGTTTTTGTTAAGCTTGAGATAGTATTTCGATTATTTGTTTGGAAGATTCACTTATTGATTGAGATGTGTTTGTGTGTGTGTGTGTTATATACATATATTCACTTCATATATATAGAATTGTGGATGTGAAGTTCTGTTTTTTCTGGTTCTTATTGTTAATTAGAGTATTTTTATTGTTTCATGATCAGTTTTTGTTAAGCTTGAGATGGTATTTGGATTATTTGTTTGGAAGATTAGTTTATTGCTTGAGATTTATATGTTGTTTGTGATATTTCTTTTTTTACGCTAAATTGGCGAAGATAAATTGCAATTTTGAGCAAAGATCTGCAATATACGTGAATTGTTAGTATGAGTAATACTCTAGTAGTTTATTGTTATTCGATTTCTGCGGCTTTTTATTGTTTGTTGTACCTCCATTAGTCTTATTTTGTTGTAGTTTTTTCTTTTATGAATGTTTTGTCATGCTTTCATTAGTTTTCTTTTATAATTGCTTTCCCTTGAAATGAGGTACTATACTCTTTACCCTCCCCAAACCCCACTTGTGTGATGACACTGTATCTGTTGTTGTTGATTTTTTTTTTTGGTAAAAAGATTGAAAATTGAGTTTATTCATATTCTTCTGAATGTCCTGGCTGCAATTGGGGAGGTTTTTTTCCGTTTGCAAATTGAAAAAACTAAAGGTATATAAACGTACTAGTGATTTAAGTGGTCTTTCCAATTGAAAGATTGCATATCATTTATGCTGCCAGCATGGTGCAATCCTCCTCCTTTATCTGGCGCAATGTGAGCAAGCTCACACAGGCGGACCCCAATTTGTTTGGGGCTGGCCTTAGTTGTTTTGTTATGTATTAGTATATTGAATTAGCTTTCTGGGTATTACAACTTACAATTGCATTTGAAGCTATCTAATTTTTCAGAAATGTGAAAAGTAATAAATATTAGGATAAAGACTACTACTGCTTGTCCACCATTGAGACATTAAATGATGTCCGTCAGTGAAATTTGAATCTTTGCTATTAAAAAAACCCATCTGTCAGTGAAATTTGAATCTTTGTTATTAAAAAAACCCAAAGTTTAAATCTTTTGTGGTTACTAACACAATCAGTAGGATTAAAATTTATGAACAGAAGTGTAAGAAAGAGAAGGAAAATAGACAAAATTAAGCTTCTTTGGTCCAGACGTGGATGCTAAAGTAATTGAGTTTAAGTGGTTTCTTAATGTTTGTCATAAAAGCAGCTTCTTCTCAAGAGAGAGCCAGTCATTTTGATCCTTGTGTAAGCTCATATAGATTTTTAATCACTTCTCTTGTAGTCTGAGGAACCAATCATTGAGGATGAAGAAGATGACGATGACGACGACGATGATGAGAAAGACGATGCTGATGCTGAAGGTAAGTATACAACAATTTGAAAACTCTGACCCCTGGTTTGTTTGTTATTATTCTGCCAGTTTGTAGGAATGGTATCATTCAATTTATCAGTGCCTGTTTTGGCTGAGACGCCCTTTAGAAAGAAATCTCATCTGATACCATTTCACGAAAGAATTGCTTATATATGTGAGAGTACTTATCTGATAGGACTACAACTTGAAAATAATTTAAAGTTAAAATCAATACGAGACATGTGGAGTTATGATAAGATACCTCTCTGCCCTGCTAAGGTAGAGGTAAGGTCTATGTACATCCTACTCTACCCAGATCCCAGTTGTGGGATTACACGGGGTATGTTACTGGATTTTGTGAGACACACTCCAATAGGTCCAGACTAGGAAACTCTTACTTTCAGTGTTTGTAGAGTATGTCTGATTGGATAGGCCATGGTAAGTTTGTCAATGTTTTAGTTTATTCCCTACATGGGAAGTGTCTCACATAAAATGCAATAGAGGTGGTGTTGATGTTTGCAATTGTTTGTCACATTGATTTATAATTAGTCCTATCAATTATGTGCTTTTGATTCTCCGCGTAGTTTGGGTTTCTAGAGATTGTTTTCGTTCTAATCTCTGCTATGTTAATTACATTTTTATTTATCAAATGAAAGTTATGTGAATCTTCAGACCTGAAATAAATTTTCTATCCACCCTCACAGTAGATAATATTTTGAGATACCTGACCTTTGAATTCAATTGATAATCAAAAGGTTTGTTTTATTGTGAATATCTTTCTGAGATGATGTGAACTTAACTGATAGCCTTCTAAATCCCCCATTTTCATACTCAAGTGTTATTTTTCCACAGATATAGTCATGCGACATTTCAAAGCTACATACTTTGTAACGGACATCAATAACTTCTCCCTTAGGTGTCAATTGAAATAGTCATGTTATTTACATATTTGATAATACATGCGTTTTTTATTAAATAAACACTGGTGTTGTATCACAAGTTCTCTAATATCAGAGGATTGAAATAACCAAACCTAAAAGGGTGAATATTTATCGGAAGATTGGCTCCAAAGGAGTGCCTCCCCTGTACTAAATGTCCACTGCAAAAACATGGACAAGCTTAATCCATATAAAAGAGAATGTATCAGAAACTAAGGATCCGTTTGGCCATAGATTTCTTTCCCAAGTAGTTTTTGGGGAAAAAACTTGGCAAATAGTGTTTGGCCATACAATTGTCATTATTTGGCAAATAATCCAAATTTCCAAATACTAGAAAATGTAGTATTTGGGCCAAATTTCAATTTTTGCGAACTTTTAAAGGTAAAATATGTTTCCAAAATTCTATGGACAAACACATGGTGAAATTTCACCCAAATCTTCACCAAAAAATGACTTGCCAAGAATATTTGGGAATCTATGCCAAACGCTAGCTAATATTAGTCGTCGTGTTCGCCTGAAAGCATTCCTGTAATTTATAAAAGGAGTCCTCAAGACCCAAGATTTAGCCTTGGATAGTGCATTTCTCCACATTGGAGTGCTGCATATTCTCTCTGTCTAGATGCACCAGAAAGGCCATGCGAGTTGCTTTTTTCCTGATTATTGTGGCAGTACTTAATATGCTTATTATTGCGGGCAGAGCTCGGAGATGGTAGTGGCAGGTCTAAGCAGAGCAGGAGTGAGAAGAAGAGCCGAAAAGCGATGCTAAAGCTAGGAATGAAGCCAATCCCAGGGGTCAGCCGTGTAACTGTCAAGAAGAGCAAAAATGTAAGTTGACCTCATTATTATTTGTTCACTTCCCTTTTCCTTTGTTCTCTTTTGAAATTTATTGAAGTTGTTTAAGGTTCTTCTGATTCTTTTGTTTTTTTTTCATTCAGATACTATTTGTCATCTCAAAACCAGATGTATTCAAGAGCCCAAATTCAGACACATATGTCATATTTGGTGAAGCAAAGATTGAGGACTTGAGCTCACAATTGCAGTCTCAAGCTGCAGAGCAGTTCAAGGCTCCTAATCTGAGCAATGTTATATCGAAGCCAGAGCCATCTACTGTGGCTCAGGATGATGAGGATGTAGACGAGACCGGCGTAGAACCAAAGGATATAGAGCTTGTGATGACTCAAGCAGGAGTTTCCAGACCCAAAGCTGTCAAAGCTCTCAAGGCTGCTGATGGCGACATTGTCTCTGCTATCATGGAGCTTACAAACTAGGATGCCTTCTCATGTGCTTTAAAAAGTTTTGAATTGCTGCTCCTTTTTGTCTGTGTGTCCTTGTTTATTTTACCATATGTCTGTCGTTGTATACCAGATTGGATTGTTATTTTTATGTAAGAGAGAAGGGTTTAAACTATGCTGCTCCTTTCTGCCTTAAACTAGAATCTTGTCTCTATTAGTCTTCCTGCTTGGCCCTTCTGTTTTGATGTCTCTCCATATTCTGAATTACTTTGAAATAATCTTGGGTTATAGATTTTGAGCTAAGATTAGCTAAATAATGAAAAGTTATAAGAGTAACCATATTTCCATCAATACGAACCAACATTTTTAACCAAATGTTCCCAAACAAGTTTTTGTTATGCATAATTTTTGCTCAGTGAGAACTTCACATTAGTTTAAAGCATCCTAATCAATTAGTAAATGAAAGCATGTGGTGAGGCAAGGGAGCAAACTTGTTTGGTTTTGCGGTGCACTCATTTCTGTTACGAGGATGAAATAACTCCCCAGTTTGACTCAAGACGGAAACTCCTTACAACTCGCACCGATAGCAGTACTGATTTTTCCTTCTATCGGAGAAGTTTCTTTTCCTCGTTTTTAAACAACTTTTTCTAGAGAAAATATTCTCTAAAATATTTTGATCAACCAATCATGAAGAATCATAAAATAAAATAAAAGGGCAGCCCGGTGCAATAAAACTACCACTATGCGCGGTGTTCGGGGAAGGGCCCCACCACAAGGGTGTATCGTACGCAGTCTTACCTTGCATTTCTGCTAGAGGCTGTTTCCAAGGCTTGAACCCCTGACCTCCTGGTCACATGACAACAACTTTACCAGTTGCTCCAAGGCAAGAATCATAAAATATTTTTGAAAATATTTTCCTCCGTAACGAACCCACACTTACATCCTCCAACTTTCGATCCAATATAACTCCATATATATATATATATGTGAGTGAGTTCCTCTATCTTCCACTGTTATTACAAATTGAATATAACAATTTAAAATATTAGTTCCTTCCTCAATCGAATCGCGCATTGCAGGACCTATTCTGAAGATAGCGTTCTCAATAAGATTTTTTTTAAACCCAAAATTTAAACTCAAAACCTCTAATTAAGAGTCGAGTAGCCCCACCACTGCAGCACCAAAATCATTGTTGGTTCATTTTCCTCCTCATTTATTACTACTTTTTACCCATGTGAAGGAAGGACTACTATAAATAATTGTTCACCAAACAAATAATAAAACATAAAATTACAGCATCATGCTATAATAAGCATGACATCATATTTGACAACTAGCAAAATTGCCAAAAAGGTCATTTAATAATTAGATAGTGATTGAAAATTGACAAAAGGACACGTCATTGCTCTTCTAACTAACAACTCCAAAGTGGGCCTTAATATCCTTAGTCAACAAACAGCCCAAATTTATTTCTCTGTTCCACCCCCCCCCCCCACACCCCAACTATATTGCTAATGCCACGTAAATAATTCATTTAATTTCACAATTTACCTTTTAAATAATTAATAAAATTATCGGCATGTGACATAGTAGGTCATGATTCAAATCATGAAAATAATCTCTGACAAAAATAGAAAGTAAGATCGCGTAATAAATCATTATCGTTCGATCTTTCTAGAGTCTCACACATAACTCGAGTTTTAGTGCACCAGACTATCCTTTACCATACATAAGTTGATATTTAATTTTTTTCGAGGCATAAGTTTGTTATGTGTGTGGAATGTAACTTGTATCACAAAAATATTGCTCTCTCCGTCTCATTTTATGTGCCATCATTTTTTTTTATCTATCCCCCAAAAATGTCAACTTTCCTTATTTGATAATTATTTAAGAAAAAATACCCTATTACCCCCTGAACTATAACCAAAATGGTTGTGACACACCTCAACTTAAAGGAGGTCCTATTACCCCCTTGAACTAATTAAAAGTGTAATTTTGACACCCTTAGTGTCTAAGTGGCACATACGTGGCAAACACGTGTGCCTATGTGGACACTTCAGTGTGTTGTGCCACGTAGAAACTAAGGGTGTCAAAATTACACTTTTAATTAGTTCAGGGGGTAATAGAACCCCCTTTAAGTTGAGGTGTGTCTCTGCCGTTTTGGGTATAGTTCAAGGGGGTAATAGGGTATTATCTCATTATTTAATGATATTATCTCCTTTTTATCCTTCCTGGGTCCCACTTAATAAGAAGAGACAACTAAAATGTAAATATTAAAGCAACTTTAAGAGGAATAATTTTGTAAATTTTATAAAGTCATCACTTATTTCTTAAATTTTGTGTCCGATCAAAACTATACATAAAATGAGATGGAGGGAATATTTATTTTGAGAGATAAAAATTAAAGACTAACATTAAGTCCCAACACTGATAAACACTAGGTAATTTCTTTTCATCTGTTCTTGACTTAGTGGACAGAGTTATACGAGACTTATTGGCTATCGCTGATGGGAGGTGACAACTATATTATAAATCTAATTAAAATATGCGTAAGTTGATCTGAATACTACGATTCTATATATAAAAAAAAGGGGTGTAAATGACCCAAATATTTTTTACCAATTTGGTTCCAAAAGTTGTTCTTTCAGTGATCTCAAAGGTTAAACTAAAAAAAGAGATAAATAAAAGAAGCAAGAAAATATTTCCTAATAGAAAGATTTTTGAAAATCATAATTTAAAACAAACCTTAGTTATTTATATGCATGTAAATCATTTAACGTGAAAATAATAAATATGATCGACTATTTATATTATAAAAAAAACAACCTTTATTTATATTAATAAAGGACAGTACGATCAAGTACAGCAACCTACATTTGACTATTTTGATATATTGAAAACATCAAATAAATTCATCTAGTGTTCCAATCAAGATGGCAAGTTAGGTGGTCATCAACTTATTTGCAATTACTTGCACTAATTGCTTCAAATACCTATAAATCTCAAACAAATGTTGATTTGAATTAATCATATGTCAAAACAGGTAGATCGTACACGTATACGGCTAATATGAATTCAAAAAAATACATTATGTCTAGTTTATGTAATAGGTGAAAGGAGTCTTAGAGTAACTAGTTATGTGATCAGAAGATTATAGCTAGGTTCAAACTGTGGAAGCAGTTTGAGGAAGAAATGTAATGTATGGTTTGCATATAATAGTTCCTTGTGGTTGGTCACTTTACACCGTACACGTATACGATTGATATGAATCCAAAAGTGATATTATTTCTAGTCCATGTAATATGTGAAGAGAATCTCGAAGTAACTGTTATATACGTGGATGTCATGTGATCAGAAGGTCATAAGTTCAAATTGTGAAAACAACATCTGACAGAAATATAAGGTAAAACTGCATACAATAGGTCCTTATGGTTCGATACTTTTTCGAACCCCGCACGTAGCGAAAAACTCTGATTCACCAAATTATTTAGTTTGGTTTATGAACAAGTTACTAATCCCTTCCTCAAAGCTTATTCCCTTAGGTTTTAATCAAAAGGCTTTTGAACATTTGAAGCTATTTAAAACCTTGTCTTATAATTCGATCGCTAATTTTCCTCTTTCATTCCGATGTTAAATTTAAATATATACTAAATTTTGTAAGGACTAACTATCAAGTTTAATTGCCATTGGTTGATGAATTATAAAATTTATATATTAATAGTTTGAAGATGTCAAAAGTACTTCATGCCTATGTCATTTTCATTTTAATTTATTATAGTATCTTTTATTTATTTATTTATTTATTTATTTATTTTCCTTATAGAGTAAATCTAGCTTGAAGGTCAGCTACATGACAAAGTCTAACAGTTAAGACAATATACTTTAATTTTCAATTTACAAATAATTCATAAACAATTAATTATTCTACTAGTTTACTAGTAAAAGAAGATGCTAAAAGATACCATAAATCTCTAGACTCCAAGTCAACTTTCTTCTTTTTATTTTTTTCATTATTTCATATTTGATATTCAAATCGAAACTCGATTAAATTTTAAAACTATTTTTTGAAAATAGTGATTCTGATGTTTTTTAAAAATAAATAAATAAATTAAAATTAAGACATCTGATTAAAGACGAACGAAGATACATAAACAAAAATTCATGTTTGTGACTCCAAGTCAACCTTGGTATGCAAGAAACCTAACTATGTCAGAATAATATTCCTCTCTATGCAGTAACCTTTTGACTAGGGTAAGCAATTTGCAGATATAATTCTTGTTTAATAATAATCTTTTTTTTTAATATAATAAAATATAACTACCTCCCAAATCAAGAACAAGAATATTAGAAAAATAAAATAAAAAATTGTTTTTGTTCAACTCTTTAGAAGTCTCAAACTATAGAATGATATGAGATAATTCTTATTTTATTTGACTTGGTTGTTAGCCCCATGACCAAGCCAAACAATAAAGACAATATACTATAATTTCAATTGCAATTTGCAAATATTGCATAAATTTTTAGTTTATGAATTTTGAATCATACGAAGCATAATTTAATGAGCTATAAATAAATTATTATAAATTCTAACATTAATACAAAATAATAATACGTGCAGTGAAATCTCACAAGTAAAATATGAAGAGAAAAGGGTGTACGTAGATATTATCTCTACCTATAAAGTAGAGAGTCTGTTTTCGAAAAATCATCGGCTCAAATGTAGCAAACACATATACAAAGAAGAAGAAAACAACGGAGAAAGTATAGTAACTAATAAGGAAACAATACAAGAGAAATAATAACAGATGCTTAATAGAGCGATAATGAAAACATAATAAACAACAAATTATGATATAATCACAAGCAGAAACTACACTACTATAACTAATTCGACATCAAACACAATAAGGCTAGATTCTCGACAAGCAAGATAATACTCTTATACGATTAATTTTTTATTTTAATATGTGTTCTTCACACCCTCTATTTAAAGTCATATCCTCGATAACATAAATACTGGACTTGGACAAACTTACTATGATTTCAATTGAAAATTAGTGGATAACACAAGCAAAGACCCCACTAATAACATGCATAATTTTATATTAAGAAATATTCTTGATTTATAGACCTAAAGTCAACCTAATCTAATTATGTCATAGTTTTATTTTTTAAATTTATTTCCACATGACTTGAGTAAACGTTTGCTGCTATTTCTTGTTTTAATTCTCCAAATAAATAAATAAATATAGAAACATGATTTGTATATATAACATTATTCTCTATACAAGCTGCCAAGACATAGCATAGTAGCAAAATACAAATAGTATATATTATTCTCCATATGAAACATAAATAAATGTTTTTATAGATCAGATTATCACTATATTGACAATTAATACAAGTGGGGAAACTTTAGTGTACTTTTTTTTTGTGTATTTAAATTGTTACTACTCGTTTTCGAAAATTTGAATTTCAAAAAAATTCATGTGTCTAACTTTTTTTTTACTCATTTTGTATCTCATGTCGATTGAGAGCTTAACTAATCCATATTCGCAATGTTTAAGACCAAATAAAAAGAGAAGCATTTTTCTTTTAATAAATTCTATGCAGAGCTACTATATTTTACTTCAATAAATAGAATTGCTTTGCGATGTGATAAATTCGAGTTATTTTAAATATGAACGTAATTGATATTCTAAAAAAGTTACATATTTATGTATTAATAAAATCATTTACTGTATATGTTTTGCTAAATAAGCATCTTAAAAATGGCAAAATTATTTTGCTACAAATCATGATTCTAAAATAGGAATTTATATGACATCGAAAGTTAGGGTAGGCTTGAAATTAGAAGTCTTTATTCTTCTTAACTAAATAACTCGCTCTCAAAATAAGACTTACAAATAATAATCACATCTTATAAGAAACTGAAATTGAAATCATATTAGAAAGTCACAAATTTAAATTGGTCATCAGTTTTAAATAATAAAAAATTCTCGAATGAACCATGATTCTTCATATACATCAGGAGTTCGAACCACCTAAATAATAGAAATTTCTTGAATGAACCATGATTCTTCATATACATCAGAAGTTCGAACCACCTAATTATTATGATAATAAATATAACACATATCTGTCAAGACTTCAAAGCGCTCAAATTCTATGACAATGAATATGAACGCAATTGACATTCCACAAAAAGTTACATACTTAGGTATTAAAATATAAGATCTCCGACAATTTTTATAAAAATAAAGTAGCGTGATGAGATAGATAAACACTAAATCTTGCAGGAGCTTTGGGCTGATCTCAAACTTCAAGCCAGCTTCTTTCTACTTCAATCCAATCAATCCATCGATATCAATCAGTCGATTAAGAAGCTAATCTCTTTTATTTGGGTCGATAGCTAAGAGAAAGTACTCACTAAAACTCTCTCTCTATTTTGCAATGTACCATGTAATTAACAAAAAATACCAATCAAAGTAGAAAGAATTTGCCTCACTCATAGGTAAATATTTCATAATAACCTTGTTAAATCACACATCTTTTTTGATATATCTTGGTGCAAAACCAACATAAAAAACAAATTTTGGAGCTAAATTTTTTTTTGAAAAAATCATTCTAAAGAAACTTCATAGAATTCATAAATAATAAACCAACCAAAATACACATTTTCCACTTTCTTAAACTTAAAAATTAAACCAATTTTTTGTAAACAAAATATCATCTTCTAATGATTCATTTCAACATCAGAAACAGTTTAACCCCCCACACCCACACCCACACCCACACCCACACCCACACCCACCCACCCAAGCTACATCAACTATGAACAGATCTAATTTTCCCATTTTGCCCTTCCCCTAACTACAAAAGTAAAAATTACAACAAAGTCCCTCCTAGTCCAAATTAATTACTACAACAACAACATTAGTTTTATACTATTACTATTACATTCCTGATTCAAGGGTAGGAAAGCCACAAAAAGAGTCAAAACCAAAACCACCATCAACAACCACCGCAGACGGCTGATGCACGGCGGCGCCACCCACCGCCGGTGGCGGCAGCGGTGGATGCATGAACCCCGAAGTAGGGTCCAGCAAAAAAGCTGACGTGTCCAAAGTAGGCAAAAAGCTAACCGGTTGAACCCGGTCCACCGGTCTTCTTGCCTCCGGTTTAACAATAGAAGAATTAACCGGCAACTGTCCAATACCAGTCACCTGCTGTACCATCTGACGGAAGTTGTCCACGTCAGCATTTATGTACATAGTCGACGCTCGCTTTGAAGCGCGTGGCTTACGCTTCTTAACAATCTTCTTGCTCATCACTCCAGTACCAGTACCACCACTCTGCTGCTTCATCGATGAAGCAGCGGAGTGATCCGACCCGCCCGAAACTGTCGGGTCTGATGCCGAACTCGAAACTTTAAATGTCGACCCGACTTCTCCAACCGGATTCTGCATCAGTACCTTCGTCAACGTCTCGGTCTCCTTAGCAAAGATATCGGAGAAGCACGTCTCGTTCAACAAAGAACGAAAACCCCATTGCTGCTCCATTGCCATCAAGTTATCAGAAAACGCCATATCAATTAAAGTTTTAAACAAACGAATAACTTTTTTTGTGCAAAATTGAGGTTTGAAGATCACAACATGTTTTACAGAGAACTTTTTTCCTTTTTTCTTTTTCTGAAGCTTAGAGAGGAAAATGGTTAAAGAGAAAGGGGAATATATATAGTAAGGTAAGGAAGAAGGAAGCGCGTTTTAAGAGGACACGTGTCAGAAGATATTGTACGGAACAGTAATGACTCAATATAGAATACAGAGTCCGGTTTTAATTTACTTGTAGCATTTTGTTTTGACTGTAGAGTGATGAAAAACATTTATTTTTCTTTTCCTCTTTCATATTTATTTATTTATGTTATTAAAATAAAATGTTCAAAATCAATAGCGGATTCAAAATTTAGAAGTTGTAAATAAGCGAAAGGTTCAAATATGTATATTAATATTCAAATTTTTAAGATATTACTAAAAATTAAAGCACTCAGCTATATTTTGAATTTACTGAATGCTTTTTCAAACCTTTTATCAATTATTATATAATTATATTTAGTTTGCTTCAAATTTTGACCGGTGTCAAGCATCGAAAAAAAAAAAATCATAGATACGCCCCTGTTCAAAATACTCTCTCGTATACTTCATTATGTTCAAAATAAATATTCAATGATATTTGTTCAGTTGAACATGCATGTCGAGTCAATAAAAAACAAATATTATTAAACTGAGAAAATAAAATTAATGCTTTTAAAGGGTAAAACAGTAACATTACATCTATTAGTTATTACTTCTTAACATATATCTAAGTCAACAGGTATTATAGAACTGCAGAAATAAAATTAGCATTTTAAAAGGCAATTTTAAGACTCGTCTTAAAACTCGTCGCAAGGTGGAACACAGACAAAATGTCATGAAGCTTAATTTTGTGAGATTTACGGTATAAATATTTAACACTTTTATCCAAACACGTAACTGTTTATTTTTAAAATAAGTTTTTAGCACCTTTTAAACCACTTTCAAAGTGCTTTTTAAAAGCTATTTTTTTCAGTCTATTCAAACGGGCTCTACATCTATTAGTTATTGCTTCTCAACATGTGCTTAAGTCAATTGAAAACAAGTATTATTGAACTGAAGAAATAAAATTAGTATTTTAAAAAGTAATTTTGAGACTCGTCTTAAAGCTCGTTTCAAGGTGGAACACGAACAAAATGTCACGAAGCTTAACTTTGTGAGACGATGTAAATATTTAATTACATCTTAAACACGCCTAATGCCCAACCCTGAAAGACTCAACTAACAATTCTTAAATTATTGGTCAACATTATTAATCCTCATAATTCTTTAGTAAATGATGGTGCATAGTAGTTTTTTCATTTGGAATATAAGAAAATTAAGAGTAAATACTCCTATCAACTTAATTCTTTTAAGAAATACATGTCGAATTTTAAATCTTCACAGCTAAATTAAAGATTAGTGAGATAGAGGTGGATTCCATAATAAGTGATAAATCATGATATTAATAATTATATGAGTTACATTAAATATAATTAACCACATTCTTATTAATTTGTATCAATAATCCACTAACCAATACACTTTAATTTTTTTAAATATATAAACACCAACATTTTTTTTTTGCTAAGCATAATACTATTGTGTAAATCACATGGATAAATAAAATAAAATGAAATAAATTTTTTTTTTTTTTTCCAGTAAGATCCAAAAAATGGCAAGGTTTGTTTTGACGGTGGAGGCGTGTTAGACGCGTTAACTCGAGTCCCAACATTTAGCCAGTAACCATTACGGGTGTGTTTCGTATGATGGAAAATATATGTTTTCTTCGAAAATATTTTCTTGAAAAATAAGTTGATTTTTTATATTTTTTATATTTGGTTGGTGAGTGAAAAATATTTTATGATATTTGATTGGTGAGTAGAGATTCTGATAAAATGAAATATGCAATTAGTAAAAGTAACATAGGTAAGTCTTTCTCTATACATATGAAAATAACAGTACATTCAACGAATATTGGGAAATGAGAAAAATTCGGGCTTCACTATTTTTTATTTCAAGCAGTAAAAAATTGAAGCAAAGCACAGTGAAAAATATTTCCGAGTAATGTAAATTTTTGAGAAATGTGAATTTTTTGAGTCATGTGAATATGAGTGTTGTTGGGGTGGAGAAGAGAGATGGGGTAGGGTGGGATCATAAGTCACATTTGTCATTTTCCCTCAAATTGACCTAAGGCCAGACCTTCTATATTAGAGGGTAAACGCTTTTTTATATAAGCGACATTTTATTTAAAAGGAATCAAACCTAAGACCTTTAATTAAGGACAGAGACAGCTCAAGTACGCTAATGATCTAAGGCTAAAATAAAATGAAGGATTTAACTTTTTAAGAATTTCTTTTTAACAAAATTTATTTTAAAAATTACGTACTTGCTTTCTTCTAATAGTTCTCTTTTAGTTAACAATATATTCAACACATTTATTTTTTTTTGAGATATAGTACTCTAAATATATAAAATTTCTACAAATAATATCTATTATTAAAAAAATAAATAAGGCCCCTTAAATTTAAAAGCCTAACACAGTCACTTTTTTTTAAAATGATAAAATCGTGATTAAGAATAAAAGAACCACTCTAACAAATCATGTAAGTTAAAAAAAAATTGATAATTCAATGTGACTGTTTATAAGATTTGAGTGTCAGCCTAGCAGGCAAACACCATTAATTACCAAACCATAGTCTTCACATGAAGATATCAGATGTGGAAATACTGAAATATTTATAGCCTTTTGGTGACACCGTCCAAGATTCAAATTAGAATCTGCGTTAGCGTGGCGTTTCACTTGTTCATCAAGATTCAAATAAATTTTATCTAAAAACGAAATCTCTTCGATCATTTTTCGAAGCCGAGCCAAGCGACGATAACGGCGCGAGACACCACCTTGTTCTGGCCTCACTTATCCATACGGAGATGTATTTCTCAATATAAACACATTAAAGCTTTTTTCTCCCACCAATGTGAGAGAATTTAGTAAGCTTTTCTATTTTGAGCGCACTTTCCATTTAAGTGTGGACTCAATCTTTTCCTCCACTATTTTTCCTCTATTTTTTCATTCATACGAGTTGTGATACAATAATAACAATAATATATAAGTGAAGTTTATGTATGTAGAGAGGTTGTTTCTGAAAAATGCTCGGCCTTTTAAAGATGTTGTAAGATTATTTAATATTTGCCTTTTGCAATCTCAATTTTTGAAATACTTGAAACAACTGTCGCCTTTTTCGCAGGAGCGGATCTAAAATATGGAGTGTCAGGTTATTGGGAATCAATAATTTTTGTTTAAATTTTACATTTATTTTGAGAAATTTAATAAACTTATAAAAAGATTATATATATTTTATTGAAATAATTCAGTAATAAAATCATCTCTTGGTCTGATTGAAATAAAATTTGCTTAAGACATTACGCCTACTAATTAACACCCTAGTTCTTTGTACATAAAGTGCTATAATATTTGGATAGTTATTAGCCTTCTGCTTTAATCTTCGATCTCTAAATTTTTGTATCTAAAGTTATATTTTTGATAAGCTGGAACTGTATTATATTGTGCCTAATTACCTCCCTCCAGTTTTTTTTTCGAATTATTTCCATCTGTATATATGGCCAACTTCACACATCCTTATTGGCGCATCCATGCACCTCCTTTTACTTGTCCAAATCATTTCAGTTTCGTTTTTTTAATTTTATTCGCATGGAGGGCAATTCCACCTTATTCTGTATAACTTCGTTCTTAATCATAGCACACTTAGAATGTCCACATATTCATTTAAGCATCCTTATATTCACAAACTTCATTTTATGAACATGGATGATTGAACGTTCTTGGTCGGCTAACACTATGCATCAAATAACAATGTCAGTTTAACAATCACTACGTACAATTTATCTTTAAATACTGACACTCTATTATTTTCGCGCAATACTCCGGATACGAGCTCCCATTTTACCATCCCGCTCCAATACGATGTGTGTATATTATTATTTTCAAAATCAAGATAATCAAGACGATGAGTAGCCAATAAAGGGGAAACACGTCGTCTAAGATTCTCCCTAATCTCACTTTTAACTTTTGGTTTCACGTGGGCCTGGTGGGCCATTAGGCCCACTTATCTATTGGCTGTGGGCCCAATCATTTGATAGTAACCTTTTTGCGGTGACATTTCTTCTCTTGAGGTAAATTCCCGATCTATCCAAATTTCGATTTCCCGTGTGGGCCCAAAAATTTCTTTTTTAAGTACTATATCCTACAAGTTTTTTTTTTTAAGTGAAAAAATTAATATAAATATACACATTAACTTATCATATTTACACAAATTTCTATTCTTACAAAATAAGTAATTATAAAAATCTCAATTAATTATGTATATTTATTAAATATATTGGTAGCTAATTATATATCTTGACAGATTCAAAATTTAAAAAAATATATCGAGAGCTAATTATGTATCTTTACAAAGAAAAAAATATATCTTCATTGATTGTATTACGTATCTCGACAAATTGAAAATTAAAAAAAATTATATCGAAAGCTAATTATGTATCTTTACAAAGCAAAAAAATGTATCTTTGTTGGATGTATCGGGAGCTAATATGTATCTTGACATACTCAAAATCGAAATCTTCAGTAATTATGTAAAATATAGATTTTTTTTGGTAATTAAACTTCAATCTATCGAAATTTTTGTTGTTTACCCTAATAATTTTTTACAAGTAAAATTAAAAGAATTCAAGTATATTGAGTTTGTGTCGAAGGTAATATACCAATCGTTATATTATTCGTGCAGATCGCTAATATAACAAGTATATTAAAGTTTTATTACCTCGACGGCCCGAAGATAGCAGAGCTACACGTATCAATAATAAAGAAACTTTTAAATTGATCGTTCCAGGCTTGTACTCAACTACCATAGATACAAAGGTCCGTAGGAGGACAACCATCAATATTAGTAAAATTATACGATTTGGATTCAAATTAATCAAACCTCGATATAAATATTGAACGTTAGCAAAAATAATATTATGATGTAATAATTAAATTTTTTTTGAAAAGAATAAAGACAAAATCACTATTCTAGAAGGTTAAATAATTATAAAATAATGTGAACACTCAAAATATAAGTGGGGCGCAAGCAATGACGGCATGCATAGAGGGAATCTGTGACCTATTACTGACGTTAACATGTGGCTTTCTATCAAAAATATTCTTTATGTTTTTAGCTTTCAAATATTAAAAATTTACGATTGGATTAATTTAAATTCGAATAGTTACAGCTTACGGATGATATGACCATTGATAGAAACGTGTATGTGAAGAAGGCGGATTAGTGTAGAGGGTTAGGGGATGAGAGTGTGTCAGTAACAGTAAGGGAGTGTTCTTTATTTGTGTTTGAAGTTCTTGTTCGTGGTGTTGAGTGCTTTCTATGATTTCGAATTTATAGTTTTAGTATTATCCTGTGGATCTAGTATTATCTTGTGGCTAGCGCTGTTAGTTTATGTACATTTATGTTTTGTGTTTGTTATATTGTTATTGGTTCTAAATCGAGGGTCTATCGGAAACAGTCTATCTACTTTATTTGAGGTAATGGTATGAACTGCGTACACTCTACCCTCCCCAGACCTCATTAGGTGGAATATACTGAATATGTTGTTGTTATAGTAAGAACGCTGCAAAATTAAACTATATTAGAAGTAGTTTTCATTATACAATGAATACTTTAAATTCATATAGTTGGATATTCATGTATCGAGATAGTTGTTGGGTTCGAAATCGAGAGGGCGTCATGCGGAAGCTTAAAGTTTGCAAACCAAGACGGTGATAATTCAGATGACAAATAAAAATAATATTAAAAAGCTTAATATTATATTATTTAGCCAATACTCTTTAAAGACTACATTGTGGATGTTATTATGTTATGGTATGCGAAGAGGAGTCTTCTATTTATAGAGATGCCCAAAACCTTTCCTCCAAGAAAGAGGTTAGCCAAATATGGAAAAAAATTATATTATCCTTTAAGGAAAAGTAAAAGTATTTATGGTTACTTTTATTTTCCTTATAAGAAAAAATAAAACTTAAATTTGGTAAGAAAATCGGGACAAAAATCCTAACAATAGTAATATATTATGAGACTAGTTATCTCGCTTTATATGTCGAGATTGTTATTCCTTATCCCATATATCGATAATTTATAATAATATAAAAAATTATCGTCCACGCTCGGTATATGAGTTTAGGAAAAACAAATTTTTAATCTAAAAATATGCAAATTATATGAAAATATATATTGTTAAATTTAATACTTTCCTTCTTTTCGTTTTATGTAACGCTATAATTTACGTGATACATTCTTTTTTTTTGTTTTTCTTAAAAAAAGACTAATATATAGTATATTTATTCAATTGTATATTTTATTCTCAATAAATATATTTTAATCAAACACTTAATATCTGTAATATTATTTAGATTATAAATTTAAAAAGAAATTTTAATTCTTTGACCAATAAAATTTTACTCTACAAATTAAAAGGTGTGAGATAATTGATTTTGATAGCTTTGATAGTTATAGTGAAAGCTCCTTATTTGTATTCCCATTGATGAGACAATCTTGCCCCCCAATATGTTATACATCTATTATCAAATTAATCCTCTCATTAATTATTTAATAAATAAAGATTATTAAAATCTCGATTATTAATTAAGTATTGATAAATATTAATCGTGAATACTTAATTATTGGTATTATGAGACGAGTTTTTGTCCAATCTCTTGAATTAAATTTTATGTAAGATTTTTTTATTTGAAAACTAAAAAAAAAGATTTAACTTGACAAGTTAATTATATTTTATATGTCATTATCAATACAAAATCATGTCAAATCCATCCAAAAGATAAGATATAATTTAATTTATATTCAACGAACTAAAAAACAAGAGATATTTTAATGCATAATGAGAGTAAATTATGTATCACATATTCAATCAACGTATGATATTAAGGGATTTTAGTGGGCCATTAATTGACTTGACAAATTCTTAAAAAGAAAAAAAAACAATAATAAAAGAAGTAAACTCTAGTATAGACCGCCAAATATTATTTTAAATTTCTAAAATCCAAATTCTATCAACCTGTCTATTTTATCTTTAAAAATTAAAAGATAATCACTTATCTCGTAATGCCACGTTGCCTCATCATTAAATAATGACAGCACTGAGGTGAGACTGTTGTTTTCGATAGATCTTCATCTTAAAAAAATTATTTTTTGGAACTTCTATTTAGAAAAAATACAAATATAAAAAGAAGATGAAATTTTAAAAGGAAAAAAAAGTATCGATAGTAAAAATAAAATAACATAACAGTAGTAATAAAATCGAAGTATAAGATAATGCTAGCATAATAATACAGTAATAATATTGATACAGGAACCGTTAGGTGCTCCACACTAGAAACTTGCTTTGCTACTACGATGGGAAAAAAATGCTCGACTACCTACTCTATGTCTACTTTAATCTTAGACGATCTCCGTTCTCTCCTATCTAACTAGGGTAATATCCTCAATGAGTCGAAAATGTGTAATGTCTTATCTAATTACCTCTTTCAATTCTTATTCATTTTACCTCTATTGTTCCTCAAATTTATGACCGCCAAGGTGTCAAACTCTCACACTTTTTCACTGAAGCATCTGTGCTCTTCCTCTTCACATGCTAATTACAAGAACCTTGCTTTGCTACTCCGATGAGAAAAAAATGCTTGACTACCTACTGTATGTCTATTTTAATCTTCGACAACCACGGCCTTCATTCTCTCATATCTTACTAGGATAATATTGTTGGTGAGTCGAAGACGTGTAATGTCCTATCTAATTACCTTTTTTCAATTCTTTTTCATTAGACCTCTATTTTTTCTTAAATCTATGACCGTCAAGGTGTCAACTCTCACACTTCTTAACTGAAGCATCTGTGCGTTTCTTTTTCACATACTAATTACAAGAACCTTACTTTTGCTACTACGATGAGAAAAAATGCTTGACTACCTACTCTATGTCTACATTAATCTTCGACGACCTCCATATATTCTCTCCTATCTAACTAGGATAATATCCTCAATGAGTCGAAGATGTGTAATGTCCTATCTAATTACGTCTTTTCAATTCTTTTTCATTTTACCTGTATTGTATTTTTCTTCAGATATACGATCGTCAAGGTGTCAACTCTCACACCTTTAAACTGAAGCATCTATGCTCTTTCTCTTCACATGTTCGAACATCTCAATTTCATTTCCTCCATTTGTCTATTGCTTGACTACCTACTCTATGTCGACTTTAATCTTCGACAACCTCCATTCTCTCCTATCTAACAAGGGTAATATCTTCGGTGAGTTAAAGATGTGTAATGTCCTATCTAATTACCTCTTTTCAATTCTTTTTCGTTTTGCCTCTATTTTTCTCAACTCTTACACCTGTTAACTAACTGAAGCATCCGTGCTCTTCCTCTTCACATACTCGAACATCTCTATTTTGCTTTCTTCGTCTTGTCTACTGCTTGACTACCTACTCTATGTCTACTTTAATCTTCGACGACCTCCATTCTCTCCTATCTAGCTATGGTAATACCCTCGATGAGTCGAAAATGCGTAATGTCCTATCTAATCACCTCTTTTCAATTCTTTTCGTTCTACCTCTATCTCTCCTCAAATCTATGACCGCTAAGGTACCAACTTTCTCACCTCTTCACTGGGACGTTTATGCTCTTCCTCTTCACATACTCGAACATATCAATCTTGCTTCCCGCATCTTGTTTACTCATAAGCTACTTCCATATTACCCTATAAAAAATTATCACCATTTCATACATCAACTAGTTTTATTAATCAATGTAGGGGCCAATATAATAAACTTTTTCAAATAAATAAAGAAACTAAAGTGGGCCCCTAAAGTTCCTTTAATGCAAACCAACCCCAAACCAAATGTAGTCCAACTTATTATTGGCCCACAAGTTTTTTCTTGTTAAGTTTTTAGAAAAGTAAAATTCTCTTTTCGACCACCCAAATAAGGAAAAAATTTACATTTTTATTAATTTTTTAAAAAATATTATTTTCTAAAGTAATTAAAAAAAATGAAAAATATAATTCTCCACTTACTAGGAAACTTCCTTGTGACTTGTCCAAAAAGTTTGAATTGGAAAATCTCACACTCTGCAATAAATTGCTAAAGACGTATTGGACTAGATGGTGACATATTCGTGAAAAATAATAATTATAAAATATTATGCATCTTATTATAATTTCTTATGAAATTTATTCATGTGATTTGAATTATCGATCGATAGAAATTATCGCAAAACGAATTAATTATTGATAATTTACTTTGAATAATTTTACACATATGTGCGTGGAGTTAGTTTTGATAAAGTTGAAATCCAAAACAATGTCAGAAGTTTATATGGGTGAAGTTCAGGTACTTATGATCGAAGTTTGATCATTTTTGCATGATCTATCAAATTTGGGCTGAAAATCGAACCAAAAATAAAAATAAAAATCGCTCATATATAACTTCAACCTTTCGTCTAAAATTTATTTTTTCAAATCAACGTCAAACACTACATAATTTGAAAATTGATTATATGTTAATAATAATGTCAAACAGGACGTCCCATGAAATTTATACGTAATAGGTACGGTCTATAAAGTAGATTATTTAATAGAACAACCCTATAAATAGACTTGTTCCAATAATAATTTTCCAACACATCGAAATAAATTAGCAAATATCTTCTTAATTATAAAACACTATGATTTACTTATTAATTGAGATATTTGATTGGAAATCATAGTGACAAATTGAAAAAGACAACCTTAAATTTTAGCATTTTATAATATTTTCAGCCTGTCATAAAAGCAGCCGTAATCAATTGCCTAATTATGCTTATTGATTTTACACATAAAACACATTAATTTTTTTTGTATCGTTTTAATTTTATTCGATATCGATAGAGACTCATAAATAGGAATATTGACAAAGTCTACTCCTATTTAATTATTCTATTTTATTTTATAAAATTTAAAATTAAGAAAGTAGAAAGTGACTATTCATTCTTGTACATTGTCAATTTCTCTTAGTATTATTTTTTTAAACGTCATCTTGTCACCATCTTGGTATTTTCTCAATTATGAGTAAGCAAAAGATCAATTAATTAATAAATTTTAGTCTAAGTCAATTAGTCAAATCAATTTTCCATTAATGCTATATTTTCATGGAAAATTTAAGCCTCTTATTTATTTAATTTGTGAGCAATTTTAAGTCAAACACAATTCTTATTGTGGCTTACATTAGTCTTCTTAATTCTAGCATAAATTAATATTTCGAGAAAATATTGTAACATAAATCAAAATGATTGTTAGTAGTATTAATTGACACAGAGAAATAAAGTGTTCATATATTGTCAATGGAACTCATTTTATATATAGCCATTTTACATAAAAAAAAAAACATTTTGATCAGTAATTTTGATATTTTGATCTGACATTTATATAAGTCCAACTAGACTTAATTAATCCCAACATAGAATTATGGACAAACAACATAAATTCCGATAGTTTGGAGTTTAATTATAAAATATCCCAACATTTTGCATAATTATTGAAAATTCTAATTTTTGGTCTATTGAGATACATAATTAGCTCCTGATTCATCCAATGAAGATATATTTTTTTCTTGTAAAAATACACAATTAGTTTCTGATACATATTTTTCGATTCTGGATCTGTCGAGAAACATAATACCTCCGACGAAAATACATTTTTCCTTGCAAAGATACCTAATTAGCTGCCGATATATTTTTTCAATTTTGAATTCGTCGAGATATATAATTAGCTCCCCGATACATCCAACGAAGACAAATAATTTATTGAGATTTTTATAATTACTTTGTAAGCGTAGAAATTTATATAAATATAATAAGTTAAGATAATTTTTCCTAGAATTATTCACACTCATCTCTATAGAACCTCTTTTACATACCATTACTTAAAATTTTGTGTGTATTTGGCAAAAGAAATTCTTACAACACTTTCGAAATTGTGCAATTTATTTGAAAAGTAGTGTAAGTTCAAGAAGGTGTTAATCTATAAAAAAAATAATTAGGAAAACTTTATTTTTTTACTATATAGTTTTAATTATACATTTTCTTTTCTTTTATTTGGCCTTTGAAAGTTAAGCGTGCAAAATTAATAAATTGTCATCTAAAACTTCTTTAATATCCGATAAAATTCTCTTTTGCTTTTTCTTTAAACTTTTTTTTTTTTTTTGCTTTGGGATCGGTGAAACTTTATAATAATGATACGTTTTAATAGAATGATTACATGAATCATTATTACCAAATATTATAATAATAATAGATAAAGTGGTAAATACTCATACATTTTTAATCACAACTCTTAATCGAGTTTGTAATAGCAGGGAGGAGTGTTTTATTTGTATTTTTAGTTTCTTGTTCGTAATGTTCTGATGATGCTTGTAATTTCGAATAAATAGTTTATAGTATTACTCTATCAGTGTCTTGTTTCTTTTATTATGTAGCAAGCAGTGTGTTATTCCATTTTGTTGTTTACTTTTACGTTTTTTTCTGTTTGTTATACCGTTATCTGTCCTGAGCTGGAGGTCTATATGAATTAGGAAACAACCTCTCTATTATCTACTATTATATTACATATATCACTTTATGAGAATACACTGAATATATTTTGTATATTATTAGTATATCTTTATCTATTATAATATATTGCTCTATTATTTACTCATAGACTTACAATAGGCAAAATTATCTACTATTATATTACATATATCACTTTCATAGGATGAAAAATTGGGTTTGGATAAAAAGGAAAAAGAATTAATATGATTGCTCAAGGTATCCCTTTGTCTCAAGAAAAGCATAAAGTGTTAAAAAATAAAATTCAAAGCATAAAGCAAGTCGAGTTGAAGCAAGGATGAAATTGCAATAATATTATACCCAATCATCTCGATGCATGAACCGTTAAAGAGTATTATATCAGTGTCAGCATATTTGGAGTCGACCGAACTTTGATTATCCTCTGCAGAATCATAGCGTTAGCTTGAAAGGCTAGAATTTACATATAGTTGACGTTGATATATTATATTTAATGTCTCTAATTCATTTCCTTGGCATATATAATCGAACCAATTCAGTTGTTTACTTATTCAACCGAATAAAATGAATTGTGTGTAATTGGCAAAAGAAATTCTTAAAATACTCTTTCAAAATTGTGCAATTTATTTGAAAAATGATGTAAGTTCAAATAGAGCGTTAACTTATAAACAAAAAATTATTTGGAAAACTTTACATTATTATATTCTTGTAATTGTATCTTCTTCTTCTTTTTTCTTTATTCGGCCATTTAAAGTAAAGCGTGCAAAATTATATATTTGCCCTCTAAAAACTTTTAAATCTAATTAGATTAGATTCTCCTATGCTTTTTTTCTTTAAACTTTTTATTGCTTAGGGATCGATGAGACTTTATAATAAAGATGATACGATTTAATGGAACAATGATTCAATGTGAACACAAATCCAAATTCTTAGTCAAAATTTATGTAATTTGACCATCGAGAAGCAAAACATGAATGCTAGCTAATTTAAAGATTATAACAACTCGATATACAAAGCATCTCTCGTTTAATGCATATTCGATTTGCAATTTAGAAACTCGTATTGCTAATATATATATATAAGTTATAAGGGAATTGATGTATTATGTTAAGAGTGAAACATCTAGTACCTCCGAACTATGACAAAATTTGCTACGACACACTCCAACTTCACCGGGGTCCTATTGCCCCTGAACTCAATTTTAATGTATTTTTGTCATTCTTTTTAACTGATGTGACACCTTTGTAGATGACGTGGGCCCCATTTTTATGTAATAAAGGTGTCATGTCAGCACAAAAGAATGACAAAAATACGCTAAAACTGAGTTCAGTGGTAGTACGACCCACGCGAAGTTAGGATTGTATCGTAACAACTTTGACTATAGTTAGAGGGAGTACTGTGCTTATCTCATTATGTTATGCAAAGTAGAAAATTGAATAAGTAACACTTGCATAACTAATTTCCACACATAAACAGTTCAAAACCAATAACCAAATTATTGGATAACCTGGTAACCATATAGTAAGTCAAAAGTCATTTGCCTTGGGAAATACTTGCTATAAATCACATAACTATATGATTAACAATAAGATTTGTATACACAAATCTTATCTTTCATTAATTAATTTGGTGTAAATATTATGGGCAAATAAATATTTTTCATTAGTTCCCTTGTTACAATAACTACAACAAATTAGATGGATAACTAAAATCCAAAGATATATGGCTTGCATCAACCAACACTAATTTCAATCTGATATCAAATGGAACAAAACGGGACATCACATTGTTAGATAATAAAGGAAACAAGACACTTATAAGATAATACTATAAACTAGCTATTCGAAATCATAGACATCACCATAACACCATGAACAAGAGACTACAAGGAACTACAGGCACAAATACAAACAAAACAATCTTCTCTACTATTACGGACGTACTCCTACCTACTAACCCTCTATCCTAATCCGCGTCCTCCACAACTTTCTATCAAGGGTCATGTCCTTCGTAAGCTGTAACTGCTTCATGTCATGCCTAATCACCTCCCTCCAATATTTCTTTGACCTACATCTGCCCCGTCTAAGACCATCCATAGTCAGCCTCTCACACCTCATACTGGAGCATCTGTGCCCCTCCTCATCACCTGTCCGAACCATCGCAACCTTACTTTTCTCATCTTGTCCTCCACCGAAGCTACTGCCACATTCTACTGAATTATCTCATTTCTAACCCCATCCCTCCTGATAAGTCCACACATCCATCGCAACATCCTCATCCCGCCATCTTCAACTTTTGGATGTGGGAGTTCTTACTAGCCAACATTCCTCTCCATAGAACATAGCCGATCGGACTTGAAACTTGATAAATATAATCAAAAAGCATCCACTTTCTAATGCCTTGATAAATGTAGAAAATTTCCTCGAAATACTCGAATAATGTTACATGGTTTCTTGAGACATCTTGGAGAAAAATACCCTACTTAAAACAAGGAACAACTCCAGCATCTACAGTGCTAGAATAACTTTGACAAGTGAAACTCCGGCACAATGTGGAGTATGTTGTTGAAAGTGTCCCAACTTCAGCAATAAATAAACCATCCGCGTCGCCGGTTTTTCTTGGTTTCTCAGCCGGTGTCTGTATCTGCATTGGAGAGCTTCACTTGATCAGCATTCGCGCTGAAAATCCCACGTTCGGGGATAAAGTGCCCCTCAAAAACACCATCGGCTTGCGTGTTGAAAGCAGTGTTGGTCATACTAGCGCAAAAATTCAACATGACCAGCAATATCCCTGCACAGCATCTTTGCCTCACCTGCCAACTTCAAGCTTCTTGAAATGACAAGTCCTGTTCTTTTGTGTGTTGATGTTGGTTTATAGGCTTTGGCACCCTCTTCATTTCCCATTAAAAGAGCTTCTCTAGCAGGAACCACATTTTCCCACCAAAATTCCCATAAAATTCCACGCATTAACTCCCAGTAACTCCGCTCTCTGTAGACACGGAATATTGTGCTCCCGTTTGGTGTCCAACAATACACATCAACCCAATCTCTGTCCATGATTTCCATTTGTCCTTGCACCTGAGGCATGTAGTAGAATGGCATCGTTGACCACGGGAGACCTTTTTCTGGTTTTCCTTTGTTGTATGGGCATTTCACTTCCAGGATCCCACCTCCAGGCAAGCTTCCAAGAAGACCATCCGGAGAGGCACCAACCCAACCAAATCGCTCATCTGAATGGACTGCGAACCCGAGTGAGCTCACATCGCGGCCAGTGATGCTTTTGTAGCGCTCTATGGCTACTGCTTCCATGAGAACACCCCAATCCATGGCACACCTGCTCGGAGATGGTAATAGTAATTGGACATCTGGAGCAAATACCTTCTCATGCCAGAGCTCATATCGTCGATTCCCTTTCCAGAATCCCAAAGCAGTGCTGAAGGTGCTTGTAGTCAATTTGTCCTTGCGAAGGGCAAACCACTCATCAGAACGTTGTGGAGCATCAGATTGGGTTAGGCAGGCCACTGAAACTAGTGAAGGTGGAGGATAACTGAGAGGAAAGCTTGGAGAGATACATGGTGCTGCCAAAGTTGAGAAGTTCCTCAAGAAGACAATACTATGGTAGCTACGTGGAACAGCTGCTTTTGGAATGCTGCTGAATCTAGAAATACATGCATTACTCATAGTTGACGGCTAACTATTCGTGTAGTTCCAATCCTGCAAATCAATAAATATAACCATGAAACACAAATAGGATAACCGCTTGCTGGGCAGAGCAAATTTGGAATGTATCTCAATGATCAGGAAAATGGTAAAGTCGAGAGATGAGAATTTATCGAGAGGGCCGAGACAAATTCATAGAACATTTTGGCCTACAGTGGACTCTAGGTAAAATTCATGGAACTAAAGAATAGTTTGATTACTATATGAGAGGGTACCATGTGTTACTTTAAGGAAGGGAATGACTTGCAAGTCTAGACACGTTTTCTTGCTTCAATCAACTTAAGAGAAAAATGAACAACTTAATTATCTTTATCAGAGCTCTATCCCATGCATCTTATGGAAATCAACAGATGCCGTTAATATCATATGGAACTTCTAATAGCTGTATAGAGTAATATAATGTACTATCAACTATGATTTCAAGATCTTGGAAATTTGACATTGCAGTTTTGCTGGTATTCACTGGATGAATCTAGGTTGTAATGCAATTTTGTGTTTTAGTAAGACTTTGTTTGCACTGGATTACGCGCTTCCTCATTCCACTCTATCGTTTGGTTTGTTATGTTTGGATAGAAGTAGTGAAAAGGGATAAGAGTTCCAAAGATTTTTATGCAGTTATTACATCAACCTCTTTTCCTCCCTCCTTTTTTTTCTTTCAATTAGGCCTTTCCAGTCTGAAACGAGTTAGTGTGTCCTTCTCATGTTTCTTCAGACAGATCATAAATTTGGGCAAGGTTATAAGAATCAACTGCTCAATATCATACTTCACTTTCATAAGGTCCGATGTTTTCCTTCTTTTACTTTTTATGTTTTCCTGGTAATGCAGCGAAGAATTGATAAGTTTTATCTGGAACTATGTCTTTCAATACCCTTCATAGATAAATTTGATTCGTCAAAAGTATGCTCTCACTAAAACCTTCCTCCTCCCTGTCTAAGGCTCATTTATTCTCTCCCAGAGCACCACAATTCTTGAAATTTACATTTCACATGGTAGTTTATCCCGACAGATGGAGCACGATGATTCCTTTATATAAGAACAAAGGTGACGTTCAGAGTTGCAACAACTACCGTGGTAGTAAGTTGTTAAGTCACATGAAAAAGATTTGGGAAAGGGTGGTGGAACGGAGGTTGAGAAAGATAGTGCCTATTTTGGAGAATCAATTTGGATTTATGCCTGGTCGCTCAACGACTGAGGCAATTCACCTAGTGAGGAGGCTGGTAGAACAGTATAGAGAGAGGAAGAGGGATCTGCACATGGTGTTTATCGACTTGGAAAAGGCTTATGACAAGGTCCCTAGGGAGGTTCTGTGGAGATGCTTGGAGGCGAGAAGGATCCCTGTGGCGTACATTCGGTCGATTAAGGACATGTATGAGGGGGCGAAGACCCGGGTAAGGACGGTGGGAGGGGACTCTGAGCATTTTTCGGTCTTGACAGGGCTGCACCAGGGTTCGACTCTTAGTCCGTTTTTATTCGCCTTGGTGATGGATGTGTTAATGCGTGATATACAAGGGGAGGTTCCCTGGTGTATGCTCTTTGCAGATGATGTAGTTTTGATTGACGAGTCGCGCCGAGGTGTTAATAATAAGCTGGAGGTTTGGAGACAGACCCTGGAACAGGTTGAGTAGGACCAAAACAGAGTACTTAGAGTGCAAGTTTAGTGATGCGAGGCAAGAAGACGAGGTAGTGGTGAAGTTGGAGTCACAGGCTGTTTGTAAGAGAGAGAGTTTTAGGTATCTCGGGTCTATGATACAGGGGAATGGTGAGGTTGATGAGGATGTCTCCCACCGTATTGGGGCAGGTTGGATGAAATGGAGGCTTGCCTCGGGAATTTTGTGCGATAAGAAGGTGCCTCTTAAGCTTAAAGGTAAATTTTATAGAGCTGCGGTCCGGCAGGCCATGTTATATGGGGCTGAGTGCTGGCCGGTTAAGAGTTCTCACGTCCAAAGGTTGAAGGTGACGGAAATGAGAATGTTGCGTTGGATGTGTGGATTTACGAGGGCTGACAGGGTCAGGAATGAGACTATTCGGGAGAAGGTGGGAGTGGTCTCGGTAGAGGATAAGTTGCGGGAAGTGAGGTTGAGATGGTTTGGCCATGTCATGAGAAGGGGCACGGATGCCCCAGTTCGTAGGTGTGAGAGGTTGGCCTTGGAGGGTTTCAAGCGGGGTAGGGGTAGACCTAAGTTGTACTGGAGAGGAGTGATTAGACGTGACATGGAACAGTTACAGCTTACTGAGGATATGACCCTCGATAGGAAGGTTTGGAAGAAGAGTATTAAGCTAGAGGGCTAAGGAGTGGGGTCGAGTCGTAGTCTGTAGATAGGAGGGTTAAGGGTAGCTTGGTTGGTAGCTCTAGGTTTGGGGGACGAAGGATCCTTGGTGGGTTAACTATACTTCTTGTTTGTGAATGTTGATTCTTTGTTACTTTAACATAATGCTTGCCTTTTGGTTAATTATACTTTATTTTTATGGATGTTGGTGCTATGTTATTTTATCATTTTGCTTGCATGTTGGTCTACAGTCCTTGGTCCTGAGCCGGGGGTCTATCAGAAACAGCCTCTCTACCCCCGTCGGGGGTAGTGGTATGGACTGCGTACATTTTACCCTCCCCAGACCCCACTATGTGGGAATATACTGGGTATGTTGTTGTTGTTGTAGTTTATCCCGACAGAATGTCTTCAGGGTCTTCAACTTCATATAATCCTCTTGAACAACAACTAATTTTCTATCTAACCCAGAATGACAATTAAATAAAGTTACCTTATATACCAAAATCATTTTTTACAAGTTCCTGGAAATCACCCAAGGTGCTTCTGAAAGGACGACTCTACTCAAAAAGTCATGTATGATTTGCTAATCAGAAGGCTCATTATTACTCAATGGATGGAATGATGAAACTTGTTATCTAGACAAAGCTCAACACCTAGTCATTTCACTTGTCTTCCATTGGTTGTTGCTTGGTATAATCATAAGAACCAAGATTTGACATGTAGTAAATTCACAGTTTAATCTTTCAGCATAAGCCAATCCAAATGTAAACAACGAGAAAAAATGGGCATAGAGGGCAGTCCGGTGCATTAAGCTCCCGCTATGCGCAGGTCTAAGAAAGAGCTGGACCACAAGGGTCTATCGTCCACAGCCTTACCCTGCATTTGTGCAAGAGGTTGTTTCCACGGATTGAACTTCTGACCTCCTAGTCACGTGGCAGCAACTTTGCCAGTTATGCCAAGGCTCTCCTTCTATGAGAAATTATAGACATAACAGAGACATTCACCAGAATACTAAGCATACTCCTAATAATTTCCCAAGCAACAAAGCAATGCAACAAATTTACATGAACTATAGAGTTATTCTCAAAAACTTATAATTAAAGGACACTTTTAAAAACATCCAATGCAACTCGCAACATCTAAAAGGCTAGAACAGAAGAACATTGTGAAATCATAACGATTATCGTGCACTTTCGAATGCCAATATTGTCTCATATAAGTATATAATGTACCTTATATATGAGGAAATTGTAGATCACCTGTGAAAAAGGAAAAAGGAAAACAACAAATGATTATTCTGATGTCTCAAGCATATAATATAACACCTCGGTATCAGTGTGCACAGCACTTTGTAGCAAGTCAGAACATGCATGTAGTTGGTACCTATTTCTTATGGGAGTCTGACATGTTCCAATTGATTACTTGGATCATTAGAGTGTACGATCATAGAGGCCTACTCTTCCATGCATAAACCTTCGGTTTTGAGAGAGGGCTGGATCCAGCTTTAAACCTCACTTTGAGAGGGTGCTGCAGAAATGAATTTTCAGATTATATTGAATTCAATTGAATGGAAAACCAGCAATTGAGAATTTCAAGAACCTTTCTGATTTTAGCCTTATCTGTGCGATTTGAAAACTAGTATTAATTGTTTGTGTCCTTCAACTATTATGGTTTAGAATATTTATCAAAGAAAAATAGTAAACACCATCCATACCTCTATCCCCTTCTAGTTCCCAATCATCAAGAAAACGCTTCCAAATGGTAATGGATTTTATTTCCTTTTGTAAGCAATAGATTGAATTAAAAAACTGTACTACCAACAGTTTGCCTGAGTCTCAAATTCTCTGGTATTGGAAGGAGAATTGCGCTCAATATATTTCAGCTCGAATCCTGCATGAAGAAAACTCAAGATTACTACTTAAACAATAGATTTGTTACTCTACTTTTGTAAATACCCATGCACGAAACAGTAACCTCTAATCGACATACCAAATCAGAGAGCAAACACATAATTGACAACGAGTTTTTTATGACAAATCTTGACCAGATTTCTGTTCTTATGTGTCTTTGCTGGTTTGACAACCGTATGGAAAAGTGGAGATAATTCTTTATTATATTAGCTAATTTCACTTCCCATCCATTTCCTAAATATCTACTCTTTGAACTTCAGTCAGTGAGATCAAGTTAAGCACTGAAAAACAACTTCTGAAAGTGGATTTCCAAAGTTATCACTAACAAAGATATAAAAAACAGATCTTTAGCAAAATAATTCATATTACAACTTACAAGAAATGTAAGCTAATATATACCTATTCAAAATGAGAAGAAAAGTAAAAGATTTATTCGGAATGGAAAACATGTGGTTCCATCTCTGGTCTCTCTTTCTTTCATCAAGACCTATGATACACTGTGCTTCAGACTAAGTTGCTTGGACTCTCCAAATATGTTGCCGCACACGAGTCGGATCCTTCAAAAATACACTATTTTTGGAAGGTCCGACACGCACCCATCGACATTATTGAAGAGTCCAAGCAACATAGGCTTCAGAAGCACGGGCAGACCTAGAGTGTAGTAGCTTTGGTCCAAATTCTGTACTTGTCTTAGGGAAATCCTAGTGTACAACTTTTTTTTTTATAACCGTGGTGGTGTCCTGGCCAGCTTGCAAGCACCTCAACTAATTCCACGGGCCACCTCCCACCAACAGATACCAATAGATAGAAAGAAATCACCTAGTGGTTTTTGTATCCTAATGTACAATTTATTAATTTATAACCCAGTAGCTTAAAAAGAAACTAGGATCCCAAACACATAAGCTTAAAATACTAGCTCCGTCTTAGAAGGCATTTCAACAATTTTCAGAAAATCAAAACAATAGAACAGAAAGCATAATATGAGAAACTAAAGGAATAACATGTCCTGCAATTGTACATCCCGGAAGAACTTGTACAGAAAAATCCAGCTCCATTATTATTTCCTTTCCCTAAAATCTAAGTTTACGAAAGACAATAGTAAAACAGCTGATTAGGCATTCTTAGGGTCTCAAGGATTCAGAAAAAGGGCAGCCCCGTGCACTAAGCTCCCTCTAACAGTGGGTTCCCATTAAGACCGGACCACAAGGGTCTACTGTAGCTGCATTTCTTGGTCACAGCCCCGTGCACTAAGCTCCCACTATGAGTGGGGTCCGGTAAGAGCCAGACCACAAGGGTCTACTGTAGCTGCATTTCTTGGTCACAGCCCCGTGCACTAAGCTCCACTATGAGTGGGGGGCGGGTAAGAGCCGGGCCACAAGGGTCTGGTCTATTGTAGCTGCATTTCTTGGTCACGTGAAAACGACTTTATCAATTGCACCAAAATCTGGACTTCTTAAACAGTCACATACCCACAACATAAAAACACCATATTTCAACTTCAAACATCAAATAAAACTCCCAAAATTTGAACTTTTTCTCAACTTCCAAACTTCAAATACTAGTTTCTTTATCAACTAACACACCATTCATGTCCAAACACCTTCAAAAATGCTAGACTTCTTAAAGATTCAGATACACACAAAACAAAAACACCATATTTCAACTTCAAACATAAAAAACAACTCACAAAATTTGAACTTTTCTTCAACATCACATACTAGTTTCTTTATCAAATAACACTCCATTCATGTCCAACCAACTTCTAAAATTCCTAGAAAAAAATGAAACACTAACAAACAGAAGCAGATAAACTTGTAATAAAATTTACAAAATAAAAATGGATAAAGCAAATAGGAAAAAAAATACCCAAAACAAGAATGCTTACCAATGAATAAATGGAAGAGCTTCAGAAGAATTAAGGGAGCCAAGGGTTTGGGGGAACAAGAAGAAGAAAAGGTGCATATATGTAAATAAATTATTATTATCCCAATAAATCTTGACCCCTCAATTTTTTATTTATCTCTAAAAAAAAAAATGACTTGCACATCGCAAAAAACTTCAATTATATGTGTATAGTTTATTAAATTAATTTTATTAATTAAATTTTAAAATATTAAATTATGTTATTATTATTTTATTTTTCTGTAGTTATTTAATAACAATGAAGTATAGAAAAGACTAATAAAATTCTCTTTAATCTATAAAAATGAATAAGTAAATTTAAGTTTCTACTTTTTATTATATGAATCAAGTAAATAAAATGGATAGAGCATGTATTATTACATATATTTGGTAAATGGATAGATTATGTTACAACTTACGGAATACACGATCCTTGATAGGAATATGGAGGATTTGAATTAAGTTTGAGGGTTAGTGGGTAGAAACTCGATTGTGATAGTGGGGATGTGTGCTTGGTTTTATTTGCGACTGGAGCTTCTTGTTCGTAGTATTTTAGTGACGTATATGATTTTATAGTATTACATTGTGGGTGTCTTGTTTTCTTTATTATCTAACAGTGTGTAATAGTTTTGTTGTGTGCTTTCATATTTTTTTGTTTGTTATATTGTTAGCTGTCATGAGTCGGGGATTTATCGAAAACAAATTCTCTACTTAGTGGTATGAACTGCTAGGGGTGTTCATGGATCGGTTTGGGTCAGTTATTGGTCAAAATTATAATCAAACCAACTTAGTCGGTTTTTAAATTTCCAAAATCAAACTAACACAAAAAAATAACCGGCGATTTGATTCTTGTCGATTTAGTTCGGTTTAATCTGAATTAGTCGGGCTCCAATGCTGGTACCGAACACCGAATGAGAAACCCCCCAAAAAAAAATTACCTCTAATAATTTTGTATCTTTAAACTATTCTTCCTCAAATGTGACTTTTAATTATCAAAAAATATAATTCATTATTTATTTTTTAATATAAAAAATACTTTTAAATTTTAGAAGTTTTAACAAATATTATAATTTTTTATTATCAATTTTCAATGCCTAACATTTGATGTTTATCAAATACTTTTAATCAACTAATCTGATAGAACTCTTAGCATTTCAAACTATCAAACTATTATAATTTTCTATTATCAAATTTTAATGCCTAATATTTGGTGTTTATCAATTACTTTTAATTAACTAATCTAATAGAACTCTTAGCATTTAAAATTATTAAAATATTATAATTTTTTATTATTAATTTTCAATGCCTAACACTTGATGTTTATCAATTAATTTTAATCAACTAATCTAATAGGATTGTTAGCATTTCAAATTATCAATTAATGTTAGTTACTTTTCGAGAGGATTTTCTACATTTAGGATTACTAAAATAGGAGCATAATTATCATAACTAATAATGTTATTCTATTTTTAACTTATATCAAATTTAGGATTACTAAAATAGAAGCATAATTATCATAACTAATAATGTTATTCTATTTTTAACTTATATCAAATTTAATTAATATTAATTATGGTGACATAAATAATTTTATAAAATCAGATATATATTTTTATTAAAATATAATGGCACAAATGAATACGTTTAAAACAACAGTGACATAATCAACCTTAACTTTCAATTATTGATATAAATAAATTAATTTTAATAGTTCGATGACATATATATATATATATATTTTTTTTTTTTTAGTTCTCTTGAACACCTTAATTGTTCATCAGTGTAGTTCCATTTATTTTTTTCTCAATTATAGAACTTGCACAAGATCCAACGGCCCACATTATGGGAATATCATAACTATAAAATCATAGTTCATAATTTATTAGAATATTAGAAAACAAACAATTTACTCAGCTTCCTACCTTTTTGACCTTTTCCCCAATAACAATTTTGTTAAAATCATAAAGGAGAAAAGGCCATTATGGATTCTTGATCCAAAATTGTCATCAATATTGTTGATATTCAATTCACATTTGAAGGTAAAATTTCAACACCCTTTTGGTTTTCTCGTTTGTTGATTTAGTTTTGTAAGACCCCTTTTGATTTGTATGTGAATTACTTTAGTTTTTATGATGAATTCTTGATGGGTTTTTGTTCTTTTGGTGTTAATATTGGTTCTTGATAAACCCCATGTAGAGTATTGGTGAAAAGATTGGAACTTTTAGCTTTTGTTTTGCTAATGTGGGAGTATGAATTGTAATGGTGCTAAAGGTGGATGATGTGGGGCACCAGTTGCTAAGTTGCTCAGTTTTTATGATGAATCATTGATGGGTTTTTGTTCTTTTTATGTTTCTATTGTTTTTTCATAAACTCTAGGAAGAGTGTTGGTGAAAAGATGCACCCAAGGGTGTGGCCTAGTGGTTCAATGAAGTTGGGTTGATCACCGTGAGGTCTTAGGTTCAATTTTCAACTGAGACAAATATTAGGTGATTTCTTTCCATTTGTTCTAGTCTTGGTGGACAGAGTTACCTGGTACCTATCGCCGGTGGGAGGTGGCGGGTATCTCGTGGAATTAGTCGAGGTGCGCGTTAACTGGCTCGGACACCACGACTATCATAAAAAGAAAGTATTGGTGAAAAGATTAGAACTTTTGGAACCTTTTGCTTTTGTCTTAATTGGTTTTTAGCTAATTTGGTAGTATTAATTGTAGTCGTTCAATTTCCAATCAAGACAAACATTAGGTGATTTCTTCTTGTTTGTTCTAGCCTTGATGGACAGAGTTATCTGGTACCTATTGCTGGTGGGAGGTGGCGGGTATCCCGTGGAATTAGTCGAGGTACGGACAAACTGGCCCGAACACCATGGTTATATAAAAAAGAAAGTGTTGGTGAAAAGATTAGAACTTTTGGAACCTTTAGCTTTTGTCTTAATTGTGTTTTAGCTAATTTGGTAGTATTAATTGTAGTGGTGCTAAAAGATGAGGGTCTATCAGAAACATCCTCTCTACCTCACCTTTGAGGTAGAAGTAAGGTTTGCGTACACCTATCGTCCCCAGACTCCACTTTGTGGGAATACATTGGGTATGTTGTTATTGTTTCTACAATTCCCTGAGACCCTTTTTGATTTGAGTTTGAATAAGTTAGTTTTAATCAGTGTTATCAAAAGTGAAAAGCGCAAAAAAGCTAAGGTCTGCGGGGGCTTAAAGCGCATATTAAAGCGTGGGCGTCAATGAAAAAAGGCGCAAAGGGAGAAAAAATATAAATATTTATGTTTAGTCCAAGACTAATAAATTATAAGCATGAATGTCAAATATATGAACAAAGAAATTGAAAAACAATTACGATAAAGTGAGCTAAGGGTACAAGATCATGAACTTGGATATGTCACAGAGCCTCAACTGGCCTTGTTTGCAGATCTGGAAAGCCAAGATACCACTCAAGGTGGCATGTTTCACTTGGCTGTTAGCAAAAGAGGCTGTTTTGACGTATGAGAACTTGAGGAAAAGGGACATTATTTTAGTGACACATTGCTGCCTTTGTGGGGAAGCAGCTGAGACACAGTGAGCCATTTGTTCCTTCATTGCAGAATCACTTATCAATTATGGAAGATTTTCATCAATCTCAGAGGCATCCAATGGACAATGCCTAGTAAGATTGTTGACCTTACAGAAGATTAAAACAAATTGTATTCTGTTACTTTGTTTTTGGTGTACGAAGAGTCCCGTTGTAGATGCAGAAGTAATCCTAGAAGTTTTAGATTCATTATAGGACTGATATTATGTTTTTATTATTCACTACTTTCTTGTAAGGGGTTTTCAGTACTTAGGAGTACTGCTTTATAATACAAAATTGTTACCTTTTCAAAAAAAAAAAGAAGTGAAATATCCAATTGTTTAGCAGCCTCTTCAGAAGAGACACATTGGCAAGGAAAAGTATGTCTTAAAACTTGATGATGACAGTGAATCTCACATGAAGCGACGGGAAGTGCTCAACACGTTTTGAGCCTCACTTCAGGGCTTAAATGTGTCTTTGATATCACTGGTATAAATGATGAATTATTGATGGGTTTTCGTACTTTTGGTGTTAATATTGGTTCTTGATAAACCCCATGAAGAGTATTGGCAAAAAGATTAGAATTTCTGGAACTTTTAGCTTTTGTCTTAATTGTTTTTTTTTTTTCTAATTTGGTAGTATTAACTGTAATGGCTCTACGCACTGCAGGAGCTTTAGTGCATTGGGTGTTTTTTAGTGCTAAAAGTTGATTCTTAGTGGAGCCATTGGGGGTAGATTGAATTGAGGAACAGTAGCGAGATTGCTCAGTTTTTATGATGAATCATCGATGGGTTTTCGTCTTTTTGGTGTTAATATTGGGTCTTGATAAACCCCAAGAAGAGTATTTGGGAAAATATTAATTTTTTTTGGAACTTTTAGCTTTTGTCTTAATTGGGTTTTGCTAATTTGGCAGTATTAATTATAATGGTGCTGCACATAGCGGGAGCTTTAGTGCACCGGGCTGCCCTTTTTTTTAGTGCTAATAGTTGATTCTTAGTAGAGCCATTGGAGATAGATTGAATTGAGGAATCAGTTGGTAGGTTGCTCAGTTTTTATGATGAATCATTGGTGATTTGTAGTCAACTATGCTTCTGCAGAAGGTTAATAGAGTAGAACAAACAGAAATAGAAATAGAGTAAATGCAGAAAGATAAATAGAGACAGAGTTTTATACTAGTTCGGATCATTGATGCGGTGCTTAATACAGTTCTCTTGGGTTACAAGGTTTCCTTAGAGCTTTGTTGAGTAACATTAGTACATAGAATTGTTAAAGTAAGGTACTGAGAACTCCCTTGAACTGATCTGAATTCTGTTCTACCTTTTGCTCTGCTGCCTATTCTCTTCTTTCTTTTGTACTCACTAGTAAGCTATTACAGATTACAGTGCTTTAGTATGATATAGAAGGGATTAGGAATGCTCAAGTGGAGTTGTACAATTGCTTCTTCAGTCTTTGTCTTCTTTATTTATGCCTCTTGTGACGGAGAAGCGATCTTCCCTTGATCTCTTACTGATTGCTCTAAGGTAACCCCAAGGGATGTGCTCAATCAAGAATGATTTGAATGGATCTTGATTGAGGCATGATTGACATTCAATGTGACAGATTTCCTTGTGAGAAAGAGATCTTGAACGGAATATCTGCTGTCAATGTTGAGCACCGTTGGCTTGTTGCTGCTGCGACTTCTATAAATTTCTTGACTTCATTTGCTGTCTTTCCAAGTTAGCTTTGGCTTGATTGAGGATGTAATCCCTTCCTTGATGCTTAAATGCTGCGATCTACAGTTTCCTGGATTGGTTGTTATTTTTTCCATATTTGTGTCTTTGACAGATTCTGAGGTCCTTGAATGCCGTCTTTGCCTTGCCAATAAGACAGCTCCTTCCTGGTGAATTGGCATCTTAACCTTGGATCTTGGCACTTTCATTGCAATGAGATTTGCTTTCCTTGTGATAGGTTCTTCTTTCCGTTCTGATCTGCACAGCAGAATATATTGCAATGGTTAGTTGTCATCATCGAAATCTACAAGGATAACAATCTCCCCCTTTTTGATGATGACAATCATATGGGGTGTTATTTATTCATGTACTTCCCTGAGTATTTGGGATGTTTACTCCCCCTGAATGTATGGCTGGAGATGACTGTTAAGCTCCCCCTCATTCTTTGGCTCTCAAGGGAATTGAGTTTCCCAGTGTGTGACATTTCTGCAAGTGATGATAAGAAAAATACGGCACATAGGACGTAGACATAATTTATATTCAACAATTAAATATTTACATCAATCAACAATACCACCGAGAGAGAGATGCAAAACCAAGACATGATCAAAACATGATAAAGAACAAGCAACATGCATAGATATTCTCCGTCTTCAGAATAAAAAAGGATAAGCAGTTGCGGGAGGAAGGAGTTAGGGTCTTGGTTAGAACACCATAGAATTTATACAGACCAAGAGATTGAAGCCCTCAGCAGGGGCACAAAAAAAAGAGTTCAGGTGTCTAACGACCACCAAGAAAGTACTTAAAGGTATTGATCACCCTTTGAGAGATTGAGTGATACGATTTTTCAGTGTTCTTGGAGGACAGCAACAGTAGCTCCATGTTGGAAGTATCAATCACCTTCGTAGCAGAGTCGGCGTTCCTGGGGATTTGGTTCACAGACTTGACTTCTTTACGCTGCAGGTGATCAGCAGCCAACTGTACCTTGCTTACGTCCGTGCTGGTCCTGGCACCTTTAGAGAGATTAATCAGCATGGTCAGAGATTCTTGGATGTTCTGCATCCCAGCAGACATAGTAACTAGGGAGTCCTTGATCTCAGCTATTTCCTTTTTCCAACTTGAAGTGGGAACATCTGTGCTTTTGTCTTCACCAGTTGGGGTTGGCTTGGTCTTTGAAACTGACTTTTTAGACCACTTACCATCAACAAGAAGGTAACCCAAGTTGGTAAAAGTTCGACTGTCATATGTTGCACTGATCTCCTTGGGAGGAAAGCCGGAGAGGTCCAGGAATAGGGAACGCAGGATTCTAGAGATCAAGATACCATAAGGGAGATTCGCTGCAGAGCTGGAGTCATCCACACTCTCAACCATGTAAGCCAAAAACCATTCAGCCCAATTTATTCTTAGCTTCTTCAGCAGGCAGTACAGAACAAAAACATCCCTGTTAGTAAGAGAACTAAACGAACCTTTACGAGGAAAGAGAGTGGTGGCAATAATGTGGGCTAGGATTCTGTTTTCAAAACAGAGAGTAGAGGGCCCAAAGTCTTCCAAATTTGAGCCCGGTTCAGAGATAAACACCTTTGCTTCATCGAGAGACACCTCAAAATCCTCAGGCCAACCACCATTCATATAGGGGACCCTTCCAGAGAACTTGGTACCAAAAACTTTTTCAAACAAGTACAGACTGAGCACAATACGATTTCCCAGCACTAGAGTTTCGATTTCACCACTATCTTTTGAAACCCTAAGGTTTGCATAGAACATTCGAACTGGTTCCTCAAACACTTTATTGTCACAGAGTTGAAAAAATAGAGATAATTTCTGGGCGTTGAAGATAGTACTTACAGGGCAGTGAGAGTCCTCAATCTGTTCCAGATTTATGACCCTTCCATTTGCAATGGGCCTGGACTTGAAAGCAAAGTACCGTTTCTTTTCTGAGACTCCCCAAAAGAGTTGCATGTCTTGAAGACTGAAATCATCGGACTTCTCCGACTTGAATTTTTTGTTAGCATGACCTTGAGGGACAAATTTCTTCTTATAGCAGGTCTTGGATGATTCAGCAACTTCATCGTTTGAAGAATTTGAGACAAGATCCACAATGTCATCTGTGTCTCCAGAGCTTTGAAAACGCTTGCTTGTGCGTCTGATGGAGACGAAGGAGATTTTGTTTATTGCCATTTGAGAGGGTTTTGAAGAGAAGGAAGAGAGGAGAATAGTGAAAGGATAGATGAATTGGAAGTGAAGAGGGGGAGGGTTTATAAAGTCGGTGAACGATGGTCAAAAGGTTTGCTGGAAGAGAAAGGATTGATGCTGAAAAGGTGTATGGGAAAGAGTGAGTAATTAAAGAATAGGACAAACATGGAAGGTGAAACAAATAACAACAACAACAACAACAACATACCCAGTATATTCCAACAAAGTGGGGTCTGGGAAGGGTACAGTGTACGCAGTCCGTAACACTACCTCAGAGGTGAGGTAGAGAGGCTGTTTCCGAATCACCCCCGGCTCAAGACAAAAATACTCTAGAGAAGGACATAATATAAGAACAAGAAATAATAGATAGAAATAAACAACAAATAATGACCAAAAAATAAGCCTACCACAAAGTAGTACCAAACTAGCAAACTCGACCTCCTGAAACCTATGTTGCTCGGACTCGTCAAGAATGTCCACGAGTGCATGCCGGATTCTCCAATAATAGTGTATTTTGGAGAATCCAACACGGGTGCAGCATCGAAAGTGAAGAGTCCGCACAACTTAGGCTGAAACAACAAACATCACCAAAACTCCAAGACGAAGACACTACAAGCAAAGCACTATGACAGCTAGAATGTATATCAAGACAAAACACAACTACCTACTAGCAGAGACGCACTCCTACCTACTACCCATCTACCTTAATTTTCTTCCTCCACGTCTTCCTATCTAGGAAGGTGAAACAAATATGGAAAATAAATAAAAGGAACACGGAGCAAAATAAAAATAATAAGGAAAATAAATGAAGAGAACATGGAGCAAAACAAGAATTATAGCTTTTATAGGCATATAAGGAAAAAATAACTTAAGCATTTAAAGCAATTTAATTTTTAAAATAGGTAGCACCAAGGCTATCTATAAGGTAGCAAAAACGTTCCTCTAGGCGAGGTTTTCTAAAAACGCTAGCCAATTGATTTTCTGAATTGATAAATTCCAAAATGAAATCGCCAATTTCAACATAATCTCGAATAAAATGATGTTTGATGTCTATACGCTTAGCTTTGGAATGGTGCATAGTGCATTTTTATTTTTATTTTTACAATGGTAAACTTTACTTCTATGTATCCACAGGTATACTACATCAAAGTGTAGTCTCCCTTTACAAAAGTTGTTGCTTTACAAAATCCTAAGATTTCTAAATATAGCCACGAGTCAATAGCATTAAAAGCTTCTGCTGTGTTATCTATAACTACTTGTTTACACCAAAAATAATAAAAGCCTAAACAGTCTGGCTTAATCTTCTGCATATTGATCTGCTTGCCTTCAAAACATCTCTTTTTCCTCTCTTTCCATACAGTCCATCAAATGCATGCTGGGACCAGCTTCCATCTCTTCTCTTTCTTTACCGCATTGTCATCTCTATTCCAACTTCTTAGCACTTCTTCAATTCTTCCATGTTTACCCATTTTATCTTCCTCTTATGGATGAACATTTGTCACGACTGATCTGTCCATGTGCAGTGCAAAAAGAGATGGTTGACAGCCTCAACTTGTTCTTCACATAGATAGCATCTGGAGCATAAATTGATTTTTTTTTGGGGTTCAGATTCTCATGAGTGAGAACTGCTTCCTTTGCCCGTAGCTAAGTAAAATAGTTAACTTTATAAGGCACTTTGATCTTCCAAATCATTTTCCATGGCCACCCTCTCTCATGTGAACCTGTTGCTGTCAGCTCCTTGTAGGCTGACCTGACAATGAAGATCCCTTTATTATCCACCTTCCACACCAAGCTGTCCCTCTCTTCCCTTAAGATAAAGGTTTGAGGAACTGTCTCCTTGAATGCAGCTTACTGGTCATTTCCCTATCATTCAGTTTCTTTCTGAAATATAGGTTCCATCCTTGTTTTGTCCATAAGTCTGCCACAGTGGCATCCTGACGTTGCCATAGACTGTAAAGCTCAGGAAAGGTCTGGTTCAGAGTCTTGTGCCCACACCATTTATCATTCCAGTAAGCCACCTCTCACCATCTCCAACCTTGCACCTTGTCCTGCTAGAAACTAGTTCCCATAGGTTCCTAATGGATCTTCATATACTACCATTGTATGGACTGATGTCCTTTTCTGTCATCCATTTGTCTTGAAGACCATATTTTGTAATAATCACCTCTTCCCATACAGCTTCTTCTGGGGATGCAAACTTCCATTATCACTTCATCATCAAGCACTTGTTCTGTATACTCAGATCTCTGATGTTGAGACTACCTCCTCTCTTGCTTGCCAGGAGCTCCTCCCATTTTACTAAATGATATTTCTGCTTATCTTCACTACCTCGCCATAGAAAATTCCTCCGGATAACATCTACTTTAGTCACACTTATTATGATAGGGGACACTGACATCATATAGGAAAGGAGAGAATCTAATACACTATGGATCAGAGTAAGTCTACCTCCGATGAAAGATATTGACTTTTCCAATTTGTCAACTACCTTTCGCATTTCTCTATTACACCACTCCAATTTTCCTTAGATATATTTTGGGGAGTTCACCCACTATCTCCCTAGCTTCTCTGCCAAATCCTCAATATTGGAGACTGTATTAACTGGGTAAATGAAACTTCTACTCCAATTAATGTGCAATCCAGATACTGCTTCAAAAATGTTGAAGATGACTCTTAGTAACAACACTTTTTCCTCTGTAGTTCCACAAAACACTAGATACTGCAGATATGTTCTAATAGGACTGGTATTTATCACATAGTATGAGGACAAAATCATAAGATAGCGGGAGCTTTAGTGCATCGGACTGCCTTTTCTTATGAGCACAAAATCATAAGATAGACCATAATCAATTAGTTGATGCATCATCTATAGTAGTTGACTCCCACAATTTTCCAGGGCTAAATATTCTGCCTCAATGATGGAAAGAGCCACTAATGTTTGTTTCTTGTTGGCTATGAAATGAGAGATTCGCCAAGAATTTGACACGTTCCAATAGTGCTTTTGCTATTTGTTTCATCAATTGCAAATCAACATCTGATACCAGAGGCCAAGATCTTGAGTTCTGTTCAAGTAACGAATAATTCATTTAGCTGCAGTAAGATTTGATTCCTTGAGAGCTGACTGGAATCTAGCACATTTGCATATGCTGAATAATGATGTCTGGTTGATTGACAGTAAGATACAGCAGAGATCCAATCATTCCACGATAAATTTTTTCACTCACAAGAAAGTTGATGGACACATTGGAGTCCCAAAAGCTTTTCCTTTTTTAATTCCAAACTTCTTTATAAGTTCTTTTATATACTTGGGTTTGACTGATGAAAGTTCCATCAGTTAACTGCTTAATGTGTAGTCCTAGGAGGTAGGTGAGTTCTCCCATCAATGCTCATTTCATTTCCCCTTTCATAAGATCATCAAATTTCTCGCATAATAAAGGGTCAGAGCTTCCAAAAATTATATCATCAACATAGACTTGAAATATCAAAATGTTTGAGAAAGATCTTTGAATGATAAGCTTAGTGTCAATTTCTTTCCTCTTTGAAAATTGTTGTTTAAGAGAAAGGAGCTCAAACATTCGTAACCAAGCTTTTGGAGCTTGTTTTAGACTGTATAGAGCTTTAGAGAGTTTTTAAAACAGAATCAAGGAAAGGAAGACTTTTCAAAACTGGGAAGTTGTTTAACAAGAACCTTTTCCTTTATGAAACCATTTGAGAAGGCACTTTTAACATCCACTCAAAAGAGTTTAAATCTTTTAAAAGAAGCAAAAGCTAATAAAATACGAATAGATCCTAACCTTACCACAAGAGCAAAAGTTTCGTCATAATACTTTCTTTCTGCAAATGGTGTTAATTGAGTTTTGCTAATTTGGCATTACTAATTGTGATGATGCTAAAAGTTGATTCTTAGTAGAGCCAATGGTGTTAATGATTTGGTATAGTTTGGAGGTAGATTGAATTGGGGTAATTAGTTGCTAAGTTACTCTGTTTTCATGATGAATCATCGATGGATTTACGTCCCTTCCCTGTTTCTATTGGTTTGTGATAAACCCCACTAAGTATTTGGCAAAAAGATTAAGAATTTTGGCACCTCTAGCTTTTGTCTTAATTATTGTAATGGTGCTAAAAGTTGATTTCAGTATTCATGATGAGTCATTGTTGGGTTTTCGTCCCTTTCCTGTTTCCTGTGATAGACCCCCGGAAGAGTATTGGCAAAAAGATTAAGAATTTCAGAACTTTAGCTTTTGTCTTAATTGGTTTTGCTAATTTGGTAGTATTATAAGTGATGATGCCAAAAGGGATTCTCAGTAGAGTTAACATTACTATGTGGTATTGTTTGGGGTAGGATGAATTGTGTAATTAGTTGATTCAGTTCAGTGTTAGATTCTCCTGGCATTTGCAGGAAGAGTTTATAGTACATTTGATACATCTAACGGAGTGGTAAACAAAGAGTTTCTTATGATGTGACAACTTTCATGTCTTAATCTAAACTACTCAGTTTTCATGATGAATCATGGATGGGTTTTCGTCCTTTTACTCAGTTCAATTGTAGCTTCTCCAGTACTTGTAGAAACAGTTTATAGTACATTTGAAACATTAAACAAAGTAATAATTTAAGAGTTTCTTATAATTTTTCTTAAATATCATGTATTTTATGGGGCCGTGGAAACAACCTCTTGTAGAAATGCAGGGTAAGGCTGGATACAATAGACCCATGTGGTCTGGCCCTTCCCTGGACCAGGCTGCCCTTTATCATGTCTTTTATGGTAATTTTCCTCTTAATTATACAAGAGCTGATCTTAGGCTTATATCACTTATGAGTGGAATATGACAAAGCAACTATGCCTGAATCTCAAAACTGATCTGGTTTGGATATATGATTCTCAATATCTTTCTGCTGTTGTTCGACCTGATTCGTTCTATTGCTAATAGTTTATCGTTTAAGAAAGATACCAGAGTATTTTGGCTTCAAAGAAAGCATCTATCTGAAATTGCTATTAGATGCAGATACTGTATGATATAGGGTTTCTAATTTTAAGCAAACAACCTCATGTGTACCAAAGAATGTTCAGTGCACAGGAGTTGAGAGTTAATATGCTTCTTTATATCAAGCAATAACATGATCATTGCTGCATTTATATATCCAGAATATACGTCTTAGATTTTTAATCTGGGTTTTTCACTTATGACTTTTGAGTATTTAACTCTATTTACTTTATATTAGGCATGTGCTGTAAATGAGAGTTCTCAAGCAATATTGGGGTCATTCAGCGAGTTAGTTTAAAGCTCTAACAGCAAGCCTGGTTTACAACAGTTTGTGAAAGGTCAGCATTTTTTCCCTTTAATACCAAGTTTGGAAACTTTAACATATGCCTAACATTCTAGTCTGTAAGTCTTCCCAAATGTCCTTCTAAAATGATGTGCATCTTCTGAAAGGAATTTTTCATCAATATCTTAACCATAAGAACTGCAACTTGTTTGGGACTGAGGCGTGTATGTTATTGATGTTACACCAACCGAAAATATACATGGAACCCACCTTTATTATTCCAGAAATCAACCTTTCTCATGTGGTTTTTTTCTATTCCTAAATAACAAAATAGCCACCCACATACAATGCTTGTTTTTGACTCGGGTCGTTACAAGTTATATCGAAATCATACTTGGACATTGAATTTGGCCTGGTTGACAACATTTTGGTGAAAGGTGGGAATTTTTTCCCTTTAACACCAAGTTTGGAAGCTTTAGCATATGCTTAACATTCTAGTCTGTAAGTCTTCCAAAATGTCCTTCTAAAACGATGTGCATCTTCTGAAAGGCATTTTTCACCAATATCTTAACCATAAGAACTGAAACTTGTTTGGGACTGAGGCGTGTTTGTAGTTGATGTTACACCAAAAGAGAATATTATATGGAACTCACCTTTATTATTCCACAAAAAAAACCTTTCTCCTTTGTGTCTTTTTCTATTCCTTTATAACAAAATAGCCTCCCACATACCACGCTTGTTTTCGACTTGGGTCGTTACGAATTATATCAAAATCATAATATGGATAATTTGGATAAGATCAAAAGTGAGCTTGTTAGGTAATGCTTGTTATGAAGTGGTTTGGCACTCCATGGACAATGCCTAAAACTGTGAAATAAATATTGTTCTATTGGAAGAGCGGGAGAAGGAGAAAAGACGGAGAGCTTCGAACATGGTTCCACTTGCTTTAGCGTGGGTAGTGTAGAGAGAGGATAACAAAAGAGCTTTGAAGGAGTAGAGTTGAGTTTCTCTCAGTTGAGGAATAGCCTGTGTTCCTTTATTTACTTTTGGTGTAATCAAAAGTCCCTAGCAGTGGTTAGAGTACTGCTTTCATACGGCGGGAGTCATTGGTTCAAATCCAATAGTAGGTAAAACTTAGTAGATACCAGAGTCAATGGTATCTAATAAGGTTTACAACCCACCTTTAATGATATTTATTTTTTGGTTTTGTATCTTATCTATTTCATTTTTGAATTTGAATTTTTGCATCAGAATTGGCTTCTGTTTGATTGTATTTGATTGTATTCACCCGACAGAATCTAAATAGGATTAGAAAGAGAACTTTTTATTATTCGAACGTACTAACTAGTCGTATTAACTAGTTATGCAATTGGATTATAGTCTCTACCCCTGTTCTAGCTCGTCGGAGAGGAGTTTGTAGAGAATTGTATTTTATAGATTTGTTACCATTTGGTATTTTCCTTGTATACGACCAGTTTGGCCATGTTTAATTTTCAGTTTCGTATATTTTGCCTAAGATGCAATTTTGACTTCTCAGGTCAGAATGGCATCGTCTGCTGACTCATGGATGCGAGAATTTAATGAAGCATCCAAACTTGCGGATGAAGTCGGTTCTATGATTTCTGCAAAGAGCTCTTTGCTCTCTTCCGTACCTGAAACGCAGCGTCATTTATCTGCAGCTCGGAGAAAGATCACTATACTAAAGACAAGGCTTGATACTCTCCAGTCCCTTCTGCCAACGCTCCCAAGCAAGCAGCCTTTGTAAGAAAACTGCATAAAGACTTCTATATGGTGTTTGATGATAGTATGCAAAGTTGTATTTCAATTTAAAATGATATCTTTCTAAAGTACTCATGATTAAACAGAAAACTGGCAAATGAAGGATTTCATGCCGCTTCAAATATTTACTTCGACATTTGCTGTTCCATAGCTTGTGCACAAAGCTGCATTATCATTGACTCGAAAATTTACTTCATGAATATATCCTTAATCATGATCTATTTCTCCATTTATTCCCTTAGTTTTGGAGTTAGATTCCTGCAGGCCTTCCAGTTTCAGATGTAAGATAGCTGCTCAGATTATAAGTTATGCTTATAACCCGCTGTGGTAATGGGTAAAACTGAATGTTGATAAATTTTTTAATCTAAACCCACTGTTGTTACAAGACAATTTGCAACTTGAACATAAAATCAAAATCACAATTCAAAAGTGAGTTAATTAGTACTGGGTTTGTTTTGCATAGGATCTAGTTGGTGGAGTGGGGCATAAAGATTGAGAGGATTACAGGGGGGCAGAGAGGTTAGGAAGAGCTGTATTGCTGGAGTTGTGGACTGAGGACTGAGGAGAGTGTGGCTCCAATGATGTTTGACGCGAGTTAAGGGAGAGGGCTGAATAAATGCTGGTCAGCTTACAAATAATACGGTAAAGTTGCTGCCATGTGACCAGGAAGTCACAGGTTCAAGCTGTGAAGACAGCCTCTTGCCGAAATGCAGGGTAAAGCTGCGTTAGCGTATAATAGAACGTTGTGGTTTGGCCCTTTCCCGGACCCCACGTGTAGCGGGAGCTTTAGTGCACGGGCTGCCTATGGTAAAAGTTCATTTTCTGGAGTTAAGTACACTACTAGTTGTTCTGGGAAAAAAAAACTTACAGTTTAGTCCATTAGCTGGAGGCGTTAAAATATTCTGATTCGAAATGGAAGTGGAGTAAACGGCTTTTCTCCCCATGACCTTCTCTTGAATTCTCAAAAAATTTCGTGAATCCATTAATCATGGAATCTTTTTTCATAAGTGGTTGTGTGGAAAATTTTAAGTTTTCTTGTGAAGATGATTAGTTTAATTCTATGGAAACAAACCAGTTTATATGATGTGGATGTAATCAATGTCTATAAGCGTGTTACCACATAATGCAAGTTCTTTTCTGTGTGTTGTCTAACAACTGTTGTAAGCTGTGATACATTAAAATGTCTTTTGAGACCAATCTCTACTCCTTTTATGCCAAGAAATTCAGTTATTTCACAAGCAGATAATGAAAATTTCCCCTTTAGATAGGAGGGTTTGGATATCGCGGATTAGGTTAGAAGGTTAATAGGTAGTAGAGTGTTATCTTTCTTTTAGATGGGATTAGGTTTGGTGGTAGTCTGGAGCACCGTGTCTGCTGTAGTATTAGTCAGTCATATTCATGTAGTTTCTTGCTTTCATTATCTGTTACCATCTGTCAAATTTTATTAGTTTCGGCATTTTACTGGTATGTTGTTGTTGTATTAATGATTCCTTACTTGCAAACAGAACCAAAAAGGAGATGAAACGTCGTCATGACATGCTCGATAATCTGGTTACGAAAGCTAATCAGATGGCAACTACACTCAACATGAATCACCTAGCAAATAGGGACAGCTTGCTTGGACCAGAAACTAAGCGACCTGATGTTATCAGTAGGGCAACTGGTCTTGACAACCAGGGTCTTGTAGGTTTTCAACGACAAGTTATGAAAGGCATGTCCTCATACACTAGGAATCAACGTGCTCTTTTCTTGTTCCTTTTGAAAAACTTATTGACGTGGTTGTCTTTTCATTTATACATAAAACAGAGCAGGACGAGGATCTTGATAAATTGGAGGAGACAGTGACAAGCACAAAACATGTTGCATTAGCAATCAACGAGGAGCTGAACCTACATACTGCACTACTGGTGGGTGATGTCACTGCGAAAAGTTTTAGTACTTTTAACATTTTATGATTTTTGTCCGACCCTTGAATTTATATCTTGTCATCCAACTCGGTTACTATATTTTAACAGCATAATGTTTTTATATGTTATGCAGGATAACTTAGATTACCACGTTGATACAACAAACTCCCGGCTTCTGGTACTGCTTGTTTCGTTATTCTTCAGATTGACTTTTATTTTGGTTTTGTTGGTGCGTGTGTGTGTGTTACATGGATTATTTCATTTTTATACAATACAAAAACAAAAAAAAAGTGATTTTGCTTTCGCTAAAGTAAAATAGTTTATTACTATGCAGTATAACTACTAAAACCCAATGTTACCATATTAATAAGTAGAGAATAGAACAAGATTTTGTACGATAATCAAAATGCTAATGGGTGCATTAGCATTCAAAGCCGTAGGTGATAAAATTGGAGCAGAGGAGAAAGCTTAATGACATATAATACGTAAACAGACACTGAAACTTTGCCTCATCACTCCCACTTTTGAAGTGCGCATCTAGACACCTCAACTGACTTGCTGCATCCCGTGGACACCCCATGCTGAAGTGACACATAAATTTTAGAGGTGTCTTTATAGTCATTTTGCAAGTTGGAGCGTTCAACTGACACAGTAGAGACGAGTTGAGGTGCCTAGATGTGCATACTCAAAGTTGAAGTATCTACTTGCCAACTAATGTCAAGTTTATGTTTATATATTATGCGTTGATTAATTGTATGGTCGTAATTGTGTGCATCTTTTGAATTTTTGAATCCAACATGCCATATTAAAAAGTGAAATCTCTGATTTTGTCGCGCCTAAGCTAATGTGATTTCGCATTGTCCTTTTAAACAGAGGGTGCAACGGAGATTGGCATTTTTGAATAAGCGCACAAAAGGTGGCTGTACTTGGTTGTGCCTTTTGGTCATATTCATCGTTATTCTAGCTGTCGTCATCTTCCTCTTGGTAAAGTACTTGTAGATTATCCATGACGATAAAGTATCATCCAATTCTTCTATTGTTCATTGTTGGCGACAAGCGAAGCCATATGAGGTTGCATTCCTCTTGCAACTTCTTCAGTCTACTTCAAAAGTTCTAGCTATACAAGGACCGCGAATTTGTCCTGCATTCGTTATGAAAGTATGTATTATGTATATCTTGTGTTTTTCGCGTAACACAATAGAGCTTTTTACTTAATTTAAGTAGAAAAAAGAAAACTCTACCATGGATACCAGTGGTAGTTGTGTAGAGACAAGTCTTGTGAACATGTTAAATTTATGGTGCAATGCATTTTTTTCAGGCTTATACTTGCTGTACTGTTTCTGCAATTAGCAATTTTTACTATAGATAAGCATCCAGTGCCCCCGAACTATGACCAAAGTTGCTACGACACACTCCACTATGACCAAAGTTGCTACGATACACTCCAACTTCCCGAACTCAATTTTAGCGTGGTTTTATTGCCCTTTTGTGTTGATGTGGCACCTTGCATGAAGTTAAACATCTTAGACGCGCGAAGGACTGCTATGTGCCACGTCAGCTAAAAAGGTTCAAAAATACGCTAAAATTTAGTTTAGGGAGTGCGTCATAGCAAATTTGGTCATAGTTCAGCGGGTACTAGATGCTTCTCATTTTATTATCAAACTATTTCACAGTTTTTATAATTTGTTGGTTTGGTGTTTTTATTTGCCTATAATACATCGGAATGTGTATAACAGGGAGTACAATAAGCAAATAGTGTTAGTGCACATTCAGATCTCGCTATAACAATCATCTCTATAACATGTCACTATTACGGTCAAGCTTTTCTTGTAATCGATTTTTATGTATTGTATCACTCAATAGTAACATTTCACTATAACAATTAAAAATTATTCCGGCAACTAATGTAGTTATAGAGAGGTTTGACTGCTATTACGCTGGTCCTATGAGGAAAAGAAGTCAAAACATTCGAATTTCTTGAATTTTAGGGGTGTTTACGCTTTGATTTGAGTTAACTTTTTTTTTTTTTTTAAGAAAAAGAGAAAATTAAATCATTTTGTCATTTTTAAAATATTGAAATTAAATTAAACTAGGTCAATTTTTTATTGGTTCAAGTTCAACTTTGTCATATATTTTCGGGAATTTTTAAGTATGTGACACTTGCTAACAAACGCATTTTCATCGATTATTTTCTAGCAAAATGTTACTATGCTTTTCCGAAAAATTATTTTCATTATAGTGAAAATAGTAGCGTTTGTCCATAAGAATTATTTCAATTTACTGAAATTGTTTTTAGAAATTTACTTGTTTTTTAATTCACTCCTATTTTTTTCACAAAATTTCAAAAACAATTCCGATTTATATTCATGGTCAAACACAAAATCGACTTTTAACTCCAACTCTAACTCCAGAAAATTATTATTTTCACGGCCTAACGGATATACTCTTGAACTGATATTATATTACTATAGTTAATTTGGTTTGATTATTTTTATTTAAAATCAAAATTAAATCAAATTATATTGGATTTTAAAATTGAAAATTAAATTCAAATCAAATAAAGCAAAATTGTTTCCTTTTCCTAATAGATCACATAATCCATTTTGGTTCCAAGAATTATTCACTTCTTATCTTATTTTTGTTAGGTAGTTTACGTAAAGATCTTTACTTGCTTTCCTAGTTGTAAAAGATTTCTAATTTATTTGGTTAATTTTTATTTATTTATTACCATAAGAGTAATTCGAATCTCATTCTATTTAGAATAGATTCTCTTTATATATAGAGAAGTAACTTTGTGGTAAAAACTTACACGCACCCGGTGTATACATCAAACTAATGTTTTTTAGTTGATTAATCATGGTTAAGTAACATAAACTTTAAATTCAAACACATGACATGCATGTATATTGGCTTGGTGTATACACCAGTGTATAAGTTTTTTCCTAACTTTGTTCTATATACATACATTTTGAATCCCGTCTATACAAGTAGACTAGAGGTTGGTTCAGTAGTTTAAGGTCGATAGGCAGAAGATGGAGCAGCTGTTCGCGGAGATGGAGAAGAGGATAAGGAGGAAGAAGACGGAGATGAGCATGAGGAGGAAGAGGATGGAGCAGCAGTTTACTCCGGAGAGGAAGGAGATGGAGGGGGAGTTGTCGAAGATGAGCATAATGAGGGAGATGGAGGAGCAGTTTGCGTTGGAGAGGGACAAGAAGGTGTATGAGTTGGCTTCTATAACTACGATGACACAGGAGGGGGAGAAGAAAAAGATGGTGCACGACACTCTTTTGTTGACGCGGTTCATGCTGATTGATGAGTATTATGATGTTCGCGTTGAAGGGAGGGAGATCATATATAAACTTAGCAAGGCGGCTGGTTTGTCTGTTATGGTTGATGCTTTGCGTAGCATGTAAATTTCTATGACCCACATAATTAATTTATTTATTGGTTTAATAACAATTGAATAAGTTAAATCCTTAATCTATATGGAAAGTTACCTAGTAGGATAATTACTGACTCCTAGTAGAATTGTATCCTCAATTACTGACTCCTAGTAGGATAATGATTGTATCCACCAATCACGTACGTTGATGGAACGTGAAAACATAACTGACTATTTCCATTATAAAAGGGGTCCTCTCTCTGCCAAAAGAAGAATAAGCTCCATCATAATTATTCTGAAAGTAAGGTAAAGAGAGAGAAACAATTCAGTGCTTCTGCTATTACGCTTTTGCTTTCGCTAGAACCATGGAGAATTCAGGTAAGTAATTCTTTATTGAATTACTGTTATTATGTGTATGTGAAAATCATTAAGTTCAACGTTCCTGAATAATACAAAGGATTATGGATAGGATTGTTTATGTATAAGATTGTTTAAGTTTATATAATCCGTTTTATGCTTACATGTGGTATCAGAGCCTGATTTTTGGAACAAGTGATTTTCCATTAAAATTAATGTTTCTCCAGATCTTGTGAATTTTAATTATGTTTGTTAGAAATTTCACAATTAGTGAATAACGAAATTTGAAATATTGATATTATTATAATTGATTCTATTTAAAATAATATGAGTTTAATCTTTGTTATTTTATATATTAAAAAAACAACTCTTTGTTGTTAGAACGTTGTAGTATGCAATAATAAAATTTATTATTTCTTAATATAACTTGGAATCATATATGTAAGATTCGTTAATCACCAAAGTGGTCGAATCTTTATGAAATTAATTCCAAAATAAAGGTTAAAGTTTAAATTAATTACCCATTAATCTTGATGCTTATAATTGATCTAATAATTATGGGTAAATTAAATTTTTGGTCATAAGACATTTGTGGATCATCCAAAGGTTGATTGTTTGTTCGTATGACCAATAAATATTAAAGAGATAATTTTGATGTATCGTTAGTTTTATTTATTTATCCAAAGATAATAAATATTATTAATTGATGCATTAAACATTATCAATTTGTGTTAAATATAGCATCATTATGTTTAAAATTGTATTTTGATGTTTCGCCCAAAGGAGAACATCAATATACATTTAAGTAAATTATTTCTGAATTTGATAATGTGTTTAAACTCGTAACTCAAAGTATTAACAAATGAGCATGTTCTACTTGCAACACTTGCCCTTCATTCGCACTCTACCTCTGTTACGATTTTTAATGGACTTAACTTTTCAGATTGGTGCGAACAGATCAAATTCCATCTTGGGGTTTTAGATCTTGATGTTGCACTTTACTCTGAAAAGCCAACTGCTATTACTGAAGCTAGCAGTGATGAAGAAAAGTCCTATTATAAGCATTGGGATCGGTCTAACAGATTAGGCCTAATGTTCATGCGAATGAATATTGCGGGCAACATTAAGACTACTCTTCCCAAAACTGAAAGTGAAAAAAATTTCTGAAACTTGTGGAAGAGTCTTCCCAAACTGCTGATAAGTCTCTTGCTGGGACACTAATGGGTACTTTGACCACTATGAAGTTTGATGGTTCACGTACTATGCATGAGCATGTCATTGAAATGACAAATATAACAGCAAGACTTAAGTCATTGGGAATGGAAGTGGAACAGAATTTCCTTGTGCAGTTCATTATCAACTCATTATCGTCTGAGTATGGTCCTTTTCAAATGAACTACAACACCATGAGAGACAAATGGAACGTGCATGAATTGCATGGTATGCTAGTTCAAGAGGAAACAAGGCTGAAGAATGAAGGAACCCACTCCATTAACTTTGTAAATCATCAAGGAGCTGAAAAGAAAGGAAAGAAACATGGTAAGAGATAACAGAAGCAACTTAATGTTAATCAGTCCTTATCTCAAGTACATAAAAAAGGAAACAAGAATGGGAAGTGTCATTTCTGTGAAAAATCTGGACACTTTCAGAAAGATTTCCTGAAACGTAAGGCATGGTTTGGGAAAAAAGGTAAGCCTTGTGCTTTTACATGTCTCGAATCAAATTTAACTGAAGTTCCTTATAATACTTGGTGGATTGACTCTGATTGTACTGTTCATATTTCTAATACTATGCAGGGATTCCTTACAATCCAAATCATAAACAAGAATGAAAGATTTGTTTACATGGGGAATAGAGTGAAGGCTCCAGTTGAAGCTGTCGGGACTTATCGTCTGATTCTCGATACTGGGCGTCACTTAGATTTAGTTGAAACTTATTATGTTCCTTCTCTTTCGAGAAATTTAGTTTCATTGTCTAAGTTGGTTAAGACTGGATATTCCTTTAATTTTGGTAATGGATGTTTTAGTTTGTTTAAGAATAATTATCTCATCAGTATTGGTACTCTTTGTGATAATTTATACAAATTGAATCTTGATAATCTGTTTGCCGAAACACTCCTAACTCTGCATCATAGTGTTGGAACCAAACGAAGTTTCGTGAATGAACAATCTGCTTACTTGTGGCATAAACGTTTAGGTTACATATCTAAAGAAAGGCTGGAAAGATTAATTAAGAATGAAATTCTTCCAGATTTAGATTTTACTGACCTTAATATTTGTGTTGATTGTATTAAAGGAAAACAAACAAAACACAAAAAAAGGAGCCACAAGAAGCACACAACTTCTTGAAATTATACACACTGATATATGTGGTCCTTTTGATATCACATTTTTCAATACAGAAAAATATTTTATCACTTTTATTGATGACTTTTCACGTTATGGATATATCTATTTGTTGCATGAAAAATCTCAAGCGATTAATGCCTTAGAGGTATTTATTACTGAGGTTGAAAGACAACTAGATAGAAAGGTGAAAATAATCAGGTTTGACAGAGGTGGTGAATATTATGGAAGATATGATAAAAGTGGACAACACCCAGGTCCATTTGCTAAATTCCTCGAAAAGCGTGGCATATGTGCTCAATACACAATGCCTGGCACACCACAATAAAATGGTGTGGCAGAAAGGCGTAATCGTACATTAATGGATATGGTTAGGAGTATGTTAAGTAATTCATCTTTACCTCTTTCTTTATGGATGTATGCTTTAAGAAATGTCGTTTACTTGCTAAATAGGGTTCCTAGTAAAGCAATCCCAAAGACACCTTTTGAACTGTGGACTGGTAGGAAACCTAGTTTGAGGCACCTGCATATTTGGCGTTGCCCGGCAGAACAATCAGTGGTTTCTTCATTGGTTATCCAGAAAAATCAAAGGGGTATAGATTTTACTGTCCTAATCATAGTACGAGAATAGTTGAAACTGAAAACGCTAGATTCATTGAGAATGGCGAAGTTAATGGGAGTGAAGAACCACGTAATGTGGAAATTAAAGAAGTTAGAGTACGAATTCCTCTACCCCGTACTTCTTTTAAATTTGTTGTTCCTGAAGATGTTGTACAACAAAGTAATCAACAAAAACAACAAATTAATATTCCTACTAATGAAGCCATAATTGATGAACCTGTAGTAGATGAACCACAAGAAGTAGCATCAAGAAGATCTCAAAGGCAAAGGAGATCTGCTATTTCTGATAATTATTTGGTATATCTACATGAGTCAGAAATTGACTTGGGAATTGATGATGATCCAGTTTCATTTTCACAATCCATTGAAAGCAATAATTCTGATAAATGGATAAATGCTATGAAAGATGAGTTAAAATCTATGAAACAGAATGAAGTTTGGGACCTTGTTGAATTACCCGAAGGTTACAAAAGAGTTGGGTGTAAATGAGTCTTTAAGACCAAACGCGACTCAACTGGCAACATCGAACGTCACAAGGACAGACTTGTTGCCAAAGGTTCACTCAAAAGAATGACATTGACTATAAAGAGACGTTTTCACCCGTCTCTAGAAAAGATTCACTCAGAATTATAATGGCCTTGGTAGCTCATAATGACTTAGAGCTACATCAAATGGATGTGAAAACAACCTTTCTGAATGGAAATTTAGAGGAAGAAGTTTATATTAATCAACCTGAGGGGTTTTCTATTAAAGGAAAGGAACACATGGTGTATAAACTTAAGAAGTCAATATATGGACTTAAACAAGCTTCCCGACAATGGTATCTTAAGTTTAATGAAACGATTGTCACCTTTGGATTTAAAGAAAACACTGTTGATCGGTGTATATATCTGAAGGTCAGTGAGAGTAAGTTTATTATGTTAGTCTTGTATGTTGATGACATCTTGCTGGCTACTAATGTTCTTGGTTTGTTATATGATACCAAGAAATATCTCTCTAACAACTTTGAAATGAAAGATATGGGTGAGGCATCCTATGTGATTGAAATAGAAATATTTTGAGATAGATCACAAAGATTGTTGGGATTGTCTCAGAAAACCTATATTAATAAAGTATTAGAGAGATTTAGAATGGAAAAATGCTCATCAAGCGTTTCAATTCAGAAAAGAGATAAGTTTAGTCTCAATCAATATCCAAAGAATGACTTAGAACGAAAACAAATGAAAGATATTCCTTATGCATCAATAGTTGGGAGTCTTATGTATGCCCAAACATGTACAAGACCAAACATCAGTTTTGCTGTTGGAATGCTGGGTCGATATCAAAGTAATCCTGGAATGGATCACTGGAAGGCTGCAAAGAAAGTGTTGCGATACTTACAAGGAATGAAAGATCATATGCTCACTTATAGAAGATCTGATCATCTAGATGTGGTTGGATATTCAGATTCAGATCATACTGGTTGTATGGATATAAGAAAATCCACATTTGGATATTTGTTTCTGTTAGGTGGAGGAGAAATATCATGGAAGAGTGCGAAGCAGTCTGTTATAGCTGCATCCACTATGGAAGCCGAGTTTGTGGCATGCTTTGAGTCCACAGTCCAGGCTAATTGGCTGCGGAATTTTATTTCAGGACTTGGACTAGTCGACAATATAGCCAGGCCGCTGAAAATTTATTGTGATAATACCGCCGCAGTTTTCTTCTCTAAAAAATGATAAGTATTCAAAAGGTGCTAAGCATATACAATTGACATACTTTTCGGTTAAAGAAGAAGTCCAGAAACATAAAGTGTCAATTGAACATATTAGCACTAAGCTTATGATTGCTGATCCTTTGATGAAATGATTACCGCCCAAAACATTTATTGAACATGTTGAAAGGATGGGTCTTATTGATAGCAATAAATGATTTTATGTAAAGACTTTATTATGTTTATGAAATTGACACTTTGAGCTCAAATTATATATGTTTCTGTTGTTACCTGTTTTCTCTTGTATACATAATATTGTGAATAATGATGACAGGTTCTGACTTAGATAAAGGATTCTAAGTATTATCGTTGGACCCATTATGTATTTGAAAGGTTATGTTAGGTAACAAACTAATATTGTAGTACATGGAAGGAACTATGTCAAGTAAAGGGACGTATAACCGCCATGACTCATTTTAGTTGATTTATTTAACGATGACAAATGATGTTGGATTTAACGTTAATAGTGCACATGATTGACGTACCTATTAAACCATTAAATTAACATTGTGTGTGCCAAGTGGGAGAATGTAAATTTCTATGACCCACATAATTTATTTATTTATTGGTTTAATAATAATTGAATAAGTTAAATCCTTAATCTATATGAAAAGTTATCCAGTAGGATAATTACTGACTCCTAGTAGGATTGTATCCACAATTACTGACTCCTAGTAGGATAATGATTGTATCCACCAATCACGTACGTTGATGGAACATGAAAACATAACTGACTATTCCCATTATAAAAGGGGTACTCTCTCTGCCAAAAGAAGAATAAGCTCTATCACAATTATTCTGAAAGTAAGGTAAAGAGAGAGAAACAATTCAGTGCTTCTGCTATTACGCTTTTGCTTCCGCTAAAACTATGGAGAATTCAGGTAAGTAATTCTTTATTGAATTACTGTTATTATGTGTATGTGAAAATCATTAAGTTCAACGTTCATGTGAAAATCATTAAGTTCAATGTTCCTGAATAATACAAAGGAGTATGGATAGGATTGTTTATGTATAAGATTGTTTAAGTTTATATAATCCGTTTTATGCTTACATAGCAATGTGCACAGCATTGATGAATCTGACAGGATCATCGATGTTCAGTGTTTTTGCGTTGTTGCATCTGCGCTTGGTGTTGCTGGTCTGTTGCCGTTCCTGAGAAAAGTTTATGACAGCGCGAAGTCTTGGCAGGCTCGTTATACAGGTAGTATGATTGTTCATTAGATGACGATTTCTGTTGGTCGTGCTGTTGTTCCACATTTGAGGTCTTTGGTGGAAACTATTGGACATGGTCTCAACGATGATATCAAGAAGGTCAGGACAACTACAACTCTTGCTCTCGCGGTTCTTGCTCAAGTTGCTGCACCAAATGACATTAATAGTTTTGATTCTGTTCTGAAGCCCTTATGGAAGGGTGTCAGATCACATCGTGGTGATGATCTGTCTACCTTCTTAAAGGATATAGGCTTCATCATTCCGCTCATGAATGCTGTCGACGCCAGGTACTACACCAAGAAGTTATGGTGGTTCTTATTCACGAGTTTTAATCACCTGACGTAGATGTGAAGAAAGTCGCGCTGAAGGTTTTAAAGCAGTGTGCGAGTACAGAAGGCGTGGAGCCAGATTACATTCGACAGAACATCCTCCTCGAGTTCTTCAGTAACTTTTCGTTTAGAAGAAGGTTTTTGGACCACAGAAACTACAAGCAACTTGTCGAAACCACTGTGGCGATAACACACAAAGTTGGTGTTGCTGATATAGTTGCGCGAATCGCTCAAGACTTGAAAGATGAGAGTGATGTACTATACAAGAGCATGGTCATCAAGACTATTTCAAAGGAGTCTCCAATGAAGTAAAATGCATATTAAGATAGACATGAAGTCATCAATGGAGTAATATACTTTTACTAAATTTTTGCTTCTCATAAACTCATAGTTAATAACTATCAGCTTCTAATATTCACTTTAGATTACATGAACTCAAGTTTAAAAGACTTATGCTTGAGTTCAAGCCTTGGAAACAGCCTCTGGCAGAAATGCAAGGTAAGGCTGCGTACGATACACCCTTGTGGTGGGGCCCTTCCCCGGACACCGCGCATAGCGGTAACTTTAGTGCACCGGGCTGCCCTTTTTTTAAGCTTAAAAGAGTTATGTTCTTTACTTTTGGCCAGTATCAAGTGATGTTTATTTTTAATATAGTTACACTCCTAAAGGACTTGATAAAAAATTTCCAATGAATTTTCCTTTTGTACAAAAAAATTTAAGAGATATCGCGTCCTTGATAATTGCATCGTTCTCTCAGCCATATGAATAGTTGATGAATGTGTTCAACGACGCTTGTTCTTATCATAAAATGTGGATCAATCAAGCCACATTAGCATGTACTCCTTTAATTCGATTCGATGCGATTCAATCGTTCTACGTAAGTTGTGAGGGCTCTCGGCCATATGAATATGAAGAATTGAATGTGCGCAATAGCAACAATAAGATACCCAATGTATTTATACAAAGTACATAAAAAACAACAACATACCCAATGTATTTCTACAAAGTGAGATCTTGTACTGTAATGAAAAAAATAAAATATGTTTTAAAAATTTAAAATCTTATGTAAGAATATACATATAATTAATATTCCTTCCGTTCCAAAATAGTTGACCTGCTTTTAAAAATACTAGTCAAATGTACATGCTTTGCACGTGTGCTTTATGTCAAGCCATATGTGAAGTATGATACAAGTGCGACTATGAAGATCAACGTGTGTACAAGTGCAACAAAGTATCATCCTAGAAAGTTCAATGTTGAGACGTGATAAGGATCAAAGACACTCCAAAGCCGCCCTATTTGCTCATTCATTACACTAGAGGGGCGCCCCCTTTTCATTAAGGGTCTTTTGATTATTTCATCTTTTATGTAATAAGGAGACTATATATAGTTTAGTATTAGGGATTTTCATGACTTAGTTGATTATTGTTGTAAGTCTTGACATTTGAAACACCAAAGTCCTCTCTCTACTTGAGGCAAACCGAAATTTGTAACTAGGATAGCAATTCAAGGTTGGAATCTCTTGTAATTGCTTGTTTTTGAGAAACCTTGGCGCTTGAGTGGTGGAATCCTCTCTTGTGTCATCGTAAGAGTTAGGTGATCGTGTGTGGAGGTGTTAGGGGTATTAGAGTTTTATGTACTCTTTGGTTACTAGGATTTACACCACCTTTGTCTAACTATCTATCCCTTTACTTTTGTTTTCATCTTGTAGTAGTTGTGTCTTGTCTTCTTGTAATAGTTGGTTGGTGTTATTGTAAGCTTATTGTTCATCACATTAATGTAGTGTTGTTGCTGTTTTGGTGTGGTTCTACACGTTATTATCTCTCCATTGTTGAAGTATTCTCGGGTTTTCTTTTCATTCTTGTGTTGTTATTCTTGGCCGAGACTTGGTTCCTTGGGCTCTCGGTTTATGGTGTATTTTGTGACGTCTTTGGGGGTTGTTTTGTGTTTTCTTAGGGTTGTAAGGTATCATTTGGTATCAAAGCCAAGGTTGTGTTCCTACATTACCAATCTTGGGCTCTCTTAGTAAAAAAAAAAAGGTGTTGAAGTGTTTTTGTTCTTGGCCGGGTGTTCTTGTTGTTGTTGTTGTGTTTGGCCAAGATTTATGTCTTGATTTGAGTGTGTTTTGTTGTCTTAGTTTGTTTCTAGTGTTGGTTCCCTTTCTCCTCAACACTTATTGAGTCTACCACCCAAGTTCTTGAGCAAGATTCCGGTTGTGTTGTGGTGTTAAGTGGACGGTTTTTTGTTGTTGTTGGTGTTCATCTTGTGTTCTTATGTTGTGTTGAAGAAGTTGTTGTTTGATCTTGAAAAGAGAAAAGAAGTATAAGACTTTGTGTTTGTCTTGAAAACAATCCAAGACAACACCAAAGTAGAAAAAGAAAAAGAGTCCTCCAAAAAACAAGTTACCAAAAAGGAGTAAAGCACTTTTCACACTTAGACAAAAGAGGAAAGAGACAAGACTACCCCAAAAAGTTGTCTTGCCAAAAGAGTGCAAGTTGGTAGAAAGTTGGTGGAAAACTTTTGAATCTTGAAAAGAGAGTCTCAAGTCTTGTAAGCCTATACCATAGCCCAAATATCTTCCTCAAAGGTGTATTATTGAACATCAAAGTCTAGGAACAAATTCTCTTCAACAACAAAGTGTGTTTTTGTCTTGTAAACTTGTTTAGTTTTCTTGTTGCCATTTGTGTGGTGTTGTTGCTTGCGGTTCAAAGACTTGAACCTTTGTTGGTGTGTTGTGTGTGACATTATGGACTATTTTTGGTGCTATGGAACCCGAGACCTCACACTCTCAACCCACGGGGGAACACAATGCTACTAGTATCATTTTGGCTCGCCTTGAAGCTATGTCCCGAGACATGGCTAGGATGACCGCGGGTATTGAAAAACTAGACTCGGATGTGGTATCAATGAAGGGTGAAGTGTCAATAATGGGTGGGAGATTGGAGAGAGTGGAAAGCCAAAGAAGCCGACCTTCTACCCCTCGACATATTTCACCAACTAGTACTCTCGTGGCCATGCACCAAATGCTATATCCACCTATTGCGACAAATCAAACCAACCCTCACTCCCAAATCCGAGATCATGATAGACCAAGCCACCTTCCACTTCACCAAGTCCAACAAGAAGGACTTGGAACCCAAATACCACCACCAAACCCAAGCCCTCCCATCCAAAATCCACTTGACCAAAGACCTCACTATCCAATCCCGCCGCTACAAGCTCCACTTAACCTAAATAAACCCATCCATGTTGAGGGGTATGGTAGAGGAGAACAACATGTTGGTTATGGACCATATGATGATGTTTACATGAGAAGGAAGGAGATGAGGGGTAGGCAAGGTGATCTAAGGAAAACTCACGGCCGAGAAGGAAGAGTTGGTCTTTGGAACCAACAAGGGAACCAAGACCGTGATGTAGGTCTAAATACCATCAAGGTGGGGCTTCCAACATTCAAAGGTTAGAGTGATCCGGAAGAATTTCTAGCTTGGGAGTCCACTTATGAGAGAATCTTCCAAGTTAATGACCTTACCGAGGAGAAAAAAAGTTGTTATGCGATTGCACATTTTGAGGGTTATGCTACTACGTGGTTGGAGTATGTGAAGCGATTTGGCAATGTTTTGATTAAGGGACAGCCCCCTCCTTGGTTTAGGTTAAGGTACCTCATGATACAAAGGTACTTATCCGAGCGTTACCATCAAGATCTCCTTGCTAGTTTTATAACTTGAGGCAAGGGAACAAAAACGTCGTGGCTTACTATGATGAATTCCAACAACTCATTTTGAAACTTGATCACCGAGGGGAGCAAGTAAGCCATGACATCGTTCGATTCAAGGTGGGGTTGAATAGGGACATTACCTCACGGTTGACACTTCACAAGTTTGACACCATTGATGCCATCTTCCAAGCCGCCTTGGAAGTTGAGAAGGAATTACGGGAGAAATCGAGTGTCAAGCTCAAAGGGAAATCTCCCTCGGGTTGGCACAAGGACAAAAATGACCCATCCAATGTGGATAAAACCGAGGACAAGGCTGCACAAGCGAAAAACAAGGCTCACCAAAGGTACCCTCCGAGAAATGAAGGTAAACCGCATTTCTCTTCTAGTTCTAAGGGCTTTCAATATTTTAAATGCCAAGGTTGGGGACACAAGGCTAACGAGTGTCCAAATAGGAGAAATGTGATCCTAAGGGAGGAAAAATTATACTTTCTTGGGGAGGAGGTGGAACTTGAACCGAAGGAGATTGATGATCAATCTCAAGATGGAGAGAAGGTAGAACCCGAGGAGCCAAATGAGGGGGATGAGGATGATGTTTGGCCGTGTGAAGGTGAGATTGTAGTGCCTACATATATGGCAAGAAAAGTCATTCTTAGTGAGGGTATGGAAGAAGAAGCCAAGAGTGAGGAGGATGAAGAAGGAGAGAAGCCGAGAGTTGGGATTGTGGGATTTGTCCACAAGGACTCTTTGTTGATTACTAACCGAGATACTAACACTTTGCCTAGTATCAAATCTTCTTATGTGCAAGTTGTAGAACATATAAATTCAAGGAGCATGCTTGATGATATCATAGGACCCTTGGTTAAACATCCTAACCTTAGGAAGAGCAATGAAGAGATGATGAAAAAAGGAGAGCTTGCCGGTGATGATTGCTTGAATTTGAGGGCAAATTCCTCTCAAGATGGAGAGGATGATACAAGTGCGACTATGAAGATCAACGTGTGTACAAGTGCAGTAAAGTATCATCCTAGGAAGTTCAATATTGAGACGTGAGAAGGATCAAATACACACCAAAACCGCCCTATTTGCTCATTTATTACACTGGAGGGGCGCCCCCTTTTCATTAAGGGTCTTTTGGTCATTTCATCTTTTATGTAATAAGGAGACTATATATAGTTTAGTATTAGGGATTTTCATGACTTAGTTGATTATTGTTGTAAGTCTTGACATTTGAAACACCAAAGTCCTCTCTCTACTTGAGGCAAACCGAAACTTGTAACTAGGATAACAATTCAAGGGTGGAATCTCTTGTAATTGCTTGTTTTTGAGAAACCTTGGCGCCTGAGCGGTGGAATCCTCTCTTGTGTCATCGTAAGAGTTAGTTGATCGTGTGTGGAGGTGTTAGGGGTCTTAGAGTTTTATGTACTCTTTGGTTACTAGGATTTACACCACCTTTGTCTAACTATCTATCCCTTTACTTTTGTTTTCATCTTGTAGTAGTTGTGTCTTGTCTTCTTGTAATAGTTGGTTGGTGTTATTGTAAGCTTATTGTTCATCACATTAATGTAGTGTTGTTGCTGTTTTGGTGTGGTTCTACACGTTATTATCTCTCCATTGTTGAAGCATTCTCGAATTTTCTTTTCATTCTTGTGTTGTTATTCTTGACCGAGACTTGGTTCCTTGGGCTCTCGGTTTGTGGTGTGTTTTGTGACGTTTTTGGGGGTTGTTTTGTGTCTTCTTGGGGTTGTAAGGTATCAAAGTATTAATATCTTGATCATCTCCTATGATGTGAACTATTACATCACGGATAATAACAAAAACAATGGATAGTAATAGCTCAGAAACCACAATAAAATAAATTGATTAAATCTAACTTTTACACAAAAAATTGAGAAAATAAATTGATTAAATCTAACTTTTACACAAAAATTCCTCAAAGCCTGACCGAGCATTCATCTACCACTATAAACTCAATAAAATAATACGATAATCGAAATATCATAATAGTGAGATTAACTAGTAACCTTAAGAAAAATTCTCAAAGTCCGATCACACGTTAATCTATCACTTGAAAAAACAGCAAATAATAACAAATCAGAAACTACTGTATTCGAGAATATTACAACAATATCATCAAACATAACCTTAACGCAAAATTTTCAAATTTCGACTAAATATTCATTACAACATGGACTTGAACATAACAGAAACTACAATAAAATAATACGATAATCGAAATATTAGAACAATACAATTAATAATCGAAATATTAGAACAATACAATTAATAATCGAAATATTAGAACAATACAATTAAACCTAATCTTTTGTGGTTGTAGATGACATTTTTAGAGCTCATAAATAAAAATTATTATTAGAATATCTCCGCGAACAAATTTTACATGGTGGAAGTTATTATATTATTGTAGAAAAAAAGAATTTTCTAATACTTTTTCCTATAAAAAAGAATTATGTCGTAATCAATAGAATATTATTATATTTTTTCAACACTGTCTTTATTATTTAAATAACTAAATAAAGTGTATGTATTCAAAATATAATTAATAAGATTAATTTAATAAAAGAACAGGTACAAAAATATCAAAAAAAAAAAAATTCCATTTGCTTCTACTTTTCCTTGGTCGGGTCGGGTCGGATAGTCCAATAGCCCATATCCTGAGCCGACCCTGGAAACTTTCATATTCAATAGGGATCCTTCATTGTACACTTATCGCACTTTTGCTCTCCACAAAATTCCTAAAACCCCACCGCCTCCACTTCGCATCGCCGGCGACGAGCAATACAGGTAAATCAAAATCCCTAAATCCATTAATTTTTCATTAAATTCGAATTAATTTGCTATTAATCGTATAATTTGTTCATTTTTCCAGCTTAATTTGGTCGTATAAATCTCCAATTAGGGTTAGGGTTTTTGAATTTTTTGAGTAAAAGTTCAATTGAGCAAAATGGATGATGAGATTCAGAAAACGCAAGAAGACAGAAAGAAGATGGAGCAAGAGCTCGCATCCATGAATGCAGTGACTTTTGATACTGATTTTTATAGTTCGAATAAATTTGAGGGTTATGAGAAATCGATACCGGTTAACGATGACGATGATAATTTCGATACGGAGAATGAGGTTGCGAGGAAGATGGCATCGTTTACTGCCCCGAAACAGTTTTTTAAGGAGGTTCCGAGGGGTGGAGGGGAGGAAGAGGAGGTTAGTGGGTTTAATAAGCCGAGTAAGATTATTGATAGGGAGGATGATTATAGGAGGAGGAGGTTGAATCGGGTGATTAGTCCGGAGAGGAATGATCCGTTTTTGGATAAGACGCCAGGCCCGGAAGTGAGGACGTATGCAGATGTTATGAGGGAGGAAGCGTTGAAGAGACAGAAGGAGGAGTTGATGAAGGAGATTGCGAAGAAGAAGAAGGAAGAGATGGAGAAGGCAGCGGATGGTAGGGATAGTAAGGAGAAGGAGGTTGTTGATAAGACGGTTCAGAAGAGGAGGAATAGGTGGGATCAGTCGCAGGATGAGGGTGGTGTTAAGAAGGCGAAAACTGGGTCGGATTGGGATATGCCTGATTCAACCCCTGGGATTGGGAGGTGGGATGCAACCCCAACACCTGGGAGGGTTGGGGATGCAACGCCTTCGGTTAAGAAGAATAGGTGGGATGAGACGCCTACGCCTGGGAGAGTTGCTGATTCAGATGCTACACCTGCTGGTGGTGCTACTCCAGGTGCGACACCAGCTGGTATGTCGTGGGATGCTACACCGAAGTTGGCAGGGCTTGCTACTCCGACACCTAAACGACAGAGGTCAAGGTGGGATGAGACTCCAGCTACTATGGGAAGTGCAACTCCCATGCCAGGTGCCACCCCCACAGCAGCTTATACACCGGGTGTTACGCCACTTGGGGGTGGTGAACTAGCTACACCAACTCCTGGTGCCATTAATTTGCGTGGTCCGCTTACTCCAGAACAATACAATTTGATGAGGTGGGAGAAGGACATTGAAGAGAGAAATCGACCCTTAACCGATGAGGAGCTTGATGCAATGTTTCCTCAGGAAGGTTATAAGATTTTGGATCCTCCAGCATCCTATGTTCCCATCAGAACGCCTGCCAGGAAGCTTCTTGCCACACCAACTCCTATGGGGACTCCGCTGTATTCTATTCCTGAGGAAAATCGGGGTCAACAGTTTGATGTACCAAAAGAAATGCCAGGTGGTTTACCATTTATGAAGCCGGAGGATTACCAGTATTTCGGTTCTTTGTTGAACGAGGAAGATGAAGAGGAGTTGTCTCCGGACGAGCAGAAGGAGCGAAAGATTATGAAGCTTCTGCTCAAGGTTAAAAATGGCACACCCCCTCAGAGGAAAACTGCTTTGAGACAGCTCACTGATAAGGCCAGAGAATTTGGTGCTGGGCCCCTATTCAACCGAATTCTGCCATTGCTCATGCAACCTACACTGGAAGACCAAGAAAGGCACTTGCTGGTTAAGGTTATTGATAGGGTACTCTATAAATTGGATGAATTGGTTCGCCCATATGTGCACAAGATTCTTGTCGTGATTGAACCTCTGTTGATTGACGAAGATTATTATGCTCGTGTTGAAGGAAGGGAAATCATATCTAATCTTAGTAAGGCAGCTGGTTTGGCGACTATGATTGCTGCCATGCGTCCAGATATTGACAACATTGATGAATATGTCAGGAACACAACTGCTCGAGCTTTTAGTGTTGTTGCATCTGCACTTGGTATTCCTGCTCTACTGCCGTTCTTGAAAGCAGTTTGTCAGAGTAAGAAGTCTTGGCAGGCTCGTCATACAGGTATTAAGATTGTTCAGCAGATTGCTATTCTTATTGGTTGTGCCGTTCTTCCACATTTGAGATCTTTGGTGGAAATTATTGAACATGGTCTTAATGATGAGAACCAGAAGGTCAGGACCATTACAGCTCTTTCTCTGGCTGCTCTTGCTGAAGCTGCTGCACCGTACGGTATTGAGAGTTTTGATTCCGTCTTGAAGCCCTTATGGAAGGGTATTAGATCACACCGTGGCAAGGTTTTGGCTGCCTTTTTAAAGGCTATAGGTTTCATCATTCCTCTTATGGATGCTGTATATGCCAGCTACTATACCAAAGAAGTTATGGTTGTCCTTATCCGTGAGTTTCAATCACCTGATGAGGAGATGAAGAAAATTGTGCTGAAAGTGGTGAAGCAGTGTGTGAGTACAGAAGGTGTGGAGCCGGATTACATCCGACAAGACATTCTTCCAGAGTTCTTTAGGAACTTCTGGGTTAGAAGAATGGCTTTGGATCGCAGAAACTACAAGCAGCTTGTTGAAACCACTGTGGAGATAGCAAACAAAGTTGGTGTTGCTGATATAGTTGGGAGAATTGTTGAAGACTTGAAAGACGAGAGTGAACCATACAGGAGAATGGTCATGGAGACTATTGAGAAGGTGGTTGCAAATCTTGGTGCATCTGATATTGATTCTCGATTAGAAGAGCTGTTAATTGATGGAATCCTTTATGCCTTCCAAGAGCAAACCAGTGACGATGCCAATGTGATGCTTAATGGGTTTGGTGCTGTTGTAAATGCCCTTGGCCAAAGGGTTAAGCCGTATCTTCCTCAGATCTGTGGTACAATAAAATGGCGACTGAACAACAAGAGTGCAAAGGTGAGACAGCAAGCTGCTGATCTGATATCCAGAATTGCGGTTGTTATGAAGCAGTGTGGGGAAGAACAACTAATGGGTCATCTTGGTGTTGTCTTGTATGAGTACTTGGGAGAAGAATACCCAGAGGTGTTAGGATCTATATTGGGGGCTCTGAAGGCTATTGTGAATGTTATTGGTATGACTAAAATGACTCCTCCAATTAAGGACCTTCTTCCTCGGTTGACCCCCATTTTGAAGAATCGTCATGAGAAAGTCCAGGAGAATTGTATTGACCTTGTTGGTCGAATTGCTGATCGTGGTGCTGAATTTGTTCCTGCAAGGGAGTGGATGAGAATTTGTTTTGAGCTTCTTGAGATGCTTAAAGCCCACAAGAAAGGTATCCGCCGAGCAACAGTGAACACATTTGGGTATATTGCTAAAGCCATTGGACCTCAGGATGTGCTCGCAACATTGTTAAACAATCTTAAGGTGCAGGAACGTCAGAACCGTGTCTGCACCACTGTCGCAATTGCTATTGTTGCAGAGACCTGTTCTCCCTTTACAGTCTTGCCTGCCTTGATGAACGAGTATCGTGTGCCTGAGCTTAATGTCCAGAATGGTGTCTTGAAATCCCTCTCCTTCCTTTTCGAGTACATCGGAGAAATGGGTAAGGACTATATATATGCTGTGACTCCATTACTTGAAGATGCTCTTATGGACAGAGATCTTGTACATAGGCAGACTGCTGCCTCTGCTGTGAAGCACATGGCTCTTGGAGTTGCTGGTCTTGGATGTGAAGACGCACTTGTCCACCTTTTGAACTATGTCTGGCCCAACATTTTCGAGACTTCTCCACACGTGATCAACGCAGTCATGGAAGCCATTGAAGGAATGAGGGTTGCACTGGGAGCAGCCGTAGTCCTTAACTATTGTCTACAAGGGTTGTTCCATCCAGCAAGGAAGGTCAGGGAAGTTTACTGGAAGATTTACAACTCACTCTATATTGGCGCTCAGGATGCCCTCGTAGCTTCTTATCCTATTCTGGAAGATGATGAAAGCAATGTCTACAGTAGGCCTGAACTGAACATGTTCATTTAGATATTTGCCTCTTATATCTGCTTTGCCATTTTTAGGCGTTTTCCTGTTCCAGCACGATGAAGTAGCATCTCTTGTTTTATGCTAGACTTGTGGTGGCAGCTTGATGTTCGTGTTGTTTGTATTCATGGCATAAGCTGTTCTTAGAGATGATGTATCTTATATTCTAAATTGCGCGATAGACTTGCTCTGTTCTAAATATATTGCTTAGCTTTTATCTGAACAAGGAATAAGAGTTTGTATGAAGTGTTTTGGGAGTTTTTTTTTTCTATTTGGTTATGTTGGCTGATTTCGTCTGTTTAGTGTGCTTGTGGACTCTTTGTTCTCTGCTGGTGCTCTAGCTAACCAAAAGCCAGGAGCAGCTACTGGCCTGGACTGGATTGTAAAGAAAGAAGCCAAGAGGCCGCTAGGGAAAAGGTTCCGTTTTTGAGGCTGTATTTGGCATATAATACATACATAATACATAAATATGTTCTTTTAACTTGTCCTCACATTACATAATACACGTACACGTAGCATGTCAGGTAAGACAAGACATAAAGAACTGAATTATTTTAACTTAAATCTATTCGAAATAAAGTGGTAAAATCATATCATCACGCCGTTGATTTTATTGGTGTCAATAAACATGAGTAGATTGTCGTTTATCATATATTTTAAGTGAGTTTCGTATGTACGTTGACTAGTTTTATAATTATCTTTCACAAGTATAAGTAAATTTGAAAAGAAGTGTTAAAATTGGGGATTAAAGATCAATTCTTTGTTTCACGGGTAAACATTAAATAAATTGAGTATTTAACTACAGTACTTTATCTCTAAACAATCATAACATTACCCATACTTAAAAGTACTCATAAGTTTCAAAAAATAACAATTGCCAAGAGTAAAATATGAAAAACTAATTAATTTTATTTTGAAAATATTTTTAAAAATCACGAAAAATAATTTGACAATTGGGCCACTATATAACATATGGGTAAAGGCATCACAATTTTGTTTATTTTCTAGTTTTCATTCTTTTTTTTTTTTTTTTTGGGTTAAAGTTTTCATCATCATATATATATATTGCTGTAATAATAGTCTTCTTATCCATAAAACAAACTCAAAACTGGAGACATGGCTCTCCTTATCTTCACCACTACAACTCCCTCAGTTCTTCTCTCCTCTTCCTCTTCATCTGCTTCACTAGCTTCTGGATTCCCTACTTCCCAACGTAAGTATTCCCTCCGTCTCATTTTGTGTGTCGTCATTTACTTTTTAATCCGTTAAAAAAAAAGAATGTCATCTTTTTCATAGTTGGTAATTATTTAATGGCAACGTCCCATTTCATACTTACTAGGTCCCATTTAATAAGAAAAATAAACTTTAAGATGACAATTTTATAAACTTTATAAAGTTCATTCATTTCTTAAACTTCGTGCCCGGTCAAAAGGGGCACCATGAAATGGGACGGAGGGAGTATTATTATTACTGACATTCTTGAATGAATACTCCCCCTAAGTGTAATAATAATAATATATGTGTTATTTGAGATATTGAGTGGTGGGTAATTCTTGAAATCTTGTTTAAGGGATTTTGAGTTCTTGGTCATTATAGTTGACTGTGTTGTACTTTTGCTTACTCCAATATATGTTGTTGAAATTTTTGTTGTTTTTCAACCTGTGTTTTGGATTTTTGTGCTTCTGCATTTGTCTAGTTCTGAAATTTTAGTTGTTTCCTTGCTATTGACATTCCTTTTGAGTCGAGGGTCTATCGAAAACAGCTACTGTACGCCCACAAAGGTAGTGGTAAGGTCTCAGTACATCCTACCGTCCTCATACTCCACTTGTGGGATTATATGGGGTATGTGTTATTGTTAGTTGTTTCCTTGCTATGTATGTGATTTGGAATGGTCATCTTTTTTGCCCATTTGGGTGCCGAATAGCCAAATGCGAAGCTTTTGTTATCATGTTTTTTTGGTATTCTTTAAAGAACAAATAATTTGGTTTTGAAATGAACCTTAGACTATTAGAGAAACTGGGTACAGAAGACTCATGTAGCTGAACACAACTAATTCGGAATTGATCTTCGTCTTTATGTATGAAATTACATCCATATAGAGAATGGATGAGCGAGCCCCTTCAACTTCGAAGCAGCTGCCTTTGTACTTCCCTTCGTAAGAGAGGTAGGAAAAAGAAAGAGATTAGATAACTATAGAGAAGATTCAGATCCAACCTGTGTACTTACAAGCTCTTGATGGGCGTTATCCACCTTCACCTTATTTTACTCTCCTAAGCCTCCAGCTTAGGCATGGTGAAGCAAGGGTTTAGTGAGATAGACCCCGATCTCGATAGTAAGAGTTAGTAGTTTCTTCAACAACTCTAAAGGACGAGTTGCTCTTAGAGTTAGGGAGCTAGTTCAATACGCTGGATAAGAAGCATAGTATACGAAAGCAAACACTAGAGCAAAGGGGTGTAATAGGAAGAGGTAGGCTCGGATTCCTGGTATAGCTATAAGAAAGACAGTGGAGCTAAATAGAGGTACGCTGTATTCTTTGATGAACCAGATATTCCCCTCCAGAGCCCAAATTTACTTGCACAGAGGAAGATTTCAATAGGCCTAGGGTGTGGGAAGAATCTGCAACAAAATCAATTGAATAAACAGATAAGTCTGGTAAGCCTATCGATTCAAGCAAGTCCGACTAGTTTAGGCATTGTCTTCTAGACTTCTAAAAGCGGGTGGTTTTAAATCCAGACCACTATTCTTATTACAGAGTGTAAGTAGCCGACAAGTAGGTTAGCCAACTGGTGAATCAATAGGCTTTGCTCCTGCCTTCACTTCTAGAGGGAATTCTAACATGGAAGGGTAGTTGAAGCTTTTTAGTTCTTTTGTATAGCATACTTTTTCGGCCCTTGATTTTTCTTTTCGGTTCTTTTCCGTCAGAGCACGAATACCCTATACCAACTACGGGAAGGGTCAAAATGCGCGAAAAATTACAAAAATGACTTAGAGGGTCATTATATCATCCAATACAAAAAGGACTTCTGTCCTCAAAAGTCAACGAATAGAAGGTACTGAAGGCTCGAAAACGTAAGGATATCTAGACGGCATGTCTTGCTCGGTCTCCGTAGTTGATTGGGGAGCCGAGAGGCAGGGTGGAGTGGGGGGTGAGGGTCTACATTTTGCATTTTATTGGAATATAGCTGTTCATCACTAGTATGCCTTTTATGTGATTGGATTGATGAAGTCCATCCCTTTTCTAATGATGCATTTTTCTTTTAGGTATTCCATCAATTTTAATCTTTATTTTTATGCACATATATCATTTTGTTGGGTTCAAAGTGTATGAAAAGTGTGAACGGAAAATGGAGGAACCCAAGTGGAAGGAAAAATAGAGAAGAAAACACTAAAATGGAAAGTGAACTCTAAAATGGAAAGTCTACTATTTCTCCCAGGGAGAATGTGACTTTCAAGTGTTTATATTAAGAAACACTTATTCCACTTGGTAAGTGAGGCAAGAAATAAGAGATGCCTCGCGCCGTCGTCGCTCCGCTCGGATTTGGATTTGGATTTGGTGATCGATGAGATCTATCTTTTTGGACAAAATTTAATCTGGAGGGAAAATAAAAACCCAGTAAATTTTCTGTGTTTTGATCCTCCAGTTATATGCATGCATGCAGTGTTTCGAACTTATGCTTCAGAAGGATGCACTGTTTCGAACTGATGCTTCGGAAAGACACACCGATTCATGAAATGGTTTGCCTGTTCGGAAAAGATGCAATCTTTGGACGAACAAACGTAATTTTTCAGGAAAGGTCATACCTTTTAAGTGAACCATTGCCACTTTTCAGAAGAGGCATATGAAGGCTATATAAACCTGCTTTCATCCACAGGTTTAGACACGAATTTTCTGAATTACAAACTCTCTTCTTGTCTTCAAAACATTCTGTGTGAGTTCGTTGAATCCAACAATTTGAGGTACCGCTATTGTTCGGATTGAAGGTCATTTTATCCTGGGAGGAAGATTCCATAACCTCGGGTACAGTGAGGGGAATTATTCCTTAAGGACACTCCGTGTAGTCGGGGGACTTGGCCTTATAAATTCTATTTCATCTATTTTCTGAAAATAAACACACTTCTTAGATAGATTATTCATAATCTAGTGTTAAAGGTGTTAAGTAACTTCAAAAGTGTTCGTGTACACACATACATGAATATGAAAGTGTACTTCGAACAAAAATTCAGTGACTGATATAAAGTCTATATCTTGGAGAAAATAGGTCGAAAACCGGGACATGATGTTGGCTTACTTCTTTTCTAAACATATACTATCAATTCTCGGAGATCAGAAAGGGAAAGAAATAGAAAGAATATGCTTGATTCTCTTTCTGGTTGTTGATGTAGCCACACTCTAAAAAGGTTTCTGAATGTCGTCGTAATCTGTTCTGTATTAGCCTCCAGGTTCTGCAACAATCACGTTGCCCTGACAGCAAAGTCCTATGGCAGTGGTAATATTCAAGCACCTTTTGTCTTCAAAAGGAGAGGTGCATTGATTGCTAAGGCGGCTGCTGATGTTGATGGTGTCGGTTCTGATAGTCCTGAGCCTTCACCGGAAAAAAATGAGGAAAGTGTGCCTGTTGAGAATCTCCCTCTGGAGTCTAAGCTTCAGCAAAAGCTTGAACAGAAGATGAAAATGAAGTTGGCGAAGAAGATTAGACTACGGAGGAAGAGACTTGTTAGGAAGCGTCACTTAAGGAAGAAAGGACGATGGCCACCTTCAAAGATGAAGAAGAACAAGAATGTCTAGGCTTAACCTGGAATGTCTTGCAAGTTTACGTGCTTTCTGGTATTCCTTCTAATATCGAAATACTGTAACCTTTAAGATCATTATCTTCAATCTGTACCTGATATTTTTTTGAAATTAATTAGATTCTTTCCCAATTTGTTTCTTGATTTTTGATGGAATATGTTCTTTGCTGAACTATTTCTGATGTTGTGGAGTTCCCTTTTGCTGCCCTTGCCCTTCTGTTTTGTTTTGGAAGCTATGTATGTAGGATCGATTGGAGGTTTTCGCGGAAAGATGGCTTCAGCTCCCTTTTAGCGCGTTGAAAAGCTCTACGGATGAAGTTGCTTCTCTCTCTTATTGAAGGTTATCCTTCTCATTGTCACCACTAAGTTTATGGAACAAAGAAACTTGAATTTCCTACTGCCTTTGTTGTGTCATTGAGTCTCGAACAGACATGGTGACTATAGAGTATAAGCATTGCGATATCCTGTTGCACACATTGGTAGCTCTGGAAATTATTACTAATTATCCCAAGGACTTTGGTCTAGTGGTAAGAGTGCAGTGCGCGATGGATGAGTTAAATGCATCATAAACAAAAGCCTAGTATTTAAGCGGGAAAGAATAGAGCGCGGAGCTTGTCTTCTGGTTCTAGTCTTCTAGATGTATATCACAATTTGCAGGATAAATCTCTACTCCAACTCCACCTATTCAATTATGGGCTGACAGTAATAAATCTGTGGATGATCAAGCTATGTAAGTCAATTACTTTGATCCAGGCCTATATGTCCTGGAGAATTGTCATGGAGCAGTAAATTTGGATAAATTGACTGATGAGGAGACTAAAAGCAAAAGGAGCAACCCCACTCACTACTATAGTGCATTTTTATCAAATCAAAGTCCAGAAAGTGCCTCTATATACAGTATGTGGTTGGCAAGAGTTTGCTTGCAAGTGCTCACACATCAGCCTCATCAGTGGCAAGATTGAGTGCTCCTTTCACTATTTGGACTATAACTTTCTTCAGATTAACAAACCCAGAGGTTGAATATACAGAAAAACATTTGAGGTAACATGTTGAAAGACACATGGGAATAAGGGGAACTTCATGGCAAGAAGACAGTAAGGGTGAGATACTCATTAAATATGGCTAATTTTACATACATTTTGCCAAAAGATCAGAGTAGGCCATGGAAAATTACATTTCTCTGTATAGTCTCAACTCTCTGACAGACAAATAGTCAGACTAGAGTGTCACCCCTAAGAATATTGAACTTGCAGAGGGGACAGGTCGCGTTGATCCTTAGCCATTTGCTAATGCATCCATGGTGGAAATGATGATTGCATGGAAGAACACAAAGTTCTACCCCATCCACATATTTGTAGAGGCAGATGCAACACTCCTGTGTAGCAAAACAATATTCACATGAAAAGTTAGCTTCTCGTGGTAAAAAGACGATACAAAAGAATACAGTTTGATATACAATGAGAGCTATCCACGTGCGAGCTTTGCTTATATTGACAGTTACAAGTCCGAATAAAGTAGGAGATTGTAGGTTAACTGATAACCAGTGTAAAACTAGTCAATTTATGGTGAATCCTCAACAACAACAACAACATACTCGGTATAATCCCACAAGTGGAGTCTGGGGAGGGTAGGATGTACGCAGACCTTACACCTACTTTTGTAGGGTAGGGTTAGAGAGGCTGTTTCCGAAAGACCAGACATATAGTTGATATCAGTAGCAAAAAATTTTGGCGATTTCTTTCAGAAGCATGATGAGAAATTGGTATAGGTTCAATAAAGAAAGATGGATCATCTCGCTTTCTTCCAAAGATACGACTCAGAGTACTCATCTCAACGAGGAGGATTGAAACATTTTAGACGTTGCCAACCCGTTGTTACTTCCATCTTTTGCACTCAAAAATCTATATTGCAGCAATGTCCAGTAAAGAAGGAATAACAGTTCGATGAATGGGATATCTTATCAAAAAGAGAATTTTGAGATGACTTCGGAACATAAAAGAACTCACATATTTACGTTTAGAGAAAATCTATATTGCAGCAATGTCCAGTAAAGAAGGAATAACAGTTCGATGAATAGGATATCTAATCAAAAAGAGAATTTTGAGATGACTTCGGAACATAAAAGAACTCACGTATTTACGTTTAGAGAAAATTACACACTATAGTGACCTCGCCAAATATATATGAGAAAATCCAGATTCCTTCATTCAATGATCTCAAACCAACTCATAGTAGGATCTTCATTCTCAATTACTTCATAAATTCCCTCAATTACGATGAAAGTATTCTCGCCTCTCCATGTTTATGTTTCCAGAGTCTCTAAATTTTGTCTCTTCTCAATTTAAAATAATAATTTAAACAGTGTACTTTCCTCAAAACTTACAATCTTATTCTTATGTCAAATTTGGCAAACACAAGAGTGCACAGCAACAACATACCCAGCGTGATCCCACAAGTCGGTCTAGGGAGGGCAGGGTGTACGCAGACCTTACCCCTACCTTGTGTGAGGTAGAGAGGTTGTTTCCAATAGACGCTCGGATCAGGAAAATCGTTTTCAAAAATATATTTGACAAATACAAGAGTAAAAATCATAGTGAAAATACGGTAGAAAAGTACTGACGTCCAAAATAGTGAAGATAGCCTAAGTAAGAGAAAAAACACGAGTGCACAAGAGAAGAATAATAGCAAAATCAGAGGAAAAGATTGAAATGGAGGAAAAGTGAGAAGACATGCTTACAGAATCATCTGGTTGAAGAGCAAGCTCAGGTACAGAGTCAATACTGTTGAACTGCGATATTATGTGATCTTCTCCTGTCTTCATGTTTACAAGGTTCTCTGAAGTATTAGGTTGACCATATCTATACTTGGGAAGAGTCTTGATATCACTTTCAGATGCTCCATCTCCAAGTCTCATGCAATATGCAACTGTTGTGATAAATGGAAAGAAACAAAAGAGCACGAAGAAGACTACACATGCCATCGCAATGCAAAAGATCATAAAGAACACATCAAATGCCAGGAAAACAACTGATAACCTGCAAAATTTAAGCATATTGTTATTTAAGCTAACAAAGATACTAGTACTTTTAAGTCCCCCCACCCTCATCACGAATCCCAACATACACACGCATACACATATTTTAAAAAGCAAATTAAACTAGTTTTGCACCCTTACTGTTGAGAAATAAACATAAATGAAGAGGCGGAACCAAGACCTAAAGCTTATAGTTTGAGATTATAACCTTTTAAGTTACCGGGTTCTGACATAATAGTTTGTACATATTAAATGAATTTCTTAAGACAAATACCAAGTTTGGACCAAAGTTACTAGTTCGGCTAAACCAGTACCTTAAACACTACCCCCACCCCTGCATAAATGTGTCAATGGAAAGTAAACATACAGCGAAATAAATAACCACTTAATATCTTCAGCTTTATATAACCTTGCATATTTTGCTTTTTGCTTTTTCATACACTTTTGGGGGATCGGGAGGAAGGGGAAATCATTGCTCACATCAGTAATTATAAAGTAATAAAGCTTAAAATTCTAGAAGCAGGGCTCATACCAGTAAAGACGAGGTGAATCTTGCAGAAGAGCCTGGCCGCCCATGACAATCCAGTAAAAGCCAAACACCCACCAGATTGATGAAATCACCGTATTGACTGATTCCAGCCTCTTCATGATGCTGCTAAAAGATAAAATGATGGAAAGTTATATACACAACTGTCATCTTCTAAAAGTGAAAACATTTCACACTCAAAATAGAAAAGGTCAATCAGAATTTTGAGCTTTAGTCCATGAGTTCCAGGACAAAAACAAATCCATACATTGGGCTAAAGAGGAGCTGGAAAGTGAAGTAGCATTGAAAAAACGGAGCCACAGCAATTTTCTTTTCTTTCCCTCTCTCGAGCTTTAAGAACAACAAACTAATTGATTTTTTATCCTTCGTCTTCTTCTTCTTTTATTTTATCCTTTTGCAGTGCAAACTAAATATGAAAAACAAGAGCTTGGGGTATTGATACTTCATGTGAACCACCACAGCTGAATATCAATTCAGTATTATAATTACTCTTTTCCTCTCTATGTTTCCTTGTTAAGATGGAAGATCAAAATCTTAAAGGGTATTTCATGCTAGACGCAATGGATGAGAAAAGACTATAAATCAAATGTTCTCCAAAACATCCTTGGTCCTTCAAAGGTTGGGCAGAAATGTATAGGTACACTCCATTAGTGAGGCTGCCAGCAAAACATATGAACTGTCTGGAAACTATCAATTCCTAAGATGTCCAAGACCTAGCCATTTTAAACAAGGCTGCAAAGGAGGACAGAGTGTGCCTTCCTGGACCAGCAATTCAAGTACAAGATACAAGACCAAATTTGAGAATCATGCTAATATGAGGTCGACCTTGCCATCAAGAAAAAGAAGGATTGGCTGGGGAGGGGGGAGATGAAGCCTCCAATCTCACCATGCTATTTTTCCTTGTTGAGTTCTTGAGGGTTGATCACAGTATATGTGAGCACTACTGTCATTAGAGTTTTGGTTGATAAGATATATCAATCAATCAACTAACTATGCTCAATCCCAAACTAGTCTAAGGTTGGCTATATGAATCCTCTATGTTCAATTGTGCTTTATTGAAGTTCAACGCCCTACTAGTAATAACTTGTTTTCAAAGGCAAATTAGGGATCTACAACCAGAGGTTCTAAGTATCACCTATCACTACACAGACAAACGGGCTTATAAACTCCAGGAAATCTCCATCAAACTTCACCATTTGAGAAGAAGTCACTAGATTTCCTTACACTAAAAGCCAGCCCCTCTTCTTAAGTTCATTGTGTGTGTGTATCTATGTATGTGATAAATCATGACCTCTCCTGAGTTATACCTGAAACTTATCAGAGCGGATGAACATTGATTTCCTATGGAGATGTATCAGCAAGATACCAAATACTAAAGGCAATCATTCTCAATTGATAGTCTTTTAGGAAATAGTGTGATTTCTTAGGAAGACCGACTAAAGCCCATAAAACATCTCAATTCATGCTTATATAATATACGGGCCTGTCTTCACCTCAAATATCTCAGCAATTGCTAAGAAGAGACCCACCAAAGCCAGTACATAGCCTGCTATAGAGTTTTACGCTCCTAGTGACATTAACAGAATGGTTCAACCCCACGACCCGCACTCTGTGAGTTGTCTCATGGCACCAGAAAGCAAACAGAAACAACTCTTACTTAAAAGGACATCTGAAAATAAATTGCAACTAGATTTGCTTTTCAATTTACCTATAAAACAGACCACTTTGTATACAAAAGCCATGTTAGTATCCATGAACTAGAAGCTAGACTTTGTTTATCAAATAAATTAATTGATAAAGAATAAACACGGAACTAGAGAATCGTAAATTCAAATGAAGGAAGCATTGTGAAGTTTCTGTCTTTTGATATAGTCACTCCTAGATAGACGTTATCCCCCATATATATGTTATATGTAACACAAAAATTGGATCTTGTAACAAGCTTTCAAACATTTTGAATTAAAAAAAAATGATATTTCTTCCTCATCTGTGTTAAAGGCATATTATACTGGTATCCAGTTATTCTTCTTTGGAAAGTCAGTAAACTAAGACTGAATGAAATCAGAAACTCAAAGAGAAAAAAGGAAAAATACAATATGCTAGTCAAACTAGGTAGATAGATTTCTAAGGATTTCCTCAATTATGAACTATCCACCCTAGTCCAGAGGCGGAGCCAGGATTTCAACTAAGGGGGTTCAATATTCAAAGAAAACTTAGTCGAAGGGGGTTCAACACCTACTATAACCACATAAAAAATAATTTTAATCATGTATAAATGGTATATTTTTCCGTTGAAGGGGGTTCGGATGAACCCCCTAACGAAAGGCTGGTTATGCCCCTGCACCCTACTCCCACACCATCCCAGTCCCCACCCTATAGAGAAACCAAAACTTACTGCAAATAGAAAAACGTAAAGAGGAAAATTTATAGAACAAACCACAGAATATCAGTAAACCATAAAAATGCTACTCCCTCCGTTTCAATTTGTTTGTCCTAACTTCTACTTCCCTCTTTAGTTCGTTTCAAAATGAATGTCTCTTTCCTTTCTTGGCAGCTCTTTAATTCTTGCTTCCCACATGACATGTTTAAACCACAAGACTAAAAGGCATTTTGGTACATTCTATAATATCTTTAGTTTGAGACCACAAGATTCAAAAGTAATGTTTAGTGCCTTAAACTCCGTACCAAGTCAAAACCAAACAAACAAATTGAAACAAAGAGAGTATAAGAGGAAAAACTAAAGAGAATGAACATTTTCCTAGCTTAACATGCAACAAGATTCAAAAGTGTTCTTTAGACAACAAGATTCACAAGTCTTTCTTTACTTCCTTAAACTCTGTGTCAAGTCAGAACCAAACAAACAAGTTGAAACAGAGGGAGTATAAAGGAAAAGAGAATGAACATATTCATAGGTAAAGAGTAACATGCAACAAGTCAACTACAAGCAAAGTTTTATCTTTGACAAAAAAATAAACAACTTCCCTGTTCAGAAAGCTACATAAAGCATTCAATCAGATTAACAAAAACTCCAAAAAAAATAATTAAAATTTAAACACAATACTAACAACCAAACCCTAAAATCAGCAGAATTGAACTGGAGATTATTACCTGCTATGAAACAATGAAAAAGGAGAAACCCCATCAAAATTCACATCATCAAAATCATCAAAACTCCTTCTTTGAAACTCAACCCAAATAAAACCAACATGCAAGAGACACTGAAGTGCATAACCACCAATCCAAAGCCTCAATGGAGTAGAAGGCTTTTCTGCAATAGTAGTCAATAACACAAAACAAGAAACAACAACAAATGCCAAATTCCATATAACATCAAGAACTACAATGGGTCTTGAATACCCATAAGAGACCCCACCATTATCATCATCAAAATCAAAACTTTGATGTTGAAGATTGAAACAAGAAGCTAATCTTGTTAAAGAAAATGAAAAAGGGGTACTTAAACCTCTAAAATATCTAGGTTCAAAACCACCATTTCCACTAACTAAATTTCTTTGCATTTCTTGGTTCATTTTTGTGTAAAGTTTCAATCTTTTTGCTTGTTCAAGTGTTTTTATGAAGTTTATTTTTGGAGGGGGGTGGGTGGGTACTTTGGGGTAGGGTGGGTGGGGGTAAAAGTGATGACTAGCAATTCAATTTCTTTGGAACTCTTAGTCCATTTTTACATAAAGTTTCAATCTTTTTGCTTGTTCAAGTGTTTTTATGAAGTTTATTTTTGGAGTGGGGTAGGTGGGTACTTGGGGGTAAAAGTGATGACTAGCAATTCAATTTCTTTGGCACTCTTAGTCCATTTTTGCATAAAGTTTCAATCTTTTTGCTTGTTAAAGTGTTTTATGAAGTTTTTTTATTTTGGAGGGGGTGGGTGATGACTAGTAAGTTTTTGTAGAGCACTAAATACTAATTATATTTTTTTTTTAAGAAAAAAAATGCGAAAAATATCTGTACTTTGATAAAATTTGCGGTCACACATTTTGAACTTTGTGAGGATGCTATGATCCTCCTAGACTATTTTTCATCATATTTAACTGACTCATATTTGACCACTTGAATCACTGTGGGTATTTCACGCACATTGGACGCATAAGAAAAAATATTTGATAAGGAATAAATATATGTCAGTTAAATACGGTAAAAAATAGTCTAGGGGTCATAGGACCCCACAAAATTTAAGGTGTGTAACTATAAATTTCGTCAAGTATAAATATTTTTCGCATATTTTTCGCCATTTTTTTTTTTTTAATTCTTGATCCATTTTGTATAAAGTTTCAATTTTTTTGCTTGTACAAATGTTTTTATGAATATTGTTTTTTTTTTTTTGGGGGGGGGGGTTTAATTTTGTGCGGGGGTGTGGGGTGAAAGTGATGACTAGTAGTTATATATTATTGGGGTTTGGAGAGAATGCAAAATCAGCAGAAATTGTGGTAATTCTTGGTAAGTGGCATTGGCACTCTTGTGAGTGGGGGGTCCAATTTTGTCATATTCATAAATTATGAAGTGAAGGAAAAGGAAATGGAAATTTAAGAATGATATAAATGTGAATTTTTTTATCCAAAATAGGCTCTCTATTTATATATTTGTGAGGTCATGAATAATCTCATTAACGTAAAATGAGAAGTTTAAACTTATATTATTACTAAATATAAAAAGACTTAGTTCTTTTTGAGATTGACAAAAAAAAAGTGTCACATAAAATGAGACTTGAGAATACGTATATAATATGTGCACTAGTACCTTTTTAAGAAAAAAGTAAGGTCTACGTACACATTATTCTTTTCAGATTCTTTTGTAGGGAAATATATTATTATTATTATTGTTTAATCATATTAAAATAGTCTATAATTTATATATATTAAGTAGAAAAATTTATAAGGAGTTTGGATGATTATTTGTGTAAAGATCCAAAAGGACAAAAACCAAAAATAGAAGTTAGATTTACATAATTTCCTCCAAATGTAATTAAGGAGTACTACTTTTGGTCAATTTTTACTCATAGACTCATGAATTTATTAAAACTTTTCCAAAGGAAAAATGAACCAAAAATAGAAGTTGAGTAGCATAATTTGCTCCATCTTTAAGAGAAATATATTAATTTTAAGTTAATTTTGGCTTGTAGAGTAAAAGTGTGAAATCATTAAATTTTTCCATTCAAAAAATTGTTTTTTCTTGTACCAAAATAGTAGTAATGACTTTGATTTCAAATTTGACTATTGTTTTAAAAATGGTGTGAATACTCTAATAGTGCATGTTTAAGTAGTGAAAGTAATAATGAGATTAGCTTAATTATCTCCACATAAATGCTAAATAAGAAAAAAGAAAAAGAAATTATCTCTATAGATAGAGACATGGGACATGGTTGGATTCATAAGGTTGGGAAAAAGAGAAGAAATCTTCAATTTTTTTATTTATTTTTTTAAATTTATATAGAATGTTATAAATGTATTTACATTATAGTGAATGACTATCAAGATCTACTCTGATAGCTATTAGGATTTGAAGCATCTGTCTTTTACTCAAACTAGGAGTAAATTTCCCCTATAAATAGAGGGGTTTTGTTCATTGTATTTACAAGATCTCTCATCCCTCAAAAGAAGAAATAAGAATCACTCTTTCTATTCTCTCTACTCTTCTTCTTTATTCTTTCTTGTTTTATAACACGTTATCAGCACGAGACTCTGTCAAACAAGGTGAGATTATAAATATGAAGGATTTCAAGGTTAGTAATTCTTTATTTATCTTTCTTTTGCTACTACTAATATAATTATTATTGGATTTGAGAAAAAATAATTGGTTTGGAACCATTTATATTTTAAATTTATTCCTCAAGAACAGTATTATAAAAAAGGATGATAATATGTTGGGTTCAAGTCTCATCGATTCATGCCTAAGACGCCTTTATATGGATCAAATATTGAGTTTGAATCTCAATACACCATATTGATGATATTGTGATGGCTAAGGCAAAATAATGGGTGTTTGATGAAAAGTCATGAAATTCGACCCATTGAATATGCTCCATTCCATGAAGTGAATGTGGTAGCAATATATGATAAGTCTGAAATATGACAACTTACTTCATTCTTGAGGTGTATGTGGTAGCAGTGCATATTATGTCTGAAAGAAGACAAGTGATTGAAGGCACGAATATACGCGTGGAGGTACAATATGATAATGATCATCAAAAGTGATGATATTTTCACACGCTTATATGATTATAATATATGCTAGAGAAAAATTCTCTACACCATATGTATGCCTCGATTTGCTTCTGAAGTAGCAAAATTTTGAAAGAGATTATAAGCTATCATAATTTGATAGGCTTAAGGCACGATTATATTCCATTCCTGGGGAATGAGAAACTTATTAATGCAAATGTGCACTTGATTGTGATTGTATCACAACTCACCTCCGAAAGAGGTTGAATAATTTTAAAATCTACTTCTAAAGTAGTAAATCTGAAATTTATTCATGTAATAGTAAATCTGAATTTACTAAAGAAAAAGTACATGTCATGGTAAACTTGGAGTTTACTAGAATAAAAGTTCATAAATTGATATGAACGATTGTGACATCTCGAAAATGTGCATGTATTGAAGAACTAGAAGATTCTTCAAGAATTGTTTATGTCGTTTGTTCTCATGACAAGTTGGTTGGACCAACTAATATTGAGATTGGATCCCTTCAAATCTGAAAATTATAAAAGGTGAATAAGGGTCCGTTCACCTATCATGTGATATGTTGAAAAGATGCATCAATACGATGATCACATGTACATTCCTGGTCAACCTACGTTTGACATTCATAAAGTTACTTGTTCAATATAAATTGAGCATAATTTTCAGATTGTGTAATCAAGATAATTCATCTTGATGATGATGGTTTAGCATTGAATGTCTTCGATAAATATCTAAATCATTGTTAATGAGAACAGAACTTAATGTATTGGTCTGAAATATGATATATTGCAATAGCATTTGTATGCATTAGACCAATAAATTATGATTATTTCTTCTCCCTCAATTGGTTCAAAGTCGGAAATCAATTATTCTTTCTAATAATTTTGATGTGCGGTATACGATTAATGAATATACCATAATGCACAACGATGGATTCCTCAAAGAAGTAGACGATGTATGCTAGTTTTCCTAACATAAGGGGGAGATTATAAGAGCTATGAAATATGTTAGGAATTATCACCATATCCTCATCCAAAAGATAATTCAAGTCAAATGCTGAAAGCATCTCATATTAAGCGCAAATACTCTTATTTTGTGTTCCTAAAGGACAAAGTCTATGCATGCGTGAAGCGTGGTAGACTGATCGGTTCCAAATGAAATAGTCCTTGAAAAATAAGGAGCAAGTAATCATAATAAAAAGGCAATGAGCTCTTGAAGAGCCTACGACATAACACTTCATGAAACCTTATGAGAGGTTCATGTACCTGAAAATAATGAAGTGATGAGATCTCAAATGTTATGTCGCATTGTGAACCGATACGAAATGATATATCATCAATGTCTTTGACACAATATTGGCGCAATATTGTGAAAGATTACGAGGATCTAAATTCTACTTTTATTTAAGCATGCTGACGTAGAAACATTTATCAAGTGACATGAAAGGATGCATTTTGGTAAGCGTAAAACTTATTTGATTTGCAGTCCAGACACTTGAAGATGTCACTCATGAAATATTGAATATTGTCACTTGACAAAACTTATGTGAAAACTTTTAAGGATTCAAACTGCTTGAAGCATAAAAGTTTCTGGGAAACTTATTTATAATCCTTATATTGTATAAGCTTATTGCTTGAACATCATTGGAACTCTTAGAGAGTTTTCAAAGCAATAGATTATTTGCTGAAATTTGAAATATATCGAATTGGATTGGTTATGAAGTATCATATCTTAGTGTAATTGATGTACTCATGTACCTTGCAAATACTACAAGGCCTATAGCCTTTTCAGTCAATTTGTTAGCAAGGTATATTTCTGCTCTTACTATGAGACATCGAAATGGGATAAAACACATGAGCTTGTTTTATTCTAAAGATTGCAGTCCTGATCTTATTGGTCATGCTGATGTTGGGTACTTATCTGACCCGCACAAAGCTCGGTCTCAAATAGGCTATGTGTTCATATGTGGTGGTACTGCCCTATCTTGGAGATATACAAAGCAGTCTATTGTAGCCACTTCATCGAATCATGCTGAGATAATAGCTATTCATGAAGCAAGCCGAGAATGTGTATAGTTGAGGTTCATGATACATCTCATTCGAGAAAAATGTGGTGTGAAATATGACAATCTACCCACAATTTTATACAGAGATAATTCAGCATACATAGCACATCTTAAGAGAGGATTCATAAATGGAGATAGAACGAAGCACATTTTGCCAAAGCTTTTCTACATACATGAGCTATAAAAGAATAATGACATTAACGTGCAACAGATTCGTTCAACTGACAATGTGACTGATTTATTCACCAAATCTTTTCCAATTGCAACTTTTAAGAAGATGCTGCACAAGATCGAGATGCAAAGGTCAAGGATGTTCTCATTAGGGGGAGTTAATACGCGCTGTACTCTTTTTTCCTTATGAGGTTTTGTCCCACTGGGTTTCCCTTGTAAGGTTTTTAATGAGGCAGCCGAAAATGCGTATTATTAGAGATGAGTACTCTTTTTCCTTCACTAGATTTTTTTCCTACAAGGTTTTTTCTAGTAAGGTTTTAACGAGGCACATTATCTACCAATTAGACATTCAAGGGGGAGTGTTATAAATGTATTTACATTATAGTGAATGTCTATCAAGATCTACTTTGATATCTATTAGGATTTGAAACATCCGTTTTTTACTCAGACTAGGAGTAAATTTTCCCTATAAATAGAGGGGTTTTGTTCATTGTATTTACAATCTTAAGATCTCTCATCCCTCAAGAGAAGAAATAAGAATCACTCTCTCTATTCTTCTTCTTTATTCTTTCTTGTTTTATAACATAGAAAATATTATAAGCCGCAATAGTAATAATTCAATACATTTAAATATCATTTAACTATATAATTTTAAAGAAACTCGTTTGGCTCTTTAAATAATAATAGTGTCACGTAAAGTGGAACAGAGCGTAGAGATTTTTGTTATGTTAGTTTTGTTGGGACGGCGTGTAACTCCGCACTAGTATGATATTGTCCGTTTTGGGCCAAGCCCTCACGGATTTATTTTTGGGCACCTCCCAAAAGGCCTCATACTAGTGGAGTTGGGTGACACTTTAAATATTGGACATATTCCCTCTATTTTTTCGATGTGGAATTGTGCTTGCTTCTCAACAATCCCCTCTCAAACCAAGACCACAATCACTTGTGACCTCCCCGTACCGCCACTACCAACTAGTGGAACACGCCGCTTGACCATCACTTGCCAAGAAGACTTTCGACACGAGGCATCAACCGTAGATCTCAACTATTAGGTCACTTCACATGATCTGCCAAACATCTTGTACCGCCGTTATCACCCAACGGGACACACTGCCTGACCACCACTCGCCAGGAAGACTTTCGACACAAGGCACCACCTGAGATCTCCAATCTTGTCATTACACCGGGAACTTCTCACCAACCGTAGTCACCACTCCGACACACCGCCTGACCTCCCCGTACTGCCACTACCAACCAGTGGAACACGCCGCTTGACCATCACTTGTCAAGAAGACTTTCGACACGAGGCATCAACCGTAGATCTCAACTACTAGGTCACTTCACATGATCTGCCAAACATCTTGTACCGCCGTTATCACCCAACGAGACACACAAGGCACCACCTGCAGATCTCCAGTCTTGTCGTTACACCGGAAACTTCTCACCAACCACAGTCACCACTCCGACACACCCGAACCTGGGCTCTGATACCACTTGTTGGTGGTAAGCGTGTAACTCCACACTAGTATGATATTGTCCGCTTTGGGCCAAGCCCTCACGGATTTGTTTTTGGGCACCTCCCAAAAGGCCTCATACTAGTGGAGTTGGATAACACTTTAAATATTGAACATGTTCCCCTTATTTTTCCCATGTAGATATGTGTTTGCTTCTCTTAACTAAGTATTTATCAGACTATGTATACTGTGAGCTAACAAATGCATTATATAAGTTCTATCACTTAATTGTAAAATAATGAGTATTATTGTATATTCAAAATATATTTAGAATTTAATCATGATAAATAACAAGTTCATATAAGTCTTTTTTCTTCTCTAGTTCTTTTTTTATACATGACATTAGAAATGTGTTAGCCTTTCTTGTTTGATATTTGGATTTGGTTAATATTTTATCATGTGAAGAACATTCCATTCATATTGATTCAAATGGCATCCTAATAATTTCATCAAATAATTAAGGTGAAGAAAATCACATTCATATTGATTCAAATGTCAAATAATTAAGATCAATTATTATAACCTTTTGTCTTGGTTGTCATAATTAATACATTCTTATCTTTTTTTTCAATAATACACTGAATTATCTTTCCTCTCAAAGTCTCAATACTTTTTAACAGACAATTAATTAGTAATAATTTATAGTAATACTATATGGTTGTAGTGCTTAACATGTAAATAGAAATTCAATTAATTAAATTATGGACTTGATTTTTGAATGCCATAGTAGTTTGTTAAAGTGCACTGTAAAAAGAATTTTGTTGTTAATGAGCACTTAACAATTGAGCATAAAAAGTAGTATAAAGTAAAAAAGTTTTTTTTTTTTTTCAAATTAAATTATTTGATTAAAGTTGGTGAATTAGGTTAATTTCTACGTTAAAAGAGATGATATATCTTATGTGGTCAACTTAACTATCTAATAGACGAATGAAAATAAATGCAACTTTTTTTCAAAATATGAATCGAAAGTGTCTTATTGCAACAATTTACAAAGAGTTGAGATGTTCAATTAAAATAGAACTTAATTCGAGTATCTAAATGAAATGTCCTGACAAATTTTATGAATCGATTGTGTATTAAATCATTAAAAAGATTAAGTAATCAGAATTAATATACTCTCTTTCTCCTTTCTTCTAATAATCGTCATGTTCGAACGCCTCCTACCAACAACAAATACCAAATAACTCTATCCACCGAGGCTCGGCGGAGTTCTCATAATGACAGATAACCTTTTAAGTGCAATAGAACAGCAAAAGTAAAAGGAGATTTCAAGAACTAATGAATGAAAATGATATTATTGATAAATAACCACATTATATTTTTAAATTAAATTGATGGATAGTACAACTTAGTATGAGGATTTAAGGACAGAAGCAGTATCAACATTGCTGCTTATTGATTTTCTTAAAAAGTCAAATGAATTGAGGGATCTTGGTGCCAGTACAACATCCATGTTGTCACTAACTTTCTCAAGCATTGCTTTAACAGGTGATACCTACATAAATAGGAAAAAAAATTAAATAAAAACAACCAAAAAATATTGGTAAAAATTTCACTAAAAAATAGGTATTGTAAGTTGAAACTTAGATATCGCGCTAAACTACAACGCTTCTGTAGATTCCGGCAGAAAAAACTTAGTTGCACCTGATGTTTATACCAAACCAATAAGTTCATGATATGCATCTTCTATATACGCATATCACTTAAAGATTAAATGCATTTTCACCTCGATTTGTTGTGGTTTAGTGTAAAAACTGGGTGAGCCTGCAAGTTAGAGATTCTCGACTTGTTCCATAAAGAAAAGGGAAGAAGCAATTAAGTTTTTTCTGACAGTTATTCGAGTATGAATTTATTTTAGCCTATGTTGCTCGGGCTCTTCAAAATTGTTGCTGTACTCGTGTCAGATCCTCCTACCATGCTCCTACGGTGTTTTTGAAGAGTCGGAGCAACATAGGTTTTAGCTGCTAAATGTGAAACAACTTATGTCAAACCAACAAATCTTGGTAGTAGATACAGAAAATAATGTGATCCATGAAAGATGAAAAATCTTTTAGGATAAGTAAATAGTAAGATGATTGTACCTTGTTAGGCTCTCTGAAGGAATTTTCATCCATCACATTTGTGGATGTTAATGTGGTTTTTATAGCCCCGAATGATGTCTCTAACAAGTTCTTCCCCAATCCACTGATAGAGATTTTAAGAGTAACCGTGGTGGTTCCAAAGTTCACGACCTGGGGATAATATCTCAACATATGAGTAGTGAACCGGATTAAAGACAGAATCGTATGTGTACATGCAAAATGGTCAGGAAGATCGTGCATCTTAGGAATGCGGAGATGAAATTATGCTGGCACAAAGTTCTATTTGTTAAGGGTGAATATCGACCATTGAAAAGTTTTGAAGTTCTACTGATAACTATCTATGAAGAGATGAACCAAAACAAGAAAATATCCACACCTTTATTCTCAAATAATCGTTGTTATCAACTGAATTTCGCCAAGTGATGGCAGATGCTATAAGTGAATTTGCAGGATTAGCTTGTAGCGACGAACTCAGTAGAGTTGCGCCATTTGACTCTTTGAAGAAATGTTGCATCCAATAACTAGGGGTTCCATACATTTGTGAAGAGGTGAAGACAATTGCATCTGGGTTCCACCTACATGAATTAACAATTTCGTCGATAGAATACATTAATAAAATCTTCTAAAAAAGAGAAAGTAAGAAATTAGAAATAAGAGTTTTCTAATAGCAGAAGCAATCAGATATACCTCCTGTCATTGTCATTAACAAATAGGGGTGCATAACTAGCCATTTCAATTGCTTCGCTGCAAAGAGAATAATTTCGAGTTACATCATATGAAGAGAGTATTGGAATGGAAAGAAAATGGTCTGTCTATTAGTTTAAGGTGATTAGCGTAGTCAATGCCTGATGATCAAAGTTATCCCTCATACGATCAAATCAAGGTATCGTGTAGTATATTGCATGATGGACTGGTGTAGGTTAGAACGTTTTCAAGTAAAATCTGAAGTAAAGATCATTTATTTGCATAGGAAACGGAGGAGGACGTTAATCAACAGAGACTTCGGTAAGTGAACGCATATCACCCTTTCCATTTGTCATTAGTCAAAGAAAAATCACATATCACCCTTTATAGTTTATACTTTATAGGACTAGTTAAACTCATTTCTTGATCAATATATAGTCTATATAGCAATAGCTTTAGCTATTAGGGGGTGGAAGCTGACGCTGCAATTTTTTCTGAATGTGGTCTTCCCCTCATAAATTTTCTCGACCGAAGGAAAAAAAAAAGAGTTAGAATAACGCGCACCCCCACCCCACCCCACCCTAGAGAAACTGTTCAAAAGAACTCGTGGTACCAACACGGCCACGGAATCTACATATACAGAGAAAGCATTTCAAAACCTTTCTCCCACAAAATAAGCAAGGAGGTTTTCGGTCAAAAGAACTTAAGACGTGTACAGGCAGGAACCGTACCAATTATAAAAAGGAAAATTAGACAAATGCTACACAGGTACCTGTTCTTTTCTATCCCAATGAGGAACCCAGCTTCACCCAATGCCGCTAAAAGACTACCTTTTCCAGCATCATTTCCAGTCACAGCATACTCACTCACAAAAGCCTGCAGAAATATACGCTATACATAAGAACCAGTTAATAATTCAACTCATTGATCATCAGAAGGAAGCTTAACCAACCTTTGGTCCACTGCGTGGTGCACTATCAAAATGGCGAGCATTGGCAAATACAGAACTTGCGCTGCTATAAATCTAGCCATAGAAACATCACAAAGTTAAAACTCATGCAAAGACGAGGAAACCAAAGTTAAAGCTTTTATATTAGTGCTAAATGTGAGAGATACTTGGAAAAGCGTCAAGATCTTACATGAAAATCATATAAATCAGCTGGGTGATCCAGTGCTTTCGTAGAACCATCACAGTTTGTGATTATTTTAATATCTGGGTATTTATCTTTTATGGCCGAATAGAACTTGAGGTAATTTCCTAAATCACAATTAACAGAAATCATAGATTAAAATTTCAGGTTTAATTCCCCCGTTCAAATTTTGGGAAGGCAATGAGAGACGTGCAACTTTAAGGGAAAAAATAAATTAAAATGTCCACTAGAAAGTTATGTAACATATAAATCCTTTGTGCGCCATCATAAGTTCCCTGTGGACCAAAAGAGCAATATATCATCTGCCAAAGACAGTAAAGTATGCATACCACGGTATTTTGTTTTTCCACAATCCTCATTTCCGATAGCAACATATCTCAAATCAAAGGGCTCTGGATGTCCCATTTGGGCTCGAACAGAACCCCATGTTGATGTAGGATCGCCTCTTGCAAACTCAAGACCGTCTAATATTTCCTGGATAGGGAACAAAATATATTTGTAAGAATGTAATGTAATAAGGAACAAAGGGAGACAAATTGTTGATACAGAGAGTGAAGAAAGAGGGCTTTAGGTAATATCCATTGTTAATTTTACTTTTTTGGCCAATTTACGCCACGATAAAAATGAGTGTCCGCTGTAAGTTGCTTTGAAAACACTGATTACTTTGGTGACTTGAATATGTAACACAATAAACATTATCAAACCTACTAATGCAAAAGCCAAGAGAAGTTTCACTTGAGTATTATGGCCATTAAAAAGTGAAGCTTTTAGTGATGTGAGTTTTTATCGCCTAAGATTTTTTGAGCAAAAAGACAACTCGCAGCTGCAAAAAAAGAGAAACATTCATGATACTATATTAAATTTAAATAACAATTATCATATTAATGCTCTAGGTCATATTCAATGAGCTAAAAATGCAATAAACCTACTTGTACGAAAGGTAAAATAGTGGAAGTGTCAACTTGGTCATGGTGGCTGACTCCTGAAATTTTAGAAGAACAAAAGAAAAAGTTTAAATTAATTAAATACACTAAATAGAGCAGAAGAAAGAGAATACTGCATCTGTGGAAGTGCAGGAACTACCATTGTTGAAAACCCAAACTGGTAGTGCATCTAAGTCCTCGGCAAGCTGCAGAAAACAAACTTGTCATTCAAATTCAGAAGCATACAACTGTTTACATCAAGTGTGTGCAAATGTTTTTTTGCTTTGGGTGCTTGTGTGATTTAAGCATAAATGACCTGCTAGGTGTTTCAAATACATTTGCAACGAAGTTGGAAACTAGAATATGACCTGCAGAAACTCAAAATGGCCTAGTCCATCATCAGTCCAGTAATTCCAAACATCACCAAAATGTCCGGGCCTCTCTTCCCATTTTCCAATGGTTTCTTTCCACCGAAATGCATTTCTTAACCAGTCACCTTCAACAAAACATCCACCTACAAACAGATAAAGTGAAGGTTTATCAACATTGGACAATTGTTCGTTGAGAACATATAGTAGATACTGACAGATAGGGACAAGAATGAAAGGAACTGGTAAAAGAAGACAGAAAACACAATCTTGGAAGTGGAAATCCTCTAATTCATGAAGGCTGTTTAATATATTTCTCTAATTTTTATTCCCTTTTCCTAGCCACCACCGTATAGACTAGTTGTTAGAAATTCGTAAGTGCTCAAATACAAATTATTAACAGATTAGAAAGAGGAGATTTGACTTCTTCAAAGAAGTAAAGCAAGCATGAAAAGAAAAGAAAAATCAGCAAGTTTGAATTTCAAGTTCCTTCATCTTAGCCCCTTCCCCTGGTAATGAAACATGTTAATATGCTGAGAAATTACAAGTAGAACTTTGATGAAAAGATACTACATTACTCGGTCAAGGAATAAAAAATTAAAAAATGAAAAAAACTTTGAAAAGTTTTCTGGTATTAATCCGACATCTAGATGTTCATTTCCCATATTATATCCTTTGATAACCTCGTCTCCCGTATTATCACAATGGTGAAGTTCTTAGATCTTGGTGTTTAACATAAAGCATTTCAAGTCTTATCTAAGAACTATCACCAATGAGATAGATAATACGGGAGATGAACTCCTGTGAGCATAATTTCTAGTAATAAATAACAAAGTTGTGTAAATCGGTTTCTCTCTATCTTTAAGTAGTAGTTGGCCGCCTCTGGCTTTCTTACGCTTCTTTGTGCATACCATTCTTTTTATTATACTTGTCTTTTTCCGATTTACTCATGAAATTTTACTCTCTACTGATACTCTTCTTCCTCATGAAGAAGGGATCGCGTGAAAAAGCTTATAAATATAGCAGGTAGAAAATACTAAAAGCTGTCTCAGTCCATCAGTTGGTAACGTTACATGATCCTCAAGGAAAAAGTTGAAATATAGTGGAGAATACCTGGAAATCGAAGGAATGCTGGTTTCAAATCCTTAAGCATTCCAAAAAGATCTTTCCTGAAACCATGCCCCTGTGCCAAGAAAATTGCCACAAATAACATTCATTAAACGAATACATCTAATTCCCCTACAAAATGAAAAAGAAAAAAGAAACTAATTGGAAATAATATCAGGCTCCTTGGCAAAGAAGGATCATTAGAGTAATACACAGTTGCTGGATATCTACAGACAAATAATTTGAAAAAAGAAAGAGTCGCAATAATTTGTATTCACCTACATTGACAAATTTTACATACTATTAGTTAATAATGCCTATATGGTCAACAAGTTCTAATTTTTTCCAAATGTAAACCCTAATAACATCCTCGAAGTACTGCTACAGAGGATTCATACAGCAGTTTATTTGGGATTATGGTATAGTTTATTGTTTGATACAAAACCTAACGATATCACAACAGATGCCTTTAAGAATACTGCACAGATGTAGTTATATTTTGGGTCCATTTCTAAAGATATAGAGCTGAAGCTGGCTACACATTTTGTATATAATAAACAAGAAGAGAATTCGTGAACCATTTAGAAGCTTTGGCTCGTAAAACATGTATTAAGTCAGCCAGCCACCATACAACCACTCTCTCCTTGGTCAAAAAATGAGTCTTTTCTGAATAGCTACAAGAAAGCTCTAAACCGCTCACCTTGTATGTGTCAGTAGGCATTAATGACACTTGATCGAACCATATAACACCTTTCTTAGATGATCTCAGTTCCATTCTTGCATTGGGATCTGTTCCTGTTGCTTCTAACATAATTTCCTTCTTTGTCCAGCTTGAAACATCAGCAGCTCTGCAAGAACATGTTGAATGAATCGCGTGCAAGAAGCAAACTTTGTAAAAATATGGAAAACAAAGTCGACTGGACATCTACTTACACTATGTTGGCAGTAGCCAGCTTTTGCAATCCATTTGAACCAGTTAAAGCTACAGATACATCAATTGATTCTTGTGAACGAACATAAAGCACTAGTTTGTAACTCTTTCCCTGCTCAATATTCTGCGAGAAACATAAAATTAGGATAATAAATATAGAACATGCACCAACAAAACACACAGAGAAGGAAGAGTAGATCAGTTTCTGTGTACGATATATTTCTGATTGAAATCTAAACAAGACTCAACGATACAAATGAAGGAAATCCAATGTGCTTTTAGTATTGCAAAATATTGAGCGGTGAATCCTAGAGAGGGGAAACAAGAAACACGCGAATAATGTTCCAGTCAAGCATCAAAAGAGCAACATACCATGCCCCAGTATCCCGGGTTGTAGATGCCCACTCCTCCATTTGGACAGATATTGGCACCTGTATGGTCACATAGCACCTGCACTCGAACTGTAATTTTATTCCGATCAAAGCATGACGATCGGTCTGTTGATACAATTACTGAGGACTCATCTCCGATGATAGACCAAGGATCAATATTTGAAGGTATATTTGGGCCTCCAGCTTCAAAACCTAAGGTTTCAAGAAAAACTAAAACTTGAATAAAAGAGAAGTAAAAATTATATAGGAGGCAAAGCTCTTAAGCACGTTTTCATTTCTTTTTAGAGACTTTTCCTTTTCTAAGGCAACCATAAAATCAAACTGACCTCTGTTGCTGACAAGCTCAGCCCACAATCCACCAGCACCGGCATGATTGATCTCCTGAAATACAATGTTCCAGGTGTTATGAACTTAAACTAATTGACCGTATCCTATATCACGGAAAATTAAGTCCAGTTAATTCTGTAAAACATCCACTGATGTCCATAAAAAAAGGTACGATCATCCTCTTCCGGCAAGATATTTGGAATATGTTGATGATTCATAAGCCCCACTTTGTGGGAATACATTGGCTATGATGTTGCTGTTGCTGTTGATGATTCATAAGATTAGGCATCAACAGAACTTCTCACATGCCCACTGTCAAATTTCACATTATGGACAGACATAAATTATAGTTAGTCCTTTTACGTTTTACGATCATTTTACTTCTTTGGTTCGAATAGGAAACCTATGAGAATGCAGGGTTCAGCTTGATGGAATGAAATAATAAAAACGCATCCTAAATGTATTTTCGAGAAGAAGAAATCCATGATTCTAATTATCATATAAAGAGTTTGCTCAAAGAAAGAAAAAGACAAACAAATTAAACACCTAATACATGAAATAAATTGCACTGTCATTAGAAGCTAAAAGTTTCTCATTTGCACAACAAATTGAGCAGCCAAATGACTAAACTCACCTCAAAGAATATACCAAAAAGAGTATCAGGTATTTTCCTTGCTGATGCTTCGGATGCATTCACAAACAGTACTGCTGTCTGGTTTGCTTCAACCTCAGTAGCAGAACATTGGCATAGGGAAGACAGACCACACAAAACTAAAAGCAGTACGTGATGGAGGGAATGCCTCGACTCCATCTTCCTTCTCAGACTACTTGATGTTGTCTGTTGATGTTGCTGTAGGCCTGTAGCCTATTTAAGCTCTGAAAGAGGTGCAAATTCAGTTAGATATTGATCATTAATGGAAGTATAAAGCTGTAAAGTTGCTACCTTTTACAACAACCTAATGTCAGCATGAGACAGAACCGAAAAGACAATTGTCTTAACTAATAACAATAAGAGCAATTTGACAGATTTTTCTGCTTATACTAGCACGAGTGATAGAATCAACGAATACGACTTTTTAAGCTTGTAGTGCAGATATTACGTCTATTGGCACATAAATAAGTTCCAAAAGCAGCCAATCAATGGACAAGATTTGACAGATTAAATTAATAGGAGGTAAAACCTGAAGGAGATGAAACTCGTTAAGCTGAATTCACAAGGAGATGCCAGACACAATCACTCAAAGGCCAAGCAAATTACGATATACAAAATCGTTGAACTTAAAATGGGACACTATCTGGTCTGATTACTAGTTTAACACTTTTGCTCCTTTTAATATTCTATATTTTTCTTAACTCCCCAATTCCCACCTTCAACTTCAATTATGACTGAATAGCAAAGTGAGTGCACACTACTTACTGTATTCTAGTTTCAAGCAAAATTAGTTGAGATTAATAACCAATGCAAAGTTTGACAAACAGTAGATCCAGTGATATGATAATATCAGAGACATATTTACCAAATCATTTTTAACTACTACGTGAAGACCTCTCAAATACTTTGTATCAAGGAAACAGGCCATATACGTAAAGTGAAAGCACAAAAAGCATAACATAGCATGACCCATTTATTTGTACCTTTGCATACACAAAACCACTGGCAAACAACCAGAGATCCAACAAGTAAACAATGCAACTTGGGATTGGCCATAAGAATGCAACAACCATCCACCAAGGACTATTGCAATTTCCCCTTCGCCAAAAAGCAGTAAAATTAACCGTGTTTGGAATCTAGAAAGAAAAAAAGAAAGATGAAGCAACAACAATAGCATAAGAGTTTTTTCTTCTTAAAGGCCACATATAAGTCATTTGCTTATAATCATGGCAATCGGCCATCACTAGCATTGATAAGTTGTTGGGCAGCCGCAAGGTTACCATGAGTTGGTAATTTGGGGGACCCAAGGTCTCTGTGCACCGGGCACATAGTCTATCGAGCCAGTTGTGACACAGATGGAACTGCATGCTATGATAGACAGGGTCGAGAATTGTGCATTAATATTCAGGAGCTTAACAGCCATTTTTTCTTTCCACATTAGACATTTGCATTTCTTATGTTGTAATTTCTGTTCCACTTTATCCTGAGTTCAATATGGATTATCACTACACATAAGAGCACATAAACAAAAGAATCACCTTTGTACTATTACTTGTAATCTCTCCTTTGTTTCTAATAAAGTTTGTAATACTAAATAAGGTCTTTAAAACAGAACCTTTGTATATAGAAGAGGAATGTAAAAGTTTTATCTGTTCATTCACCTCATTTAAGATAACTAGCTTTAAACTATATTCTAAATTGCTCTTTGTTTTAAGATATTAAACTTGTGTATAATTAGTTTTAATCCCATAATATTACATAAAATAAAAGTGGATTAAGTGAGTGTATACATTTTACAGCATGGACAATTGGATACTATTCGAATCAATTTTGATACAATCTAAAATCACACACATATTTAGATTAAACAATGCATATCCAGATTTTAATCCCATAACTAATAACAAAAATTATTAACTGTATTACAAAATCTCTATATTATAATTGCAGTATCTCGTGGAATTAGTCGAGGTGCCTGGAAGCTAGCCCGGACACCACGGTTATCAGAAAAGAAATTTCTATATTATAATCCATATATAACTTGTCAGCTATTCATTATTATTTACCATTTTCACTCTTTTGAGCTGAGAATCTATCAAGAAACAGCCCATTTACTGTCTATACTGCAAAGGTAGTAGGGTAAGCTCTGCGTACATCTTAATCTCCTCCGACCCCACTTGTGAGACTATACTAAGTATGTTGTCATCGTTGTTATTTACCATACAACACCAATAAGGGAAGACAATTTTGCTTAACCGGTAAAGTTGTTGTCATGCGACCAGGCCGTTTTGGATTCAAGTTGTGGAAATACTCTCTTACATAAAATGCATGATAAGACCGCGTACAATAGACCCTTATCATCTTTCCCTTCACCGGACCCCACAAGGGGCGGACCTATATGCATTTTTTCGGTGCTCCAGCACTCGTTATATCCGACGCGACTAGGTATAATTATATTTAAAAAGGTATAAAAATTGGTATAAGCTTCAAAAAAACACCCAGAAACCAAGAAGATAGTTGTGTGCTTTGGTTTTCATGCATAACCTTACAGTTTTAGGCATCAATATGCGTGTTTGAACCTCACGAGCACCCACACCCACGTCCCCTAAATCCCGGATCCGCCACTGGACCCCACTCATAGTGGAAGCTTTAGTACACCGGCTGTTTATAGCTGAATTACAAGTGAAATTCCACCCCAATCACAAAACACCCACAGTAAAAATCTCATAAAATTCAACAAACCAAACACAACACATTAATCAAGAACTCAAAAATTTACAAAAACATCCACCATTTACATCAATCAAGATCACTTTTTTATTACCTGAAAAATGATCCACAACAGAAAATATCCTTGTGGGCATTCACAAATTGCTGACGTAATACACAATCACACAGAGAACAAATTGAGTTTGTTATAGAATGAGCTCAGTCAGTCTGTTCACTTGCAGCAAGTGTTGTTATGGTTAATAATGACTTGTATATTTTGTATATATTTGTGTGTATGTGTATATCATAACTGTATATATATATAAGGAGAAAGATAATTAATTGCTTGAAGAATGAAGGAGAAAAAGTAAAGCAAGAGTTTTACTTTGATCAGGCGTATACAGTTTTGTTTGCTTAGAGTGTCAGAGTTAACAAGTAATCTTGGACTTTGGGAATTGGACCAATCCTCTTATCCTCTTTAGTGGGTGTCCCACACCAGGGGGCGGAGCTACCCTACCCCTTCGGCGACGGAAAATTATACTATATTTACATGGTTAAAATTATTTTTTATGTATAAATAGTTAACGTTGAACCACCTTCGGTTAGTTCGGTGTTCACTCCCCTTACTGAAAATTCTAACTCCGCCACTGTTCCACACTATATAAAATGTATAAATAACATAAATACCAATCCTTTTACGACACTTTTTTAATTACTTTACTCTCTCCCTGTTAATATACATAACATAGCCGACATATACATAACATTCTGTGTATATGTTGGAATTTTTGTAATATGTTTAGGGAGTTGGGATTTTTTGTAATATTGAAAACATAAGTTGTGTATTTGTGTAATTTTTAGATAAAAAAATCATGTTTAATACTCCCTCCATCTCAAATTGAGATGACACAACTATTAAGAAAATAATGATTGGTAATATAACTATATCATTTTGACCCTATTAATTGTGTCATGTTGTTAGTTCCAATATTAATGGAGTTATTATATGACTGATACCAAAATACTTTTTTCATGAATAATTAGTATTATAAGATTATCAAAATCTTTAAAATTTAATAATTCAATTCTAGTAATAAGAAGTAATCAATTACTAAGGGATAATGGGAAAAAAATTATCTTGTCTTGATTAATGCAAAAAGACAAGTAAAATGAGAAATCAAATTAAAAATTTAAGAAGGATAATTTAAAACGGAGAAAGTAGTTGATTCGTATTTACTTGTCACATTTTTAAATTATATTTTAGATTGGATGTTCCTTAAAAAAAAACATTAACCAAACGACTATTTAACTAAACTATCTTATTTATTACTCTCTTCGTCCATAAATATACTTTTTAACTTGACACATCTAAAAAAATAATTTTGTATCACTCTTTGAATATACTTCCTCCGCCTCATTTTACTCGTCCTAAATTGACTTGGCACATTAATTTAAAAAAATAATTAATAACATGATTACTTTACCATAGTATCCCTATTAAATAATGTTTATATTTTAATTTGGAGAAAAAATAATTAATACTAAAGGTAAAAGAGGAAAAAAAAAATTTGTCTTGTCTTGACTAATGAAAAAAGACAAATAAAATGAGAAATCAAATTAGGAAATTTGGGACTAGTAAAATAGGACGAAGGAGTAATAAACTTTTTGCTTTAAAAAATGCTATGAATGATGTATTGTATTTAATACCATGGATAAATAGGTAAATAATCTATTGATTTTATGAACTGAACAGATACTATTAGACATTTTAAAATAAAAAAGTGAACGAATAAAGATAGATGGATGAAGTACTCATTTTTATTCTTTTTGCAGTATAATAATGAGATTAAGGTTAAAGATTGAAAAAATAACTAATTATATCTCAATTTTCTAAAATGACAAGTAATTATGAAATATCTATTTTAATAAAGACGACAATTATTTAAGAATGGAGAGAGTAGTTGATGATCCCTTTAATCATCCGATATTAACGGGACAAATAGTTTTCATGTAGTTGATATAGTTAGTGTCATGTGATTAGGAGCCTATGATTGAAGAAATACAAGTTAGATTGCGTATAATAAATTATTGTGGTTTGAATTTTTTAGAACTTCACGCATATTGAGTTAGTGTATCGGATTGACGGGATGTCTAAGATTTCTTCACCTTTAGTCAGATATTTCAAGTTTGAGCCTATGCTATGGTAAAAAAAAAAAAAGCATGTTGATAGTGTTGTGCTCAAATATGGGCTCAACAATGCAGGATTCTAAATTTAATCGAGGCACAATATAAATATTGAATACTGAGTGAAAAATAAAAAAAAAATACACTTTAAATATTTATTCGTATAACATGTTGATGCCAAACTAAAATAATTATTATTGTCAAGAGATAAGATCAGTTGAAAATTATGCATTAATTAAGTATAATTGAATAATAATTATGTATGTCAAATACATATTGACATAAATACATGACACTAATAAAAAATTTCATATTCGCATGTAGACTAGTAAAACAACCACAAGAGGGAATTCAAAAAATAAAATAAAATACTAAGTAGGTATTTAGATATGAATTTATTGATAATTTTTTTTTAAATTAAGTTTTGAAAAAATATTTGTAAGGTAAAATGTGTCAAGACAAGAAAATAAAGTTGAGATTTTATTAGTATTCACTTAAAAGTATGTTTTTTAAACCTCAAATTTCATATTTTAACTTCTAAGTTTAAAATTAAAATAATGTATTATTCAATAAATTTCATTTAAAATAATCTTCAAGTACTTTATCATTTTATATCGAGATTTTTCATTCCATAGTGATTTCAAATATTTCAAGTTAGAAATTAAAATAATAGATTATTATTTAAACAAATGCGTTTTGAAATATTTTCTATAATTTTATCTATTTGAAACTTCAAATTTCATATTTTAAGTTTAAAATTAAAACAATGTATTATTCAATAAAATTTATTTTAAATAATCTTCAAGTACTTTTATCATTTTATATGGAGATTTTTCATTCCATAGTGATTTCAAATATTTCAAGTTAGAAATTAAAATAATAGATTATTATTTAAACAAATACATTTTGAAATATTTTCTATAATTTTATCTATTTGCTAATACTGCAACAGGCAAATTTGTAAATTAGTTCAACAAAAAAATAATAAAAAATTGTAAATTAGTTGGAAGTTGAAAATTGAAACCAATCATGTTTGTCCTATTTTATTTATTTTATTATAGAAAAAATTAAACTAGAAATAGTATATGACAACATATAAACAACAAATACATTTTAAATACATAAAATGTCCACTTCATTCTTAAAACAGCTCCACCAAATATCTAACATGTTGAAACATTATCCACTTCTTAATTATTATTTGTGCATAAATAAAATCTGAAAACAAATAGTATGATCTTTATAATTATATACTATGTTTATGGATATTCAATTCATTTTCTCATAATAATAAAAAATAGTCTGGTGTATTATAACTCTAGTTATGAACGGGATTCGAAGACGGATCGGACCATAAGGATCTAGCGTTATTTCTGCGACTTGGATATGTGATCTTCTGCTCACGTGACATCAACTTTACTCACGAGGCTCCCCTTCATTCATTTAAATTAAAATTTTCAACTAGTCAATTGTCATACCTACCTTATCCTCAATAGTTAATACTATGCCATTAAATACAAAATCATATCATGACAATTTATTGAAAAGGAAAGGTTGAAATTCTTCACAATAATTTATTTAAAATGGTTTGTGCAAATATGTGTTCAATATAATGGTGAGCCATTTGGTTGACTGCTAAAAAAATAATTCTAAATTATTTTTTCAAATCAAAGTTTAGCAATATAATTGATTATCTCCATACATACACATGTAGAGTTTATAAAAAGATATACTAGCATATTTTTATACTAGTTTAAGGAGTTGAGAAAATTACGAGTTTTCATATCATAGCTGTTAATCGATCTGACTCAATTTTAATTTTAAATAATTGATTGATTAATATTTTGATCAATATAATTTCTTTTTTCATTCATGAATTTTCATAAATGTATTAAATTTTTCTTTCCTATAGGCAATCAGAGTCATTGATTACATAGTCTTGTTTCAAATTTGAGTGTTAATTCTTGAAATATAGCTTAATATTTCAAATGGAGAGGAAATTAAATACTTTAAAAATATACAGTAAATATTGATGGGCTCAAAATTAAAATTTTATTTAAAATAACTAATATAAATCCCTGAATCTTTAAGTGATATTACATTTTATCCCGACTATTTGTTAATTATATCTTATCCAGATTTTTTAAAATAGTAATGCATATGTTATACGGTGATACATTTGAAACAAATTAGATCTTTATTTTAGGAAGTAGAGAATTTTGTTTAAGTCTGCAACACAAATCACGTCAAAACTGTTACAAGCTAAAAATCCACAATTTTATTTGACCAGATTTCAAATTTGAGATTTATGTAATTAATTTTCCCTTTTATTTATATCTAAGTTTTACTCTAACGGAATATATAACACATCTTTTAAGTTAAAAAAAAGGAAGGAATATCTTATCTATAATGTAATCATTTTGTTGGATAAGTAGTTGTCACCTAATTTTCTTGTCATTTTATTTTTATGTGTTTGGTTTATTTGAAAAAGAAATCAATGGAGCTTTCATTCGTTTAGTTTTAATAAGTAATTAATATAATTTGTTTTTATCTGAGAGGGGACCTCTTGACTTTTTCTCTCCGCCGCTTCATTTGAAAGATTTAGTAAATTTTGTATTACATTATTCATAATTAGTATTTACTTTTTATTTTATCTTTTAATAAAATTCTTGATTCTAATATTTTGAATGTATAATTTAACAATTGATACATTCTAATAGATACACCCTAAAACAAAAAAAAACAATGTGCATTAAAAAAAAGAAAAATAGTGAAAATCTTTTTATTTGTGGAGCAAATCACACGACATCTATTATATTATACTCTCAAAATTCAAGAATAAGGTCATTTGTTCAAATTTTGAAATTTCGAAAAAGAATCCTCATTCTTCGAGAAGAAATAAGTTTCTCTCTTCTCTGTTACTGCATCTCGTTTTTTTCTTTTAACGATACATAATGAGTCTCTTCGACAACATATTTTATTTGCAGTAATGGTTAAAGTTTCTCGCATCACAAAGCCAAGTAGATTATCATGATGTATGAAATTTTAGCTATAAATTCTTAGAAAAGTTTATAAAATTTTCACGGACCAGTATGTTTTGACACCACGATTTAACTTTTAGATACGTGGTAATTTTATATTGCTTAAGTCCACACAAAAAATAATTGAACTTTAATGAATTTTACCTGGCTTCAACCATTTATGTTAGAATTTCTTCACATATGACTCAAATTCAAGAAAAATTTATTGAAGACAGACAAAAATAATCAAACTTTAACCATATATAATTAAAGTTTAAGCAAAATGGCTCAATTTGAGCTTCAGCCACATCTATTGATATTAAGATTGATTATTCTCATTTACTAACTAACTTCACTTTAACCGAATAGTACTTCGAATTGGGTAGGGGCTGCACGAACGTAGGCCCCCACTGCCACAAACAATGATGTAGGATCAACCACTCGGCCGACGTTAGGCAAGCACCCCTCCAAAGTGCAATGGAGATCACAAGCCTAGGCCATGGATCTTACTGATCACCCATCTACCCCGTCCAGGTAAGTATGTCACCCTGTTAGCTCAGCTCATTATTAATGCCACTGCTTTTGCTCCACCTTTCTCTTAGATGGTGGTGTGGGAGAATTACTCAAAATGGCATTAATCTCTTTAGTTTTTCGTTTGGATTTTTTTTTCCTGTTTGAATAAAAACCACCTCTCTGCTCTAATTTACTGAATGATTTTGTGATACGAATACGAGTACGGAACACTAAAAATAGACACGAAACACAAGAACAAAGCTGGAAACAAGATAACAACAAACGAGGCGGCAACACAAAGAAACGAGATAATGAAGACAAGATACGAAACACAACAACAATGCAATAACTAAAGGATAGTAACTTGACATAAAATTATACAAGAACCTAAGAACCAAGACGTGTATCACACGTCAAAACCCCTACAACTCGTATAATCAACACCAAGCTCTTACGTAGACACGATAGGGAACTCACTCTCCTCAAGCACCAACGTTTCTAGCCAAAATGCAACACTAGTGATTTCACACTAAGTGCTACCTTAGTTACGGTTACAACACTCTCTCTCAAGAGATGAGTTCTTGCAATATCAATAAACAACTAAGTGAAATAACCCTAAAATGTTCTATTTATAGCCTAACTTATTGCATAACAAAAATGACCACAATACCCTTAATGAAAGGTGCAGCCAGGGAGTGTCTTTCCAACAAGTGTAATCCCCAAAATACCCTTAATGAAGGGTGCTTCTTCAATGCTCTAAAACCGTGGGGTCATGCTTCAACAGTTGTGGTCTCGGGTTGGCATCAAAGGTAAGCCCCCACGCAATCTTCCACACACGGGTTTGCTTTATATCATGCTCAAAACGGGTCCTCCATGCATGTTCTTGTGTCTTCGAGGTGACCAAGTCTTGAATCTTCATGCGTTGGCCTCCAATAATGTCTTCAAAAGCATAGATGGTCATTTGGCTCGTAGCATTTTTGGCAAAAGCCAAAAACACAGCAGCTAAGTTCTCGAAGTAATCAGTAACATATGTTGGGTTCATAGTAATAAAAATGTGTTGAATGAAAAATGGAGAAATCAAGTGGAAGAGAAAAATTGAGTTAACACCAAAAATGGAAAATGTACTCAATTTTGGCAAGTTTACTCTTTCTCCCACATTGGTGGAAGAAGAGAACTTGAGAGTGTTTATAGTGAGAAACACTTACTCTACATAGCAAGTGAGGCAAGAAATAGATGATGCCTCACCGTTGTTGTCGTTGCTTGCTAGGCTTCGGCTTCGGCAAATGATTGATGAGATCTATAAGGAAATATGCAGTAAAAAATTTCTGTACTGTTTCGGCCTCCATTTATATATAGGCTTCGGCTTCGGCAAATGATTGATGAGATCTATCTTTTTAGACAAAATTTATTTGAATTCCGAAGAATGCCAAGGAAATATGCAGTAAAAAATTTCTGTACTGTTTCGGCCTCCATTTATATATATACACGCAGTAACTGTGTTTCAGAACTGATGCGTCTGTAGTAAAAAATTTCTGTACTGTTTCGGCCTCCATTTATATATAGGCTTCGGCTTCGGCAAATGATTGATGAGATCTATCTTTTTAGACAAAATTTATTTGAATTCCGAAGAATGCCAAGGAAATATGCAGTAAAAAATTTCTGTACTGTTTCGGCCTCCATTTATATATATACACGCAGTAACTGTGTTTCAGAACTGATGCGTCTGTTTGAAATAATGTTACAGAAGGTTGCACTATTTCAGATTGTTGCTTCTGTTACAGAAGGTTGCACTGTTTCAGATTGTTGCTTCTGTTATAGAAGATTGCACAGTTTCTGAAAGTTGCAACTCTTCACCGAAAATACACACTGTTTCAGTGAACCAGTGCACTGTTTAAGAAAATTACTGCATTGTTTTAAGTGAATAGACATGCATTTTCTGGAACAGTCACACACCTCTAATATGAACCAATGCCACCTTTTCAAAGGGGCATTAGTGGCTATATAAACCTGGTTTCATCCACAGGTTTATGATATAGAAAAATACAGAAATTTTCATATTACAAACTTCTTCTTCTTGTCTTAAAAATACTCTAAGTGTGATCATTCAAACCGTGAGTGTGTTCGAAGAATCCGCCTATTTGAGGTACCGCTATAGTTGGATTGAAGGCCATTTTATCCTGGGAGGAAGATTCCATAACCTCGGGTACAGTGAGGGGAATTATTCCTTAAGGAAAGTCCGTGAATTCGGACGACTTGGCCTTAATCATTTTTGTTTCATCTTTATTTTCTGAAAAATAAATACACCTCTTGGAAAGGTTTTTTTGGATCTTGTGTTGAGGGTATTTAATACTTCATTGTGTTTTTGTTCATACTTGAACTCGAGTTGAAGTTGTTGTTCTGTTATACAGATTCTACGTACCCGTATTGTGGAAAATAACAACATATACAACTCGCTGAACAAAGTAGAAGCAAAATGGCCTGTTGATAATAATTGTAAGGTTCATTAAAGAGGCATAAACATTAAGAGTTTCATGAACCACATGATACAGATATTATATTGGATGACGCGCAACAGCCTGGCATGAGATAAATCTGATCTCTACAAGGCTATGGCAAATTCGTATTCCAAGAAAAGCAATATAATGAACAGTAGAGGGTACATGCCTGGTAAAACCTTTCTTTCAATGAGCCATTGTTTTATGGTCATTGGCTCCTTCCCTGTCATTTGCAACGACAACAACTACTCTATACGCAGAGATATTTCTGTACTGCCAGCTCTTGATGCACCGATCGTTTCTTCTCCTATGCAACTGATAAAAATTACAGCCATTTACATTCATTTTTTCCAATTTCCTCTGGTGTGCATTTGCTGCAGCACCAGCTTCCTCAAGTCACACCGGTCGTGTTGGTTTTCAGCTTCTTCAGCCATTTCTCAGGTTGATTTAGTTCAACCATATTCAAGTCTTGACGCTTACATGAAAGTGGTATATAATAGTAGCTAAATGGACTTTATCTCCATTGACAAACATTTGATATTACAAATTGAAGGACCATACAGATATACCTCTATGTCAAGGGCGGATCTATTAAGCCCCGTGGGGGTGGCACTCCACCCACAAACTTCGACGGAAACTCTATATACATAGCTGTATATATATACAGATATAGTTAAAAATTAAGTCTGCCACCCACAATAACAAGACATTGTCTAGTGCGGGTGGCAAAGAGTTGGTTTTGTAGCTCCAAGGTCTTTTGTTCGAAACCTGCTGGCAGCATTTGATTTTTAAAACCATTTTTGTTAATAATTTTTCATTAAAAAGTAAGGCACTAGCTCGCTTTGTTAATAATTGCAACAAGCAGAGGCGGATCCAGGATCCGAACTCACCGGGTGCCAAATTTTTTTTCAATATAACTTACGGATGCCAGCATTTGATTTTTAAAACCATTTTTGTTAATAATTTTTCATTAAAAAGTAAGGCACTAGCTGGCTTTGTTAATAATTGCAACAAGCAGAGGCGGATCCAGGATCCGAACTCACCGGGTGCCAAAAAAATTTTCAATATAACTTACGGAGAGCAAACAGAGAGAGAGAGCAACCGGGTGCCAAAATTTTTTTCAATATAACTTACGGAGAGCAAACAGAGAACTTACGGAGAGCAAAAAAAGAGAAAGAGCAAGCAGAAGCACTGTAGCAGCAGCAGGAAACCTCAAGAACAAGAGTCATGTTTTGATTTGGAATTTGGCAATAGTTTTTTTTTTTTTATTTAGAAATAGGAATTTGGCTTTGCTTGGTATCAAGTATGCGTTGCAATTATTAACAAAGCGAGCTGGTGGGTATCAAGTATGCTTGTTGCAATTATTAACAAAGCCAGCTGGTGCCTTACTTTTTTAATGAAAAATTATTAACAAAAATGGTTTTAAAAAACAAATGCTGCCAGTAGGTTTCGAACAAAAGACTTGGAGCTACAAAACCAGCTCTTTGCCACCCGCACTAGACAGTGTCTTGTTATTGTGGGTGACAGACTTAATTTTTAACTATATCTGTATATATATACAGCTATATATATAGAGTTTCCGTTGAAGTTTGCGGGTGGCGTGCCACCCCACGGGCCTTAATAGATCCGCCCCTGATGTCAGCCCAGGCCATTCTTAATACTACTGCTATTCCTCCACTTTTCTCTTAGACGCAGGTTTTCTATTTGGACAAAAACCTCAACTCTGCTCAACTAATTGGATAGTTTTGGCAGAAACCAGAAGCACAACAACTAAGTTCTCCAAGTAATCAGTAACATATACAACTTGCTGAACAAGCAGCAGCAAAATGGCACCTGTAGATGATAATAGTAAAGGTTCATTTAAAGAGGCATAAAAAATCTAACTTATTAACTTAATACTTGTGTTCCGCTTGACGTTCACCCCAAATATTTATCAAGGAAACTTCAGAAACTTGTGTCATCGTCATTGCCATATTTCCAGTCATTTGCAACTACAACAGCTGCTCCATCCACAATTATTTCTGTATGAGCTGATTCACGATGTAGCAATCTTTTCACCTCCTATTCAACCGACAATTATTACAGCCAAATTACATTCATCTTTTTGCAATTTCCACTGGTACTTTTATATAGCATCGGGTGCAGCACCAGCTTCGTCAAGTTACACAGGTCGTGTATTTTTCCTTATCCTAGCTTGATTTGTTCAGAATCTTATTCTATCCCAACAAGAGTCTAGATGTTGACATAATAAACTGAAAAGCAAACCTGCTATCTAATGTTTGCTCGGACTCCCCAAAAATGCTGCCTCACTCGTGTTAGATGACACAAACCTGTCAACATTTTTGAATAGCCCGGCAACCATACCACAATGTCTAAGCAAACACTGCAATTATATTATTCTGACAGACAAACATTCTACACTAGCTTTCTGCTGCTTAGTGTAGCCAAAGCTTCTTCTATATCATCATTTCTTCACTGACAATAAAATTTAGTGCTTTGAAATGCACAGGATTTGTCATTGATTTAAGTAAATTTTAAACTTCGAATTGGACAGGGGCCGCGCGAACGCAGGCCCCATCTACCACAAATTATAACGTAGGCTCGACCACTTGGGCCGACCTTAGGCAAGCACCCCTCCAAAGTGCAATGGAGGTCACAAGCCTAGGCCATAGGTTTTACTGATCACCCATTGACCCCGTCCAGGTAAGTATGTTTTATTGTCAATTCAGCCCATTACTTGTACTACTGCTTTTGCTCCACTTTTCTCTCAAATGCCAGTGTGGGAGAATTACTCAAAATGGTTAGTTTTCTGTTTGGACAAAAACCACAACTCTGCTCAACTTACTGGATGGTTTTGGCAGAAACCAAATGCACAGCAACTAAGTTCTCCAAGTAATGCAGTCACATATATAACTTGGGCCGACCTTAGGCTTCTCTTTTTGGCTTTCTGTTTGGAAATAGAAAAAGGAAAATCAATGGAGCCTATATTTGATTCTCTCTTTAATTCAAGAATAACTATGAAGTAAGCAATAGTATTTTGCATCACAAAAACACTATATGTAAAATGTTCTTCAAAGTGTCATGCTCGTAAAACATAGTAACGCAGCCAGCAACATGACTTCCTTCAGAATCTTCCTATTCTTATTCAAAATCGACAGTGTTTGGCAGTAATAGTCGCCAAGTAGAGATAATTAACCACAAAGGTTCCTCAAACAATCTCTAAGAGAAGCCTCAATGAAAAGAACCAATATTTTTAGCTGAAAGAACATCAAAAGAAAAAATTGCATGTTAATTGAACATAATGAACAACTTTAAAAGTGTAACACTTCCAACTTCACACAAACAAATACATAGAAAATTTTCCAGCATTTCATTTGCAATTCAAACAACCCATTTAACAACAAATTTCTTCTTTTTCCCAACAAATCCCACAAATGGAGTCTGGGGAGGGTGTACGCAGACCTTACTTTTACCTTGAGAAGGTAGAAAGGTTGTTCCCAATAGACTCTCGACTGACAGTAGCAACACGCATGAAACAACAAGAAGAAAATACAATGATCGAGGCTAATGAGTCAACCGATAAAAATAGAAATTTAGGAATAAACAAATACATGACTAGTACTAACATACTCGACTACCTTGACTACCTACTAACTTTCTATTCTAATTCTCGACCTCCACACTCCCCCTATCAACGGTCATCTCTTTCCCATCCTGGGAATTTCTCAAATCTTCAATAATCCCATAGAAACTTCTAACATCAACAGTTAGCTTTCATTTCAACATAGTAACATGCCTAAGGACTAAGGAATATCAACTAAGCAAAATTTCTGCTTCTCCCATGACCTTTGGTTTATGGCATCATAGATGATCGTTCTCAGCTCCTATCATGGTGCTTGGGATGGGCTAGACTTCAAAATCTTCCATTTCCTTAACCCCGTACGGATGAGAATTTGATTCCACAAGAAATTGAACTCCACCCATGACCTCTGGTTTATGGCATCGTAGATGATCGTTCTCAGCTCCTATCATGGTGCTTGGGATGGGCTAGACTTCAAAATCTTCCATTTTCTTAACCCCGTGCGGATGAGAATTTGAGAATTTGATTCCATGAGAAATTGAATAGAAGGCTGCTGAATTAGCTTATTTCTTGCATCTGCAGCGCCTGAGTCTGACCCAAAATATCTGATTCAGGCCAAGAACTCACCGAAAAAAGCTGAGCCTCGCTGGAACAGTAGCTCAAGCACGACAATCGCATTTTTCTGATGAGATCTAAATGCGTGTATATGTGTTAACCCTCAATTAGAGACGAGTGTATCTCTGTTTCTTGAACGGCCATGGGAGATTTTCGATGTGGATTTTTGCCTCTTTTTTTTTCTGTCTGTGCTTATGGTGAAGAAAAAGACAATATGGCCTCTCTAATGGTATATTCTATGAAGTTTCCTTTTTTCGTGAGGTGTTGTATGTATATATTTGTATATGATAAAATGGTAAGGGTCATGGAATCTTCTATGGGGCCCTCTTTATTTTTGTTGTTAATGCGAGTGAATATGTTAGTGTGTGTATTTCCCTGTGAGGAACACGTGAACGGGTGGGAGTATTTGGGGTAGGGGTGAGGTAGGGTAAGGTGTGGGGTGGTGATGTGTTGTCCAAAATTGATAGGAGGAGTGGTTAATTTTGTTACCAAAAGAATAATTGAGGATTAAGTTTGTTAGTGAGTTTGTTATTTTTTGTAATTTTTTTGGGGTATAATCACATGGGTAACAGTGCGTGGTAAAGTGAGCTAAAAATGGATAAAATTGGACTTCGGGAGGGACAAAATTATGTGTCTACATCATGCCCCTTTTTGGGTGTAAACACAGAGTGTTTTCAGATAAAAAAGTAGACAAAGAGAAAATTTTTTGACCCGACCATTATTCAAAGGAAGAAAAAGAAGAAAGAAGGACTACCGAGTTGGAGGATCGAGTGAGGTCCCGTTGAGTTTCCGGTCTGCGACTCTGTAATTACATCAAAATGAAAATTACAAGTTAAAACATCAATGAAATTACAAAAATCCTATATATGCAGCTACGTTGACTCTTGACTTGCTACTTCATCACCCTATTCTTTAGACGGGTACCTGACTTGTAGTTTCTTCACCCTATTCTTCAGGCGGGTTTCTAACTTGCTATTTTTCAATCTGTTGACTTTCAATATTTTCACCTTGTTGCTTGACTTTCAACTTCTTCACCATGCTGCTTGACTTTTCATTTATTCGCCCTGTTCTTCAGGCGGGCTCCTGAAATTACATCAAAACTAAAAAGAAAATTATCTCAAACAAAGATTATTATAAAGAGATTTCATTTGCCAGAAAAAATGAAGTTCCAAACAAGAATTAAATTTTGCCCCAGTTAATCATCAAAGGACTTTTGTGAAAGTTACATCATTATAGGAATCAAGGAGAATGACTCGACTAAAAGGTATGTCTTATAGATTTAAAAGAAAATGACTCGACTAAAAGGTACGTCTTATAGGGGTCTAGGGGAATGACTCGACTAAAAGATACGTCTTTTAGGGGTCAAGGGGAATGACTCGACTAAAAGGTACGTCTTTTAGGAATCAAAGGAACGACTCAACTAAAAGGTACGTCTTATAGGAATCAAGAGAGATAACTCGACTAAAAGATACGTCTTATAGGAATCAAGGGGGATGACTCGACTAAAAGGTACGTCTTATAGGAATCAAGGGAAATGACTCGACTAAAAGGGACGTCTTATAGGAATAAAAGAAAATGACTCGACTATAAGGTACATCTTATAGGATTGAAGGGAATGACTCGACTAAAAGGTACGTATTCTAGGAATCAAAGGAACAACTCTACTAAAAGGTACGTCTTCTAGGGGTCAAGGGGAATGACTCGACTAAAGGTACGTCTTATAGGAATCAAGAGAGATGACTCGACTACAAGGTACGTCTTATAGGAATCAAGGTTTAATTTAAGAAGTGTATCACCTAGCAAATGAAAACTGAAATCCCTGGACAAGTGTGTCTCCGAGGAATATAGGATGAAATTTTTTTACCATGATTTTATTATCAAACCTGTGCAGCAACATTGCTTCCTGCATTTGTAAAAGTGAGGCATTGCAACCCCTGATGTTTATGCTCTGAAGTTCTTGATTTGAAGGTAGTATGTTTTCTGTTTCATCAAAGAAAACTTGTGAGTTTAAAATATGGTAGCTGATTTGTGGCTTTAGCTTTCGCGGCGGTCGCTCTTTTCCTCGTCGCATTTAACCTTGCTTCCAACAATTAGCATATGTCATTGACTTGCTGCATTGTTAACCCAAACACAGATTATTAAGAACGACTCTGAAACAAACACGGTATCTCTGTTTTGCCATGCTTCTCGAATAAACCCTTCGAACCTTGTTATTTTTATGAGTTCCCAAACTTGTCTGTTGACAAAATTTCTTTCATGCCTTATTTCGACTCACAATCATGTCTTTTCCATGTGCTGGATTTTGTCTTGCTTTGTGTAATTGAAGAAGCTGGTAGCCGATTTTGCAATCTTTTCTCACTTGTTTTGACACAAACTTGACTCAAAGAAAAGAGAGGAAAAAGAATGACAATGATTTTTTTTTATTTGGATAACTGACTCAAGAAAGATAAAACAAAAATAAAGAGAAGAAAGAACAGACAATGAATGTCTCCATTTGAATCAAAGAAACAAAATTTTATCCAAAAACCACAGTCAACTCTAATGATTATGCCATGCATTTGGATTAATATTCCTGATCTTTCTACCTACACTTTCTACCAGCTGTTGTTGAGTTAACGGTCTTAAAACTGAGTTGCTTTGTTAGGTCAATTGCATTCAAGACCTCATTCGTCTAATGACACCTTGAAGGGTTTTCGCCAACAAGCCTCTCTCATTTTTCTCTCGGCTCATCATCGCCTTATGGTGCCTGTGAGGGTTTTCACCAATAAGTCTCTCTCATTTTTATTTCTCTCAACTTATCATCGCCTTATGGTGCCCGTGAGGGTTTTCACTAATAAAGATCTCTCATTTTTATTTCTCTCTTGATTCCTTATGCTGAGGAAGACAAGTAGTTCCCTAAATTCATCCTCATATCCATTGCATGCTTTGCCTTAACATCTTCAAAGATTGATTTGAAGGTCTTTCTTTGGTTGTAACTTGGATTTTGGAAATGGTTAGAAAGAAATGATGACATGAGGCTCAAATGACACTTGAAGTGGGGTGGGACTTACAACTTTTGGAATCGACTCAAACAACGAGGATTAAATCATGCCCCAGTTTTTTTTGACTGGACAATTCTAAATTGTTTTTTGGTTGAACCGAGCGCTTAGTAGGGCAGCCTACGTATCTCACCCCCGAGAGAGGAGAATCAGGTCATGCGTAGTTCTGGCAGCTTGTTCTTTTGATTAATTTTGATTTTTTTCTTTTGTTGACTCTTTTTCTCTTTGGGACTTTTCGTACTTTATTTTTCTCGACGCTCTTCTTTTTCTCTCTTTGGACACAGTTTTTCTCTTTTTTTTTTGAAACTTTTCTGACTCTCCTATTTTGCTCGACACCTTTTCTTTTGAACTTTGTTGACTCTATATTGATTCCGAAAGAGGTGTATGAAAGAAAATAAAACTAAGGCTCAAGTGGGGTAAACAAAGGATGACACAATGTTTGGATAACAGAATGAAATGTCTTCATCATATCAATCTTTGAAAATGGAAGTACATAACATGCAATGCGAAAGTGCACAATCAAGATCACTTATGAAATATTTTACAACACTAACTTTCCCTGAGCATGTGTGCCACCTCTTTTTCTATACTTTCCCAGCATACAACTTCACTTTGTTGTACATTCCTCATGCTGAAGGACTCATGACTTCGTGGAGATAATTTTCTTTCTGTTTTTTTTGATATATGATTACACAGATACTGTTTGACCTAATCGATACATGTCTTGTAATTCATGACCAAGTTATTCTTGTGATTCTCAAAATAATTGCATGTCATCTCACTAGAATCAACATAAAATGTACTATGTAAAAAAAATAAACAAACAACACATATTTAAAACACAAGGGAAAATGGGACACTCCATTTAATTAAAATGAAAGATAGAAGGGTTTGAACATAACGACAAAGGGTCAAAAAAAGATAGATCCCGAACTACAACCCTGAAATAATTCGGATAACAAAAAAGAAAACAGAACAAACTACCAGACCTCTTCCTAGAAGGGAGATGGGTGACTTCTCAATTGCTCAGCCTGACAACTTAGCCACTGGTTTGCATATCAGCATGACTAGAGCTTTACTCACTATCAATGTTCTGCACCATAATCGATCCATCTTGAATCTTCTTTTTAATTTCTCTTTTCAATTCTCGACAATCTTCAATACTATGACCCTGAGCATCCGAATGATACACACATCATGCATTAGGATCAAAATTTTTTGAATGCCGATTTAGGGTGTGCCCAAGGAGAGGAGTGATCATGCCCTCCTCTACCAATCGCTGAAATAAACTGGAATATGACTCTCCACTTGGCGTGAAGCTATCTCTCGGCTTCTGCCTCATTTCATTGTTCGGCTTGGATAGAAAATCTAGGCTAGAAGGATTTTGGTACGTTTGTGACGTTAGAGGATGACTCTAGGGCGTTGGGGAATGCCATTATGGGTAAGATGAGGGTTGAACATGTGGTTGTGCATTATACACTGGATATGGACGTGGAGGAACAAAGTATAATGGATTTTGGGAATAATTATGTGAAGCTTGGGCATAAACTTGATCTTGAGCCTGAGAGCGACGACGACGTGGTCTTCTTGACCTTTCCTGTTGTCCAACTACAATAGCAGATGCATCTTCCTCATTATTTTTCTCCCCAACACTTCCTGAACCCTTTTGAATTGTTTGAGTAGTCGTTTTCAATGTTGCAAAACTCACAATGCGACCAGTCTTAATTCTCTCTTTTATCATCTCCCCTATTTTAAGGACCTCAATGAACGGATTGCCTAATGCAGGTAACAAGTGTTGATAATATGCTTCGTCCTGTGCTTGAATAAATACCTCCACTATCTTACTTTCTTTCATTGGAGGTTTCACCTAGCAGCTTGTTCACGCCATCTAATCGCATATTCTCTGAAACTTTCGGTGTTCTTCTTCTTCATATTAGTCAGGGATTTCTCATCAGGAATCAACTCCAGATTGTATTGAAATTGTTACATGAATTCATTATCTAGGTCATCCCAACTAATCAACTTGTCGATGTCTTGGTCAACAAACCATTTCGAAGTTAGGCCTGAAAGACTCTCCCCGAAATAAGCCATAAGTAGTTCTTCCTTCCCTCCCGCGCCTCTTAATTGGTTACAATAACATCTCAAATGTGCCACTGGGTCCCCATGTCTGACATATTTCTCAAACTATGGCATTTTAAAGCCAGGAGGAAGGTGGACACCTGGAAACATGCATAAATCCTTATATGACACACTTTTGCAACTCCCAAGTCCTTGCAAGTTCTTTCTATTCAGTTCCAAACTTCTCAATTTTCTGGTCATTTCCTCTTGTTCTTCTGTCATAACAGGCTGATAAAGTGTTAGGAGGAAATTCAGGTGGGTGATTGTCACCGTAAAGACCAGTCAACTTGAATGTAGGCTCGGAAGTGAACGCCGTAAAAGCTTGAACAACAGGTGGAGCCGAGTATGTGGTAGTCTTGAATTGGGGTGTGAGGAAATGAACATTGGAAGTGGTTGGATATTGTTGCCCCGGAGTCGATCCTGATGCATATTGTGGCATATCAACAAAAATGGGAAATTGTGCATGTGACACGGGAGGCAAGCTAGAAAGATATTCCAGATTATCAATGGGAACTGGAGGAGGTGGCAACCCATTAGCCCAAGCTCGATGCATTTCTATCATTTGCTGTCTTAATTTTCGAATCTCTTCATTAGCTCCTAAATTCTCATTTCCCGAACTTCCTGTCTGATTAGTGACAACAAACTCGGTATCCTTGTTGGCCATAACTTTCTCTGTGACTTGGTGCAATATGGAGGACCAACCAAAATACCACAAACCAACCACCTTAAACTAACTGGATAAGAGATAGCAAATGCATTAGAGTTCAACAATTTTTCAAAACCTCTTTTTTCTTGAAAAGATCACCGAACCCAAGAAGGGCGCCTACGTATCTCGCCCCCCGAGAGGGGAGAATCAGGTGTGCGTAGTTCGTGAAGTCTTGCCAAAATGGTCAATCAAACTCTTCTTTTTATTTCTTGAAACCTTACGAAGAAAATAACAAATTGTCAAAAGAATTGGCGAGGATCTTTTTGAATTTTCAGCTTTAAAATTCCTATACAAAATGAAACCTACGATTATCAAAAAAAATCTTTTTGGATTTTCAATTTTGCATTTCATATGTAAATAAAATTTGAAACTATTAAAGGAAAATCTTTTTGTAGTTTTCTTTTGAAGATATATATGAAACACCTACTCTAAATGAAGAGTGAATAAAATATTTTTTTGGATTTTTGAAATAAGTTCCCCAAAACTGCAAACCAATTTTGTGGTTCTTATTGGCTTTTAAGTTTTGTTTTTCATACTCGTAATTTTCCACTAGTGTGGAAGTGTACATTGATTAGAACCTATCGTTTATTGAATCAATTGATAATCAAAAGATTTTAACTCCCTCTATATGGAATAATTTAAGTTGTATGGCACATTTGGGTCTTTGGTTAATGTTAGGTAAAGTCTTATATTTTACCACTCAAATTTTTAAAATTGTTGCTGCACCAGTCATCCTATATCACCACCTGTCACACCTTTTTTTTAAACTCCAAAAGATTGATTTTAAGTTCGAAAGGGTTTTTATTATTAAAGTGACAAAAAGATGAAATTTTTGTTCCAAAAAAGGATTGTTTTTACATTCAAAACTCAGAGTCGCAGCTTGACATGAATTGGGTGTGCCAAGTCACCCTTGGATATCCTTTTTCAAAACGGTTTTGACTCTTAAAACTGATCCGCGAACAGAGATTCTGGCTAAGGAATTTTGTTGATCGAGGGGAAGGTATTAGGCACCCCTCGATTTCGTGGTTCGACCACGGTTGCTTGATGGAGCATATCGACTAATTTGATATTACAAATGTATAAACCACACAAAACACATAAAAAAATCAAACCAACAAACAAAACAAAACGAATCAAATATATAGTGTCCAGTCTGAGTTATACAGTCCCAAAAATAGAAAAATACGGAAATGTAAATCCTATTCTAAATTAATTCTAGACTAAGCTCCAATGTCTCACCCGATGCCTCGGGCCTTCATCACGAATGTTCTTCGAGTACAAAATACTTCAGGGCATTCCCCGGATAAAATAATGCAAGTACTTTAGAGCATTCCCCGACCAAATGATACAAGTGACCCCAAAGAGATAAAGCCAAAAACGATTCAATCACACAATTCAAAATCCCATCAATCCACAGTCCCTAAATTTGCCCACCCGACCTACGTTTGCCTATCCCACTCGACCTACCATGATACTATCAAGTTCGATATCAATAAATCAAAATCACAATAATCACTTTATCAACTTTTAACTTTCACCCCAAAACAATCAATTTTAATTCTCAAACGAGATATCATTTCATCACATAATCCATAATCCATAATCAAGGGAATCAAACATCGAATCAAAATAACCAAAAATTCACATCATCACAGATCAACCAACACGATATTCAATTCAATGCACCAAATATCATCAACAATGAGATAAAAGAGGTGAAAGAGTAGAATTAGACCTCATTTGAAGTATTCGAATTCAATGTTATTCGAATAAAGAAAGTCCGCACCCGAAAACTTCAAAACGAACCTCAACCACGACCAAACTCGACTCAGTATAGAGAACTAATAGCTGGACAACCTTTTTCTGATGGAGTTTAGACTGAAAACTCAAAGAAACAGAGAGATTCTTGTGATATTCTGAGACTATGGGACGAAATCGGTACCTGCAGCGCCTGAGTCTGACCCAAAATATCTGATTCCGGCCAAGAACTCAACGAAAAAAGCTGAGCCTCGCCAGAACAGTAGCTCAAGCGCAACAATCGTATTTTTCTGATGAGATCTAAATGCATGTATATGTGTATATGTGTGTATATGTATTAACCCTCAATTATAGACGAGTGTATCTCTGTTTCTTGAACGGCCATGGGAGATTTTCGATGTGAATTTTACCTCTTTTTTTTTTGTCTGTGCTTATGGTGAAGAAGAAGATAATATGGCCTCTCCAATGGTATATTCTATGAAGTTTCCTTTTTTCGTGAGGTGTTGTATGTATATATTTGTATATGATAAAATGGTAAGGGTCATGGAATCTTCTATGGGGCCCTCTTTATTTTGGTTGTTAATGAGAGTGAATATGTTAGTGTGTGTATTTCCCTGTGAGGAACACGTGAATGGTTGGGAGTATTTGGGGTAGGGGTGAGGTAGGGTAAGGTGTGGGGTGGTGATGTATTGTCCAAAATTGATAGGAGGAGTGGTTAATTTTGTTACCAAAAGAATAATTGAGGATTAGGTTTGTTAGTGAGTTTGTTATTATTTGTATTTTTGTGGGGTATAATCATATTGGTAACAATGCGTGGTAAAGTGAGCTAAAAATGGATAAAATTGGACTTCGGGAGAGACAAAATTATGTGTCTACCTCATGCCCCTTTTTGGGTGTAAACACAGAGTGTTTTTAGACAAAAAAGTAGACAAAAAGACCAAATTTTGACCCGACTGTTATTCAAAGGAAGAAATAGAAGGAAGAAGGACTACCGAGTTGGAGGGTCAAGTGAGGTCCCGTTGAGTTTCCGGTCCGCGGCTCTGTAATTACATCAAAATAAAAATTACAAGTTAAAACATCAATAAAATTACAAAAATCCTATATATGCAGCTACCTTGACTCTTGACTTGCTACTTCATCACCCTTTTTTTAGGCGGACTCCTGACTTGTAATTTCTTCACCCTATTCTTCAGGCGGGTTCCTAACTTGCTATTTTTCAATCTGTTGACTTTCAATATTTTCACCTTGTTGCTTGACTTTCAACTTCTTCACCATGCTTCTTGACTTTTCATTTATTCGCCCTATTCTTCAGGCGGGCTCTTGAAATCACATCAAAACTAAATTTTTTTTTATCCCAAACAAAGTTTATTATAAAGAAATTTCATTTGCCAAAAAAAATGAAGTTCCAAACATAAAAATTAAATTTTGCCCCAGTTTATCATCAAAGGACTTTTGTGAAAGTCACATCATTATAGGAATCAAAGAGAATGACTCGACTAAAAGGTACGTCTTATAGAATTCAAAGGAAATGAATCGACTAATAGGTACGTCTTTTCGGGGTCAAGGGGAATGACTCGACTAAAAGGTATGTCTTCTAGGAATCAAAGAAATGACTCGACTAAAAGGTACATCTTATAGGAATCAAGAGAGATGACTCAACTAAAAGGTACGTCTTATAGGAATCAAGGGGGATGACTCGACTAAAAGGTACGTCTTATAGGAATCAAAGGAAATGACTCGACTAAAAGGTACGTTTTATAGAAATCAAAGAAAATGACTCGACTACAAGGTACGTCTTATAGGAATCGAAGGGAATGATTCGACTAAAAGGTACGTCTTCTAGGAATCAAAGGAACGACTAAACTAAAAGGTACGTCTTCTAGGGGTCAAGGGGAATGACTCGACTAAAGGTACGTCTTATAGGAATCAAGGGAGATGACTCGACTACAAGGTACGTCTTATAGGAATCAAGGTTTAATTTAAAAAGTGTATCACCTAGCAAATGAAAACTGAAATCCCTGGACAAGTGTGTCTCCGAGGGATATAGGATGATAAATTTTTTCCATGATTTTATTATCAAACCTGTGCAGCAACATTGCTTCCTGCATTTGTAAAAGTGAGGCATTGCAACCCTTGATGTTTATGCTCTGAAGTTCTTTCTTTGAAGGTAGTATGTTTTCTGTTTCATCATAGAAAACTTGTGAGTTTAAAATATGGTAACTGATTTGTGGCTTTAGCTTTCGTGGCAGTCGCTCTTTCTCTCGTCACATTTAACCTTGCTTCCAACAATTAGCATATGTCATTGACTTGCTGCATTGTTAACCCAAACTCAAATTATTATGAGCGACTCTGAAACAAACACGGTATCTCTGCTTTGCCATGCTTCTCGAATAAACCCTTCAAACTTTGTTATTTTCATGAGTTCCCAGACTTGTCTGTTGACAAAATTTCTTTCATGCCTTATTTCGACTCACAATCATGTATTTTTCATGTGCTGGATTTTGTCTTGCTTTGTGAAATTGAAGAAGCTGGTAGCCTATTTTGAAATCTTTTCTCACTTATTTTGACACAAACTTGACTCAAAGAAAAGAGAGGAAAAAAAATGACAATGATTTTTTTTTATTTGGATAACTGACTCAAGAAAGATAAAACAAAAATAAAGAGAAGAAAGAACAGACAATGAATGTCCCCATTTGAAACAAAATTTTATCCAAAAACCACAGTCAACTCTAATGATTATGCCATGCATTTGGATTAATCTGTCTGATCTTTCTACCCACACTTTCTACCAGTTGTTGTTGAGTTAACGGTCTTAAAACTGTGTTGTTTCCTTAGGTCAATTGCATTCAAGACCTCATTCGTCTAGTGACACCTTGAAGGATTTTCGCCAACAAGCCTCTCTCATTTTTTTCTCGGCTCATCATCGCCTTATGGTGCCTGTGAGGGTTTTCACCAATAAGACTCTCTTATTTTTATTTCTCTCAACTTATCATCGTCTTATGGTGCCCGTGAGGGTTTTCACCAATAAGGATCTCTCATTTTTATTTCTCTCTTGATTCCTTATTCTGAGGAAGACAAGCAGTTCCCTAAATGCATCCTTATATCCATTGCATGCTTTGCCTTAACATCTTCAAATATTGATCTGAAGGTCTTTCTTTGGTTGTAACTTGGATTTTGGATATGGTTAGAAAGAAATGATGGCATGAGGCTTAAATAACACTTGAAGTAGGGTGGGACTTACAACTTTTGGAATCGACTCAAACAATGAGGATTAAATCATGCCCCAGTTTCTTTTGACTGGGCAATTCTAAATTGTTTATTTGGTTGAACCGAGCCCTTAGTAGGACAGCCTACGTATCTCATCCCTGAGAGAGGAGAATCAGATCATGAGTAGTTCTGGCAGCTTGTTCTTTTGATTGATTTTGATTTTTTTTCTTTTGTTGACTCTTTTTCTCTTTGGGACTTTTCTGACTTTATTTTTCTCGACGCTCTTTTTTTTCTCTTTTTGGACACAGTTTTTCTTTTTTTTTTTTTGAATTTTTCTGACTCTCATGTTTTGCTCGACACCTTTTCTTTTGAACTTTGTTGACTCTATATTGATTCCAAAAGAGGTGTATGAAAGAAAATAAAACTAAGGCTCAAATGGCGTAAACAAAGGATGACACAATGTTTGGATAACAGAATGAAATGCCTTCGTCATATCAATCTTTGAAAATGCAAGTACATAACGTGCAATGCGAAAGTGCACGATCAAGATCACTTATGAAACTCTTTACAACACTAACTTGCCCCGAGCATGTGTGCCACCTCTTTTTCTACACTTTCCCAGCATACAACTCCACTTTGTTGTACATTCCTCATGCTGAAGGACTCGTGACTTCGTGGAGCTAATTTTTTTCCCATTTCTTTTGATATAGGATTACACAGATACTGTTTGACCTAATCGAGACATGTATTTCAATTGAAGACCAAGTTATTCTTGTGATTCTCAAAATAATTTCCTTAATTTTAAGAAAAGACTTCAACTTGTCACCAAATGTCTCAGCACTCTTCTATTTTCTCAGACATTTCTCCTAACTTTAGCCCTCTGATTCAATGTTTCATGGTTAAATTGGATTTTTAAGATATGGCTGAAGACTCAGTAGGCATGTCATATCACTAGAATCAACATAAAATGTACTATGTAAAAAAATCAAACAAACAACACATATTTAAAACACAAGGGGAAAGGGGACACTTCATTCAATTAAAATGAAAGATAGAAGGGTTTGAACATAACGACAAAGGGTCAAAACAAGATAGATCCCGAACTACAACCCTGAAATAATTCGAATAACAGAAAAGAAAACAGAACAAACTACCAGACCTCTTCCTAGAAGGGAGAGGGGTGACTTCTCAATTGCTCAGCCTGACAACTTAGCCACTGGTTTGCTTATCAGCATGACTAGAGCTTTTCTCAATATCAATATTTTGCACCATAATTGATCCATCTTGAATAATCTTTTTAATTTCTCTTTTCAAATCTCGACAATCTTCAATACTATGACCCTGAGCATCAGAATGATACGCACATCGTGCATTAGGATCAAAATTTTTTGAACGCCGATTTAAGGTGTGCCCAAGGAGAGGAGTGATCATGCCCTCCTGTACCAATCTTTGAAATAAATTGTCATATGACTCTCCAATTGGCGTGAAGCTATCTCTCGACTTCTGCCTCATTTCATTGTTTGGCTTGGATAGAAAATCTAGCCTAGAAGGGTTTTGGTATGTTTGTGAAGTTAGAGGATGACTCTGGGGTGTTGGGGTATGCCATTATGGGTAAGATGAGGGTTGAACATGTGGTGCTGCATTATACACTGGATATGGATCTAGAGGAACAAAGTATAATGGATTTTGGGAATGATTATGTGAAGCTCGGGCATAAACTTGAGCTTGAGCCTGAGAGTGACATGATGTGGTCTTCTTGACTTTTTCTGCTGTCTAACTACAATAGCAGATGCATCTTCCTCATTCTTTTTCTCCCCTACACTTCCTGAACCCTTTTGAATTGCTTGAGTAGTCGCTTTCAATGTTGCAAAACTCACAATGCGACCAGTCTTAATTCCCTCTTCTATCATCTCCCTCATTTTAAGGACCTCAATGAACGGCTTGCCTAATGCAGGTAACAAGTGTTGATAATATGTTTCGTCCTGTGCTTGAATAAATTCCTCCACTATCTTACTTTCTTTCATTGGCGGTTTCACCCTAGCAGCTTGCTCAGGACATCTAATCGCATATTCTCGGAAACTTTCGGTGTTCTTCTTCTTCATATTAGTCAGGGATTTCTCATCAGGAATCAACTCCACATTGTATTGAAATTGTTGCATGAATTCATTAGCTAGGTCATCCCAACTAATCCACTTGTCGATGTCTTAGTCAACAAACCATTTCTAAGCTAGGCCTGAAAGACTCTCCCCGAAATAAGCCATAAGTAGTTCTTCCTTCCCTCCAGCGCCCCTTAATTAGTTACAATAACGTCTCAAATGTACCACTGGGTCCCCATGTCTGTCATATTTCTCAAACTTTGGTATTTTAAAGCCAGGAGGAAGGTTGACACCTGGAAACATGCATAAGTCCTTATATGGGACACTTTTGTAACCCACCAGTCCTTGCAAGTTCTTCATAGTCAGTTCCAAACTTCTCAATTTTTTGGTCATTTCCTCTTGTTCTTCTTTCATAACAGGCTTCTCAGTGTTAGGAGGAAATTCAGGCGGGTGAGTGTCACCGTAAAGACCAGTCAACTTGAATTCGGAAGTGTAACGCTAATCACCATTAATATTCAATGCAGACTCTCTTGTATAGTAGGGAGGCACAACTTTTGGATGAACATCAAAAGTAGGAGCTTCAGGTGGGGGTGGCACCGTAAAAGCATGAACAACAGGTGGAGCCGAGTATGTGGTAGTCTTGAATTGGGGAGTAAGGAAATGAACATTGGAAGTGGTTGAATATTGTTGCCCTGGAGTCGATCCTGATGCATATTGTGGCATATCAACAAAAATGGGAAATTATGCATGTGACACGGGAGTTAAGATAGAAAGATATTCCAGATTATCAATGGGAACTGAAGGAGGTGGCAACCCATTAGCCCTAGCTCGATGCATTTCTATCATTTGCTGTCTTAATTTTCGAATCTCTTCATTAGCTCCTAAATTCTCATTTCCCGAACTTCCTGTCTGATTAGTGACAACAAACTCGGTATCCTTGTTGGCCATAACTTTCTTTGTGACTTGGTGCAATATGAAGGACCAGCCAAAATACCACAAACCAACCACCTTAAACTAACTGGATAAGAGATAGCAAATGCGTTAGAGTTCAACAATTTTTAAAACCTCTTTTTTTCTTGAAAAGATCACCGAACCCAAGAAGGGTGCCTACGTATCTCGCCCCCGAGAGGGGAGAATCAGGTGTGCGTAGTTCGTGAAGTCTTACCAAAATGGCCAATCAAACTCTTCTTCTTTTTTCTTGAAACTTTACGAAGAAAATAACAAATTGTCAAAAGAATTGACGGATTTTTTTTTGAATTTTCAGCTTTAAAATTTCTATACAAAATGAAACCTACGATTATCAAAGAAAAATGTTTTTGGATTTTCTATTTTGCATTTCATACGTAAATAAAATTTGAAACTATTAAAGAAAAATCTTTTTGTAGTTTTCTCTTGAAGATATATATGAAACACCTACTCTAAATGAAGAGTGAATAAAATATTTTTTTGGATTTTTGAAATAAGATCCCCGAACCCACAATAGGTTGACTACGTATCTCACTCCCGAGAGAGGAGAATCAGGGGTGTGTAGTTCATCCAATTGAACAATTAAAGATTAAATAACCAACTTCACCCTGACTTAAGAGACACGACTAAAGACAAATGATGAAAAAACGTCAATGAAATCTTTTTGGGATTTTTAATTAGACACTTCACATAAAACTGACACCAACAACTATGAAAGAAAAATCTTTTTTTTTTTGGTATTTTCATTATATGAAATATACAAAACTTCTACTATCTTTTTTGAATTTTCTTTTACAAAAAGCTCCTATTTTAAAAAAATCTTTTTCCATAATGAAAGCACCTGTAGATAGAAGCCGAATCGAAAAAAAGACTATCTTTCTTTCGGGATAAAACTGACACCAACAACTATGAAAGAAAAATCTTTTTTTTTTTGGTATTTTCATTATATGAAATATACAAAACTTCTACTATCTTTTTTGAATTTTCTTTTACAAAAAGCTCCTATTTTAAAAAAATCTTTTTTGAATTTTTCGAATTATGAATGCATGGTAAAGGAACAAAAGAATTTTTTTTTAGATGTTTTTTGAGAAAATATGTGCGTAAGGTAAAAAAATATCTTTTTGAATTTTGAATTGTGAAAAATAAAAATAAATCAAAAGCCATAAAGAACTCTAAAAACTTACGAAACTCTCTTTTTTTTTCTTTTCGACTCACTTTTTTTTTATTTTTTTCAACATTTCTTGCCTATGCACTTTACTTCTAACACATGTTTTCCCCAAATTTGTCCGTCAAATGACCACGTTACCCTCAAAGATGTAACATTTAGCACGTAGGAATGCTTTAGTGGTGAGTCTCCTACAAAGGACCACGTGGGTCCCGCTAGGTCTCAATATGATACAGATAAGCATGACCTAAAGGCTGACCTACGTTGAGATCCACTAACAAGGCTGTTCGGGAGAGCGTATGGTCGATAGTGGATTGCTTTGGCTGTCCACCTACTCCATACAACCCAACGTAACCCCCTCATAAAATAAGGGTGACTCAACTATAGGTCGTGTACACACGTATACTACGAACTTGTTGCAGAAAGAAAGACTCGGGTTATGCACATGATGCCAGATATAAAACGGTAACACATAAAGTAAAAACTGTAAACAAAGAGCACGTAGGCACTCAACAATGATAAACAATAACACAAAACAACACAAACAATTTGTCTATACACCTATAGTGCAAAACTAAGCCGATCAACTCCAAAATAAGCCCGAATTCTGAAAACAATTCCCCAGCGGAGTCGCCAGAGTTGTCTGACAAATAAAGAACGTCCATTCAATTAAAGAAAACGTATATGAAAGAACCATAAAACGAAACTCTTTTTATGGTGTTTATGCGTATTTAAACCCACACAATTTTATAACAAATCGAATTAATAGATTCATCTCAGATGGCAAACCATTTCGAAATCAAGATAGATGATCAATCTCAGCCCCTATCATGGTGATTGGGATGGTCTAATGGTTGTCTGACAGACTTCAAAATCTTTTTTGGTTATGGACATTCATCATACTCCTGCTTCTAAGAAATCTGATTTTTCTTTAAACCCCTCCAACCTTTTTTCATGACTCTAACTTACAATCTTCGATTGCAAGTAAAAGGAGGTTACCATCCGAGTAACTCACTCTTATTAGTCTAATGGCTGTTTGACAAACTTCAAATCATTTTTGGTTATGAAAATTAATCATACTCCTGCCCAACTTTGAAAGGTTTGCTTCTTGCCACCTTATCTTAAATCACGTATGTGTAATAACAATTACATCTGTTCTTCTGTAGTTTAGGATTCATTGAAGTTCACATCTGACATTTTTGAAAATCTATGAAAACTGCAAACCAATTTTGTGGTTCTTATTGGCTTTTAAGTTTTGTTTTTCATACTCATAATTTTCTACTAGTGTGGAAGTGTACACTGATTAGAACCTATCGTCTATTGAATCAATTGATAATCAAAAGATTTTAACTCCCTCTATATGGAATAATTTAAGTTGTATGACACATTTGGGTCTTTGGTTAGTGTTAGGTAAAGTCTTTTATTTTACCACTCAAATTTTGAAAATTGTTGCTGCACCAGTCATCCTATATCACCACCTGTCACACCCTTTTTTTTTAACTTCAAAAGATTGATTTTAAGTTCGAAAGGATTTTTATTATTAAAGTGACAAAAAGATGAAAATTTTGTTCCAAAAAAGGATTGTTTTTACATTCAAAACTCAGAGTCGTCACTTGGCATAAATCGAGTATGCCAAGTCACCCTTGGATATTCTTTTTCAAAATGGTTTTGACTCTTAAAACTGATCCGCGAACAGAGATTCCAGCTAAGGAATTCTGTTGACCGAGGAAAAGGTGTTAGGCACCCCTCGATCCCGTGGTTCGACCACGGTCGCTTGGTGGAGCATATCGACTAATTTGATATTACAAATGTATAAACCACACAAAACACATAAAACAATCAAACCAACAAACAAAACAAAACGAATCAAAAATATAGTGTCTAGTCCGAGTTATACAATCCCAAAAATAAAAAAATACGAAAATGTAAATCTTATTCTAAACTAATCCTAGACTAAGTTCACCATTGAAATTTGAACTTGAGACCTCAAGTTCTCAGCCTACTTCAGGTTGACTTGACTAATCTTTAAGTCATACCCTTGAGTAGTATTTATGTACATTCTTGCAACACCATCAATAGAATACATAAAATAAAAATAAATTGACATAAATAACATCCATCAAATAATATCCATATATACATACATACATACATACATATATATATATATACATATATATATATATATATATATATATATATATGTATATATATATATATATATGTATATATATATATATATGTATATATATGTGTGTGTATATATATATATGTATATATATATATGTATATATATGTGTGTGTGTATATATATATATGTATATACTATAACAGAAAAATCATTTGTAGATTATTTTCAAAGCAAAGTATGGAAGTATAATTGATTAGCCCCATACATCTTGTTGGATATTGTAACATGAAAAGGAAATGAAAGAAGATTTTCCAACACTTTGTTGTCGATCGATGCAATTTCAATTTTGAATAATTGATTGACTAATATTTAGATTAACATTTTTTTTTTCTTTTTCATTCAATCATATAGACATTTCAAGTTGTTGATTATATATCTAAGGTCCAATATTAGATTTGAGCGACTATTACTAAAGTATAATTAAATATTTGACAACTTGTAAAGAATTAAATTCTTTAAAAGTATACAGTAAATTTTGATGGATTCAAAATTAAGTCTTGCTTGTAAAATTTTGCTCAAACACAATATGTAACACTATCTTACAAGTTAAAAAATTAATGTAATCATTTTGTTGGATAAGAGATAATGTGTGTTAAAGTTTACTCAAAGACAAAATAGAAGTAGTTATCACATAATTTTATTTTATTTTATTTTATTTTATTTTATTTGAAAAAGAAATTAATGGAGCTTTCATTTTCTGTTGTTTAATAATTAATATAATTTGGTTTATTTGTGAGGGGACCTCCATTAGTCTCTATCATAACGTCTTGACTTTTTCTCCCTGCCGCTTCTTTGGTAAGATTAGTAAATCTTGTATTACTGTAAAATTTACATAAATTTAAATAAATTTACTTTTAATTATTTTTTATTTTTTATTTTTTATTTTAGTAAAATTAAATAAAATTCTCGATTTTGATATTTCGAATACATAATTTGACTATTGATATATTCTAACATATACATCCTAACAAAAAATTATTGTGCATTAAAAAAAGAAAAATAACAAAAATATTTTTATTTGTGAAGCAAATCACGCTACATCCGTTATATTATATTCTCAAAATTCAAGAATAACGCAATCTGACCAAATTTTGAAATTTAGAAAAAGGATCCTCATTCTTTGAGAAAAAATAAGTTTCTCTCTTCTATGTTATTTGCATCTCGTTTTTTTCAATGATGCATAATGAGTCTCTTCGACAACATACTTCATTTACAGTAATGGTTAAAGTTTCTCGTATCACAAAGCCAAGTGGATTAACATGATGTATGAAATTTTGGCTATAAATTCTTATGAAAGTTTATAAAATTTTTCACAAACCAGTATGTAAAGTTTATAAAAATTTTCACAAACCAGTATGTTTCAACACCAGAACTTAACTTTTAGATATGTGGTAATTTCATATCGCTTAAGTCCACACAAAAATAATTGGACTTAGGTAAATTTTACTTGGCTTTAACCATTTATGTTCGAATTTCTTTACATATGATTGAGATTAAAGAAAAAATTATTAAATACAAACAAAAATAATCAAACTTTAACCATTATAATTAAAGTTTAAGCAAAATGGCTCAATTTGATAAAAATAATTTGAACTTCAGCCTCATATATTCCTATTAGGTCAAACACATCGACAGACACTTCAACATTGACACGAACTTTTACTTTGACACCTTAAGTGGACTATGTTAATTTTAGACACTTAAACCAGTCATCAACTGTCATTTTGACACTTTTCGCTGACATGGCATAGCAAGTGTGACACACTCGATCTGAGCGCGTGAATCTTGCTTATTTTTTCGAAAAAAAAAATAAAAAATTATGCTTCATTCTTTGGCCTTATAATGGTATAGAGTAGCTCACTTTTGAGTTCATGAATTCGATGGTAATGTATCTCATTGGTAAAATTCATTTTTTTTCCAATTTAGCCCGTGTTGATTTTGATAAAGAATGGATCTTTGAGCTAAACTCAACCTTAAAAGCTGGCTCGTGAGGGGAGGATTGTCCAAGTCCATTTTAAGGAGACCAATTAACTATTCCTTTCCGATGTGGGATACTTAACAGTTTTCAGCCATTTCTCAGGTTGATTTTTTTCCAGCCATTTACGAGTCTAGACGCTTACATGAAAATGGTATACAATACTAGCTAAATGGACTTCTATCTCCCATTGACAACATTTGATATTACAAACAGAAGGACCATACAGCTATACCTCTATGTAGCAGCCCTTGTCATTTATTGCCAATGCCAATCTAACAGTTGCTCTGCCTTTCAGTAAAACCAATTTCTTTATATCTAAGCCATACAGAAGTTAACTGCTAAACTAATGGCCTTGAGCCAAAACTTACAATTGTATCTCTTTAGATCTAAGCCAAACAGAGTTTTACTGCTAAACTAATGGCCTTAAGCCAAGACTTAAAATTGTGCATCATGAATTCTGTAGCTAGTGTTTCTTTTCTCAAACCAATTTCTTAACTGAACAATAAGTTTAGAGCATAGAATTGGGTAGGGGCTGCGCAGGCTCCAATTGCCTTAAATCATGATGTACGCTCAACCACAAGTCTTCTGGGCTTTAAATCGGGAAGGAACCGTCACTTACAAGAATTTTTTTTTTGAACAGGGCAAGCAAGAACTGTCATTGAGAAGAAAATTTTGAACTTTAAATTGGGCAGGGGCCGCGCGAACGCAGGCCCTCTCTACCACAAATTATGACGTAGGCTCAACCACTTGGGCCGACCTTAGGCAGGCACCCCTTCAAAGTGCAATGGAGGTCACAAGCCTAGGCCATGGGTCTTACTGATCGCCCATTGACCCCGTCCAGGTAAGTATGTTTTCCTGTCAATTCAGCCCATTCTTAATACTACTGCTTTTCCTCCACTTTTCTCTTAGACGCAGGTGTGGGAGAATTACTCAAAATGGCATTGATCTCCTTAGTTTTCTATTTGAACAAAAACCGCAACTCTGCTCAACTAATTGGATGGTTTTGGCAGAAACCAGAAGCACAACAACTAAGTTCTCCAAGTAATCAGTAACATTTACAACTTGCTGAACAAGCAGCAGCAAAATGGCACCTGTTGATGATAATAGTAAAGGTTCATTTAAAGAGGCATAAAAAATCTAAGTTATTTACTTAATACTTGTGTTCATCTTGACATTCACTCCAAATGTATTTACCAAGGAAACTTGTGTCATCGTCATTGCCATATTTCCAGTCATTTGCAACTACAACAGCTTTTCCATCCACAATTATTTCTGTATGAGCTGATTCACTATGTAGCAATCTTTTCACCTCCTATTCAACCGATAATAATTACAGCCATTTACATTCAGTTTTTGCAATTTCCTCTGGGACTTCTATATAGTATCGGGTGCAGCACCAGCTTCGTCAAGTTACACAGGTCGTGTTTTTTTCCTTATCCTAGCTTGATTTGTTCAGAATCTTATTCTATCCCAACAACAAAAGTCTAGACGCTTGCATAAAAATGTATACAGTAGCATGCTCCGTTGACATAATAAACTGAAGGACCATAAGCAAACCTGCTATCTAATGTTTGCTCGGACTCCTCACAAAAAGCTGCCTCACCCATGTCAGATACACAAACCAGTCAAACAATTTTGAAATAGCCCTGGCAACATTTTTGTAGAGTCCAACCATACCTGAATCTGTTTCAACAGGTAACCTAAGCAAACACCGTGCAATTATATTATTCTGAAAGACAAACATTCTACAAGCCTTCAGCTGGCTTAATGTAGCCAACGCTCCTTTTATATCATCAATTTCTTCGTTGACAACAAAATTTAGTGCTTTGAATTGCGCAGGATTTGCCATAGATATAAGAAAACTTTAAACTTCGAATTGGGCAGGGGCCGCGCGAACGCAGGCCCCCTCTACCACAAATTATGACATAGGCTCGACCACTTGAGCCGACCTTAGGCAAGCACCCCTCCAAAGTGCAATGGAGGTCACAAGCCTAGGCCATAGGTCTTACTGATCACCCATTGACCCCGTCCAGGTAAGTATGTTTTATTGTCAATTCAGCCCATTACTTGTACTACTGCTTTTGCTCCACTTTTCTCTCAAATGCCAGTGTGGGAGAATTACTCAAAATGGTTAGTTTTCTGTTTGGACAAAAACCACAACTCTGCTCAACTTACTGGATGGTTTTGGCAGAAACCAAATGCACAGCAACTAAGTTCTCCAAGTAATGCAGTAACATACACAACTTGGGCCGACCTTAGGCTTCTCTTTTTGGCTTTCTGTTTGGAAATAGAAAAAGGAAAATCAATGGAGCCTATATTTGATTCTCTCATTAATACAAGAATAACTACGAAGTAAGCAATAGTATTTTGCATCACAAAAACAGTATATATAAATTGATCTTCAAAATTCAAGTGTCATACTCGTGAAACATAGTAACACAGCCAGCAACATGACTTCCTTCAGAATCTTCCTATTCTTCTTATTACATCAAAATCTACAGTGTTCGGCAGTAATAGTCGTCAAGTAGAGATAATTAACCACAAAGGTTCCTCAAACAATCTCTAAGAGAAGCCTCAATGAAAAGAACCAATATTTTTAGCTGAAAGAACATCAAAAGAAAAAATTGCATGTTAATTGAACATAATGAACAACTTTAAAAGTGTAACACTTCCAACTTGACACAAACAAATACATAGAAAAAATTTCCAGCATTTCATTTGCAATTCAGACAACCCATTTAACAACAAATTTCTTCTTTTTCTCAACAAATCCCACAAATGGAGTCTGAGGAGGGTGTACGCAGACCTTACTTCTACCTTGAGAAGGTAGAAAGGTTGTTCCCAATAGACCCTCGGCTGACAGTAGTAACACTGTTGGATACGATGTAGTTTTGATGATTGACAAACTGACAAAGTGATATGAAACATGTAGCTGAAACTTGTAGCAAATCATCGATGATTAAAGACAAGGGTGGAAGAAATCAAGGTCCAGATGAGTGGTTAATTCTGATAAACTTAAGGAAATAAACATGTGCTAATTTGTAGAAGTTGAATTTGATTCAAACACTTGATGATAAGGGAAAGCAAAGTTGAGTTGAAAAAGGAGTCCTAAGGAAAGAAGGAGTTTCACTTCTGAGCATATACTAAGAGTCCTGTGTGTAGAAGGAGAAAGATTCTGCAGATTGAAGAAGTCTACGTAAGATAGGAAACATACAAATTGAAGGACTCTTTGTTATATCAATGAAGAGTAACATGCCTAAGTACTAAGGAATATCAACTAAGCAAAATTTCTGCTTCTCCCACATCGACAAAATACCGAGGCATCGAATGTTATTTAAGTGATGGAGGTGTAATGAAAGGGCATGACCTTACTTGAACAGGATCTGTTCTATAGGCTCGTACCACCTTATCCTTGAGTTCTAAGGAGACGGGAAATTAAGTTTGGTGGATGACTCGGGTCCATTAGACCAGAGCGTGATTGACGGCACCCATGGCGCCGTAGATGATCGTTCTCAGCTCCTATCATGGTGCTTGGGATGGTCTAATGGTCTAATCTGGTGGATGACCTGGATGACTCGGGTCCATTAGACCAGAGCATGATTAACGACACCCATGAATCGAAGCCTGGATGACTCGGGTCCATTAGACCAGAGCGTGATTGATGGCACCCACGGTGACGTAGATGATCGTTCTCAGCTCCTATCATGGTGCTTGGGATGGTCTAATGGTCTAATCTGGTGGATGACCTGGATGACTCGAGTCCATTAGACCAGAGCGTGATTAACGGCACCCATGAACCGAAACCTGGATGACTCGGGTCCATTAGACCAGAGCATGATTAACGACACCCATGAATCGAAGCCTGGATGACTCGGGTCCATTAGACCAGAGCGTGATTGATGGCACCCACGGTGACGTAGATGATCGTTCTCAGCTCCTATCATGGTGCTTGGGATGGTCTAATGGTCTAATCTGGTGGATGACCTGGATGACTCGAGTCCATTAGACCAGAGCGTGATTAACGGCACCCATGAACCGAAACCTGGATGACTCGGGTCCATTAGACCAGAGCGTGATTGACGGCACCTATGACCTTTCGATTCATGGCACCGTAGATGATCGTTCTCATCTTCTATCATGGTTGGTTCTCATCTCCTATCATGGTGCTTGGGATGGTCTAATGGTTGTTTGACAGACTTCAAAATCTTTTTTGGTTATGGACATTCATCATACTCCTGTTTCTAAGAAATCCTACTTTTCTTTAAACCCTTCTAACCTTTTTTCATGACTCTAACTTACAATCTTCGGTTGCAAGTAAAAGGAGGTTACCATCCGAGCAACTCACTCTTATTAGTCTAATGGTTGTTTGACAAACTTCAAATCATTTTTGGTTATGAAAATTAATCATACTCCTACCCAACTTTGAAAGGTTTGCTTCTTGCCACCTTATCTTAAATCACGTGTGTGTAATAACAGTTACATCTGTTCTCCTGTAGTTTAGGATTCATAGAAGTTCACATCTGACATTTTCGAAAATCTATGAAAATTGCAAACCAATTTTATGGTTCTTATTGGCTTTTAAGTTCTGTTTTCATACTCGTAATTTTTTACTAGTGTCTAGAAGTGTACATTGATTAGAACCTATCGTTTATTGAATCAATAGATAATCGAAAGATTTTAACTCCCTCTATATGGAATAATTTAAGTTGTATGGCACATTTGGGTCTTTGATTAGTGTTAGGTAAAGTCTGATATTTTACCACTCAAATTTTGAAAATTGTTGTTGCACCAGTCATCCGATATCACCACCTAATTTGACTCGTCTATTGACTGGGTTTGTAATGTGTAGTACAAATGGTGAACCAATTCCAGTGAAAGAGCTCTCTTTCCTTGCTGTATTTGTCTTATGTAAGGCCTAAATTTCAGATTTGAAGCTATCAGACATGGTTTTGTGATGGCATTGACTTCATTGAATGTATTCGAGCCTATCTTGACAAATTCAAAATCGAAAAAAAAATATCGAGAGCTAATTATAATCTTTACAAAGGAAAAATTATATTTTTGTTAGATGTATTATATATAGGGGTGTGCAAAAACTGAACCGACCAATAAACTGAACCGATAAAAATGCTATTGGGTTATTGGGTTAAAGGTTTTTTATTGGTTTTATAAAAAAATTTATTGGGTAAATGGTTTGGTTTCAATTTTAGCTTATTGGGTTATTGATTAAACCGATAACCCAATAAGGATACAATAAGTTATTGTTTTATCCTTATTTATTCACAATTCAGTAATTCACAAAGTATTAACCTATTCAGGGCAACAAAGACACAATATAAAGCTCGGGTATTATCGTATTGGAAAGTTTGAAGCGTTTAGTAGCTTCCAACAATTAGGATTCAGTTTTTTTCCGATCTAACATTCAGTTCAAGTTTGAAGATTCTTGTAAACTAAAATGCATTGCATAGGAATTTGGCGGTAACTAAGATTCCATTTATTTATGTTAGTTGTTACTATTTATGAGTATTTTCTTATTGGTTAAACCGAAAACCGAACCGTTAATGACCAAAAATCGATAAACCGAAACCGATAAGAAAATATCTTATTGGTTGGTTATTGGCTTTACATATTTAAAAACCGATAAACCGAACCAATAACACATAAAACCGAACCGAACTAACCGATGCACACCCCTAATATATTTCAACAGCCCTAAAATTGAAAAAAATTATCGAAAAATAATTATGTATCTTTACAAAGGAAAAATCGGGAGCTAATTATGTATCTCGATGGATCCAAAATTGTAATTTTCAGTAATTATATAAAAATTTCAATTTTTTTTTGTAATAAAACTCCCAACTATCGAAATTTATATTGTCTGTTCGAATTCTAAAATAGTTAAGAGTTTCATGAAAGGAAAGGAAATTGATGATATTTGAATTTAGGAATTGAAGTTGTATTTGAATAAGAAAAAGTAGTTGAAATTTTATGATTGAAAATTGGACAAAATCTTTTCAAAATTATTTTTCATATTTCAAGTTTTAAGTTGTTATATTTATAATAAGTAAATACTTTTCGAAAAAAAATCAAACATTATTTTAGGTTTTCAAAACAAAATCTATGAATATATGAGTCTTAAAATATTGCTCATAGAATTTGAGATATAATCGAAGATACTTGGGGCTTTGGGCTACAGGTGACAAATTTTTTTGAAAATGAGGTGTAAGTGACATAAGTCTTAATAAATGAGTGGATGTGACAATTACTTAATTATGGATTAAGAAAGTTTGGGAAATTTTAAAATAACCCATAAGTTTTTTAAATTTACACTTTGATCGAAATGTTAGTTTAAATAACGGGAAACGAAGGGAAAAAGGCGCATTTTTCTCTCTCCTCATCCGTTGTTATTTTCTCTCTCTTCACGGTATTTCTTATTCATTATTGTTGCTGCTTTATTCATCATCTTCTGATTCATTATCATAATCTTATACTTCATTATCATCTTCATATTCTTCTTGTTGACTATTGTTGTTGTTGTTGTTGTTACCACAACTGCTTCTCTTTAACCAATTTCTTATGTCAAATTTTATTTCGTACATCACTTTCAACTTTGGCATTTACTTGAGATGAGACTTTGGTAAGTCAAATTATGCATTTTAGTTGAATTTGTCATATGGGTAACTGCTAGTATGCTGTTTTTTCAACAATAGCTAGCACGCGAACATGAATGCAACATAAGCGCAATCTGTTTAAACATATCCATCATCTGTGGCACCAGATATATGTTCTGTTACAACAGTAGACTCATGTTGCCCGTAATATGAATCGAATAGATGTGTATTTTGTTGCAACAGATTAATAATCTGTTGCACCAAATTAGTAAATCTATTTCAACAGATAAATAATCTGTTGCACCAGATTACCAATCTGTTTCAATAGTTAAATAATCTGTTGCACCAGAATATATATCTGTTGCAAAAGAATATTTATCTATTGCAACAAATGAATAATTTATTTCAAACAACAAAATGTAGCTCCTGTCACAAACCCAACAGATCACTCAACTCATATGTTGATATCTTCCTATTGATACTAGATTCAAATTATTCCTTAATTGTAGACATGTCATTTGTTGAGAAAAAGAAATAGACAACATGAAAATTAAATAAGAATTAAAACGTCAAATGCATCAAGCATAATTTTTTTATTAAACAAAAAAAATAAAAATACATAGGTATAAGGAAAAAAAATTAATTATTATTATCGTCATTATCATCATTATTATTTGTATGGCCAGCCGGCCAATCTTTAACCGGCAGCAGCTGCGCCCTCCTCAGCCTGTGGATCTCCCGCAGTATCCTTACTCTGACGGCGGCCAACTCCCACTGCAGTTCATAAACCTCCTTCTATAGTTCCCGCATGGCGTCTCGTAAAATAGCGACATTCCACACTGGATCAGCAATAGCTAGAAAACACATAAGTTGACAAAACACACACGGAAAAATAAAAATAAAAGTAAATAAAAGAATGAATTCGAATGTAATACAACGTATATTTACACAAAAATCAAGAAAAAAACTTACCAGAGACAAAAAAGCTATCAAGTCCTTGAAGAGAAAGTAGTTGAAGATGTAACAAGAGCAAGGAATAAATAGAATGTAGTAGAATGAACGATTGAGTAAGGAGGGACCTATTTATAAAGGATTGAACTTGATTGTGTTAGGCAAAAAGTCGCAACTGTTCACCTCCACTTATTAATGACATTTCTTGCTTACTGTGAAAAGTTATGACTTAATTAAATTAAGCAATATTGTGATAAGTCATGACTTTTCAACTTATTATTATGTTATTAATAATTAGTTGTTTCCAGGACCGTTTTTATATTGAGTTGTGACCACAAATTATATATAAGTTGCATCAGATAACTCATTTGTGACAATAAATATATCATCTGTTGGAACAATAGATAACCTGTTGCATCAGATAATCTATCTGTTGCAACATATAATCTATATATCATTTTTTTTAAAATTATCATCATATCATTAATCCAATTTTTCTGACTTTTTAATTATATAAATTAATAAAAAAACTTTAAAGGTGCAACTGTTCACCTCTATTTATTAATGACATTCTTGATTACTGTAAAAAGTTATGACTTAATTAAATTAAGTAATATTGTGATAAGTCATGAATTTTCAACTTATTATTCCGTTATTAATAATTAGTTCTTTCCAGGAACCGTTTTTATATTGAGTTGTGACCACAGATTATATATCTGTTGCATCAGATAACTCATTTGTGACAACATATATATCATCCGTTGGAACAATAGATAACTTGTTGCATCAAATAATCTATCTGTTGCAACATATAATCTATATATCTTTTTTTAAAGTTATCATCATATCATTAATCCAATTTTTTTGACTTTTTAATTATATAAATTAATAAAACAGATTTAAAGGCGCAACTGTTCACCTCTATTTATTAATGACATTCTTGATTACTGTAAAAAATTATGACTTAATTAAATTAAGCAATATTGTGATAAGTCATGACTTTTCAGCTTGTTATTCCGTTATTAATAATTAGTTCTTTCCAGGAACCATTTTTATATTGAGTTGTGACCACAGATTATATATTTGTTGTATTATATAACTCATTTGTGACAATAGATATATCATCCGTTGGAATAATAGATAACCTGTTGCATCAGATAATCTATCTGTTGCAACATATAATCTATATATCTATTTAAAAAAAAAATTCATCATACCATTAATTCAAATTTTCTGACTTTTTAATTATATAAATTAATAAAACAGATTTAAAGGCTCAACTGTTCACCTTCATTTATTAATGACATTCTTGATTACTGTAAAAAGTTATGACTTAATTAAATTAAACAATATTATGATAAGTCATGACTTTTCAACTTATTATTCCGTTATTAATAATTAGTTCTTTCCAGGAACCGTTTTTATATTGAGTTGTGACCACAGATAATATATCTGTTGCATCATATAACTCATCTGTGACAACAGATATACCTTTCGTTGGAACAATAGATAACCTGTTGCATCAGATAATTTATTTGTTGTAACATATAATCTATATATCTTTTTTTTTTAAATTATCATCATATCATTAATCCAAATTTTTTGACTTTTTAATTATATAAATTAATAAAATAGATTTAAAGACGCAACTGTTCACCTCTATTTATTAATGACATTCTTGATTACTGTAAAAAGTTATGACTTAATTAAATTAAGCAATATTGTGATAAGTCATGACTTTTCAGCTTATTATTCCGTTATTAATAATTAGTTTTTTCCAGGAACCGTTTTTATATTAAGTTGTGACCACAAATTATATATAAGTTGCATCAGATAACTCATCTGTGACGACAAATATATCATCCGTTGGAACAATAGATAACCTGTTGCATTAGATAATCTATCTGTTGCAGCATATAATCTATATATCTTTTTTTTTTTAATTATCATCATATCATTAATCCAAATTTTCTGACTTTTTAATTATATAAATTAATAAAATAGATTTAAAGGCGCAACTGTTCACCTCTATTTATTAATGATATTTTTGATTACTATAAAAAGTTATGACTTAATTAAATTAAGCAATATTGTGATAAGTCATGACTTTTCAGCTTATTATTCCGTTATTAATAATTAGTTCTTTCCAGGAACCGTTTTTATATTGAGTTGTGACCACAAATTATATATAAGTTGCATCAGATAACTCATCTGTGACAACAAATATATCATCCATTGGAACAATAGATAACCTGTTGCATCAGATAATCTATCTGTTGCAACATATAATCTATATATCTTTTTTTTTAAATTATCATCATATTATTAATTCAAATTTTCTGACTATTTAATTATATAAATTAATAAAACAGATTTAAAGGCGCAACTGTTCACCTCCATTTATTAAGGACATTCTTGATTACCGTAAAAAGTTATGACTTAATTAAATTAAGCAATATTGTGATAAGTCATGACTTTTTAGCTTATTATTAATAATAATTAGTTCTTTCCATCCAGAAACCGTTTTTATATTGAGTTGTGACCACAAATTATATATAAGTTGCATCAGATAAATCATCTGTGACAACAAATATATCATCCGTTGGAACAATAGATAACCTGTTGCATCAGATAATCTATCTGTTGCAATATATAATCTATATATCTTTTTTTAAAAAAATTATCATCATATCATTAATCCAAATTTGTTGACTTTTTTATTATATAAATTAATAAAACACATTTAAAAACAAGAATATTTTTGGTGAGTTTTTTACAGTTTAAATTGTGTTTATCATTTATTTTCTTATTATTTTCTGTGAAAAAAATGTCTTAATTAAATCAAGCTGGAGTTTTTATTATTGTGACAAGTCATGACTTTTCAGCTTATTATTATTAATTAGTTCTTAAATTTAAATATTTTTTTTCTCAATTTAAAAATCGAAGACACGTGATTTTCAATAACCGTTTATTTAATAAAATAATAATCATTTTTTTATTGAGTTATAGCAACAGACTGTATATCTGTTGCAACAGATATACCATTTGTTGCAACAAATCGACCATCTGTTTTAGGAGTTTTTTTTATTTCTTCTAACAACTGATTCATCAGTCGTAACAAATGAGGAATTTGATGTATCAACAACGTTGTTTGTTTTTGTTTGTTGAATGTGTTTAAACAAAAAGTCACAGTCACAACTATTCACCTTTTTCTTAACAATCATCATCATATAATTTAATTAATCCAATGTTGTGACTTTTTTTTAAATTAAATAATCTTTCTTTTACGGTTATAAATTGTGTAAATCATTTAGTTCCTTATTATTTATTAAATTGTGTTTATCATTTAGTCCCTACCTCCAACCATCGACATTTTGAGAATAGGAAATAAATAGAATGATAATTAAATATTAAATAAGAATTAAAAATTCAAAGTCGACCAAACCAAACCAAACATATACATAGATTTTTTATTCCCCCGCAGGTAGATCGGATATAAAAAAGGAAAATACATACGCTAAAAGAAAGAAAAAACATAACATAATTATTACTACTACTATTATTATTATCATTACTATTATTATTATTATTATTATTATTATTATTATTATTATTATTACTATTATTATTGTCAACCGGATAATTTTCATCCAGCAGCAGCAGGGCCCTCCTCAGCCTTTCTCCGAAGTCGGCCAAATCTCTCTGCAGTTCATCAAACTGCCTTTGAAGTTCCTGCAAGGACTCAATATGATTTTTTTTTACGAATCTAGATCAGCCATATTTGTATTGTAAGTGTAGTAGAATGAACAAGTGAGAGGAGGCCGGAGGGACCTATTTATAAAATGATTGAATTGGAAGGGGTGACTTGACTTAGTCAAACAAAAGGCCACGACTGTTCATATCCCTTAATTAAATAAAACTGGTGACTTTTCGAATATGTAAATTAAAAAAAATGGATCTAAATACAATATTTTATCTTTTTATTGTATTTCGAAAAGAAAAGAAGATTGCTTTAAAATAAATTTAACAGATGGGTAATCTGTTGCAAAATATATTCCATCTGTCAGATAACTTACAACATATTGATAATCTGTTGCAATAGGTGGATCTATCAGTTTGCTTTTCCAATAGATGTGGCGTCTGTCGCAACTTGCTAGTCATCTCTTTATTCAATTTCATCGAGAGCATTAGATTTTTCTAAACACTTCTTGGCCAAACTCAATTTTTGCTCTTGGATTGCTTCCCTTATTTTCTTTGCTTCCTTCAAGCTGGTCTCCAAACTCAATTTTTTCTCTTGGATTGCTTCTCTTTTTTCTTTGTATCCTTCAAACAGGACAGTAACTCACCATCCTGAAAAGAAAAAACTCTCAGATGTCTTGCTTCTGGTATTAGCTAATGATGGAGACATTCTGCCTTCCTTACCATCCTGAAAAGAAAAATCTCTCAAAATTAGATGGAGTAGCTCAGTAACTCGACATAACGACACAAGATGAACTAAATCTAGTATTAAGTTTTTCCTTCATATTCCTCCCCTTTTTATCTTCTCACCTTTTTCAGATTTGAAATTTTTCTTTTTCGGATACTTGATAATGCCTTGGAAATTGCTTTCTTTCTCCTCTTAGCCGTAATCTCTAATGGCATGAATGAAACTGAAATCCTCTTTGATTGAATGACACTACTGTTAGATATCAATTCCTTTACATCAACAGTTAAGACATTAACAATATTAATCACTCCATCATATTTTGCCTTGCACTCTTCACATTTGTATGCATAAGATAAGCAAGGAGGGGAAAGATCTCCAAACCTTTGCCTGAGTTAAAGACCAGATTAAACAATCTCAATATCTCAGCCTTTCTGCTGATCATACTTCTCCCATATAGAGGACAACATATCCGTCATACAAAAGTCTACACCGTCACCAGAAATGTTTGCCACAACGAAAGTCTATAGAAGGCATGACTAGTAATCTCTCAATATCACTTTTATGACTTTCTAGATGTCTCTTGCAATTATATAGGAATGGACATATCGAGTAATTGTTCTTAGTTTGGTTTGTCAGTTCTAATATAATTGGAAAAGACGTCAAGAAAGTCATAAAAGTGATATTGAGAGGCTAATAATCAAGCCTTCTAAAGACTTTGTTGTGGCAAGCATTTCTAATGACAGTGTAGACTTTTGCATGACAGATATATTGTCCTATATATGGGAGAAGAGAGATCAACAAAAAGGATGAGATATTGAGATCGTTTAATCTATTCACTAACTCAGGCAAAAGGTTTTAATAGGGTAATGAACCTACAGTTACGTAACATTTGATAGGCTTGGTAGAGTCAGTTTAGATCAAACGTTACGTAACTCCTTGCTAATAAATTTATCAAAGCCCTTGAAGGTTGGTTGAGCAAGCTGCATTGAGCAATGCTTGATAAAAGTGAGCTATTCAACTGTTGGGACCACATCTTCACTGTGCATCAACACATTTTGACCTAAAAACATACACAGCGACCCTTCATGTGTCCTTTAAGGCTAATGAAGAAGGTGTTTTGAAAGGCTTCTTCAATGCCACAACTTTGAAGGTAGTGTTACTGATCGAGCTCACAAGATATCAGGAACTCTATACCAAATTTAAAGACGACAACGACAAACTTGAAGACCAAATCAGCAAGCTGGAGGCAAGCTTGAAAATTATCGGGATTCGCATACTACAACAAGCCTCTGATCTTCTCTAAGAAATATTGAAAACATGCTAAGGCTAGAAAACACAATCACTTATAACCATATTGCTAAGGAAGTAATGACACTCAATCTACCTTTCAATCACGTTTGTGGTTCTGATCAGGTCAACAACAGTAGACCTGATCGAAACCACAAATAAGAAGACATAGAATGCAATTTAAAATTTAGAAATTGCCGCCTTCACTTAGATTCATTACTTTAACTGCAGTTTCTGTTGGCGGAAGTTTTCTAGACTTACTGTACAACATTTCAACCCTTGATTCCCTTAAGGCGTCTTTCTTGTTCTTCTGCTATTTTCTATCTAGGTGATAATCCCGACCACGCTACCTAGTCGTAGCTCCCTAACAAAGTGACCATCTGTATTATTTTTCTCTTAGAGAGACAACAAACGAATTTACATTATCGGATACACTTTCATATTTACACTTGATACAAATTTCTTATGTTTTAAGATAATTTTATCGGTCAGATTCGCTAGAAGTTACTTTCTACCCTATGCTTCCTCTTCAATTAGCTCTCATATGATATAGTCTTTCATCAACCACTCATTTTCCTTCGAAGGCATTCTTCTACCGCAGATTCTGGCGTATAATCATCACCCCGAGCAACCCAACCATATAAATTTGGGCTAGGGCAATAACTATATTAGTTTTTCGTTCTTTTTATATGCAGTGCTGGGCTTTGAAGGCCTTCTCAGAGTCCAATGCACCCTAAAAATTAGTCTAATCGCTATTGAATCTCTTTACAACGACACAAAAAATAGATCCCTTCACAATGCTTGACAAATAAATGTGAGCAACAACCGACATTAAATCTTAACAGGGTATCAGAACTATATTCATGGTCCCTCAGCCTTATCAGTTTAGACCTACCAAACTTAACTGTAAAATTGCAGATATCTTATTTGAATGATCTATAACTAATCGGTAAAAACAACATTCACAAAATCAGTGTACTTTATGTCTGTTTCCACGATAACATTATCAGTAATACATACCTCTCACATATGAAGTGGTTCCATCTGCATGCAGCTTATTCCTTCAACAGATATAAATATCTGTTTGAAAAATCCCAACAACTCAGTTATCTGTGACAATAGATGCAAATGTCCATTTGATAACTAAATCAGATATGTCATCTGTTACAATAGATATCAATATCTGTTTGAAAATTTTCAACAACTCAGTCATCTGTCACAACAGATGCAAATGTCTATTTGATAATTAAATCAGATATGTCATCTGTTGCAACAGATATGATTATCTGTATAAAAATATCCAATAGCTCAGTCGTTTATTGCAACAAATTTCATTGCAATTAATTTAGGTGGAACTAGGGATGAATGAATGAGCTCACAGGGTCAACAACAACTTCAATTGATTCGTTGCATTTGCATGGTGTTGATATTGTGTTCATCCTGACCCGAGTCGTCGATCGATCACTCTGAGTTGAAATGAGTTCTCATTAACTTAATGTTAAGATTAATAATAGTACCTACATTGATTTAGGTGGAACTATGGATGAATGAATGAGCTCATAGGTTCAACAACAACTTCAATTACGTCTTTGCATTTGTATGGTGTTGGTATTGCATCCATCCCGACCCGAGTCATCGATCGATCATTCTGAGTTGAAATGAGTTCTCATTAACTTAATGTTTAAATTAATAATAGTACCTACATTAATTTAGGTGGAAGTAGGGATGAATGAATGAGATCACAGGGTCAATAACAACTTCAATTGCGTCGTTGCATTTGCATGGTGTTGGTATTGCGTTCATCCCGACTCGAGTCATCGATCGATCACTATGAGTTGAAATGAGTTCTCTTTAACTTAATGTTAAGATTAATAATAGTACCTACATTGATTTAGGTGGAACTAGGAATGAATGAATGAATGAGCTCACAGGGTCAACAACAACTTCAATTGAGTCGTTGCATTTGCATGGTGTTGGTATTGCATTCATCCCGACCCGAGTCATCAATCGATTACTCTGAGTTGAAATGAGTTCTCATTAACTTAATGTTTAGATTAATAATAGTACCTACATTGATTTAGGTGGAACTAGGGATGAATGAATGAGCTCACAGGGTCAACAACAACTTCAATTGCGTCGTTGCATTTGCATAGTGTTGGTGTTGCGTTCATCTTGACTCAAGTCGTCGATCGACCACTCTGAGTTGAAATGAGTTCTCATTAACTTAATATTTTAAAAACTATATCTTTTGAAATTTTAAAAATTAATTAAGATCAATTCATACCAAATTAACAATTTCAAGACTTGTTATTCTTTTCCAAAATTACAAATCAACCCATACAAATCATCCATTTGTGGGAAAAACTTTTACTCATTTCAAATCTCAAGTTATCGCTCCTCTGTCTCTCTCTCTCTCTCTCAACAATACAAATAACAACTACTCAACATATTGCTCAACCCTTCAAAACAGATCGATTTTCTTCCCATTTTCGACCACATAGTTGTTATTTTCGACTTCATTCTCGCTTGTATCCATTGTTTTCTCTGTCTTCACAGGTAACAGAGTTCGAGAAGAGTTCTACATTTATTATTTATTCTAAAAATTAGGGTTTTTAGTTAATGATGAAAAATAAGACTTTTAGTTGTATTATCTTTGAGAATGGGTTAACAATTTTATGTTTTGATACTAAAAAGTAGGAAACACCCGAGAAAACCCTAGTTTTTATCTCAGTATTTTGTTGGTTGTCGTGGTATTGTTGGATGATGTTTGTGGTATTGTTGGGGATGTTGTTGTTGGTGTCGGTATTTGTATTTTTGGTGGTGGTGTCGGTGGTCTTAGTGTTGGTATTGGTGGCATTGGCGGTGGTCTTGGTGACATTGGTTGTGGTGTTGGTGGTTTATCTATTGCAACAGGTGGGATATCTGTTGCGAGATATTAAATAGGTCTTCAAACAGATTCCCCATCTGTTCCAACTGATGGCTTATCCGTTGGAGTATTTTTTTTTTGTAATGTGGCGTAGAATAATTTATTGAAATTTATCTTACCTTTTTTTTAAAAAAAAATTATGCAAACATCAAATAAAATGTATTTTTTGTTTTTCTATTGTTTGTAGTTAAAAAATGTCTCCCAAAACAAAAGAAACTGAAACGGATCAACTTCTGATCACCAAACAAAAAAGGCTAGAGTACAGATAGATTTGGAGTAACTTCCAGAACAATCTCAGTCAGGGAAAAATGAAGCCGAGGAAAGTGATAACTCCTCCTCACCAATGGGGCATGAAATAATATCAAAATCTCAGTATGATTCTGTCAAAACCACGAGTTGCGATGATGATGAATAGCCCTAACACAGTATTTGGTGATCATGTACTTAAATATCAGTTGGGGAAACCTTTTGACGAACTTAGGAATATTAGGAAAAATGAAAACATAGATGGACTTTTTAAGAAGAGCTTCTTTGCATACTTTCTCGAGCTGTCTGAGGATCGCACTCTTCGTTTCCCAATGAGCATGGTATATGGCCTTCTCAAACGCTGGATCAAGTATGCGGGGAAGGAAGGTGGAAAAAAGATGGATGAAGTCTGGATCAACTACTGTGGCATGCCGTTTTGTTTTGGATTGAAAGAGTTTGCCATAGTGACGGGCTTGAGATGCGATCGTCCAGAAGAACCTCTCATCAAGGAAACATCTCACAAAGGGTCCAACAAATGCAAGGTAAAAAAAGATGGGTTGTTGGGCATTGTTCGACCTAGCTACAAAGGAGAGGATTTGATGGTGGATCTTGAGAATAAAAACATACCAAAGCACTACAGGGAAACATTATGCTTAGTTTGGTTTGTTCATTTCATTTTATTGGCAAGGGACGTCAGGAAAGTCATAGAACATAATTTGTTGGCGCTTGCTGATGATTTTGACAAATTTAACGACTATCCCTAGGGATATGACAGCTACTACTTGACTGTCTAATATTTATTGACAAAGCTATCCCCAAAGACGATCATATTATACGGATTTCCCTAGTCTTTCATGGTAAAATTGATCACTATTTTTATTCATCCATTAATTTATATTGAATATAGTTATTATGATTTTTTTCCTTGCTTTCTGTTTACATTTTTAGGCTGGGGCATATGAAGCCATTCCTCCCCTCCAAAAGCAATTCAAGGATTACCCGAATTACGTTTCTCATCCAAGAAACCTTAGGTGGTTGGCGGCTACAAAGAGCGGTAAAAAAATATTAAGGAGAAAGAGGTTGATCTATTTAACCCTCCAGATGATGCAGTACGTCTTCTTTCAACTAAAATAATTTGCCTAAAAAAAGATATTAAAACAGATGGGTCATTTGTTGCAATAAATTACCCGTTAACTGCAACTGATGCAACACATGGGTAATCTATTGCAACAGACGATCCATATTTCATAACAGATTAACCATCTGTTGTTCTGGTTCTCTAAACCCTACTCAACAGATTACTCATCTGATGCAAATTATGCAACAGATGTGTAATCTGATGCAACATAATGTCAATCAGTTGTGACATACAGATCAACTGTTGCGGCAGCTAGATCGCCTATTGCATAAGTTGGTTGTGTTAACATCCATGTAACCCAACTGACTGTAAATTATTATTATATGATTTAAATGCCTTCTGTCTTTTTTTTATAAGTTGTGCATCCTTGGATTGTGCCTACCATTGATGAGCTGGGAATGACTTATTTTCTTACTCTGGGTCTTGTTAATACAAAAGAAGACCCAACGGTGGAGTTAATAAAGAAGGAATTGGCTGGAGCAACATCCATAAGAAGAGCAGTTAGGCAAGGTCAGCCTAATGTTGAAGCTCTTCACGACCAACATCAAACTGAATCGATCCGGGTGCTTCTTTTGGGGTGTTGCTGGTGGAGTTGTTTATGATGGTGGCAACCATCCTTATGCTGTTGCTGCTGCCAGTCGTGATTATGAGCATGTTAGTGCTCATAAAAAAAGAAATACTTTTGAAAACACCCCTTACACAGGTCCTTCTCAACCCTACATCGGTCCCTTCCACCCTTACAGTGGTCCCTCTCACCCCTCTTCACCCTCATGTTCGTATTGCAAATGCAAAGTATGCAAGGACAGAGAGGATAAACTCCTTGAAAAGCTAAAGGCTATTGCTGAAGCTATCGAGGAGTTGAAATCTAGGAGGGATGTCATACCATCCAACGAATGCACTCCTATAGTGGCAGTTAGGAGGAAGAGAAGAAAAATTAGACAAATTCTCTCCGTTCTAAAAACAGCAAAAACTGCAACTCCTTCCACTCTAAAAGTTGTTGAAGTTCAAGGGCCGCTGAAGAAGGTGGACATATTCGAGGCACTTGGCAAGGAGAAGAAGAAGGAACTGCAAGAAATCATGAATCGCAAGACGAAGGTTCAAAAATAATACACCATGAATTCATTTGCCTCCAAAGACTTCACGAATATGACAAATATGCGTGAGTGGTATGAGGACAATGTAAGTTTACTTTTTCTAACCTAGCCTTCCAATCTACTCCATGAAGAAGAATCTACACAACAAATGTGTAATTTGTTGCAACGGCTTGGTATTCTGTTGCAACATAATACACATCTGTTGCATAAGTTGCGTTGGCTGGGTAATCTGTGAACTGATTCAGAGAACCCTCTGCATCGGATTCTTTCCACTGTGTTTTTATTCTTTACAATTACTAACCTATTTAAAAATTGTCTTCTTATACTACAGTATATGGATGAAATTCTCTGTCTCATGAGGAGCAGACAATTAGCATAGCCGGATGTTTATGATGCTGCCGATAGTATAATGGACCTCAATTTCTACAATAATATTAAGGATAGGTACCATGATCTCCGTAAGATAGCTGATTTTGGTGGGTCGGGATTTGATAAGTTAGTTTCTACGTTTCAATGGGATAAAGAAGCGATTAAATATGTTAGCGGGAAGGGGCCATATCCACACGGTAAGAACTGGACCAAGGCAAAGAGAATCCTTGCAGTCATGAACGTGGAAGTCAAACATTTTCTCGCTGTTGAGATACTACTCTACGAGTAAAAGATTAAGGCTTACGACTGCAACTTACCTGTCTTCAGCGAGGACACATTTTTAGCCCATATGCAGTCGCTCTTGAAGTTGTTGCCCAAGTTGTTGACACAGAGTAAACTGATGGATCATTTGCCGGCTGAAGTCTTGACGAAGGAATCATGGGATTTTAAAGGTCAAAATAATAACATCAGCTTCCAAAAAATAAAATCGGTGCAGCGTGCGGGCCGTACTTGCTTGCATACATTAAGTGTTTGCTGACCGGCACAGAAATGACCGGTATGTGCGACGCTGTTGCGGAAAAGATGCAATAGGTCTGGGTTTATGGGGTACTACCTAAATAGTTGGAGCCAGTGTATAAAAAAATATGTAAAAAGATAGAAATGAACACGATAACAATTTTTTATTTCAAGCCACTTCACTTTACATGTAGTGACAATAATTTTTAGGTCTGGCCAAGTTGAATTTTTATGATGCAACAGATTTTATATATGTTGTAACAGATATAATACCTATTGTGACAGATTGATTATCTGTTGGAATAGGTTGGTCATCTGTTGCATTAATAGATGTTTCTCAGTCTATCTGTCGCAACAGATATCCAATCTGTTACAACGTATAATCTATCTGTTGCAACTGATAGGTAATCTGTTGGAAAAAATCAAGAAAGGAGAAAGACCTGTTATATAATTTTCAGCAGATGCTCTATGTGTTGCATCTTATGTTGCAACATATGTCTAAATCTATTTGATAAGATATGTCGTCTGTTGCAGCAGATGTATTATCTGTTGCGATATTTAAATCTAGTATTCCATTTCAATTAACATGTTTAAAACTAAGGATTAAATTATATTTATAGACAACATAAAATAAGTCGAAGCCTTTGAAAATTACATGAAATAACTCAACAAATAAATGAAATGTAAAAAAAATCATTATGGGTACAAATGATCTACTCTACAAATAAATCAACAAATTAAATCAAGGAGGATAGGTTATTACATTGATGGATTCAAGCTATAAAGATCTAATCAATATGGACAAGTTGTTCTTCATCCGTGTTACGGAATTCGGCTTTGGTTATTGTGGATCTTTAATGTCGCTTGCGTACGGCTTCTGATCTTTCATTTCTCCGTATATCCATAAAAGAGCAACATATATTTTGCGGAGTAATCCTGCATCAAGTCCATCATTTGGTACTTGTAATTCATCACTCAAATACTCGGCGTAAGCGGCAACAAAAGGACCGCAATTCCTGCATTTTAAAAAAATAGATAATCCACATCTTGCAGTTTATGCAAGCGTTGTGAAATTTATGCAATGAAACTAAATCATGACACTTATACTTATAAGCTACCAATGGTTTGTTGAGAAATTTCTTCAATATATTGTACATCAAATGGATTACCCATTTTATCCCGGTATGCTTCAATCGTCGACCAATCAGTACAAACCTTTTTTTCTAAAAAACCACTCATATCAAGGTAAGTAGGCAATATTTTGACTAGCTTTTGTATCTCAGACGAAGGCCCGCAACGTCTCCTTCGTGACATTGATTCATAAACTCGGATGCACCTCTCTTTTAGAATGACGACAGCCAACACCCAATGGAATTCATTACCACAATTGATTGGGATACACACTTCGTCAACCAAATACCAAGGTAAGCCAGCCGGAATGTTAAAACCTTTGATGATGTTGATTAAGCGTTCTGGCTGTTGTTGACAATACCTATCGTAGGCATTCTTGATGTAAACTTTATACAAATAACTACCTGTCGTGTATCTGTATTATTCTTGTGTTTGCAACTTGGCCTTCTGTCGGAGGTAGTAAAAAATGACATCGATGTGCTGCACATATTATCAAATATTTTGGATTACGTGATGAAAAAATTAATACACAGATACAATTAAATAAAATATTAATTAATAGTAATATGTATAGCACTTAAGCCTCATCATTCCAGCAAGTTTGGGGCTGTGACATCAATTAGAACCAATTCTTCATTTCGGGATGTGCAACAATAAAGTCGAACATATCAAAACCAAGACTCGATTCGTTCACTTTGTAGCGTTCATTATTTTATTTTCTACATGATAATTTATATGTGTTAATGTCACGTTCTTATAACAAGAATAGTATAAACCAATATCTTTAAAAATTAATTTATGTACCTGCCGACATGATGCTTTAATAGTTCATCGGCAATCCATTCTGAATAGTCGTTGATCAACTGTGTTAGTTTTTTTAGAGCCTCATCCGAGATGTTGAACCATTCAAATGGGTAATTCTTCCCTTCTCCCGAACTGACAGGCTCAACTTTTTCTTCTTCTTTGGAAGTAGTTGATGGATTATCAACTGTGATATTATGCTCTTCAGCAGTGGCTTCTACTGTGACATCCACTTGAAAAGCAAAAATTATCAATGCTAATTACAAATATACAACAGATTGTCCATCTGTTACAACAGAAGAGCCTTATGTTGCAACAGATGGATCATCTATTGGGATGAATTCTAACAGGTAAATCAGAGCAGTACGATAATTTTGAACAGATGACCCATCTGTTGCAACATAACACTTATCTATTACAACAGATAACGCATCTGATGCAACAGGTTAGAAAACAATTGCAACAGATGTATATATTTATTTGATCATTTTCTGCAGATGCATCATCTGTTGAAACAGATATGTGCCTGTTTGTTTGTTGGAATAGGTGATGTACATTTACCTTCTTTGGCTCATGTTTGTTTGTTGGAATAGGTGATGTACATTTACCTTCTTTGGCTCATGCTGCTCTCCTGTGGCCCTTACACACTAAACATTGGTGCAAGACAAAGACAGAGGCGTTGCAATTTTGCCTTTTTCGATGCTTGATGATGCCTTGGAAGTATCTTTCCTTCTCCTCTTAGCCGCCTTGATCTCTAGTGGAGTGTATGGATATGAAATTCTCTTTGATGGAATGACACCCCTCTTAGATGCCATTTCCTTTACAGAAGCAGTTAGTGCATTAATAGCATTAATCACTCCATCGTGTTTCGCCTTGCAGTCTTGACATTTGCATGTAGAACATTCGCTAGATGTGGCAAAATCTGGAGAAAAATTTGTACAACCAGTATGATCATACTAATAATGGCTTGTTGTTACAAAAATGGTAAGAGGAGCATCATTAGCCCCAACAGTAGCACCATTATCACTACCACTACAACTACCATCGTCAACAGCAATAAGCCCACCCTCCAAATTTTTTTCTCTTGTGATGGTTGTTGCTCCAAACAATTTCATTTTTATTCCATCAACGACCTTAGGGTCCGCTAAAATTTGCACAGACCGTAAAGTAAGAAAAATTGACATCTTCAACTCTCAGTTAGTTGGAAGAAGCCATGGATGGACAATCTAAAATAAATCGGTACATATATTAGAATGATGATGAAATCATTTAACATAATCATTAATCAAAACAAAAACTTGATTAGAATTAGACTTACTGCTTCCTTGAGGGGGTTGAAAAAATCAAGAAATTTTGCATTTCTATCGGTTTTGGCCGACAACCATCTCAGGATTCTTGGACAGGAAACTTCTCTCTGGTAGTTCACTTGTTGTCTCAAATAACGAATGACTTCAAACGCCCAAGCCTATAACATAACGTCAATAAATCAAAAATATTATTAAATAAAAAAAATGATGAATCATATCATGATAAAAAAAATATTTACCATGAAGGTCCATGGAAAGCCATATAAGTTGACTGTCTTTGCCATTAACGGAGTCAACAAATATTGGACAGTCATTTTGAAGCTTTCATAACCCCAAGGATAGCTGTTAAATGCCTCAAGATCCTCGGAGAGCTTTATTAAACTAACGCTTATGTTGTTGTTAACGTATCTCGCCCACAGAATATTATTTACAAATCAAACCAAGTACAATGATTACTTGTGCTTCTTTGAGAGTCCTTTACCTTTCAACGCTTCTATCAAATTTTTGTTTTTGATTCTTGGACCAACAATCGACACCAGGTCATCACGATCACTTGACTTTTCTTTGCCTTATTTGGTTGTGCGGGGTGTTTTTTTTGGGTCAGAGTAGGTATAATCTATTGCACCAAGTATGTTATCTTTTGCAACATATAACTGACCTGTTGCAACGGATGAGTAAATCGTTGGAAACAATAAAAATAGATCACTGATATGTTGAAACATATCACTCATCTGTTGCAAAATGAGTTATCTGTTGGATCAATATTGTTTAGATTTCTTCCACAAAAAGGAGTCGTCTGTCGCAACAGATGAATGATCTGTTAGATTGTTCATCTGTTGCATCAAATTTTTATAGTTGCATCAGATTTTAATCTGGTGCATCGGATATTTTCATCTACTACATCAGATGTCTTCATCTGTTGCATTAGATGTTTCATCTGTTGCAACACCATTTTTACCAAGATAAACAACAAATCAACCCAGCAACACCAACACATCATACACACACACGAAGAAGGGGTCTCCACTAAGAACATCAACTGTGAACAAAAATCATCAACAAATCCAAATCAACAGTATGACAACAAGAAGAAGAAATGCCAGAAATTAGGGTTTTATTCAGTTCACATTTTAATACTAGAAGAGTAGTTGACTTAAGTTCCTCTGTTTCTTCATAATTTTTTACCTGTGAAAAAGGAAATGGGACGACGAAGAACTCGAAGTTGTTGTCGCCAGAGAAGTCTTCACGTCGATTGATGGTTGAAAGTTGAAAGGGAACTCGCCCGACTATTTTTCGCCGGAGGTTGAAGTTGTCGGGGATTGAAGGGAGAATTTTGCAGAACTGTCGGTTGGGAGAGAGTTGAGAGAAGCTATCGAGAGAGAGAGGAAAAAAACTGGTTGATTTGGATTGAAGAGAAGTGTGAGTTGATTTGTATTTTTGAAAAGATTAGAAAGTATTGAAAATATTAATTAAGTCTATAATTAACTTAATCAAGTTTCCTAATGATGTTTGACCCTTTAAGTTGGTCAATGTCACCAATCCTTTATTCAAGACTTAAAAGACACCTTTCCTTCAATTTTCTCAAGATACTTTGAGGTTGTTTTTCGCTCCAATCTATAGTGCGCGCGCGCTCGAGCTAATTCTTCTCTTCTGTTTTAACTTGAGCCCACTCGAACAGACTCTGGCTGATATCCGTCACCATATATAGATAATAGCACATTCAATGAAGGAATATTTTGTTAAAACGAGATTTCTCTTTATTTTTGTCTCATTTGCATCAACCAAAATCACTAGGGAAGTAAGTATTTCTTATCAAGAAGTTCTTCACCCGTAAAAACTAAATTTGATATATTTATGATGGATTTTATCATCTTATAATACGAAATTATCACGTATGTGCTAATACTTCAACAAGTAAAGTTGTAAATTATTTGGAAATGAAAGTTAAAACCACTCATATATTATGTTTTATTTAGTAAATTCCAAATGTTATTTAAAAAAATATATAGAATAGAAATTGTATATGACAACATTATAAACAACAAATACTTTTCAAATTGCTAAGTCCACCTCATTCCTAAATCATCTCCACCAAATACCTACCATGTAGAAATTATATCCACTTTCTTCTTAACTATTTTTCTTTATCATTCCAAATATTTACGTAAATTCTTTTATATATACACACACACACACACACACACACATATATATATATATATATATATATATATATATATACTATAAATTACACAAATCCACAACTTAAGTTTCACTTATTATAAAAAATCCCATCTCTCCAAACATATTACAAAAATCCCATTTTTCTCTAAAAATACATATACATAGCTTTCTATGTATATGTCTGCCCTATTATGTATATGAATCGGCTTTGTTATGTATATGTCGGCCTTGTTATGTGTGTATATATATATATATAACCATGATGTTCGTGTGAGGTTTTCGTGCACCTCGATTAAATTTACGGGATTTATCATCTCCCACGAACAAAAGATATAAGGTAACTAACTCTGTGTCTCCCTCCGCTAAGGCTGAAACAGATGAAAAGAATCGCCTAATATTTTTAGTCTTCGTTGGAATTTGAACTTGAAACCTCAGATTCTCAACCAACTTTATTGATAACTAAGTCATACCCTTGAGTAGTATTTATGTACGTTCTTGTAACACCATCAATAGAATACATAAAATAAAAATAAACTGACATAAATAACATCCATCAAATAATAGCCACATATATATATGATTGACAGATAACAGAAAAATAATTTGTAGATTACTTTTCAAAGCAAAGTATGGAAGTATAATTGCTTAGCCCCTTACATCTTGTTGGATATTGTAACATAAAAAGGAAATGAAAGAAGATTTTCCAACACTAGAGTAGAGAGAAGAATTTATTGACTTTATAGAAATATATATCTTTTTTATACAAACTAAATGAATTATAAAATACAAGCTCTCGCATCATCATTGTCGATCGATGCAATTTCAATTTTGAATAATTGATTGACTAATATTTAGATTAACATTTTTTTTTCTTTTTCATTCAATCGTATAAACATTTCAAGTTGTTGACTATATATACTAAGATCCAATATTAGATTTGAGCGACTATTTCTAAAGTATAATTAAATATTTGACTACTTGTAAAGAATTAAATTCTTTAAAAATATTCAGTAAATTTTGATGGATTCAAAATTAAGTGTTGCTTGTAAAATTTTGCTCCAATACGATATGTAACACTATCTTACAAGTTAAAAAATTAATGTAATCATTTTTTTGGATAAGGGATAATTAGTGTTAAAGTTTACTCAAAGACAAAATAGAAGTAGTTATCACATACTGTTTTCTTGTCATTTTATTTTATTTTATTTTATTTTATTTTATTTTATTTTATTTTATGTGTTTGGTTTATTTGAAAAAGAAATGAATGGAGCTTTCATTTGTTGTTGTTTAATAATTAATTATAATTTGTTTTATTTGAGAGGGGACCTCCATTAACAAAATGACTTTTTTCTCCCCGCCGCTTCTATTGAAGGATTAGTAAATCTGGTAATAAAATTTCTAATTTTTATATTTCGAATTCATAATTTGACAATCAGTAGAGTCTAATGGATATATCTAAACAAGAAATTAATGTACATTAAAAAAAATAACGATTTTTTTTTATTTGTGGAGCAAATCACGTAACATTCGTTGTACTCTTAAAATTTATGATTAAAGTTACTCGTATCACAAAGCCAGGTGAATTATCATGATGTATGAAATTTTGGCTATAAATTCTTATGAAAGTTTATAAAATTTTCATGGATCAGTATTGTAAAGGATAAACGTAGTTAACTCTAACTAGGATAGACAACTAGAAGTATTTGTATATCGATACCTCTCTTTCTATGTATTCTAGTAATGTTAGGAGACTTGGTTCCCCAGGGAACCTCTTTTATAAATATTGATTTCTACCTTGAGAGAAATATAGAGAAAAAACTTTTCTTTCATGGTATCAAAGCCCTAGTGTTTAAACAACCCTCAAATTTTTTTTTCTCCTGAAGACAACAACGTTCCCTTGAGAATCCTGCAATGGAAGATTTCACTACTTCCTCAGGCATGTCAAGCACTACAGTTGCTGCGGCGACCACCCCGACTTATTCCCCAACTCCTAACCTTGCTCATCAACTACCCGTGAAGCTTATGTCATCAAACTTCTTGCTATGGAAGACACAGTTTCTTCCAATGCTTTGTGGGTGTGGTCTCAACCATCATATTGATAGTAGTGAACCTGTTCCAGATAAACTTATAGCAGACGATCAACTGAATCCAACCTATAAGGCATGGGCTCGTGAGGACCAACTTGTTTTAAGTTGGATTGTCGCATCAGTATCCGAGAATGTGCTGCCACAATTAGTTGGTGCTAAGACTTCCTGTGCAGCATAGAACAAATTGGTTGCAGCCTATGCAACCGGATCCAAACCATAAATTCGTGAGCTCAAAGCACAGCTACACACTTTAAGCCGTGACAATGCAAACATTGAGACTTACATCCAAAAGGCAAAAGGGATTGCAAATAGGTTGGCTGCTTTGCAGCATCCCGTCGATGATGACGATCTTATCGAATTTGTTCTTTTGGGTTTAGGCCCTGCATATCGTCCGTTTATTAGAGTACATGAGGCACATCAAGAAGATGTCACCTTTAATGCTTTATATGGCATGTTACTGTCTGAAGAAAGACAACTGAAAAGGGATAAAGCCCTTAATGTGATTGCTCCTTCAGCTCAATATACTCAGAGCTTTATTCCCACCGCACGTGGTCGCGGTAGAGGTAGAAGTGGTAGTGGCCGTTCTTCTAATCAAGGATTTACACATTCTCCTTAAAATCACAACTTTCAGAGTTCTTCTCCGTTAAATCAGTTTGGGGTACAATCTTCATACTCTGATATGTCTGCAATTATTTGTCACAATTGTGAAGGAAAGGGTCATATTGTACGTTTTTGCTCGTCGCCCAAAATCAACAACGGTAACAGGTATCTAGCCGACCCTCCTCCAATTTAGCTAACACCATGAGTCAACTTACTTAAAACTGGTTAATGGATAGTGGCACCACACATCATCTTACCGCAGATCTTGACAATCTCGTCATCCATTCTGAATATCAAGGTTCCGAAGAAGTAACTTTAGGTAATGGTTCCAAGCTCCCTATATATCACATAGGTCAAGGATCACTCTCTGTTTCTAATAAAAAATTTACTCTGGATAATATTCTACATGTTCCTACTGCCACTCAAAATTTACTATCTATTAGTTCCTTCACAACATCTAATCAAGTTTTGGTTGAATGTTTTCCTAACTATTTTTTCATAAAGAATTTGGCAACGAGGGCAGTTCTTCACAAAGGACGAAAAACTGAGGACTTGTACTCCCTTCCAATTTTGAAATCATCAGTATCCCCTGCTTCATATACTGCGTCACTTGGTGTTTGGCATCATGCATCCTATCCTACAATTCGTAAAGCTTTGTCGTCAAGTGTCTTTGTGTCATCTCCCAGGTTATATCCTAAATTATGCTCTATATGTGCTGTTAATAAGAGTCACAAAGTCCCGTTTAGTGAGTCTAGCCTTAGGGCCACAGGGCCTTTAGATTTAATTTGTTCAGATGTTTGGGGTCCTACCCCAGCTGTTTCTAATGATGGCTATCATTATTATGTTATCTTCTTTAGTCACTTTAGCAAATATACTTGGATTTACTTTCTTCAATTTAAGTCTGAAGTTTTATCTATCTTTATTCAATTTCGTAAAATTGTGGAAAAGTTCTTGGGTCGCCCAATAAAATGCTTTTAAGCAGTCTGGGGGGTGAATTTCAGGCATTAACTAATTATTTAGGAGATAATGGCCTTTTTCAACGTTCATCATGCCCTTATACTCCTGAAAAAAATGGTTGTGCAGAGAGGAAACATAGACATATAGTTGAAACCGGTCGTGCCTTGTTAAATTATGCTAACGTTCCTCAAAAGTTTTGGACCAATGCTTTTGACACTGCTGTATATACAATCAACAGATTGCCCACTCCACAATTGAATAATTCCTCTCCTTTTAGTATTTTGTTCAAAATAGATCCAGATTATTCCTGTTTACGTATTTTTGGATGTCGCTGCTTTCCATGGCTTCGTTCTTACACAAAAGATAAGTTATCTCCTCGCTCTAAACCTTGTGTTTTTCTTGGTTACAGTAAAATTCATAAGGGTTATAAGTGTTTTGATCTTCTCTCGTCATGTTGTTTTTTATGAATGTACTTTTTCTTTTGCTGTACGAGATGATGTGGTGCATAGTACTTAAACCAGTTTTGATAACACACCTCTAACCGTTCAGTTGCCAATGCCAACTATTGTTGCAGCATCCCCTTATTCTAATGTGCCCACAGATGGGTGTCAAGATAATCCGATGCAGCTAGCTTCTGCCAATGCACCTAATCTAATAGATCCTTCTAGATCTCTGCAAAAGTCTCTTCACACAGGTACCTCGCCATCAAATATTGCTTTGCATCCCACACCTATGAAGTCCCAAAAAATGGTGACTCGTGCATAAACAGGCTCTTTAAAACCGAAACAGGCCTTCTCACTTTCAGTGGTAACTTCGGTTTCACCAGACCCTACTTGCTATTCTCAAGCTGCAAAAGACAGTAATTGGCACCAAGTTATGCATGATGAATACAATGACCTTATACAAAATGGAACTTGACAGCTAATTCCTCCCTTCCCGTCCTATAATGTGATTGGATGCAAGTGGGTTTTCAAAACCAAGATGAAGTTGGATGGATCGGTCAAATGGTATAAGGCGAGACTTGTAGCCAAGGGTTATCATCAAAGATTGGGTATTGACTTTATTGATACATTCAGCCCGGTAGTTAAACCAGCCACTATTCGGCTGCTCTTATCACTAGTTGTTTCTTATCGTTGGCACATTACTCAGTTGGATATTTCAAATGCCTTTCTTCATGGACATCTGGACGAAGTTGTCTATATGTCCCAACCTCCGGGGTTTGTTGATCCTTCCTGACCAGATCATGTGTGCTTACTCAAAAGGTCACTTTATGGACTTAAACAAGCCCCTCACATGTGGAATAAGTGCCTCACTGATGCTCTAATCTTCTTTGGTTTCAAGTGCTCAAAAGCAGATAGTTCATTATTCTATTTGCATTCTGGTGGTGTTAAAATATTTTGCTTGATTTATGTCGATGATATCTTGGTTATGGGTAATAAGTCTGGCTGCATTAGCTCTCTTGTTTCTAAGTTGCAATCTCAGTTTGCCGTCAAAGATCTGGGCAAGCTTTCTTATTTTTTGGGCATTGAAGCAACCTGGACAGCCCGTGGCTTGCACTTGTGCCAACAAAAATATGTCTCTGACTTACTTAAGCGTGCACAGCTCGGTGGCTACTCCTGCTTCATCTTCAAGAATATTGTCCTCCTCTGATGGTCAACCCTTTCATGATCAGACTTTGTTTCGAAGTATTGTCGGTGCCCTGCAGTATTTACAAGGACTGATATCGCTTACTCAGTGAACAAAGTATCCCAGTTCATGCATTCACCACTGGGTTCTCACTGGATGGAAGTGAAACGAATACTTAGATATATCAAGTTCACTCCCTCATATGGTCTTTTCTTTACCCAGCAATCCTCTTCGATTCTACACGGTTATAGCGATGCTGATTGGGGTGGTTCTCTTGATGATCGTAAGTCCACTACTGGTTTTGCAATCTACCTTGGTTCTCATTTGATCTCTTGGGCCTCAAGAAAGCAGAAGGTTGTGTCTCGTTCGAGTACTGAATTGGAGTATCGAACACTTGCATGTACTACCTCTACGTTGCTAGAAATGGTCCTTAAAGAGATTGGGTGCCTTGCTTCGCCCGCACCTATTCTTTGGTGTGACAACCTTAGTGCCACCTATTTGACTGCTAATACGATATTCCATTCACGCACAAAGCACATGGAAATAGATTTTCATTTTGTCCGTGAGAAGGTCCTAGATAAGACTCTTATAGCTAAGTATCTCAGCTCTCACGACCAGATAGCCGATGCTCTCACTAAAGCTCTGCCTAAAGCGCGCTACCAGATGTTGAGAAGCAAGTTGACAGTGTTCCCACATCCTGCTCAACTTGAGAGGGCATGTAAAGGATAAACGTAGTTAACTCTAACTAGGATAGACAACTAGAAGTATTTGTATATCGATACCTCTCTTTCTATGTATTCTAGTAATGTTAGGAGACTTGGTTCCCCAGGGAACCTCTTGTATAAATATTGATTTCTACTTTGAGAGAAATATAGAGAAAAAACGTTTCTTTCAAGTATATTTTGATATTAAAACTTAATTTTTAGATACGTGGTAATTTTATATTACTCAAGTCGAGACAAAAATGATTAGACTTAAGAATTTTTTACCTGACTTCAACCATTTATGTTCAAATTCCTTCACATATGACTGAGATTCAAGAAAAAATTATTGAAAGACAAACAAAAATAATCAAACTTTAATAATATTTAATTAAAGTTTAAGCAAAATGGCTCAATTTGATAAAAACGATTTGAGCTTCAGCCACGTATATTGATATTAAGATTGATTATTCTCATTTGCAGAAACTTAACATACTTTTGATGCAACTATCCATCAAACTTGTCTCAGATTGATAAAAATGTGTTTTATATTATATTAAAAAATTACTAATTTCAAATATAAATTTAATCACAATCGCTAAGCTACAGATGCGAGCCACGTATGCTAAACTAGTTTACACTATACATCGCTCCATTGTTGTTTATTTTGTATATTTCTTTTGATGCACTAAGATGACTCAACAAAATAAACATCTGCCTAGTAGTTAACTTGGAACGTTGCTTTGCCCTTTTAATAACTGTAATTTGATTGGGGTTCACATTTAAGAAAAAGATAAAGGGAGTATCAAATTTAAAATAAAAAATAGAGACTGAATTGAGTTAGTTTGAAAGGATTCAATGGGTTTATTGAGTCGGATAGTGGGTTTGAATTAATTATTTAAAATAAAAAAAATTAAAATAAAAAAGAAAAATATATCTCCGAACTATGATAAATGATACGTATATATCCTCCGTCATACTTTGGGTACATATATGTGCCTATCATTAGTGTGAGGGACATACACATACCATTTTTTTAACGATATGGGAGGATATATACATTACTATTTAACATAGTTCAAGAGTATATTTGGCTCCTTTTTTTTTCCTGACAATTTAAAACAATAATTTTTTTTTTCTTGGGTTTTGTGTGTGTGTGTGTGTTAGTATTTGACTTTGTCAAACCAAGACAAGAATCATTATATGGACATTCATACGGTATGCCATAAGCACTTTTTGCAAAGAAAATTTGTCAAATTAACCATTTGTCCAAAGAAGAAGAAAGAAAAGGTGCAGCAGCAACTAGTAATGGTCTTCTCCACTAACACCTGCCAAATTTCCACATCAAGCTTATGAAAAATCTAATGAAAACTAACTCTCAGTAAAAGACAACCATTATTCTTAAAGGTGTAGTCCACATAGAGGTGCAAAAATAATGATGATTGTAGCCCCTGTCATTTGTTATCAACAGATCTTAGTCTTGTGTAGCTTAACCAAAGTAGCCCTTGTCATTTGTTGCCATTTTAACAGTTGTTCTGCCTCAAGGAAAGTGATATAAGCCATATATAGAACGTAGCAGCTAAATGTAACGATATTATGACAATTTATTGAAAAGGAAACGTTGAAATTCTTCACAATAATTTGGTTGACTGCTAAAAAAAAAATTCTAAATTATTTTTTCAAATCAAAGTGTAGCAATATAATTGATTATCTCCATACATACACATGTAGAGTTTATAAAAAGATATACTACGCATATTTTTATACTAATTTAAGGAGTTGAGAAGATTACGACCTTTCACATCGTAGTTGTTAATCGATCTGACTCAATTTTAATTTTACATAATTGATTGATTAATATTTTGATCAATGTAATTTCTTTTTTCTTTTTTTTTTCCATTCATGAATTTTCATAAATGTATTAAAATTTTCTTTCCTATAGGCAATCAGAGTCATTGATTATATAGTCTTGTTTCAAATTTGAGTGTTAATTCTTGAAATATAGCTTAGTATTTTCAAATGGAGAGGAAATTAAATACTTTAAAAATATACAGTAAATATTGATGGGCTCAAAATTAAAATTTTATTTAGAATAACTTACATAAATCCCTGAATCTTTAAGTGATATTACATTTTATCCCGACTATTTTGTTAATTACATCTTATCCTGATTTTTTTAAAATAGTAATACATATGTTATACGGTGATACATATAAAAAAAAGTGATATATTTGAAACAGATTAGATCTTTATTTTAGGAAGTAACGGATTTTGTTTAAGTCTGTAACGCAAATCACGCCAAAACTGTTACAAGCTGAAAATCCGCAATTTTATTCGACCAGATTTGAAATTTGGGATTTATGTAATTAATTTTTCCTTTTATTTATATCTAAGTTTTACTCTAACGGAATATATAACACATCTTTTAAGTTAAAAAAAAAGGAAGGAATATCCTATCTATAATGTAATCATTTTGTTGGATAAGAGATAATGTGTGTTAAAGTTTACTCAAAGAAAAAATAGAAGTAGTTATCACATAATTTTTTTGTCATTTAATTTTAGTTTACTTTTATGTGTTTGGTTTATTTGAAAAAGAAATCAATGGAGCTTTCATTCGTTGTAGTTTTAATAAGTAAGAAAGATTTAGTAAATTTTGTATTACATTATTCATAATTAGTATTTACTTTTTATTTTTTATTTTAATAAAATTCTTGATTCTAATATTTTGAATGTATAATTTAACAATTGATACATTCTAACAGATACATCCTAAAACAAAAAAAACAATGTGCATTAAAAAAAAGAAAAATAGCGAAAATCTTTTTATTTGTGGAGCAAATCACGCGACATCTGTTATATTATACTCTCAAAATTCAAGAATAAGGTCATTTGTTCAAATTTTGAAATTTCGAAAAAGAATCCTCATTCTTCGAGAAGAAGTAAGTTTCTCTCTTCTCTGTTACTGCATCTCGTTTTTTTTTTTTTAACGATACATAATGAGTCTCTTCGACAACATATTTTATTTGCAGTAATGGTTAAAGTTTCTCACATCACAAAGCCAAGTGGATTATCATGATGTATGAAATTTTAGATATAAATTCTTAGAAAAGTTTATAAAATTTTCACGGACCAGTATGTTTTGACACCACGATTTAACTTTTAGATACGTGGTAATTTTATATTGCTTAAGTCCACACAAAAAATAATTGAACTTTAATGAATTTTACCTGGCTTCAACCATTTATGTTAGAATTTCTTCACATATGACTCAGATTCAAGAAAAAATTATTGAAGACAGAGACAAAAATAATCAAACTTTAACCATATATAATTAAAGTTCAAGCAAAATGGCTCAATTTGAGCTTCAGCCACATCTATTGATATTAAGATTGATTATTCTCATTTACTAATTAACTTCACTTTTCACTTTAACCGAATAGTTCTTTGAATTGGGTAGGGGCTGCGCGAACGTAGGCCCCCACTGCCACAAACAATGATGTAGGATCAACCACTCAGGCCGACATTAGGCAGGCACCCCTCCAAAGTGCAATGGAGATCACAAGCCTAGGCCATGGGTATTACTGATCACTCATCTACCCCGTCCAGGTAAGTATGTCACCCTGTTAGCTCAGCTCATTATTAATGCCACTGCTTTTGCTCCACCTTTCTCTTGGATGCTGGTGTGGGAGAATTACTCAAAATGGCATTAATCTCTTTAGTTTTTCGTTTGGATTTTTTTTTCCTGTTTGAATAAAAACCACCTCTCTGCTCTAACTTACTGAATGGTTTTGTGATACGGATACGAGTACGGAACACTAAAAACAGACACGAAACACAAGAACAAAGCTGGAAACAAGATAACAACAAACGAGGCGGCAACACAAAGAAACGAGATAATGAAGACAAGATACGAAACACAACAACAATAACTAAAGGATAGTAACTTGACATAAAATTATACAAGAACCTAAGAACCAAGACGTGTATCACACGTCAAAACCCCTACAACTCGTATAATCAACACCAAGCTCTTACGTAGACACGATAGGGAACTCACTCTCCTCAAGCACCAACGTTTCTAGCCAAAATGCAACACTAGTGATTTCACACTAAGTGCTACCTTAGTTATGGTTACAACACTCTCTCTCAAGAGATGAGTTCTTGCAATATCAATAAACAACTAAGTGAAATAACCCTAAAATGTTCTATTTATAGCCTAACTTATTACATAACAAAAATGATCACAATACCCTTAATGAAAGGTGCAGCCAGGGAGTGTCTTTCCAACAAGTGTAATCCCCAAAATACCCTTAATGAAGGGTGCTTCTTCAATGCTCTAAAACCGTGGGGTCATGCTTCAACAGTTGTGGTCTCGGGTTGGCATCAAAGGTAAGCCCCCACGCAATCTTCCACACACGGGTTTGCTTTATATCATGCTCAAAACGGGTCCTCCATGCATGTTCTTGTGTCCTCGAGGTGACCAAGTCTGAATCTTCATGCGTTGGCCTCCAATAATGTCTTCAAAAGTATAGATGGTCATTTGGCTCGTAGCATTTTTGGCAAAAGCCAAAAACACAGCAGCTAAGTTCTCCAAGTAATCAGTAACATATGTTGGGTTCATAGTAATGAAAGTGTGTTGAATGAAAAATGGAGAAATCAAGTGGAAGAGAAAAATTGAGTTAACACCAAAAATGGAAAATGTACTCAATTTTGGCAAGTTTACTCTTTCTCCCACATTGGTGGAAGAAGAGAACTTGAGAGTGTTTATAATGAGAAACACTTACTCTACATAACAAGTGAGGCAAGAAATAGATGATGCCTTACCGTTGTTGTCGTTGCTTGCTAGGCTTCGGCTTTGGCAAATGATTGATGAGATCTATCTTTTTAGACAAAATTTATTTGAATTCCGAAGAATGCCAAGGAAATATGCAAGGCTTCGGCTTCGGCAAATGATTGATGAGATCTATCTTTTTAGACAAAATTTATTTGAATTCCGAAGAATGCCAAGGAAATATGCAGTAAAAAATTTCTGTACTGTTTCGGCCTCCATTTATATATATACACGCAGTAACTGTGTTTCAGAACTGATGTGTCTGGTTGAAATAATGTTACAGAAGGTTGCACTATTTCAGATTGTTGCTTCTGTTACAGAAGGTTGCACTGTTTCAGATTGTTGCTTCTGTTACAGAAGATTGCACAGTTTATGAAAGTTGCAACTCTTCAACGAAAATACACACTGTTTCAGTGAACCAGTGCACTGTTTCAGAAAATTACTGCATTGTTTTAAGTGAATAGACATGCATTTTCTGGAAGAGTCACACACCTCTAATATGAACCAATGCCACCTTTTCAAAGGGGCATTAGTGGCTATATAAACCTGATTTCATCCACAGGTTTATGATATAGAAAAATACAGAAATTTTCATATTACAAACTTCTTCTTCTTGTCTTAAAAATACTCTAAGTGTGATCATTCAAACCGTGAGTGTGTTCGAAGAATTCGCCTATTTGAGGTACCGCTATAGTTGGATTGAAGGCCATTTTATCCTGGGAGGAAGATTCCATAACCTCGGGTACAGTGAGGAGAATTATTCCTTAAGGAAAGTCCGTGAATTCGGACGACTTGGCCTTAATCATTTTTGTTTCATCTTTATTTTCTGAAAAATAAATACACCTCTTGGAAAGTTTCTTTTGGATCTTGTGTTGAGGGTATTTAATACTTCATTGTGTTTTTGTTCATACTTGAACTCGAGTTGAAGTTGTTGTTCTGTTATACAGATTCTACGTACCCGTATTGTGGAAAATAACTACATATACAACTCGCTGAACAAAGTAGCAGCAAAATGGCCTGTTGATAATAATTGTAAGGTTCATTAAAGAGGCATAAACATTAAGAGTTTCATGAACCACATGATACAGATATTATATTGGATGACGCGCAATAGCCTGGCATGAGATAAATCTGATCTCTACAAGGCTATGGCAAATTCGTATTCTAAGAAAAGCAATATAATGAACAGTAGAGGGTACATGCCTGGTAAAACCTTTCTTTCAATGAGCCATTGTTTTATGGTCATTGGCTCCTTCCCTGTCATTTGCAACGACAACAGCTACTCTATACGCAGAGATATTTCTGTACGGCCATCTCATGATGCACCGATCTTTTCTTCTCCTATGCAACTGATAAAAATTACAGCCATTTACATTTATTTTTTCCAATTTCCTCTGGTGTGCATTTGCTGCAGCACCAGCTTCCTCAAGTCACACCGGCCGTGTTGGTTTTCAGCTTCTTCAGCCATTTCTCAGGTTGATTTAGTTCAACCATATTCAAGTCTAGACGCTTACATGAAAGTGGTATATAATAGTAGCTAAATGGACTTTATCTCCATTGACAAACATTTGATATTACAAATTGAAGGACCATTCAGCTATACCTCTATGTCAGGGGCGGATCTATTAAGGCCGTGGGGGTGGCACTCCACCCGCAAACTTCGACGGAAACTCTATATACATAGCTGTATATATATACAGATATAGTTAAAAATTAAGTCTGCCACCCACAATAACAAGACATTGTCTAGTGCGGGTGGCAAAGAGTTGGTTTTGTAGCTCCAAGATCTTTTGTTCGAAACCTGCTGGCAGTATTTGATTTTTAAAACCATTTTTGTTAATAATTTTTCATTAAAAAGTAAGGCACTAGCTGGCTTTGTTAATAATTGCAACAAGCAGAGGCGGATCCAGGATCCGAACTCACTGGGTGCCAAAATTTTTTTCAATATAACTTACGGATGCCAGCATTTGATTTTTAAAACCATTTTTGTTAATAATTTTTCATTAAAAAGTAAGGCACTAGCTGACTTTGTTAATAATTGCAACAAGCAGAGGCGGATCCAGGATCCGAACTCATCGGGTGTCAAAATTTTTTTCAATATAACTTACGGAGAGCAAACAGAGAGAGAGCAACCGGGTGCCAAATTTTTTTTCAATATAACTTACAGAGAGCAAACAGAGAACTTACGGAGAGCAAACAAAGAGAAAGAGCAAGCAGAAGCACTGTAGCAGCAGCAGGAAACCTCAAGAACAAGAGTCATGTTTTGATTTGGAATTTGGCAATAGTTTTTTTTTTTAATTTAGAAATAGGAATTTGGCTTTGCTTGGTATCAAGTATGCGTTGCAATTATTAACAAAGCGAGCTGGTGGGTATCAAGTATGCTTGTTGCAATTATTAACAAAGCCAGCTGGTGCCTTACTTTTTTAATGAAAAATTATTAACGAAAATGGTTTTAAAAAACAAATGCTGCTAGTAGGTTTCGAACAAAAGACTTGGAGCTACAAAACCAGCTCTTTGCCACCCGCACTAGACAGTGTCTTGTTATTGTGGGTGGCAGACTTAATTTTTAACTATATCTGTATATATATACAGCTATATATATAGAGTTTCTGTTGAAGTTTGCGGGTGGCGTGCCACCCCACGGGCCTTAATAGATCCGCCCCTGATGTCAGCCCAGGCCATTCTTAATACTACTGCTATTCCTCCACTTTTCTCTTAGACGCAGGTTTTCTATTTGGACAAAAACCGCAACTCTGCTCAACTAATTGGATAGTTTTGGCAGAAACCAGAAGCACAACAACTAAGTTCTCCAAGTAATCAGTAACATATACAACTTGCTGAACAAGCAGCAGCAAAATGGCACCTGTTGATGATAATAGTAAAGGTTCATTTAAAGAGGCATAAAAAATCTAACTTATTAACTTAATACTTGTGTTCAGCTTGACGTTCACCCCAAATATTTATCAAGGAAACTTCAGAAACTTGTGTCATCGTCATTGCCATATTTCCAGTCATTTGCAACTACAACAGCTGCTCCATCCACAATTATTTCTGTATGAGCTGATTCACGATGTAGCAATCTTTTCACCTCCTATTCAACCGACAATTATTACAGCCAAATTACATTCATCTTTTTGCAATTTCCACTGGTACTTTTATATAGCATCGGGTGCAGCACCAGCTTCGTCAAGTTACACAGGTCGTGTATTTTTCCTTATCCTAGCTTGATTTGTTCAGAATCTTATTCTATCCCAACAAGAGTCTAGATGTTGACATAATAAACTGAAAAGCAAACCTGCTATCTAATGTTTGCTCGGCGGACTCCCCAATAATGCTGCCTCACTCATGTCAGATGACACAAACCTGTCAACATTTTTGAATAGCCCCAGCAACCATACCTCAATGTCTAAGCAAACACTGTGCAATTATATTATTCTGACAGACAAACATTCTACTAGCCTTCTGCTGCTTAGTGTAGCCAAAGCTTCTTTTATATCATCAATTTCTTCACTGACAATAAAATTTAGTGCTTTGAAATGCGCAGGATTTGTCATTGATTTAAGAAAATTTTAAACTTCGAATTGGGCAGGGGCCGCGCGAACGCAGGCCCCTCAACCACAAATTATGACATAGGCTTGACCACTTGGGCCGACCTTAGGCAAGCACCCCTCCAAAGTGCAATGGAGGTCACAAGCCTAGGCCATAGGTCTTACTGATCACCCATTGACCCCGTCCAGGTAAGTAAGTTTTATTGTCAATTCAGACCATTACTTGTACTACTGCTTTTGCTCCACTTTTCTCTCAAATGCCAGTGTGGGAGAATTACTCAAAATGGTTAGTTTTCTGTTTGGACAAAAACCACAACTCTGCTCAACTTACTGGATGGTTTTGGCAGAAACCAAATGCACAGCAACTAAGTTCTCCAAGTAATGCAGTAACATATATAACTTGGGCAGACCTTAGGCTTCTCTTTTTGGCTTTCTGTTTGGAAATAGAAAAAGGAAAATCAATGGAGCCTATATTTGATTCTCTCTTTAATTCAAGAATAACTATGAAGTAAGCAATAGTATTTTGCATCACAAAAACACTATATATAAAATGTTCTTCAAAGTGTCATGCTCGTAAAACATAGTAACGCAGCCAGCAACATGACTTCCTTCAGAATATTCCTATTCTTATTACATCAAAATCGACAGTGTTTGGCAGTAATAGTCGCCAAGTAGAGATAATTAACCACAAAGGTTCCTCAAACAATCTCTAAGAGAAGCCTCAATGAAAAGAACCAATATTTTTAGCTGAAAGAACATCAAAAGAAAAAATTGCATGTTAATTGAACATAATGAACAACTTTAAAAGTGTAACACTTCCAACTTCACACAAACAAATACATAGAAAATTTTCCAGCATTTCATTTGCAATTCAAACAACCCATTTAACAACAAATTTCTTCTTTTTCCCAACAAATCCCACAAATGGAGTCTGGGGAGGATGTACACAGACCTTACTTTTACCTTGAGAAGGTGGAAAGGTTGTTCCCAATAGACTCTCGACTGACAGTAGCAACACGCATGAAACAACAAGAAGAAAATACAATGATCGAGGCTAATGAGTCAACCGATAAAAATAGAAATTTAGGAATAAACAGATACATGACTAGTACTAACATACTCGACAACCTTGACTACCTACTAACTTTCTATTCTAATTCTCGACCTCCACACTCCCCCTATCAAGGGTCATCTCTTTCCCATCCTGGGAATTTCTCAAATCTTCAATAATCCCATAGAAACTTCTAACATCAACAGTTAGCTTTCATTTCAACATAGTAACATGCCTAAGGACTAAGGAATATCAACTAAGCAAAATTTCTGCTTCTCCCATGACCTTTGGTTTATGGCATCGTAGATGATCGTTCTCAGCTCCTATCATGGTGCTTGGGATGGGCTAGACTTCAAAATCTTCCATTTCCTTAACCCTGTACGGATGAGAATTTGATTCCACAAGAAATTGAACTCCACCCATGACCTATGGTTTATGGCATCGTAGATGATCGTTCTCAGCTCCTATCATGGTGCTTGGGATGGGCTAGACTTCAAAATCTTCCATTTTCTTAACCCCGTGCGGATGAGAATTTGAGAATTTGATTCCATGAGAAATTGAATAGAAGGCTGCTGAATTAGCTTATTTCTTGCATGTGTACCAATTGAAGTATTTTGAGAAATTGAGAATCAGAACGTAACGTATATGAAAGAATCATAAAACGGAACTCTTTTTATGGTGCTTGGGATGGTCTAATGGCTGTCTGACAAACTTCAAAATCTTTCATTCCCTTAACCCGTACGGATGAGAATTTGACTCCACGAGAAATTGAACAGGAGGCTTTTGAATTAGCTTATTTCTTGCGTGTGTACCAATTGATGATCGTTCTCAGCTCCTATCATGGTGCTTGGGATGGGCTAGACTTCAAAATCTTCCATTTTCTTAACCCCGTGCGGATGAGAATTTGAGAATTTGATTCCACGAGAAATTGAATAGAAGGCTGCTGAATTAGCTTATTTCTTGCATGTGTACCAATTGAAGTATTTTGAGAAATTGAGAATCAGACCGTAACGTATATGAAAGAATCATAAAACGGAACTCTTTTTATGGTGCTTGGGATGGTCTAATGGCTGTTTGACAAACTTCAAAATCTTCCATTCCCTTAACCCGTACGGATGAGAATTTGACTCCATGAGAAATTGAACAGAAGGCTTTTGAATTAGCTTATTTCTTGCGTGTGTACCAATTGAAGTATTTTGAGAAATTGAGAATCAGAACGTTCATTCGATTAAAGAAAACATATATGAAAGAACCATAAAACGAAACTCTTTTTATGGTCTTTATGCGTATGTAAACCCACACAATTTTATAGCAAATAACAAATCGTAATAATAGATTCATCTTAGATGGAAAACCATTTCGAATTCAAGAAAGATGATCGTTCTCAGCTCCTATCATGGTGCTTGGGATGGTCTAATGGTTGTCTGACAAACTTCAAAATCTTTTGTGGTTATGGACATTCATCATACTCCTGGTTCTAAGAAATCTTATTTTTCTTTAAACCCCTCCAACCTTTTTTCATGACTCTAACTTACAATCTTCGGTTGCAAGTAAAAGGAGGTTACCATCTGAGCAACTCACTCTTATTGATCTAGTGGCTGTTTGACAGACTTCAAATCATTTTTGGTTATGAAAATTAATCATACTCCTGCCCAACTTTGAAAGATTTGCTTCTTGCCACCTTATCTTAAATCACGTGTATGTAATAACAATTACATTTGTTCTCCTGTAGTTTAGGATTCATGGAAGTTCACATCTGACATTTTTGAAAATCTATGAAAACTGCAAACCAATTTTGTGATTCTTATTGGCTTTTAAGTTTTGTTTTTCATACTCGTAATTTTCTACTAGCATCTGAAAGTGTACATTGATTAGAACCTATCGTTTATTGAATCAATTGATAATCAAAAGATTTTAACTCCCTCTATATGGAATAATTTAGGTTGTATGGCACATTTGGGTCTTTGGTTAGTATTAGGTAAAGTCTTATATTTTACCACTCAAATTTTGAAAATTGTTGCTGCACCAGTCATCCTATATCACCACCTGTCACACCCTTTTTTTTTAACTCCAAAAGATTAATTTTAAGTTCGAAAGGGTTTTTATTATTAAAGTGACAAAAAGATGAAAATTTTATTCCGAAAAAGGATTGTTTTTACATTCAAAAATCAGAATCGCCACTTGGCATAAATTGGGTGTGCCAAGTCACCCTTGGATATCCTTTTTCAAAACGGTTTTGACTCTTAAAACTGATTCGCGAACAGAGATTCCGACTAAGGAATTCTGTTGACTGAGGGAAAGGTGTTAGGTACCCCTCGATCCCGTGGTTCGACCACGGTCGCATGGTGGAGCATATCAACTAATTTGACATTACAAATGTATAAACCACACAAAACACATAAAACAATCAAACCAACAAACAAAACAAAACGAATAAAAAATATAGTGTCCAGTCCGAGTTATACAGTCCCAAATATAAAAAATACGGAAATTTAATCCTATTCTAAACTAATCCTAGACTAAGATCCAATGCCTCACCCGATGCCTCGAGCCTTCATCACGAATGTTCTTCGAGTACAAAATACTTCAGGGCATTTCCCGAATAAAATAATACAAGTACTTCAGGGCATTCCCCGACCATATGATACAAGTGACCCGAAAGCGATAAAGCCAAAAACCATTCAATTACATAGTTCAAAATCCCATCAATCCACAGTCCCTAAATTTGCCTACCCGACCTACGTTTGTCTATCCCACTCGACCTACCATGATACTATCAAGTTCGATATCAATAAATCAAAACCACAATAATCACTTTATCAACTTTTAACTTTCACCCCAAAACAATCAATTTTAATTCTCAAACGAGATATCATTTCATCACATAATCCATAATCCACAATCAAGGGAATCAAACATCGAATCAAAACAACCAACAATTCACATCATCACAGATCAACAAACACGATATTCAATTCAATGCACCAAATATCACCAACAATAAGATAAAAGAGGTGAAAGAGAAGAATTAGACCTCATTTGAAGCTTTTGAATTCAATGTTATTCGAATAAAGAAAGTCCACACCCAAAAACTTCGAACCGAACCTCAACCACGACCGAAATCAACTCAGTATAGAGAACTAATAGCCGAAAAAACCTTTTTCTGATGGAGTTTAGACTGAAAACTCAAAGAAACAGAGAGATTTTTGTGATATTCCGAGACTTTGGGACGAAATTGGTACCTGCAGCGCCTTAGTCTGACCCAAAATATCTGATTCCGGCCAAGAACTCGTCGAAAAAAGCTGAGCCTAGCTGGAACAGTAGCTCAAGCGCGATAATCGCATTTTTTTGATGAGATCTAAATGCGTGTATATGTGTATATGTGTGTATATGTGTTAACCCTCAATTAGAGACGAGTGTATCTCTGTTTCTTGAACGGCCATGGGAGATTTTTGATGTGGATTTTACCTCTTTTTTTTTGTCTGTGCTTATGGTGAAGAAAAAGATAATATGGCCTCTCTAATGGTATATTCTATGAAGTTTCCTTTTTTCGTGAGGTGTTGTATGTATATATTTGTATATGATAAAATGGTAAGGGTCATGGAATCTTCTATGGGGCCCTCTTTATTTTTGTTGTTAATGAGAGTGAATATGTTAGTGTGTGTATTTCCCTGTGAGGAACACGTGAACGGGTGGGAGTATTTGGGGTAGGGGTGAGGTAGGGTAAGGTGTGGGGTGGTGATGTGTTGTCCAAAATTGATAGGAGGAGTGGTTAATTTTGTTACCAAAAGAATAATTGAGGATTAGGTTTGTTAGTGGGTTTGTTATTTTTTGTATTTTTGTGGGGTATAATCACATGGGTAACAGTGCGTGGTAAAGTGAGCTAAAAATGGATAAAATTGGACTTCGGGAGGGACAAACTTATGTGTCTACATCATGCCCCTTTTTGGGTGTAAACACAGAGTGTTTTCAGATAAAAAAGTAGACAAAGAGAATTTTTTTTGACCCGACCATTATTCAAAGGAAGAAATAGAAGGAAGAAGGACTACCGAGTTGGAGGGTCGAGTGAGGTCCCGTTGAGTTTCCGGTCCGCGACTCTGTAATTACATCAAAATGAAAATTACAAGTTAAAACATCAATGAAATTACAAAAATCCTATATATGCAGCTACGTTGACTCTTGACTTGCTACTTCATCACCCTATTCTTTAGACGGGTACCTGACTTGTAATTTCTTCACCCTATTCTTCAGGTGGGTTCCTAACTTGCTATTTTTCAATCTGTTGACTTTCAATATTTTCACCTTGTTGCTTGACTTTCAACTTCTTCACCATGCTACTTGACTTTTCAGTTATTCGCCCTGTTCTTCAGGCGGGCTCCTGAAATCACATCAAAACTAAAAAGAAAATTATCCCAAACAAAGATTATTATAAAGAGATTTCATTTGCCAGAAAAAATGAAGTTCCAAACAAGAATTAAATTTTGCCCCAGTTAATCATCAAAGGACTTTTGTGAAAGTTACATCATTATAGGAATCAAGGAGAATGACTCGACTAAAAGGTATGTCTTATAGGAATAAAAGAAAATGACTCGACTATAAGGTACGTCTTATAGGGGTCAAGGGGAATGACTCGACTAAAAGATACGTCTTTTAGGGGTCAAGGGTAATGACTCGACTAAAAGGTACGTCTTCTAGGAATCATTGGAACGACTCAACTAAAAGGTACGTCTTATAGGAATCAAGAGAGATGACTCGACTAAAAGATACGTCTTATAGGAATCAAGGGGGATGACTCGACTAAAAGGTACGTCTTATAGGAATCAAAGGAAATGACTCGACTAAAAGGTATGTTTTATAGAAATCAAAGAAAATGACTCGACTACAAGGTACGTCTTATAGGAATCGAAGGGAATGACTCGACTAAAAGGTACGTCTTCTAGGAATCAAAGGAACGACTAGACTAAAAGGTACATCTTCTAGGGGTCAAGGGGAATGACTCGACTAAAGGTACGTCTTATAGGAATCAAGGGAGATGACTCGACTACAAGGTACGTCTTATAGGAATCAAGGTTTAATTTAAGAAGTGTATCACCTAGCAATTGAAAACTGGAATCCCTGGACAAGTGTGTCTCCGAGGAATATAGGATGATAAATTTTTACCATGATTTTATCATCAAACTTGTGCAGCAACATTGCTTCCTGCATTTGTAAAAGTGAGGCATTACAACCCTTGATGTTTATGCTCTGAAGTTCTTGACTTGAAGGTAGTATGTTTTCTGTTTCATCAAAGAAAACTTGTGAGTTTAAAATATGGTAGCTGATTTGTGGCTTTAGCTTTCGCGGTGGTCGCTCTTTTCCTCGTCGCATTTAACCTTGCTTCCAATAATTAGCATATGGAATTGATTTGCTTCATTGTTAACCCAAACTCAGATTATTAAGAGCGACTCTGAAACAAACAAGGTATCTCTGTTTTACCATGCTTCTCGAATAAACCCTTCGAACCTTGTTATTTTTATGAGTTCCCAGACTTGTCTGTAGACAAAATTTCTTTCATGCTTTATTTCGACTTACAATCATGTCTTTTTCATGTGCTGGATTTTGTCTTGCTTTGTGTAATTGAAGAAGCTGGTAGCCGATTTTGCAATCTTTTCTCACTTGTTTTGACACAAACTTGACTCAAAGAAAAGAGAGGAAAAAGAATGACAATGATTTTTTTTTATTTGGATAACTGACTCAAGAAAGATAAAAAAAAAATAAAGAGAAGAAAGAACAGACAATGAATGTCTCCATTTGAAACAAAGAAACAAAATTTTATCCAAAAACCACAGTCAACTCTAATTATTATGCCATGCATTTGAATTAATCTTCCTGATCTTTCTACCTACACTTTCTACCAGCTGTTGTTGAGTTAACGGTCTTAAAACTGAGTTGCTTCGTTAGGTCAATTGTATTCAAGACCTCATTCGTCTAATGACACCTTGAAGGGTTTTCGCCAACAAGCCTCTCTCATTTTTCTCTCGTCTCATCATCGCCTTATGGTGCCTGTGAGGGTTTTCACCAATAAGACTCTCTCATTTTTATTTCTCTCAACTTATCATCGCCTTATGGTGACCGTGAGGGTTTTCCCTAATAAGGATCTCTCATTTTTATTTCTCTCTTGATTCCTTATGCTGAGGAAGACAAGTAGTTCCCTAAATTCATCCTCATATCCATTGCATGATTTGCCTTAACATCTTCAAAGATTGATTTGAAGGTCTTTCTTTGGTTGTAACTTGGATTTTGGAAATGGTTAGAAAAAAATGATGACATGAGGCTCAAATGACACTTGAAGTGAGGTGGGACTTACAACTTTTGGAATCGACTCAAACAACGAGGATTAAATCATGCCCCAGTTTCTTTTGACTGGACAATTCTAAATTGTTTTTTGGTTGAACCGAGCGCTTAGTAGGGCAGCCTACGTATCTCACCCCCGAGATAGGAGAATCAGGTCATGCGTAGTTCTGGCAGCTTGTTCTCGACGCTCTTCTTTTTCTCTCTTTGGACACAGTTTTTCTTTTTTTTTTTTGAAACTTTTCTGACTCTCCTATTTTGCTCGACACCTTTTCTTTTGAACTTTGTTGACTCTATATTGATTTCGAAAGAGGTGTATGAAAGAAAATAAAACTAAGGCTCAAGTGGGGTAAACAAAGGATGACACAATGTTTGGATAACAGAATGAAATGCCTTCGTCATATCAATCTTTGAAAATGGAAGTACATAACATGCAATGCGAAAGTGCACGATCAAGATCACTTATGAAATATTTTACAACACTAACTTACCCTGAGCATGTGTGCCACCTCTTTTTCTATACTTTCCCAGCATACAACTTCACTTTGTTGTACATTCCTCATGCTGAAGGACTCATGACTTCGTGGAGCTAATTTTCTTCCCGTTTCTTTTGATATAGGATTACACAGATACTGTTTGACCTAATCGATACATGTCTTTCAATTGATGACCAAGTTATTCTTGTGATTCTCAAAATAATTACATGTCCTCTCACTAGAATCAACATAAAATGTACTATGTAAAAAAAATAAACAAACAACACATATTTAAAACACAAGGGAAAATGGGACACTCCATTTAATTAAAATGAAAGATAGAAGGGTTTGAACATAACGACAAAGGGTCAAAAAAAGATAGATCCCGAACTACAACCCTGAAATAATTCGGATAACAAAAAAGAAAACAGAACAAACTACCAGACCTCTTCCTAGAAGGGAGATGGGTGACTTCTCAATTGCTCAGCCTGACAACTTAGCCACTGGTTTGCATATCAGCATGACTAGAGCTATACTCACTATCAATGTTCTGCACCATAATTGATCCATCTTGAATCTTTTTTTTAATTTCTCTTTTCAATTCTCGACAATCTTCAATACTATGACCCTGAGCATCAGAATGATACGCACATCGTGCATTAGGATCAAAATTTCTTGAACGCCGATTTAGGGTGTACCCAAGGAGAGGAGTGATCATGCCCTCCTGTACCAATCTCTGAAATAAACTGGCATATGACTCTCCAATTGGCGTGAAGCTATCTCTCGACTTCTGCCTCATTTCATTGTTCGGCTTGGATAGAAAATCTAGGCTAGAAGGATTTTGGTACGTTTGTGACGTTAGAGGATGACTCTAGGGCGTTGGGGAATGACATTATGGGTAAGATGAGGGTTGAACATGTGGTTGTGCATTATACACTGGATATGGATGTAGAGGAACAAAGTATAATGGATTTTGGGAATAATTATGTGAAGCTTGGGCATAAACTTGATCTTGAGCCTGAGAGCGACGACGACGTGGTCTTCTTGACCTTTCCTGTTGTCCAACTACAATAGCAGATGCATCTTCCTCATTATTTTTCTCCCCAACACTTCCTGAACCCTTTTGAATTACTTGAGTAGTCGCTTTCAATGTTGCAAAACTCACAATGCGAGCAGTCTTAATTCTCTCTTTTATCATCTCCCCTATTTTAAGGACCTCAATGAACGGCTTGCCTAATGCAGGTAACAAGTGTTGATAATATGCTTCGTCCTATGCTTGAATAAATACCTCCACTATCTTACTTTCTTTCATTGGAGGTTTCACCCTAGCAGCTTGTTCACGCCATCTAATCGCATATTCTCTGAAACTTTAGGTGTTCTTCTTCTTCATATTAGCAGGGATTTCTCATCAGGAATCAACTCCAGATTGTATTGAAATTGTTACATGAATTCATTATCTAGGTCATCCCAACTAATCAACTTGTCGATGTCTTGGTCAACAAACCATTTCGAAGTTAGGCCTGAAAGACTCTCTCCGAAATAAGCCATAAGTAGTTCTTCCTTCCCTCCCGTGCCTCTTAATTGGTTACAATAACGTCTCAAATGTGCCACTGGGTCCCCATGTTTGACATATTTCTCAAACTATGGCATTTTAAAGCTAGGAGGAAGGTGGACACCTGGAAACATGCATAAGTCCTTATATGAGACACTTTTGCAACCCCCAAGTCCTTGCAAGTTCTTCATAGTCAGTTCCAAACTTCTCAATTTTCTAATCATTTCCTCTTGTTCTTTTGTCATAACAGGCTGATAAAGTGTTAGGAGGAAATTCAGGCGGGTGAGTGTCACCGTAAAGACCAGTCAACTTGAATGTAGGCTCGGAAGTGTAATGCCGTAAAAGCTTGAACAACAGGTGGAGCCGAGTATGTGGTAGTCTTGAATTGGGGTGTGAGGAAATGAACATTGGAAGTGGTTGGATATTGTTGCCCCGGAGTCGATCCTGATGCATATTGTGGCATATCAACAAAAATGGGAAATTGTGCATGTGACACGGGAGGCAAGCTAGAAAGATATTCTAGATTATCAATGGGAACTGGAGGAGGTGGCAACCCATTAGCCCAAGCTCGATGCATTTCTATCATTTGCTGTCTTAATTTTCGAATCTCTACATTAGCTCCTAAATTCTCATTTCCCGAACTTCCTGTCTGATTAGTGACAACAAACTCGGTATCCTTGTTGGCCATAACTTTCTCTGTGAATTGGTGCAATATGGAGGACCAGCCAAAATACCACAAACCAACCACCTTAAACTAACTGAATAAGAGATAGCAAATGCATTAGAGTTCAACAATTTTTCAAAACCTCTTTTTTCTTGAAAAGATCACCGAACCCAAGAAGGGCGCCTACGTATCTCACCCCCGAGAGGGGAGAATCAGGTGTGCGTAGTTCGTGAAGTCTTGTCAAAATGGCCAATCAAACTCTTCTTTTTATTTCTTGAAACCTTACGAAGAAAATAGCAAATTGTCAAAAGAATTGGCGAAGATCTTTTTGAATTTTCAGCTTTAAAATTTCTATACAAAATGAAACCTACGATTATCAAAGAAAAATCTTTTTGGATTTTCAATTTTGCATTTCATACGTAAATAAAATTTGAAACTATTAAAGGAAAATCTTTTTGTAGTTTTCTTTTGAAGATATATATGAAACCTACTCTAAATGAAGAGTGAATAAAATATTTTTTTGGATTTTTGAAATAAGATCCCCGAACCCACAATAGGTTGCCTACGTATCTCACTCCCGAGAGAGGAGAATCAGGGGTACGTAGTTTGTCCTATTGGACAATTAAAGATTAAATAACCAACTGCACCCTGACTTAAGAGACACGACTAAATACAAATGATGAAAAAACGTCAATGAAATCTTTTTGGGATTTTTAATTAGACACTTCACATAAAACTAACACCAACAACTATGAAAGATTTTTTTTTTTTGTTGGTATTTTCATTATATGAAATATACAAAACTTCTACTATCTTTTTTAAATTTTCTTTTACAAAAAGCTCCTATTTAAAAAAAATCTTTTTTGAAATTTTCGAATTATGAATGCATGGTAAAGGAACAAAAGAAAAATCTTTTTGATGTTTTTGAGAAAATAAGTGCGAAAGGTAAAAAAAAATCTTTTTGAATTGTGAAAATAAAAAACTGAAAAAATCAAAAGCCATAAAGAACTCTAAAAACTTACGAAACTCTCTCTTTTTTTCTTTTCGACTCACTTTTCTTTTTTTTGTATTTTTTTATCAACATTTCTTGCCTACGCACTTTACTTCTAACACATGTTTTCCCCAAATCAGTCCGTCAAATGATCACGTTACTCTCAAAGATGCAACATTTAGCACGTAGGAATGCTTTAGAGGTGAGTCTCCTACAAAGGACCACGTGGGTCCCGCTAGGTTTCAATATGATACAGATAAGCATGACCTAAAGGCTGACCTACGCTGGGGTCCACTAACAAGGCTGTTCGGGAGAGCGTATGGTCGATAGTGGATTGCTTTGGTTTCCCACCTACTCCATACAACCCAATGGAACCCCCTCCTAAAATAAGGGTGACTCAACTATATGTCGTGTACACACGTATACTACGGACTTATTGCAGAAAGAAAGACTCGGGTTAAGCACATAATGCCAGATATAAAGTGGTAACACCTAAAGTAAAAACTGTAAACAAAGTGCATGTAGGCACCTAACAATGATAAACAATAACACAAAACAACACAAACAAAATGTCTATACACCTATAGTGCCAAACTAAGCCGATCAACTCCAAATAAGCTTGAATTTCTAAAATAATTCAACAGCGGAGTCGCCAGAGAACGTCCATTCAATTAAAGAAAACGTATATGAACTAGCCATAAAATGAAACTCTTTTTATGGTCTTTATGCGTATGTAAACCCACACAATTTTATAACAAATAGAAATAATAGATTCATCTCAGATGGCAAACCATTTCGAAATCAAGAAAGATGATCGTTCTCAGCTCCTATCATGGTGCTTGGGTTGGTCTAATGGCTGTCTGATAGACTTCAAAATCTTTTTTGGTTATGGACATTCATCATACTCCTGCTTCTAAGAAATCTGATTTTTCTTTAAACCCCTCCAACCTTTTTTCACGACTCTAACTTACAATCTTCGATTGCAAGTAAAAGGAGGTTACCATCCGAACAACTCACTCTTATTGATCTAGTGGCTGTTTGACAGACTTCAAATCATTTTTGGTTATGAAAATTAATCATACTCTTGCCCAACTTTGAAAGGTTTGCTTCTTGCCACCTTATCTTAAATCACGTGTGTGTAATAGCAATTACATCTGTTCTCCTGTAGTTTAGGATTCATGGAAGTTCACATCTGACATTTTTGGAAATCTATGAAAACTGCAAACCAATTTTGTGGTTCTTATTGGCTTTTAAGTTTTGTTTTTCATACTCGTAATTTTATACTAGTGTGGAAGTGTACATTGATTAGAACCTATCGTTTATTGAATCAATTGATAATCAAAAGATTTTAACTCCCTCTATATGGAATAATTTAAGTTGTATGGCACATTTGGGTCTTTGGTTAGTGTTAGGTAAAGTCTTATATTTTACCACTCAAATTTTGAAAATTGTTGCTGCACCAGTCATCCTATATCACCACCTATCACACCTTTTTTTTAAACTCCAAAAGATTGATTTTAAGTTCGAAAGGATTTTTATTATTAAAGTGACAAAAAGATGAAAATTTTGTTCCGAAAAAGGATTGTTTTTACATTCAAAACTCAGAGTCGCAGCTTGGCATAAATTGGGTGTGCCAAGTCACCCTTGGATATCCTTTTTCAAAACGGTTTTGACTCTTAAAACTGATCCGCGAACAGAGATTCTGGCTAAGGAATTTTGTTGATCGAGGGGAAGGTATTAGGCACCCCTCGATTCCGTGGTTCGACCACGGTTGCTTGATGGAGCATATCGACTAATTTGATATTACAAATGTATAAACCCACAAAACACATAAAACAATCAAACCAACAAACAAAACAAAACGAATCAAAAATATAGTTTCCAGTCCGAGTTATACAGTCCCAAAAATAGAAAAATACGGAAATGTAAATCCTATTCTAAATTAATTCTAGACTAAGCTCCAATGTCTCACCCGATGCCTCGGCCCTTCATCACGAATGTTCTCCGAGTACAAAATACTTCAGGGCATTCCCCGGATAAAATAATGCAAGTACTTTAGAGCATTCCCTGACCAAATGATACAAGTGACCCCAAAGAGATAAATCCAAAAACTATTCAATCACATAATTCAAAATCCCATCAATCCACAGTCCCTAAATTTGCCCACCCGACCTACGTTTGCCTATCCCACTCGACCTACCATGATACTATCAAGTTCGATATCAATAAATCAAAACCACAATAATCACTTTATCAACTTTTAACTTTCACCCCAAAACAACCAATTTTAATTCTCAAACGAGATATCATTTCATCACATAATCCATAATCCACAATCAAGGGAATCAAACATCGAATCAAAACAACCAACAATTCACATCATCACATATCAACCAACACGATATTCAATTCAATGCACCAAATATCATCAACAATGAGATAAAAGAGGTGAAAGAGTAGAAATAGACCTCATTTGAAGCTTTCGAATTCAATGTTATTCGAATAAAGAAAGTCCGCACCCGAAAACTTCAAAACGAACCTCAACCACGACCAAACTCGACTCAGTATAGAGAACTAATAGCTGGACAACCTTTTTCTGATGGAGTTTAGACTGAAAGCTCAAAGAAATAGAGAGATTTTTCTGATATTCCGAGACTTTGGGACGAAATCGGTACCTGCAGCGCCTGAGTCTGACCCAAAATATCTAATTCCGGCGAAGAACTCGACGAAAAAAGATGATCCTCGCCAGAACAGTAGCTCAAGCGCGACAATCGTATTTTTCTGATGAGATCTAAATGCGTGTATATGTGTATATGTGTGTATATGTGTTAACCCTCAATTATAGACGAGTGTATCTCTGTTTCTTGGACGGCCATGGGAGATTTTTGATGTGGATTTTACCTCTTTTTTTTTGTCTGTGCTTATGGTGAAGAAGAAGATAATATGGCCGCTCCAATGGTATATTCTATGAAGTTTCCTTTTTTCGTGAGGTGTTGTATGTATATATTTGTATATGATAAAATGGTAAGGGTCAAGGAATCTTCTATGGGGCCCTCTTTATTTTGGTTGTTAATGAGAGTGAATATGTTAGTGTGTGTATTTCCCTGTGAGGAACACATGAACGGGTGGGAGTATTTGGGGTAGGGGTGAGGTAGGGTAAGGTGTGGGGTGGTGATGTGTTGTCCAAAATTGATAAGAGGAGTGGTTAATTTTGTTACCAAAAGAATAATTGAGGATTAGGTTAGTTAGTGAGTTTGTTATTATTTGTATTTTTGTGGGGTATAATCACATTGGTAACAGTGCGTGGTAAAGTGAGATAAAAATGGATAAAATTGGACTTCAGGCGAGACAAAATTATGTTTCTACATCATGCCCCTTTTTGGGTGTAAACACAGAGTGTTTTTAGACAAAAAAGTAGACAAAAAGACCAAATTTTGACCCGACTGTTATTCAAAGGAAGAAATAGAAGGAAGAAGGACTACCGAGTTGGAGGGTCAAGTGAGGTCCCGTTGAGTTTCCGGTCTGCGGCTCTGTAATTACATCAAAATAAAAATTACAAGTTAAAACATCAATGAAATTACAAAAATCCTATATATGCAGCTACGTTGACTCTTGACTTGCTACTTTATCACCCTATTCTTTAGACGGGTACCTGACTTGTAAATTCTTCACCCTATTCTTCAGGCGGGTTCCTAACTTGCTATTTTTCAATCTGTTGACTTTCAATATTTTCACCTTGTTGCTTGACTTTCAACTTCTTCACCATGTTGCTTGACTTTTCATTTATTCGTCCTGTTCTTCAGGCGGGCTTTTGAAATCACATCAAAACTAAAAAAATAATTATCCCAAACAAAGTTTATTATAAAGAAATTTCATTTGCCAAAAAAAATGAAGTTCCAAACATAAAAATTAATTTTTCCCCAGTTTATCATCAAAGGACTTTTGTGAAAGTCTCATCATTATAGGAATCAAGGAGAATGACTCGACTAAAAGGTACGTCTTATAGAAATCAAAGGAAATGAATCGACTAATAGGTACGTCTTTTCGGGGTCAAGGGGAATGACTCGACTAAAAGGTATGACTTCTAGGAATCAAAGGAACGACTCGACTAAAAGGTACGTCTTATAGGAATCAAGAGAGATGACTCGACTAAAAGGTACGTCTTATAGTAATCAAGGGGGATGACTCGACTAAAAGGTACGTCTTATAGGAATCAAAGGAAATGACTCGACTAAAAGGTACGTTTTATAGAAATAAAAGAAAATGACTCGACTACAAGGTACGTCTTATAGGAATCGAAGGGAATGACTCGACTAAAAGGTACGTCTTCTAGGAATCAAAGGAACGACTAGACTAAAAGGTACGTCTTCTAGGGGTCAAGGGGAATGACTCGACTAAAGGTACGTCTTATAGGAATCAAGGGAGATGACTCGACTACAAGGTACGTCTTATAGGAATCAAGGTTTAATTTAAGAAGTGTATCACCTAGCAAATGAAAACTGAAATCCCTGGACAAGTGTGTCTCCGAGGGATATAGGATGTTAAATTTTTGCCATGATTTTATTATCAAAACTGTGCAGCAACATTGCTTCCTGCATTTGTAAAAGTGAGGCATTGCAACCCTTGATGTTTATGCTCTGAAGTTCTTGCTTTGAAGGTAGTATGTTTTCTGTTTCATCATAGAAAACTTGTGAGTTTAAAATATGGTAGCTGATTTGTGGCTTTAGCTTTCGCGGCAATCGCTCTTTCTCTCGTCACATTTTACCTTGCTTCCAACAATTAGCATATGTCATTGACTTGCTGCATTGTTAACCCAAACTCAGATTATTAAGAGCGACTCTGAAACAAACACGGTATCTCTGCTTTGCCATGTTTCTCGAATAAACCCTTTAAACTTTGTTATTTTCATGAGTTCCCAGACTTGTCTGTTGACAAAATTTCTTTCATGCCTTATTTCGACTCACAATCATGTATTTTTCATGTGCTGGCTTTTGTCTTGCTTTGTGAAATTGAAGAAGCTGGTAGTCGATTTTGAAATCTTTTCTCACTTATTTTGACACAAACTTGACTCAAAGAAAAGAGAGGAAAAAAATGACAATGATTTTTTTTATTTGGATAACTGACTCAAGAAAGATAAAACAAAAATAAAGAGAAGAAAGAACAGACAATGAATGTCCCCATTTGAAACAAAATTTTATCCAAAAACCATAGTCAACTCTAATGATTATGCCATGCATTTGGATTAATCTGTCTGATCTTTCTACCCACACTTTCTACCAGTTGTTGTTGAGTTAACGGTCTTAAAACTGAGTTGTTTCCTTAGGTCAATTGCATTCAAGACCTCATTCGTCTAGTGACACCTTGAAGGATTTTCGCCAACAAGCCTCTCTCATTTTTCTCTCGGCTCATCATCGCCTTATGGTGCCTGTGAGGGTTTTCACCAATAAGACTCTCTCATTTTTATTTCTCTCAACTTATCATCGTCTTATGGTGCCCGTGAGGGTTTTCACCAATAAGGATCTCTCATTTTTATTTCTCTCTTGATTCCTTATTCTGAGGAAGACAAGCAGTTCCCTAAATGCATCCTCATATCCATTGCATGCTTTGTCTTAACATCTTCAAATATTGATCTGAAGGTCTTTCTTTGGTTGTAACTTGGATTTTGGATATGGTTAGAAATAAATGATGACATGAGGCTCAAACGACACTTGACGTGGGGTGGGACTTACAACTTTTGGAATCGACTCAAACAACGAGGATTAAATCATGCCCCAGTTTCTTTTGACTGGGCAGTTCTAAATTATTTATTTGGTTGAACCGAGCCCTTAGTAGGGCAGCCTACGTATCTCACCCCCGAGAGAGGAGAATCAGATCATGAGTAGTTCTCGCAGCTTGTTCTTTTGATTGATTTTGATTTTTTTTCTTTTGTTGACTCTTTTTCTCTTTGGGACTTTTCTGACTTTATTTTTCTCGACGCTCTTCTTTTGAAAGGTTTGCTTCTTGCCACCTTATCTTAAATCACGTATGTGTAATAACAATTACATCTGTTCTTCTGTAGTTTAGGATTCATGGAAGTTCACATCTGACATTTTTGAAAATCTATGAAAATTGCAAACCAATTTCGTGGTTCTTATTGGCTTTTAAGTTATGTTTTTCATACTCGTAATTTTCTACTAGTGTGGAAGTGTACATTGATTAGAACCTATCGTCTATTGAATCAATTGATAATCAAAAGATTTTAACTCCCTCTATATGGAATAATTTAAGTTGTATGACACATTTGGGTCTTTGGTTAGTGTTAGGTAAAGTCTTATATTTTACCACTCAAATTTTGAAAATTGTTGCTGCACCAGTCATCCTATATCACCACCTGTCACACCCTTTTTTTTTTAACTCCAAAAGATTGATTTTAAGTTCGAAAGGATTTTTATTATTAAAGTGACAAAAAGATGAAAATTTTGTTCCAAAAAAGGATTGTTTTTACATTCAAAACTCAGAGTCGCCACTTGGCATAAATCGAGTGTGCCAAGTCACCCTTGGATATTCTTTTTCAAAATGGTTTTGACTCTTAAAACTGATCCGCGAACAGAGATTCCAGCTAAGGAATTCTATTGACCGAGGAAAAGGTGTTAGACACCCCTCGATCCCGTGGTTCGACCACGGTCGCTTGGTGGAGCATATCGACTAATTTGATATTACAAATGTATAAACCACACAAAACACATAAAACAATCAAACAAACAAACAAAACAAAACGAATCAAAAATATAGTGTCTAGTCCGAGTTATACAATCCCAAAAATAGAAAAATAGGAAAATGTAAATCTTATTCTAAACTAATCCTAGACTAAGTTCACCATTGAAATTTGAACTTGAGACCTCAAGTTCTCAGCCTACTTCAGGTTGACTTGACTAATCTTTAAGTCATACCCTTGAGTAGTATTTATGTACATTCTTGCAACACCATCAATAGAATACATAAAATAAAAATAAATTGACATAAATAACATCCATCAAATAATATCCATATATACATACATACATACATACATACATACATGTATGTATATATATGTATATATATATATATGTGTATATATATATATGTCTATATATATGTGTGTATATATATATATATGTATATATATATATATATGTATATATATATATATATATATATGTATATACTATAACAGAAAAATCATTTGTAGATTATTTTCAAAGCAAAGTATGGAAGTATAATTGATTAGCCCCATACATCTTGTTGGATATTGTAACATGAAAAGGAAATGAAAGAAGATTTTCCAACACTTTGTTGTCGATCGATGCAATTTCAATTTTGAATAATTGATTGACTAATATTTAGATTAACATTTTTTTTTTCTTTTTCATTCAATCATATAGACATTTCAAGTTGTTGACTATATATCTAAGGTCCAATATTAGATTTGAGCGACTATTACTAAAGTATAATTAAATATTTGACAACTTGTAAAGAATTAAATTCTTTAAAAGTATACAGTAAATTTTGATGGATTCAAAATTAAGTCTTGCTTGTAAAATTTTGCTCAACCACAATATGTAACACTATCTTACAAGTTAAAAAATTAATGTAATCATTTTGTTGGATAAGAGATAATGTGTGTTAAAGTTTACTCAAAGACAAAATAGAAGTAGTAATCACATAATTTTATTTTATTTATTTTATTTTATTTTATTTTATTTTATTTTATTTTATTTTATTTTATTTTATTTTATTTTATTTTATTTGAAAAAGAAATTAATGGAGCTTTCATTTTCTGTTGTTTAATAATTAATATAATTTGGTTTATTTGTGAGGGGACCTCCATTAGTCTCTATCATAACGTCTTGACTTTTTCTCCCCGCCGCTTCTTTGGTAAGATTAGTAAATCTTGTATTACTGTAAAATTTACATAAATTTCAATAAATTTATTTTTAATTATTTTTTATTTTTTATTTTAGTAAAATTAAATAAAATTCTCGATTTTGATATTTCGAATACATAATTTGACTATTGATATATTCTAACATATACATCCTAACAAAAAATTATTGTGCATTAAAAAAAGAAAAATAACAAAAATATTTTTATTTGTGAAGCAAATCACGCTACATCCGTTATATTATATTCTCAAAATTCAAGAATAACGCAATCTGACCAAATTTTGAAATTTAGAAAAGGGATCCTCATTCTTTGAGATAAAATAAGTTTCTCTCTTCTATGTTATTTGCATCTCGTTTTTTTCAATGATGCATAATGAGTCTCTTCGACAACATACTTCATTTACAGTAATGGTTAAAGTTTCTCGTATCACAAAGCCAAGTGGATTAACATGATGTATGAAATTTTGGCTATAAATTCTTATGAAAGTTTATAAAAATTTTCACAAACCAGTATGTTTCAACACCAGAACTTAACTGTTAGATATGTGGTAATTTCATATCGCTTAAGTCCACAAAAAAATAATTGGACTTAGGTAAATTTTACTTGGCTTTAACCATTTAAGTTCGAATTTCTTTACATATGATTGAGATTAAAGAAAAAATTATTAAATACAAACAAAAATAATCAAACTTTAACCATTATAATTAAAGTTTAAGCAAAATGGCTCAATTTGATAAAAATAATTTGAACTTCAGCCTCATATATTCCTATTAGGTCAAACACATCGACAGACACTTCAACATTGACACGAACTTTTACTTTGACACCTTAAGTGGACTATGTTAATTTTAGACACTTAAACCAGTCATCAACTGTCATTTTGACACTTTTCGCTGACATGGCATAGCAAGTGTGACACACTCGATCTGAGCGCGTGCATCTTGCTTATTTTTTCAAAATAAAAAATAAAAAATTATGCTTCATTCTTTGGCCTTATAATGGTATAGAGTAGCTCACTTTTGAGTTCATGAATTCGATGGTAATGTATCTCATTGGTAAAATTCATTTTTTTTCCAATTTTGCCCGTGTTGATTTTGATAAAGAATGGATCTTTGAGCTTAACTCAACCTTAAAAGCTGGCTCGTGAGGGGAGGATTGTCCAAGTCCATTTTAAGGAGACCAATTAACCATTCCTTTCCGATGTGGGATACTTAACAGTTTTCAGCCATTTCTCAGGTTGATTTTTTTCCAGCCATTTACGAGTCTAGACGCTTACATGAAAATGGTATACAATATTAGCTAAATGGACTTCTATCTCCATTGACAACATTTGATATTACAAACAGAAGGACCATACAGCTATACCTCTATGTAGCAGCCCTTGTCATTTATTGCCAATGCCAATCTAACAGTTGCTCTGCCTTTCAGTAAAAACAATTTCTTTATATCTAAGCCATACAGAAGTTAACTGCTAAACTAATGGCCTTGAGCCAAAACTTACAATTGTATCTCTTTAGATCTAAGCCAAACAGAGTTTTACTGCTAAACTAATGGCCTTAAGCCAAGACTTAAAATTGTGCATCATGAATTCTGTAGCTAGTGTTTCTTTTCTCAAACCAATTTCTTAACTGAACAATAAGTTTAGAGCATAGAATTGGGTAGGGGCTGCGCAGGCTCCAATTGCCTTAAATCATGACGTACGCTCAACCACAAGTCTTCTAGGCTTTAAATCGGGAAGGAACCGTCACTTACAAGAAATTTTTTTTTGAACTGGGCAAGCAAGAACTGTCATTGACAAGAAAATTTTGAACTTTAAATTGGGCAGGGGCCGCGCGAACGCAGGCCCCCTCTACCACAAATTATGACGTAGGCTCAACCACTTGGGCCGACCTTAGGCAGGCACCCCTTCAAAGTGCAATGGAGGTCACAAGCCTAGGCCATGGGTCTTACTGATCGCCCATTGACCCCGTCCAGGTAAGTATGTTTTCCTGTCAATTCAGCCCATTCTTAATACTACTGCTTTTCCTCCACTTTTCTCTTAGACGCAGGTGTGGAAGAATTACTCAAAATGGCATTGATCTCCTTAGTTTTCTATTTGAACAAAAACCGCAACTCTGCTCAACTAATTGGATGGTTTTGGCAGAAACCAGAAGCACAACAACTAAGTAATCAGTAACATATACAACTTGCTGAACAAGCAGCAGCAAAATGGCACCTGTTGATGATAATAGTAAAGGTTCATTTAAAGAGGCATAAAAAATCTTAGTTATTTACTTAATACTTGTGTTCATCTTGACATTCACTCCAAATATTTACCAAGGAAACTTCAGAAACTTGTGTCATCGTCATTGCCATATTTCCAGTCATTTGCAACTACAACAGCTTTTCCATCCACAATTATTTCTGTATGAGCTGATTCACTATGTAGCAATCTTTTCACCTCCTATTCAACCGATAATAATTACAGCCATTTACATTCAGTTTTTGCAATTTCCTCTGGGACTTCTATATAGTATCGGGTGCAGCACCAGCTTCGTCAAGTTACACAGGTCGTGTTTTTTTCCTTATCCTAGCTTGATTTGTTCAGAATCTTATTCTATCCCAACAACAAGAGTCTAGACGCTTGCATAAAAATGTATACAGTAGCATGCTCCGTTGACATAATAAACTGAAGGACCATAAGCAAACCTGCTATCTAATGTTTGCTCGGACTCCTCAAAAATGCTGCCTCGCCCATGTCAAATACACAAACCTGTCAAACAATTTTGAAATAGCCCTGGCAACATTTTTGTAGAGTCCAACCATACCTGAATCTGTTTCAACAGATAACCTAAGCAAACACTGTGCAATTATATTATTCTGAAAGACAAACATTCTACTAGCCTTCAGCTGGCTTAGTGTAGCCAAAGCTCCTTTTATATCATCAATTTCTTCGTTGACAACAAAATTTAGTGCTTTGAATTGCGCAGGATTTGTCATTGATATAAGAAAATTTTAAACGTCGAATTGGGCAGGGGCCGCGCGAACGCAGGCCCCCTCTACCACAAATTATGACATAGGCTCGACCACTTGGGCCAACCTTAGGCAAGCACTCCTCCAAAGTGCAATGGAGATCACATGCCTAGGCCATAGGTCTTACTGATCACCCATTGACCCCGTCCAGGTAAGTATGTTTTATTGTCAATTCAGCCCATTACTTGTACTACTGCTTTTGCTCCACTTTTCTCTCAAATGCCAGTGTGGGAGAATTACTCAAAATGGTTAGTTTTCTGTTTGGACAAAAACCACAACTCTGCTCAACTTACTGGATGGTTTTGGCAGAAACCAAATGCACAGCAACTAAGTTCTCCAAGTAATGCAGTAACATATACAACTTGGGCCGACCTTAGGCTTCTCTTTTTGGCTTTCTGTTTGGAAATAGAAAAAGGAAAATCAATGGAGCCTATTTTTGATTCTCTCATTAATACAAGAATAACTACGAAGTAAGCAATAGTATTTTGCATCACAAAAGCAGTATATATAAATTGATCTTCAAAATTCAAGTGTCATACTCGTGAAACATAGTAACGCAGCCAGCAACATGACTTCCTTCAGAATCTTCCTATTCTTCTTATTACATCAAAATCTACAGTGTTCGGCAGTAATAGTCGTCAAGTAGAGATAATTAACCACAAAGGTTCCTCAAACAATCTCTAAGAGAAGCCTCAATGAAAAGAACCAATATTTTTAGCTGAAAGAACATCAAAAGAAAAAATTGCATGTTAATTGAACATAATGAACAACTTTAAAAGTGTAACACTTCCAACTTGACACAAACAAATACATAGAAAAAATTTCCAGCATTTCATTTGCAATTCAGACAACCCATTTAACAACAAATTTCTTCTTTTTCTCAACAAATCCCACAAATGGAGTCTGGGGAGGGTGTACGCAGACCTTACTTCTACCTTGAGAAGGTAGAAAGGTTGTTCCCAATAGACCCTCGGCTGACAGTAGCAACACTGTTGGATACGATGTAGTTTTGATGATTGACAAACTGACAAAGTGATATGAAACATGTAGCTGAAACTTGTAGCAAATCATCGATGATTAAAGACAAGGGTGGAAGAAATCAAGGTCCAGATGAGTGGTTAATTCTGATAAACTTAAGGAAATAAACATGTGCTAATTTGTAGAAGTTGAATTTGATTCAAACACTTGATGATAAGGAAAAGTAAAGTTGAGTTGAAAAAGGAGTCCTAAGGAAAGAAGGAGTTTCACTTCTGAGCATATACTAAGAGTCCTGTGTGTAGAAGGAGAAAGATTCTGCAGATTGAAGAAGTCTACGCAAGATAGGAAACATACAAATTGAAAGACTCTTTGTTATATCAATGAAGTTTCTGATGACTGACACATGAATGGACCATGTTACTTGAGTTGGTCCAAGCATAGGAAGACAGGTTTCAGGTTTCACTGATAGATGCAGACAAAGATTGTTTAAAGTCAGGAATGAATATAAGCAAATTTAATTCTGATATACTCAAGTTACTGATCACGTGAGAAATTGAAGAAGTTGTGGTTGAGTAAAATACTTGAAGATAAGCTGATTTAAAGAGTTGAAGTTTGACTACAACACTAAGGAGATAAGAGTTGGAATTGAAGAAGGAGTCTCACTTGAAGTAGAACTCTATGTAATGAGAGTTCTGATTAAATGAGGAGTTTGAAATAAAGAATGACTCTTTGAAGAGTTGTGCTTAAATAGAAGATGCATCAGACAGAATAACTTACGCACTTACAAAGCAGAAAAGCTCAATCGACAGATTGACTTCACGAAGTGCTACTCAATCACCGAAGAAACACATTGAAGAACCTAGTCCTAAGTATAGAATCCAGCTAAGAGTTTTAGCATTGATTTTTAGAGTTGTTCATTGTGTTTGAACTATTGATGTAATATTAGTTTCAGTGTGTTATAAACTAAAATATGAGCTAGTCTTCGAGTTGAAAAAAACTCAGAGACTCTGAGAACGCATACCTTGGGAGGTGTGTGTAGTTAAGAATTAGAGTTTATAATTTCTAGTCGTTAAGTTAAAGGAATTAGAGTTTATAATTCATATTTGTTGGTTACAAGAGTTTTATAATTAGTCGTTGTTGAGGCTCAAAGTAATTTAGTGAAGTTGGGGTTAAATCTTGTAGAGGTGCAGGTCGTATTTTTTTACACCTTTTGAGTCAGGTGTTTTCCACGTAAAAATCGTTGTGTTCTTTACTTTCTGGTTTATTACTTCGTTGGAACACGTCAGGCAACCCATTCCATCGATAGGCAACAGTTAGGTGAAAATAAAATAATCAGTAGGTTACGAATTCTTAACAAACACGCAGGAAACAACAAGAAGAAAATACAATGATCGAGGCTAATGAGTCAACCGATAAAAATAGAAATTTAGGAATAAACAAATACATGACTAGTACTAACATACTCGACTACCTTGACTACCTACTAACTTTCTATTCTAATTCTCAACCTTCACACTCCCCCTATCAAGGGTCATCTCTTTCCCATCCTGGGAATTTCTCGAATCTTCAATAATCCCATAGAAACTTCTAACATCAACAGTTAGCTTTTATTTCAACATAGTAACATGCCTAAGGACTAAGGAATATCAACTAAGCAAAATTTCTGCTTCTCCCACATCGACAAAATACCGAGGCATCGAATGTTATTTAAGTGATGGAGGTGTAATGAAAGGGCATGACCTTACTTGAACAGGATCTGTTCTATAGGCTCGTACCACCTTATCCTTGAGTTCTAAGGAGACAGGAAATTAAGTTTGGTGGATGACTCGGGTCCATTAGACCAGAGCGTGATTGACGGCACCCATGGCTCCGTAGATGATCGTTCTCAGCTCCTATCATGGTGTTTGGGATGGTCTAATGGTCTAATCTGGTGGATGACCTAGATGACTCGGGTCCATTAGACCAGAGCATGATTAACGACACCCATGAATCGAAACCTGGATGACTCGGGTCCATTAGACCAGAGCGTGATTGACGGCACCCATGGAGCCGTAGATGATCGTTCTCAGCTCCTATCATGGTGCTTGGGATGGTCTAATGGTCTAATCTGGTGGATGACCTGGATGACTCGGGTCCATTAGACCAGAGCATGATTAACGGCACCCATGAACCGAAACCTGGATGACTCGGGTCCATTAGACCAGAGCGTGATTGACGGCACCTATGACCTTTCGATTCATGGCACCGTAGATGATCGTTCTCAGCTTCTATTATGGTGCTTGGTTCTCAGCTTCTATCAAGGTTGGTTCTCAGCTCCTATCATGGTGCTTGGGATGGTCTAATGGTTGTTTGACAGACTTCAAAATCTTTTTTGGTTATGGACATTCATCATACTCCTGCTTCTAAGAAATCCTACTTTTCTTTAAACCCCTCTAACCTTTTTTCATGACTCTAACTTACAATCTTCGGTTTCAAGTAAAAGGAGGTTACCATCCGAGCAACTCACTCTTATTAGTCTAATGGTTGTTTGACAAACTTCAAATCATTTTTGGTTATGAAAATTAATCATACTCCTACCCAACTTTGAAAGGTTTGCTTCTTGCCACCTTATCTTAAATCACATGTGTGTAATAACAGTTACATCTGTTCTCCTGTAGTTTAGGATTCATAGAAGTTCACATCTGACATTTTCGAAAATCTATGAAAATTGCAAACCAATTTTATGGTTCTTATTGGCTTTTAAGTTCTGTTTTCATACTCGTAATTTTTTACTAGTGTCTAGAAGTGTACATTGATTAGAACCTATCGTTTATTGAATCAATAGATAATCGAAAGATTTTAACTCCCTCTATATGGAATAATTTAAGTTGTATGGCACATTTGGGTATTTGATTAGTGTTAGGTAAAGTCTGATATTTTACCACTCAAATTTTGAAAATTGTTGCTGCACCAGTCATCCGATATCACCACCTAATTTGACTCGTCTATTGACTGGGTTTGTAATGTGTAGTACACATGGTGAACCAATTCCAGTGAAAGAGCTCTCTTTCCTTGCTGTAGATGTCTTATGTAAGGCCTAAATTTCAGATTTGAAGCTATCAGACATGGTTTTGTGATGGCATTGACTTCATTGAATGTATTCGAGCCTATCTTGACAAATTCAAAATCGAAAAAAAAATATCGAGAGCTAATTATAATCTTTACAAAGGAAAAATTATATTTTTGTTAGATGTATTATATATAGGGGTGTGCAAAAACTGAACCGACCAATAAACTGAACCGATAAAAATGCTATTGGGTTATTGGGTTAAAGGTTTTTTATTGGTTTTATAAAAAAATTTATTGGGTAAACGGTTTGGTTTCAATTTTAGCTTATTGAGTTATTGATTAAACCGATAACCCAATAAGGATACAATAAGTTATTGTTTTATCCTTATTTATTCACAATTCAGTAATTCACAAAGTATTAACCTATTCAGGGCAACAAAGGCACAATATAAAGCTCGGGTATTATCGTATTGGAAAGTTTGAAGCGTTTAGTAGCTTCCAACAATTAGGATTCAGTTTTTTTCCGATCTAACATTCAGTTCAAGTTTGAAGATTCTTGTAAACTAAAATGCATTGCATAGGAATTTGGCGGTAACTAAGATTCCATTTTTTTTATGTTAGTTGTTACTATTTATATTTTATGAGTATTTTCTTATTGGTTAAACCGAAAATCGAACCGTTAATGACCAAAAATCGATAAACCGAAACCGATAAGAAAATATCTTATTGGTTGGTTATTGGCTTTACAAATTTAAAAACCGATAAACCGAACCAATAACACATAAAACCGAACCGAACTGACCGATGCACACCCTTAATATATTTCAACAGCCCTAAAATTGAAAAAAATTATCGAAAACTAATTATGTATCTTTACAAAGGAAAAATCGGGAGCTAATTATGTATCTCGATGGATCCAAAATTGTAATTTTCAGTAATTATATAAAAATTTCAATTTTTTTTTGTAATAAAACTCCCAACTATCGAAATTTATATTGTCTGTTCGGATTCTAAAATAGTTAAGAGTTTCATGAAAGGAAAGGAAATTGATGATATTTGAATTTAGGAATTGAAGTTGTATTTGAATAAGAAAAAGTAGTTGAAAATTGGACAAAATCTTTTAAAAATTATTTTTCATATTTCAAGTTTTAAGTTGTTATATTTATAATAAGTAAATACTTTTCTAAAAAAAATCAAACATTATTTTAGGTTTTCAAAACAAAATCTATGAATATATGAGTCTTAAAATATTGCTCATAGAATTTGAGATATAATCGAAGATACTTGGGGCTTTGGGCTACAGGTGACAATTTTTTTTGAAAATGGGGTGTAAGTGACATAAGTCTTAATAATTGAGTGGATGTGACAATTACTTAATTATGGATTAAGAAAGTTTGGAAAATTTTAAAATAACCCATAAGTTTTTTAAATTTACACTTTGATCGAAATGTTAGTTTAAATAATGGGAAACGAAGGGAAAAAAGGCGCATTTTTCTCTCTCCTCATCCGTTGTTATTTTCTCTCTCTTCACGATATTTCTTATTCATTATTGTTGCTGCTTTATTCATCATCTTCTGATTCATTATCATAATCTTATACTTCATTATCATCTTCATATTCTTCTTGTTGACCATTGTTGTTGTTGTTGTTGTTGTTACCACAACTGCTTCTCTTTAACCAATTTCTTATGTCAAATTTTATTTCGTACATCACTTTCAACTTTGGCATTTACTTGAGATGAGACTTTGGTAAGTCAAATTATGCATTTTAGTTGAATTTGTCATATGGGTAACTGCTAGTGTGCTGTTTTTTCAACAATAGCTAGCACGCGAACATGAATGCAACATAAGAGCAATCTGTTTAAACATATCCATCATCTGTGGCACCAGATATATGTTCTGTTGCAACAGTAGACTCATGTTGCCCGTAATATGAATTGAATAGATGGGTATTTTGTTGCAACAGATTAATAATCTGTTGAACCAAATTAGTAAATCTATTTCAACAGATAAATAATCTGTTGCACCAGATTACCAATCTGTTTCAATAGTTAAATAATCTGTTGCACCAGAATATATATTTGTTGCAAAAGAATATTTATCTATTGCAACAAATGAATAATTTATTTCTAACAACAAAATGCAGCTCCTGTCACAAACCCAACAGATCACTCAACTCATATGTTGATATCTTCCTATTGATACTAGATTCAAATTATTCCTTAATTGTAGACATGTCATTCGTTGAGAAAAAGAAATAGACAACATGAAAATTAAATAAGAATTAAAACGTCAAATGCATCAACCATAATTTTTTTATTAAACAAAAAAAATAAAAATACATAGGTATAAGGAAAAAAAAATTAATTATTATTATCGTCATTATCATCATTATTATTTGTATGGCCAGGCGGCCAATCTTTAAACGGCAGCTGCTGCGCCCTCCTCAGCCTGTGGATCTCCCGCAACATCCTTACTCTGACGGCGGCCAACTCCCACTGCAGTTCATGAACCTCCTTCTACAGTTTCCGCATGGCGTCTCGTAAAATAACGACATTTCACACTGGATCAGCAATAGCTAGAAAACACATAAGTTGACAAAACACACACGGAAAAATAAAAATAAAAGTAAATAAAAGAATGAATTCGAATGTAATACAACATATATTTACACAAAAATCAAGTAAAAAACTTACCAGAGACAAAAAAAAGCTATCAAGTCCTTGAAGAGAAAGTAGTTGAAGATGTAACTAGAGCAAGGAATAAATAGAATGTAGTAGAATGAACGATTGAGTAAGGAGGGACCTATTTATAAAGGATTGAACTTGATTGTGTTAGGCAAAAAGTCGCAACTGTTCACCTCCACTTATTGATGACATTTCTTGCTTACTGTAAAAAGTTATGACTTAATTAAATTAAGCAATATTGTGATAAGTCATGACTTTTCAACTTATTATTCTGTTATTAATAATTAGTTGTTTCCAGGACCATTTTTATATTGAGTTGTGACCACAAATTATATATAAGTTGCATCAGATAACTCATTTGTGGCAATAAATATATCATATGTTGGAACAATAGATAACCTGTTGCATCAGATAATCTATCTGTTGCAACATATAATCTATATATCATTTTTTTTAAAATTATCATCATATCATTAATCCAATTTTTCTGACTTTTTAATTATATAAATTAATCAAAAAAATTTAAAGGTACAACTTTTCACCTCTATTTATTAATGACATTCTTGATTAATGTAAAAAGTTATGACTTAATTAAATTAAGTAATATTGTGATAAATCATGAATTTTCAGCTTATTATTCCGTTATTAATAATTAGTTCTTTCCAGGAACCGTTTTTATATTGAGTTGTGACCACAGATTATATATCTGTTGCATCAGATAACTCATTTGTGACAACATATATATCATCCGTTGGAAAAATAGATAACTTGTTGCATCAAATAATCTATCTGTTGCAACATATAATCTATATATCTTTTTTTAAAGTTATCATCATATCATTAATCCATTTTTTTGACTTTTTAATTATATAAATTAATAAAACAGATTTAAAGGCGCAACTGTTCACCTCTATTTATTAATGACATTCTTGATTACTGTAAAAAATTATGACTTAATTAAATTAAGCAATATTGTGATAAGTCATGACTTTTCAGCTTGTTATTCCGTTATTAAGAATTAGTTCTTTCCAGGAACCATTTTTATATTGAGTTGTGACCACAGATTATATATTTGTTGTATTATATAACTCATCTGTGACAATAGATATATCATCCGTTGGAATAATAGATAACCTGTTGCATCAGATAATCTATCTGTTGCAACATATAATCTATATATCTATTTAAAAAAAAAATTCATCATATCATTAATCCAAATTTTCTTACTTTTTAATTATATAAATTAATAAAATAGATTTAAAGACGCAACTGTTCACCTCTATTTATTAATGACATTCTTGATTACTGTAAAAAGTTATGACTTAATTAAATTAAGTAATATTGTGATAAGTCATGACTTTTCAGCTTATTATTCCGTTATTAATAATTAGTTTTTTCCAGGAACCGTTTTTATATTAAGTTGTGACCATAAATTATATATAAGTTGCATCAGATAACTCATCTGTGACAACAAATATATCATCCGTTGGAACAATAGATAACCTGTTGCATTAGATAATCTATCTGTTGCAACATATAATCTATATATATTTTTTTTTAATTATCATCATATCATTAATCCAAATTTTCTGACCATTTAATTATATAAATTAATAAAGTAGATTTAAAGGCACAACTGTTCACCTCTATTTATTAATGACATTTTTGATTACTATAAAAAGTTATGACTTAATTAAATTAAGCAATATTGTGATAAGTCATGACTTTTCAGCTTATTATTCCGTTATTAATAATTAGTTCTTTCCAGGAACCGTTTTTATATTGAGTTGTGACCACAAATTATATATAAGTTGCATCAGATAACTCATCTGTGACAACAAATATATCATCCATTGGAACAATAGATAACCTGTTGCATCAGATAATCTATCTGTTGCAACATATAATCTATATATCTTTTTTTTTTTAAAATTATCATCATATTATTAATTCAAATTTTCTGACTATTTAATTATATAAATTAATAAAACAGATTTAAAGGCGCAGCTGTTCACCTCCATTTATTAAGGACATTCTTGATTACCGTAAAAAGTTATGACTTAATTAAATTAAGCAATATTGTGATAAGTCATGACTTTTTAGCTTATTATTAATAATAATTAGTTCTTTCCATCCAGAAACCGTTTTTATATTGTGTTGTGACCACAGATTATATATAAGTTGCATCAGATAACTCATCTGTGACAACAAATATATCATCCGTTGGAACAATAGATAACCTGTTGCATCAGATAATCTATCTGTTGCAATATATAATCTATATATATTTTTTTAAAAAAATTATCATCATATCATTAATTCAAATTTGTTGACCTTTTTATTATATAAATTAATAAAACACATTTAAAAACAAGAATATTTTTGGTGAGTTTTTTACAGTTTAAATTGTGTTTATCATTTATTTTCTTATTATTTTCTGTGAAAAAAATGTCTTAATTAAATCAAGCTAGAGTTTTTATTATTGTGACAAGTCATGACTTTTCAGCTTATTATTATTAATTAGTTCTTAAATTTAAATAATTTTTTTCTCAATTTAAAAATCGAAGACACCTGATTTTCAATAACCGTTTATTTAATAAAATAATAATCATTTTTTTATTGAGTTATAGAAACAGACTGTATATCTGTTGCAATAGATATACCATTTATTGCAACAAATCGACCATCTGTTTTAGGAGTTTTTTTTTATTTCTTCTAACAACTGATTCATCAGTCGTAACAAATGAGGAATTTGATGTATCAACAACGTTGTTTGTTTTTGTTTGTTGAATGTGTTTAAACAAAAAGTCACATTCACAACTATTCACCTTTTTCTTAACAATCATCATCATATAATTTAATTAATCCAATGTTGTGACTTTTTTTTAAATTAAATAATCTTTCTTTTACGGTTATAAATTGTGTAAATCATTTAGTTCCTTATTATTTATTAAATTGTGTATATCATTTAGTCCCTACCTCCAACCATCGACATTTTGAGAATAGGAAATAAATAGAATGATAATTAAATATTAAATAAGAATTAAAAATTCAAAGTCGACCAAACCAAACCAAACATATACATAGATTTTTGATTCCCCTACAGGTAGATCGGATATAAAAAAGGAAAATACATACGCTAAAAGAAAGAAAAAACATAACATAATTATTACTACTACTATTATTATTATCATTACTATTATTATTATTATTATTATTATTATTACTATTATTATTGTCAACCGGATAATTTTCATCCAGCAGCAGCAGGTCCCTCCTCAGCCTTTCTCCGAAGTCGGCCAAATCTCTCTGCAGTTCATCAAACTGCCTTTGAAGTTCCTGCAAGGACTCGATATGAATTTTTTTTACGAATCTAGATCAGCCATATTTGTATTGTAAGTGTAGTAGAATGAACAAGTGAGAGGAGGCCGGAGGGACCTATTTATAAAATGATTGAATTGGAAGGGGTGACTTGACTTAGTCAAACAAAAGGCCACGACTGTTCATATCCCTTAATTAAATAAAACTGGTGACTTTTCGAATATGTAAATTAAAAAAAATGGATCTAAATACAATATTTTATCTTTTTATTGTATTTCGAAAAGAATAGAAAATTGCTTTAAAATAAATTTAACAGATGGGTAATCTGTTGCAAAATATATTCCATCTGTCAGATAACTTACAACATATTGATAATCTGTTGTAACAGGTGGATATATCAGTTTGCTTTTCCAATAGATGTGGCGTCTGTCGCAACTTGCTAGTCATCTCTTTATTCAATTTCATCGAGAGCATTAGATTTTTCTAAACACTTCTTGGCCAAACTCAATTTTTGCTCTGGGATTGCTTCCCTTTTTTCTTTGCTTCCTTCAAGATGGTCTCCAAACTCAATTTTTTCTCTTGGATTGCTTCTCTTTTTTCTTTGTATCCTTCAAACAGGACAGTAACTCACCATCCTGAAAAGAAAAAACTCTCAAATATCTTGCTTCTGGTATTAGCTAATGATGGAGAGATTCTGCCTTCCTCTCCATCCTGAAAAGAAAAATCTCTCAAAATTAGATGGAGTAGCTCAATAACTCGACATAACGACACAAGATGAACTAAATCTAGTATTCAGTTTTTCCTTCATATTCCTCCCCTTTTTATCTTCTCACCTTTTTCAGATTTGAAAATTTTCTTTTTCGGATACTTGATAATGCCTTGGAAATTTCTTTCTTTCTCCTCTTAGCCGTAATCTCTAATGGAGTGAATGAAACTGAAATCCTCTTTGATTGAATGACACTACTGTTAGATATCAATTCCTTTACATCAACAGTTAAAACATTAACAATATTAATCACTCCATCATGTTTTGCCTTGCACTCTTCACATTTGTATGCATAAGATAAGCAAGGAGGGGAAAGATCTCCAAACCTTTGCCCGAGTTAATGACCAGATTAAACAATCTCAATATCTCAGCCTTTCTGTTGATCATTCTTCTCCCATATAGAGGACAACATATCCGTCATACAAAAGTCTACACCGTCACCAGAAATGCTTGCCACAACGAAAGTCTGTAGAAGGCATGACTAGTAATCTCTCAATATCACTTTTATGACTTTCTAGATGTCTCTTGCAATTATATAGGAATGGACATATCGAGTAATTGTGCTTAGTTTGGTTTGTCAGTTCTAATATAATTGGAAAAGACGTCAAGAAAGTCATAAAAGTGATATTGAGAGGCTAATAATCAAGACTTCTAAAGACTTTGTTGTGGCAAGCATTTCTAGTGAACGTGTAGACTTTTGCATGGCAGATATATTGTCCTATATATGGGAGAAGAGAGATCAACAAAAAGGATGAGATATTGAGATCGTTTAATCTATTCACTAACTCAGGCAAAAGGTTTTAATAGGGTAATGAACCTACAGTTACGTAACATTTGATAGGCTTGGTAGAGTCAGTTTAGATCAAACGTTACGTAACTCCTTGCTAATTAATTTATTAAAACCCTTGAAGGTTGGTTGAGCAAGCTGCATTGAGCAATGCTTGATAAAAGTGAGCTATTCAACTGTTGGGACCACATCTTCACTGTGCATCAACACATTTTGACCTAAAAACATACACAGCGACCCTTCATGTGTCCTTTAAGGCTAATGAAGAAGGTGTTTTGAAAGGCTTCTTCAATGCCACAACTTTGAAGGTAGTGTTACTGATCGAGCTCACAAGAGATCAGGAACTCTATACCAAATTTAAAGACGACAACGACAAACTTGAAGACCAAATCAGCAAGCTGGAGGCAAGCTTGAAAATTATCGGGATTCGCATACTACAACAAGCCTCTGATCTTCTCTAAGAAATGTTGAAAACATGCTAAGGCTAGAAAACACAATCACTTATAACCATATTGCTAAGGAAGTAATGACACTCAATCTACCTTTCAATCACGTTTGTGGTTCTGATCAGGTCAACAACAGTGGACCTGATCGGAACCACAAATAAAAAGGCATGGAATGCAATTTAAAATTTAGAAATTGCCGCCTTCACTTAGATTCATTACTTTAACTGCAGTTTCTGTTGGCGGAAGTTTTCTAGACTTACTGTACAACATTTCAACCCTTGATTCCCTTAAGGCGTCTTTCTTGTTCTTCTGCTATTTTCTATCTAGGTGATAATCCCGACCACGCTACCTAGTCGTAGCTCCCTAACAAAGTGACCATCTGTATTATTTTTCTCTTAGAGAGACAACAAACGAATTTACATTATCGGATACACTTTCATATTTACACTTGATACAAATTTCTTATGTTTTAAGATAATTTTATCGGTCAGATTCGCTAGACGTTACTTTCTACCCTATGCTTCCTCTTCAATTAGCTATCATATGATATAGTCTTTCATCAACCACTCATTTTCCTTCGAAGGCATTCTTCTACCGCAGCTTCTGGCGTATAATCATCACCCTGACCAACCCAACCATATAAATTTGGGCTAGGGAAATAACTATATTAGTTTTTCGTTCTTTTTATATGTAGTGCTAGGCTTTGAAGGCCTTCTCAGAGTCCAATGCACCCTAAAAATTAGTCTAATCGCTATTGAATCTCTTTACAACGACACAAAAAATAGATCCCTTCACAATGCTTGACAAATAAATGTGAGCAACAACCGACATTAAATCTTAACAGGGTATCAGAACTATATTCATGGTCCCTCAGCCTTATCAGTTTAGACCTACCAAACTTAACTGTAAAATTGCAGATATCTTATTTGAATGATCTATAACTAATCGGTAAAAACAACATTCACAAAATCAGTGTACTCTATGTGTGTTTCCACGATAACATTATCAGTAATACATACCTCTCACATATGAAGTGGTTCCATCTGCATGCAGCTTATTCCTCCGAACCCATATTGACTGCAGCCTCTTGTGATGGTCGGGCAAAAGTTGGTCAACTTTCAATTCCTTATATCTACAAAGAAGAGAAAAAAAATTAATGTCACAGAAAGAACATTATCCATCTATTGCAACAGATGTAGAGTCTGTTGCTTCAGATGAGGAGTCTGTTGCATCAGATGTGGAGTCTGATGCAACAAATGTGGAGTCCGATGCAACAGATATGGAGTCTATTGGAATACATCAAACCAGCCTTGGTGGTGGTTTGATTTGTTCCAACAGTTGCTCCGTTTGTTGCAACATCAACAACAACATAAACTACAAAGAAACAACAAATAAAAAACATCAACAACAAAGAAAACAACAACATTTATTCCAACAACATCATCAACAACAAAGAAGCAACATCCTATGTTCCAACACCATCAACAACACCACACCACAAGTTACAGCAACGCCAACCCCACCACCAACATCAATAACAACATCAACAATAAACAAACAAACAAAATACATACAAAAAAATGATACTACCAACAAGGCTTTTAAACTTCTCCCATCAGATGACCTTTTTCGCATATTCTAATAAAAATTCTCTATTCGTTTATTCAACAATTAAAAGTTCCTTCAAATTTTTTAAATAAATATGATATGGATAAATGGTAATTAAATAAAAAATAGTTGTAAATAACTTGAAAAAAAGAAAATGTCAAAAGGGGATCAAAACAATAATTTTAGTCGAGGAATCTAAGATATGGATCGATTTAGATCCAAAAGGATCTTTATGATAAAGAGGAGAGAAAAAGGTTGTGATAACCCTAAAGAGGATAAAAAAAAGATGAGAGATGGATAAAATAAATTTAGGGCTGAAGGAGAGATGAGATAATTTTAATTTCTAGATATACTACCCTTAATATTAAATTACTAAACAAAGTGTATTTATTCAAATTTATATTTTCAAAGCATAATTACTAAGACTAATTTGGTTAAATAAACCCCAAATTAATAGTATTTTCTTAATGGGTGTGCCAAGTCAATAAGAGCCAACTAATAAGAAACGGAGGAAGTATTAGGGGTTTCAATATTCATTAATTAATATTAATTAATAATTTGAGGGGCACGAGAAAGAAAACGGGTGACATTGAAAAGACAAGACAAGACTACTCAATGTGATTTTTGAGTTATCCAAGAAACATTTTTTACCGCCTTTAGTAGTACTACTTTATCTACTCGGACAGAAGCTTGATTTAAAATTAAAAGAAAAAAAAAGATTTTCAAACAGATATGTCGTCTATTTCAACAGATATAAATATCTGTTTGAAAAATCCCAACAACTCAGTTATCTGTGACAATAGATGCAAATGCCCATTTGATAACTAAATCAGATATGTCATCTGTTACAATAGATATCAATATCTGTTTGAAAATTTTCAACAACTCAGTCATCTGTCACAACAGATGCAAATGTCTATTTGATAATTAAATCAGATATGTCATCTGTTGCAACAGATATGATTATCTGTATAAAAATATCCAATAGCTCAGTCGTTTATTGCAACAAATTTCATTGCAATTAATTTAGGTGGAACTAGGGATGAATGAATGAGCTCACAGGGTCAACAACAACTTCAATTGATTTGTTGCATTTGCATGGCGTTGATATTGTGTTCATCCTGACCCGAGTCGTCGATCGATCACTCTGAGTTGAAATGAGTTCTCATTAACTTAATGTTAAGATTAATAATAGTACCTACATTGATTTAGGTGGAACTATGGATGAATGAATGAGATCACAGGTTCAACAACAACTTCAATTACGTCTTTGCATTTGTATGGTGTTGGTATTGCATCCATCCCGACCCGAGTCGTCGATCGATCATTCTGAGTTGAAATGAGTTCTCATTAACTTAATGTTAAAATTAATAATAGTACCTACATTGATTTAGGTGGAATTATGGATGAATGAATGAGTTCACAGGGTCAATAACAACTTCAATTGCGTCGTTGCATTTGCATGGTGTTGGTATTGCGTTCATCCCGACTCGAGTCATCGATCAATCACTATGAGTTGAAATGAGTTCTCTTTAACTTAATGTTAAGATTAATAATAGTACCTACATTGATTTAGGTGGAACTAGGAATGAATAAATGAGCTCACAGGGTCAACAACAACTTCAATTGAGTCGTTGCATTTGCATGGTGTTGGTATTGCATTCATCCCGACCCGAGTCATCAATCGATTACTCTGAGTTGAAATGAGTTCTCATTAACTTAATGTTTAGATTAATAATAGTACCTACATTGATTTAGGTGGAACTAGGGATGAATGAATGAGCTCACAGGGTCAACAACAACTTCAATTGCGTCGTTGCATTTGCATAGTGTTGGTATTGTGTTCATCTTGACTCAAGTCGTCGATCGACCACTCTGAGTTGAAATGAGTTCTCATTAACTTAATATTTTAAAAACTATATCTTTTGAAATTTTAAAAATTAATTAAGATCAATTCATACCAAATTAACAATTTCAAGACTTGTTATTCTTTTCCAAAATTACAAATCAACCCATACAAATCACCCATTTGTGGGAAAAACTTTTACTCATTTCAAATCTCAAGTTCTCTCTCCTCTCTCTCTCTCTCTCTCTCTCAAAAATACAGATAACAACTACTCAACATATTGCTCAACCCTTCAAAACAGATCGATTTTCTTCCCATTTCCGACCACATAGTTGTTATTTTCGACTTCATTCTCGCTTGTATCCATCGTTTTCTCTGTCTTCGCAGGTAACAGAGTTCGAGAAGAGTTCTACATTTGTTATTTATTCTAAAAATTAGGGTTTTTAGTTAATGATGAAAAATAAGACTTTTAGTTGTATTATCTTTGAGAATGGATTAACAATTTTATGTTTTGATGCTAAAAAGTAGGAAACACCCGAGAAAACCCTAGTTTTTATCTCAGTATTTTGTTGACTGTCGTGGTATTGTTGGATGGTGTCTGTGGTATTGTTGGGGATGTTGTTGTTGGTGTCGGTATTTGTATTTTTGGTGGTGGTGTCGGTGGTCTTAGTGTTGGTATTGGTGGCATTGGCGGTGGTCTTGGTGACATTGGTTGTGGTGTTGGTGGTTTATCTATTGCAACAGGTGGGATATCTGTTGCGAGATATTAAATAGGTCTTCAAACAGATTCCCCATCTGTTCCAACTGATGGCTTATCCGTTGGAGTATTTTTTTTTTGTAATGTGGCGTAGAATAATTTATTGAAATTTATCTTACCTTTTTTTTTAAAAAAAATTATGCAAACATCAAATAAAATGTATTTTTTGTTTTTCTATTGTTTGTAGTTAAAAAATGTCTCCCAAAACAAAAGAAACTGAAAGTGGATCAACTTCTGATCACCAAACAAAAAAGGCTAGAGTACAGATAGATTCGGAGTAACTTCCAGAACAATCTCAGTCAGGGAAAAATGAAGCCGAGGAAAGTGATAACTCCTCCTCACCAATGGGGCATGAAATAATATCAAAATCTCAGTATGATTCTGTCAAAACCACGAGTTGCGATGATGATGAATAGCCCTAACACAGTATTTGGTAATCATGTACTTAAATATCAGTTGGGGAAACCTTTTGACGAACTTAGGAATATTAGGAAAAATGAAAACATAGATGGACTTTTTAAGAAGAGCTGCTTTGCATACTTTCTCGAGTTGTCTGAGGATCGCACTCTTCGTTTTCCAATAAGCATGGTATATGGTCTTCTCAAACGCTGGATCAAGTATGCGGGGAAGAAAGGCGGAAAAAAGATGGATGAAGTCTGGATCAACTACTGTGGCATGCCGTTTTGTTTTGGATTGAAAGAGTTTGCCATAGTGACGGGCTTGGGATGCGATCGTCCAGAAGAACCTCTCATCAAGGAAACATCTCACAAAGGGTCCAACAAATGTAAGGTAAAAAAAGATGGGTTGTTGGGCATTGTTCGACCTAGCTACAAAGGAGAGGATTTGATGGTGGATCTTGAGAATAAAAACATACCAAAGCACTACAGAAAAACATTATGCTTAGTTTGGTTTGTTCATTTCATTTTATTGGCAAGGGACGTCAGGAAAGTCATAGAACATAATTTGTTGGCGCTTACTGATGAGTTTGACGAATTTAACGACTATCCCTAGGGATATGACAGCTACTACTTGACTGTCTAATATTTATTGACAAAGCTATCCCCAAAGACGATCATATTATATGGATTTCCCTAGTCTTTCATGGTAAAATTGATCACTATTTTTATTCATCCATTAATTTATATTGAATATAGTTATTATGATTTTTTTTCTTGGTTTCTGTTTACATTTTTTAGGCTGGGGCATATGAAGCCATTCCTCCCCTCCGAAAGCAGTTCAAGGATTACCCGGATTACGTTTCTCATCCAAGAAACCTTAGGTGGTTGGCGGCTACAAAGAGCGGTAAAAAAATATTAAGGAGCAGGAGGTTGATCTATTTAACCCTCCAGATGATTCAGTACGTCTTCTTTCAACTAAAATAATTTGCCTAAAAAAAGATATTAAAACAGATGGGTCATTTGTTGCAACAAATTACCCGTTAACTGCAACTGATGCAACACATGGGTAATCTATTGCAACAGACAATCCATATTTCATAACAGATTAACCATTTGTTGTTCTGGTTCTCTAAACCCGACTCAACAGATTACCCATCTGATGCAAATTATGCAACAGGTGTGTAATCTGATGCAACATAATGTCAATCAGTTGTGACATACAGATCAGCTGTTGCGGCAGCTAGATCGTCTATTGCATAAGTTGGTTGTGTTAACATCCATGTAACCCAACTGACTGTAAATTGTTATTATATGATTTAAATGCCTTCTGTCTTTTTTTATAAGTTGTGCATCCTTGGATTGTGCCTACCATTGATGAGCTGGGAATGACTTATTTTCTTACTCTGGGTCTTGTTAATACAAAAGAAGACCCAACGGTGGAGTTAATAAAGAAGGAATTGGCTGGAGCAACATCCATAAGAAGAGCAGTTAGGCAAGGTCAGCCTAATGTTGAAGCTCTTCACGACCAACGTCAAATTGAATCGATCCGGGTGCTTCTTTTGGGGTGTTGCTGGTGGAGTTGTTTATGATGGTGGCAACCATCCTTATGCTGTTGCTGCTGCCAGTTGTGATTATGAGCATGTTAGTGCTCATAAAAAAGAAATACTTTTGAAAACACCCCTTACACAGGTCCTTCTCAACCCTACACCGGTCCCTCCCACCCTTACAGTGGTCCCTCTCACCCCTCTTCACCCTCATGTTCGTATTACAAATGCAAAGTATGCAAGGAAAGAGAGGATAAACTCCTTGAAAAGCTAAAGGATATTGCTGAAGCTGTCGGGGAGTTGAAATCCAGGAGGGATGTCATACCATCCAACGAATGCACTCCTATAGTGGCAGTTAGGAGGAAGAGAAGAAAAATTAGACAAATTCTCTCCGTTCTAAAAACAGCAAAAACTGCGACTCCTTCCACTCTAAAAGTTGTTGAAGTTCAAGGGACGCTGAAGAAGGTGGACATATTTGAGGCACTTGGCAAGGAGAAGAAGAAGGAACTGCAAGAAATCATGAATGGCAAGACGAAGGTTCAAAAATAATACACCATGAATTCATTTGCATCCAAAGACTTCACGAATATGACAAATATGCGTGAGTGGTATGAGGATAATGTAAGTTTACTTTTGCTAACCTAGCCTTCCAATCTACTCCATGAAGAATAATCTACGCAGCAAAGGTGTAATTTGTTGCAACAGCTCGGTATTCTGTTGCAACATAATACACATCTGTTGCATAAGTTACGTTGGCTGGGTAATCTGTGAACTGATTCAGAGAACCCTCTGCATCGGATTCTTTCCACTGTGTTTTTATTCTTTACAATTACTAACCTATTTAAAAAATTTCTTCTTATACTACAGTATATGGATGAAATTCTCTGTCTCATGAGGAGCAGGCAATTAGCATAGCCGGATGTTTATGATGCTGCCGATAGTATAATGGACCTCAATTTCTACAATAATATTAAGGATAGGTACTATGATCTCCGTAAGATAGCTGATTTTGGTGGGTCGGGATTTGATAAGTTAGTTTCTACGTTTCAATGGGATAAAGAAGCGATTAAATATGTTAGCGGGAAGGGGCCATATCCACACGGTAAGAACTGGACCAAGGTAAAGAGAATCCTTGCAGTCATGAACGTGGAAGTCAAACATTTTCTTGCTGTTGAGATACTACTCTACGAGTAAAAGATTAAGGCTTACGACTGCAACTTACCTGTCTTCAGCGAGGACACGTTTTTAGCACATATGCAGTCGCTCTTGAAGTTGTTGCCCAAGTTGTTGACACAGAGTAAACTGATGGATCATTTGCCGGCTGAAGTCTTGACGAAGGAATCATGGGATTTTAAAGGTAAAAATAATAACATCAGCTCCCAAAAAATAAAATCGGTGCAGCGTGCGGGCCGTACTTGCTTGCATACATTAAGTGTTTGCTGACCGGCACAGAAATGACCGGTATGTGCGACGCCGTTGTGGAAAAGATGCAATAGGTCTGGGCTTATGGGGTACTACCTAAATGGTTGGAGCCAGTGTATAAAAAAATATGTAAAAAGATAGAAATGAACACGATAACAATTTTTCATTTCAAGCCACTTCACTTTACATGTAGTGACAATAATTTTTAGGTCTGGCCAAGTTGAATTTTTATGATGCAACAGATTTTATATATGTTGTAACAGATATAATACCTATTGTGACAGATTGATTATCTGTTGGAATAGGTTGGTTATCTGTTGCATTAATAGATGTTTCTCAGTCTATCTGTCGCAACAGATATCCAATCTGTTACAACATATAATCTATCTGTTGCAACTGATAGGTAATCTGTTGGAAAAAATCAAGAAAGGAGAAAGACCTGTTATATAATTTTCAGCAGATGCTCTACGTGTTGCATCTCATGTTGCAACATATGTCTAAATCTATTTGATAAGATATGTAGTCTGTTGCAGCAGATGTATTATCTGTTGCGATATTTAAATCTAGTATTCCATTTCAATTAACATGTTTAAAACTAAGGATTAAATTATATTTATAGACAACATAAAATAAGTCGAAGCCTTTGAAAATTACATGAAATAACTCAACAAATAAATGAAATGTAAAAAAAATCATTATGGGTACAAATGATCTACTCTACAAATAAATCAACAAATTAAATCAAGTAGGATAGGTTATTACATTGACGGACTCAATCTATAAATATCTAATCAATATGGAAAAGTTGTTCTTCATCCGTGTTACGGAATTCGGCTTTGGTTATTGTGGATCTTTAATGTCGCTTGCGTTCGGCTTCTGATCTTTCATTTCTCCGTATTTCCATAAAAGAGCAACATATCTTTTGCGGAGTAATCCTGCATCAAGTCCATCATTTGGTACTTGTAATTCATCACTCAAATACTTGGCGTAAGCGGCAACAAAAGGAGCACAATTCCTGCATTTTAAAAAAATAGATAATCCACATCTTGCAGTTTATGCAAACGTTGTGAAATTTATGCAATGAAACTAAATCATGACACTTATACTTATAGGCTACCAATGGTTTGTTGAGCAATTTCTTCAATATATTGTACATCAAATGGATTACCCATTTTATCCCGGTATGCTTCAATTGTCGACCAATCAGTACGAACCTTTTTTCTAAAAAACCACTCATATCAAGGTAAGTAGGCAATATTTTGGCTAGCTTTTGTATCTCAGACGAAGACCCGCAACGTCTCCTTCGTGACATTGATTCATAAACTCGGATGCACCTCTCTTTTAGAATGACGACAGCCAACACCCAATGGAATTCATTACCACAATTGATTGGGATACACACTTCGTCAACCAAATACCAAGGTAAGCCAGCCAGAATGTTAAAACCTTTGATGATGTTGATTAAGCGTTCTGGCTGTTGTTGACAATACCTATCGTAGGCATTATTGATGTAAACTTTATACAAATAACTGCCTGTCGTGTATCTGTATTATTCTTGTGTTTGCAACTTGGCCTTCTTTCGAAGGTAGTAAAAAATGACATCGATGTGCTGCACATATTATCAAATATTTCGAATTACGTGATGAAAAAATTAATACACAGATACAATTAAATAAAATATTAATTAATAGTAATATGTATAGCATTTAAGCCTCATCATTCCAGCAAGTTTGGGGCTGTGACATCAATAAGAACCAATTCTTCATTTCGGGATGTGCAACAATAAAGTCGAACATATCAAAACCAAGACTCGATTCGTTCACTTTGTAGCGTTCATTATTTTATTTTATAAATGATAATTTATATGTGTTAATGTCACGTTCTTATAACAAGAATAGTATAAACCAATATCTTTAAAAATTAATTTATGTACCTGCCGGCATGATGCTTTAATAGTTCATCGGCAATCCATTCTGAATAGTCGTTGATCAACTGTGTTAGTTTTTTTGGAGCCTCATCCGAGATGTTGAACCATTCAAATGGGTAATTCTTCCGTTCTCCCGAACTGACAGGCTCCACTTTTTCTTCTTCTTTGGAAGAAGTTGATGGATTATCAACTGTGATATTATGCTCTTCAGCAGTGGCTTCTACTGTAACATCCACTTGAAAAGAGAAAATTATCAATGCTAATTACAAATATACAACAGATTGTCCATCTGTTACAACAGAAGAGCCTTATGTTGCAACAGATGGATCATCTATTGGGATGAATTCTAATAGGTAAATCATAGCAGTACGATAATTTCGAACAGATGACCCATCTGTTGCAACATAACACTTATCTATTACAACAGATAACGCATCTGATGCAACAGGTTAGAAAATAGTTGCAGCAGATGTATATATTTATTTGATAATTTTCTGCAGATACATCATCTGTTGAAACAGATATGTGCCTGTTTGTTTGTTGGAACAGGTGATGTACATTTACCTTCTTTGGCTCATGCTGCTCTCCTGTGGCCCTTACACACTAAACATTGGTGCAAGACAAAGACAGAGGCGTTGCAATTTTGCCTTTTTCGATGCTTGATGATGCCTTGGAAGTATCTTTCCTTCTCCTCTTATCCGCCTTGATCTCTAGTGGAGTGTATGGATATGAAATTCTCTTTGATGGAATGACACCCCTCTTAGATGCCATTTCCTTTACAGAAGCAGTTAGTGCATTAATAGCATTAATCACTCCATCGTGTTTCGCCTTGCAGTCTTGACATTTGCATGTAGAACATTCACTAGATGTGGCAAAATCTGGAGAAAAATTTGTACAACCTCATACTAATAATGGCTTGTTGTTACAAAAATGGTAAGAGGAGCATCATTAGCCCCAACAGCAGCACCACTATCACTATCACTACGACTACCATCGTCAACAACAACAAGCCCACCCTCCAAATTTTTTTCTCTTGTGATGGTTGTTGCTCCAAACAATTTTATTTTTATTCCATCAACGACCTTAAGGTCCGCTAAAGTTTGCACAGACCGTAAAGTAAGAAAAAATGACATCTTCAACTCTCAGTTAGTTGGAACAAGCCATGGATGGACAATCAAAAATAAATCGGTACATATATTAGAATGATGATGAAATCATTTAAAATAATCATTAATCAAAACAAAAACTTGATTAGAATTAGACTTACTGCTTCCTTGAGGGGGTTGAAAAAATCAAGAAATTTTGCATTTCTATCGGTTTTGGCCGACAACCATCTCAGGATTCTTGGACAGGAAACTTCTCTCTGGTAGTTCACTTGTTGTCTCAAATAACGAATGACTTCAAACGCCCAAGCCTATAACATAACGTCAATAAATCAAAAATATTATTAAATAAAAAAATGATGAATCATATCATGATAAAAAAAATATTTACCATGAAGGTCCATGGAAAGCCATATAAGTTGACTGTCTTTGGCATTAACGGAGTCAACAAATATTGCACAGTCATTTTGAGGCTTTCATAACCCCAAGGATAGCTGTTAAATGCCTCAAGATCCTCGGAGAGCTTTATTAAACCAACGCTTATGTTGTTGTTAACGTATCTCGCCCATAGAATATTATTTACAAATCAAACCAAGTACAATGATTACTTGTGCTTCTTTGAGAGTCCTTTACCTTTCAACGCTTCTATCAAATTTTTGTTTTTGATTCTTGGACCAACAATCGACACCAGGTCATCATGATCACTTGACTTTTCTTTGCCTTATTTGGTTGTGTGGGGTGTTTTTTTGGGTCAGAGTAGGTATAATCTGTTGCACCAAGTATGTTATCTTTTGAAACATATAACTGACCTGTTGCAACGGATGAGTAAATCGTTGGAAACAATAAAAATAGATCACTAATATGTTGAAACATATCACTCATCTGTTGCAAAATGAGTTATCTGTTGGATCAATATTGTTTAGATTTCTTCCACAAAAAGGAGTCGTCTGTCGCAACAGATGAATGATCTGTTAGATTGTTCATCTGTTGCATCAAATTTTTATAGTTGCATCAGATTTTAATCTGGTGCATCAGATATTTTCATCTACTACATCAGATGTCTTCATCTGTTGCATTAGATGTTTCATCTGTTGCAACACCATTTTTACCAAGATAAACAACAAATCAACCCAGCAACACCAACACATCATACACACACACTAAGAAGGGGTCTCCACTAAGAACATCAACTGTGAACAAAAATCATCAACAAATCCAAATCAACAGTATGACAACAAGAAGAAGAAATGCCAGAAATTAGGGTTTTATTCAGTTCACATTTTAATACTAGAAGAGTAGTTGGCTTAAGTTCCTCTGTTTCTTCATAATTTTTTACCTGTGAAAAAGGAAATGGGACGACGAAGAACTCGAAGTTGTTGTCGCCAGAGAAGTCTTCACGTCGATTGATGGTTGAAAGTCGAAAGGGAACTCGCCCGACTATTTTTCGCCGGAGGTTGAAGTCGTCAGGGATTGAAGGGAGAATTTTGCAGAACTGTTGGTTGGGAGAGAGTTGAGAGAAGCTATCGAGAGAGAGAGGGAAAAAACTGGTTGATTTGGATTGAAGAGGAGTGTGAGTTGATTTGTATTTTGAAAATATTAGAAAGTATTGAAAATATTAATTAAGTCTATAATTAACTTAATCAAGTTTCCTAATGATGTTTGACCCTTTAAGTTGGTCAATGTCACCAATCCTTTATTCAACACTTAAAAAGACACCTTTCCTTCAATTTTCTCAAGATACTTTGAGGTTGTTTTTCGCTCCAATCTATAGTGCGCGCGCTCGAGCTAATTCTTCTCTTCTGTTTTAACTTGAGCCCACTCGAACAGACTCTGGCTGATATCCGTCACCATATATAGATAATAGCACATTCAATGAAGGAATCTTTTGTTAAAACGAGATTTCTCTTTATTTTTGTCTCATTTGCATCAACCAAAATCACTAGGGAAGTAAGTATTTCTTATCAAGAAGTTCTTCACCCGTAAAAACTAAATTTGATATATTTATGATGGATTTTATCATCTTATAATACGAAATTATCACGTATGTGCTAATACCTCAACAAGTAAAGTTGTAAATTATTTGGAAATGAAAGTTAAAACCACTCATATATTATGTTTTATTTAGTAAATTCCAAATGTTATTTAAAAAAATATATAGAATAGAAATTGTATATGACAACATTATAAACAACAAATACTTTTCAAATTGCTAAGTCCACCTCATTCCTAAATCATCTCCACCAAATACCTACCATGTAGAAATTATATCCACTTTCTTCTTAAATATTTTTCTTTATCATTCCAAATATTTACGTAAATTCTTTTATATACACACACACATATATATATATATACTATAAATTACACAAATCCACAACTTAAGTTTCACTTATTATAAAAAATCCCATCTCTCCAAACATATTACAAAAATCCCATTTTTCTCTAAAAATACATATACATAGCTTTCTATGTATATGTCTGCCCTATTATGTATATGAATCGGCTTTGTTATGTATATGTCGGCCTTGTTATGTGTGTATATATATATATATATAACCATGATGTTCGTGTGAGGTTTTCGTGCACCTCGATTAAATTTACGGGATTTATCATCTCCCACGAACAAAAGATATAAGGTAACTAACTCTGTGTCTCCCTCCGCCAAGGCTGAAACAGATGAAAAGAATCGCCTAATATTTTTAGTCTTCGTTGGAATTTGAACTTGAAACCTCAGATTCTCAACCAACTTTATTGATAACTAAGTCATACCCTTGAGTAGTATTTATGTACGTTCTTGTAACACCATCAATAGAATACATAAAATAAAAATAAACTGACATAAATAACATCCATCAAATAATAGCCACATATATATGATTGACAGATAACAGAAAAATAATTTGTAGATTACTTTTCAAAGCAAAGTATGGAAGTATAATTGCTTAGCCCCTTACATCTTGTTGGATATTGTAACATAAAAAGGAAATGAAAGAAGATTTTCCAACAGTAGAGTAGAGAAAAGAATTTATTGACTTTATAGAAATATATATCTTTTTTATACAAACTAAATGAATTATAAAATACAAGCTCTCGCATCATCATTGTCGATCGATGCAATTTCAATTTTGAATAATTGATTGACTAATATTTAGATTAACATTTTTTTTTCTTTTTCATTCAATCGTATAAACATTTCAAGTTGTTGACTATATATACTAAGGTCCAATATTAGATTTGAGCGACTATTTCTAAAGTATAATTAAATATTTGACTACTTGTAAAGAATTAAATTCTTTAAAAATATTCAGTAAATTTTGATGGATTCAAAATTAAGTGTTGCTTGTAAAATTTTGCTCCAATACGATATGTAACACTATCTTACAAGTTAAAAAATTAATGTAATCATTTTTTTGGATAAGAGATAATTAGTGTTAAAGTTTACTCAAAGACAAAATAGAAGTAGTTATCACATACTGTTTTCTTGTCATTTTATTTTATTTTATTTTATTTTATTTTATTTTATTTTATTTTATTTTATTTTATTTTATTTTATTTTATTTTATTTTATGTGTTTGGTTTATTTGAAAAAGAAATGAATGGAGCTTTCATTTGTTGTAGTTTAATAATTAATTATAATTTGTTTTATTTGAGAGGGGACCTCCATGAACAAAATGACTTTTTTCTCCCCGTCGCTTCTATTGAAGGATTAGTAAATCAGGTAATAAAATTTCTAATTTTTATATTTCGAATTCATAATTTGACAATCAGTACAGTCTAATGGATATATCTTAACAAGAAATTAATGTACATTAAAAAAAATAATGATTTTTTTTTATTTGTGGAGCAAATCACGTAACATTCGTTGTACTCTCAAAATTTATGATTAAAGTTACTCGTATCACAAAGCCAGGTGGATTATCATGATGTATGAAATTTTGGCTATAAATTCTTATGAAAGTTTATAAAATTTTCATGGATCAGTATTGTAAAGGATAAACGTAGTTAACTCTAACTAGGATAGACAACTAGAAGTATTTGTATATCGATACCTCTCTTTCTATGTATTCTAGTAATGTTAGGAGACTTGGTTCCCCAGAGAACCTCTTTTATAAATATTGATTTCTACCTTGAGAGAAATATAGAGAAAAAACTTTTCTTTCATGGTATCAAAGCCCTAGTGTTTAAACAACCCTCCAATTTTTTTTCTCCTGAAGACAACAACGTTCCCTTGAGAATCCTGCAATGGAAGATTTCACTACTTCCTCAGGCATGTCAAGCACTACAGTTGCTGCGGCGACCACCCCGACTTATTCCCCAACTCCTAACCTTGCTCATCAACTACCCGTGAAGCTTATGTCATCAAACTTCTTGCTATGAAAGACACAGTTTCTTCCAATGCTTTGTGGGTGTGGTCTCAACCATCATATTGATAGTAGTGAACCTGTTCCAGATAAACTTATAGCAGACGATCAACTGAATCCAGCCTATAAGGCATGGGATCGTGAGGACCAACTTGTTTTAAGTTGGATTGTCGCATCAGTATCCGAGAATGTGCTGCCACAATTAGTTGGTGCTAAGACTTCCTGTGCAGCATAGAACAAATTGGTTGCAGCCTATGCAGCCGGAACCACAAATTCGTGAGATCAAAGCACAGCTACACACTTTAAGCTGTGACAATGCAAACATTGAGACTTACATCCAAAAGGCAAAAGGGATTGCAAATAGGTTGGCTGCTTTGCAGCATCCCGTCGATGATGACGATCTTATCGAATTTGTTCTTTTGGGTTTAGGCCCTGCATATCGTCCGTTTATTAGAGTACTTGAGGCACATCAAGAAGATGTCACCTTTAATGCTTTATATGACATGTTACCGTCTGAAGAAAGACAACTGAAAAGGGATGAAGCCCTTAATGTGATTGCTCCTTCAGCTCAATATACTCAGAGCTTTATTCCCACCGCACGTGGTCGCGGTAGAGGTAGAAGTGGTAGTGGCCGTTCTTCTAATCAAGGATTTACACATTCTCCTTAAAATCACAACTTTCAGAGTTCTTCTCCGTTAAATCAGTTTGGGGTACAATCTTCATACTCTGATATGTCTGCAATTATTTGTCACAATTGTGAAGGAAAGGGTCATATTGCACATTTTTGCTCGTCGCCCAAAATCAACAACGGTAACAGGTATCTAGCCGACCCTCCTCCAATTTAGCTAGCACCATGAGTCAACTTACTTAAAACTGGTTAATGGATAGTGGCACCACACATCATCTTACCGCAGATCTTGACAATCTCGTCATCCATTCTGAATATCAAGGTCCCGAAGAAGTAACTTTAGGTAATGGTTCCAAGCTCCCTATATGTCACATAGGTCAAGGATCACTCTCTGTTTCTAATAAAAAATTTACTCTGGATAATATTCTACATGTTCCTACTGCCACTCAAAATTTACTATCTATTAGTTCCTTCACAACATCTAATCAAGTTTTGGTTGAATGTTTTCCTAACTATTTTTTCATAAAGAATTTGGCAACGATGGCAGTTCTTCACAAAGGACGAAAAACTGAGGACTTGTACTCCCTTCCAATTTTGAAATCATCAGTATCCCCTGCTTCATATACTGCGTCACTTGGTGTTTGGCATCATGCATCCTATCCTACAATTCGTAAAGCTTTGTCGTCAAGTGTCTTTGTGTCATCTCCCAGTTTATATCCTAAATTATGCTCTACATGTGCTGTTAATTAGAGTCACAAAGTCCCGTTTAGTGAGTCTAGCCTTAGGGCCACAGGGCCTTTAGATTTAATTTGTTCAGATGTTTGGGGTCCTACCCCAGCTGTTTCTAATGATGGCTATCATTATTATGTTATCTTCTTTAGTCACTTTAGCAAATATACTTGGATTTACTTTCTTCAATTTAAGTCTGAAGTTTTATCTATCTTTATTCAATTTCGTAAAATTGTGGAAAAGTTCTTGGGTCACCCAATAAAATGCTTTTAAGCAGTCTGGGGGGTGAATTTCAGGCATTAACTAATTATTTAGGAGATAATGGCCTTTTTCAACGTTCATCATGCCCTTATACTCCTGAAAAAAATGGTTGTGCAGAGAGGAAACATAGACATATAGTTGAAACCGGTCGTGCCTTGTTAAATTATGCTAACGTTCCTCAAAAGTTTTGGACCAATGCTTTTGACACTGCTGTATATACAATCAACAGATTGCCCACTCCACAATTGAATAATTCCTCTCCTTTTAGTATTTTGTTCAAAATAGATCCAGATTATTCCTGTTTACGTATTTTTGGATGTCGCTGCTTTCCATGGCTTCGTTCTTACACAAAAGATAAGTTATCTCCTCGCTCTAAACCTTGTGTTTTTCTTGGTTACAGTAAAATTCATAAGGGTTATAAGTGTTTTGATCTTCTCTCGTCTTAGTTTTATGTCTCTCGTCATGTTGTTTTTTATGAATGTACTTTTTCTTTTGCTGTACGAGATGATGTGGTGCATAGTACTTAAACCAGTTTTGATAGCACACCTCTAACCGTTCAGTTGCCAATGACAACTATTGTTGCAGCATCCCCTTATTCTAATGTGCCCACAGATGGGTGTCAAGATAATCCGATGCAGCTAGCTTCTGCCAATGCACCTAATCTAATAGATCCTTCTAGATCTCTGCAAAAGTATCTTCACACAGGTACCTCGCCATCAAATATTGCTTTGCATCCCACACCTATGAAGTCCCACAAAATGGTGACTCATGCATAAACAGGCTCATTAAAACCGAAACAGGCCTTCTCACTTTCAGTGGTAACTTCGGTTTCACCAGACCCTACTTGCTATTCTCAAGCTGCAAAAGACAGTAATTGGCACCAAGTTATGCATGATGAATACAATGCCCTTATACAAAATGGAACTTGGCAGCTAATTCCTCCCTTCCCGTCCTATAATGTGATTGGATGCAAGTGGGTTTTCAAAACCAAGATGAAGTTGGATGGATCGGTCAAATGGTATAAGGCGAGACTTGTAGCCAAGGGTTATCATCAAAGATTGGGTATTGACTTTATTGATACATTCAGCCCGGTAGTTAAACCAGCCACTATTCGGCTGCTCTTATCACTAGCTGTTTCTTATCGTTGGCACATTACTCAGTTGGATATTTCAAATGCCTTTCTTCATGGACATCTGGACGAAATTGTCTATATGTCCCAACCTCCGGGGTTTGTTGATCCTTCCCGACCAGATCATGTGTGCTTACTCAAAAGGGCACTTTATGGACTTAAACAAGCCCCTCACATGTGGAATAAGTGCCTCACTGATGCTCTAATCTTCTTTGGTTTCAAGTGCTCAAAAGCAGATAGTTCATTATTCTATTTGCATTCTGGTGGTGTTAAAATATTTTGCTTGATTTATGTCGATGATATCTTGGTTATGGGTAATAAGTCTGGCTGCATTAGCTCTCTTGTTTCTAAGTTGCAATCTCAGTTTGCCGTCAAAGATCTGGGCAAGCTTTCTTATTTTTTGGGCATTGAAGCAACCTGGACAGCCCGTGGCTTGCACTTGTGCCAACAAAAATATGTCTCTGACTTACTTAAGCGTGCACAGCTCGGTGGCTACTCCTGCTTCATCTTCAAGAATATTGTCCTCCTCTGATGGTCAACCCTTTCATGATCAGACTTTGTTTCGAAGTATTGTCGGTGCCCTGCAGTATTTACAAGGACTGACTTAAAGAATTTTTTACCTGACTTCAACCATTTATGTTCAAATTCCTTCACATATGACTGAGATTCAAGAAAAAATTATTGAAAGACAAACAAAAATAATCAAACTTTAATAATATTTAATTAAAGTTTAAGCAAAATGGCTCAATTTGATAAAAACAATTTGAGCTTCAGCCACGTATATTGATATTAAGATTGATTATTCTCATTTGCAGAAACTTGACATACTTTTGATGCAACTATCCATCAAACTTGTCTCAGATTGATAAAAATGTGTTTTATATTATATTAAAAAATTACTAATTTCAAATATAAATTTAATCACAATCGCTAAGCTACAGATGCGAGCCACGTATGCTAAACTAGTTTACACTATACATCGCTCCATTGTTGTTTATTTCGTATATTTCTTTTGATGCACTAAGATGACTCAACAAAATAAACATCTGCCTAGTAGTTAACTTGGAACGTTGCTTTGCCCATTTAATAACTGTAATTTGATTAGGGTTCACATTTAAAGAAAAAGACAAAGGGAGTATCGAATTTAAAACAAAAAATAGAGACTGAATTGAGTTAGTTTGAAAGGATTCAATGGGTTTATTGAGTCGGATAGTGGGTTTGAATTAATTATTTAAAATAAAAAAAATTAAAATAAAAAAGAAAAATATATCTCCGAACTATGATAAATGATACGTATATATCCTCCGTCATACTTTGGGTACAAATATGTGCCTATCATTAGTGTGAGGGACATACACATACCATTTTTTTAACGATATGGGAGGATATATACATTACTATTTAACATAGTTCAAGAGTATATTTGGCTCCTTTTTTTTTCCTGACAATTTAAAACAATAATTTTTTTTTTCTTGGGTTTTGTGTGTGTGTGTGTGTTAGTATTTGACTTTGTCAAACCAAGACAAGAATCATTATATGGACATTCATACGGTATGCCATAAGCACTTTTTGCAAAGAAAATTTGTCAAATTAACCATTTGTCCAAAGAAGAAGAAAGAAAAGGTGCAGCAGCAACTAGTAATGGTCTTCTCCACTAACACCTGCCAAATTTCCACATCAAGCTTATGAAAAATCTAATGAAAACTAACTCTCAGTAAAAGACAACCATTATTCTTAAAGGTGTAGTCCACATAGAGGTGCAAAAATAATGATGATTGTAGCCCCTGTCATTTGTTATCAACAGATCTTAGTCTTGTGTAGCTTAACCAAAGTAGCCCTTGTCATTTGTTGCCATTTTAGCAGTTGTTCTGCCTCAAGGAAAGTGATATAAGCCATATATAGAACGTAGCAGCTAAATGTAACGACATTATGATAATTTATTGAAAAGGAAAGGTTGAAATTCTTTACAATAATTTGGTTCACTGCTAAAAAAAAAAATTCTAAATTATTTTTTCAAATCAAAGTGTAGCAATATAATTGATTATCTCCATACATACACATGTAGAGTTTATAAAAAGATATACTACACATATTTTTATACTAATTTAAAGAGTTGAGAAGATTACGACCTTTCACATCGTAGTTGTTAATCGATCTGACTCAATTTTAATTTTACATAATTGATTGATTAATATTTTGATCAATGTAATTTCTTTTTTCTTTTTTTTTTTTCCATTCATGAATTTTCATAAATGTATTAAAATTTTCTTTCCTATAGGCAATCAGAGTCATTGATTATATAGTCTTGTTTCAAATTTGAGTGTTAATTCTTGAAATATAGCTTAGTATTTTCAAATGGAGAGGAAATTAAATACTTTAAAAATATACAGTAAATATTGATGGGCTCAAAATTAAAATTTTATTTAGAATAACTTACATAAATCCCTGAATCTTTAAGTGATATTACATTTTATCCCGACTATTTTGTTAATTACATCTTATCCTGATTTTTTTAAAATAGTAATACATATGTTATACGGTGATACATATAAAAAAAAGTGATATATTTGAAATAGATTAGATCTTTATTTTAGGAAGTAACGGATTTTGTTTAAGTCTGTAACGCAAATCACGCCAAAACAGTTACAAGCTGAAAATCCGCAATTTTATTCGACCAGATTTCAAATTTGGGATTTATGTAATTAATTTTTCCTTTTATTTATATCTAAGTTTTACTCTAACGGAATATATAACACATCTTTTAAGTTAAAAAAAAAGGAAGGAATATCCTATCTATAATGTAATCATTTTGTTGGATAAGAGATAATGTGTGTTAAAGTTTACTCAAAGAAAAAATAGAAGTAGTTATCACATAATTTTTTTGTCATTTAATTTTAGTTTACTTTTATGTGTTTGGTTTATTTGAAAAAGAAATCAATGGAGCTTTCATTCGTTGTAGTTTTAATTCATTTGAAAGATTTAGTAAATTTTGTATTACATTATTCATAATTAGTATTTACTTTTTATTTTTTCTTTTAATAAAATTCTTGATTCTAATATTTTGAATGTATAATTTAACAATTGATACATTCTAACAGATACATCCTAAAACAAAAAAAACAATGGGCATTAAAAAAAAGAAAAATAGCGAAAATCTTTTTATTTGTGGAGCAAATCACGCGACATCTATTATATTATACTCTCAAAATTCAAGAATAAGGTCATTTGTTCAAATTTTGAAATTTCGAAAAAGAATCCTCATTCTTCGAGAAGAAATAAGTTTCTCTCTTCTCTGTTACTGCATCTCGTTTTTTTTTTTTAACGATACATAATGAGTCTCTTCGACAACATATTTTATTTGCAGTAATGGTTAAAGTTTCTCACATCACAAAGCCAAGTGGATTATCATGATGTATGAAATTTTAGATATAAATTCTTAGAAAAGTTTATAAAATTTTCACGGACCAGTATGTTTTGACACCACGATTTAACTTTTAGATACGTGGTAATTTTATATTGCTTAAGTCCACACAAAAAATAATTGAACTTTAATGAATTTTACCTGGCTTCAACCATTTATGCTAGAATTTCTTCACATATGACTCAGATTCAAGAAAAAATTATTGAAGACAGAGACAAAAATAATCAAACTTTAACCATATATAATTAAAGTTCAAGCAAAATGGCTCAATTTGAGCTTCAGCCACATCTATTGATATTAAGATTGATTATTCTCATTTACTAATTAACTTCACTTTTCACTTTAACCGAATAGTTCTTCGAATTGGGTAGGGGCTGCACGAACGTAGGCCCCCACTGCCACAAACAATGATGTAGGATAAACCACTCAGGCCGACATTAGGCAGGCACCCCTCCAAAGTGCAATGGAGATCACAAGCCTAGACCATGGGTCTTACTGATCACTCATCTACCCCGTCCAGGTAAGTATGTCACCCTGTTAGCTCAGCTCATTATTAATGCCACTGCTTTTGCTCCACCTTTCTCTTGGATGCTGGTGTGGGAGAATTACTCAAAATGGCATTAATCTCTTTAGTTTTTCGTTTGGATTTTTTTTTCCTGTTTGAATAAAAACCACCTCTCTGCTCTAACTTACTGAATGGTTTTGTGATACGGATACGAGTACGGAACACTAAAAACAGACACGAAACACAAGAACAAAGCTGGAAACAAGATAACAACAAACGAGGCAGCAACACAAAGAAACGAGATAATGAAGACAAGATACGAAACACAACAACAATAACTAAAGGATAGTAACTTGACATAAAATTATACAAGAACCTAAGAACCAAGACGTGTATCACACGTCAAAACCCCTATAACTCGTATAATCAACACCAAGCTCTTACGTAGACACGATAGGGAACTCACTCTCCTCAAGCACCAACGTTTCTAGCCAAAATGCAACACTAGTGATTTCACACTAAGTGCTACCTTAGTTACGGTTACAACACTCTCTCTCAAGAGATGAGTTCTTGCAATATCAATAAACAACTAAGTGAAATAACCCTAAAATGTTCTATTTATAGCCTAACTTATTACATAACAAAAATGATCACAATACCCTTAATGAAAGGTGCAGCCAGGGAGTGTCTTTCCAACAAGTGTAATCCCCAAAATCCCCTTAATGAAGGGTGCTTATTCAATGCTCTAAAACCGTGGGGTCATGCTTCAACAGTTGTGGTCTCGGGTTGGCATCAAAGGTAAGCCCCCACGCAATCTTCCACACACGGGTTTGCTTTATATCATGCTCAAAACGGGTCCTCCATGCATGTTCTTGTGTCCTCGAGGTGACCAAGTCTGAATCTTCATGCGTTGGCCTCCAATAATGTCTTCAAAAGTATAGATGGTCATTTGGCTCGTAGCATTTTTGGCAAAAGCCAAAAACACAGCAGCTAAGTTCTCCAAGTAATCAGTAACATATGTTGGGTTCATAGTAATGAAAGTGTGTTGAATGAAAAATGGAGAAATCAAGTGGAAGAGAAAAATTGAGTTAACACCAAAAATGGAAAATGTACTCAATTTTGGCAAGTTTACTCTTTCTCCCACATTGGTGGAAGAAGAGAACTTGAGAGTGTTTATAATGAGAAACACTTACTCTACATAACAAGTGAGGCAAGAAATAGATGATGCCTCACTGTTGTTGTCGTTGCTTGCTAGGCTTCGGCTTCGAAGAATGCCAAGGTAATATGCAATAAAAAAATTCTGTACTGTTTTGGCCTCCATTTATATATATACACGCAGTAACTGTGTTTCAGAAGGTTGCACTATTTCAGATTGTTGCTTCTGTTACAGAAGGTTGCACTGTTTCAGATTGTTGCTTCTCTTACAGAAGATTGCACAGCTTCTGAAAGTTGCAACTCTTCAACGAAAATACACACTGTTTCAGTGAACCAGTGCACTATTTCAGAAAATTACTGCATTGTTTTAAGTGAATAGACATGCATTTTCTGGAAGAGTCACACACCTCTAATATGAACCAATGCCACCATTTCAAAGGGGCATTAGTGGCTATATAAACCGGGTGTCAAAATTTTTTTCAATATAACTTACGGAGAGCAAACAGAGAGAGAGAGCAACCGGGTGCCAAATTTTTTTTCAATATAACTTACGGAGAGCAAACAAAGAGAAAGAGCAAGCAGAAGCAGGAAACCTCAAGAACAAGAGTCATGTTTTGATTTGGAATTTGGCAATAGTTTTTTTTTTTATTTAGAAATAGGAATTTGGCTTTGCTTGGTATCAAGTATGCGTTGCAATTATTAACAAAGCGAGCTGGTGGGTATCAAGTATGCTTGTTGCAATTATTAACAAAGCCAGCTGGTGCCTTACTTTTTTAATGAAAAATTATTAACAAAAATGGTTTTAAAAAACAAATGCTGGCAGTAGGTTTCGAACAAAAGACTTGGAGCTACAAAACCAGCTCTTTGCCACCCGCACTAGACAGTGTCTTGTTATTGTGGGTGGCAGACTTAATTTTTAACTATATCTGTATATATATACAGCTATATATATAGAGTTTCTGTTGAAGTTTGCGGGTGGCGTGCCACCCCACGGGCCTTAATAGATCCGCCCCTGATGTCAGCCCAGGCCATTCTTAATACTACTGCTATTCCTCCACTTTTCTCTTAGACGCAGGTTTTCTATTTGGACAAAAACCGCAACTCTGCTCAACTAATTGGATAGTTTTTGCAGAAACCAGAAGCACAACAACTAAGTTCTCCAAGTAATCAGTAACATATACAACTTGCTGAAGAAGCAGCAGCAAAATGGCACCTGTTGATGATAATAGTAAAGGTTCATTTAAAGAGGCATAAAAAATCTAACTTATTAACTTAATACTTGTGTTCAGCTTGACGTTCACCCCAAATATTTATCAAGGAAACTTCAGAAACTTGTGTCATCGTCATTGCCATATTTCCAGTCATTTGCAACTACAACAGCTGCTCCATCCACAATTATTTCTGTATGAGCTGATTCACGATGTAGCAATCTTTTCACCTCCTATTCAACCGACAATTATTACAGCCAAATTACATTCATCTTTTTGCAATTTCCACTGGTACTTTTATATAGCATCGGGTGCAGCACCAGCTTCGTCAAGTTACACAGGTCGTGTATTTTTCCTTATCCTAGCTTGATTTGTTCAGAATCTTATTCTATCCCAACAAGAGTCTAGAGGTTGACATAATAAACTGAAAAGCAAACCTGCTATCTAATGCTTGCTCGGACTCCCCAAAAATGCTGCCTCACTCGTGTCAGATGACACAAACCTGTCAACATTTTTGAATAGCCCCGGCAACCATACCTCAATGTCTAAGCAAACACTGTGCAATTATATTATTCTGACAGACAAACATTCTACTAGCCTTCTGCTGCTTAGTGTAGCCAAAGCTTCTTTTATATCATCAATTTCTTCACTGACAATAAAATTTAGTGCTTTGAAATGCGCAGGATTTGTCATTGATTTAAGAAAATTTCAAACTTCGAATTGGGCAGGGGCCGCGCGAACGCAGGCCCCCTCTACCACAAATTATGACGTAGGCTCAACCACTTGGGCCGACCTTAGGCAAGCACCCCTCCAAAGTGCAATGGAGGTCACAAGCCTAGGCCATAGGTCTTACTGATCACCCATTGACCCCGTCCAGGTAAGTAAGTTTTATTGTCAATTCAGACCATTACTTGTACTACTGCTTTTGCTCCACTTTTCTCTCAAATGCCAGTGTGGGAGAATTACTCAAAATGGTTAGTTTTCTGTTTGGACAAAAACCACAACTCAGCTCAACTTACTGGATGGTTTTGGCAGAAATCAAATGCACAGCAACTAAGTTCTCCAAGTAATGCAGTAACATATATAACTTGGGCCGACCTTAGGCTTCTCTTTTTGGCTTTCTGTTTGGAAATAGAAAAAGGAAAATCAATGGAGCCTATATTTGATTCTCTCTTTAATTCAAGAATAACTATGAAGTAAGCAATAGTATTTTGCATCACAAAAACACTATATATAAAATGTTCTTCAAAGTGTCATGCTCGTAAAACATAGTAACGCAGCCAGCAACATGACTTCCTTCAGAATCTTCCTATTCTTATTACATCAAAATCGACAGTGTTTGGCAGTAATAGTCGCCAAGTAGAGATAATTAACCACAAAGGTTCCTCAAACAATCTCTAAGAGAAGCCTCAATGAAAAGAACCAATATTTTTAGCTGAAAGAACATCAAAAGAAAAAATTGCATATTAATTGAACATAATGAACAACTTTAAAAGTGTAACACTTCCAACTTCACACAAACAAATACATAGAAAATTTTCCAGCATTTCATTTGCAATTCAAACAACCCATTTAACAACAAATTTCTTCTTTTTCCCAACAAATCCCACAAATGGAGTCTGGGGAGGATGTACACAGACCTTACTTTTACCTTGAGAAGGTAGAAAGGTTGTTCCCAATAGACTCTCGACTGACAGTAGCAACACGCATGAAACAACAAGAAGAAAATACAATGATCGAGGCTAATGAGTCAACCGATAAAAATAGAAATTTAGGAATAAACAGATACATGACTAGTACTAACATACTCGACAACCTTGACTACCTACTAACTTTCTATTCTAATTCTCGACCTCCACACTCCCCCTATCAAGGGTCATCTCTTTCCCATCCTGGGAATTTCTCAAATCTTCAATAATCCCATAGAAACTTCTAACATCAACAGTTAGCTTTCATTTCAACATAGTAACATGCCTAAGGACTAAGGAATATCAACTAAGCAAAATTTCTTCTTCTCCCATGACCTTTGGTTTATGGCATCGTAGATGATCGTTCTCAGCTCCTATCATGGTGCTTGGGATGGGCTAGACTTCAAAATCTTCCATTTCCTTAACCCCGTACGGATGAGAATTTGATTCCACAAGAAATTGAACTCCACCCATGACCTCTGGTTTATGGCATCGTAGATGATCGTTCTCAGCTCCTATCATGGTGCTTGGGATGGGCTAGACTTCAAAATCTTCCATTTTCTTAACCCCGTGCGGATGAGAATTTGAGAATTTGATTCCATGAGAAATTGAATAGAAGGCTGCTGAATTAGCTTATTTCTTGCATGTGTACCAATTGAAGTATTTTGAGAAATTGAGAATCAGAACGTAACGTATATGAAAGAATCATAAAACGGAACTCTTTTTATGGTGCTTGGGATGGTCTAATGGCTGTCTGACAAACTTCAAAATCTTTCATTCCCTTAACCCGTACGGATGAGAATTTGACTCCACGAGAAATTGAACAGGAGGCTTTTGAATTGGCTTATTTCTTGCGTGTGTACCAATTGATGATCGTTCTCAGCTCCTATCATGGTGCTTGGGATGGGCTAGACTTCAAAATCTTCCATTTTCTTAACCCCGTGCGGATGAGAATTTGAGAATTTGACTCCACGAGAAATTGAATAGAAGGCTGCTGAATTAGCTTATTTCTTGCATGTGTACTAATTGAAGTATTTTGAGAAATTGAGAATCAGACCGTAACGTATATGAAAGAATCATAAAACAGAACTCTTTTTATGGTGCTTGGGATGGTCTAATGGCTGTCTAACAAACTTCAAAATCTTCCATTCCCTTAACCCGTACGGATGAGAATTTGACTCCACGAGAAATTGAACAGAAGGCTTTTGAATTAGCTTATCTCTTGCGTGTGTACCAATTGAAGTATTTTGAGAAATTGAGAATCAGAACGTTCATTCGATTAAAGAAAACATATATGAAAGAACCATAAAACGAAACTCTTTTTATGGTCTTTATGCGTATGTAAACCCACACAATTTTATAGCAAATAACAAATCGAAATAATAGATTCATCTTAGATGGAAAACCATTTCGAATTCAAGAAAGATGATCGTTCTCAGCTCCTATCATGGTGCTTGGGATGGTCTAATGGTTGTCTGACAAACTTCAAAATCTTTTGTGGTTATGGACATTCATCATACTCCTGGTTCTAAGAAATCTTATTTTTCTTTAAACCCCTCCAACCTCCAACCTTTTTTCATGACTCTAACTTACAATCTTCGGTTGCAAGTAAAAGGAGGTTACCATCTGAGCAACTCACTCTTATTGATCTAGTGGCTGTTTGACAGACTTCAAATCATTTTTGGTTATGAAAATTAATCATACTCCTGCCCAACTTTGAAAGGTTTGCTTCTTGCCACCTTATCTTAAATCACGTGTATGTAATAACAATGACATTTGTTCTCCTGTAGTTTAGGATTCATGGAAGTTCACATCTGACATTTTTGAAAATCTATGAAAACTGCAAACCAATTTTGTGATTCTTATTGGCTTTTAAGTTTTGTTTTTCATACTCGTAATTTTCTACTAGCGTCTGAAAGTGTACATTGATTAGAACCTATCGTTTATTGAATCAATTGATAATCAAAAGATTTTAACTCCCTCTATATGGAATAATTTAGGTTGTATGGCACATTTGGGTCTTTGGTTAGTATTAGGTAAAGTCTTATATTTTCCCACTCAAATTTTGAAAATTTTTGCTGCACCAGTCATCCTATATCACCACCTGTCACACCCTTTTTTTTTAACTCCAAAAGATTAATTTTAAGTTCGAAAGGGTTTTTATTATTAAAGTGACAAAAAGATGAAAATTTTATTCCGAAAAAGGATTGTTTTTACATTCAAAAATCAGAATCGCCACTTGGCATAAATTGGGTGTGCCAAGTCACCCTTGGATATCCTTTTTCAAAATGGTTTTGACTCTTAAAACTGATTCGCGAACAGAGATTCCGGCTAAGGAATTCTGTTGACTGAGGGGAAGGTGTTAGGTACCCCTCGATCCCGTGGTTCGACCACGGTCGCTTGGTGGAGCATATCAACTAATTTGACATTACAAATGTATAAACCACACAAAACACATAAAACAATCAAACCAACAAACAAAACAAAACGAATAAAAAATATAGTGTCCAGTCCGAGTTATACAGTCCCAAAAATAAAAAATACGGAAATTTAATCCTATTCTAAACTAATCCTAGACTAAGATCCAATGCCTCACCCGATGCCTCGAGCCTTCATCACGAATGTTCTTCGAGTACAAAATACTTCAGGGCATTTCCCGGATAAAATAATACAAGTACTTCAGGGCATTCCCCGACCAAATGATACAAGTGACCCCAAAGCGATAAAGCCAAAAATCATTAGTTCAAAATCCCATCAATCCACAGTCCCTAAATTTGCCTACCCGACCTACGTTTGTCTATCCCACTCGACCTACCATGATACTATCAAGTTCGATATCAATAAATCAAAACCACAATAATCACTTTATCAACTTTTAACTTTCACCCCAAAACAATCAATTTTAATTCTCAAACGAGATATCATTTCATCACATAATCCATAATCCACAATCAAGGGAATCAAACATCGAATCAAAACAACCAAAAATTCACATCATCACAGATCAACCAACACGATATTCAATTCAATGCACCAAATATCACCAACAATAAGATAAAAGAGGTGAAAGAGAAGAATTAGACCTCATTTGAAGCTTTTGAATTCAATGTTATTCGAATAAAGAAAGTCCACACCCAAAAACTTCGAACCGAACCTCAACCACGACCGAACTCAACTCAGTATAGAGAACTAATAGCCGGAAAACCTTTTTCTGATGGAGTTTAGACTGAAAACTCAAAGAAACAAAGAGATTTTTGTGATATTCCGAGACTTTGGGACGAAATTGGTACCTGCAGCTCCTGAGTCTGACCCAAAATATCTGATTCCGGCCAAGAACTTATCGAAAAAAGCTGAGCCTAGCTGGAACAGTAGCTCAAGCGTGATAATCGCATTTTTCTGATGAGATCTAAATGCGTGTATATGTGTATATGTGTGTATATGCGTTAACCCTCAATTAGAGACGAGTGTATCTCTGTTTCTTGAACGGCCATGGGAGATTTTTGATGTGGATTTTACCTCTTTTTTTTTTGTCTGTGCTTATGGTGAAGAAAAAGATAATATGGCCTCTCTAATGGTATATTCTATGAAGTTTCCTTTTTTCGTGAGGTGTTGTATGTATATATTTGTATATGATAAAATGGTAAGGGTCATGGAATCTTCTATGGGCCCTCTTTATTTTGGTTGTTAATGAGAGTGAATATGTTAGTGTGTGTATTTCCCTGTGAGGAACACGTGAACGGGTGGGAGTATTTGGGGTAGGGGTGAGGTAGGGTAAGGTGTGGGGTGGTGATGTGTTGTCCAAAATTGATAGGAGGAGTGGTTAATTTTGTTACCAAAAGAATAATTGAGGATTAGGTTTGTTAGTGGGTTTGTTATTTTTTGTATTTTTGTGGGGTATAATCACATGGGTAACAGTGCGTGGTAAAGTGAGCTAAAAATGGATAAAATTGGACTTCGGGAGGGACAAAATTATGTGTCTGCATCATGCCCCTTTTTGGGTGTAAACACAGAGTGTTTTCAGATAAAAAAGTAGACAAAGAGAAATTTTTTTGACCCGACCATTATTCAAAGGAAGAAAAAGTAGAAAGAAGGACTACTGAGTTGGAGGGTCGAGTGAGGTCCCGTTGAGTTTCCGGTCCGCGACTCTGTAATTACATCAAAATGAAAATTACAAGTTAAAACATCAATGAAATTACAAAAATCCTATATATGCAGCTACATTGACTCTTGACTTGCTACTTCATCACCCTATTCTTTAGACGGGTACCTGACTTGTAATTTCTTCACCCTATTCTTCAGGCGGGTTCCTAACTTGCTATTTTTCAATCTGTTGACTTTCAATATTTTCACCTTGTTGCTTGACTTTCAACTTCTTTACCATGCTACTTGACTTTTCAGTTATTCGCCCTGTTCTTCAGGCGGGCTCCTAAAATCACATCAAAACCAAAAAGAAAATTATCCCAAACAAAGATTATTATAAAGAGATTTCATTTTCCAGAAAAAATGAAGTTCCAAATAAGAATTAAATTTTTCCCCAGTTAATCATCAAAGGAATTTTGTGAAAGTTACATCATTATAGGAATCAAGGAGAATGACTCGACTAAAAGGTATGTCTTATAGTATTTAAAGAAAATGACTCTACTAAAAGGTACATCTTATAGGGGTCAAGGGGAATGACTCGACTAAAAGATACGTCTTTTAGGGGTCAAGGGGAATGACTCGACTAAAAGGTACGTCTTCTAGGAATCAAAGGAACGACTCAACTAAAAGGTACGTCTTATAGGAATCAAGAGAGATGACTTGACTAAAAGATACGTCTTATAGGAATCAAGGGGGATGACTCGACTAAAAGGTACGTCTTATAGGAATCAAAGGAAATGACTCGACTAAAAGGTATGTTTTATAGAAATCAAAGAAAATGACTCGACTACAAGGTACGTCTTATAGGAATCGAAGGGAATGACTCGACTAAAAGGTACATCTTCTAGGAATCAAAGGAACGACTAGACTAAAAGGTACGTCTTCTAGGGGTCAAGGGGAATGACTCGACTAAAGGTACGTCTTATAGGAATCAAGGGAGATGACTCGACTACAAGGTACGTCTTATAGGAATCAAGGTTTAATTTAAGAAGTGTATCACCTAGCAAATGAAAACTGGAATCCCTGGACAAGTGTGTCTCCGAGGAATATAGGATGATAAATTTTTACCATGATTTTATTATCAAACTTGTGCAGCAACATTGCTTCCTGCATTTGTAAAAGTGAGGCATTACAACCCTTGATGTTTATGCTCTGAAGTTCTTGATTTGAAGGTAGTATGTTTTCTGTTTCATCAAAGAAAACTTGTGAGTTTAAAATATGGTAGATGATTTGTGGCTTAAGCTTTCGCGGTGGTCGCTCTTTTCCTCATCGCATTTAACCTTGCTTCCAACAATTAGCATATGAAATTGACTTGCTGCATTGTTAACCCAAACTCAGATTATTAAGAGCGACTCTGAAACAAACTCGGTATCTCTGTTTTGCCATGCTTCTCGAATAAACCCTTCGAACCTTGTTATTTTTATGAGTTCCCAGACTTGTCTGTTGACAAAATTTCTTTCATGCTTTATTTCGACTCACAATCATGTCTTTTTCATGTGCTGGATTTTGTCTTGCTTTGTGTAATTGAAGAAGCTGGTAGCCGATTTAGCAATCTTTTCTCACTTGTTTTGACACAAACTTGACTCAAAGAAAAGAGAGGAAAAAGAATGACAATGATTTTTTTTTATTTGGATAACTGACTCAAGAAAGATAAAACAAAAATAAAGAGAAGAAAGAACAGACAATGAATGTCTCCATTTGAAACAAAGAAACAAAATTTTATCCAAAAACCACAGTCAACTCTAATTATTATGCCATGCATTTGGATTAATCTTCCTGATCTTTCTACCTACACTTTCTACCAGCTGTTGTTGAGTTAACGGTTTTAAAACTGAGTTTCTTCGTTAGGTCAATTGTATTCAAGACCTCATTCGTCTAATGACACCTTGAAGGGTTTTCGCCAACAAGCCTCTCTCATTTTTCGCTCGGCTCATCATCACCTTATGGTGCCTGTGAGGGTTTTCACCAATAAGACTCTCTCATTTTTATTTCTCTCAACTTATCATCGCCTTATGGTGACCGTGAGGGTTTTCCCTAATAAGGATCTCTCATTTTTATTTCTCTCTTGATTCCTTATGCTGAGGAAGACAAGTAGTTCCCTAAATTCATCCTCATATCCATTGCATGCTTTGCCTTAACATCTTCAAAGATTGATTTGAAGTTATTTCTTTGGTTGTAACTTGGATTTTGGAAATGGTTAGAAAGAAATGATGACATGAGGCTCAAATGACACTTGAAGTGAGGTGGGACTTACAACTTTTGGAATTGACTCAAACAACGAGGATTAAATCATGCCCCAGTTTCTTTTGACTGGACAATTCTAAATTGTTTTTTGGTTGAACCGAGCGCATAGTAGGGCAGCCTACGTATCTCACCCCCGAGATAGGAGAATCAGGTCATGCGTAGTTCTGGCAGCTTGTTCTCGACGCTCTTCTTTTTCTCTCTTTGGACACAGTTTTTCTCTTTTTTTTTGAAACTTTTCTGACTCTCCTATTTTGCTCGACACCTTTTCTTTTGAACTTTGTTGACTCTATATTGATTCCGAAAGAGGTGTATGAAAGAAAATAAAACTAAGGCTCAAGTGGGGTAAACAAAGGATGACACAATGTTTGGATAACAGAATGAAATGCCTTCGTCATATCAATCTTTGAAAATGGAAGTACATAACATGCAATGCGAAAGTGCACGATCAAGATCACTTATGAAATATTTTACAACACTAACTTACCCTGAGCATGTGTGCCACCTCTTTTTCTATACTTTCCCAGCATACAACTTCACTTTGTTGTACATTCCTCATGCTGAAGGACTCATGACTTCGTGGAGCTAATTTTCTTCCCGTTTCTTTTGATATAGGATTACACAGATACTGTTTGACCTAATCGATACATGTCTTTCAATTGATGACCAAGTTATTCTTGTGATTCTCAAAATAATTACATGTCCTCTCACTAGAATCAACATAAAATGTACTATGTAAAAAAAAAAAAAAACAACACATATTTAAAACACAAGGGAAAATGGGACACTCCATTTAATTAAAATGAAAGATAGAAGGGTTTGAACATAACGACAAAGGGTCAAAAAAAGATAGATCCCGAACTACAACCCTGAAATAATTCGGATAACAAAAAAGAAAACAGAACAAACTACCAGACCTCTTCCTAGAAGGGAGATGGGTGACTTCTCAATTGCTCAGCCTGACAACTTAGCCACTGGTTTGCATATCAGCATGACTAGAGCTTTACTCACTATCAATGTTCTGCACCATAATTGATCCATCTTGAATCTTCTTTTTAATTTCTCTTTTCAATTCTCGACAATCTTCAATACTATGACCCTGAGCATCAGAATGATACGCACATCGTGCATTAGGATCAAAATTTCTTGAACGCCGATTTAGGGTGTGCCCATGGAGAGGAGTGATCATGCCCTCCTGTACCAATCTCTGAAATAAACTGGCATATGACTCTTCAATTGGCGTGAAGCTATCTCTCGACTTCTGCCTCATTTCATTGTTCGGCTTGGATAGAAAATCTAGGCTAGAAGGATTTTGGTACGTTTGTGACGTTAGAGGATGACTCTAGGGCGTTGGGGAATGACATTATGGGTAAGATGAGGGTTGAACATGTGGTTGTGCATTATACACTGGATATGGATGTGGACGAACAAAGTATAATGGATTTTGGGAATAATTATGTGAAGCTTGGGCATAAACTTAATCTCTTCAGCCTGAGAGCGACGACGACGTGGTCTTCTTGACCTTTCCTGTTGTCCAACTACAATAGTAGATGCATCTTCCTCATTATTTTTCTCCCCAACACTTCCTGAACCCTTTTGAATTGCTTGAGTAGTCGCTTTCAATGTTGCAAAACTCACAATGCGAGCAGTCTTAATTCTCTCTTTTATCATCTCCCCTATTTTAAGGACCTCAATGAACGGCTTGCCTAATGCAGGTAACAAGTGTTGATAATATGCTTCGTCCTGTGCTTGAATAAATACCTCCACTATCTTACTTTCTTTCATTGGAGGTTTCACCCTAGCAGCTTGTTCACGCCATCTAATCGCATATTGTCTGAAACTTTAGGTGTTCTTCTTCTTCATATTAGTCAGGGATTTCTCATCAGGAATCAACTCCAGATTGTATTGAAATTGTTACATGAATTCATTATCTAGGTCATCCCAACTAATCAACTTGTCGATGTCTTGGTCAACAAACCATTTCGAAGTTAGGCCTGAAAGACTCTCTCCGAAATAAGCCATAAGTAGTTCTTCCTTCCCTCCCGTGCCTCTTAATTGGTTACAATAACGTCTCAAATGTGCCACTGGGTCCCCATGTTTGACATATTTCTCAAACTATGGCATTTTAAAGCCAGGAGGAAGGTGGACACCTGGAAACATGCATAAGTCCTTATATGAGACACTTTTGCAACCCCCAAGTCCTTGCAAGTTCTTCATAGTCAGTTCCAAACTTCTCAATTTTCTGGTCATTTCCTCTTGTTCTTCTGTCATAACAGGCTGATAAAGTGTTAGGAGGAAATTCAGGCGGGTGAGTGTCACCGTAAAGACCAGTCAACTTGAATGTAGGGTCGGAAGTATAATGCCGTAAAAGCTTGAACAACAGGTGGAGCCGAGTATGTGGTAGTCTTGAATTGGGGTGTGAGGAAATGAACATTGGAAGTGGTTGGATATTGTTGCCCCGGAGTCGATCCTGATGCATATTGTGGCATATCAACAAAAATGGGAAATTGTGCATGTGACACGGGAGGCAAGCTAGAAAGATATTCTAGATTATCAATGGGAACTGGAGGAGGTGGCAACCCATTAGCCCAAGCTCGATGCATTTCTATCATTTGCTGTCTTAATTTTCGAATCTCTTCATTAGCTCCTAAATTCTCATTTCCCGAACTTCCTGTCTGATTAGTGACAACAAACTCGGTATCCTTGTTGGCCATAACTTTCTCTGTGAATTGGTGCAATATGGAGGACCAGCCCAAATACCACAAACCAACCACCTTAAACTAACTGAATAAGAGATAGCAAATGCATTAGAGTTCAACAATTTTTCAAAACCTCTTTTTTCTTGAAAAGATCACCGAACCCAAGAAGGGCGCCTACGTATCTCGCCCCCGAGAGGGGAGAATCAGGTGTGCGTAGTTCGTGAAGTCTTGCCAAAATGGCCAATCAAACTCTTCTTTTTATTTCTTGAAACCTTACGAAGAAAATAGCAAATTGTCAAAAGAATTGGCGAAGATCTTTTTGAATTTTCAGCTTTAAAATTTCTATACAAAATGAAACCTACGATTATCAAAGAAAAATCTTTTTGGATTTTCAATTTTGCATTTCATACGTAAATAAAATTTGAAACTATTAAAGAAAAATCTTTTTGTAGTTTTCTTTTGAAGATATATATGAAACACCTACTCTAAATGAAGAGTGAATAAAATATTTTTTTGGATTTTTGAAATAAGATCCCCGAACCCACAATAGGTTGCCTACGTATCTCACTCCCGAGAGAGGAGAATCAGGGGTGCGTAGTTTGTCCTATTGGACAATTAAAGATTAAATAACCAACTGCACCCTGACTTAAGAGACACGACTAAATACAAATGATGAAAAAACATCAATGAAATCTTTTTGGGATTTTTAATTAGACACTTCACATAAAACTAACACCAACAACTATGAAAGAATTTTTTTTTTTTTTTGGTATTTTCATTATATGAAATATACAAAACTTCTACTATCTTTTTTAATTTTTCTTTTACAAAAAGCTCCTATTTTAAAAAAATCTTTTTTGAAATTTTCGAATTATGAATGCATGGTAAAGGAACAAAAGAAAAATCTTTTTGATGTTTTTGAGAAAATAAGTGCGAAAGGTAAAAAAAAATCTTTTTGAATTTTGAATTGTGAAAATAAAAAATTGAAAAAATCAAAAGCCATAAAGAACTCTAAAAACTTACGAAACTCTCTCTTTTTTTCTTTTCGACTCACTTTTCTTTTTTTGTATTTTTTTATCAACATTTCTTGCCTACGCACTTTACTTCTAACACATGTTTTCCCCAAATCAGTCCGTCAAATGATCACGTTACTCTCAAAGATGCAACATTTAGCACGTAGGAATGCTTTAGAGGTGAGTCTCCTACAAAGGACCACGTGGGTCCCGCTAGGTTTCAATATGATACAGATAAGCATGACCTAAAGGCTGACCTACGCTGGGGTCCACTAACAAGGCTGTTCGGGAGAGCGTATGGTCGATAGTGGATTGCTTTGGTTTCCTAGACTTATTGCAGAAAGAAAGACTCGGGTTAAGCACATAATGCCAGATATAAAGCGGTAACACCTAAAGTAAAAACTGTAAACAAAGTGCATGTAGGCACCTAACAATGATAAACAATAACACAAAACAACACAAACAAAATGTCTATACACCTATAGTGCCAAACTAAGCCGATCAACTCCAAATAAGCTTGAATTTCTAAAATAATTCAACAGCGGAGTCTCCAGAGAACATCCATTCAATTAAAGAAAACGTATATGAACTAGCCATAAAATGAAACTCTTTTTATGGTCTTTATGCGTATGTAAACCCACACAATTTTATAACAAATAGAAATAATAGATTCATCTCAGATGGCAAACCATTTCGAAATCAAGAAAGATGATCGTTCTCAGCTCCTATCATGGTGCTTGGGTTGGTCTAATGGCTGTCTGACAGACTTCAGAATCTTTTTTGGTTATGGACATTCATCATACTCCTGCTTCTAAGAAATCTGATTTTTCTTTAAACCCCTCCAACCTATTTTCATGACTCTAACTTACAATCTTCGATTGCAAGTAAAAGGAGGTTACCATCCGAACAACTCACTCTTATTGATCTAGTGGCTGTTTGACAGACTTCAAATCATTTTTGGTTATGAAAATTAATCATACTCTTGCCCAACTTTGAAAGGTTTGCTTCTTGCCACCTTATCTTAAATCACGTGTGTGTAATAGCAATTACATCTGTTCTCCTGTAGTTTAGGATTCATGGAAGTTCACATCTGACATTTTTGGAAATCTATGAAAACTGCAAACCAATTTTGTGGTTCTTATTGGCTTTTAAGTTTTGTTTTTCATACTCGTAATTTTCTACTAGTGTGGAAGTGTACATTGATTAGAACCTATCGTTTATTGAATCAATTGATAATCAAAAGATTTTAACTCCCTCTATATGGAATAATTTAAGTTGTATGGCACATTTGGGTCTTTGGTTAGTGTTAGGTAAAGTCTTATATTTTACCACTCAAATTTTGAAAATTGTTGCTGCACCAGTCATCCTATATCACCACCTGTCACACCTTTTTTTTAAACTCCAAAAGATTGATTTTAAGTTCGAAAGGATTTTTATTATTAAAGTGACAAAAAGATGAAAATTTTGTTCCGAAAAAGGATTGTTTTTACATTCAAAACTCAGAGTCGCAGCTTGGCATAAATTGGGTGTGCCAAGTCACCCTTGGATATCCTTTTTCAAAACGGTTTTGACTCTTAAAACTGATCCGCGAACAGAGATTCTGGCTAAGGAATTTTGTTGATCGAGGGGAAGGTATTAGGCACCCCTCGATTCCGTGGTTCGACCACGGTTGCTTGATGGAGCATATCGACTAATTTGATATTACAAATGTATAAACCCACAAAACACATAAAACAATCAAACCAACAAACAAAACAAAACGAATCAAAAATATAGTTTCCAGTCCGAGTTATACAGTCCCAAAAATAGAAAAATACGGAAATGTAAATCCTATTCTAAATTAATTCTAGACTAAGCTCCAATGTCTCACCCGATGCCTCGGGCCTTCATCACGAATGTTCTCCGAGTACAAAATACTTCAGGGCATTCCCCGGATAAAATAATGCAAGTACTTTAGAGCATTCCCTGACCAAATGATACAAGTGACCCCAAAGAGATAAAGCCAAAAACTATTCAATCACACAATTCAAAATCCCATCAATCCACAGTCCCTAAATTTGCCCACCCGACCTACGTTTGCCTATCCCACTCGACCTACCATGATACTATCAAGTTCGATATCAATAAATCAAAACCACAATAATCACTTTATCAACTTTTAACTTTCACCCCAAAACAACCAATTTTAATTCTCAAACGAGATATCATTTCATCACATAATCCATAATCCACAATCAAGGGAATCAAACATCGAATCAAAACAACCAACAATTCACATCATCACAGATCAACCAACACGATATTCAATTCAATGCACCAAATATCATCAACAATGAGATAAAAGAGGTGAAAGAGTAGAAATAGACCTCATTTGAAGCTTTCGAATTCAATGTTATTCGAATAAAGAAAGTCCGCACCCGAAAACTTCAAAACGAACCTCAACCACGACCAAACTCGACTCAGTATAGAGAACTAATAGCTGGACAACCTTTTTCTGATGGAGTTTAGACTGAAAAATCAAAGAAATAGAGAGATTTTTCTGATATTCCGAGACTTTGGGACGAAATCGGTACCTGCAGCGCCTGAGTCTGACCCAAAATATCTGATTCCGGCGAAGAACTCGACGAAAAAAGATGATCCTCGCCAAAACAGTAGCTCAAGCGCGACAATCGTATTTTTCTGATGAGATCTAAATGCATGTATATGTGTATATGTGTTAACCCTCAATTATAGACGAGTGTATCTCTGTTTCTTGAACGGCCATGGGAGATTTTTGATGTGGATTTTACCTCTTTCTTTTTGTCTGTGCTTATGGTGAAGAAGAAGATAATATGGCCGCTCCAATGGTATATTCTATGAAGTTTCCTTTTTTCGTGAGGTGTTGTATGTATATATTTGTATATGATAAAATGGTAAGGGTCATGGAATCTTCTATGGTGCCCTCTTTATTTTGGTTGTTAATGAGAGTGAATATGTTAGTGTGTGTATTTCCCTGTGAGGAACACATGAACGGGTGGGAGTATTTGGGGTAGGGGTGAGGTAGGGTAAGGTGTGGGGTGGTGATGTGTTGTCCAAAATTGATAAGAGGAGTGGTTAATTTTGTTACCAAAAGAATAATTAAGGATTAGGTTAGTTAGTGAGTTTGTTATTATTTGTATTTTTGTGGGGTATAATCACATTGGTAACAGTGCGTGGTAAAGTGAGCTAAAAATGGATAAAATTGGACTTCAGGCGAGACAAAATTATGTGTCTACATCCTGCCCCTTTTTGAGTGTAAACACAGAGTGTTTTTAGACAAAAAAGTAGACAAAAAGACCAAATTTTGACCCGACTGTTATTCAAAGGAAGAAATAGAAGGAAGAAGGACTACCGAGTTGGAGGGTCAAGTGAGGTCCCGTTGAGTTTCCGGTCCGCGGCTCTGTAATTACATCAAAATAAAAATTACAAGTTAAAACATCAATGAAATTACAAAAATCCTATATATGCAGCTACATTGACTCTTGACTTGCTACTTTATCACCCTATTCTTTAGACGGGTACCTGACTTGTAAATTCTTCACCCTATTCTTCAGGCGGGTTCCTAACTTGCTATTTTTCAATCTGTTGACTTTCAATATTTTCACCTTGTTGCTTGACTTTCAACTTCTTCACCATGTTGCTTGACTTTTCATTTATTCGTCCTGTTCTTCAGGCGGGCTCTTGAAATCACATCAAAACTAAAAAAAAAATTATCCCAAACAAAGTTTATTATAAAGAAATTTCATTTGCCAAAAAAAATGAAGTTCCAAACATAAAAATTAAATTTTTCCCCAGTTTATCATCAAAGGACTTTTGTGAAAGTCACATCATTATAGGAATCAAGGAGAATGACTCGACTAAAAGGTACGTCTTATAGAAATCAAAGGAAATGAATCGACTAATAGGTACGTCTTTTCGGGGTCAAGGGAAATGACTCGACTAAAAGGTATGACTTCTAGGAATCAAAGGAACGACTCGACTAAAAGGTACGCCTTATAGGAATCAAGAGAGATGACTCGACTAAAAGGTACGTCTTATAGGAATCAAGGGGGATGACTCGACTAAAAGGTACGTCTTATAGGAATCAAAGGAAATGACTCGACTAAAAGGTACGTTTTATAGAAATCAAAGAAAATGACTCGACTACAAGGTACGTCTTATAGGAATCAAAGGGAATGACTCGACTAAAAGGTACGTCTTCTAGGAATCAAAGGAACGACTAGACTAAAAGGTACGTCTTCTAGGGGTCAAGGGGAATGACTCGACTAAAAGTACGTCTTATAGGAATCAAGGAAGATGACTCGACTACAAGGTACGTCTTATAGGAATCAAGGTTTAATTTAAGAAGTGTATCACCTAGCAAATGAAAACTGAAATCCCTGGACAAGTGTGTCTCCGAGGGATATAGGATGATAAATTTTTGCCATGATTTTATTATCAAAACTGTGCAGCAACATTGCTTCCTGCATTTTTAAAAGTGAGGCATTGCAACCCTTGATGTTTATGCTCTGAAGTTCTTGCTTTGAAGGTAGTATGTTTTCTGTTTCATCATAGAAAACTTGTGAGTTTAAAATATGGTAGCTGATTTGTGGCTTTAGCTTTCGCGGCAGTCGCTCTTTCTCTCGTCACATTTAACCTTTCTCCCAACAATTAGCATATGTCATTGACTTGCTGCATTGTTAACCCAAACTCAGATTATTAAGAGCGACTCTGAAACAAACTCGGTATCTCTGCTTTGCCATGCTTCTCGAATAAACCCTTCAAACTTTGTTATTTTCATGAGTTCCCAGACTTGTCTGTTGACAAAATTTCTTTCATGCCTTATTTCGACTCACAATCATGTATTTTTCATGTGCTGGCTTTTGTCTTGCTTTGTGAAATTGAAGAAGCTGGTAGCCGATTTTGAAATCTTTTCTCACTTATTTTGACACAAACTTGACTCAAAGAAAAGAGAGGAAAAAAAATGACAATGATTTTTTTTATTTGGATAACTGACTCAAGAAAGATAAAACAAAAATAAAGAGAAGAAAGAACAGACAATGAATGTCCCCATTTGAAACAAAATTTTATCCAAAAACCACAGTCAATTCTAATGATTATGCCATGCATTTGGATTAATCTGTCTGATCTTTCTACCCACACTTTCTACCAGTTGTTGTTGAGTTAACGGTCTTAAAACTGAGTTGTTTCCTTAGGTCAATTGCATTCAAGACCTCATTCGTCTAGTGACACCTTGAAGGATTTTCGCCAACAAGCCTCTCTCATTTTTCTCTCGGCTCATCATCGCCTTATGGTGCCTGTGAGGGTTTTCACCAATAAGACTCTCTCATTTTTATTTCTCTCAACTTATCATCGTCTTATGGTGCCCTTGAGGGTTTTCACCAATAAGGATCTCTCATTTTTATTTCTCTTTTGATTCCTTATTCTGAGGAAGACAAGCAGTTCCCTAAATGCATCCTCATATCCATTGCATGCTTTGCCTTAACATCTTCAAATATTGATCTGAAGGTCTTTCTTTGGTTGTAACTTGGATTTTGGATATGGTTAGAAATAAATGATGACATGAGGCTCAAACGACACTTGAAGTGGGGTGGGACTTACAACTTTTGAAATCGACTCAAACAACGAGGATTAAATCATGCCCCAGTTTCTTTTGACTGGGCAGTTCTAAATTGTTTATTTGGTTGAACCGAGCCCTTAGTAGGGCAGCCTACGTATCTCACCCCCGAGAGAGGAGAATCAGATCATGAGTAGTTCTGGCAGCTTGTTCTTTTGATTGAGTTTGATTTTTTTTCTTTTCTTGACTCTTTTTCTCTTTGGGACTTTTCTGACTTTATTTTTCTCGACGCTCTTCTTTTGAAAGGTTTGCTTCTTGCCACCTTATCTTAAATCATGTATGTGTAATAACAATTACATCCGTTCTTCTGTAGTTTAGGATTCATGGAAGTTCACATCTGACATTTTTGAAAATCTATGAAAACTGCAAACCAATTTCGTGGTTCTTATTGGCTTTTAAGTTGTATTTTTCATACTCGTAATTTTCTACTAGTGTGGAAGTGTACATTGATTAGAACCTATCGTCTATTGAATCAATTGATAATCAAAAGATTTTAACTCCCTCTATATGGAATAATTTAAGTTGTATGACACATTTGGGTCTTTGGTTAGTGTTAGGTAAAGTCTTATATTTTACCACTCAAATTTTGAAAATTGTTGCTGCACCAGTCATCCTATATCACCACCTGTCACACCCTTTTTTTTTTTAACTCCAAAAGATTGATTTTAAGTTCGAAAGGATTTTTATTATTAAAGTGACAAAAAGATGAAAATTTTGTTCCAAAAAAGGATTGTTTTTACATTCAAAACTCAGAGTCGCCACTTGGCATAAATCGAGTGTGCCAAGTCACCCTTGGATATTCTTTTTCAAAATGGTTTTGACTCTTAAAACTGATCCGCGAACAGAGATTCCAGCTAAGGAATTCTGTTGACCGAGAAAAAGGTGTTAGACACCCCCCGATCCCGTGGTTCGACCACGGTCTCTTGGTGGAGCATATCGACTAATTTGATATTACAAATGTATAAACCACACAAAACACATAAAACAATCAAACCAACAAACAAAACAAAACGAATCAAAAATATAGTGTCTAGTCCGAGTTATACAATCCCAAAAATAGAAAAATACGAAAATGTAAATCCTATTCTAAACTAATCCTAGACTAAGTTCACCATTGAAATTTGAACTTGAGACCTCAAGTTCTCAGCCTACTTCAGGTTGACTTGACTAATCTTTAAGTCATATCCTTGACTAGTATTTATGTACATTCTTGCAACACCATCAATAGAATACATAAAATAAAAATAAATTGACATAAATAACATCCATCAAATAATATCCATATATACATACATACATACATACATGTATATATATATATGTATATATATATATGTGTATATATATATATATATGTCTATATATATGTGTGTATATATATATATATGTCTATATATGTGTGTGTATATATATATATATGTATATATATATATATATGTATATACTATAACAGAAAAATTATTTGAAGATTATTTTCAAAGCAAAGTATGGAAGTATAATTGATTAGCCCCATACATCTTGTTGGATATTGTAACATGAAAAGGAAATGAAAGAAGATTTTCCAACACTTTGTTGTCGATCGATGCAATTTCAATTTTGAATAATTGATTGACTAATATTTAGATTAACATTTTTTTTTTCTTTTTCATTCAATCATATAGACATTTCAAGTTGTTGACTATATATCTAAGGTCCAATATTAGATTTGAGCGAATATTACTAAAGTATAATTAAATATTTGACAACTTGTAAAGAATTAAATTCTTTAAAAGTATACAGTAAATTTTGATGGATTCAAAATTAAGTCTTGCTTGTAAAATTTTGCTCAAACACAATATGTAACACTATCTTACAAGTTAAAAAATTAATGTAATCATTTTGTTGGATAAGAGATAATGTGTGTTAAAGTTTACTCAAAGACAAAATAGAAGTAGTTATCACATAATTTTATTTATTTTATTTTATTTTATTTTATTTTATTTTATTTTATTTTATTTTATTTTATTTTATTTTATTTTATTTTATTTTATTTTATTTTATTTTATTTTATTTGAAAAAGAAATTAATGGAGCTTTCATTTTCTGTTGTTTAATAATTAATATAATTTGGTTTATTTGTGAGGGGACCTCCATTAGTCTCTATCATAACGTCTTGACTTTTTCTCCCCGCCGCTTCTTTGGTAAGATTAGTAAATCTTGTATTACTGTAAAATTTACATAAATTTCAATAAATTTATTTTTAATTATTTTTTATTTTTTATTTTAGTAAAATTAAATAAAATTCTCGATTTTGATATTTCGAATACATAATTTGACTATTGATATATTCTAACATATACATCCTAACAAAAAATTATTGTGCATTAAAAAAAGAAAAATAACAAAAATATTTTTATTTGTGAAGCAAATCACGCTACATCCGTTATATTATATTCTCAAAATTCAAGAATAACGCAATCTGACCAAATTTTGAAATTTAGAAAAGGGATCCTCATTCTTTGAGATAAAATAAGTTTCTCTCTTCTATGTTATTTGCATCTCGTTTTTTTCAATGATGCATAATGAGTCTCTTCGACAACATACTTCATTTACAGTAATGGTTAAAGTTTCTCGTATCACAAAGCCAAGTGGATTAACATGATGTATGAAATTTTGGCTATAAATTCTTATGAAAGTTTATAAAAATTTTCACAAACCAGTATGTTTCAACACCAGAACTTAACTTTTAGATATGTGGTAATTTCATATCGCTTAAGTCCACACAAAAATAATTGGACTTAGGTAAATTTTACTTGGCTTTAACCATTTATGTTCGAATTTCTTTACATATGATTGAGATTAAAGAAAAAATTATTAAATACAAACAAAAATAATCAAACTTTAACCATTATAATTAAAGTTTAAGCAAAATGGCTCAATTTGATAAAAATAATTTGAACTTCAGCCTCATATATTCCTATTAGGTCAAACACATCAACAGACACTTCAACATTGACACGAACTTTTACTTTGACACCTTAAGTGGACTATGTTAATTTTAGACACTTAAACCAGTCATCAACTGTCATTTTGACACTTTTCGCTGACATGGCATAGCAAGTGTGACACACTCGATCTGAGCGCGTGCATCTTGCTTATTTTTTCAAAATAAAAAATAAAAAATAAAAAATTATGCTTCATTCTTTGGCCTTATAATGGTATAGAGTAGCTCACTTTTGAGTTCATGAATTCGATGGTAATGTATCTCATTGGTAAAATTCATTTTTTTTCCAATTTTGCCCGTGTTGATTTTCATAAAGAATGGATCTTTGAGCTTAACTCAACCTTAAAAGCTGGCTCGTGAGGGGAGGATTATCCAAGTCCATTTTAAGGAGACCAATTAACCATTCCTTTCCGATGTGGGATACTTAACAGTTTTCAGCCATTTCTCAGGTTGATTTTTTTCCAGCCATTTACGAGTCTAGACTCTTACATGAAAATGGTATACAATACTAGCTAAATGGACTTCTATCTCCATTGACAACATTTGATATTACAAACAGAAGGACCATACAGCTATACCTCTATGTAGCAGCCCTTGTCATTTATTGCCAATGCCAATCTAACAGTTGCTCTGCCTTTCAGTAAAACCAATTTCTTTATATCTAAGCCATACAGAAGTTAACTGCTAAACTAATGGCCTTGAGCCAAAACTTACAATTGTATCTCTTTAGATCTAAGCCAAACAGAGTTTTACTGCTAAACTAATGGCCTTAAGCCAAGACTTAAAATTGTGCATCATGAATTCTGTAGCTAGTGTTTCTTTTCTCAAACCAATTTCTTAACTGAGCAATAAGTTTAGAGCATAGAATTGGGTAGGGGCTGCGCAGGCTCAAATTGCCTTAAATCATGACGTACGCTCAACCACAAGTCTTCTAGGCTTTAAATCGGGAAGGAACCATCACTTACAAGAAATTTTTTTTTGAACTGGGCAAGCAAGAACTTTCATTGACAAGAAAATTTTGAACTTTAAATTGGGCAGGGGCCGCGCGAACGCAGGCCCCCTCTACCACAAATTATGACGTAGGCTCGACCACTTGGGCCGACCTTAGGCAGGCACCCCTTCAAAGTGCAATGGAGGTCACAAGCCTAGGCCATGGGTCTTACTGATCGCCCATTGACCCCGTCCAGGTAAGTATGTTTTCCTGTCAATTCAGCCCATTCTTAATACTACTGCTTTTCCTCCACTTTTCTCTTAGACGCAGGTGTGGGAGAATTACTCAAAATGGCATTGATCTCCTTAGTTTTCTATTTGAACAAAAACCGCAACTCTGCTCAACTAATTTGATGGTTTTGGCAGAAACCAGAAGCACAACAACTAAGTAATCAGTAACATATACAACTTGCTGAACAAGCAGCAGCAAAATGGCACCTGTTGATGATAATAGTAATGGTTCATTTAAAGAGGCATAAAAAATCTAAGTTATTTACTTAATACTTGTGTTCATCTTGACATTCACTCCAAATATTTACCAAGGAAACTTCAGAAACTTGTGTCATCGTCATTGACATATTTCCAGTCATTTGCAACTACAACAGCTTTTCCATCCACAATTATTTCTGTATGAGCTGATTCACTATGTAGCAATCTTTTCACCTCCTATTCAACCGATAATAATTACAGCCATTTACATTCAGTTTTTGCAATTTCCTCTGGGACTTCTATATAGTATCGGGTGCAGCACCAGCTTCGTCAAGTTACACAGGTCGTGTTTTTTTCCTTATCCTAGCTTGATTTGTTCAGAATCTTATTCTATCCCAACAACAAGAGTCTAGACGCTTGCATAAAAATGTATACAGTAGCATGCTCCGTTGACATAATAAACTGAAGGACCATAAGCAAACCTGCTATCTAATGTTTGCTCGGACTCCTCAAAAATGCTCTCGCCCATGTCAAATACACAAACCTGTCAAACAATTTTGAAATAGCCCTGGCAACATTTTTGTAGAGTCCAACCATACCTGAATCTGTTTCAACAGATAACCTAAGCAAACACTGTGCAATTATATTATTCTGAAAGACAAACATTCTACTAGCCTTCAGCTGGCTTAGTGTAGCCAAAGCTCCTTTTATATCATCAATTTCTTCATTGACAACAAAATTTAGTGCTTTGAATTGCGCAGGAATAGTCATAGATATAAGAAAATTTTAAACTTCGAATTGGGCAGGGGCCGCGCGAACACAGGCCCCCTCTACCACAAATTATGACATAGGCTCGACCACTTGGGCCGACCTTAGGCAAGCACCCCTCCAAAGTGCAATGGAGGTCACTAGCCTAGGCCATAGGTCATACTGATCACCCATTGACCCCGTCCAGGTAAGTATGTTTTATTGTCAATTCAGCCCATTACTTGTACTACTGCTTTTGCTCCACTTTTCTCTCAAATGCCAGTGTGGGAGAATTACTCAAAATGGTTAGTTTTCTGTTTGGACAAAAACCACAACTCTGCTCAACTTACTGGATGGTTTTGGCAGAAACCAAATGCACAGCAACTAAGTTCTCCAAGTAATGCAGTAACATATACAACTTGGGCCGACCTTAGGCTTCTCTTTTTGTCTTTCTGTTTGGAAATAGAAAAAGGAAAATCAATGGAGCCTATTTTTGATTCTCTCATTAATACAAGAATAACTATGAAGTAAGCAATAGTATTTTGCATCACAAAAACAGTATATATAAATTGATCTTCAAAATTCAAGTGTCATACTCGTGAAACATAGTAACGCAGCCAGCAACATGACTTCCTTCAGAATCTTCCTATTCTTCTTATTACATCAAAATCTACAGTGTTCGGCAGTAATAGTCGTCAAGTAGAGATAATTAACCACAAAGGTTCCTCAAACAATCTCTAAGAGAAGCCTCAATGAAAAGAACCAATATTTTTAGCTGAAAGAACATCAAAAGAAAAAATTGCATGTTAATTGAACATAATGAACAACTTTAAAAGTGTAACACTTCCAACTTGACACAAACAAATACATAGAAAAAATTTCCAGCATTTCATTTGCAATTCAGACAACCCATTTAACAACAAATTTCTTCTTTTTCTCAACAAATCCCACAAATGGAGTCTGGGGAGGGTGTACGCAGACCTTACTTCTACCTTGAGAAGGTAGAAAGGTTGTTCCCAATAGACCCTCGACTGACAGTAGCAACACTGTTGGATACGATGTAGTTTTGATGATTGACAAACTGACAAATTGATATGAAACATGTAGCTGAAACTTGTAGCAAATCATCGATGATTAAAGACAAGGGTGGAAGAAATCAAGGTCCAGATGAGTGGTTAATTCTGATAAACTTAAGGAAATAAACATGTGCTAATTTGTAGAAGTTGAATTTGATTCAAACACTTGATGATAAGGGAAAGTAAAGTTGAGTTGAAAAAGGAGTCGTAAGGAAAGAAGGAGTTTCACTTCTGAGCATATACTAAGAGTCCTGTGTGTGTAGAAGGAGAAAGATTCTGCAGATTGAAGAAGTCTACGCAAGATAGGAAACATACAAATTGAAGGACTCTTTGTTATATCAATGAAGTTTCTGATGACTGACACATGAATGGACCATGTTACTTGAGCTGGTCCAAGCATAGGAAGACAGGTTTCAGGTTTCACTGATAGATGCAGACAAAGATTGTTTAAAGTCAGGAATGAATATAAGCAAACTTAATTCTGATATACTCAAGTTACTGATCACGTGAGAAATTGAAGAAGTTGTGGTTGAGTAAAATACTTGAAGATAAGCTGATTTAAAGAGTTGAAGTTTGACTACAACACTAAGGAGATAAGAGTTGGAATTGAAGAAGGAGTCTCACTTGAAGTAGAACTCTATGTAATGAGAGTTCTGATTAAATGAGGAGTTTGAAATAAAGAATGACTCTTTGAAGAGTTGTGCTTAAATAGAAGATGCATCAGTCAGAATAACTTACGCACTTACAAAGCAGAAAAGCACAATCGACAGATTGACTTCACGAAGTGCTACTCAATCACCGAAGAAACACATTGAAGAACCTAGTCCTAATTATAGAATCCAGCTAAGAGTTTTAGCATTGATTTTTAGAGTTGTTCATTGTGTTTGAACTATTGATGTATTATTAGTTTCAGTGTGTTATAAACTGAAATATGAGCTAGTCTTCAAGTTGAAAAAAACTCAGAGACTTTGAGAACGCATACCTTGGGAGGTGTGTGTAGTTAAGAATTAGAGTTTATAATTTCTAGTCGTTGAGTTAAAGGAATTAGAGTTTATAATTCATATTTGTTAGTTACAAGAGTTTTATAATTCGTCGTTGTTGAGGCTCAGAGTTATTTAGTGAAGTTGGGGTTAAATCTTGTAGAGGTGCGGGTCGGGTTTTTTTTACACCTTTTGAGCCAGGTGTTTTCCACGTAAAAATCGTTGTGTTCTTTACTTTCTGGTTTATTACTTCCTTGGAACACGTCAAGCAACCCGTTCCATCGATAGGCAACAGCTAGGTGAAAATAAAATAATCAGTAGGGCACGAATTCTTAACAAACACGTAGGAAACAACAAGAAGAAAATACAATGATCCAGGCTAATGAGTCAACCGATAAAAATACAAATTTAGGAATAAACAAAGACATGACTAGTACTAACATACTCGACTACCTTGACTACCTACTAACTTTCTATTCTAATTCTCAACCTTCACACTCCCCCTATCAAGGGTCATCTCTTTCCCATCCTGGGAATTTCTCAAATCTTCATTAATCCCATAGAAACTTCTAACATCAACAGTTAGCTTTTATTTCAACATAGTAACATGACTAAGGACTAAGGAATATCAACTAAGCAAAATTTCTGCTTCTCCCACATCGACAAAATACCGAGGCATTGAATGTTATTTAAGTGATGGAGGTGTAATGAAAGGGCATGACCTTACTTGAACAGGATCTGTTCTATAGGCTCGTACCACCTTATCCTTGAGTTCTAAGGAGATAGGAAATTAAGTTTGGTGGATGACTCAGGTCCATTAGACCAGAGCGTGATTGACGGCACCCATGGCACCGTAGATAATCGTTCTCAGCTCCTATCATGGTGCTTGGGATAGTCTAATGGTCTAATTTGGTGGATGACCTAGATGACTCGGGTCCATTAGACCAGAGTATGATTAACGACACCCATGAATCAAAACCTGGATGACTCGGGTCCATTAGACTAGAGCGTGATTAACGGCACCCATGAACCAAAACCTGGATGACTCGGGTCATTAGACCAGAGCGTGATTGACGGCACCCATGACCTTTCAATTCATGGTGCCATAGATGATCGTTCTCAGCTCCTATATGGTGATTGGTTCTCATCTCCTATCATGGTCGGTTCTCATCTCCTATCATGGTGCTTGGGATAGTCTAATGGTTGTTTGACAGACTTCAAAATCTTTTTTGGTTATGGACATTCATCATACTCCTGCTTCTAAGAAATCCAACTTTTCTTTAAACCCCTCTAACCTTTTTTCATGACTCTAACTTACAATCTTCAGTTGCAAGTAAAAGGAGGTTACCATCCGAGCAACTCACTCTTATTGATCTAGTGGCTGTTTGACAGACTTCAAATCATTTTTGGTTATGAAAATTAATCATACTCCTGCCCAACTTTTAAAGGTTTGCTTCTTGCCACCTTATCTTAAATAACGTGTGTGTAATAACAATTACATTTGTTCTCCTGTAGTTTAGGATTCATGGAAGTTCACATCTGACATTTTTGAAAATCTATGAAAACTGCAAACCAATTTTGTGATTCTTATTGGCTTTTAAGTTCTGTTTTTCATACTCGTAATTTTCTAATAGTGTCTGTAAGTGTACATTGATTAGAACCTGTCGTTTACTGAATCAATTGATAATCAAAAGATTTTAACTCCCTCTATATGGAATAATTTAAGTTGTATGACACATTTGGGTCTTTGGTTAGTGTTAGGTAAAGTCTTATATTTTACCACTCAAATTTTGAAAATTGTTGCTGCACCAGTCATCCGATATCACCACCTAATTTGACTCGTCTATTGACTGGGTTTGTAATGTGTAGTACACATGGTGAACCAATTCCAGTGAAAGAGCTCTCTTTCCTTGCTGTAGATGTCTTATGTAAGGCCTAAATTTCAGATTTGAAGCTATCGGACATGGCTTTGTGATGGCATTGACTTCATTGAATGTATTCGAGCCTATCTTGACAAATTCAAAATCGAAAAAAAAATATCGAGAGCTAATTATAATCTTTACAAAGGAAAAATTATATTTTCGTTAGATGTATTATATAAAGGGGTGTGCAAAAACTAAACCGACCAATAAACTGAACCGATAAAAATGCTATTGGGTTATTGGGTTAACGGTTTTTTATTGATTTTATAAAAAAAATTATTGGGTAAATGGTTTGGTTTAAATTTTAGCTTATTGGGTTATTGATTAAACCGATAACCTAATAAGGATACAATAAGTTATTGTTTTATCCTTATTTATTCACAATTCAGTAATTCACAAAGTATTAACCTATTCAGGGCAACAAAGGCACAATATAAAGCTCGGGTATTATCGTATTGGAAAGTTTGAAGCGTTTAGTAGCTTCCAACAATTAGGATTCAGTTTTTTTCCGATCTAACATTCAGTTCCAGTTTGAAGATTCTTGTAAACTAAAATGCATTGCAAAGGATTTTGGCGGTAACTAAGATTCCATTTTTTTATGTTAGTTGATACTATTTATATTTTATGAGTATTTTCTTATTGGTTAAACCGAAAACCGAACCGTTAATGACCAAAAATCGATAAACCGAAACCGATAAGAAAATATCTTATTGGTTGGTTATTGGCTTTACATATTTAAAAACCGATAAACCGAACCAATAACACATAAAACCGAACCGAACCGACCGATGCACACCCCTAATATATTTCAACAGCCCTAAAATTGAAAAAAATTATCGAAAACTAATTATGTATCTTTACAAAGGAAAAATCGGGAGCTAATTATGTATCTCGATGGATCCAAAATTGTAATTTTCAGTAATTATATAAAAATTTCAATTTTTTTTGTAATAAAACTCCCAACTATTGAAATTTATATTATCTATTCAGATTCTAAAATAGTTAAGAGTTTCATCAAAGGAAAGGAAATTGATGATATTTGAATTTAGGAATTGAAGTTGTATTTGAATAAGAAAAAGTAGTTGAAATTTTATGATTGAAAATTGGACAAAATCTTTTCAAAATTATTTTTCATAGTTCAAGTTTTAAGTTGTTATATTTATAATAAGTAAATACTTTTCTAAAGAAAATCAAACATTATTTTAGGTTTTCAAAACAAAATCTATGAATATATGAGTCTTAAAATATTGCTCATAGAATTTGAGATATAATCAAAGATACTTGGGGCTTTGGGCTACAGGTGACAAATTTTTTTTAAAATGAGGTGTAAGTGACATAAGTCTTAATAATTGAGTGGATGTGACAATTACTTAATTATGGATTAAGAAAGTTTGGAAAATTTCAAAATAACCCATAAGTTTTTTAAATTTACACTTTAATCGAATGTTAGTTTAAATAACGAAAAACGAAGGGAAAAAGGCACATTTTTCTCTCTCCTCATCCGTTGTTATTTTCTCTCTATTCACGATATTTGTTATTCATTATTGTTGCTTCTTTATTCATCATCTTCTGATTCATTATCATAATCTTATACTTCATTATCATCTTCATATTCTTCTCGTTGACCATTGTTGTTGTTGTTACTGCAACTGCTTCTCTTTAACCAATTTCTTATGTCAAATTTTATTTCGTACATCACTTTCAACTTTAGCATTTACTTGAGATGAGACTTTGGGAAGTCAAATTATGCTTTTTAGTTGAATTTGTCATATGGGTAACTGCTAGTGTGCTGTTTTTTCAACAATAGCTAGCACGCGAACATGAATGCAACATAAGAGCAATCTGTTTAAACATATCCATCATCTATGGCACCAGATATATGTTCTGTTGCAACAGTAGACTCATGTTGCCCGTAATATGAATCGAATAGATGGGTATTCTGTTGCAACAGGTTAATAATCTGTTGCACCAGATTAGTAAATCTATTTCAACAGATAAATAATCTGTTGCACCAGATTACCAATCTGTTTCAATAGTTAAATAATCTGTTGCACCAGAATATATATCTGTTGCAAAAGAATATTTATCTGTTGCAATAGATGAATAGATAACCTGTTGCATCAGATAATCTATCTGTTGCAACATATAATCTATATATCATTTTTTTAAAATTATCATCATATCATTAATCCAATTTTTCTGACTTTTTAATTATATAAATTAATAAAAAAGATTTAAAGGTGCAACTGTATTTATTAATGACATTCTTGATTACTGTAAAAAGTTATGACTTAAATAAATTAAGCATTATTGTGATAATTCATGAATTTTCAGCTTATTATTCCGTTATTAATAATTAGTTCTTTCCAGGAACCATTTTTACATTGATTTGTGACCACAGATTATATATTTGTTGCATCAGATAACTCATTTGTGACAACATATAAATCATCCATTGGAACAATAGATAACTTGTTGCATCAAATAATCTATCTGTTGCAACATATAATCTATATATCTTTTTTTTTAAATTATCATCATATCATTAATCCAATTTTTTTGACATTTTAATTATATAAATTAATAAAACAGATTTAAAGGCGCAACTGCTCACCTCTATTTATTAATGACATTCTTGATTACTGTAAAAAATTATGACTTAATTAAATTAAGCAATATTGTGATAAGTCATGACTTTTCAGCTTATTATTCCATTATTAATAATTAGTTCTTTCCAGGAACCGTTTTTATATTGAGTTGTGACCACAAATTATATATCTGTTGTATTATATAACTCATCTGTGACAATAGATATATCATCCATTGGAATAATAGATAACCTGTTGCATCAGATAATCTATCTGTTGCAACATATAATCTATATATCTATTTTTTTAAAAAAATTCATCATACCATTAATTCAAATTTTTTGACTTTTTAATTATATAAATTAATAAAACAGATTTAAAGGGGCAACTGTTCACCTCCATTTATTAATGACATTCTTGATTACTGTAAAAATTTATGACTTAATTAAATTAAACAATATTGTGATAAGTCATGACTTTTCAAATTATTATTCCGTTATTAATAATTAGTTCTTTCCAGGAACCGTTTTTATATTGAGTTGTGACCACAGATTATATATCTGTTCCATCATATAACTCATCTGTGACAACAGATATACCTTTCGTTGGAACAATAGATAATCTGTTGCATCAGATAATTTATTTGTTGTAACATATAATCTATATATCTTTTTTTTTTAAATTATCATCATATCATTAATCTAAATTTTCTGACTTTTTAATTATATAAATTAATAAAATAGATTTAAAGGCGCAACTGTTCACCTCTATTTATTAATGATATTCTTGATTACTGTAAAAAGTTATGACTTAATTAAATTAAGCAATATTGTGATAAATCATGACTTTTCAGCTTATTATTCCGTTATTAATAATTAGTTCTTTCCAGGAACCGTTTTTATATTGAGTTGTGACCACAAGTTATATATAAGTTGCATCAGATAACTCATCTGTGGCAATAAATATATCATCCGTTGGAACAATAGATAACCTGTTGCATCATAGAATCTATCTGTTGCAACATATAATCTATATATCTTTTGTTTTTTAAATTATCATCATATCATTAATCCAAATTTTCTGGCTTTTTAATTATATAAATTAATAAAATAGATTTAAAGGCGCAACTGCTCACCTCTATTTATTAATGACATTCTTAATTACTGTAAAAAGTTATGACTTAATAAATTAAGCAATATTGTGATAAGTCATGACTTTTCAGCTTATTATTCCGTTATTAATAATTAGTTCTTTCCAGGAACCGTTTTTATATTGAGTTGTGACCACAAATTATTTATAAGTTACATCAGATAACTCATCTGTGATAACAAATATATCATCCGTTGGAACAATAGATAACCTGTTGCATCAGATAATCTATCTGTTGCAACATATAATCTATATATCTTTTTTTTTAAATTATCATCATATCATTAATCCAAATTTTCTGTCTTTTTAATTATATGAATTAATAAAACAGATTTAAAGGCGCAACTGTTCGCCTCCATTTATTAAGGACATTCTTGATTACCGTAAAAAGTTATGACTTAATTAAATTAAGCAATATTGTGATTAGTCATGATTTTTTAACTTATTATTATTAATAATTAGTTCTTTCCATCCATAAACCATTTTTATATTGAGTTGTGACCACAGATTATATATAAGTTGCATCAGATAACTCATCTGTGACAACAAATATATCATCCGTTGTTACAATAGATAACCTGTTGCATCAGATAATCTATCTGTTGCAATATATAATCTATATATCTTTTTTTTTAAATTATCATCATATCATTAATCCAAATTTGTTGACTTTTTTATTATATAAATTAATAAAACACATTTAAAAACAAGAATATTTTTGGTGAGTTTTTTACAGTTTAAATTGTGTTTATCATTTATTTTCTTATTATTTTCTCTGAAAAAAAATGACTTAATTAAATCAAGCTGGAGTTTTTATTATTGTGACAAGTCATGACTTTTCAGCTTATTATTATTAATTAGTTCTTAAATTTAAATAATTTTTTTCTCAATTTAAAAATCGAAGACACCTGATTTTCAATAACCGTTTATTTAATAAAATAATAATTATTTTTTTATTGAGTTATAGCAACAGACTGTATAACTGTTGCAACAGATATACCATTTGTTGCAACAAATCGACCATCTGTTTTAGGAGTTTTTTTTATTTCTTCTAACAACTGATTCATCAGTGGCAACAAATGAGGAATTTGATGCATCAACAACGTTGTTTGTTTTTGTTTGTTGAATGTGTTTAAACAAAAAGTCACAGTCACAACTATTCACCTTTTTCTTTACAATCATCATCATATAATTTAATTAATCCAATGTTGTGACTTTTTTTAAATTAAATAATCTTTCTTTTACGGTTATAAATTGTTTATATCATTTAGTTGTTTATTATTTATTAAATTGTGTATTTCATTTAGTCCCTACCTCCAACCATCGACATTTTGAGAATAGGAAATATATAGAATGATAATTAAATATTAAATAAGAATTAAAAATTCAAAGTCGACCAAACCAAACCAAACATATACATAGATTTTTTATTCCCCTACAGGTAGATCGGATAAAAAGGAAAATACATACGCTAAAAGAAAGAAAAAATATAACATAATTATTACTACTACTATTATTATTATCATTACTATTATTATTATTATTATTATTATTATTACTATTATTATTGTTAACCGGATAATTTTCATCCAGCAGCAGCAGGGCCCTCCTCAGCCTTTCTCCGAAGTCGGCCAAATCCCTCTGTAGTTCATCAAACTGCCTTTGAAGTTCCTGCAAGGACTCGATATGAATTTTTTTTACGAATCTAGATCAACCATATTTGTATTGTAAGTGTAGTAGAATGAACAAGTGAGAGGAGGTCGGAGGGACCTGTTTATAAAATGATTGAATTGGAAGGGGTGACTTGACTTAGTCAAACAAAAGGTCACGACTGTTCATATCCCTTAATTAAATAAAACTGGTGACTTTTCGAATATGTAAATTAAAAAAAATGGATCTAAATACAATATTTTATCTTTTTATTGTATTTCGAAAAGAAAAGAAAATTGCTTTAAAATAAATCTAACAGATGGGTAATCTGTTGCAAAATATATTCCATCTGTCAGATAACTTACAACATATTGATAATCTGTTGCAACAAGGGCATATATCAGTTTGCTTTTCCAATAGATGTGGCATCTGTCGCAACTTGCTAGTCATCTCTTTATTCAATTTCATCGAGAGCATTAGATTTTTCTAAACACTTCTTGGCCAAACTCAATTTTTGCTCTTGGATTGCTTCCCTTTTTTTCTTTGCTTCCTTCAAGCTGGTCTCCAAACTCAATTTTTTCTCTTGGATTGCTTCTTTTTTTTCTTTGTATCCTTCAAACAGGACAGTAACTCACCATCCTGAAAAGAAAAAACTCTCAGATGTCTTGCTTCTGGTATTAGCTAATGATGGAGACATTCTGCCTTCCTCACCATCCTGAAAAGAAAAATCTCTCAAAATTAGATGGAGTAGCTCAGTAACTCGACATAACGACACAAGATGAACTAAATCTAGTATTCAATTTTTCCTTCATATTCCTCCCCTTTTTATCTTCTCACCTTTTTCAGATTTGAAATTTTTCTTTTTCGGATACTTGATAATGCCTTGGAAATTGCTTTCTTTCTCCTCTTAGCCTTAATCTCTAATGGAGTGAATGAAACTGAAATCCTCTTTGATTGAATGACACTACTGTTAGATATCAATTCCTTTACATCAACAGTTAAGACATTAACAATATTAATCACTCCATCATGTTTTGCCTTGCACTCTTCACATTTGCATGCATAAGATAAGCAAGGAGGGGAAAGATCTCCAAACCTTTGCCCGAGTTAATGACCAGATTAAACAATCTCAATATCTCAGTCTTTCTGCTGATCATTCTTCTCCCATATAGAGGACAACATATCCGCCATACAAAAGTCTACACCGTCACCAGAAATGCTTGCCACAACGAAAGTCTGTAGAAGGCATGACTAGTAATCTCTCAATATCACTTTTATGACTTTCTAGACGTCTCTTGCAATTATATAGGAATGGACATATCGAGCAATTGTGCTTAGTTTGGTTTGTCAGTTCTAATATAATTGGAAAAGATGTCAAGAAAGTCATAAAAGTGATATTGAGAGGCTAATAATCAAGCCTTCTAAAGACTTTGTTGTGGCAAGCATTTCTAGTGACAGTGTAGACTTTTGCATGGCAGATATATTGTCCTCTATATGGGAGAAGAGAGATTAACAAAAAGGCTAAGATATTGAGATCGTTTAATCTATTCACTAACTCAGGCAAAAGGTTTTAATAGGGTAATGAACCTACAGTTACGTAACATTTGATAGGCTTGGTAGAGTCAGTTTAGATCAAACGTTACGTAACTCCTTGCTAATTAATTTACCAAAACCCTTGAAGGTTGGTTGAGCAAGCTGCATTGAGCAATGCTTGATAAAAGTGAGCTATTCAACTAAGTCATACCCTTGAGTAGTATTTATGTACATTCTTGTAACACCATCAATAGAATACATAAAATAAAAATAAATTGACATAAATAACATCCATCAAATAATAGCCACATATATATATGATTGACAGATAACAGAAAAATAATTTGTAGATTACTTTTCAAAGCAAAGTATGGAAGTATAATTGCTTAGCCCCATACATCTTGTTGGATATTGTAACATGAAAAGGAAATGAAAGAAGATTTTCCAACACTAGAGTAGAGAGAAGAATTTATTGACTTTATAGAAATATATATCTTTTTTATACAAACTAAATGAATTATAAAATACTAGCTCTCGCATCATCGTTGTCGATCGATGCAATTTCAATTTTGAATAATTGATTGACTAATATTTAGATTAACATTTTTTTTTCTTTTTCATTCAATCGTATAAACATTTCAAGTTGTTTACTATATATACTAAGGTCCAATATTAGATTTGAGCGACTATTTCTAAAGTATAATTAAATATTTGACTACTTGTAAAGAATTAAATTCTTCAAAAATATTCAGTAAATTTTGATGGATTCAAAATTAAGTGTTGCTTGTAAAATTTTTCTCCAACACGATATATAACACTATCTTACAAGTTAAAAAATTAATGTAATCATTTTTTTGGATAAGAGATAATTAGTGTTAAAGTTTACTCAAAGAAAAAATAGAAGTAGTTATCACATAATGTTTTCTTGTCATTTTATTTTATTTTATTTTATTTTATGTGTTTGGTTTATTTGAAAAAGATATGAATGGAGCTTTCATTTGTTTTAGTTTAATAATTAATTATAATTTGTTTTATTTGAGAGGGGACCTCCATTAACAAAATGACTTTTTTCTCCCCACCGCTTCTATTGAAGGATTAGTAAATCTGGTAATAAAATTTCTAATTTTTATATTTCGAATGCATAATTTGACAACCAGTACAGTCTAATAGATATATCTTAACAAGAAATTAATGTACATTAAAAAAAATAACGATTTTTTTTTATTTGTGGAGCAAATCACGTAACATTCGTTGCTCTCAAAATTTATGATTAAAGTTACTCGTATCACAAAGCCAGGTGGATTATCATGATGTATGAAATTTTGGCTATAAATTCTTATGAAATTTTATAAAATTATCATGGATCAGTATTGTAAAGGATAAACGTAGTTAACTCTAACTAGGATAGACAACTAGAAGTATTTGTATATCGATACCTCTCTTTCTATGTATTCTAGTAATGTTAGGAGGCATGGAATGCAATTTAAAATTTAGAATTTGTCGCCTTCACTTAGATTCCTTACTTTAACTGCAGTTTCTGTTGGCGTAAGTTTTCTAGACTTACTGTACAAAATTTCAACCCTTGATTCCATTAAGGCGTCTTTCTTGTTCTTCTGCTATTTTCTATCTAGGTGATAATCCCGACCACGCTACCTAGTCGTAGCTCCCTAGAAAAGTGACCATCTACATTATTTTTCTCTTAGAGAGACAACTAACGAATTTACATTACCAGATACACTTTCATATTTACACTTGATACAGATTTCTTATGTTTTAAGATAATTTCATCGGTCAGATTCGCTAGAAGTTACTTTTTACTCTACGCTTCCTCTTCAATTATCTCTCATATGATATAGTATTTCATCAACCCCTCATTTTCCTTCGAAGGCATTCTTCTACCGCAGCTTCTGGCGTATAATCATCACCCTGAGCAACCCAGCCATATAAATTTGGGCTAGGGCAATAGCTATATTAGTTTTTCGTTCTTTTTATATGCAGTGCTAGGCTTCGAAGGCCTTCTCAGAGTCCAATGCACCCTAAAAATTAGTCTAATCGCTATTGAATCTCTTTACAACGACACAAAAAATAGATCCCTTCGCAATGCTTGACAAATAAATATGAGCAACAACCGACATTAAATCTTAACAGGGTATCAGAACTATATTCATGGTCCCTCAGCCTTATCAGTTTAGACCTACAAAACTTAACTGTAAAATTGCAGATATCTTATTTGAATGATCTATAACTAATCGGTAAAAACAACATTCACAAAATCAGTGTACTCTATGTGTGTTTCCATGATAACATTATCAGTAATACATACCTCTCACATATGAAGTGGTTCCATCTGCATGCAGCTTATTCCTCCGAACCCATATTTACTGCAGCCTCTTGTGATGGTCGGGCAAAAGTTGTCAACTTTCAATTCCTTATATCTACAAGGAAGAGAAAAAAAATAATGTCACAGAAAGAACATTATCCATCTATTGCAACAAATGTAGAGTCTGTTGCATCAGATGAGGAGTCTGTTGCATCAAATGTGGAGTCTGATGCAACAAATGTGGAGTCTGATGCAACAGATATGGAGTCTGTTGGAATACATCAAACCAGCCTTGGTGGTGGTTTGATTTGTTCCAACAGTCGCTCCGTTTGTTGCAACATCAACAACAACATAAACTACAAAGAAACAACAAATAAAAAACATCAACAACAAAGAAAACAACAACATTTATTCCAACAACATCATCAACAACAAAGAAGCAACATCCTATGTTCCAACACCATCAACAACACCACACCACACCATAAGTTACAGCAACGCCAACCCCACCACCAACATCAATAACAACATCAACAATAAACAAACAAACAAAATACATACAAAAAAATGATACTACCAACAAGGCTTTTAAACTTCTCCCAACAGATGACCTTTTTGCATATTTTAATAAAAATTCTCTGTTCGTTTATTCAACAATTAAAAGTTCCTTCAAATTTTTTAAATAAATATGATATGGAAAAATGGTAATTAAATAAAAAACAGTTGTAAATAACTTGCAAAAACGAAAACGTCAAAAGGGGATCAAAACAACAATTTTAGTCGAGGAATCTAGGATATGGATTGATTTAGATCCAAAAGGATCTTTATGATAAAGAGGAGAGAAAAAGGTTGTGATAACCCTAAAGAGGAGAAAAAGAAAAAGATGAGAGATGGATAAAATAAATTTAGGGCTGAAGGAGAGATGAGATAATTTTAATTTCTAGATATACTGCCCTTAATATTAAATTACTAAACAAAGTGTATTTATTCAAATTTATATTTTTAAAGCATAATTAATAAGGCTAATTTGGTTAAATAAACCCCAAATTAATAGTATTTTCTTAATGGGTGTGCCAAGTCAATATGAGCCAACTAATATGAAACGGAGGAAGTATTAGGGGTTTCAATATTCATTAATTAATATTCATTAATAATTTGAGGGGCACGAGGAAGAAAACGGGTGACATTGAAAAGACAAGACAAGACTACTCAATGTGATTTTTGAGTTATCCAAGAAACATTTTTTACCGCCTTTAGTAGTACTACTTTATCTACTCGGACAGAAGCTTGCTTTAAAATTAAAAGAAAAAAAAAGATTTTCAAACAGATATGTCATCTATTTCAACAGATATAAATATCTGTTTGAAAAATCCCAACAACTCAGTTATCTGTGACAATAGATGCAAATGTCCATTTGATAACTAAATCAGATATGTCATCTGTTACAATAGATATCAATATCTATTTGAAAATTTTCAATAACTCAGTCATCTGTCACAACAGATGCAAATGTCTATTTGATAATTAAATCAGATATGTCATCTGTTGCAACAAATATGATTATCTGTTTGAAAATATCCAATAGCTCAGTCGTTTATTGCAACAGATTTCATTGCAATTAATTTAGGTGGAACTAGGGATGAATGAATGAGCTCACAGGGTCAACAACAACTTCAATTGATTCGTTGCATTTGCATGGTGTTGATATTATGTTCATCCTGACCCGAGTCGTCGATCGATCACTCTGAGTTGAAATGAGTTCTCATTAACTTAATGATAAGATTAATAATAGTACCTACATTGATTTAGGTGGAACTATGGATGAATGAATGATCTCACAAGTTCAACAATAACTTCAATTACGTCTTTGCATTTGTATGGTGTTGGTATTGCATTCATCCCGACCCGAGTCGTCGATCGATCATTCTGAGTTGAAATGAGTTCTCATTAACTTAATGTTAAAATTAATAATAGTACCTACATTGATTTAGGTGGAAGTAGGGATGAATGAATGAGCTCACAGGGCCAATAACAACTTCAATTGCGTCGTTGCATTTGCATGGTGTTGGTATTGCATTCATCCCGACTCAAGTCATCGATCGATCACTATGAGTTGAAATGAGTTCTCTTTAACTTAATATTAAGATTAATAATAGTACCTACATTGATTTAGGGGGAACTAGGAATGAATGAATGAGCTCACAGGGTCAACAACAACTTCAATTGAGTCGTTGCATTTGCATGGTGTTGGTATTGCATTCATCCCGACCCGAGTCATCAATCGATTACTTTGAGTTGAAATGAGTTCTCATTAACTTAATGTTAAGATTAATAATAGTACCTTCATTGATTTAGGTGGAACTAGGGATGAATGAATGAGCTCACAGGGTCAACAACAACTTCAATTGCGTCGTTGCATTTGCATAGTGTTGGTATTGCGTTCATCTTGACCCAAGTCGTCGATCGATCACTCTGAGTTGAAATGAGTTCTCATTAACTTAATATTTTAAAAACTATATCTTTTGAAATTTTAAAAATTAATTAAGATCAATTCATACCAAATTAATAATTTCAAAACTTGTTATTCTTTTCCAAAATTACAAATCAACCCATACAAATCATCCATTTGTGGGAAAAACACTTACTCATTTCAAATCTCAAGTTCTCGCTCCTCTGTCTGTCTCTCTCTCTCTCTCTCAACAATACAGATAACAACTACTCAACATATTGCTCAACCTTTCAAAACAGATCGATTTTCTTCCCATTTCCGACCACATAGTTGTTATTTTCGACTTCATTCTCGCTTGTATACATCGTTTTCTCTATCTTCGCAGGTAACAGAGTTCGAGAAGAGTTCTACATTTGTTATTTATTCTAAAAATTAGGGTTTTTAGTTAATGATGAAAAATAACACTTTTAGTTGTATTATCTTTGAGAATGGGTTAACAATTTTATGTTTTGATGCTAAAAAGTAGGAAACACCCGAGAAAACCCTAGTTTTTATCTAAGTATTTTGTTGACTATCGTGGTATTGTTGGATGGTGTTTGTGGTATTGTTGGGGATGTTGTTGTTGGTGTCGGTATTTGTATTTTTGGTGGTGGTGTCGGTGGTCTTAGTGTTGGTATTGGTGGCATTGGTGGTGGTCTTGGTGACATTGGTTGTGGTGTTGGTGGTCCATCTATTGCAATAGGTGGGATATCTATTGTGAGATATTAAATAGGTCTTCAAACAGATTCCCCATCTGTTCCAACTGATGGCTTATCCGTTGGAGTATTTTTTTTGTAATGTGGCGTAGAATAATTTATTGAAATTAATCTTACCTTTTTTTAAAAAAAAAATTATGCAAACATCAAATAAAATATATTTTTTGTTTTTCTATTGTTTGTAGTTAAAAAATGTCTCCCAAAACAAAAGAAACTGAAAGTGGATCAACTTCTGATCACCAAACAAAAAAGGCTAGAGTACAGATAGATTTGGAGGAACTTCCAGAACAATCTCAGTCAAGGTAAAATGAAGCCGAGGAAAGTGATAACTCCTCCTCACCAATGGGGCATGAAATAATATCAAAATCTCAGTATGATTCTGCCAAAACCATGAGTTGCGATGACGATGAATAGCCCTAACACAGTATTTGGTGATCATGTAATTAAATATCAGTTTGGGAAACCTTTTGACGAACTTAGGAATATTAGGCAAGGTCAGCCTAATGTTGAAGCTCTTCACGACCAACCTCAAACTGAATAGATCCGGATGCTTCTTCTGGGGTGTTGCTGGTGGAGTTGTTTATGATGGTGGCAACCATCCTTATGCTGTTGCTGTTGCCAGTCGTGATTATGAGCATGTTAGTTCTCATAAAAAAAGAAATACTTTTGAAAACACCCCTTACACAGGTCCTTCTCAACCCTACACCGGTCCCTCCCACCCTTACAGTGGTCCCTCTCACCCCTCTTCACCCTCATGTTCGTATTGCAAATGCAAAGTATGCAAGGAAAGAGAGGATAAACTCCTTGAAAAGCTAATGGCTATTGCTGAAGCTGTTGAGGAGTTGAAATCCAGGAGGGATGTCATACCATCCAACGAGGTGAGGGAGCCATGCACTCCTATAGTGGCGGTTAGGAGGAAAAGAAGAAAAATTAGACAAATTCTCTTCGTTCTAAAAACTGCAACTCCTCCCACTCTAAAAGTTGTTGAAGTTCAGGGGCCGCTGAAGAAGGTGGACATATTCGAGGCACTTGGCAAGGAGAAGAAGAAGGAACTGCAAGAAATCATGAATGGCAAGACGAAGGTTCAGAAATAATACACCATGAATTCATTTGCCTTCAAAGACTTCACGAATATGACAAATATGCGTGAGTGGTATAAGGACAATGTAAGTTTACTTTTGCTAACCTAGCCTTCCAATCTACTCCATGAATAAGAATCTACACAACAAATGTGTAATTTGTTGCAACAGCTTGGTATTCTGTTGCAACATAATACACATCTGTTGCATAAGTTGCGTTGGCTGGGTAATCTGTGAACTGATTTAGAGAACCCTCTGCATCGGATTCTTTCCACTGTGTTTCTATTCTTTACAATTACTAAACTATTTAAAAATTGTCTTCTTATACCACAGTATATGGATGAAATTCTTTGTCTCATGAGGAGCAGGCAATTAGCGTAGCCGGATGTATATGATGCTGCCGATAGTATAATGGACCTCAATTTCTACAATAATATTAAGGATAGGTACCATGATCTCCGTAAGGTAGCTGATTTTGGTGGGTCGGGATTTGATAAGTTAGTTTCTACATTTCAATGGGATAAAGAAGCGATTAAATATGTTAGCGGGAAGGGGCCATATCCACACGGTAAAAACTGGACCAAGGCAAAGAGAATCCTTACAGTCATGAATGTGGAAGTCAAACATTTTCTCGCTGTTGAGATACTACTCTACGAGGAAAAGATTAAGGCTTATGACTACAACTTACCTGTCTTCAGCGAGGACACGTTTTTAGCCCATATGCAGTCTCTCTTGAAGTTGTTGCCCAAGTTGTTGACACAGAGTAAACTGATGGATCATTTGCTGGATGAAGTATTGACGAAGGAATCATGGGATTTTAAAGGTCAAAATAATAACATCAGCTCCCAAAAAATAAAATTGGTGCAGCGTGCGGGCCGTACTTGCTTGCATACATTAAGTGTTTGCTGACCGACACTGAAATGACCGATATGTGCGACGCCGTTGCGGAAAAGATGAAATAGGTCTGGGCTTATGGGGTACTACCTAAATGGTTGGAGCCAGTGTATAAAAAAATATATGTAAAAAGATAGAAATGAACACGATAACAATTTTTCATTTCAAGCCACTTCACTTTACATGTAGTGACAATAATTTTTAGGTCTGGCCAAGTTGAATTTTTATGATGCAACAGATTTTATATATGTTGTAACAGATATAATACCTGTTGTGACAGATTGATTATCTGTTGGAATAGGTTGGTCATCTGTTGCATTAATAGATGTTTCTTAATCTATCTGTCGCAACAGATATTCAATCTGTTACAACATATAATCTATCTGTTGCAACTGATAGGTAATCTATTGGAAAAAATAAAGAAAGGAGAAAGACCTGTTATATAATTTTCAGCAGATGCTCTACGTGTTGCATTTCATGTTGCAACATATGTCTAAATCTATTTGATAAGATATGTCGTCTGTTGCAGCAGATGTATTATTTGTTGCGATATTTAAATCTAGTATTCCATTTCAATTAACATGTTTAAAACTAAGGATTAAATTATATTCATAGACAGCATAAAATAAGTCGAAGCCTTTGAAAATTACATGAAATAACTCAACAAATAAATGAAATGTAAAAAAAATCATTATGGGTACAAATGATCTACTCTACAAATAAATCAACAAATTAAATCATGGAGGATAGGTTATTACATTGACGTACTCAAGCTATAAAGATCTAATCAATATGGACAAGTTGCTCTTCATCCGTGTGACGAAATTTGACTTTGGTCGTTGTGGATCTTTAATATCGCTTGCGTACGACTTCTGAGCTTTCATTTCTTCGTATTTCCATAAAAGAGCAACTTATCTTTTGCAGAGTAATCCTGCATCAAGTCCATCATTTGGTACTTGTAATTCATCACTCAAATACTCGGCGTAAGTGGCAACAAACGGACCGCAATTCCTGCATTTAAAAAAAACAGATAATCCACATCTTGCAGTTTATGCAAGCGTTGTGAAATTTATGCAATGAAACTAAATCATGACACTTATACTTATAGGCTACCAATGGTTTGTTGAGCAATTTCTTCAATATATTGTACATAAAATGGATTACCCATTTTATCCCGGTATGCTTCAATCGTCGACCAATCAGTACGAACCTTTTTTTCTAAAAAACCACTCATATCAAGGTAAGTAGGCAATATTTTGGCCAGCTTTTGTATCTCAGATGAAGTCCCGCAACGTCTCCTTCGTGACATTGATTCATAAACTCGGATGCACCTCTCTTTTAGAACGACGAAAGCCAACACCCAATGGAATTCATTACCACAATTGATTGGGATATACACTTCGTCAACCAAATACCAAGGTAAGCCAACCGGAATGTTAAAACCTTTGATGATGTTGATTAAGCGTTCTGGCTGTTGTTGACAATACCTATCGTAGGAATTATTGATGTAAACTTTCTACAAATAACTGCCTGTCGTGCATCTGTATTATTCTTGTGTTTGCAACTTGGCCTTTTTTCGGAGGTAGTAAAAAATGACATCGATGTGCTGCACATATTATCAAAAATTTTGGATTACGTGATGAAAAAATTAATACAAAGATACAATTAAATAAAATATTAATTAATAGTAATATGTATAGCATTTAAGCCTCATCATTCCAACAAGTTTGGGGCTGTGACATCAAATAGAACCAATTCTTCATTTCGGGATGTGCAACAATAAAGTCTAACATATCAAAACCAAGACTCGATTCGTTCACTTTGTAGCGTTCATTATTTTATTTTCTACATAATATTTTATATGTGTTAATGTCACGTCCTTATAACAAGAATAGTATAAACCAATATCTTTAAAAATTAATTTATGTACCTGCCGGCATGATGCTTTAATAGTTCATCGGCAATCCATTCTGAATAGTCGTTGATCAACTGTGTTAGTTTTTTTGGAGCCTCATCCGAGATGTTGAACCATTCAAATGGGTAATTCTTCTGTTCTCCCGAACTGATAGGCTCCACTTTTTCTTCTTCTTTGGAAGTAGTTGATAGATTATCAAATGTGATATTATGCTCATCAGCAATGGCTTCTACTGTGACATCCACTTGAAAAGCCAAAATTATCAATGCTAATTACAAATATACAACAGATTGTCCATCTGTTACAACAGAAGAGCCTTATGTTGCAACAAATGGATCATCTATTGGGATGAATTCTAACAGGTAAATCAGAGCAGTGTGATAATTTCGAATAGATGACCCATCTGTTGCAACATAAGACTTATCTTTTACAACAGATAACACATCTAATGCAACAGGTTAGAAAACAGTTGCAATAGATGTATATATTTGTTTGATAATTTTCAGCAGATGCATCATCTATTGAAACAGATATGTGCCTGTTTGTTTGTTGGAACAGGTGATGTACATCACCTTCTTTGTCTCATGTTGCTCTCCTGTGGCCCATACACACTAAACATTGGTGCAAGACAAAGACAGAGGCGTTGCAATTTTGCCTTTTTCGATGCTTGACGATGCCTTGGAAGTATCTTTCCTTCTCCTCTTAGCCGCCTTGATCTCTAATGGAGTGTATGGATATGAAATTCTCTTTGATGGAATGACACCCCTCTTAGATGCCATTTCCTTTACAGAAGCAGTCAGTGCATTAATAGCATTAATCACTCCATTGTGTTTCGCCTTGCAGTCTTGACATTTGCATGTAGAACATTCGCTAGATGTGGCAAAATCTGGAGAAAAATTTGTACAACCAGTATGATCATACTAATAATGGCTTGTTGTTTCAAAAATGGTAAGAGGAGCATCATTAGCCCCAACAGCAGCACCACTACCACTACCACTACGACTACCATCGTCAACAGCAACAAGCCCACCCTCTAAATTTTTTTTTCTTGTGATGGTTGTTGCTCCAAATAATTTCATTTTTATTCCATCAACGACCTTCTGCTAAAGTTTGCACAGACCGTAAAGTAAGAAAAATTGACATCTTCAACTCTCAGTTAGTTGGAACAAGCTATGGATGGAAAATCTAAAATAAATCGGTACATATATTAGAATGATGATTAAATCATTTAAAATAATCATTAATCAAAACAAAAACTTGATTAGAATTAGACTTACTGCTTCCTTGAGGGGGTTGAAAAAATCAAGAAATTTTGCATTTCTATCGGTTTTGGCCGACAACCATCTCAGGATTCTTGGACAGGAAACTTCTCTCTGGTAGTTCACTTGTTGTCTCAAATAACGAATGACTTCAAACGCCCAAGCCTATAACATAACGTCAATAAATCAAAAACATTATTGAATAAAAAAATGATGAATCATATCATGATAAAAAAAATATTTACCATGAAGGTCCATGGAAAGCCATATAAGTTGACTGTCTTTGGCATTAACGGAGTCAACAAATATTGGACAGTCATTTTAAAGCTTTCATAACCCCAAGGATAGCTATTAAATGCCTCAAGATCCTCGGAGAGCTTTATTAAACTAACACTTATGTTGCTGTTAACGTATCTCGCCCAAAGAATATTATTTACAAACCAAACCAAGCACAATGATTGCTTGTGCTTCTTTGAGAGTCCTTTACCTTTCAACACTTCTATCAAATTTTTGTTTTTGATTCTTGGACCAACAATCGACACCAGGTCATCACGATCACTCGACTTTTCTTTGCCTTATTTGGTTGTGCGGGGTGTTTTTTTGGGTCAGAGTAGGTATAATCTATTGCACCAAGTATGTTATCTTTTGCAACATATAACTGACCTGTTGCAACGGATAAGTAAATCGTTGGAAACAATAAAAATAGATCACTGATATGTTGAAACATATCACTCATCTGTTGCAAAATGAGTTATCTGTTTGATCAATATTGTTTAGATTTCTTCCAAAAAAAGGAGTCGTCTATCGCAACAGATGAATGGTCTGTTAGATTGTTCATCTGTTGCATCAGATTTTTATAGTTGCATCAGATTTTAATCTGGTGCATCGAATATTTTCATCTGCTACATCAGATGTCTTCATCTGTTGCATCAGATGGTTCATCTGTTGCAACACCATTTTTACCAAGATAAACAACAAATCAACCCAGCAACACCAACACATCATACACACACACTAAGAAGGGGTCTCCACTATGAACATCAACTGTGAACAAAAATCACCAACAAATCCAAATCAACAGTATGACAACAACAAGAAGAAATTCCAGAAATTAGGGTTTTATTCAGTTCACATTTTAATACTAGAAGAGTAGTTGGCTTAAGTTCCTCTGTTTCTTCATAATTTTTTACCTGTGAAAAAGGAAATGGGACGACGAAGAACTCGAAGTTGTTGTTGCCAGAGAAGTCTTCACGTCGATTGATGGTTGAAAGTCGAAAGAGAACTCGCCCGACTATTTTTCGCCGGAGGTTGAAGTCGTCAGGGATTGAAGGGAGAATTTTGCAGAACTGTCGGTTGGGAGAGAGTTGAGAGAAGCTATAGAGAGAGAGAGAGGAGAGAGACTAGTTGATTTGGATTGAAGAGGGGTGTGGGTTGATTTGTATTTTTGAAAAGATTAGAAAGTATTGAAAATATTAATTAAGTCTATAATTAACTTAATCAAGTTTCCTAATGATGTTTGACCCTTTAAGTTGGTCAATGTCACCAGTCCTTTATTCAAGACTTAAAAGACACCTTTCCTTCAATTTTCTCAAGATACTTTGAGGTTGTTTTTCGCTCCAATCTATAGTGTGTGCGCGCGCTCGAGCTAATTCTTCTCTTCTGTTTTAACTTGAGCCCACTCGAACAGACTCTGTCTGATATCCGTCACCATATTTAGATAATAGCACATTCAATGAAGGAATCTTTTGTTAAAACGAGATTTCTCTTTATTTGAAAAAGAAATGAATGGAGCTTTCATTTGTTGTAGTTTAATAATTAATTATAATTTGTTTTATTTGAGAGGGGACCTCCATTAACAAAATGACTTTTTTCTCCCGGCCGCTTCTATTGAAGGATTAGTAAATCTGGTAATAAAATTTCTAATTTTTATATTTCGAATTCATAATTTGACAATCAGTACATTCTAATAGATATATCTTAACAAGAAATTAATGTACATTAAAAAAATAACGATTTTTTTTTATTTGTGGAGCAAATCACGTAACATTCGTTGCTCTCAAAATTTATGATTAAAGTTACTCGTATCACAAAGCCAGGTGGATTATCATGATGTATGAAATTTTGGCTATAAATTCTTATGAAATTTTATAAAATTATCATGGATCAGTATTGTAAAGGATAAACGTAGTTAACTCTAACTAGGATAGACAACTAGAAGTATTTGTATATCGATACCTCTCTTTCTATGTATTCTAGTAATGTTAGGAGACTTGGTTCCCCAGGGAACCTCTTGCATAAATATTGATTTCTACCTTGAGAGAAATATAGAGAAAAAACTTTTCTTTCATGGTATAAAAGCCCTAATGTTTAAACAACCCTCCAATTTTTTTTTCTCCTGAAGACAACAACGTTCCCTTGAGAATCCTGCAATGGAAGATTTCACTACTTCCTCAGGCATGTCAAGCACTACAGTTGCTGCGGCGACCACCCCGACTTATTCCCCAACTCCTATCCTTGCTCATCAACCACCCGTGAAGCTTACGTCATCAAACTTCTTGCTATGGAAGACACAGTTTCTTCCAATGCTTTGTGGGTGTAGTCTCAACCATCATATTGATGGTAGTTAACCTGTTCCAATAAACTTATAGCAGACGATCAACTGAATCCAGCCTATAAGGCATGGGCTCGTGAGGACCAACTTGTTTTAAGTTGGATTGTCGCATCAGTATCCCAGAATGTGCTGCCACAATTAGTTGGTGCTAAAACTTCCTGTGCAGCATAGAACAAATTGGTTGCAGCCTATGCAACCGGATCCAAACCACAAATTCGTGAGCTCAAAGCACAGCTACACACTTTAAGCCGTGACAATGCAAGCATTGAGACTTACATCCAAAAGACAAAAGGGATTGCAAATAGGTTGGCTGCTTTGCAGCATCCCGTCGATGATGACGATCTTATCGAATTTGTTCTTTTGGGTTTAGGCCCTGCATATCGTCCGTTTATTAGAGTACTTGAGGCACGTCAAGAAGATGTCACCTTTAATTCTTTATATGGCATGTTACTGTCTGAAGAAAGACAACTGAAAAGGGATGAAGCCCTTAATGTGATTGCTCCTTCAGCTCAATATACTCAGAGCTTTATTCCCACCGCACATGGTCGCAGTAGAGGTAGAAGTGGTCGTGACCGTTCTTCTAATCAAGGATTTACACATTCTCCTCAAAATCACAACTTTCAGAGTTCTTCTCCGGTAAATCAGTTTGGGGTACAATCTTCATACTCTGATATGTTTGCAATTATTTGTCACAATTGTGAAGGAAAGGGTCATATTGCACGTTTTTGCTCGTCTCCCAAAATCAACAACGGTAACAGGGTCTCTAGCCGACCCTCCTCCAATTTAGCTAGCGCCATGAGTCAACCTACTTAAAACTGGTTAATGGATAGTGGCACCACACATCATCTTACCGCAGATCTTGACAATCTCGTCATCCATTCTGAATATCAAGGTCCCGATGAAGTAACTTTAGGTAATGGTTCCAAGCTCCCTACATGTCACATAGGTCAAGGATCACTCTCTGTTTCTAATAAAAAATTTACTCTGGATAATATTCTACCTGTTCCTACGGCCACTCAAAATTTACTATCTATTAGTTCCTTCACAACATCTAATCAAGTTTTGGTTGAATGTTTTCCTAACTATTTTTTTATAAAGGATTTGGCAACGAGGGCAGTTCTTCACAAAGGAAGACAAACTGAGGACTTGTACTCCCTTCCAATTTTGAAATCATCAGTATCCCCTGCTTCATATACTACGTCACTTGGTGTTTGGCATCATGCATCCTATCCTACAATTCGTAAAGCTTTGTCGTCAAGTGTCTTTGTGTCGTCTCCCAGTTTATCTCCTAAATTATGCTCTATATGTGCTGTTAATAAGAGTCACAAAGTCCCGTTTAGTGAGTCTAGCCTTAGGGCCACAGGGCCTTTAGATTTAATTTGTTCAGATGTTTGGGATCCTACCCCAGTTGTTTCTAATGATGGCTATCGTTATTATGTTATCTTCTTTAGTCACTTTAGCAAATATACTTGGATTTACTTTCTTCAATTTAAGTCTGAAGTTTTATCTATCTTTATTCAATTTCGTAAAATTGTGGAAAAGTTCTTCGGTCGCCCAATAAAATGCTTTTAAGTAGTCTGGGGGGTGAATTTCAGGAATTAACTAATTATTTAGGAGATAATGGCATTGTTCAACATTCATCATGCCCTTATACTCCTGAAAAAAATGGTTGTGCAAAGAGGAAACATAGACATATAGTTGAAACCGGTCGTGCCTTGTTAAATTATGCTAACGTTCCTCAAAAGTTTTGGACCAATGCTTTTGACACTGCTGTATATACAATCAACAGATTGCCCACTCCACAATTGAATAATTCCTCTCCTTTTAGTATTTTGTTCAAAATAGATCCAGATTATTCCCGTTTACGTATTTTTTGGATGTCGCTGCTTTCCATGGCTTCGTTCTTACACAAAAGATAAGTTATCTCCTCGCTCTAAACCTTGTGTTTTTCTTGGTTACAGTAAAATTCATAAGGGTTATAAGTGTTTTGATCTTCTCTCATCTTAGTTTTATGTCTCTCATCATGTTGTTTTTTATGAACGTACTTTTTCTTTTGCTGTACGAGATGATGTGGTGCCTAGTACTTAAACCAGTTTTGATAGCACACCTCTAACCGTTCAGTTGCCAATGCCAACTATTGTTGCAGCATCCCCTTATTCTAATGTGCCCACAGATGGGTGTCAAGATAATCCGATGCAGCTAGCTTCTGCCAATGCACCTAATCTAATAGATCCTGCTAGATCTCTGCAAAAGTCTCTTCACACAGGTACCTCGCCATCAAATATTGCTTTGCATCCCACACCTATGAAGTCCCACAAAATGGTGACTCCTGCACAAACAGGCTCTTTAAAACCGAAACAGGCCTTCTCACTTTCAGTGGTAACTTCGGTTTCACCAGACCCTACTTGCTATTCTCAAGCTTTAAAAGACAGTAATTGGCGCCAAGTTATGCATGATGAATACAATGCCCTTATACAAAATGGAACTTGGCAGCTAATTCCTCCCTCCCCGTCCTATAATGTGATTGGATGCAAGTGGGTTTTCAACATCAAGATGAAGTTGGATGGATCGGTCAAATGGTATAAGGCGAGACTTGTAGCCAAGGGTTATCATCAAAGATTGGGTATTGACTTTATTGATACATTCAGCCCGGTAGTTAAACCAACCACTATTCGGCTGCTCTTATCACTAGCTGTTTCTTATCATTGGGTTGGATATTTCAAATGCCTTTCTTCATGGACATCTGGACGAAGTTGTCTATATGTCCCAACCTCCGGGGTTTGTTGATCCTTCCCTGCCAGATCATGTGTGCTTACTCAAACGGTCACTTTATGGACTTAAACAAGCCCCTCGCATGTGGAATACGTGCCTCACTGATGCTCTAATCTTCTTTGGTTTCAAGTGCTCTAAAGCAGATAGTTCATTATTCTATTTGTATTCTGGTGGTGTAAAAATATTTTGCTTGATTTATGTCGATGATATCTTGGTTATGGGTAATAAGTCTGGATGCATTATCTCTCTTGTTTCTAAGATGCAATCTCGGTTTGCCATCAAAGATCTGGGCAAGATTTCTTATTTTTTGGGCATTGAAGCAACCTGGACAGCCCGTGGCTTGCACTTGTGCCAGCAAAAGTATGTCTCTGACTTACTTAAGCGTGCCCAAATGGATACCTGCAGCTCGGTGGCTGCTCCTGCTTCATCTTCAAGAATACTGTCCTCCTCTAATGGTCAACCCTTTCATGATCAGACTTTGTTTCGAAGTATTGTTGGTGCCCTGCAGTATTTAACATTTACAAGGCTTGATATCGCTTACTCAGTGAACAAAGTATCCCAGTTCATGCATTCACCACTGGATTCTCACTGGATGGCAGTGAAACGAATACTTAGATATATAAAGTCCACTCCCTCATATGGTCTTTTCTTTACCCAGCAATCCTCTCCGATTCTACACGATTATAGCGATGCTGATTGGGGTGGTTCTCTTGATGATCGTAAGTCCACTACTGGTTTTGCAATCTACCTTGGTTCTCATTTGATCTCTTGGGCCTCAAGAAAGCAGAAGGATGTGTCTCGTTCGAGTATTGAATCGGAGTATCGAGCACTTGCATGTGCTACCTCTGAGCTCACGTGGCTGGAAATGGTCCTTAAAGAGATTGGGTGCCTTGATTCGCCCGCACCTATTCTTTGGTGTGACAACCTTAGTGCCACCTATTTGACTGCTAATCCGATCTTCCATTCACACACAAAGCACATGGAAATAGATTTTCATTTTGTCCGTGAGAAAGTCCGAGACAAGACTCTTATAGTTAAGTATCTCAGCTCTCACGACCAGATAGCCGATGCTCTCACTAAAGCTCTGCCTAAAGCGCGCTACCAGATGTTGAGAAGCAAGTTGACAGTGTTCCCACATCCTGCTCAACTTGAGAGGGCATGTAAAGGATAAACATAGTTAACTCTAACTAGGATAGACAACTAGAAGTATTTGTATATCGATACCTCTCTTTCTATGTATTCTAGTAATGTTAGGAGACTTGGTTCCCCACGGAACCTCTTGTATAAATATTGATTTCTACTTTGAGAGAAATATAGAGAAAAAACGTTTCTTTCAAGTATATTTTGATATTAAAACTTAATTTTTAGATACATGGTAATTTTATATTACTCAAGTCGAGACAAAAATGATTAGACTTAAGAATTTTTTACCTGACTTCAACCATTTATGTTCAAATTCCTTCACATATGACTGAGATTCAAGAAAAAATTATTGAAAGACAAACAAAAATAATCAAACTTTAATCATATATAATTAAAGTTTAAGCAAAATGGCTCAATTTGATAAAAACAATTTGAGCTTCAGCCACGTATATTGATATTAAGATTGATTATTCTCATTTGCAGAAACTTAACATACTTTTGATGCAACTATCCATCAAACTTGTCTCAGATTGATAAAAATGTGTTTTATATTATATTAAAAAATTACTAATTTCAAATATAAATTTAATCACAATCGCTAAGCTACAGATGCGAGCCACGTATGCTAAACTAGTTTACACTATACATCGCTCCATTGTTGTTTATTTCGTATATTACTTTTGATGCACTAAGATGACTCAACAAAATAAACATCTGCCTAGTAGTTAACTTGGAACGTTGCTTTGCCCATTTAATAACTGTAATTTGATTAGGGTTCACATTTAAAGACAAAGACAAAGGGAGTATCGAATTTAAAACAAAAAATAGAGACTGAATTGAGTTAGTTTGAAAGGATTCAATGGGTTTATTGAGTCGGATAGTGGGTTTGAATTAATTATTTAAAAAGAAAAAAATTAAAATAAAAAAAAGAGAAATATATCTCCGAACTATGATAAATGACACGTATATATCCTCCGTCATACTTTGGGTACTTATATGTCCCTATCATTAGTGTGAGGGACATACACATACCATTTTTTTAACGATATGGGAGGATATATACACATACCATAAGCACTTTTTGCAAAGAAAATTTGTCAAATTAACCATTTGTCCAAAGAAGAAGAAAGAAAAGGTGCAGCAGCAACTAATGAAAACTAACTCTCAGTAAAAGACAACCATTATTCTTAAAGGTGTAGTCCACATAGAGGTGCAAAAATAATGATGATTGTAGCCCCTGTCATTTGTTGTCAACAGATCTTAGTCTTGTGTAGCTTAACCAAAGTAGCCCTTGTCATTTGTTGCCATTTTAACAGTTGTTCTGCCTCAAGGAAAGTGATATAAGCCATATATAGAACGTAGCAGCTAAATGTAACGATATTATGATAATTTATTGAAAAGGAAAGGTTGAAATTCTTTACAATAATTTGGTTGACTGCTAAAAAAAAAATTCTAAATTATTTTTTCAAAACAAAGTGTAGCCTAGGCCATGGGTCTTATTGATCACCCATCTACCCCATTCAGGTAAGTATGTCATCCTGTTAGCTCAGCTCATTATTAATGCCACTGCTTTTGCTCCACCTTTCTCTTAGATGCTGGTGTGGGAGAATTACTCAAAATGGCATTAATCTCTTTAGTTTTTCGTTTGGATTTTTTTTCCTGTTTGAATAAAAACCACCTCTCTGCTCTAACTTACTGAATAGTTTTGTGATACGGATACGAGTACGGAACACTAAAAACAGCCACGAAACACAAGAACAAAGCTAGAAACAAGATAACAACAAACGAGGCAGCAACACAAAGAAACGAGATAATGAAGACAAGATACGAAACACAACAACAATGCAATAACTAAAGGATAGTAACTTCACATAAAATTATACAAGAACCTAAGAACCAAGACGTGTATCAAACGTCAAAACCCCTACAACCCGTATAATCAACACCAAGCTCTTACGTAGACACGATAGGGAACTCACTCTCCTCAAGCAGCAACGTTTCTAGCCAAAATGCAACACTAGTGATTCCACACTAAGTGCTACCTTAGTTACGGTTACAACACTCTCTCTCAAGAGATGAGTTCTCGCAATATCAATAAACAACTAAGTGAAATAACCCTAAATGTTCTATTTATAGCCTAACTTATTACATAACAAAAATGACCACAATACCCTTAATGAAAGGTACAGCCAGGGAGTGTCTTTCCAACAAGTGTAATCCCCAAAATACCCTTAATGAAGGGTGCTTCTTCAATGCTCTAAAACCGTGGGGTCATGCTTCAACAGTTGTGGTCTCGGGTTGGCATCAAAGGTAAGCCCCCACGCAATCTTCCACACACGGGTTTGCTTTATGTCATGCTCAAAACGGGTCCTCCATGCATGTTCTTGTGTCCTCGAGTTGACTAAGTCTTGAATCTTCATGTGTTGGCCTCCAATAATGTCTTCAAAAGCATAGATGGTCATTTGGCTCGTAGCATTTTTGGCAAAAGCCAAAAACACAACAACTAAGTTCTCCAAGTAATCAGTAACATATGTTAGGTTCATAGTAATGAAAGTGTGTTGAATGAAAAATGGAGAAATCAAGTGGAAGAGAAAAATTGAGTTAACACCAAAAATGGAAAGTGTACGCAATTTTGGCAAGTTTACTCTTTCTCCCACATTGGTGGAAGAAGAGAACTTGAGAGTGTTTATAATGAGAAACACTTACTCCACATGACAAGTGAGGCAAGAAATAGATGATGCCTCGCCGTCGTCGTCGTCGCTCGCTAGGCTTCGACTTCAGCAAATGATCGATGAGATCTATCTTTTTGGACAAAATTTATTTGAATTCCGAAGAATGCCAAGGAAATATGCAGTAAAAATTTTCTGTACTGTTTCGGCCTCCATTTATATATATACACGCAGTAACTGTGTTTCAGAACTGATGCGTCTGTTTGAAATAATGTTACAGAAGGTTGCACTGTTTCAGATTGTTGCTTCTGTCACAGAAGGTTGCACTATTTCAGACTGTTGCTTCTGTTACAGAAGATTGCACAGTTTCTGAAAGGTGCAACTCTTCAACGAAAATACACACTGTTTCAGTGAACCAGTGCACTGTTTCAGAAAATTACTGCATTGTTTTAAGTGAATAGATATGCATTTTCTGGAAGAGTCACACACCTTTAATATGAACCAATGCCACCTTTTCAAAGGGGCATCTAGTGGCTATATAAACTTGGTTTCATCCACAGGTTTATGATATAGAAAAATACAGAAATTTTCATATTACAAACTTCTTCTTCTTGTCTTAAAAATACTCTAAGTGTGATCATTCAAACCGTGAGTGTGTTTGAAGAATCCGCCTATTTGAGGTACCGCTATAGTCGAATTGACGACCATTTTATCCTGGGAGGAAGATTCCATAACATCGGGTACAGTGAGGGGAATTATTCCTTAAGGAAAGTCCGTGAATTCGGACGACTTGGCCTTAATCATTTCTGTTTCATCTTTATTTTCTGAAAAATAAATACACCTCTTGGAAAGGTCTTTTTTGATCTTGTGTTGAGGCTATTTAATACTTCATTGTGTTCTTGTTCATACTTGAACTCGAGTTGAAGTTGTTGTTCTGTTATACAAATTCTACGTACCCGTATTGTGGAAAATAACAATCTTAAGGAATAATCCTTTACAGAATTTGTATTGCTTGTTTTTGGAGATTAAAGCTTAGGCTTTCTACTCCGCTTGAATTTAACTAGTGATTGGAAGACATAAAATCTTCATCATAAGTTAAGGTTCACTCGGTTGACGATTAGAAGTAATAAAAACTTCATCGTTAACTAGAAACAAGAAGAAGAATTTCAAGTTATTTAACTTTATAAATAGTATTCTGAAAAATACTAAGTTTTCTGTCTTGTGGTGACAGGAAAAATGACAACTGAAAGTCAAATGATGGATGCGACAACGTCTGTGGGGGAAAATAATATTGCCACATCAAGTCGCACAAATGCTCCGCCAACAATGGCACCGGCGGAGAAGCCCAAAAAATTTTCTGGCATTGACTTCAAGCGGTGGCAACAAAAGATGTTCTTTTATTTCACCACTTTATGTCTACAACGGTTCACTAGCGAAGACGCTCTTGAGGTGCCCGAGGGAACCTCGGACAAAGACCGCTTCGTTATTGTAGAAGCTTGGAAACATTCAGATTTCCTTTACAGGAACTATATTCTGAGTGGTCTCCAAGACGACCTCTATAATGTCTATAGTGGAACCAAGACATGAAAGGAACTGTGAGGGGCACTTGAACGAAAATATAAAACGAAGGATGCGGAAATTAAGAAATTCCATGTTGCACGGTTCCTGGACTTCAAAATGATTGATAGCAAATCTGTTGTCTCTCAAGTAAAGGAGTTGCCAGTCATCATACATGATCTCCTAGCAGAAGGTATATTTTTTTTTTAAAAAATACCGTAGTTGAACAAATTAAAAATGTTCTTAATACTCACATAAACTGTTTTGTAGGTTTAATTGTGAATGATGCTTTCCAAGTAGCAGCGATAGTTGAGAAACTACCACCTTTGTGGAAAGATTTCAAAAACTACTTAAAGCATAAACGCAAGGAGATGATCGTTGAAGATCTTATTGTCCGACTTCGTATTGAAGAGGACAATAAAGCTGCCGAAAGAAGGTCAAAGGGAAATTCTACAATGAATGGAGCACATATTGTAGAAGATGGCCAAAACAACTCAAAGAAAAGAAATAAAGTTGAACATGGAAGCAATCAACCCAAGAAAAAGTTCAAGGGAAAATGCTTCAATTGTGGCAAAATTGGCCACAAGTCCATAGATTGTTGAGCCCCGAAGAAAGGGAAGAAAAAGGACCAAGCGAATATGATTGAGTCCAACAAAGAATATGATGATTTGTGTGCTATGTTCACGGAATGCAACTTGGTGGGGAATCCACGCGAATGGTGGATGGATTCTGGTGCCACACGTCATGTTTGCGCAAACAAAGAGTTTTTCTCGTCATTTGCTCCGGCTCAAGTAGAAGAAATTCTCTACATGGTCAACTCCGCTACTGCTAAGGTGGAGGGAACAGGAAAAATTTTCTTAAAAATGACTTCCGGCAAGGTCTTGACACTGAATAATGTGTTATATGTTCCGGAGTTACGTACGAATTTAATTTCTGTTTCACTCCTAGATAAGAATGGATTCAAATGTGTAACCGTTTCTGGAAAAATTGTAATTAGCAAAGGAGAAATGTATGTAGGGAAAGGCTATCTGACCGAAGGCCTTTATAAGATGAATGTAATGACTGTTGAAATAAATAAAATTTTAAATTCTTCTTATTTGCTTGAGTCTTATAATTTATGGCATGAACATTTAGGCCATGTTAATTACAAAACGTTACGAAAACTGATTAACTTAGAAGTTTTGCCAAACTTTGAGTGCAATAAATCAAAGTGTCAAACGTGTGTGGAATCAAAGTATGCAAAGCATCCTTATAAGTCCGTTGAAAGGAATTCCAATCCCTTAGACTTGATACACACTAACATTTGTGATATGAAGTCAACACCATCACGTGGTGGAAAAAAGTATTTCATAACTTTTATTGACGATTGCACTAGATATTGTTATGTCTACTTGCTAAATAGTAAGGATGAAGTAATAGATGCGTTTAGGCAATATAAAACTGAAGTTGAAAATCAGTTAGAAAAAAAGATCAAAATTATAAGAAGTGATAGGGGCGAAGAATATGAATCTCCCTTTGCGCAAATATGTGTAGAGAATGGAATAATCCATCAAACTACGGCCCCATATTCACCTCAATCTAATGGAATTGCGGAAAGGACAAACCGAACTTTGAAGGAAATGATGAATGCCTTACTTATAAGTTCTGGTTTACCGTAAAACTTATGGGGGGGAGGGGCTATCCTTACGGCCAATCGTATACTCAACAGAGTTCCACATCGTAAGACACAATCAATTCCTTACGAAAAATGGAAAGGAAGGAAACCTAACTTGAAATATTTCAAAGTGTGGGGGTGTCTAGCGAAGGTTCAAGTTCCTATACCGAAAAGGGTTAAGATAGGACCTAAAACGGTGGACTGCGTGTTTATAGGGTATGCTAAAATTAGTAAATCATGTCGATTTTTGGTTCATAAATCGGAACATCTGGATATTAATGAAAATACGATAATTGAATCAGACAATGGTGAATTCTTTGAAAACATTTACCCGTATAAAATTAGACATGAACAGTCTAGTGGAGGATCTAAATGACCTCGAGACAAACCAAGTGAGAATGTACATAATGAAGAAAATCCAAGACGTAGTACACATCAAAGAACGTCAACTTCGTTTGGATCGAATTTTGTAACATTTCTCTTAGAAAATGAGCCTCAAACATTTAGGGAAGTGATGGCATCTTCGGACTCATCCTTTTGTAAAGAGGCAGTCAATAGTGAGATAGATTCAATCTTAAGCAACCATACATGGGAATTGGTTGACCTTCCTCCCGAAAATAAACCTTTAGGTTCTAAATGGATCTTCAAAAGGAAAATGAAGGTGGATGGTACTATTGACAAATACAAGGCAAGACTTGTAGTAAAAGACTTCAAACAAAAGGAAGGTCTTGATTACTTTGATACATACTCTCCAGTAACAAGGATAACCTCGATTCGAATGTTAACTGCCTTGGCGGCGGAATATGATCTTCAAATCCATCAAATGGATGTGAAAACCGCATTCCTAAATGGAGATTTGGAGGAAGAAATTTACATGGAACAACCTGAGGGTTTTGTGGTTCCTGGAAAGGAAAACAAGGTGTGTAAACTTATCAATTCATTATATGGACTAAAGCAAGCACCAAAATAGTGGCATGCGAAGTTTGACCAAACCATGTTGGCAAACGGATTCAAAATAAATGAATGTGATAAATGTGTTTATATTAAAGACACTCCAAATCACCAAGTCATTGTATGTTTATATGTGGATGATATGTTGATCATCAGTAGAGACATTTCTGACATAAATGCAACAAAACGAATGCCCGAGAGCAAGTTTGATATGAAGGACCTTGGAGTTGCAGATGTGATCTTAGGTATAAGAATCCATCGAACTCCACAAGGGTTGGCATTGTCACAGTCTCATTATATCGAAAAGGTACTTGACAAGTTCAAGTATATGGAGTTTGGTATTGCCAAGACTCCGTTGGATACGAGCTTTGCACTTTGAAAGAATGAGGGTGAAAGTGACTCGCAATTGGAGTACGCAAGAGTATTGGGATGTTTAATGTATATAATGAATTGTACACGACCAGACATAGCATGCGCTATCAGTAAATTAAGTTGGTACACGAGTAATCCCAACAAAACTCACTGAATGGCAATGAAAAGAGTTTTGGGGTATCTTAAATACACTCAAAATTATGCTTTGCATTATAATAAATATCCTACGGTACTTGAAGGATATAGTGATGCAAATTGAATCACCGGATCGAATGAAGTAAAATCCACAAGTGGATATGTATTTACTATCGGTGGAGGAGCAGTATCTTGGAAATCATCCAAACAGACGTGTATTGCTCGCTCTACAATGGAATCTAAATTTATCGCATTAGATAAAGCCGATGAAGAAGCAGAATGGCTCTGAAATTTCTTGGAAGATATTTCGTATTGTCCCAAGCCAGTGGAACCAGTATGTATACACTGTGATAGCCAATCGACAATAGGTAGGGCAAGGAGCATGATGTACAACGGTAAATCTCATCACATACGACGGAGACATAATACCGTTAGGGAACTTCTCTCTAGTGGAATTATCACTATTGATTATGTAAAGTCAAAGGATAATGCATCGGATCCACTTACAAAAGGCCTATCTAGAGAAGGAGTAGAAAGGACATCCAAGGGAATGAGTTTAAGCCCTAGGACAAGTCAGCATGGCGGTAACTCTACCTAGCAGACTGGAGATCCCAAGAGCTAGGTTCAAGGAGATCAAACAAAGTTGTGTCTGCCAGGTTCAACATTGTCAATTACCCAACCCATTCTCATGATGTAGACAATGTATAGTAAACAAGGATAAGATTTAAGGTGAAAAGTCTTTTAATGATTATCTAAATTTGGCAGATTTGACCAAATAATTTAATCTATAGGATTGAACAATTAGAAATCACCTATGTGTGGGTGAAGTGAAAGCCGCTTCAAAGAAAATGTTAGTAAAGGCCTATTCTCTAAGCCATCATGAAAACCGAGATGTGTTCATGGCTGAAAAGAACAAAACCGTAAGAACCGTAAATGGTAAAAGGCTGGTTGTGTGACATGTGTTGTCTAGGTGTACATTAAAGCTCGACGGTTTAAAGATATCAAATCTACCGATTGACCGAGTGCATCCGATGCATGTTCACTACGGAAAGTTCAAAGGGAAACCTACTTATCCAAATGCAATCAGTCTTTGCTTGATGATCACATACTTGTCTGCTAAAGTTTTACGAAAAATAGCCATTCCCCATTCATGTGGGGGATTTTTGGGTTCATAGTAATGAAATTGTGTTGAATGGAAAATGGAGAAATCAAGTGGAAGAGAAAAATTGAGTTAACACCAAAAATGGAAAGTGTACTCAATTTTGGCAAGTTTACTCTTTCTCCCACATTGGTGGAAGAAGAGAACTTGAGAGTGTTTATAATGAGAAACACTTACTCCACATGGCAAGTGAGGCAAGAAATAGATGATGCCTCGCGCCGTCGTCGTCGCTCACTCGGGTTCGGTTTTGGCTTCGGCTTCGGCTTCGGCAAATGATCGATGAGATCTATCTTTTTAGACAAAATTTATTTGAATTCCAAAGAATGCCAAGGAAATATGCAGTAAAAATTTTCTATACTATTTCGGCCTCCATTTATATACATACACGCAGTAACAGTGTTTCAGAACTGATGTGTCTGTTTGAAATAATGTTACAGAAGGTTGCACTGTTTCAGATTGTTGCTTCTGTTACAGAAGGTTACACTGTTTCAAACTGTTTCTTCTGTTACAGAAGATTGCACAGTTTCTGAAAGCTGCAACTCTTCAACGAAAATACACACTGTTTCAGTGAACCAGTGCACTGTTTCAGAAAATTACTGCATTGTTTTAAGTGAATAGACATGCATTTTCTGGAAGAGTAACACACCTCTAATATGAACCAATGACACCTTTTCAAAGGTGCATCCAATGGCTATATAAACCTGGTTTCATCCACAGGTTTATGATATAGAAAAATACAGAAATTTTCATATTACAAACTTCTTCTTCTTGTCTTAAAAATACTCTAAGTGTGATCATTCAAACCGTGAGTGTGTTTGAAGAATCCGCCTATTTGAGGTACCGTTATAGTCGGATTGAAGGCCATTTTATTCTGGGAGGAAGATTCCATAACCTCGGGTACAGTGAGGGGAATTATTCCTTAAGGAAAGTCCGTGAATTCGGACGACTTAGCCTTAATCATTTTTTTTTCATCTTTATTTTTTGAAAAATAAATACTCCTCTTGGAAAGGTCTTTTTTGATCTTGTGTTGAGGGTATTTAATACTTCATTGTGTTCTTGTTCATACTTTAACTCGAGTTGAAGTTGTTGTTCTGTTATACAGATTCTACGTACCCGTATTGTGGAAAATAACAACATATACAACTCGCTGAACAAAGTAGCAGCAAAATGGCCTGATGATAATAATTGTAAGGTTCATTAAAGAGGCATAAACATTAAGAGTTTCATGAACCACATAATACAGATATTATATTGGATGAATTCATAGTCGTCACACGCAATAGCCTGGCATGAGATAAATCTGATCTCTACAAGGCTATGGCAAATTCGTATTCTAAGAAAAGCAGTATAATGAACAGTAGAGGGTACATGTCTGGTAAAACCTTTCTTTCAATGAGCCATTGTTTTATGGTCATTGGCTCCTTCCCTGTCATTTGCAACGACTACAGCTACTCTATACGCAGAGATATTTCTGTACGGCCAGCTCATGATGTACTGGTCTTTTCTTCTCCTATGCAACTGATAAAAATTACAGCCATTTACATTCATTTTTTCCAATTTCCTCTGGTGTGCATTTGTTGCAGCACCAGCTTCCTCTAGTCACACCGGCCGTGTTGGTTTTCAGCTTCTTCAGCCATTTCTCAGGTTGATTTAGTTCAACCATATTCAAGTCTAGACGCTTACATGAAAGTGGTATATAATAGTAGCTAAATGGACTTTATCTCCATTGACAAACATTTGATATTACAAATTGAAGGACCATACAGCTATATACCTCTATGTCAGGGGCGGATCTATTAAGGCCCGTGGGGGTGGCACGCCACCCACAAACTTCGACGGAAACTCTATATACATAGTTGTATATATATACAGATATAGTTAAAAATTAAGTCTGCCACCCACAATAACAAGACATTGTCTAGTGTGGGTGGCAAAGAGCTGGTTTTGTAGTTCCAAGGTCTTTTGTTCGAAACCTGCTGGCAGCATTTGATTTTTAAAACCATTTTTGTTAATAGTTTTTCATTAAAAAAGTAAGGCACTAGCTGGATTTGTTAATAATTGCAACAAGCAAAGGCGGATCCAGGATCCGAACTCACCGTTTGATTTTTAAAACCATTTTTGTTAATAATTTTTCATTAAAAAAGTAAGGCACTAGCTGGCTTTGTTAATAATTGCAACAAGCAGAGGCGGATCCAGGATCCGAACTCACCGGGTGCCAAAAAAATTTTCAATATAACTTACGTAGAGGAAACAGAGAGAGAGAGCAACCGGGTGCCAAAAAATTTTTCAATATAACTTACGGAGAGCAAACAGAGAACTTACGGAGAGCAAACAGAGAGAGAGAGCAAGCAGAAGCACTGTAGCAGCAGCTGGAAATCTCAAGAACAAGAGTCATGTTTTGATTTGGAATTTGGCAATAGTTTTTTTTTTTTATTTAGAAATAGGAATTTGGCTTTGCTTGGTATCAAGTATGCGTTGCAATTATTAACAAAGCCAGCTGGTGGGTATCAAGTATGCTTGTTGCAATTATAAACAAAGCCAGCTGGTGCCTTACTTTTTTAATGAAAAATTATTAACAAAAATGGTTTTAAAAAACAAATGCTGCCAGTAGGTTTCGAACAAAAGACTTGGAGCTACAAAACCAGCTCTTTGCCACCCGCACTAGACAGTGTCTTGTTATTGTGGGTGGCAGACTTAATTTTTAACTATATCTGTATATATATCCAACTATATATATAGAGTTTCCGTCGAAGTTTGCGGGTGGCGTGCCACCCCCACGGGCCTTAATAGATCCGCCCCTGATGTCAGCCCAGGCCATTCTTAATACTACTGCTATTCCTCCACTTTTCTTTTAGACTCAGGTTTTCTATTTGGACAAAAACCGCAACTCTGGTTTTGGCATAAACCAGAAGCACAACAACTAAGTTCTCCAAGTAATCAGTAACATATACAACTTGCTAAACAAGCAGCAGCAAAATGGCACCTGTTGATGATAATAGTAAAGGTTCATTTAAAGAGGCATAAACAATCTAACTTATTAACTTAATACTTGTGTTCAGCTTGACGTTCACCCCAAATATTTATCAAGGAAACTTCAGAAACTTGTGTCATTGCCATATTTCCAGTCATTTGCAACTACAACAGCTGCTCCATCCACAATTATTTCTGTATGAGCTGATTCACGATGTAGCAATCTTTTCACCTCCTATTCAACCGATAATTATTACAGCAAAATTACATTCATCTTTTTGCAATTTCCACTGGTACTTTTATATAGCATCGGTTGCAGCACCAGCTTCGTCAAGTTACACAGGTCGTGTATTTTTCCTTATCCTAGCTGGATTTGTTCAGAATCTTATTCTAGCCCAACAAGAGTCTAGACGCTTGCATAAAAATGTATACAGTAGCAGTTAACAAGACTATGCTCCGATGACATAATAAACTGAAGGACCATAAGCAAACCTGCTATCTAATGTTTGCTTGGACTCTCCAAAAATGCTGCCTCACTTGTGTCAGATGACTCAAACCTGTCAACATTTTTGAATAGCCCCAGCAACATTTTCTAAGAACCATACACCTCAATGTCTCAACAGATAACCTAAGCAAACACTGCAATTATATTACTCTGACAGACAAACATTCTACTTGCCTTCTGCTGGCTTAGTGTAGCCAAAGCTTCTTTTATATCATCAATTTCTTCATTGACAATAAAATTTAGTTCTTTGAATTACACAGGATTTGTCATAGATATAAGAAAAATTTAAACGTCAAATTGGGCAGGGGCCGCGCGAACGCAGGCCCCCTCTACCACAAATTATGACGTAGGCTCGACCACTTGAGCCGACCTGAGGCAAGCACCCCTCCAAAGTGCAATGGAGGTCATAAGCCTAGGCCATAGGTCTTACTGATCGCCGACGTATGTTTTCCTGTCAATTCAGCCCATTACTTGTACTACTGCTTTTGCTCCACTTTTCTCTCAAATGCTAGTGTGGGAGAATTACTCAAAATGGTTAGTTTTCTGTTTGGACAAAAACCACGACTCTGCTCAACTTACTGGATGGTTTTGGCAAAAACCAAATGCACAGCAACGAAGTTCTCCAAGTAATGCAGTAACATATACAACTTGGGCCGACCTTAGGCTTCTCTTTTTGGCTTTCTGTTTGGAAATAGAAAAAGGAAAATCAATGGAGCCTATAGTTGATTCTCTCATTAATACAAGAATAACTACGAAGTAAGCAATAGTATTTTGCATCACAAAAACAGTATATATAAATTGATCTTCAAAATTCAAGTGTCATACTCGTGAAACATAGTAATGCAGCGAGCAACATGACTTCCTTCAGAATCTTCCTATTCTTATTACATCAAAATCGACAGTGTTTGGCAGTAATAGTCGCCAAGTAGAGATAATTAACCACAAAGGTTCCTCAAACAATCTCTAAGAGAAGCCTCAATGAAAAGAACCAATATTTTTAGCTGAAAGAACATCAAAAGAAAAAATTGCATGTTAATTGAACATAATGAACAACTTTAAAAGTGTAACACTTCCAACTTCACACAAACAAATACATAGAAAATTTTCCAGCATTTCATTTGCAATTCAAACAACCCATTTAACAACAAATTTCTTCTTTTTCCCAACAAATCCCACAAATGGAGTCTGGGGAGGGTGTACGCAGACCTTACTATTACCTTGAGAAGGTAGAAAGGTTGTTCCCAATAGACTCTCGGCTGACAGTAGCAACACGCAGGAAACAACAAGAAGAAAATACAATGATCGAGGCTAATGAGTCAACCGATAAAAATAGAAATTTAGGAATAAACAAATACATGACTAGTACTAACATACTCGACAACCTTGACTACCTACTAACTTTCTATTCTAATTCTCGACCTCCACACTCCTCCTATCAAGGTCATCTCTTTCCCATGGGAATTTCTCAAATCTTCAATAATCCCATAGAAACTTCTAACATCAACAGTTAGCTTTCATTTCAACATAGTAACATGCCTAAGGACTAAGGAATATCAACTAAGCAAAATTCTGCTACTCCCACATCGACAAAATACCGAGGCATCGAATGCTATTTAAGTGATGGAAGTGTAATGAAAGGGCACGACCTTACTTGAATAGAATCTATTCTATAGGCTTGTACCACCTTATCCTTGAGTTCTACGAAGACCAGGAATAAAGTCTGGTGGATGACTTAGGCCCATTAGCCCAGAGCGAGATTAACGCCACCCATGACCTTTGGTTTATGGCATCATAGATGATCGTTCTCAGCTCCTATCATGGTGCTTGGTCCTTAACCCCGCACGGATGAGAATTTGATTCCACAAGAAATTGAACGCCGCCCATGACCTCTGGTTTATGGCATCGTAGATGATCGTTCTCAGCTCCTATCATGGTGCTTGGGATGGGCTAGACTTCAAAATCTTCCATTTCCTTAACCCCGTGCGAATGAGAATTTGAGAATTTGATTCCACGAGAAATTGAATAGAAGGATGTTGAATTAGCTTATTTATTGCATGTGTGTACCAATTGAAGTATTTTGAGAAATTGAGAATCAGAATGTAACGTATATGAAAGAATCATAAAACAAAACTCTTTTTATGGTGCTTGGGATGGTCTAATGGTTGTCTAACAAACTTCAAAATCTTCCATTCCCTTAACCCATACGGATGAGAATTTGACTCCACGAGAAATTGAACAGAAGGCTTTTGAATTAGAAATTGAAGTATTTTGAGAAATTGAGAATCAGAACATTCATTCGATTAAAGAAAACATATATGAAAGAACCGTAAAATGAAACTACCCACACAATTTTATAACAAATAACAAATCGAAATAATAGATTCATCTTAGATGGCAAACCATTTCGAAATCAAGAAAGATGATTGTTCTCAACTCCTGTCATGGTGCTTGGGATGGTCTAATGGTTGTCTGACAAACTTAAAAATCTTTTGTGGTTATGGACATTCATCATACTCCTGCTTCTAAGAAATCTGATTTTTCTTTAAACCCCTCCAACCTTTTTTCAAGACTCTAACTTACAATCTTCGATTGCAAGTAAAAGGAGGTTACCATCCGAGAAACTCACTCTAATTGATCTAGTGGCTGTTTGACAGACTTCAAATCATTTTTGGTTATGAAAATTAATCATACTCCTGCCCAACTTTGAAAGGTTTGCTTCTTGCCACCTTATCTTAAATCACGTGTATGTAATAACAATTACATCTGTTCTCCTGTAGTTTAGGATTCATGGAAGTTCACATCTAACATTTTTGAAAATCTATGAAAACTGCAAACCAATTTTGTGATTCTTATTGGCTTTTAAGTTCTGTTTTTCATACTCGTAATTTTCTACTAGTTTCTGTAAGTGTACATTGATTAGAACCTATCGTTTATTGAATCAATTGATAATCAAGAGATTTTAACTCCCTTTATATGGAATAATTTAGGTTGTATGGCACATTTGGGTCTTTGGTTAGTATTAGGTAAAGTCCTATATTTTCCCACTCAAATTTTGAAAATTGTTGCTGCACCAGTCATCCTGTATCACCACCTGTCACACCCCTTTTTTTTTAACTACAAAAGATTAATTTTAAGTTTGAAAGGGTTTTTATTATTAAAGTGACAAAAAGATGAAAATTTTATTCCGAAAAAGGATTGTTTTTACATTCAAAAATCAGAATCACCACTTGGCATAAATTGGGAGTGCCAAGTCACCCTTGGATATCCTTTTTCAAAATGGTTTTGACTCTTAAAACTAATTCGCGAACAGAGATTCCGGCTAAGGAATTCTGTTGACTGAGGGGAAGGTGTTAGGCACCCCTCGATCCCGTGGTTTGACCACGGTCGCTTGGTGGAGCATATCAACTAATCTGACATTACAAATGTATAAACCACACAAAACACATAAAACAATTAAACCAACAAACAAAATAAAACGAATAAAAAATATAGTGTCCAGTCCGAGTTATACAGTCCCAAAAATAGAAAAATACGGAAATTTAATCCTATTCTAAACTAATCCTAGACTAAGCTCCAATGCCTCACCCGATGCCTCGAGCCTTCATCACGAATGTTCTTCGAGTACAAAATACTTCAGGGCATTCCCTGGATAAAATAATACAAGTACTTCAGGGCATTCTCCGACCAAATGATACAAGTGACCCCAAAGCGATAAAGCCAAAAACCATTCAATCACATAGTTCAAAATCGTATCAATCTACAATCCCTAAATTTGCCTACCCGACCTACGTTTGTCTATCCCACTCGGCCTACCATGATACTATCAAGTTCGATATCAATAAATCAAAACCACAATAATCACTTTATCAACTTTTAACTTTTGCCCCAAAACAACCAATTTTAATTCTCAAACGAGATATCATTTCATCACATAATCCATAATCCATAATCCACAATCAAGGGAATCAAACATCGAATCAAAACAACCAACAATTCACATCATCACAGATCAACCAACACGATATTCAATTCAATGCACCAAATATCATCAACAATAAGATAAAAGAGGTGAAAGAGTAGAATTAGACCTCATTTGAAGCTTTCAAATTCAATTTTATTCGAATAAAGAAAGTCCAAACCCAAAAACTTTGAACCGAACCTCAACCACGACTAAACTCGACTCAGTATAGAGAACTAATAGCCAGACAACCTTTTTTTGATGGAGTTTAGACTGAAAACTCAAAGAAACAGAGAGATTTTTGTGATATTCCAAGACTTTGGGACAAAATCGATACCTACAGCGCCTGAGTCTGACCCAAAATATCTGATTTAGGCCAAGAACTCGCCGAAAAAAGATAAGCCTCGCTGGAACAGTAGCTCAAGCGCGACAATCGCATTTTTCTGATGAGATCTAAATGCGTGTATATGTGTTAACCCTCAATTAGAGACGAGTATATCTCTGTTTCTTGAACGGCCATGGGAGATTTTTGATGTGGATTTTTGCCTCTTTTTTTTCTGTCTATGCTTATGGTAAAGAAAAAGATAATATGGCCTCTCCAATGGTATATTCTGTGAAGTTTCCTTTTTTTTGTGAGGTGTTGTATGTATATATTTGTATATGATAAAATGGTAAGGGTCATGGAATCTTATATGGAGCCCTCTTTATTTTTGTTGTTAATGAGAGTGAATATGTTAGTGTGTGTATTTCCCTGTGAGGAACACGTGAACGGGTGGGAGTATTTGGGGTAGGGGTGAGGTAGGGTAAGGTGTAAGGTGGTGATGTGTTGTCCAAAATTGATAGGAGGAGTGGTTAATTTTGTTACCAAAAGAATAATTGAGGATTAGGTTTGTTAATGGGTTTGTTATTTTTTGTATTTTTGTGGGGTATAATCACATGGGTAACAGTGCGTGCTAAAGTGAGCTAAAAATAGATAAAACTGGACTTCGGGAGGGACAAAATAAGGTGTCTACATCATGCCCCTTTTTGGGTGTAAACATAGAGTGTTTTCAGATAAAAAAGTAGACAAAGAGAACAAATTTTGAACCGACCATTATTCAAAGGAAGAAAAAGAAGGAAGAAGGACTACCGAGTTGGAGGGTCGAGTGAGGTCCCATTGAGTTTCCGGTCCGCGGCTCTGTAATTACATCAAAATGAAAATTACAAGTTAAAACATCAATGAAATTACAAAAATCCTATATATGCAGCTACCTTGACTCTTGACTTGCTACTTCATCACCCTATTCTTAAGACGGGCACCTGACTTGTAATTTCTTCACCCTATTCTTCAAGCGGGTTCGTAACTTGCTATTTTTCAATCTGTTGACTTTCAATATTTTCACCTTGTTGCTTGACATTCAACTTCTTCACCATGCTGCTTGAATTTTCATTTATTCTCCCTGTTCTTCAGGTGGGCTCCTGAAATCACATCAAAACTAAAAAGAAATTATCCCAAACAAAGTTTATTATAAAGAGATTTCATTTGCCAGAAAAAATGAAGTTCCAAAAACAAGAATTAAATTTTTCCCCAGTTTATCATCAAAGGACTTTTGTGAAAGTCACATCATTATAGGAATCAAGGAGAATGACTCGACTAAAAGGTATGTCTTATAGGAATCAAAGGAAATGACTCGACTAAAAGGTACGTCTTATAGGGGTCAAGGGGAATGACTCGACTAAAAGGTACGTCTTCTAGAAATCAAAGGAACGACTCGACTAAAAGGTACGTCTTATAGGAATCAAGAGAGAGGACTCGACTAAAAGGTACGTCTTATAGGAATCAAGAGAGATGACTCGACTAAAAGGTACGTCTTATAGGAATCAAGAGGGATGACTTGACTAAAAGGTACGTCTTATAGGAATCAAGGTAAATGACTCGACTAAAAGGTACGTCTTATAGGAATCAAAGAAAATGACTCGACTATAAGGTACGTCTTATAGGAATTGAAGGGAATGACTCAACTAAAAGTTACGTTTTCTAGGAATCAAAGGAACGACTCGACTAAAAGGTACGCCTTCTAGAGGTCAAGGGGAATGACTCGACTAAAGGTACGTCTTATAGGAATCAAGGGATATGACTCGACTACAAGGTATGTCTTATAGGAATCAAGGTTTAATTTAAGAAGTGTATCACCTAGCAAATGAAAACTGGAATCCCTGGACAAGTGTCTCTCCGAGGAATATAGGATGATAAATTTTTACCATGATTTTATTATCAAACCTATGCAGCAACATTGCTTCCTTCATTTGTAAAAAACATTGCTTCCTTCATTTGCAAAAGTGAGGCATTGCAACCCTTGATGTTTATGCTATGAAGTTCTTGCTTTGAAGGTAGTATGTTTTCTGTTTCATCAAAGAAAACTTGTGAGTTTAAAATATGGTAGCTGATTTGTAGCTTTAACTTTCGCGACGGTCGCTCTTTCCCTCGTCACATTTAACCTTGCTTCCAACAATTAGCATATGTCATTGACTTGCTGCATTGTTAACCGAAACTCAGATTATTAAGAGCGACTCTGAAACAAACACGGTATCTCTGTTTTTCGATGCTTCTCGAATAAATCCTTCAAACCTTGTTATTTTCATGAGTTCCCAGACTTGTCTGTTGACAAAATTTCTTTCATGCCTTATTTCGACTCACAATCATGTCTTTTTCATGTACTGGATTTTGTCTTGCTTTGTGAAATTGAAGAAGCTGGTAGCCGATTTTGAAATCTTTTCTCACTTGTTTTGACACAAACTTGACTCAAAGAAAAGAGAGGAAAAAGAATGACAATGATTTTTTTTATTTGGATAACTGACTCAAGAAAGATAAAACAAAAATAAAGAGAAGAAAGAACAAACAATGAATGTCCCCATTTGAAACAAAGAAACAAAATTTTATCCAAAAACCACAGTCAACTCTAATGATTATGCCATGCATTTGGATTAATCTGCCTGATCTTTCTACCCACACTTTCTACCAGCTGTTGTTGAATTAACAGTCTTAAAACTGAGTTGCTTCGTTAGGTCAATTGCATTCAAGACCTTATTTGGCTAATGACACCTTGAAGGGTTTTCTCCAACAAGCCTCTCTCATTTTTCTCTCGGCTCATCATCGCCTTATGGTGCCTGTGAGGGTTTTCACCAATAAGACTCTCTCATTTTTATTTCTCTCAACTTATCATTGCCTTGTGGTGCCCGTGAGGGTTTTCACCAATATGGATCTCTCATTTTTATTTCTCTCTTGATTCCTTATGCTTAGGAAGACAAGTAGTTCCCTAAATGCATCCTCATATCCATTGCATGCTTTGCCTTAACATCTTCAAAGATTGTTTTGAATGTCTTTCTATGGTTGTAACTTGGATTTTGGATATGGTTAGAAAGAAATGATGACATGAGGCTCAAACGACACTTGAAGTGGGGTGGGACTTACAACTTTTGGAATCGACTCAAACAACGAGGATTAAATCATGCCCCAGTTTCTTTTGACTGGACAATTCTAAATTGTTTATTAGGTTGAACCGAGCACTTAGTAGGGCAGCCTACATATCTCATCCCCGAGAGAGGAGAATCAGGTCATGCGTAGTTCTAGCAGCTTGTTCTTTTGATTGATTCTGAGTTTTTTCTTTTGTTGACTCTTTTTCTCTTTGGGACTTTTCGGACTTTATTTTTCTCGACTCTCTTCTTTTTCTCTTTTTGGACACAACTTTTCTCTTCTTTTTTTTGAATCTTTTATGACTCTCCTATTTTGCTCGACACCTTTTCTTTTGAACTTTGTTGACTCTATATTGATTCCACAAGAAATGTTTGAAAGAAAATAAAACTAAGGCTCAAGTGGGGTAAAGAAAGGATGACACAATTTTTGGATAACATAATGAAATGCCTTCGCCATATCAATCTTTGAAAATGCAAGTACATAACATGCAATGCGAAAGTGCACGATCAAGATCACTTACGAGATGTTTTACAACACTAACTTTCCCTGAGCAAGTGAGCCACCTCTTTTTCTCCACTTTCCCAGCATACAACTTCACTTTGTTATACATTCCTCATGCTGAAGGACTCATGACTTTGTGGAGCTAATTTTCTTCCCATTTCTTTTGATATAGGTTTACACAGATACTGTTTGGCCTAATTGAGACATGTTTTTCAATTGATTACCAACTTATTCATGTGATTCTCCAAATAATTGCATTCCATATCACTAGAATCAACATAAAATGTACTATGTAAAAAACAACAACACATAGTTAAAACACAAGGGAAAAGGGGACACTCCATTTAATTAAAATGAAGGATAAAAGGGTTTGAACATAACGACAAAGGGTCAAAACAAGATAGATCCCAAACTACAACCCTAAAATAATTTGGATAACAGAAAATAAAACAGAACAAACTATCAGACCTTTTCCTAGAAGGGAGAGGGGTGACTTCTCAATTGCTCAGCCTGACAAGTTAGCCACTGGTTTGCATATCAGCATGACTAGAGCTTTCCTCACTATCAATGTTCTTCACCATAATTGATCCATCTTGAATCATCTTTTTAATTTCTCTTTTCAAATCTCGACAATCTTCAATACTATGACCCTAAGCATCAGAATGATACGCACATCGTGCATTAGGATCAAAATTTCTTGAATGCCAATTTAGGGTGTACCCAAGGAGAGGAGTGATCATGCCCTCCTGTACTAATCTCTGAAATAAACTGGCATATGACTCTCCAATTAGCGTGAAGCTATCTCTCGCCTCATTTCATTGTTTGGCTTGGATATAAAATCTGGCCTAGAAGGGTTTTGGTACATTTTTGAAGTTAGAGGATAACTCTAGGGCATTGGGGTATGCCATTATGGGTAAGATGAGGTTTGAACATGTGGTTGTGCATTATACACTGGATATGGATGTGGAGGAACAAAGTATAATGGATTTTGGGAATGATTATGTGAAGCTTGGGCATAAACTTGAGCTTGAGCCTGAGAGCGACGATGGCGTGGTCTTCTTGACCTTTACTGCTGTCCAACTACAATAGAAGATGCATCTTCCTCATTTATTTTCTCCCCAACACTTCCTGAACCCTTTTGAATTGCTTGAGTAGTCTCTTTCAATGTTGCAAAACTCACAATGCGACCAGTATTAATTCTCTCTTTTATTATCTCCCCCATTTTAAGGACCTCAATGAACGGCTTGCCTAATGCAAGTAACAAGTGTTGATAATATGTTTCGTCCTGCGCTTGAATAAATACCTCCACTATCTTACTTTCTTTCATTGGCGGTTTCACCCTAGCAGTTTGTTCACGGCATCTAATCGCATATTCTCTGAAACTTTCGGTGTTCTTCTTCTTCATATTAGTCAGGGATTTCTCATCAGGAATTAACTCCATATTGTATTGAAATTGTTGCATGAATTCATTATCTAGGTCAACCCAACTAATTGACTTGTCGATGTCTTGGTCAACAAACCATTTCAAAGTTAGGCCTGAAAGACTCTCCCCAAAATAAGCCATAAGTAGTTCTTCCTTCCCTCCAGCGACTCTTAATTGGTTACAATAACGTCTCAAATGTGCCACTGGGTCCCCATGTTCGACATATTTCTCAAACTATGGCATTTTAAAGCCAGGAGGAAGGTTGACACCTGGAAACATGCATTAGTCCTTATATGAGACACTTTTGCAACCCCCAAGTCCTTGCAAGTTCTTCATATTCAGTTCCAAACTTCTCAATTTTCTGGTCATTTCCTCTTGTTCTTCTATCATAACAGGCTTCTCAGTGTTAGGAGGAAATTCAAGCGGGTGAGTGTCACCGTAAAGACCAGTCAACTTGAATGTAGGCTCGGAAGTGTAACGCTGATCACCAGTAAAATTCAATGCAGGCTCTCTTGTAGAGTAGGGAGGCACAACTTGTGGATGAACTTCAAAAGTAGGAGCTTCAGGTGGGGGTGGCGCCGTAAAAGCATGAACAACAGGTGGAGCCGAGTATGTGGTAGTATTGAATTGGGGAGTGAGGAAATGAACATTGGAAGTGGTTTGATATTGTTGCCCCGGAGTCGATCCTGATGCATATTGTGGCATATCAACAAAAATGAGAAATTGTACATGTGACACGGGAGGCAAGCTCGAAAGATATTCTAGATTATCAATGGGAACTGGAGGAGGTGGCAACCCATTAACCCAAGCTAGATACATTTCTATCATTTGCTGTCTTAATTTCCGAATCTTTTCATTAGCTCCTAAATTCTCATTTCCCGACCTTCTTGTCTGATTAGTGACAACAAACTTGGTATCCTTGTTGGCCATAACTTTCTCTGTGACTTGGTGCAATATGGAGGACCAGCCAAAATACCACAAACCAACCACCGTAAACTGACTGGATAAGAGATAGAAATGCATTAGAGTTCAATAATTTTTCAAAACCTCTTTTTTCTTGAAAAGATCACCGAACCCAAGAAGGGCGCCTACATATCTCTCCCCCGAGAGGGGAGAATCAGGTGTGCGTAGTTCGTAAAGTCTTGCCAAAATGGCCAATCAAACTCTTCTTTTTTTTTCTTGAAACTTTACGAAGAAATTAACAAATTGTCAAAAGAATTGGCGAAGATCTTTTTGAATTTTCAGCTTTAAAATTCCTATACAAAATGAAACCTACGATTATCAAAGAAAAATATTTTTGGATTTTCAATTTTGCATTTCATATGTAAATAAAATTTGAAACTATTAAAGGAAAATCTTTTTGTAGTTTTCTTTTGAAGATATATATGAAACACCTACTCTAAATGAAGAGTGAATAAAATATTTTTTTGGATTTTTGAAATAAGATCCCCGAACCCACAATAGGTTGCCTACATATCTCACTCCCGAGAGAGGAGAATCAGGGGTGTGTAATTCGTCCTATTGGACAATTAAAGATTAAATAACCAACTGCACCCTGACTTAAGAGACACGACTAAAGACAAACGATGAAAAAACGTCAATGAAATCTTTTTGGGGTTTTTAATTAGACACTTCACATAAAACTGACACCAACAACTATGAAAGAATTTTTTTCTTTTTTGGTATTTTCATTATATGAAATATACAAAACTTCTACTATATTTTTAAAATTTTCTTTTACAAAAAGCTCCTATTTAAAAAAAATCTTTTTGGATTTTTCGAATTATGAATGCATGGTAAAGGAACAAAAGAAAAATCTTTTTGATGTTTTTGAGAAAATAAGTGCGAAAGGTAAAAAAAAAATCTTTTTGAATTTTGAATTGTGAAAAAAATAAAATCAAAAGCCATAAAGAACTCTAAAAACTTACGAAACTCTCTCTCTTTTTTCCTTTTCGAATCACTTTTCTTTTTTTGTCTTTTTTTTTCAACATTTCTTGCCTACGCACTTTACTTCTAACACATGTTTTCCCCAAATCAGTCCGTCAAATGACCACGTTACTCTCAAAGATGCAACATTTAGCACGTAGGAATGCTTTAGAGGTGAGTCTTCTACAAAGGACCACGTGCGTCCCGATAGGTTTCAATATGATGCAGATAAGCATGACCTAAAGGCTGACCTACGCTGGGGTCCACTAACAAGGTTGTTCGGCAGAGCGTATGGTCGATAGTGGATTGATTTGGCTGTCCACCTACTCCATACAACCCAACGGAACCCCCTCCTAAAATAAGGGTGACTCAACTATAGGTCGTGTACACACGTATACTATGGACTTATTGCAAAAAAAAAGACTCGGGTTATGCACATATGCTAGATATAAAGCGGTAACACCTAAAGTAAAAACTGTAAACAAAGAGCACGTAGGCACCCAACAATGATAAACAATAACACAAAACAACACAAAAAAAATGTCTATACACCTATAGTGTCAAACTAAGCCAATCAACACCAAATAAGCTCGAATTCTGAAAATAATTCAACAACGGAGTCGCCAGAGCTGTCTGACAAATAAAGAACGTCCATTCAATTAAAGAAAACGTATATGAAAGAACCATAAAACAAAAATCTTTTTATGGTCTTTATGCGTATGTAAACCCACACAATATTATAACAAATAACAAATCAAAATAATAGATTCATCTCAGATGGCAAACCATTTCGAAATCAAGAAAGATGATCGTACTCAACTCCTATCATGGTGCTTGGGTTGGTCTAATGGCTGTCTGACAGAATTCAAAATCTTTTTTGGTCATGGACATTCATCATACTCCTGCTTCTAAGAAATTTGACTTTTCTTTAAACCCCTCCAACCTTTTTTCATGACTCTAACTTACAATCTTCGGTTGCAAGTAAAAGGAGGTTACCATCCGAGCAACTCACTCTTATTGATCTAGTGGTTGTTTGACAGACTTCAAATCATTTTTGGTTATGAAAATTAATCATACTCCTGCCCAACTTTGAAAGGTTTTCTTCTTGCCACCTTATCTTAAATCACGTGTGTGTAATAACAATTACATCTGTTCTCCTGTAGTTTAGGATTCATGGAAGTTCACATCTAACATTTTTGAAAATCTATGAAAGCTGCAAACCAATTTTGTGGTTCTTATTGGCTTTTAAGTTCTATTTTTCATACTCGTACTTTTCTACTAGTGTCTGTAAGTGTACATTGATTAGAACCTAGCGTTTATTGAATCAATTTATAATCAAAAGATTTTAACTCCCTCTATATGGAATAATTTAAGTTGTATGACACATTTGGGTCTTTGGTTAGTGTTAGGTAAAGTCTTATATTTTACCACTCAAATTTTGAAAATTGTTGCTACACCAGTCATCCTATATCACCACCTGTCACACCTTTTTTTTTAACTCCAAAAGATTGATTTTAAGTTTGAAAGGGTTTTTATTATTAAAGTGACAAAAAGATGAAAATTTTGTTCCCAAAAAGGATTGTTTTTACATTCAACACTCAGAGTCGCCACTTGGCATAAATTGGGTGTGCCAAGTCACCCTTGGATATCCTTTTTCAAAATGGTTTTGACTCTTGAAAATGATTCGTGAACAGAGATTTCGGCTAAGGAATTCTGTTGACTGAGGGGAAGGTGTTAGGCACCCCTCGATTCCGTGGTTCGACCACGGTCACTTGATGGAGCATATCAACTAATTTGATATTACAAATGTATAAACCACACAAAACACATAAAACAATCAATCCAACAAACAAAACAAAACGAATCAAAAATATAGTGTCCAGTCTGAGTTATACAGTCCCAAAAATAGAAAAATACGAAAATGTAAATCCTATTATAAACTAATCCTAGACTAAGCTCCAATGCCTCACCTGATGCCTCGGGCCTTCATCACGAACGTTCTCCGAGTAAAAAATACTTCAGGGCATTCCCCGGATAAAATAATGCAAGTACTTTAGGGCATTCCCCGACCAAATGATACAAGTGTCCCCAAAGAGATAAAGCCAAAAAACATTCAATCACACAATTCAAAATCCCATCAATCCACAGTCCCTAAATTTTCCCACCCGACCCACGTTTGCCTATCCCACTCGACCTACCATGATACTATCAAGTTCGATATCAATAAATCAAAACCACAATAATCACTTTATCAACTTTTAACTTTCGCCCCAGAACAACCAATTTTAATTCTCAAACGAGATATCATTTCATCACATAATCCATAATCCACAATCAAGGGAATCAAACATTGAATCAAAACAACCAACACTTCACATCATCACAGATCAACCAACACGATATTCAATTCAATGCACCAAATATCATCAGCAATGAGTTAATAGAGGTGAAAGAGTAGAATTAGACCTCATTTGAAGCTTTCGAATTCTATGTTATTCGAATAAAGAAAGTCCGCACCCAAAAACTTCGAACCGAACCTCAACCACGACCAAACTTGACTCAGTATAGAAAACTAATAGCTGGACAACCTTTTTCTGATGGAGTTTAGACTGAAAACTCAAAGAAACAGAGAGATTTTTGTGATATTCCGAGACTTTGGGACAAAATCGGTACCTGCAACGCCTGAGTCTAACCTAAAATATCTGATTCCGGCTAAGAACTCGACGAAAAAAGCTGAACCTCGCTGGAACAGTAGCTCAAGCGCGACAATCGCATTTTTCTGATGAGATCTAAATGCTTGTATATGTGTATATGTGTTAACCCTCAATTAGAGACGAGTGTATCTCTGTTTCTTGAACGACCATGGGAGATTTTCGATGTGGATTTTTGCCTCTCTTTTTTTGTCTGTGCTTATGGTGAAGAAGAAGTTAATATGGCCTCTCCAATGGTATATTCTGTGAAGTTTCCTTTTTTCGTGAGGTGTTGTTTGTATATATTTGTATATGATAAAATGGTAAGGGTCATGGAATCTTCTATGGGGCCCTCTTTATTTTTGTTGTTAATGAGAGTGAATATGTTAGTCTATGTATTTCCCTGTGAGGAACACGTGAACGGGTGGGAGTATTTGGGGTAGGGGTGAGGTAAGGTAAGGTGTGGGGTGGTGATGTGTTGTCAAAAATTGATAGGAGGAGTGGTTAATTTTGTTACCAAAAGAATAATTGAGGATTAGGTTTGTTAGTGAGTTTGTTATTATTTATATTTTTGTGGGGTATAATCACATGGGTAACAGTGCGTGTTAAAGTGAGTTAAAAATGGATAAAATTGGACTTTGGGAGAGACAAAATTATGTGTCGACATCATGCTCCTTTTTGGGTGTAAACACAGAGTGTTTTCAGACAAAAAAGTAGACAGAAAGACCAAATTTTGACCGGACCGTTATTCAGAGGAAGAAATAAAAGGATGAAGGACTACCGAGTTGGAGGGTCAAGTGATGTCCCATTGAGTTTCCGGTCCGCGGCTCTGTAATTACATCAAAATGAAAATTACAAGTTAAAACATCAATGAAATTACAAAAATCCTATATATTCAACTAACTTGACTCTTGACTTGCTACTTCATCATCCTTTCCTTTAGGCGGGCTCCTAACTTGTAATTTCTTCACCCTATTCTTCAGGCGGGTTCCTAACTTGCTATTTTTCAATCTGTTGACTTTCAATATTTTCACCTTGTTGCTTGACTTTCAACTTCTTCACCATGCTGCTTGAGTTTTCATTTATTCGCCCTGTTCTTCAGGCGGGCTCCTGAAATCTCATCAAAACTAAAAAGAAAATCATCCCAAACAAAGTTTATTATAAAGAAATTTCATTTGCCAGAAAAAATAAAGTTTCAAACACAAAATTAAATTTTGCCCCAATTTATCATCAAAGGACTTTTGTGAAAGTCACATCATTATAGGAATCAAGGAGAATGACTAGACTAAAAGGTACGTCTTATAGGAATAAGAGGAAATGACTCGACTTAAAGGTACGTCTTTTAGGGGTCAAGGGGAATGACTCGACTAAAAGGTACGTCTTCTAGGAATCAAAGGAACGACTCGACTAAAAGGTACATCTTATAGGAGTCAAGAGAGATGACTCGACTAAAAGGTACGTCTTATAGGAATCAAGAGGGATGACTCGACTAAAAGGTACGTCTTATAGGAATCAAGGGAAATGACTCGACTTAAAGGTACGTTTTATAGGAATCAAAGAAAATGACTCAACGACAAGGTACGTCTTATAGGAATTGAAGGGAATGACTCGACTAAAAGGTACGTCTTCTAGGAATCAAAGGAATGAATCGACTAAAAGGTACGTCTTCTAGGGGTCAAGGGGAATGACTCGACTAAAGGTACGTCTTATAGGAATCAAGGGAGATGACTCGACTACAAGGTACGTCTTATAGGAATCAAGGTTTAATTTAAGAAGTGTATCACCTAGCAAATGAAAACTGAAATCACTGGACAAGTGTGTCTCCAAGGGATATAGGATGATAAATTTTTACCATGATTTTATTATCAACCTTGTGCAACAACATTGCTTCCTGCATTTGTAAAAGTGAGGCATTGCAACCCTTGATGTTTATGCTCTGAAGTTCTTGCTTTGAAGGTAGTATGTTTTCTGTTTCATCATAGAAAACTTGTGAGTTTAAAATATGGTAGTTGATTTGTGGCTTTAGCTTTCGCGGAGGTCGCTCTTTCCCTCGTCACATTTAACCTTGCTTCCAACAATTAGTATATGTCATTGACTTGCTGCATTGTTAACCCAAACTCAAATTATTAAGAGCGACTCTGAAACAAACACGGTATCTCTGCTCTGCCATGCTTCTCGAATAAACCCTTCAAACCTTGTTATTTTCATGAGTTCCCAGACTTGTCTGTTGACAAAATTTCTTTCATGCCTTATTTCGACTCACAATCATGTATTTTTCATGTGCTGGCTTTGTCTTGCTTTGTGAAATTGAAGAAGCTGGTAGCCGATTTTGAAATCTTTTCTCACTTGTTTTGACACAAACTTGACTCAAAGAAAAGAGAGGAAAAAGAATGACAATGATTTTTTTTATTTGGATAACTGACTCAAGAAAGATAAAACAAAAATAAAGAGAAGAAAGAACAGACAATGAATGTCCCCATTTGAAACAAAGAAACAAAATTTTATCCAAAAACCACAGTCAACTCTAATGATTATGCCATGCATTTGGATTAATCTGCCTGATCTTTCTACCCACACTTTCTACCAGCTGTTGTTGAGTTAACGGTCTTAAAACTGAGTTGCTTCGTTAGGTCAATTGCATTCAAGACCTCATTCGTCTAGTGACACCTTGAAGGATTTTCGCCAACAAGCCTCTCTCATTTTTCTCTCGGCTCATCATCGCCTTATGGTGCCTGTGAGGGTTTTCACCAATAAGACTCTCATTTTTATTTCTCTCAACTTATCATCGCCTTATGGTGCCCGTGAGGGTTTTCACCAATAAGGATCTCTCATTTTTATTTCTCTCTTAATTCCTTATGCTGAGGAAGACAAGAAGTTCCCAAAATGCATCCTCATATCCATTGCATGCTTTGCCTTAACATCTTCAAAGATTAATCTGAAGGTCTTTCTTTGGTTGTAACTTGGATTTTGGATATGGTTAGAAAGAAATGATGACATGAGGCTTAAATGATACTTGAAGTGGGTTGGGACTTACAACTTTTGGAATCGACTCAAACAACGAGGATTAAATCATACCCCAGTTTCTTTTGACTGGGCAATTCTAAATTATTTATTTGGTTGAACCGAGCCCTTAGTAGGGCAGCCTACGTATCTCACCCCCGAGAGAGGAGAATCAGATCATGCGTAGTTCTGGCAGCTTGTTCTTTTGATTGATTCTGATTTTTTTTTCTTTTGTTGACTCTTTTTCTCTTTGGGACTTTTCTGACTTTATTTTTCTCGACACTCTTCTTTTTCTCTTTTTGGACACAATTTTTCTCTTCTTTTTTTTGAATTTTTCTGACTCTCATGTTTTGCTCGACACCTTTTCTTTTGAACTTTGTTGACTCTATATTGATTCCAAAAGAGCTGTATGAAAGAAAATAAAACTAAGGCTCAAATGGCGTAAACAAAGGATGACACAATGTTTGGATAACAGAATGAAATGTCTTCGTCATATCAATCTTTGAAAATGCAAGTACATAACATGCAATGCGAAAGTGCATGATCAAGATCACTTATGAAATGTTTTACAACACTAACTTGCCCCGAGCATGTGTGCCACCTCTTTTTCTACACTTTCCCAGCATACAACTCAACTTTGTTGTACATTCCTCATGCTGAAGGACTCGTGACTTCGTGGAGCTAATTTTTTTCCCGTTTCTTTTGATATAGGATTACACAAATACTGTTTGACCTAATCGAGACATGTCTTTCAATTGAAGACCAAGTTATTCTTGTGATTCTCAAAATAATTGCCTTAATTTTTAGAAAAGGCTTCAACTTGTCACCAAATGTCTCAGCACTCTTCTAAGTAAAAATAATTGCCTCCTAAAATAAGGGTGACTCAACTATAGGTCGTGTACACACGTATACTACGGACTTGTTGCAGAAAGAAAGACTCGGGTTATGCACATATGCTAGATATAAAGCGGTAACACATAAAGTAAAAAATGTAAACAAAGAGAACGTAGGCACTCAACAATGATAAACAATAACACAAAACAACACAAAAAAAATGTCTAAGCCGATCAACTCCAAATAAGCTCGAATTCTGAAAACAATTCAACAGCGGAGTCGCCAGAGTTGTCTGACAAATAAAGAACATCCATTCAATTAAAGAAAACGTATATGAAAGAACCATAAAACAAAACTCTTTTTATGGTCTTTATGCGTATGTAAACCCACACAATTTTATAACAAATCGAAATAATAGATTCATCTCAGATGGCAAACCATTTCGAAATCAAGAAAGATGATCATTCTCAGCTCCTATCATGGTGCTTGGGATGGTCTAATGGTTGTCTGACAGACTTCAAAATCTTTTTTGGTTATGGACATTCATCATACTCCTGCTTCTAAGAAATCTAATTTTTCTTTAAACCCCTCCAACCTTTTTACATGACTCTAACTTACAATCTTCGGTTGCAAGTAAAAGGAGGTTACCATCCAAGCAACTCACTCTTATTAGTCTAATGTCTGTTTGACAAACTTCAAATCATTTTTGGTTGTGGAAATTAATCATACTCCTGCCCAACTTTGAAAGGTTTGCTTCTTGCCACCTTATCTTAAATCACGTGTGTGTAATAACAATTACATCTGTTCTTCTGTAGTTTAGGATTCATGGAAGTTCACATCTGACATTTTTTAAAATCTATGAAAACTGCAAACCAATTTTGTGGTTATTATTGGCTTTTAAGTTTTGTATTTCATACTCGTAATTTTCTACTAGTGTGTGGAAGTGTACATTGTTTAGAACCTATCGTCTATTGAAACAATTGATAATCAAAAGATTTTAACTCCCTCTATATGGAATAATTTAAGTTGTATGACACATTTGGGTCTTTGGTTAGTGTTAGGTAAAGTCTTATATTTTACCACTCAAAATTTGAAAATTGTTGCTGCACCAGTCATCCTATATCACCACCTTTCACACCCTTTTTTTTTTAACTCCAAAAGATTGATTTTAAGTTCGAAAGGATTTTTATTATTAAAGTGACAAAAAGATGAAAATTTTGTTCCCAAAAAGGATTGATTTTACATTCAAAACTCAGAGTCGCCACTTGGCATAAATCGGGTGTGCCAAGTCACCCTTGGATATCCTTTTTCAAAACGGTTTTGACTCTTAAAACTGATCCGCGAACAGAGATTCCAGCTAAGGAATTCTGTTGAACGAGGAAAAGGTGTTAGGCACCCCTCGATCCCGTGGTTCGAGCACGATCGCTTGGTGAAGCATATCGACTAATTTGATATTACAAAGTATAAACCACACAAAACACATAAAACAATCAAACCAACAAACAAAACAAAACGAATCAAAAATATAGTGTCCAGTCCGAGTTATACAGTCCCAAAAATAGAAAAATACGAAAATGTAAATCCTATTCTAAACTAATCCTAAACAACAGAAAATTTTGCTCAAACACGATATGTAACACTATCTTACAAGATAAAAAATTAATGTAATCATTTTGTTGGATAAGAGATAATGTGTGTTAAAGATTACTCAAAGACAAAATAGAAGTAGTTATCACATAATTTTCTTATCATTTTAACCATTATAATTAAAGTTTAAGAAAAATGGCTCAATTTGATAAAAATAATTTGAACTTCAGCCTCATATATTCTTCTTAGGTCAAACACATCGACAGACACTTCAACATTGACACGAACTTTCACTTTGACATCTTAAGTGGACTATGTTAATTTTAGACACTTAAAACAGTCATCAACTGTCATTTTGACAATTTTCGCTGACATGGCATGGCAAGTGTGATTCACTCGATCTGAGCGCGTGAATCTTGCTTATTTTTTCGAAAAAAAATAAAAAATTATGTAAAGTTTAAAAAAAATTTCACGAACCAGTATGTAAAGTTTATAAAAAATTTCACAATCCAGTATGTTTCAACACAAGAACTTAACTTTTAGACATGTGGTAATTTCATATCGCTTAAGTCCACACAAAAATAATTGGACTTAGGTAAATTTTACCTGGCTTTAACCATTTATGTTCGAATTTCTTTACATATGATTGAGATTAAAGAAAAAATTATTAAATACAAACAAAAATAATCAAACTTTAACCATTATAATTAAAGTTTAAGCAAAATGGCTCAATTTGATAATAATAATTTTAACTTCAGCCTCATGTATTCCTATTAGGCCAAACACATCGACAGACACTTCAACATTGACACGAACTTTCACTTTGACACCTTAAGTGGACTATGTTAATTTTAGACACTTAAACTAGTCATCAACTGTCATTTTGACACTTTTCGCTGACATGGCATGGCAAGTTTGATTCACTCGATCTGAGCGCGTGAATTTGTTTATTTTTTCGAAAAAAATAAAAAATTATGTAAAGTTTATAAAAAATTTCACAAACCAGTATGTTTCAACACCAGAACATAACTTTTAAATATGTGGTAATTTCGTATCGCTTAAGTCCACACAAAAATAATTGGACTTAGGTAAATTTTACCTGGCTTTAACCTTTTATGTTCGAATTTCTTTACATATGATTGAGATTAAAGAAAAAATTATTAAATACAAACAAAAATAATCAAACTTTAACCATTATAATTAAAGTTTAAGAAAAACGGCTCAATTTGATAAAAATAGTTTGAACTTCAGCCTCATATATTCCTATTAGGTCAAACACATCGACAGACACTTCAACATTGACACGAACTTTCACTTTGACACCTTAAGTGGACTATGTTAATTTTAGACATTTAAACCAGTCATCAACTGTCATTTTGACACTTTTCGCTGATATGGCATGGCAAGTGTGATACACTCGATCTGAGCGCGTGAATCTTGCTTATTTTTTCGAAAAAAATAAAAAATTATGTAAAGTTTATAAAAAATTTCACAAACCAGTATGTAATGTTTATAAAAAATTTCACAAACCAGTATGTTTCAACACAGAACTTAACTTTTAGATATGTGGTAATTTCATATCGCTTAAGTCCACACAAAAATAATTGGACTTAGGTATATTTTACCTGGCTTTAATCTTTTATGTTCGAATTTCTTTACATATGATTGAGATTAAAGATAAAATTATTAAATACAAACAAAAATAATCAAACTTTAACCATTATAATTAAAGTTTAAGAAAAATGGCTCAATTTGATAAAAATAATTTGAACTTCAGCCTCATATATTCTTATTAGGTCAAACACATCGACAGACACTTCAACATTGACACGAACTTTCACTTTGACATCTTAAGTGGTCTATGTTAATTTTAGACACTTAAACCAGTCATCAACTGTCATTTTGACACTTTTCGCTGACATGGCATGGCAAGTGTGATACACTCAATCTGAGCGCTTGAATCTTGCTTATTTTTTCGAAAAAAAATAAAAAATTATGTAAAGTTTATAAAAAATTTCACAAACCAGTATGTAAAGTTTATAAAATTTTTCACAAAACAGTATGTTTCAAAACCAGAACTTAACTTTTAGATATGTGATATTTTCATATCGCTTAAGTCAAAAATAATTGGACTTAGGTAAATTTT